>CM067564.1:26053078-27303078 GCA_034336665.1 Luscinia megarhynchos
CTGTGTCATTATAATCTTCTTACACTGCCCTTCACATGGCAGAGACTATTTAGCATCCGTACAGTGGCAATCAGTTTTCTTCCCCATGTGAGGGCAGGTTTCTGAAATAAACTCCTGGGAGCTTCTGCTGCCACATCACTGATTTATACTATGCTTCAAACTAGAGCTCTGTGTACATTTATATTAATCAGAGCTATTCAAAAAGCTTTTGCTTTCTTATCACCCCTGCCTGGCACAATAAATGCTATTGTTTTCCAACCTGGCACTCTGATGCATTGAAAGAGGGACCAGATAAGAGCCAGTCTCCCACACTAAAATCATACAGCAAATTCAGTTGTGAATCTAAAGGACTGTCTGTGTGTTTGCAGAACTGTGCATTGTCAGATGACAATTTCCCAAATTTGACCCATGGTTTTATAATTGCCTAATCTCTTCCAAGCACCAGTGTGTAGCAACCAGTAAAACAATTCCACAACCTGGTCACAAAAAATCTGGCATTTCTCTGAATCTCCAGTAATTCCTGCTTGAAATCTCTTCCATGCTGTCTGTTTTATTGGCTGCTCTTCAAACAAATACAGTTGACTGGCATCACTCTCTTTTGAAATGCAGATTACTTAGAACCTCCAGGAGCCCCAGGCATTATTTTTATTCATCACTCACATGGTTTTAATACATTACCATTTACTGGTCAGGGAAGGGAAAAAAAGCCTGGATTTAAGCTTTAAATTCTCACTGTCAGTTAAAGGCAACCGCATGTGCTTTATATAATTTATAGTTTTATTTGTAAATTTTTGAATCCCATCGTTTATGATACATTAATTAGTAGTAAATGCTGAAAAGTTCTGCACAAGTATTTATAACATTCTAATACTGATTGATTACTTTCTCACTCAACCTAGTCACAAGGCATGCATTTACTTCTTCATGATGGAAGAAAGAAAAAAAATTTGATAAATATTTTTTAAGATGTGCAAGAAAGAAAAAAGGCAAAAACATGGATGCAAAATCTAAGAACCAACAAGTGGTCAAATACTTTATCTTGGAAACAAATTTTTGAAAAAGTGAAATAATCTGAAATGAAAAGTGAAATAATTTTTTCTTTTTTGCAAACACTAGTTTTAATCCTATTCTTGCTTTAGTTTTCTGTGAAGTGACTCTTGAAACACTATCTTTTTGAACAGACTTCATAACTAATTTTGAACTTAGCTTATGATATTAATGACATTTCTGTATATATTATTCACTACTAATTCAAAATGAACTTACATTGACACCTGCAAATACTTACATGTGACTTTCTAGAACAGGAGGAGTTTTACTAAAATTCAAAGGTACGTCAGAAATAGCATATGTTAAACTAACAAAAGGGTTAGTAAATTCAAAAGCTGAAGATTTTTCTGGCACAGTCTTACTTTCATCTGATCTTGCCAAATTACAAAAAGCTTATGTTGGCTGGAAATGTTGAGTTTCCTTAGTTCTCAGATAGTCATGAATATGATTAATTATGGTAGAGCTGCTCCAATGTTACTGATGCTGATTTTTTCTTTGGGATACTATGAAAGTTGAAGGAGTGCAGTTGTATAAAGAGTAGATGAAAGCTTTGGAAATATGTCTGTTTGGCATCCTGATGGCTTTTGCATTTAAAAGTTTTTGAAATTCACAATTGCTAATAAAGTACCTGCTCTGCTCCATCAGACTATCAAGACATCTTCCACCATTCCTTTGCCCCATGCCCTCATGGTGGGTGTTAGTGTGAGGAGAAGATTAAAGAGGGACCCTTCTTTGCAAGAAGAATTCTAGTCTGGAGTGAGATACATCAAACAGTACAAGAGTGGTTTGAATACTGCAAAAACTCCTAGTGCAAGCCTGCATGGAGGGGCTGTGTAACTAGCTTTCTCATGGAGTCACTGAGTGGCTTGGGTTGAAAGGGATCTCGAAGATGGGCACTTTCTGTTTCAACAGAGCTTATTCTGTGGCTCAACTAAACAAGCACAGCATTATGTCACACTTGTTCTGTAACACCAAGCAATGGCCCTTAAAACCCAGGATAGCTACCCAGGCTGAGGCTGTACCAGAATGTTTCTGATGTCATTCTGCAAAGATTGTTTCAGAAATGGTCTCTACAGTAAACAGGTTTAAACACAGTGTATTGCTCCTTATGCTGTAAATATTTTTGTAAAACATTAATGAAATAATTCATACATACTTGTTATTAAAAAAATATACATATACACACTCCTACAAATATCCTAAGATTAATATTCTCATGAGGACAGTAGATAAGAGCTTAATATTGTTCCATCTGCCCAAAGGAAAAAAAAAACAAAGAGAATGAAAGTGCTGCTGAATGCATTACCCAAGAAAAAAATAATAATAAAAAAATTAACATATTCTTACAGAGGATTGAATCCCATAAAAATATGTGCAAAGCTTCTTCCTTTGAATAAAACCATCCACTGTATGAATGGAGCAGAGGTGCTGCAAGGTGACCACTAGTCCTACAGAAAGGGACCTGCATATTATTTTGGACACACACTGAGCATGACTTAGCAGTCTTGTTGCCAAAAAGAAGGAATAATCTCATACTGAGGTGCAAGACACAGACACGTGAGGTAATTATTCTACTGTACTGATAAGAGCACAACTGAAGGACCGAGCTGAATTTTGGTCACCATGTTTTGAAGGTAATGTTTACCCATGTGAAAAATTCCACAGATACCAAGAATGATCAAGAGATCTAGAAAACATAGTATCTGGTTTGCCTTGTGAGACAGAATTACCATCCTCAGCACCTCTCTCTTCTGAATCAGCTGATACTTTAGTCATCTTTATTGTAGAGACAGAATCCATTATCCTTAGGTAATTCAACTTTTACTATATTTGATCAAGGGCTACTATTCTTTGTAATTGACATTGCAGTCATGAAACAGAACAAAAACATAAAACAGATTATCCCAATATAGCAGTAAAATTATGGTTAGATAGAGTGATCCAAACTGAATCAGTAGGGACGTGGATGCACTTTTCCTTTCACCATGGGTTTCAGTCTGAATGTTTACCTGATAGCTTTAACCTCTCTTCTAGAAACACTCTATACAAATTTCAGAGTTTGTAATTTTAAGTGCTTTGAAAAGTTTCTCACACATTTTAGTACTGAAGTTAATAAAGAGAAGGAAGAGCTTACTCGTAAGAATAAATGAATCATTACTTGGAGTCATTACATCAAAATTGAGTTTAACCTGGTTTATAATGGCAGCATTAATATGAGTTAATTCACAGCTTTTGACTTGGTGACTATTCACTCAGCAGAAATAAATTAATCTCATATTTATTGGAATTATTGAGATAAACTGTGTGAGCCTAGGTTGTATTCATGTTTAGAGTGTTCAACTATTGTGGTCTGTTTTTTCCTCACAAATGATTTTGTGATAAATAAAGCAAAAGCCCCAAATTAGGTCCAGTCCACTCTCTATAATAGTGAATTCCACATTTAGATATTTCAGTAATTCAGTAGTGACCATGCTTTAGTATTTATCCATAAAACAGAAATATTAATGAAATATTTATTCACAGAACAGCATGAAAAAACTATTTTTCTGGCTGTAATGTACCTCAGCCCTGTCACAGATATATTACACCTCTTCAGCTATAATAGTTGACATAACCTCTTGTCCCTCTCTGCTAAAATATCTGACAATCATGTTTACCATAAGAGAAATTATTTTCTACATAACATTTATCGTGATAATAATATGCAAATAATATTCTTCTAAGAAGCGAGATATTTGTCCACAGATACAACCTTCTTCCTGAAGAAGCTCCCTCCCTAGAGACAGGGGCTACCCTTAGAAGAAAGTATAGAACTAGAAATCCTTTCACTTTACAAACCTGAAGACACCCATCATATCCTTTGGGGCAGCTGGGGCAAAGAGAGTCCCTGGGAGCAGCCTGCAGGTGGGGGCTGACAGCTTTTACCTCCCTTTAATGCACACTAGCAGAGGCACTTGGGCTGGTTTTAGCTGTTTTCTAGGGCAGCCTGGACTCAGCTCCCAGGGGCCTCCATGGCAATATTTGCTGTTCCTTCCCCAGGCAGAGCATGGCATGAACAGCTAACACAGAGAGCAGGGCCAGGCTGCCAGTCTCCACAGAGAAGCTGTCCTTCAGCTCACCAAAATCTAAAGCACTCAAGAGCTGTGGGTTGGCCTGTTATGCTGTATAACCATGGGACAATGGTAGAAGACACTGCCAGTCTGTCTGGGGAAAATACAGAATAGGGTACACAGGATCCAAATGCAAATCTCTAATATGTTAATGATTTGGATAAAATTAACAAGAAAAGTAAAAATTAAAAAACCCAAAACTAAGCCCTAAAAACCTGAGAAGCTGCTGTGCCTATTAGCTGAATTGATTTCATCCTACCTTTGCATCCTTCACAAGTAAGGGCATTATAGTGGTACCCAGAGGCTTTGTCACCGCAGACCACACAGAGCTCTTCTCCTTTCACTCTTCCTGTGGAGTGACCCAGCCTAGGCTTTTTGGCTGCAGGAATATCCATTATCTCTGTCTCCCTTGTGAAAAAGGTCTCTGAGGGTAACCTCCTGAGTTCATACATCCCAGGGGAATACCATTCCTCGTGCTGTGGAGGGTAGAAGCCTAGGTTGGAGTAATAAGGTGGCGATGAGATCTGAGGCTGAACTTGGGGAAATGGCACATTGTTGTACTGTGCATAAGGTGACACATCTGCCTCTTGCACTGGAGAACTCATTGGTTCTGAAAGGACACCTGGAAAATAATAATGCAAAACCAATTTCTATTACTACCATTAAATTGTAGTTATCAGAGAAATTTCCATTTCCAAACACCTATCTCAAAAGCCAGGCACAAACACAGAGAGTGCATTATCTAAATTCAGATTTTGCTACACAAATACAGTGCAAGAAGTTTTGAAAATAATTTATTAATTCTCAGACACTCCTTTATAATTGGTGGGAAAGTTCAGCACTGGCAGTTACATTAAAAAAATCTTGAAGAATATTGTGCAGGTAATCATATAATTGTTCAGCTTACAAGTAAGAGAAACTCCACCCCAGAGAAGCTAACATCCCTAAAGCAGGCCTAAAAGCAGAATGGAAGAAATAAAATTTAAAAAAAATTACAAAAACCCCATGGTATTGGGGAAGGCTAAATCAAGATTCAAACATCATGCTAATTTACATTTAATTCTGAATGAATACATCACAACAGGCAAAAACTGCACTAGGGAAAAACCGACAAGGGTGAGGCTCAATTAGAAGACTGAAAATATGAAATAAACCTTCAAGAAGAGTCTGAAATAGAAGGTGACATTACCAGGATATTCCTAATGCAAGTGGTGAAATGCAGCATTCTCACCATCCAGTGGCCAGCCAGCCTCTGCAGCCTGGTGCCCAGCCCCTACAATCCTGTGCCATTCAGTGCAGCTGTGCAGCTCCCATAGGAAGCACCTCTGTAAGCCAGCATTTGCCACCTCTGAGCCAGCATCAGACCTGGCAGTGGCACAAAGACCAGCAACCTTTCCTGTTGGGATCAGCCTGGTGTCTGGAGGTTACCTTAACCTTGCTCATTAAACAGCATACTCAAAATTGCAGCCAACTGAACTCTCAGTTCTTTTCTGTACTCCAAGCACAACAACATCTAGCAGTCCCTGGATGGCATAGGGAAAACAACTGAAAACTTGAATTTAAAACTTATTTGCAAACTATTTCTTATTTTATGTTGGAGAGAGACACATCTTGCTGCTTAATGAAAACACTGACTCAATTCCTTCAATAGTTCCAAGAAGAGAGTCTGAGAAAAATAGTGCATATTTCCAGGAAGATGACCAGTCCAGTTTTGTTTGAATCAACAGCAGTATTTACAAGGAAATCATAGATTAATGTTCATTGGTGAAGATCACTTAACAGTGCTTCAGAAGAAGTCCAAAAACAATTTTGCTGACATAAAATTGGTCCCAGACAAGTGTCCTTTTGTGAGGAATCAAAAACAATGAACAAGCGCTGACAGTTAAGAAGAGGGAACATCTAAAATGACAAAAATAATTAAAATCTATAGCAGGGGATCCTTGCCTCTCCTTTGTCTCACTTCACTTGGTGCCAGAAACTAACCTTTTAATTACACCTGCTTTTTCAGTTTCAAGGTCTCACACTCTTGCTCTGCAGCTTTCTGCCCTTCCTATTTTACTGCAGGAGCCATGCAAATGTTTTGGGTTTGTGTGGTCACTCTACTATTGCCCACAGCACATCCTTGCCAATAACAAGTGTTGAGGTCCCAGTTCCAGAACAAGCAGCAAGATGTATGTCTGGAAAAACGTGACACAAAACTGAATGGGAAAAGTGGTGCCCTTTATTACCTGCAATTAGTTTAATTATGGTTGTAGTTTGTTGCTGTGCAAGAGGCCAGGGCACCAAGTGCTGCAGTGGCAGAAGCAGAGTAGCAGAGGGCACTCCCCAAATCCAAGGTTATGCCATTTAAACAAGAGTGTAGACACACAAAGGGCACCTGGGGACTCCACATCAGAGCCTGGAAGTGACATGACAGCCTCATACATCAGGTGCAGACTCCCTGATACCTGCCAGCCACAGCAGTGACAAAACAAATAAAGGGTGAGGACAACAAAGATTTGATATCCAGTATAGGTTTAAGGAGTGGTAGGTCTTTAGCTGCATTTACCACTCGTTGAGACTGCTCCTCATGAAGACTGGCCAAGGTACTTCAGGTACAATAGCTGGGATTAATTGTGGATACACAATCAGTCAGTCTCTCTTTAGAAAAGAATCTGTTCACTGTGGAAACCTAAGTTTTCATGTGCTAGGTAGTAATTAGTTAATTGAGTTTGGTAAAAGAAAGTGGGATAGTCCCAACATGAAAAGGAAGAAGCTGTTGATTTTCAGCTTTCTGCCATACACAGGAAACTCCACAAAAGCTGTATACCAGCCCCTTGAACTGCTTGGAACTCTGAAAGAGCAAGAAGGGAACATTCCTTCCACAGAAGAAATAACTCTCAGGGCTTGTTAAGAAACTCAGAGCTACTAAAGAACTGCAGCACATCCTGAGACAATACTGGGGGTTTATTTAAACAACTGTAGAGCCATTTGGGTTACAAGTATGTTTAGAAAAGTCTTCCCAATCATTAATTCTACTCTGCTTCCAAAGGAAACAAACAAACAAAAAAAAGAGTCGTAATTAATTAAATACAGGGGAAAAAAAAGCCAAACAACCTGAATCACCTCCTTTTTCCTTCCCTCAAACACAGCATTAAGCTATTTAGCTGAACTGAGTCCCTGCTCAGATCAATGGAAGGGAAAAAGACAAACACAGGTTTGAGAGAGACTGAGAGAACATGGTCTTGTTTTATGTAAGACAGACTTACAGCTTAAACTCTGAGAAGTGCTCAAAGACCAGTATGATTTTTGAAGATAATTAGGTTGGAACTATGTAGGTTTTCCCACTTTAGCTTGAAGTTTTGAGGGGTTTTTTTGGTTTTGGTTTCATTGGTTTTAACTAGACCTGAGCATGACCTACCTGTAGACCTGTACATGAGAGTCTAGACCAAATAATTTCTTATCACAAAAGAAAATAATCTTATCTTACCAAGCAGAATGTGCATAAGCTTTTCTCCAGATATATATATTAGTAGAGGTCTGGGGTGGACTGGTCCCATGCAGCTAAAGCATGAGCAGCCCAGTAAAATCATTGCAGTTGCAATAGTAAAAAGTGAAATCAGAAATGAGCTCACTTTCACATGATTACACCGACATTTTGTTTGTGTGGTCTTAAATATTTTGAAATATTTATCTCTTTTTCCTTCTGAAGGATACCTTTCAGAATTTTAGGGAAGAACTATTTAAGCACACATGAAGGTTTTTTCTATTTGCAAATCTTATATTTTGTAAATAAGTGTTTTTTCAATTAAAACCTTTAACAAAAATATGAAAGCTCACTAAAACAAAGTGAAACTTCACATGCATGAGATCATTGTTTTACAAGTATTTTTTCTACTTTCAACTGAAACTTACTAGAGATTTTTACTTTCGTTACTTTCAATTTTACACAGAATATTTTACATGAAACTTCAAAAAATATTTGACTTGTAGAAATATTCCTTGCAGGAATAAATAAACTGTTTTCAGTTCACAGAATTATACTGAGATTTTGTGTAAGCTAGAGATGATTTTATGTAGAATATTACAGAAATTATAAGAGATCACATTTTACTGTAAAAGTTATTGTTCCACTCAGATAAAGTTCAACAAAGAGAACTAAATTCTAAGTGTGTTTAAAATATGAACCCCTGGCTCTCCTTCATTATTCATGAAGGAATATAAAGAAAACCTATTCAGAATCAGGTAATTCAGAAACCATGGCATAGCCATTAACAAAATCCTGGTTTGATTTCAAACAAATGATTTGCATATCTTGTAAAGATCACTTGGTTTAAAAAACCTAGCATCCTACAATATCAAGGAAGAATGCAAGAATAGATAACAAAAATATCCAGGTGAGATTATGGCAGTATCCTACCTCAGGCTGTGATCAGTCTGACCATTTCTTGATGAAAAATCCTCTCCTTAAGGTGCTTCAGTCCTCATTTCCCTCCCTTTTTTCTTTTTTACCTCCTAAAGTCTATATATATATATATATATATGAAACTTCTTAATTCTGCTTTGTCTGTGTCCTGTTCACTTCTTTACTGTGAGAACTTTCCTTAAGACTAGAAGGAGGGACCCAGACCAGAGGTTGTATAGTTTACTAATTAACTTCATTACGAGCAACTTGTTTGTGGACGCCGGAAACAATGTCTGTTCCCAGTGTGGCTTTACCTGGGCAAAATTTGGTCACCAAGTAGCCTAGCTATTGTATTTTTGCACCTATTGTGGTTTAGTTACAACAAAATTGTGTATCAATAAATATTTGGTAAGGTCAGGTGGTTCTGTGCCATAGATTAACCACTCCAGTATCACAGGAAGCAGGATTCTAAGTGCAGAAATGCTGCATTCTCAAAAAAAGGCCAAAGTGCTCAGACCATACTGGACACACCTGTAGGACAAGACAGAATGGTTTGGGCTGGAAGGGACCTTAAGATCATCTAGTTCCAAACCCTGAAATAGGAAGGGACACCTTCCTCTCGAACAGGTTGCTGAAAGCCACATCCAATCTGTCCTCCTCATTAAATTTTTTACTCACAATGCCACTCTGTTTGGTTTAGCTCTCTTAATAATTATTATGCAGCCAATGTTTTCGGTTTTAATTTGTGCTGGTTTGTTTCTCTTTGATTTGGGGGTCAGTTATGAGCCTAATTATCTTCTCTGCAGGGATGAAGCCAGATGTTGCATCAACTGCCGGGTGGTGCTAAAGACAAGAAGTTATTTAACATATCTCATGATCTTGAAGCTGTTTAATCAGTTTGGACACTTGGCTCTACTAACTTTTTAGTATTATAATATTAACTATAATAATACTAACTTTAGTATTATTTATTTTAGAAAAAAAAAAACAAACCCAAAAAGAAAAAAAAAAACCACACAAAAAACCAAACCTCCTCCCAAAAATCAATAACAAATTTTAAAAAACAAAAACAAAACAAAACAAAAAAAATCCACAAACCAAACTGAACCAAAACAAGAAAAAAAAACCCAGAAAAAAAAAGCAGATTTATCTAAAAGGACTCAGCCTTTTAAGCTCCTCTTAGGCACTGTTCTGTGTCTACAATAATTTTCAGTGGTATTTGTTATTCTTTCATTAAGAAGTTTAGATGTATTGCTTTATTTTCCCCTTTACTACATGTCATTTCTTTTTCTTATTCTTCCTCATCCTTTTCAATACAGCTTTTAAGAGTGTTCATTTCCCCCAAAAATTTCTTTCCCAGCTAGGAACACTTACAGCAAGGGTGGCATTTCTTGTCTTGTTATATTTTAATGTCACATTACAAGAAAACATTTTCTGGCCATCAAAAAATACTTTAAATACTTGAAAATACTTGAACTAGGTCTTCATTCAAACTAAGCATATAATTTTCTTTTAAGGTTCTTAGAAATAATCCCATTTCTGATATCTGAAGTTTCACACTTAGTATCTTGCATACTAGCAACTTCTATATAAGGTGCTTTCACAGAAAATAAAATGGAGCTAGTACTTCAGAGGCCTGCTTCTTACTTATAGAAATGACAGTTTGAGTCACATACTGTATGTATTTCAGGTGCCACACAAATATATAACCTTTCTAAATCACCTGAGTAGAGAGTTAGAGCAAGAGAAGCAGTTTTGCAGGAAGGCAGGGTAGAAGAGAAGGACCCTCACTTTAACTAGGTTAAAGATTCTTCCTCACTTGCATTTTAAGGCCCTTTTCCCAAGGACTCATAGCTGAAGAAGTGAAAAACTAAGGTTGAAACACACTAAGACATACAGAGATCCTTTACCTTAGACATAACTGTTAGAATGGCAGCATACAGTTTTCATCTACTGAAAGGCAGAAAACCTTTTTTCTGAAACCTGCTGCATCTAGAAGTCTTGAGGCTAAGGATGTAGAAGTGCCCTGGAATTACCATGGTGATGAGGCTCAAAGCACAAGCAACTCAGAATTGACAACACTTCTTTTGAAAGACCTGAACCTGGAGCTAATGTTTGGAGATGCACTTAGATTTGCTTCTGAAGGTCGAAGAACACTCTCCCTGTAGACTGAATAAAGTGTAGTGAAAAGAAAATGTGTTTCCAAGGTTTTTTTACAGAATGTGAGTATCTTTGAATAAAGGAGACTGGTTTGTATAAAGGGTAATGCTTGTAAGCCAGCAATTTTTAACTTGTGAGCTGCAATGTATGAGAAGACCTAAAATAAACATGCATAATAAGGACCATCACAAAAAAAAGCTTCCTTTCTGTTTTCTGGGGTTTACAAGTCACTTCCTGCCAAAGCCAAATGTCAGAAATTGCAAATAGTTTACAAAGATAAAGAACTGAGAGGCAAAACCACTTTCTATAAGTGTTTTGCAAAGATGGAGTAATATTTTCCTAATGAGTAACTTTCTCTGCACTAGCATGTTAGCTATGATAGGCTTGTTTTCCAGCTATAAAAACAAAAGAGAAACCATCTTAGAGTGACACTCCACAAAACAAAAGTCAGCTTAAGTGAAACACAGCAGGAGTGCTAAGTTTTCTTCCTAATGGGACTCCTGATTCAACTCCTTAATACATTACTTCTTTCTGTCACAGAAATGTCAGTTTGAATTAAATCTCCATTGTGCTAAACTCTGAACACCTATAATGAGAGACACAATCCCTCTTCTGAAAGCTTCACAATTTATAAGATTACCCTGTGGAGGAAAAGTATTTTACATTAACATTCTTCCTTGTGTTTTCAACCAACCTTATCATTACTCCTTAAAAATAATGAAATAATTAATGAAAAAGTAGATATTGAGGGGAAATTTCTTGACAATAATCTGAAGTAGCTTGGGTATGCAGGATTTTGAATGATGACTGGATATAAAATTTGCCACCCTAGATTTGAACAGCATTCTCTTCTCTGTATGTCTTGGTTTGACATTGGAATTCAGAAGATGCAAGGGAGTTGTTTGGCTGCTAGCACATATTTTTTTAACAACTCCAAAACATTTCTCCACCTGAGCCCCAAAACAAGGAGGGATAAAAGCCAGTAATACACAATAATGGAGTGGGTTCTGCCTATCATTAGTGATCATGCTTTATTTTAGCTGTATGGAGCCAGGACACTGCAGGTGGTCTGACCTGTAGGGATGGTCCTGACTTCCAGGAGCTCTGCAGCATGGCTCAGGGTGCCAGTCCTTCCTTCCAGGCCCCAGACACTGCTCTTGTTTCAAACAGATGAAACTGGAATGTGTTCAGCTTTTCCAGCACTCAAAAAGGCAGAATTCTGGTCTTGTTTGGGCTGTAAACTTCTGAAGTGTTGCAGCACTTTGTGGGGGTCTGTACTGTGTGTGAGGCCCTCAGTGTATCATAACTTACTCAACGAGGGACCCACTCTCTTGTCAAATGAAAGGCTAAAAATGCATTATTCTCTGGTTTGGTTTTGGTTTTTTTCCTAAGTAGTACATACACCAGAAAAGAGCTTACCCATGCTTATAAAATATTGACCAAAAATTTTTCACTCACGCTTCGCCTTGAAAAAGTCAGTGGAACTGGAGCAAGAAGAATCTTCCAATCTGCTTTATAAATTTTCTTGAAGTTATTAGGATAAGTTTTATGAAGGTCTTAATACGACAAAGATTTTAATGTAGGTGAAATTACTTTCATAAATTTGCATAACATGGCAATGCAAATACATTGAACTATAATTTCGTTACAGATTAACTGGAAATGTATCTGCTCAGCTTGATTTAAGTGACTCACATGAAGGTAACAAGCAGCCTCCATACAAAGGTCTGTTTTTGCCAAATGATCTCCAGTATTAGAAGAGTGTCTCAAAAACAACCTACAGGTTCTGCTGTGAGCAGTGATGAGAGCAATGATGTGCAGGATTACCTTAACACCACAGATCTACTGTTTGTTATTCCTCTCATAAGTATTGAAGATTCAAGAAGGTTGGCACATTTCAGCCACATATCCTTGACTTGAAATTTCAGCTCATTGTCTTCTAGATTTCTGAGTAAAGGACAGCGTGCTATTTCAATCTAATTTGGTGACTTACCAAACAAATGAGGACCTTCAGCAAGAGGAAATCCATCAGCAGTGGCTAGCTGATGATGTCCTATTAAATTCATTTCAGATCCCATTTATTCTTCAGTTCAGGAGGAATGTGCTGATTAAACAGGAGGTTGAAAAGAGACCCTGAAACATATGAAGCAAAAAAGAATATTTAAAACAAGATAACTAACTTTTGTGTACCTAGTGTACAGCAGGATGCAGGAGGTTGTTTCAATATTTGCTGTAACAAACATTGTCTTGAAATTGCAATACCTAATTTGGCCTTTAAATAAAATGCTACCTCCAGCCTGTTTGTTTTTTCCTTGCTGCAGCTTATTTTATTTGCTCTCTTTCTGCTCATTTTAAACGAATAGTGGTTCATGCCCAAATTTATTCAAATATTCAGACTGAAGCACTGGCCTGACCTGCTGGAGTGTGCTGCCCAGCCCCCCTATCATGCAATGCCAATTGTTTGCATTATTTTTCACCACCCTTTCACCATTTCATTGCTTTCACTTGCTGAAAAAGTGTAAGCTTATGGTTAGATCAGAAGAACAGAGACAGGAAACTTGAGTTTAGTTTTCTAGGGACCAGCTCTTTATCTTGTCTTCAGTAATGACTGAGCAAGATGAATGGTGGTGAATGCAGAAAGCCAAGCCTTGCTGTGATAACCAGGCTCGCCCTTCTGCTGTCTCTGTGGTCCCAAGCACCCCACAGCTCTCACCTGGGGAGGCTGGGAGAGCTGGGAAAGGGCTCCCTTGCCCAGCTCACCTGGGTGGAGTGGGCCAGCTCCAGACTGCACCTGAGGCAGGACCAACAGCAGAATGTAGAGCTCCAACAAGTAGATGTCTCAAGGGCTTACACAGACACCAAGAGGATTCTGCATGGAGCTGTCAGCAATCTGCTTTACTCTGTTTTATAGTCTTAATTCTTGGCTTGGTTTTATTAGCGTGGGACTGTCCCTGGGAGTGCATTTCCACTCACTGAAGGCACTTGAGAGCTGCATCCCAGTCTGCTTCCCAGTGAGGGCTCAGCATGTTTGTGGAGGAGAAATGAAGTCATCTGACAAAAACGTGAATGCTGCAGGAGGCCCCAGTGCTGAGCAGGCTGGGAAGAAGCTTGTGAGAGTGGCAAGCACACTCTGTAATTATATTCACATTTGTCCTTAAGGATTCATTAAGTTCTTTCTTAACATAAACAGAGGCCCTCTAATTAGATGGATGCATGTTAAATATCTGCCCACAGATAATTTAAACAGTTTACTTAGAAATGTCAAAAGCTACTTGTATCACAGACCAGATAGAGTTCTTGTGGCAAATCAGATGTAAACACAGTCTCAAATCTAGCACAGAAACATAGTTTTGCAGCAGCAGGAAAACTCCATGGATCTTGGATGGGGCTTGGCAACCAGCCCAGCCACCCCACTAGGCACACGTTTACTTCCAACCATTTTATTGCCTTGCTGCCTCATTTTCCAGGGAAGTTATCTGCTGAAATCAAGAGGTGGGGCTACCCACATGGCTCTAAGGTCTTAAAAGTCCTGACAGACAGATTTCTCATTAAATACCCAAGACAAACCCTTGGGATGGGACTCCTCTTACAGCCCATTGCAAGTGTTCTGTAATGGGAGAAGACAGAAGCACAGCCAGGACCATTATAATTGCCAAAAAGGAGGTATTTTCAGAGAGCTAATGAATATTTTCCTGGATTTTCTTGTTGAAGATCAGAGAAGAGAAGCCATCAGCACTTTCTCCTCATGTCCCAGCCCTTTAATACCTTCCTTACAGCTCATGGGAGTGCAGCCCTTAAAGCTCCTTGCAGGATCACCTCTCCTTACAGCCAGACATGAAGACTGCTCTACCACTACTGCTACTTCTCATGTCTCCTCATCATTCCCTGTCTGAGGGCCTAACACTGCAACACTCAACACCAGCACTGGGATTGTGAATTTCTGTATGTCCATACAGAGCCTAGAATTTATTTTCTTAGGGAATGCTGGAAATTATATCAAAATACTTTAAATACAGTCCCAATAAGACATATTTAAAAGTATTTCTTGCTAGTATATTGTCAGAATTTCAATGCATAGCTTCTGAGCTTGTAAGTTTTTTATTCAGCATCCTGTTAGTTTGTGCTGCAAATAAAGAAGAAAGTGGGCAATTTATGTCTCTAAATGCTTATAAAGTGTCTGTGTTTTTACAGCCTCTTTGATATGTCTATAAACTTCTTTCTCATTTCTTTGAGGACATTCCCTCTTTTAACATATCATTGTATAATGCCTCTCTTTAACCTCAAGATGGACTCCTTAGAATTTATTATTCTTTGCATACACACACAAAAAGTCCAAACTTTCATGTTAATAATATTGCCTTGTTGATAATAAGAATCTTGAGTACATATTTGTAATAATCTGCATTATTGTGGGGCATTACTGGCTTAGTAACTCTACACCTCCTTTTTTTGTCTGGATGGATTCAGTTCAAGCCAAATAAATGTTCATTATGATTTTATATTTCCTACCACTTTAATACTTCATTTTCTTTAATATATCCAGCTGATGTAGGCCATTTCCTAGAATTCATTGAAGAGATTATTCCTATCTTCTGAGGGTTTCTGCAAGGCACAGATCACCATAAAAAAAGGCCAGAAATATATTTTCCAATGCATCTAACTTTGGTACTGCAAATTTCACTGAATACCAAACTTCATTAAATACTGATTGATATTTGGCTTTGATTTTCTCCTGAGTCCAGCCTGCTGTGAGCTATCTAACCTACACTGGACTTATCCACAGAATTAGTTTTACACGTATTTAAAAGCAGCAGGTGCTGATTTTCAGCTCTGACCTACACTAAGTACACAGAACAGAGCATTTAACCTACACTTTCTCCATACATTGTTCAGTTCTGGGAAATAATGTAAGTCACTGTAATGGACTGATACCCCATCCTGGGGTGTAACAACAAAAACAAAGAGTGTCTGACATGTAAAAGCTGAAATGAAGGCAATAGAAGCAAAGGAAATCAATATTGCTCTGCAAAATAAGAGCCCTTCAAGAGGAAAGAAGAGGCATGTGATAAATTGGAAAGCTTCTTTCCCAAATAATTTTTAGTTAAATAAATAAAATAAACAAATTTACTCCACCACCTTTGGAGATTATTTTTGTAGGCCAAAATATACAGCAAAGAAAAACAGAGATCTGTATGTACAAAGTAAAATATGTGCTCAACTGCTTGAGATTTTTGTCTTCAATTGCATGTTAAGAGCTCCAAATTGCATAAAAATTTTATTACATGCAACCCTTAATACACTTCAGATCAATCAATGTATGTTTACATGTTCTATGTTTAACTAAGAAAATTTACATGTATAATATATATGGGGTTTGTTTTTCCACTTTATGGGTGTATATCCATATTTATTCAGATTTCTTATGGGATATATGTTCATCAAGGTATAAAAATATACAAAACAATTTGGCTTATCATTGAACTCTAGGTTTCAGATTTATTGTGAGCTCTTATCTGTGCACTACCCCTGGCCTTGTTATGGTCAATAGTAAAGCTTTCCCTGGCTTCTGTGTAAGCAAAGCCAAGTCTCTTATTGAAATAATTAAAGTTAAATCAACTGAGCTCACTGAAAACAAAAGCATCATTGAAAACACACTTTCAAGCAATGTAAAAATACATTTGATCATCAGAAAAGCTCCATGACAGTCTAATTGTGATTTACCTTCAGAAGAATGATTGAATCTATTTCAGTTACTCAGCAAAGGAAGATATATCAAAGCACATGCAAAATCTTCCACAAATATTAGTGAAGTACATTTCCTTCCATCTGTCCTGTAATATTTTCCTATTCTTCACACATCTGACTGCCTATTGCTCAAAGAGAAATTTCAGTAACATCATTAATCTATGGCCCAATCCACACATTGTTAACATCAATAGGAAGATAGATTCCTATCTCATTCACAGGCTTTTGATGTGGCCTCATAGCCTTTCTGTAGAATATTTAATGCAGTGCCTCAGTTATTTGAGAAGCTGGTTTATTTGCTTACCTGTTTGTTTTAAAGTGTATCAAAGGCACCTGAAAGCTTTAGGAAGATTCATGCTATTTCCAGCCTGCCGCTCTCAGGTCATTTTGGCAAGCACAGCACTACAGGCAACTACACAGCAACTGATGCAAAATGCAAGCAACCATACAAGCAAGTTTGAGAAGCAGAGGCAGGATTAGTATTATTGTGTTTATTTGGAATTTTCTGTTAATTTCTTAATATGGAGTTTAAAATCGGAGCAGGAAAGAGACAGAGCACACAGGGAAAAAAAAAATAGAATATTCCCGCTTCTTAATTCTGAAGAAAACCAGGTATCTGAGTCCCAAGTGGAACTAAAAACTCCATGAGAAGTATCAATGACATTTCTGTAAGTGGGTAAATAACTTCAAGGAGTGGGGCCAGCTTCTGATTCTGCCTGGGATTACCTCCTAAACACCATTTGTGTGTTTCTTGCTTTCTCATCTTTTTCATGTCTCACCTGAAAAAACTTCAAGCCCTCCACTACTAACTTGTTTTTGGACCGTCATTGAGACTAGTAAATTCCAATATAACTTCCAATCTCTAGATTTTCTGTAACACAAGCAATAGCAATAAAAATAAAAGTCAAATGTCTTCCTCCACAGTTATAGTTTTTTGAAGATAAATGAGTAGCAGGAACACTCAGAGTAGAATTGCATTTTCTTAAAAACTAGCAATGGATTCAAATAGAAATCACTTGAAATTTGAAACACCCTTTTACTTTTCCTGTGTGAAATATGTGTTAAAGTCTTCCACTTTGGAAGATGCACGTACACAGAACTGTCAAAGAAAAAACTGTATGAAACAAATACAATTTTCCCTTTCCGGATTTTTCTCTGTTCTCCCATTAATCACACTGAAAATATTTCCTGATTCCCAAAGGATAAAAAAATAAATATATAGATAATTTCAAAGCTAATGCACACAATTAACTTAATAGTGCTGTTGCAAGAAAGTCTCAATATCAAACTTACGCCTTCTGCACCCGTGGCACACAGAAGCCAACTTTCTAAAGACAAATTTCAACATGACCTTATGTTCACCTTACCATTTTTCCCAAGGGTAATTCCTACTGTTGAGACAGCTTTGTGGATGAAATGACTTCTTACATTATCTTCACTTTAATTCTTTTCTGATCAAAAATCCATTAACATCCACTAAATAATTCGGGTGATAAAATTACTTTTATACTACAAAACAGCAAGAGCTATCAGTTTAAGGAATTACTACTTACTGTTCTTTTCTGGAAGACTGCAGATGGCAGGATGTAAGACAGTTCTGCACTCAGTTCAGTATCCTAACGATTCTCACATAGGAACATTTTTGTTTTGTTTTTCTTTCATGTTTAGCAGAAGCCTGTAGTGATAACACAATGAATCAAAGCTTGGGTTTATTGGCTCAGTGCCCTAATGGACAAGGATTACTCATTAACAATTCTTTCTTTGCGAAACTCTCCAAACATGGGCTGTTAAAATGTTGTGAATTCCAGCTTGACCATCAGCACAGAGATTTGAGATGCTCATTAATACTCTGATTGGGTGCAGAGGGGAAGTTAGCACAGACAGTGGGGTGATAATACCTTGCTGCTAATTATAACACTCCCCTTAACACCTGTAGATTTTTATGACATCCTCAACCTCCTTGTCTTTCCCATCTGAAGAGTCCAGATGTTTTTCCAAGACATAAACTTGATTTTTAAGTCTTTCTGTTATTTTTCAGACTTTTTAGGGAGACTGAGCATTACAGTGAGTACTGAAGCAGAATAGGCTATAAATTACAGCATCACAGGGATGTGAGGACATTAAAGTTTAATTCCTGTATCTGCAACAATCTCTACAAAACTGCATTATTTTGATTTGGGCTCATCACATAAAGCTTTAGACAAGACACTGAGGCCCCTAATTTTAAATCTATCAGACTCATGCACTAGTTGTGCACAGGGGGAAGAAATTGGTACATGTAGATGGAAAACCACATCATTCAGTGGGTTGCATTGCATCTGAAAATGCTGATGTGTTGTCACTGACAGAAAGGGGACCTTGAACTACCACATCCCCGTTTACCCCGAGGAGGAAATTAAAGTGAAGAGGAATGGATTGAGGCTGTTTTATTTCAATATCCCACCTACACAAGAAGCATAATAATTCCGTGGTTTGCATTGCTAAACATACCCAGAGGGCATGAGTTGATCTGGCAGTGGCTTTGAGAGAAATTTCAGTCAGAGGAGACTACTGACAGCATCACTCATGGTGAGTGAGTTCATGATTGCCACACAGTGTGTGATGTCCATCCTTCCCTACATATTTGCACATATTTGCAGGATTGAATACACAGGACATGGGCTGTTCCTCCTACTTGAGCAAAGAGAGGCATTGGGCAGCAAACATAGTCCTTTCTTTGAGAAAGGTGAGAGCTGCTGGCCCTAAAATTACCAAGAATAAAATTCCTTTATTTTTAAAATTCCTCATTTTAAGAGAAAAAAATAATACTTTAAAAAGGTATATTAATCCTCAAGCTTTTATCAGGGAAACTCAAATTCTCTATAAATTTTCTATGCTTGTCATGAAAATATTATTAATAACTAGTGTCTTTTATGTGTTCTGTCCCTTGCAAATTCATCTGGTAGCCACCCAAGCACTCGTGGCAGGACAGATTTCTAAAGAGAGCAATGGGAGAATGATGCTGTAAGGCTGTCACTGGACACTAACTCCCAAGGGACTCTCTGAAAGGCATCTCACTTCTGTAAACGAGATTTCTGTTTGACAAATTCATGTTTAGCAAAATCGACAAAGTACTGTCAAGTAAGAGAATTCTTCCAAAACAACCCTACTCACAGGAGACAGGCAGTCTCTTCAACCCAGCATGCCAACAGGTCATTTGACACTTTCCACTACATGTCCACTCCACTTGTGCCTAGAAAACACATGCCAAAAATACAATTTATTTGGTCATCCTGAGGCCAGTGATGGGTTTTGTCCCATACCAGTAGAAAAAGCAGGAGTGGAGCCAAGAAGTCCAACAAATGTCATATTATGTCTCATGGACTTTTCAGTCTCTTGGTAAGTTCCAAAGATCTGAAATTTCCTTTTCATTATTTAGCTTTCCCCAGCATTGGTCTAATACAGTTGGTGGCACAGAGCAATTGCTTTCTAGAAGTCCCTAGGGACTAACTTTCAATAAATGTTCTTTCCCAAAAAGCTTTTTCCTCTGTGTGGATGTTGTTTGTCAGACAGTGAAGAGTTTAACACAAAGGAGATGGAATTTAATGCCCCTATTCACCAACACATTTGTTGCATTAAAATATTTTTCCTTTCCTTACAATAATAACAATGCAAGTGCCAAAGTGGTGCTTTGTCCACTAATCAATACATTCAAGATATTATTGGAAAAAGCAAAGAAATAATCCACATGATCAAAAGAGGAGATATTGCTTGCAGCAATGACATGTGCCATTGCTGGTTAAAGCCAGGTGTTCATATTTATTATGGTTCATTTACAAATTAGAACTGAAGAGAAAGGAATTGGAGCAAATCAAATATATCTTCTGTGCTGTGTGAAGAGATTATACACACAGCATCAGGGGAGAGAACAGGATGAGGCAATATTCAAGCACAGATACTTATATATGGAATATCTTCTCTAAGATAGCATTGAGTTCAATAATTCTTAAAATTTCAGAGTGTTATCTGACATCCTGAAACTTTCCAGACAATAGTAACATTACATCTGTAATTGACAAAGAGCATGTGTTCTATACTACATCTATGCCATTACCAGCCCAAATACATGTTCAGCAACAAAACCAGGGGTATAGATAATATTCAGACTAGAAATCTTTCTGCCTAGAAAATACCACTTCAGAAACTTCACACTCCACGAAAGAATGGGTGTGTTCACCATAGCTCATTTGCTCCTCCTCCTGCTACTCTGTCTTTTCTCCACTGAAATAAATGCCACTCCACACTTTCACTGACAAGGTACCTCATGGAAAGTAAAGGCAAATCCTGGCAAAAAAGTAGTTTGCCATCAAAAGTTTGGATGGGAAAAATATAGTACAGAAAGAAATTGGGGGAAAGAAGAAAAAATTAGGCTGGGTGTTCACTTTCAACATTTCCTTCTCTACACATCCAAATGAATGCATCATCACACATTTTAAAAAAACTAAAATAATACACCCACAAATAAGAAATACCTGCTCCTTTTTGCTCAGAATTTTCTTCCAGCAGCTGAAAAGCTTACTGACTACTCAGAGCCAGTTTTCTGGAGCTCCAACAACACTGTATACATTACAACTGAAGGACCATTCAGGTTGAGGAAGACCTCTAAGGTCAGTGAGTCCCACCATTAACCCAGCACCACCAAGTCCACCAGTAAAACATGCCCATAAGTGCCACATTTACTCAAATTCTGAATACATCCAGGGCTGGTGACTCAACCACTTCCCTGGCCAGACTGTCCCAATGCCTGACAACCCTGGTGGTGAAGAAAGCTTTCCTAATATTCGATCTCAACCACCACTGGCACAACTGGAGGCAGTTTCTTCCCTGCATTAGACAGTCATTACCACAGGGAAAGGAAGGATGAGCAGCTAAAGCCAGATAGATCTCTGCCAATGGATTAAATTCTCTGTTCCCCAAGATGCAAAGGGAGAAACCTCCTGTCTTGCCAGTGGGAAAGCATATCTTCTTGGCTTAGGGATTCCTGGGAACATCTTGGGGCAGGTGGGAATTGCAAGAAGGAGTAGATCTGGTTTGGCTGAAAGATAAATCAGCTTTCCCAACTGGCACCTGGAGCTGTCAATACCCTGAAAACACCTGGGCATTTCTGACAAAAGATACAATTTTCAGCAGTCACAATGAGTGAGATACCATGGATCTGTGCTTATTTCATAGGCCAAGGGACAGATGTCTTGACCAAGATCTACTTGTCTTCAATGGCTTCTTTTTCTCTATTCTTACAGCTCCTGGAATGCATGGTACTGCAGAGATCATGTGAACTAAATTGTGCTTCAGCACAAACCATCAGTTTCAGCTCAGAAAGTGTTCCCAGCATGACCATAAATAGTTGCCACTAAACAGCAGTCACCCTCAGCTCTTCTTTCATCCCTGAGGCAGGCCTTATTTATCATTGCTGTCCAGAGGATACACATCCTCTACACCACTTTGGGCCATGGTCTGTCCCCTCAAAGCAGCCATTTCTTATTCTCAGGCACTCTCACCTTTTCATTTCTGGAAAGATGTCCAAGATTATCACAAGCTCACAATAAATTTTATCATCTGAAGATAATTAAGCAATCTTAAGAGATATGGTTGTTTATGAACAGGTTAAAGTAAGGAATGGGTGCAAAGTTTCAATAAATTAACTCTAATGTCTGTTAATCTTTTTTTTTTAACCTCCTGCATTTCAAAAGTGAGGAAATAACCACTTTTAAGATTAGTTTAGTTTATTGAATAAGTCTTTCATTAATCAGAGCATCTTCATTATAAGTTGCTCTCTGATTATTCCATTTCTGAGCAGGGCAAAATTTATTCAATAATCTTATTTTTTAATTTTGCCCTGATGAAATAATCTGTCCTTGACACTCACATATTTTAAGTGGAATGTCATGAAGGGTAAAATGACCACAGAACAATCTGTCCTAAGAGGGGGAATTCCTCCCTGGTGACAGGCAGTTAATTGTTAGCCAATATGCTCTGGTGAGACCATATATGTAAGAGAGCATCTTACAGCTCCCTGGGTGCAAGAGCAGAGCAGACTATATGTGGAATCAGCTACAGCATCAAACATTAAGTTTCAGTAGAGGAAACTTGGTCTACTTCCCTCTAGCTGACTTAACTGAAATTTCAGATGTGTTTTGCTATCACTAATTGCTGGTATTCCACATTAGATTGTCTCTCATTATTTTAAATTTTAATTACGACACTGATATTACATGTTCTTCCCCACCCTTACCCCCTCCTAGAAGCTACAAGTTTACATGTTCCTAAAGAAATCACAGATTTAAATTAAACATGTTGGTACAGTATTAGCTGATAAGAAGTTCTCCTCAGACTAAAAATATACTTTAGTCTTACAATTTTTTTCTCTTGACATTTTGATGTTTTACAGTGTGATAGTGATTGAGTTCAATAAGGGTTAGCCTTCATTTATATAAATATTTGGAGAGATAAAATTGTTAAGAAATGTTGATCTATTCCAGTAAATGAAAGCACTGTCCTTTCATTAATAAGTAGTTCTCTTAAACTAAATGTCAACGGTGACAAGTGAAGTATTATTAATAAATAAATATTAGAATATTTTTAGATGGGTTTTTGAATTGTTAAAATAATCACACTAAGTAAATTCATTCTGCAAACATTTAAATCTCCACTTTTTTCTCATACTTTGTTAGTGTCAAGGAAAAGACATCTGTTTAAAAGGACTAGTTCAGTATCTAGCAAGAAACCATTTTTTTCAGGAGGGGAGAGGAAGTGTAGATTAGACATCATATGAATGGAGTGTAAAGCATTGGAGGTGCAGGATGAGCTCTGCTAATGCTCTCTGGCATCTGTGAACTTCTTAAACCCTCAGTTCTATGATTTCTTGTTCTAGAGGAGGCTCTACCATGCCCTGAAGCACTGCAGGCAGATGACTGCTCTCATTATTCATTGAGAGGGAGGGCTGCAGTGCCAGAATCAGATGCCCAAGAGGAACCTGGGCAAAGCCTGGGGCAATCTCCCTATCCTCTCTCAAGAAGTCCATGACCAACCAGGGAAAAATGGGAATAATGCACACTCAGCAGCTGCCAGAGCAGAGGCAGGACTGCAGCTATTGCAGGCTACAGCTTAACACCTGCACTCCACCTGGGAAAAAATCCACTCGTTAGCCAGGACACGAGAAGACAACACCAAACACACCTGTTGCATTTTGGCTACAGGAGCGGTGGAAAGGAAAATGCAACATAGTTCCTTGTGTAAAGAAGAAGAAAAAGAGAGCTTTATTCAAAGAAAACTACAGTTTATATAGGGCAGTTAGTGCAAAATGGAATAGAAAAGACTCATTGGTCCAAGAAGGCAACACCTCTCTGAAAACATGCTTTCTGCAAAACATCATGTAGGACACGTACGGCTCTGTGATCAACAGCCGGTGTTAATCATTGTTATAATTTCTTGTCCTTGAACAGGCTGAAAAACTCAAGGCTTCAAGGCTGCTTCTTCCCTGGTTCCCAGCAGTATCCAACGACACACACTACCAGAAACTTAACACAAACCAGGACAAGAAGGCCAGGCTTGAGCTTAAACAGCATCCTCAACCCACAGGCAAGGCATGTGGGAGGCTCCAGATGAGGCTGATAAGTGTTTTAAAGACTATTACTACCTCAGGACCCTAATGCAGAGCAGCTCTCAAAACTTTTGTTGACTCTTCCTTGTTCCCTAAGAGAATTTAGACTAGCAGAGAACTTGTGGCACGCAAGAGGAGTAGCAGCAGGACTAGACCTTCAACATCCAGTTTGCACAGAAAATACTGAGATATGCCACAGGTTTAGCTAAAGAGTACTCATGACTCCACACAGCTAAGAAAAGATGGAAGGCACTGGAAATTAGGTAATGTTGGGTCCTGGATATAGCTACTTCCAAACTCAGAAAAGAAGTTTCATGTACCAGGGTCCAGATCAATCTGATCATGCTCTTAGTTTCCACCTAAAAAAGAGTTGGTACTAAGGAAAGAAAGGGATTTGAAGATCAAGGAAAAGTGTCATCATTGAAGGGAAGGTTAATGGCATATTGAACAATAGATCTTGGAATAATTAGTTTATTTTCCTTTCTTTCCTAATCTTCAGTTGACATCATTGCATTCTGCAAACAAATTACTTCCCTTTTTTAGAAGAAAGAAACTGTGGTATAAAGCTTATTAAATTTAAATAACGCACATCAGGAAATGGAGAGGTTACTTATCTCATAGCAGTGTTAGCTTGGCCTCAATCTGAACAAAAGCTTCATTTATCAATATCTAATCTGAATACCATTTTTGCCCAAAATTGGGTCTCCTCCCAAAATATGGGATCATTTGCATTGGCAGATCCCTCATTTATGTCAAATCTCCCTTGGCTGATGTATTTCATCTCCCCATCTCATCCCAAAACACAAAACATACAACAAACCAAGTTATCTAGAGTAGATTGCATGCATGGGAAGTTTGTCTAGTTCTGCTTCTTGTCATTTGTGACCCCCTCCTGCAAGAACTTCACAAGGGAGGGATTCTTACAAATCTGTGAATTTTAGGCATTGACTCTCTAAGCAGGTGTGTGAGATAAGAAAATTCATGAGGAAAAGGGGTAAAAAATCAATTCAAAGAATGGTAGCTCACCTACTCAGCAACTTAATCAGCAACTTAAGCTGTTGTTCCTCCCTATGCACTGGCTCCTCACAAAAGTGGACACAAATTATAGGTTTCTATCCTTTCCCTTGAGGTTTCCTCAAAATTGCCTCAAGTTAGTGGGGGACTGTGCCTACAACTCTGAATTTACCAGCCTTCCACTAAATCTTGTACTTGCCTTGGTCAGTGGGGGTCGCCTACCCAGACAGAGAATGTGCTGTGCTCATAAGGAGATGGTGCTTTCTCAGCTGATAATCCATGGTGGAATAAGTCCTCGTGAGCCCACGGGATTCATTGCTACGTATCATAGCTAATTGCAGCCATATTTGTATTTCTTGGACATGAAAACTGGTTACCACAAGGGAAATGGGGAAAGGAAGGTGTTATCAGTGCAGAAATACCAGCTAGGAAGCTCTTCAGAGAAGTGACTGGATTGAGCAGCCAGCCCTGGTGTTAACTCTTTTGTCCAGCAGGAATGAGCAAAGACTTGAGCTCCGGTAGGATTCAGCAGCCTTTCTACCAAACTATTTGATGTACAGAACTTCTTAACAAAAGCATCCCCAAATCCACATGAATCAGCCACCATGTAGCATGGAGAGTACAGTTCAGTTTCTGTTCTTTTAAATTTGAGTGTAAAATTAAAACAAGACAGCACCAATAATCGGAGCTGCTGTTCTGTTATCACGAGGACAAAGTCTCAGCTGCAGCAAAATTACACATGAATTTTTTGGGGGTGAAGCATGTATATGTCCATGTGTAATTGTTGTTTTTCTTACTCAAAGGAAAGAGAATCTCTACATGTGATTAAATTGACATCACCAACAACTGAGGGGCAAAAGTCATACCCTATTGTTTTTCCAGTTGTCTTTCCCCATAACAGCTGCTGCTGATAAACTCAGCAGCAGAAGTTGATGGAAACATCAATGGTACCAAATACTGGAATAACAGTATAACAGAATAACAGTGATTAATAGATCTTGTTCTAATATTAATAACTGATTACTTCCAGTATGCAATGTATACCTCCAAAAAGTCATCCTCATGTAAGCACAACAACAAAAGGGATTCCTTCCTGTATGCATGAAAACTACCCAGATACAGGCAGATTGTGTCTCACTAATGTGAAACTGCTAAACACAAATACTGCCAAATAAAAGATTAATAGAAGAGGAAAAAAATACACGTAGCAATGGTAGTTTTTCAAAGCAGAAAACATTTTTCTCCTGGATATGTGGTATCAATCTGGAAATGTACATAAGCCCTGAAACTGCATTCCTTTTTCTTCACATTCAGTTCATTCCAGAGAGAGCAAAGGAAGAACATACCTAGCTCTTACCATTTTCAATTTAGTTCAAGGGTGGTGAGTCAAAGTTAGAAAACGTGAGGGAAGGGCTATTTTCCCAATGACAGAACTGCTGTTCAAATAGGTGATGAACTGTAACCTTAAACTGTGCAAGACCTTTATGTCACTGCTATTGCATGATACTGTTTAGTATTTCAAGAGATTTGCTCTGAAGAAACATCAAGTCTTAAATCTTTTTGGAAAACTGACAAAGCATAACCTTGCTGTACTGTAAAGCTGATCTATAAATGGAATTTGCCAAAAATATGCCTCTCCTAAAACATTAAAAAATATACAAAAATAAATTGCCTGAGAAAGGGGATAATTAATAAATATCAGGGACTTTAAGCAAGCAGAACAGAAAAAAAGGTAGTACTTCACATTTCTTACAACTCAGAGAACTGGGGTTTTTTTTCATATCTTCTAAATCTTTTTAAACTAGCAGAGTTGATACCCATTTTATCCGTTTAATCATTGACTTGTTGCTTAACTTGTCTTGTTACCTAGGCCTTTTAAAGTCAACAGATAATAATATGAAATAAACAAAACCTTTGTCACTTATTCCTACATCAAGTTTTATGTAACTCTCCTGAATATGAGTTGCAATAGAAACCTTTGAACAGCATGCCAGTAAAATGCACTGTATTGCAAAGAGGCTGATAAAATCTTGTTTGGAATACCATCAATTTATTCCAGGAATTAACTATAATTAACCAGATATTTTAGGCTTCTTGAATGTAATAAATCTCTGTTCTGTTAATATACTGTTCCTTGCTTCTTCAGGTGGAAAATCTTGATCCATAATTGCCTGGATACAGTTTTTTGAGATTACCAGTAGAAGTGGGCAGAGACACATGATTTCTCTAATCAGAATGTCAGCCAGCAGGTGCTAAAATGAAATGAGACCTTGACTGCCTTTACACCTGACCTTGGATTATTTCAAGGCAATAACTCAGGTACAGAAAAGCAGTCTTTTCCTGTACCTATGCTTGCTCTCTCCAGTTAACTTCAGAATTCAACAGTATTTTAGCAATCTAGTTCCCAGCTGAGAGTTTTAGAAATTAATTAAAAATTTGGTATGTCTCCATTATTTGCCTTTAGATGGTGGACCATAACTCTGCACACTTCAGCACGTTGAGGATTTGTTTGGAAGAATATCATGGGATATGGCCCTGGAAAGAAAAGTGGTCCAGAAGAGCTGGTTATCATTCAAAAATCACCTCCTCTAAGTTAAAGAGAAGTCCATCTTTAAAGCATGTATTGAGAAAAGTCATCAGGTGGCCCACATGGATGAACAAGGAGTTTCTAACTAAAATCAAACATAGAGAAGCAGCACAGAAGTGGCAGAAGCAGTGTTACACAATCTAGGAGGAATACAAAGCATGCAGTGCATGCAGAGAAAGTGTTAGCAAAGTTAAAGCTCAACCCATTGCATATGGCAAGAGATGTGCAGGGCAACAAGGAAGACTTTTACAGGTGTATAAGCAGCAGAAGAAAATTTAGGGAAAATCTGAGTTTGCTGCTGAATGGGACAGGGGACTAGCTGGCAAACATAGATAAAACCAAGGTATCCAAAGCTGCCTTTGCCTCTGTCTTCACTGATAAGAGTGGCCTCCTGGAATTCCAGGTACCTGAAACCTGTATAAAAGTCCAGAAGAAGAAAGACTTGCCCTCCATGGAGTAGAATCAGTTTAAGGAGCATCTATACAGACTGGACAAGCATAGGTCTATGGGTTCTGATGGAATTTACTAAAAGCGTTGATGGAACTGCTGATGCCACTGTAAGGCCACTTCCAATTGCCTTTGAAGGGTTCTAACTACTGGGAGAAATCCCTGATGACTGGAAAAAAATCAAACATCACTCTGGTCCTTAAGAAGGAGGGAAGGAACCTGACCTTCTATGACAAGAAGACAGGCTCAGAGAACAAGGGCAGAGCTTGAACTTAACAAAGCTTTCAGCACTTTCTTCATTGATAAAATCATAAAGCACATAATAGATATGTTCACAGTGAGTTCGATTTGAAACTGGCTAAACTGTTTGTCTCAAAGGTTTGGAAGCCCAGCTAGGGGCAGTGATTTGTGGTGTATCCCAGGACTGAATACTAAGAGCAGCAAACAGTCATTAATGACTTGTATGATGGGACAGAGCACACCCTCAACAGCTTTGCAGATGATGTAAAACTGGCAGGAGTGGTTGGTACAAAGGCTCACCATGCTGCCACTCAGAGGGGCCTCAGCAGGTTGTAGAAATGGCCTGACAGGTATCCTACAAACTCCAACAAAGGGAATTTCCAGTACTGTAGCTGGGGAGGAATAGCCCAAATTGACCTGAGCATCTTTCACTGACACTAGCTACAGAAACCTATATCTCAAAAAAAAACCCCATCATCACTAAAGTTAAGCCAAAATTTGGGGAGAACACCAGATGTGGAAACTCAAATTCTACACAAGTTTGGTGGACTCTAGTTGCTCATTCTCAGACATTTCATAGTTTCTGGGGGGAAGCACTAATGAAAATATTACTGAAGGAAATGCTTTACCTCACAGGAGGGTTTGTACCAGGCAGTTCTGATGAGAATCAGTTCCTGATTCTGCATGTGTGGTGCGTTGGGCTGGAAGCCTTTCTGATCTTCAGCTCTTGCAGTAATTTTATGGCTCAAGAAAACATTTTGTGCTATTTTTTTTTCAAACTTAGAGGTGTCTGTGTCCTCTGAAACCAATTCCAGCCATTGACACAAACAGAGAACAACTTGTTAGCAAACTTGTGCTTTTGTGAAGAGGCACATCTTTCTGAGGTAAGTCTTTCCCAATAACTGGCATGAGTCAGCACCATATCTTTTCTGAAAGACATACAATTGCCCAAGAATCATAGAATAGTTTGGGTTGGAATGGACCTTTAAAAGGTAATCTAGTCCATACCCCACTGCTATGAGCAGGACATTTTCAACTAGACCAGGTTTCTCAGAGCCCCATCCACCCTGACCTTGAATGCTTTCTGGGCTGGGGCACCTACCACTACTCTAGAAAAAAAGGAGGGGGCCAGAGGGGTGCATGGACCAAAGGTACAGCTCAAGGGCAGTGAAGGAGGGTTGGACTGGGAGCACCAATGCATAATGAGCTCCAGGCTTGGGATATGTCTTGGGAGAAAGAAGGAATTAGCTGAGGGGATACTCCTTGTTTCAGGTAAATACAACAGCAGAAGATGCCAGTTGACAAGGGGCATTTTAAGCTGCTCACAATTTTCCATTAAATTGGAATAGAGGTGGTTCCTTGGGAATAGTAAGACTGTGGATGAGGAAGCAGAAAAATTCTTGGAAACACCAGGTATTTCTCATGGTCTGACAGCTCCTGTACCCAGGCAGCCAAAAAGGGTGGGGGGACAGAGATCCTGACTGCAGTTCCCCTTGCAGTTTTGTCAGCAGCTTTTCCCTTCAGCCCCCTACAAGCGTGACAGTTTGCTGTGTGCTCTGGCAGAGCAGAGGGAGCAGCACAGGCCAGCCTGGCCTTGACCTTTGGCCAGCCAGGGAAACATTTCAGCTGCCCACCAAGGACCCACAGTTCCAGCCTCTGCTGCCAGGAACCTTGGCAAAACTTGCCTCTTCCTAGCAAAAATGAAATTAAATACATGAAATTAAATGATATGATAAAATAAGGAATATGCTAAAAAGTAAACATTTGCTAATTTTGACTTTGGGTTGCCCTGGTGTCCAGTGCACCATTCCATCAGTTAGTAAGGGTCAAGGGAAGCCACTCATGAAAAGAAGAAAATATAAGGTAAAGATAGAGGTCTGGTGTGACTTAAGCAATTTTCTACACTCCATCGAAGCATTGTAACAGGAAAACCTGCAGTCAGTATGAAGCACTGGGAAATGGAAAGTGAACAGTGCAGAACAGAGGTAATTCCATTGCACTCCCTTGCTGAGGGAAAACCTACCTGCTGGAGTTACTCCCAGTTGCCCATGCCTGCCCCACAAAGCTGCATTATTCCACAGAAGTAACATCACATCCATTCACACTGATTGTCCTTCACTTGTTCGTCCTTAATATCAATCTCTTCCACATCTAAATTCAGGTTTGATGTTAGTGCCGTGATTTCCCCTTGCCCAGCATAAATCAGCAAGGGCCCATAAGCCACTCCAGCCCCCTGCAGATTTGTACCAGTACAAACCACACAACTGATCATTGCCAAGAAATAAATGGGGTCACTCAGGACCTGCAGACATTTTTCTTTTGATTACACACCAGAGAAGGAGGAGGGAACAAGCAGACAGTATCAAAGTCCCTGCCCTAGACGAAGAGAAAATCCCACTTTCCTTATCTTAAGCACAGTATCAGCAGGTTTTTCCCATTAATTCCCCTGCTGTTCATTACAGTTATTCCCAGCCAAGAGAAAGCACCTGGCATGTTGCTTCTGGTAATGACTGCCAGCTTCAGAAAGCAGAGGTATCTTCATTGGGGGTACTCAAATACTTCCTGGTTTACAAACGTTGTTGTCTTCCTGGTTGGTGCTACAAAGATTTGTCACATGCCTGTGGGCAACCAAAACTCTGAGCCAAAGGAGATGTATTTTTCAAGAGTTCCAGTGTCTTCCTGACACATATTTAACAAACAATCATTACCTGCTCAGATGAGTTCTGAATTTGTTGTGCAGACAGAACTAAGTCTAAAACAAGGAGTGAAATTGCTGTCAAAAATTTGTACAGCAAGTGTATGACCACTGATTTTATTGAGCAGATAAATATGGTTATACATAAACAAATGTAGTCTGTTAGCTGCTGCAGGTATCCAATACAGTGATTAAATTGAGGGGCAGTACACAACAGCATGGGATGGGGACAACAAAATAAATGGGTCAAGTTTTTATTGTGATCAAGACTTATAATACGCAAATATTCTGTGGAAAAAAATATGTTGGCTCTTATCATGCTACAGATATGAAGAAGTACAATCTTAGTACATTTCTTACATAAATTTCCTTCTTTACTTTATGTAATTTTGCATGCAGAAGAGCTGTAAAAATGATAAGCAGAATGAATATAAAAACAAAGAAGTTGAGATAAAAAAGGAGCAATTTTTTCAGTCACAGCTGAACACTTACCAAATGGAAGTTAAGAAATAACTGATACCAGTATGTAAGTAGTTGAAAGCATTTTTACTAGGGAGCCTGTCTTCTACATGGACATATAGAGCTGCAAAAGTATTAGCAGTGTTACCATTCCAGAACTATTATCTAATCCAACCTAAAAATTTGGAAGACATAAGAATGAGGAGGTTTTAATCTTTCTGTTTATACCTGATTTCATGAGATTTAAGCTTTGACATGAGACTTGAGTGAATTCCCTGGACCCTAGGATGATACAGAATATTAGATCTTGGCATGTCCTGGAGGTTTTTTAAAATCTAGAGAATTCCAAGTTCTGTTTCCAGCATTTGAAAATTAATTTCTTCTCCGTCCTCAGCCCTCTGTCTGCATGGTCATGTGACTGCAATTTGCTTTTTCTTTTTCTCTATTCCCTTTTCTACTCTTTAAATCACAAGAAATCTTCCTCTCTCTTAAAATATGAATAATTAAATAGCAGTCTAAAATTAAGATCTTAAATGGAAAAATAAAAAGGAAAACAAGATAGCAAATCTGGTGTTTTGCAAATTTTTCCTTAAAATAATGACTAAAATTACAGTTCTCTGTACCTGTCAAAAGAAGTTGGTTGGAAACATACATGCAAAGCCTTAACACATTTTGCATGACCTTGAGTTAATTCTGACCTTCCTGCTTTCAGTTAATTATGTTATACATGAGTCTCCTCCTGGCACTTTGCTAACATCTGGATGCCCTTGTTATATATTTTACCCCAAAGCCTGTACATTCTTTTGGACTAAGTGATTATTTCCCTGGAGAAGTTCCTACTCAGGTGAATTTTTCATAATTTCTGTCATTAATTTGTCCTTTCTCACGAAAAGGAGTATTTTGTTTAACTCTTACAAAAATATAAGAGGGGTATTAATTATCATCAAATATCTACTAGTAGTGCCTAAAAATATAAGCTGTCAAAGAAATAAAAGCTACAGCTTTCTTTGTTAAGAAAGAGCAGCAAATAGCAACACTGAACAACACATTCCTGGGACTTACTGTACTGCTTGTTATCTCCTCAGATTTGAATTCATTCCTGTGAACTGTCCTATCATTTCAACTTATGGAGAGCTGAATCTTTCTCTGGCTTATTTAAGATCTTTATTCCAGTGTAAAGTAAATTTTAATTCTTTCTGCAATCAGAAAGCCATTTCCAACTGAAATTCTGACTTGTATGAGCACCATCATATTTGAAAATATGAAAAAGTTATTTTGGACACGGGGACAGAAAAATATTCAAACAATGAAGTGTAATCAAGCTGCTATTTCTCCATAGAAAACATCATTCCAATTATTCACATCCACTACCATTCAAGACATGACTTTTTTCCCATATTTTTGGAAATATGCCAATTTATCTGATTGTTTAAATGTTCCAAGTTCTGACATATTTTAAGAAGTCATTTTGTAGGAAAAACACCCTCAGTGACTGCATTTCCTTAGACTCCACAAGAAAATTCTATGGGAGCATGCTGCAGATAGAAACATCCAGCAAAACTGGAGCTACAAAGTCAGTTTGTTCTCAATAGGTTGTCTTTACTCTTTGTCATACAGGATTGTGGAAACCACTGTGTAAATCAAAGAGTTGATTAAGTACAGAGATTTCCAGGAAAAAAGACTTGTTTCCAACCAGCGCTGATGTTTGCACTTCATGCAATGCACCTGAAATATTTAAACAAATGAAAAGGAAAGGGAGAAAGCCCAAACATCTCACTGTGAGTGCCTGGAAAAGCACTGTGGAATGTATGTGACTTCAGCTGGCAAGAGTTGATATATTGGGTTAGTGGAAACAGTTAAATTCAGAAAAGAAAGAAAGGGGGGTTTAAAATGCAAAAGCTTGTCTAGATGTTTTTAAGCCATTTCTTTAAATGTGTTAAATAATGCTCAGATGTCACCCCAGGACACCACTGAAGTCAAACTTCCACTGAACTAAATCAGTGCAGTCTGTGGATACAAAATGATCCTGCTAAACTGAGCTGTGGCTTGTCACTTGTGACAGCTGTGGTGCATCTGCAAAAGGAAAAAAATAGCAGCTACACTCACCAGAGAGGCAACTGAGCCCTCATGGGCCAGCTGGCTATTTCCCAAAGCACTGGGATGTTTGTAGTTCTTTGTCATAACAACAATGTTCACTCTCTTTGTACTCCTCTTAACGACAGGAAAGTTACCCTTCATCATAACTGGAAAAATGATGCTGCTTCTAGGCAAATGTCACTGTTTCTAGAATAAAACATTCTCTTTTCTCCATCAGATTGTACTTACACAGATTCTTATATTAAATCCTTTCATAGTATGGTTTTCCCTATTAAGACTTCCTGGAGCAACTTTATGAATGCTACATTACTGGAGAGGAGGAAGAAGCTGTTTGCTTTGCACATATGCAAAGCGGTGACCCTCTTTCTCTTGTAAATTGTGGTGGATGTTGCAAAATAGTTTGACAGCAGCTGGTTGTGATAGACTGATTAGAATATTTGACCCAATTTCCTGCCAAATAAATCCCCAAAAGCTGACTATCACCTGAAAGAAATAGGATATTTTCTTACACCTGTTCTAAATATGCAATTCTAATCTAAAATGAAATTTTGAATTAAAAAAAAATACAATTTTCTGACTAAACAGAATAAAGGGACAAGATTGTTTTTTAATGGCTTATTAGTAACCTGATTTTTTTTTTTAGCAGGATGGAGCTGTACCATAAAACTACCCCTTTCACTAAATTATCTGCTCATATCAATTAAAAAGTTTTCACTGTAGCCAAATTAGGCAAACATCCATTCAACTCACTTTCCTTCTTACTTATGTACAGTGGCAGATTGGATTTTGCTGAGTAGAAGAGAAACGAGACATGAACAGAGAATTAGCTAACATCCCAATATACCTGTTTGTAGGGAAGATAAATCATCCATGGATTCAAATGAATGTACAAGTGTAATTGCACTCAATACTATTCAATTGCACTTCAATAAAATAGCAAAATGTGTCTGAGAAATGTTCAAATCTTGAGTGCATCACAGGGAATGCATATGGTACATGAGAACAATAACACTGAAACACCACAAAGCACAGCGTAGGCTAGACACAGTAGCTTTCACTTGAATTTAATGAGGCAGTAGTTATAATGAGAGACAAATTAAATCACAGCTTACTGAAATTATCCATTCTGAAAAGAGTATTAATGCCACAATGAGTCTCTGAGTTGCAGCTAACTGAGATGATACAGCATGCTCCACTGTTTGATTCTAAAAATGGTAGAAAAAGGCTAAAGCCACTTTATACTGTCAAATATACCAATGGCAGAGGATAATTACTTTTTTTATACATAGGTACCCCATTAATTCTCAAATGGTACAGTGCTTCATTCATAGCAAGAACAAGACTGAGGCATTGAAAAGGTACAGATCCAGAACTAAAGACTTTAGTCCTGTAAATAAGCTCGTTCACCTAAACGAGGACTGTTGTTGAGACCAGGAGCTCTATCAGTATAATACTAGAAAAATATATTCAAATTACTTCACAATAATGAATTGAGTGAGAATCCTAATCAAAACAGGGCTATGATTTCCTTCCATAAGGATTATTAATATTGCATCACTAACAATGATTTTGTATTCAAAATTATTTCATGCCAGCACAAAATCTTTGGAGGGGGAGAAATTTTACAAGTATCCATTTTATTGTCTTGTCACTCTGTCGGGTGTGCATATAAAGATATCTGCCAATCAATTTGTAGGAACTGTTGAAGCAATCCTGTGCCATATCTGCCACGTGTTTCTCTTCCTCTTGTTAAGTGACTATTAGTAATTAATTACAGCCTACTGTCATAAATCTGCTTTTCTGTCTGCTCTGATCTATTAGCAGGAGCTTGAGGTTTGACATGGATTAAGCAGCTCAAATGCCACCCTACAGGAATCCTAAAGAGGCAAAGCATGGCTGCTCCCTAAAGACTGTGACACCACTGGAGACCCAGGAATTACACAGACCACTGTGGATCCACCACCTGATCACTTGTCCTTTATCTGTTCAGATGAGATGATGGGGGAACTCCTTGCTCCTGCAGTCAGTTCTACAGCTTGCATCAGACAGTAGCCCTGCCAGGCCTGGTCTCCCAAGGTCATGCTGCCTAACCCATGCAGGCTGGGAGAGGATTTAGGATCACTTATCACAGTCCCATTGTTGTTAGCCTTCTTACACACCATTGGGAGGGAACTATCACCCCTCAAATCTAGCTGTGTGGACTGATATAACTGAGTAAGACAATAAATATGGACACCTGTTGATTTGGGGCAGCTAGGCAGGAGTCATGGGAGTAGCTATACAAATCTTACAGTTTCAAGTATTAAGACAAATCTTGAAAATTTCCATTTTCATAATGGTAAGAAGTCTGTTCCTCCATGTCTTGAGTTACTTGCTTTTGCTTCCTCCATTCCCTTCTCTGTACTTCACTATTTTGACTGGTAGCACCATACGTTTTCTTGGGACTTACAAAAGTTTCATTGTTCATCTCTGTTTCTTCAGCCAGTTCATCCTGATCAATTATGCCACATTTCTCTTCACTGAGGTTTTCAGGGTCAGCCCATTCCTGCTTCTCCCCAGAAGCAAAGATAGCGTAGAATATCACACCACTGTAATGCACCAGGGCTGCAATCAGAAAGACGTTCTGCCACTCTTCACGGGTCTGAAAAATGGTGCAGGTCTCATTAAGTTTCCAGTAATAAAAAATGTTGCTCTTTTTCTGGCAAATTACACCATGAATTAGCACATATTGAGGAATGACTGTGATCACTGTTTGATTCCTGATGCTGAAGATAGAACAATTTATGAGAACCATTGCTAAGATTTACTCTTTTTATATAACTACAGCAAATAAAATAATACATAGGTTTCTTTGTGTTTTTTTTTCTCACAGTGAATTTTCTCTCTTGCATGTGAAATATTTGTGCAGTTGAAAATGCAGGGATTTCTCTAACAACTACATAAATATTATTGTATATCAAAGTTTGCTTAGAAACTCTGCCATGGGAGTATGGATGCATTTCAGAGGAGTTTCCCAAGCCCTATAAGCATTGCACAGTTGTATGGAGATATTGAAAGACTCAGGCTCAGGTGGTATTAAATAATATCTGCCTACAGAAATAATGAGTTATAATAGCTGAAAATTAGGCCAAGGTATCAAAAAAGTGCATGTTTAAGACAAACAAAAAGCAGCTGCAGAGACCAATGATGGAATGGCATCCCCAGGAATCTTTGAAAAGCCTTAAATTTGTTGCATTACTGAACTGTTCTCCTAGGAAACATGGAGAAATGTTACCTTATGTTTTGTCATTGCTCCAACAATGAGTGGGCACACCATTCCTGACAGTGTCCCCACGCCGTTGGAGATCCCCATCAGAATGCTGGCATAACGAGGGGCTATGTCCAAGTGATTCACATTGAAGCCTACAAACAATGAGAGAAACAGTTTAGAAAGTAGAAACAGTAGAAAATAAAATTTAGTTTGGCCTTGTTTAAAGTGTCTGTACTTTCCATTTTCTCATACTGTAGCAGTGAACTTAGCAAATATTTTAAATTAAGGAATCTGCCTCAAATTAGTGAAATGTCTTCTGTCTTTTTATCTATGTAGTAGTGTTTTTAATTAATTTCTTTTAGTGTTTTAAGTAGCAGTTTAACTGGAAAAATAATTATCCTTACTGTAATGTGTCTTTTGGGAACATATTTTATTAAGAAATTAAAACAAATACTAAATATCAGCTCAGATAATTATCATTCCACACTAAATAAAAACTAGTCATATTAACTATGGTTTGATCACAAGAAGTGATGATGAATTCCAAGTGCATGGTAATAAGTATGGTAAGAAGTAGACTACTGGGAAAATCCTGCAATAAAAGTTGATTGATACAAATGGCAGCGATGCAAGGACCTCATAACTGAGCAGCAAAATCACTTCCCATCTGCAGAACCCTAGAATAACTGGAGACCAGCAATGACTTTGCTGGTCAATTTTGTTCAATAAATCCATGTTTGTGGCAGTCTTTTTGGAAGATGTTCAATCTTCTTAACAAAATCTTTAATCTTCATAACAAAAGGGGTTTTTTCAGTGATGCTGGTACTGACGGTGCCACAAAACAACTTGAGACTGCAAAACATGGGTGAGACTCATGGAAGTGTTAGAAACAGCTTCTGGAGAAGGGCTGATTGCAGGCTGCAACAGAGGGAGGGCTGATGTAGAAAGCAGAAACCAGATGCTAGGGTTGAGGGCAGGATTGGAGCTGATAGCCTTGAGCAGCTATTCACTGCAGAGTAATTCTCTCCCCTCCCCCTCTGTCTCCCTCTCTTTTCTTTTATGCATACAGTTAAATAGGATGAAAAGGTGACTGGCAATGTAAAAGTATATTAGTAAATAACAGCAGAAAGCTGATGTAAACTGGAATCAGCAAAGAGCAGGTTCTTTTCAAAGTTTCATGTCCTGTGTGTAATATTTCATAGATACTGGAGTAAATTAGTTCTGATATGAGAAAAATAATGAACACCCCTTAAGTTGCTACATTAGGAGAAAACAAAATAATAGAAATTATGACAGTAAGAGCAGTGAGGATAAAAACATCACTTTATCATGAATAGTAAAAACAAGAAGATGAATTCTTACCTGAAATTGCAAAGCCGCTGAAGCCTACTGCTAACACCAGAAAGGAAATAGCCACACCTTTTGTGTGAGAATAACCAACCACCAAAAGCAAGGTTGCTTCCATCCCAAAGCCTTCAAATGAAACACATAAGAATTAATTACATTTAAATTTCTAGTTGCCATGAAAATACTAATAAGCACTATCCAGAATAGCAGCTTAAAATGAGAGAAAATTATTTTCTGTCTTTCAGCTATTCTTGAACACACTTGGAAGCATTATGCATTTGCAGAGGTATTTGTGTATTTATTGTTTGTGAATACATAACGTTTTTCTCCTCATTCACTGCTGTATAAATTACCCGAGCAGTTGGTGAAGTTAATTCACTGTATTCACTGAGCAATACAGGAAAACAATTGAGAAGGTTACTATGTGTAAAGGGCAGAAAAATTCACAAACCTACAAACATTATAGTGAAAGAAGAAAAACACTTGCTTTTAATTTCTCATGGTTGCAGTGATACAGGATGTTCTTGGTAAATGGAACAAAAGAGTGTTTTACATACAACTGTGCTACCAACACCACAGGATATCCCTGAGCATCACAGGGAACTTCCAGTCTCTGCCATTACTGGAAATGAATATTTTCTAATATGTAACATTACAATCCTTCTGTTTCAGTTTGTTTTAATGACACTATTAATATGCCCTGAAAATACAATTAATTTGATCATCCTTTCTGAAGATGCATATCCAAGTTATGGCTGCAGGCATCTCTATTTCTAGGAGCTTGTGCCATCTATAAATAATGGAAGCCAACTATTGGCAGTGGGGAACTAACTACTCCACAGGCTGTCTGGCTTGAAATCTTTTCTCTAATTCAACATCATCCCTACATGATTTTCATTTTGGTGACTAAACTGGAAACAAGTTATTTTGTGCTGAGTTAAAACTGTCCTGTCCATCCTTCACTTTTTACCCCCCACCCCAAATCTTTCAGCCTAAACTTGTCAGTGAATTCTGCTGGACGTAGTAAATGGGAACATGGCAGGTACTTCAAGAATGCATCCACTGGGAAATGGTCTCTCCAGCACGGTGGTAGAGGGTTAACTTTGTCTGTATGAGTTTGCAGAATCAGGCCTATTTGATCATACTATGCTATTGCACAGTTATTAACCAGGCTTCTTGTCTCCTCCCTTTTTTTAAAGCATGCTCATATGAGTAAGGGTTTATGTCATGAGGCATCAGCTCTCCACTTAATGCTTCAGATGAACCAGCTATAAATGCAATCTTGGGTAAAATATCTCTTGTTACAATTAAACATGGGCAAAACTACGATATTTGCACCAACTGCAGCACACAATTGAAATGTCATATTTTCAGAATCCAATAGTACCTCCACAGTTCATGACCTTCCTTACAGTGGTAGTGGTTAAGATCTTCCTGCTCCGTAGGAAGTCAGCTAGCTGCCCTCCAATGGGCACAATGATTGTCATGACCATGTGAGGAACTGCTGACAAAAGGCCAACCTGCAATCAGACAAATGATGCTTAACTGTCATTTCTCCTTCAAGATTCAGGGGTGAGAGAACAGGAACCATAATATTTCTTCACCTCTTTTCCCCTGCATCACTTTCTCTGATTACCGCAGATGCTCAAAATTGGGTGAGGGAAGAAACATCTTCTTGTGGCCCAGGAGGAGAAACCAGGGCACAAGTGCAAATCTCACCTCAGAAATGCCATGCAGTATCCCTAGTACTCATGGTTACTCTAAAGAGTTGCATGGAAGACTGTTTATATTAAATTCTGGAAGACTGTTTATATTAAATTCTATTGTAGACATCAAAAAGCCCTATCACATATGTTCTGATACTGGGAGTGTTCTATCTTGGTTTTCAACTGTGTTTATATATTTTTTGTTATTCATCTTCTCAAGGACCTCCTTCCTGAATAACAAATCAATCCCTGTTACCTGCCTCTATTACCTGTAAAGGAAGGAAGCACCTGCATATTACATAGGGATGAAGACCATACAGCATAAAACTTGACATTATGATATAATTTTACAAATTATTAAATAATCATATATGTAAAAACATTGATTTATTTTTATTCTTGTGAGATTACAGCCTAAAAACTGATGTTCATCTTTTAATTTTCACAGAATCCCAGAATTTCAGAATGAAAGTTGGAAGGAGCCTTCTTCTGCTCAAGCTGGATTGCCTAGACAATGTTTCCCAGAAATGTGTCTGGACAGCTTCTAAGTGTCTCCAAGGATGGAGATTCCACAACCATTCTGGGGAACCTGTTCTAGTATACAGCCATCCTCATAGTAAAAGAGTGTTTCCTCATGTTCAAAAGGAGCCTCCCATGTTTCAGTTTGTGCCCAGGGCACTACAGAAAAGAGCTTATTTTTGTCTTCTTTACACTCTCCCTTCAGATATTTGTAGATATGGATGAGAACCCTGCTGAGCCTTCTCTTCTGCAGGCTAAACAGTCCCAGCTCTCTCAGCCTTTTCTCATAGGAGAAATACTTCCATTCATTCATGGTCCTCTTCAATACGTCCATGTACTGTGGAGCCCAGAACTGGAAGCAGTACTTCAGGTGTGCCCTCACCAGTGCTGTGTTGAGGGGAAAGATCACTTCCTTTTACCTGGTGGCCTTTGCATGATGCAGCCCAGGATACCATTAGTCTTTACTACAAGGACACAGTGCTGGCTCATGTCCAGCCTGGTGTTCAGCAGGACCCCCAGGCCCTCTTCTGCTAAGCTGCTTCCATCTGGGCACATCCCAACACATACTGGTGCATGGGCTTGTTCCTGCCCAGGTGCAGGACTTTACACTTTCCCTTGTTGGGCTCCATGAGGCTCCTGTCAGCTCTCTTTGCCAGCCTGTCAGGTTTCCTCTGTACAGCAGCACAATCCTGCAGTGTATCAGCCAATAATTTTGTGTTTATGCTCCTAATTTTGTGTCATCTGCAAACCTGCTGAGGGTACACTCTGCTGCATCATCCAGGTCATTTAATGAAGATATCAAATAGGATCTCAGTATGACCCCTGAGGCAGAGTTTTAGTGATCAGCATGTCATCCTCTAGAAGTGTTTCTTTAAAGCAGTAATTTAGTGAGAAGTTTGAGTTTACTTTCTGGGGTGTGCAACCTCATTACATTGACAGTCAGTTTTACACTGGTTTTAAATTAGTGAGGTTCACAGAGATGCAACTCTAGCATTAGCGAAAAGCAGATCAGAATAAACAGATGTAATTTTTCTTAATGCCCCCCTTCTTCATCTCCATGCTGTACTTGGCCATTTAGAGTGTCATTGCTACCATGCCACAATCATTGCTTCTCTTGCAGAGCCTGGGCACATAGTGCTTCCAGAATAAATAATGATGTTGTTATCAGCCTTAGACTTGCTTGAAAATAATTACCCCATAGCAAGTATGCATGCTAAATGAAAGTGTTTTTAAAAACTTTTCTAAAACAATTATTCTGTATTCCTCATTCATGGTCTCAACAGGGAGTGTAACAATTCTGATTTTAATGAAATAGTGCTGGCACGGAATATAAATCAATAAAGAATTTGATTTTCGTTGTTAATGAAAACTCACAAAAAACAAGAAGAGGATAAAAATTACCTGGTTAAGTGCTAAACAGTCAATATTAAACAAAATGTGCGTTTCTATTTACTTACTTAGTGTTTTTTCTGATATGTGGGGGCTTTTAATCAACTATTTCCCAAAAATAACTTCTCCATTCTTTCCTTTTTCTAATAATTTGATGCTCACATACTTTTATTTCTATCAGGTCAGCAGAAGTATGTCATCCCAAATACTGGGAATAATCTACTGTAATGATTCCAGGTCTAAACCACAGCACTAAGTGCCATGTCCAGTTATTTTTTTACCTCCTCTCTGGGCAGACCATTCCAATATTTAACCACCCTTGATGTTCAACCTGAACCTCCCCTGCTGCATCTCCTAGGTCACTGCTTATTTTCAGACATTTACCTTACTAATTGCAAATCCAAAGACCTCTTCAAAGTAAGCAGGCTGACTTATAAGGAGCAAATAGAAGGTCCAGCTTCTGCAGAAGTTTGCCACAATGATTGCATAAACTGGCATTGAAGTGAAAAATCTCTTCCAGGGAGTACTAAATTTCTAGGGGAAAAAACCACAAAATTGAGTAGACAGAGGCAAAATAAAGAACCAGTATCTCATCATCAAACCTAATAGGTATATTCATACAAGCTACATCTCTTAAAATGCAAGTGAAATATATCTCTTGAATTACTGTCAAAAAGGAGGTAGAGAAATTTTCTTAGAACACTTAGGATTTTTAAGGTGGATACTACACTGCTATTGCTCTGCTTACTGAAATTACATGAGATCTTCTGGAATCCTGCTATTGGGATAACAGGATCAGTAAAAGAATCAAAGAAAACTGGAGAAAACCTTGTGCCATTCCCCACTGTTTAGCATGATGCAGTTTGAGACATTCTATTGAAAGGAGTGGGGAAAAAAAGCTTGTCCAAGCTAAGACACATACAGTAATATAGCAAAAAGCAAATATCTGCTTCAACCTAATTAATTTAATTCAGAAAAATAGGCCTTAAATTACAGAATTTGCTTTCTATAACTTGGTTTTGACATTATCAATTAGTATTATGCTCCAATACTCCATACAGCAGGAAACATACTTCAGAGACCTATTGATTTTTAATAGAATTCCAATCAGAAGCTGAAATCTGTAGCTATGGCAGTACACATTGATATTTTCCCTTTTTTTTTTTTTTTTTTTTTTAAGTTAATTGTGTTCTACAGGCCACTGTATGCCTGCAGTTGTGCATGCAGCCATGAAGTTGGTACCAGTTTCCTCTGCATTAGAACAATCATACTGCAAGGAAAATCTGTGACCTGGAACAACTGTGTATGTGTCTCCAGCCAAGAACTGATCAGACAAATTTCAGATGCATGCCCAAAAGACAATCTGGTATTTTACACTCCTAGCAAGGCTGTTATCCAGAGCATGTAGAGGAAAGAACTGGAGATACTTTGCTCCAGAATGTTCAAAATTGAAAGCTGAGAAGGAACAGTTTATCAAGAAACACCTTTGTTTTTCACTATTGCCTAAGGGAAAGGAGGGAAGTTTGATGGGAAAATAGGTTTTAACTCCAAGTTTCCAGGATCTTCTCAGAGAGAGGATGAGAAGTATTAAAGGACCTGAGCTGCTGTGAGTGTGAGCAGGGCAGAAACCCAGTCCTTAAGCTATTAGATTTGCAGTCATCCTTAATAGGAGTTCAAAAGGCAGCTGGGTAATTTAACATCTGCAGTCAGATTTCTATTTAGCTAAATCCATTAATATTTTTCAATATTTCTCATGCACAAGCATAACAGTTACTCAAGAGCAGGAGACCAGAATGTGTGGTTTCTCCTCCCAACCCTTCCCTTCCCTCCCTAGATCAGAGAAGCTCCATAAGCAAAGAGCTTAAACAGCATTACATGTTTTCCTGTACTCATCCTGTCCAGCTGCAAGAGCCTGATTCTGTAATTTTCTTGACAGGAAAAGCCCGTGGTTCTTCCTCTCTTATACAGATAACAGTATCCATTCAATCATATGCTCATCTTCTGAAAAGTACTCACAAGTGACAGAAAGGAAAGCCTTTATTTACTTACACTTGCATTAGCTAGGCTGGCTCCTTCTCCTATACTTGTTTCTATATATATCCTTTCTTCACTGGTTATTGTTGGAGTGTGCAGCAGGGCTCTCATAGGCGTGAAGCAGCCAAAACACGTACCAAACAATCCCGAACATTCCTGAAGAGGCAGGACAAGCAACTTGGTTTTCAAAGCCAATAAAGCTACACTTCAGTATCTGCAAGCCTTGACATTTGTTACAAGTGCCAGTTAAGCAAAACCTGCATAGAAGTTATGCCCAGGGAAGTAACAAAATATGGCAACTAATTCTGTGTACGTTGTATGCCTGCTTGCAAAGCATTTGAGCATTTTGTCACTTTTATTATGTTTATTATATTATAAAGAAAAGGCAGGAGAAAAGCCCTGTGTAGAACCTAGGGAAAGAAAAAAGCAGACAGGCCATAATGTAGTTGCAATCTACATGAAGGGACTTCACTACAAGATGTCAATGGCAAATTTTGTGGTGTGTCCTGTATTTCTGGGGAAGACAGAGAACAACCACTTTAACTGAGCTGCTGATGTGTAAGGTTGGTTGGAGACACTGCCATACACAGTGAGGGGAAAAATCCACAGAGCAGCCACAAGGGCATACCCATAGGACCACTTTGTAAAGATGGCACTGCTTTATTAAAGGTGGGCAGCATGGGGAAGATTTCACAGGGCAGAGGTTTTCAGCTCCATTTGGCTCCCCATCAGCAACCCTTGCTGTAGCTTTTGCTGTTAGTGTGCACTCCCACACAAAGGGGCAGGTCCCACACAAGTGTTTGTGCCACAGAGGAACCTTCACAACCACATCCAACCCTGTCACTGCATAACCATGAGCTGCAGCCTGGTCATTACAATTTCACAACATTTTGTAACAAATGATTATGAAATGAGAGCTCTCAGAATCTGCAATAAGTAGGGAATAAATTGAAGCACCTATTTGCAACCTTTTCATTCATCAAAACAAGTTTGATCCATCCTTGTTAGACAGGTTTTCATAAACAACTGGCAGTACTGATCTAGTGGCAGATGTCCTTCATGTCAGGCAACTCACCATAAATATAAAAGACTGATGACCATCCTATATACTGTACCAGCACACCTGCCAGGGGCATGGCCACCACTGCACCTGCATAGGACCCTGGAGAGAAAAGACATCAGTAAAACATGTCAGCTGCAGTAGGTGTGCCCAGCTTTCAGAGCAATCATCCAGACAGGTGCTCATGAGAGCAGAACTGGAGGGATGTGTTTGATTTTTTATGAACATGGAGAATGGGATGGAAGCTGCAAAATTTTGACTGGAGTGACAGGAAGCACTGACCCATCGTGGGTCACTGGTCTCATTTTGCAGAGTTGTGTCCTGTAGGGAAATAGGATCCAAGACTGATGACAAACCACTACAGAGGCATAAGCTATATGTGTGCACTTGAGTGGGAAATCCCACCTGGCACTGTGGTGTATGAGGTGAGTTTTGGAGAAGATAATGAACCAAGTTTCAGAAGCTTCATGGAGGAATCCTGATGACTGCAGATATGTTTGGATGCTCTTGTTATGGCCCTAGACCCACGACCAAACAAGCACTGGTAGCAGAGAGGGTGTTAAAACCAACCCTGAATCTGTGTAACCATGATTTAATCATGTTAAATCATATCAACAGCATAAACAAACAGCTGGAATAAACAGGCAAATGTTGACAGGGGGATAAAAGAGGACAGAAATGTGGTCTGTGCCAAGGTTTCTGACTGGGAAATACATAATACTGGTGAAATATATTTCTAAGTGTCTTGTCTTGGGAAAAGATGAGTATTTAAGTGCAATCTAGACAATAGGTTCCAGTGCAAGACAGTGCCAATGGCTGTACATAGGAAGAGTGCTGCTCTGAATTATTCTAGGAAATGAGATACTTGTGGTTTTGAGAGTAGTACATGTTTTGTTAAGAAAGGTTTGTTAATGCTCTACTTATTAACAAATACTTCTCTGCAATGGTTCATAGTGATCCTTCTTGCTCATCTTCACGTAATTCATTTTTCCTACAGCCTTCCTACAGAAAAGCCCTAGGTGAGAATGGAGATAGAAGAACCAGGAAACTACCTAACCTGGATTTTCCTTATTTTTCCATTGCTCCTGTGCACCTTTCAAGTGCAAGTATCAGTGATCTGTAGCCACTAAAATGGGTGTCAAGCTGAAGGATGGAACTTTCTCCCATGCTAGGAATTTCAAGGAAGGAACATTGAGGGTGGAGAGGCTTTTCTTTCAATTTTTTCTTCTGCAGGAAGTGAAAACACCTAAATAATAAAAACCTGAAGCCATCTGTAGTAAAAATAAAATTTCCATAACATACAAACACAGGACTTTTCCCACTTGCTTCACTCCTCCTTTTATCCTTTATCTTGTTTTTTAGTGCTATATTTTCCCCAGCCATACAACTCTATTGCTGATGGACAGAAATTTTTTTTCTGTGACTTTTACATTTTTACTGAACATTTACTCCTACAGACATTCAGCTGTCAGACTGGAAAGGGACACAGAGGAAAGAGCAAAGTACATGTCTGATCATAACTCAAAACAGAATGAAGCAGAACAGCTACTGGCAAGAAGTTATATCACCTCCACTTCAGTATACTAAGCAACCAGCCTAAAGTATCAAAGTCCTTTTCAGCTAATTTTAAAGTGAGTACTTGTTTAGGAGCATCCATTGAGTATGTACAATAAATGGAATCCCTAAGGATGAAGGCAATAAAAAAATACAATATAAATTCTCTCATGTGAACCTCTAGACCAATTTTAGTTTATTATGAGAGCCATTTTGAGTGTTGACTTTAAATGATAAAATGATGATCTATTAAACAAAAAAAGGACTCACAAGTTCCTAAGCTTAGGGTTTGAGCTGATTGCAGCAAAGGGCAGAGGGTTTGTGCACTTCCTTCAAATAATGAAATTAATAGAATACATCTAATAGGGATACATGCTTACATAAACCATACAAGCCCATCAACTCACCACAGAATGAAGTGGTAGCCAACCTGCTTCTCTCCAGTGGTGGGGCCCACTTGCTCCACATCCCGTGGCAGGCTGGGTACGTGACGCCCTGGCAGACATTCACACATCACATGATTTGCTTTCACTGCATTCCACTTGAAGTAGCTGCTGATACTATCCCTACTGCCTAGATGTTTGTCACCATGGAATGATGCAGGAAGGGTTAGGTAACTCTGGAAGAACTCGATTGTTTGAGTGAGAAGATGTCAAACTAATCTGAATTACCTATTACTTGAATTGTAATATGTTCTGAGGTAAAAACACTGTTTAGTATATGCAATTGACGGCACAAGAAAACTAAAATAACTCAAATTGCTCCACCAGAAACATACATTTTTCCTTACTTTAAGTGAACTTAGAGATAGAAACCAATATAAAAATTATCAATTTCAAAATCAGTAGCAAGTAAAACCGTATTGATCAGAAATCCTGATTGAAAGAGACCCTAGAACTTCTACCACCAAATCTGAAAATCAAACTCTGTTTGAAACGATCAAAATGGTGCATGCTCCTACCTCCACCAAACCTTGAAGAATCCTTACAAACATCACACAGCCATAATGCACTCTTGCTGCAGAAGGGATGATCATATTCAGTGTAGATGTTAGAAAGATAGCTGCCCCAAATACCCTATGGAGAAAAATAGCATGAAAGGGAATAAAATTATTATTTATTCTTTCAGAAGTTTTTATGTTCCACTTCAAAGTATTTATAAACTTATTTTAAAACATTTACAATTATTTTTTAAATAAGTATTTAAATTGTTTGCATTTCAGTCTCTGAAAACTTTTTCACAGGAAATATATGTGATTTCATTTTTGTGTCTGGTCTTATTCACAGTAGGATTAATGGTTGTGTTATAGCATGAAAAATTTACAGTCAGAAAACAACACTGTTTTATCTAAAATTCTCTACACCTATTGACAAAAGCCACAGCCCATGCCACGACACCTCATTATCTGAGTGACAAGAAAGCACAAAAGCAAAGAAGCTGAGTAGGTTTTCAGAGAGAAGTGACAAAGGAACTGATTTATATAGAAAAAGGTCTTTAAATGTGAGCTGGAATACAAAGCCCACAGTCATATCTTGACATTTAGGAGACTGCTTCAAAAGCCAAGTAAACATTTAACAGGGAAATAAGTATTACTTATCTCTCTGTTGTGATCCCTGAAGAAAAGAATTTTGCCTTTTGCTTTCTTACCGCTAATAGAAATATCAGGTCTCTCATCATAACACTATTGACTCAGGGAACTACAGCAAACCATATGAATTAATAACCATGTGAAAGAAGAAACTGTAATAAAGAGAACATGTTTAATTATCCAAATAGCTATCTCTAAAGACTGAGTTTCCAATCTCTGTTACTTATTTTAATGCCAACTCTTAATAAGCCTAAGTTGTAAATGCATCACTTGCACTGAGTTAGAACCAGTCACTCTCCTGCTGCTATTTAAAGGGTTGAGTATTGTTTCCACAGAGGCAGCATCTTTTCATCAATTCACTGCCATTTATCCCAAAGGAGTTGGTTTCCACTTTATCAAGAAATATTCCAAGTTCTTTTTGATTAATTCACATATTCTTCTGTCCTCTCTACCACAATCCCTGGGCAGCTGCTACTTTTGGATCAAAACAGACTTCAGCTACAGATTCCTCTGTCCAGCAGAGTGATCTTACTGAAAACTGATATCAAGAAGTGTCTCATGTTTCATGCATCCACCAAACAGTGCTGAAATTACATTTAGATGTGTGTTTGAGGAAAAGCAACTAGCTAAAGGGATGGTGTCAGTAAATGGTTGATGAACTTTTTGGAAGAATACAGATCACGTCCATTTGGATGGATGTATTGAGTAAATTACATAGTGTTAGAGGGCTTTGGTGCAAACCCTCATAAAGCACTCAATACTTTCAGACATTATGAGATCCATTTGAATCCCACACTATTACAGATGTGCATCAGAGAGGTGCCTGGGGTGGGTCATCCATTTGTATGCTCAAGGTTGCACCATTTAAACAAGTGTCAAAGGAATCTGCCTAAATCTGTAAGGTCAGTAATAGCATAGAATCTTATTTCCAGAGTGCAGCTGAAACAAAAGGTAGTTTTTTCTCTTTCTAGGGCTGGTAGGTTCATTGGCCACAGAACCCCTGTTTTTCTACCCTATGTCTTAGCAAATAACCCCTCTGAAACTGAAACTTGGCACCACTGGTGAACCTACCTAAGCTGAAATTGGTTGGGTAAACAAAGAATACAGGAAAAACATGGACTTAGTAAATCCTAGTACTGCAAACAGAAATTCTCTTTGATCTTAGCTCTTGAGCTATTTTTGTTCCTCAGCAAATTTAACTCCTAAACCCAGTTATGATGAGCAAATCCATAAAGTGATGGTGTAGTATAGTGTTAGATTAAGTTGGAAACTCTCACAGGGATAAATGCAGAGCTTTCTGTGCCTGTGCATAGCCTGTACTTAAGAAAACACTCTGCTGACAGAACACATCAAGTTACAGTGTAAACATGGTTGATTTTACTGTTTGCAAGTAAATTAAGGAAACAAAAGCTAAACTAATAATATGCTGGATTATTCAGCCAACGGTGTGAACATCTGTGTTTTGGAGCCCTTCTGCTGCAAAAGCTGGTGGCAAGAATAGAAAGGCTGGAGAAGTGATTAAGCTTAGCTAATTTGTTTGGCTTACTTGGCAGATGGAAAAACATTCTGCCTAGGCATTGTTAGACGATAGAGAAATGAAAAATTGAGGACGTGAGCAGAGCTGAAGAAAAGTGCAAACCAAACTCTGAGTGCCTTTTCTTATGGACAGAAGAGAGTGAGACTGAACAGTCTGGGCAATTCTGTGGGATTACTCAGTTCTGGAGAAATTTCCACAAGGGCATATGAGTGGGAAGAACTCATATGCCAAGGCAGTCTTGTAACCTCGATAGCTCTTTGCAGAATGCAAACTACTTTGATCTGGGGCAAAGTATAACATATAACATACAACTAAGGTCTTAAAGACCTTTTCCATTTCTGACACTATTTGTAGATAAGTCACATCTTGTTTGCAGAGAATGAAGTTAGTCCCAGCCATCTTTTTTAAATTTTATTCTGTAGATCTCAAATATCCTTAATATACACATTTCATGAGCTCATTCACAACCAGCTGTCTTCAGAAAACCTCCCTCTCTCTCGTGATCTTGTTCAAAGTTCTGAAGATCTTTTGAAGTAAAGCCCAAAATCAAAGTTAACATTGACAAAATTAGCTACTTTTCTTATGCACATTTTCAAAAGCAGTTGGATTAAAAACAACAATAAAAATTGGCTGACAAACACATTGATCATAAAAAAACCCCATACAGATTCTCAGACTTCACCAAGCAGAAATCAGGAGGCTCTATTAGAAGTTCTATGCAATCTTAATTACAGTCAGTACTGTATCCAGCCACAGCAAGGATATTTGTGTGCACGAGGATAGATTTGTGACCTCAGATCATAAATAGTTCTGTAATTCTCTTATGCCCAGCTTAAGTCCACTGGGAATTTTTAAAGGAGAAAAACCAAATGCTGTTGGAAAACTATTGTTTGGTGTTGAGTTAAAAAACCCTAAGGCAACTTCTTAAAGACAAATGCTTCAACCATTGCTGGAAGCATTAGGTGTGATTTTCCTTGAACTCTCCAGAAAGCATTATTGTTTAGAGAAGAAATGTAAATATTTGAGATGAACAAATTAAATTGGAAGACTCAGCAATAGATCCATTATGGAAGCTTTGTCCTCTGAAATAAATACTGAATGTTCAGCTTCAGATGTGCATTTCTGAAACACATTAATTTGCTGTTTTATTAATTCTCATTTACTCAGTGTAAAACAGTTGTCAGGCTTTAAAGTTTAATTCATTTGCTTGTTGTTTTCTTACCGGTTAGCAGCCAACTTGTTTGAGATGAATCCTCCTGGAATTTGTGTCACAATGTAACCCCAGAAAAAAGAGCCATGAATGAGTCCCACAGTCTCTGGATCCCAGTTGAATTGGGCTGACTGCAAAGGAAATGGGACACATGCTGCAAGATAAAGCATACTCATTGTAAGGTAACTATGGCTTGGAAGTCACACAGAAATCATGCTCCCAGTGCCCCAAATCAAGCCTCTTTACACTGGCTGCTCAGGACTGCTGAGCTTGAAAGCCCCCAGTTAAGGCAAAAGGATGTTCAATTCCCCTGTGAGATTACTGCCTTTGCTCTTAGGAGCAGGAAAGGTTTCAGCCATAAAGTAGCTAATGCTGGACCTTCAACTTTGCCACTTGTCACTGCTTCCTCTGGGCTCCTTAAACTTGAAGCCTTTGCTTTCAAGTCTGCTCAGAGTCTTGAAAGACTCTTGAAAGAAGAACCTGATACTTTTCAATGGGCATATCCATTTTTGTTAGATTGTCAAGGTTGCCTAAGTCCTTTGAGTTGATTTTCTTCCTAGCCAGATTTGTTCATGGTTCTCCCCGTCAGGACTGAACTCTGATCACCTACTGTCAGCGTTAAATGTCAATACATTTGGGAACAGAAAAGAGTTGGGGGCGAGGAGAACATCTGAAGACAAAGCCATCTGAAAATAAAACCAGGTAACACTAGCCAGTGATTACTTTATCTTCTTTCAGAAGTGATGCCAGTTGTAGGTCTGGATTTGGATACAGAAGGACAGACATAGGCTGGTCATGGGAGGTTCCTAGTCAAAAATGCCTGCAGCCAAGAGAAATGCTTTTATTATACACCTCATCCTTGAATACCAAGCAGTTTCAGCCTTCTCAAGGTCTTCCTGAACAAGAATTTTTCTATTTTCTGATGACATTTTTTGACATACCTTGCTCAGAAGAGGGATAGTCAATGCCCAGAGCAAAATATAGAGAAAATAAAGCAAAGAGAGAGTGCCCTTTCTGCCCTCCATTCTGGGCCTGAATCAGTATAAACACTATTATAAAGTCAATGTTAACTTTTTGTCCATGAGCCCTCAACTCTGAAGAACTCTTTTGGAGCAATAAGAAACCATGATGTTGTGCTTTGTGATCATTTTCATGCTAATCACATGTCTGGGAAAGGTGGCTATGCATTCTGTGAGGAAGCAGCATAGATATCTTTTAAATTCAAAATTAAAACTGTCATTAAAATAGCACAGAGAGCTGGCAACTTAGTTAAAGCCTTAGATAAGCCTTAATATCTCTTTTTTTATATTACTTTCTGAATGTTAAAAGGAAAACAGTTTTTTCCCACTACATTGATTTTTTGCTCATAAAGAAGTAAACTGAAAAACAGCTCATTGTTTGACCTACAGCAAGATGGCATTAATTAGCCAGACATGTTTACAGAAGGCTGAAGGGTTTCCCTCCTCATCAGTAGGCATTTTGATGTGTCCCACTTTCTAGTGCAGAAGTACCTCTGTAAACATTTAATTTTCTACTAGCAATTTCCAGCTGAGTTTCTAGGTACTGTTAATTTCTGAAGGCAGAAACACCATGAGATATGGAAGAACGTCCTCCTAATTCAGGAGGTGCTCGTCCCCAAACACTATGAGTTTAGGTTTGTGGAAGGAATGGATTCCCATTTTCTGAAATTCCCAACCTATGCAGGCACATATTTTTTCTTGCTTAAATACAGAACCTGGAAGTCCCAGCAGGACCATGGGGAGCAGGGATTAGACTGAATAAACACAAATTCAGCACGAAGTCTAAGCTGAGATCATGAGTCATGGAGACAGGCATACATTTAACATTGGAAATTTATGATAGACATTTTCTGCACTCTTCTCTGCCAAAGTTAAAATATCTAGGAGAAAAGCTGATGAATATTTGCAAAGCAATTCATTCAAGAGCCAAGATTTTCCTAGGACAAAAAAAAATCAAAAGTTGTCAAAAAATAAATCAGCAAGTAGAGCAAATGTAGAGATTCAAGCAGGAAATCCATAAAGGGACACTTGAAATCACAGCCAAGTACCAAGAGAGGATGGGCAATGCTAAGGCATGGATTGAACCTGCTGGGTACATTGACAAATCTGTGTAGGACCTGCTGTTAGTGTAGAACATGCAAATTTGAAAACAGCTTGGCACCTGGCTCTTAATAGCTCCAGACAACAATTCACATTGTCAAAAACCTGATGCCTTATTGCCAGTGACTGCTTTAAGATGTAGAAAACTATCTACTGATAATTCCTTCTGCAACAGCATCAGAGCACATTTCCCTGAGTAAAAAGCAAAAGCTTCTTGCCACCACAGCAAAATCTGTCTACAACTGACAGATCAGGGACCTGGGAGATATACAAACTAAATCAGTTCTCATTTCTGGTACTTATATCCTCTCTATGACACTGCAGTTTCTCAGATCTTGAAGATTTTAATGTGACATCATCATATAAACGGGAATTAAGTGCCTGCACATGTGTGTGCCCCAAGACTGACGTGTCTCCCTCCTTCTGTATCTTTAGTCTGTGCACACACAGGCCTTCGCTGCGCGGCGTTTGGGCGATTTTGCAACGGGGTCCGAAGGAAGCAGCGCTCTCACCCGCAGCTCCGGCTTCCCATCGACGTAGACGGTGTTGTTGTTGACCATCTGGACGATGGCGACGCCCAGGTTGCAGCGGATGCCGAAGGAGATGCAGAAGCCCAGGCCGCTCATGACGGCGATGATGTAGCGCTTGGGCAGGCCGCAGGGGCAGGGCGCGGGCCGCCGCCCGCCCGCCGCCGGCCGCCCCTCGGCCGTCAGCTCCAGCGGCTCCTCCGCGCCGCTGCCGTCCGCCCTCCTGCGCCAAGGAAGGGACACTTCTCAGTGAAACCGCTCAAATGTGCGCGGGCAGTCCCCTGCTAACTCCACTTGCGAGGTGAGTTCATGCTCGCTCACCCGGGCCGTGAAAGGTTAGCGGAGACTACACTTTTCCCTGAATGACTTAATGAGGTTTGCACGTCTGAGCCACCTAGCCTGACAGCCAGCTGGGAAAATGTTCACAGGCTATTCATGAGCATAACTATGAAATCCAACTGGAGGTCTGTTGTGATAAATTCCATTCCATTAAAATTTACATATTATTAAGGTAACCAAAATTTCTAACTAGGTCTACTAAGCAGAGCTGCCAGCAGGTTTCAAGAAAAAGGACAAGTACAACACAGACATGGTTTCTCTCTGCCCCAAACTCCCTGGAATTTGTTTTCTCCTGTGAGGCAAAAATCAGGGCAGTACAGCAGAGGAGAAACATCTCTGTCATCAGATCCCCTACTGAAGATGCAAAAGAGACAAGCCCAGACTTCCTCTGCCTGGAGGCATTTGGAGTCGCATGTTCCCTCTTCTCTGAAATATCCTGCCACTACAAGGACTTCATTTACTCCAAAGTGAGCCCTTGCAACACCTATTGTGGAGCGTGTAAAATACATCCTATGAAATGAGATCTTTCTGGGCAGTAGATTCACCATTCCTCAGCAGCAGAGGCTGAAAGGGCTTTGCCTGGGATCAAATTTGGTGTGGCAGCTGCAGTGCAGCAGGGAAGAACCGGGAGGGAAGGTGCCAGGGATGGGCCTGAATGGGAGCAAATGGCACCCGGTCCTATCAGCCTGTGACAGGTTGTCCATCAGCTACCAACTAACACAAGAGTGCAGCTCCTCAGGCTTTGCCTATCCAGCCTTTTTCCTACAGGCAATCCAGCAGAGATATTCATATTAAACAAAATGGCACTTCCCTGCAATCTGGAATGGCATGATAGTGCAATTAAAGTGTAATTTGGTCTCTGAATCTGATTAGGGCTATTAACATCGTGCTGCAGGACCAGGCAAAGTCTTTAGTAGGAAAGGTGAGGTAAGAAAGAACTAGACACACCCACCAGAACAGAGCTAGATAATTGCTTTTCTAACATTACCTGTCCAGGCCTATTTTAAAATACAGGTTATTATGAAACACTTAAGGGCCTGGCTAGCTGTGAATATGTGACTAACCCACTGGACACTAACCATGAGCTTAAGGTCAAGCCTTTACTAAGAGAGGCTTTGATCAGCAGCCTTTCAGTTTTGGCATCACTCTGAAGCACTGAGCTCAGGATCCAGCTCTTTTTGTGCCTGCCATAGAGTACTGCAAAATTATAAACAGTTAATTAGCCCAAAGGAAACACAACTTCGCATGTAAAATGATGAAATTATTTAATTCACTCTTTTCTGATAAGAAATAACTTATTTCATTCTTTCACACATCTGGCTGAGTGTATTTGAAATATATTTGAAACCTCAGTTTTCAGTATGAAAATCAACTGTAAACAAATGTTCACAGAGCATACATGGGTGGGCTACATCTGACTGGGTTGGATTTTTTTGGTTTAATCACAGCTTTCCCCAGTTGCTGTAAGTTTAATGTACATAATCTAACAGATAGTATTCTACAGTAGACAGTTTGCAGATATAGGTGGTAAGCATGGCTTCTTGTGCACTTAAATACGTCTTTCCAATATAAAATTCCACTTTAAAATCTCATCATTTTTTGGGCTTTAGAGCTAATTGGAGCATCATTTACTATATTACTCCTTTTTATATCACAATATAAACCCATTACTGCAGCCATAGCCTTAGTAAAAAGAAAATAAGCATATTAAGTCCATCAGCTCACGTTTTCAAGAAACACTAGAATTCCAGTGTTTAGGCTAGAAGGGAACTCCTGGGATTATTTTATTTAATTCCTTTCTCAAACCAGTGCTCATTGCAAAGTTAGATCCTTAGCTCATTGTCAGAGTGAAGCAAAGACTTTCCATTTGAGCAAGGTAACACAGAAAATGTGCTCCTACTGTGGTGTTATTGGGGGTGATTGAGATCTTATGATTCACCTGCAGGGAAACAGCATTTGTTAGTGAAATGGGAGTACAGAGACTAATTCAGTCAGGCACTTTTAAAAGAAGACACTATACATTCCATGCTCCATGTGTTAATAGAGGTGGGTGTAAACAGAATAAGACACCAAAAATAAAGATCTCAAGAAGTGAAAAAACAATTGAATAATTATTTTTTTAGAACTGTTTGTCATTTCCAAAGTGTCATTAACAAGCCAAAAGAAATAATTTGTCTTCCTCTACCAGAATATAAGACGTTGATGGAATTAAATCAACTAACAATTTTTCCAAATATTTGTACCTTTACCAGGCTCTATTTTTAAGAGAGGCATTAGTGGGTGCATTATTTTGGGCAGCTGGCAAAGATTAGACACTTCATGCAAAGCCAAAACATCTGGACGTTTTCAACTGGCTGTCAATTCAGATAGGCATGAAAACATCCTTCTGCTCCAAATTCAGTGCTTAAAGTGGTGACCTAGGACTAGAACTATGGACCAATATTGTCTCTGCAGAGAAATTAATTATTCTGCTATGGTATTTGACCAAGTAAAGGAAGCAAGTTGAGGACTGATCCATCACCCCAAATCCACACAGTTTATTTCCTACCCCCAGAGATTAATTTCAATGCCTCTATACCAGGTTTGTCTTGGAGAAAACTATTTTTCAGTAGCAGTCCAGACTCATAGGTATTAAAGCAGGGCAGACATTTACACAGCCAGTGTCTGCACTGGTTTTTTGGGTTTAGTTTATTGAACAGGTACATAATGAACATATGGCAACTCCATGAAATTATGAGAATTTTATTTTCCAATTGATCCATGTATTCTTGTAGTGTCAGTGAAAAATTGTACTAGTTGTAGACCAATGACTTAAAAGAAAACTGCTTCAGGACCAGTGCTCTCCTCTGATTATCAGCCTCATGCAGGATATACAGGTGTGCATTTTCCTGCACAGGAAATATTCACTCCTTAGACCTGATTTTCCTTTTTTCAGCAAATGTACAACACTTGGCAAGTAAGAAGAGCTAAGTTACTTGCATCTGCGTCCATATTCTGTGCCTATAATAACTTAATGCAAAATTTCTCTTTTTTATTGAATGCCTACTCTGGCATATACAGAATTCTGAAATAATGAAGGAAATTTTAAAAATCCCTATCATTAATAAATGAAATCCCTAGAGCACATATACATTCAGCACTGTCTTTAAGGGGGTTTTAGCAGAGGAATTAGTTCTCTCTTTAAATGATAAATTAGGTGTACTAGAATTTAATTTCATTTTATTAAAAACTCATTGATTCCACAGTAACAGGCAAATTTAACATTTGTCAGGTTAAAACATATTCTGGAATGGATTTCACCAGATGTGTCAATCTTTCAGAGGCATCTGGAACACAATCATACACAATGTTCAAAGCTCACACCTACAAATACAGTAACTACAATGATCCCTGTGCAACTTCAGAAACCTATACAGTAATTATCAAAAAATATCATTAATCCAAAAGCAGATACAATCTCCTAAGATCTTACTAATTCTTCAGGGATTTTTCCAGTTGATAGTTTTTCATAATAAATCCTGTATTTGATGCATTGGTACCGAATCCCAGCACAAATATCCAAACTCCTTTGGGTTACTCAGGACATGGGACCTCTCTTGCTGTTTTCTGCATGGCATTTACATGAAACCCACAACAAGTCTCAGGCCCCAAGGGGCTGCATGTCCCAGGTGTGCACTCCCAGGCTGCAGGGCAGTCTCTGCTCAGCAGAGTTGGGAGCACTGGAGGGATGTTTGCCCCTGGGTGCTGCACGAGTGCACCGTGCCCTTGCACTAACACTGGTACAAAGGCACAGCTCACACATCAGCTGGGTCTGGACACCCCATGCTGTGTTCACAGCACTGCACAGTCTGGGAGGCACTAAACTCTCCCTGCTTGGGCACAAAGGGAAAATCTGAGAGGAATAACTCCATGACCCAGCTCAGTCAGAGGAGCCCTGTCCAATACAAGCATCTCACCCAGCTTCAAGATGCAGTTTCCAGCAATTCAGGTAAATTCACCAAGGGATATCTACAGCAGCCAGAACTACACCTATCAGGGCTATGCTTCATACAGCAGCCATGTGGCATGGCCCATATGTCTTTTTACATTAAAAGTGACAATACTGGGCTGTAAACTCACTTAGACACTTCCCACTTTCGTCAGGAAGCCCACAGTTGTCATTAGCTGGTCAAGGACTCCTGAAATCCTTAGAGTAGACAGGCTACTTCAGCCTTTGACTTTTTCCTTGACTGCAGTAAGTTCACAGAAGGATAATGTGTGTCTGTCAAGAAGATCTGCATGAAACCTTTCTTTTCTGAGAAACGTAAGGATAACAGAGCCACAACTCTGATATTCATTCACCCAAGCCTTGAATTCTCTAATTATTTTTTAACTGCCCCACTGTATAAAATTAATATAGAAAAAAACCACTTTTGCATTAAAAAATTATACAAAGCATTTACAACATATTCTAAAACATCTTCTAAGATCTCACAAATTAAACAGCTGCCAACAGCCTAAAGAAAAGATGGCTCTTGGGTCTCTCATTTCAGTTCCCACCACCTCCCTTTCAGGATCCAGGCACTCTAAAGTCACTTCCTATGAGCAGACTCTCATTTTGCAGGACCCACCAAATAAGCACACCTGTGAGGTGGCAGTAAGTTGCTTTATGCTGCCTGTGCTTTAGCACTTGAGCTGGACTGTGGACAATTGCTATGGAGCAGCTGCTCTTGCCAGGCATCAGCTTCTGGGTCTGCTCTTTGTTTGCAAGACAGACTAAATGGGGCAGGAAGGCATAAATCAGTCATATTTACCAAAGCTAAGACACATTTTTCTACCCACTTTGCCAGTTTTGACATCAACACACCACAGTCAGTGAAATCACACTTGGAGGTCTAATCAAGGATGTGCATTATAATAATTCATCAAATTGTGATGAATGCTAGAAGGAAACCAAATTCTTTGCTGATTTTCATCATATTAAAGACCATTGGATTGGATAAAGAACAAAGTCAAAGTAACAGCTGGTGTATAGGTATATGTACCACCATATAAAAGCACAAGTGTATGCTCTCATCTGTACACTAAGCTGTAGAGAATGAAGTTCATATTAAAAACATGCATGTTTCATTCATTTATGGAACCTTTCAAATCTGACTGCGTATTTCCTACAAGACTACTCAAGTTGGAGCAATTCTTATTTAAATCTGACTGCAGATGTAGTAAAAAGATTTTATAGTTTGGATTATTTCCTCTGCTCATTGGTGCCTCTAAGGAAGGCCCTGAGATACCTATGTTTAAAACAGAAAACAATTAAGTTCAGCAAACTTTTTTGTATCTCAAGTGATATTTAGGTTGATTTGACTCAGGAGGAGTGTTGCTGAAGTTGGCTGCCTGTACTATCAACTGTAGGAACCAATATGACATCTTTAATACACAGCTACAAGAGGAGAGCAATCTGGATAATCCAGTGTGAGCCCAGTGTACTGCCACATCACATATTCACTAGATACAAACCTTACAGGTATTTGGTTAAATTGGCCAGCAGAGCCCACAGCAAATAGAATTTATCACTGAATAAACGATTTGAATCAATGTTCCAAAAGATAAACAGATTTCCTGGAATTACTGTGGAGTATTGTAAAAGTAAAAAAAGCAAAATATCAGGCTTCATCTGTAACACTGTAAATTAAAAAAAGTTAAGTAGAAACTGTGTAGAACACAGATACTCTGTTCACATGATAAAGAAATAGAATAACTGCAGTATGATATATGTAAATTCTTACACATTTTCTTGTGATCAAAGGTTTGTTTAGATATACCAAGAACTACTTCTTGACTCAAAATAGCATTCCCACTAGAAGGCAAAAGGGTGGATATGAAAGCAAATACAATTCAGTCACTAGAAACACCTTTGGTTAAAATATTGGCCTGATCCACACCAAGACTTAAAGCACAACATCAAGCATGGAAGAAATGCCACTAACCCCTCTGGCTCTTATCTATTGATTACACAAATAGGTGTTGTCAGTAGCCATTACTAACAGAAATAATGTTCTGTTTAAATGAAAAGTATCTTTCCCTTTATGAAACTGATCATTTGTTACATTAGATTTTCATTTTTCTAAAAATAAAATTTCTCCATGTCTTGGTTTATAAACCCATCGGGTTAAGATGAAAATCTTTAATCTTTTTTCTGCTTTTGCTAGCAAACAGCTGCTTCTCCTTATTCTCTCTCTAATTTGCTAGTGTCAGTAAACTCACACATACACATCTCTATTCAGTATATTTTTTCTTACTGATTTGAAACAAGTTTTTAAAACCCTTAAACCTGTAATTTAGGAACATTAAGTCTAATTTCAAGAGTGGCATCATTGGGAGTGTTAATTCCCATTAAGTTATTGCTTTTTCTCATGCAAGCTAAACCACAGAATTAGTCATATTTAATTATTTAAATTTTTTAAAATTAAACACTTTTTAAAGCACATTTTAATATTAGAACATTATTTCATCATTTATTTTCGCTTTTTTGTTTAGTATAAATGGTCTATGATCTATGTCATATGCTGTTGTAACTGCTCCTTTTACATCTTCAGTCTTACAGCACACTGTCTCGCTCTCTGTACTCAGATATTAATTTTGCAGCTCTATATTCCATTTTATGTTTATACATTTTTTCTATATTGCATTTCTCTAATAAATTGAATCAATGGTCCTGTCTGGGAATTTTCTATTGGGTTTTACCTTCTCAGATTCCCCAGCGAGTCACTAATGGTGTTCTTCACCTCTTCCTTTCCTGGGTTAAAAAATCTTTCTTTCAGTGCACCAAGCCCTTTGAAAGGCATTTTGTCTTTCTTCTTCAGTAAATTCCTTATGTTAATGAGCATTCACTTCTGCTGTCATATTTCCCAATGCCACAGTCGGGAGCCTCCACCAGTCCCCTCGGTGACCTCTGCAACAACAACCAGTTGCTCAAGAAAGGAGCAGGTAAAAAAAAATTAAAAAAAAAAAAAATATATTAAAAAAAAAAGAGTCAGGTCTTGCAAAGCCAGAAGGGAAGAGCTGTGGAGCAAAGCCCCCTCAGAAGCACTCAGGGGCTCGTGGCCCTCGGAGCATCGCAGCCGTGCTGGGTCCGTACCTGTGCGGGGCAGCTGCTGCGGGGGCTGCACGGGAGCTGCAGGTGCTGCTGCTCCACAGGCAAACCTCAGCCTGCCTCGCTGGGGCTCATCCTCAGTGCATCCCTCCCTCCCTCCCTGCTTCCCTCCCTCCCCTGCCTCTTCCACACCGAGATCCTGTGCAAGGTGGTGCTATAGTAACAGACACAATACCTGTCCTCAAGCCACTCCAGTTCGCTAATAAGACCTCGTCCATGGCAAGGGCCAGAAGTTTATTAAATATTTATGAGTCCTTTCTGCAGGGAGGGAATTATTGCAAGCTACAGTTCCCATTCACTGTGTATCCCCCTACCCCAGCACACTTGCTGGTTTGAACCCAAAGCTGCCTTCCCATGCCTGGTCATTTATTATTGATGTTGCTGGGCCCTTGGGAAGACAGACATGGAGGGGCATTGGTGTGATGCTGTTTGAAAAAGCAATGAAAGACCAACCAGAAATTGAATCCATTGCAGTTTTGAAACACAGAGTGGCTCAAAGAGGTGAACCAGTCCAGCTCGGTGTGACTTCTTTTCCTAGCACGGCAGAAAGCACTTAATGAAAACTCTTACAGAAATGCAGCCTTCCTCTCCACTCATCATGACTGCACAGTGGCTGGAGTCAAAGAATTTCTGCTTTTGGCAAGGCCTTAGATATTGGATTTGGGTTATGGACAAGTTAAAAAAAATGCAAAAAAACCCCAAACCAAAAGCTACAAACCATTTCCTATATTCCCTCCCCTACCAGTCCCTCCCTTTAGGTGATGTGGAAGGCAGAAACTCTGTAGATTGTTAGAAAAATGGAGAGCTTTGTGTTTGGTACATTACCTCACTCCTACAAGGAGAGTTAAATTAAGAACCTGACAGTGCCTTATCAGGCCATCAGCACAAAAAGAATTGATTTCCCCTGGAAGTCCCCAGCTGAGAGTTGCCATGTGGAGGGCAGGCAGCTGCTCAGCCACCAAGCCCAGCTCCTGTTCTGCCACAGGCCACCTGGTGTCCCTGAGCCAGTGGCCGTGGCTCTGAACCCTCTCTCCTGCCCTACACTGCCCTTATCCTTCCCGGCTCAGGGGCCACCCTTTCTCCCTAATTTCTGTGCAGAGCTTGGTCTATCCAGACTCTACAGAGGGAGAGGAGAAAAAGAGAAACCCAGAAACCAATTCCTCCAGAGAAACAAACTGGATCTGAGTTCATTTCACTGAAAAACTCCTCATTTGGCATTTGAACTGAGTGAGTAGGTTTGAGTGGGATGTAAATCTGGGCCAAAGCTGTGCAAGGACTAAACATCCACCACTCCATTCCTCTCCTGGTTCCTTGCAGCAGCCCCAGTCTCTGGGTTTTAGAACTCTTCATAACACAGACATCAAACATCTGGATTATCCCAGCTCCACTTTGAGGAAGGTGATTTGGAAAATACATTTTCTCAAGGTTATGTGAGGCAGGCAAGCAGCTTTCACTGAAATCCTTTATTCCTACTATGAACCAAGAGTGAAGAAGAGGAGCTGAGAGTCTGGCTTTGCTGCAGTCTCTTTTGTTGCAGCACTGGTTAGAGTTTCTCCTCTTTGAATAATTCATGTGATGTAGAGAAGTATTGGCTCGGCACATCCAACACATTTGTCCTTGCAGAGCAGTCCTCCCATAGCAAGCATTTAGAATGTGGGTACCTCCAGATCTCAGCACTGCCTACCCACATGCCTCCAGCAGGGCATCTCTGGGTGTGTTTCTCTCTAGCTGGGTGGAACAGCAATTGCTCTGGCTGCCAACCCAAGGACTGACCAGAAACCCTCCCTCTGCAGCATGTCCTGCTGCCCTGGGAGCAGCTGCACCTCCTCTTCCTCTTCCTCACACTGTTCAGCCTTGCATCTGGCCATTTCCAAACTGAGCAAAAGGAAGAAATTCCTCCTGGCTTTTCACTCCAGACCTTTAATCCTGGTTTACCACTGGGGTCTGTGGACAGGCAAAGCAGCAAGGCCACCACGATGGAAAGGCCCAACACACAAATGTGTGTGCATTAAATTTTCACCAGGCACACAGAAAATGAACCCCAGCAGGCCAGCTGCCAGACCCCAGAGATACCTACGGGTTTGGGAATATATGCATGTGAAACTACATAACAAGAATTGTCTTCCTGTGTAAACAAACATGTATTGCTGGCATCCTAAATTGCTCTTGTGGCAGCTGAACATCCTGAAAACCATGGAAGAACCCAGCTCTAAACTGGAAATGGTGCAAACTCCAGTGCAAGGAATTCACTTTGGAAGACTGGAACTCAGCTTGGAAAGTGGTGTTCAAAACCCATACCTGCCAGCAGCTGTGGAAAAAGGGTTTTATCTCACCCATCTTTCTGGACTTCTGCTCCTGGTTTGCATAAAGAGAGCACAGAGCAGGCACAAGAAAGGAGTTATGCTTAAAATGTAGGGTTTTGTTTAGTTATCCATATATTCTCTAGTTGCATTTAGCACAGATGTCTGAAGTCTGTCCTCCATGCATTTGGGGCTGTTTCAAGTGGCTCCCTCAGAGATCTATCCTGGCAAGGTATGTTCCCCTCAAGGGTGTAGGAGTCTCTTATTGGCAATACCTCTTGCCTCACCCTTAACAGAATTATACATTTCCTACAGCAGGTTTCCCCTCTTCTTCACTACCTGCACTTCTGCACTGCTACAGCAGTAGCTCATTTTGAAATTCACTGATCCTTTCTCTAAGGTATACAGGAAAGTGTGTTACTCTTTCTTCTCTGCAAGGAGGCAGCTGGACAGGAGCAGCACTGCTTCTCTGTTTCCTCCTCCTCAGGCTCACAGAGTGGCAAACTGCCTGGATTCCTAAAACACTGCTGCAGAGACTGTCACAGCAGCTTTGCAGAGCCCTGCTCCTGCTGGGGCACCATCCACAGGGGCACTACCCCATTCCCAATGAGAATGAGCTGGATGAGGCCATGGCAATACCTGTGGGACTAATCCTGATGCCCCAGGCATCAATCCCAGCACACATTTCAGAGCAGCAGCTGAGGAACTCTGCCTTGATAAGACCTAACATGATAGCAATTATTGACCCACCTGTCATTGTTACTGCTTTTTTCTTTCCTGTTTTCACCTATGCCCTAATTTTCTTTTTCAAAAATTATACCACATTGTGATTCTCCTTTTGCTATCTCAGACCTCCTTAAAACACAATGTATTATATAATTTCATTTTAAGTCTGCTGTTTGCAAGCTGGAGGCTAAGTCCAAGACACAGCATTTGCCTGCACTGTAAGGAAATATTTTTCAAAATTAAAACTATATGGCTCACATAGCTTATAAATACTACTGAAACTATAGACTCCTGTCCCCAGAGACCACTAGTAAGTGTATTAAAACCATATTTTAGATCCAATACAGACCTAAACTAGCATGCAGACAGCCACTGCTCTATGCTCATGTATCAACGATGGATAGACAGGGACTACTGACTGGTGGTTAGAATCAAATTTTTACTGAGAGCTACATGTGCTTATATACCATTTACAGGTAGGAAGGCTAGTAATTTTTATTACAATCATTTAGTTAAACACCACAGAGACAAACTTTACATTTTTACTTAGTAAAATTTTATTTCCTGTCAGCCAGACTTGATCCAATCTTCTTGCAATCTTCAGAGTTCTGTTTGCTCTTCCCAAGGCACCCTGGTTATCAAGCTGCACGTGCTGATTAAATTCACAGTACTATCAGTCTCATTTACATTTACCACATCCACACTCATGTACCATCACTACCTCAGGTGTTAAGAGTAAAGTGAGCTGCAAGAAAGACTTGAAACTGGTCAAGTGCACCTACAGGGGATGTGCCTTCCTGACAAGCACTGTGCCTTGCAGACACAGGCCTTGTTGATTCAGAGTTGTAGCAACCCCTTAAGAAAACCAAGCTTGCAAATATCACAACTAGCAATAAACATAACTTATGTGGGACAATAGTTTCTACAGGTGCAAGTAAATGTGCACCTAGAAGCTATCTAATTTATTACAGTTATTTCTTTTGTTGAAAAGCCTTGAAATACCATCTTTATGCTGCTCCTACCAATGATTCCTCAACATAATGGATGGGGTAAAGTCTTTGCCACATTTAAGAGATTTTTGGTACTGGTTTCAGTGCAGACTGGATAGCTGATTGTCTTCCAAGTAGTCACTTCACCCAATGTTTGTAAAATATAAAATTTTGATCTCTTTACAAATATTTGGTAATCATAGCACAATTGACATCCTGACATTAACATCCTGAGAAAGTCAATTTAACCTCTTGGTGTCTCTGCTGAATTAACAAAGATGCTTCACTTTATGCTGAATGATCAACCTTAGTGATAATCAAAGGCTGCTGGGCTCCTCCAGAGGAAATACACAAGAATAACTTTGTCAATTTCTAATCAGTTTCTTTTTGGTTCAAGGCCATGTGATCACATCCCTGGTGCTTGAGATAATTTTTGGATCATAGTTTGCTCTTGTTATTTGGAGGAACATTCTTTTTTTTAAACTGAGATGACTGCCTTTTTAACTCTTACCAAAAGCTCAAAGGCTAGAAAATCCTGAGTGACCTCTCTTCCTAGCTGAAGATTTCTTAAAATTAAATTGAATTAAAACATTTTGATGTTTCAAAACTAAGTGTCTTTTAAAGTTTGTTTTTTTAGAAAAAGGCCTTGGTAAAAGTTGTCTGGTAGATTTCATTGAATTATTCTTTCAGGAAAAGACCTTTAAGATCACTGAGTCCATCTGTTAACCCAGCACTGGCAAGTCCTCTACTAAACCATGTCCTTAGGTGGTGCCTAAGAGGTTCAATCAGATGACAAGCATATTTATTGTTAGGCACAAAACTTTGGGGTGAAGCCAATTCTTCCTTTGTATTTGTACAGTGTCTGTTGTACTACAGACCCTATTTCTGTTGGCACCTGTAAAAGTTACTGCAACATTGCATAAAAAAGAGGGTACTGTAGGAATTCAGCCTTCAAAATCTACAGCATCTGATGTCAAAGATAAAAGAGGTGACCTGGGATCCCATGTTACATAAAGGTTTAGAGTAAATGATCAATCTGGTCCTTCTGATTTTGAAACCTATGGCTTTACACCTACAATTTTATGCCATAAATGAAGATGGACTCAAAGACTTCAGAATCCTGATTTCTAGTTTATCATATATGAGAACTGAGTGTTTTCCTGATGGGTTAAAATGCTTCATATTGAGTCAGTCCAAACCAAATTTTCAGATGTTATGTTTATTTCCCTAACTGCAGCAAAACCTGCCCAAATTCCCAAATGCTTAAAACAATTCCTCTTTAGTTTCTAGTTTCTGCTTCCTGATCAGATGCTGGTAGGAAAGACATCTGATCACAGTTGGACACAAAATAAAAACAGTGGCTCCTGGGATGCTATTAACATATAAAAGAACAATGGAAATAAGAATTCCTATTTATAGTTTTCCTTACTAAAAGCTGCTAATTCAGTACTCAATTCTAACCTTACACTGTAAGAGAGCTTTTAAAGCATTTCTGTGTGGAAAGTTCCTATGTGAAGTATGTCTGCTTCTTCACAAAAAGAAATGGGCAGAGTTTCTACACCATTGCTCTAATACAGATACATTGGATGATGATTTCTGTGGATACAGAAATGCAGTTTTTAATTTAAAAACATGTCCTTTATTAATTTCACAATTTTTCATATAAGGAAAGTATTGTAGCTGGGCAAGAGCATTTCTATAATGTTTGAAATTTATTAGAAAGTTTCTTGAGTTATAGTGACACCTTATGGCAGTTTTATTGTATCTTACAGATCATTTTGAAATCAGCATCTCATAACATTTTACAGCCTGCTATTATCAGTAAGGAACTGCTTTGATGTTTTTAGAACTCTTCTGGTTAGAAGTTACTCAAAAGATCATTCCACCTCTTCAAACTTGTGTTTTCCCTTTTCCTCTTACTAGAAAAATACATTTTAAAGGGGAGTAGTCTTTGGTATTATTTTTTTTCCACATTTAACAGATAATCTATGCCAGGCATACACTTATAACATACTATTCATAACTACCTATGTTGATATCCACTTTGTGAATAATCGATTAATTCACTAAATTATAGCATGTAGCTCATTGTGTTTCTCTAACCCTAGATCTGAAGTCTTTAAAAGAAAATATCATTGTAGAAGTTAATGAAATTTTTTTTTCCTTTTAAATTTTCTGTTGGAAACCAAAACTGTGGGACACAAGAATAAAACTCACAATTACACGAAGATCAGAATTTATAAAACCTGCCTTCCTAGATCTCTCCCTTACATGGATTTTCTGGTGTCTAACCAGAGCTACCTCTACCTGCAGCCTTTCCCTCACCTGAAGTGCAAAACTGATCCCTCTAATGAGGCAACAGTTACCATAAAACTTACATTAATTATCTTTAATATTTTAATAATGCTTTCATCAAACAAGGCTTGACAGTGGGTAACAGGTTTGAAGTTGCAAAGGCCTGAGAAGCAATGAGGGAGAAGGATGACTGAGCAGTCCATTAATCTAAAAAACAGAGATGAAAACCTACAAATGTTCAAGTCGACTTGAAGGGGGAGTTGTGTTTATGCTGAACTGCAGTTAGGGCTTAGTTATGCTAGAATAAAATAAGCTCCGGAATACCTTCATGTACCATTTTCTTGTTTAAAAATTGACATAGGGACAACTTAAAATGATAAATAAACATTTTTTTCTTTGAGCAAAATATTTGTTTAAAATTAGTATTTTAAGTTCTAGCAGATGTCAGTGACTAAATATGTCAAATCTGTTACAATCTATAAATTAAAAAGTTTAAACCCACATGCTTTTGCAATAGTTTTAAAGGTATTTCCATTGCTAAGATAGCTGAAATCACTGACTAAACACCTTAGCATCACCTGCAGCTCTTTTTAAAGAATGGAAAGGAAACCAGTTCTATTTCAATTTAAAACCACTAGTTTTTTTCAAAATTAAAAACTGAGCAACATAGAAAGCAAAACGTCTTCCCTCATAATACCTGCATTAAAAAGAACCTAAGAAAAATGAACTTAAATAACTGTAGCTTCTTGAAAGACCAGTAACTCACAGTTCAGGACAGTACTTTTACTTACTTGAACTTTTGTTCAAATAAATTTTGTTTTAAAAAGCACAGATTTAGTAAAGTTCCTTTCTAATGTCTCTAATCTTTATGTATATTTACATACTGAATATTTGACCTACCTTTTCACCAGAACATGTCTGCTACAACAGAACAGGGAGTGGGAAAAAAAGGTGAATTATTCATCTTCCTAATCACAGTCATTCAATTTAACAAAGTAGTCATTTCCAACAAAAAACAAACACAGAGAAATGAAACATTCCTATAAGAGTGTTTTTAACATTTCTACTTCATGCTCACGCTGCCTGTGGAATAGATAACAAGGAAAAGAGATGCCTACTCATCAGCCCATCCCACTGGCTTGCCAGAGCTGGACCATCAAGCCGAGATGCAGAGCCTCATGTTAGGTTCCCTTCTGCAGCCCCTCATGGCACAGCAACAATCTCCAGCTGAAAAGCAACAAGCACAAAATTCAGGCTGTCAGTGTCATAAATTCAGCATTCATTACCAAGCATCACCAGAAAAAAGAAATTGTCAGAAGCCTCTGCAGTTTTTTTGCCCTTTTACAGCCACGCACTTCTTGGGAGCACTGATGCAGAAAAAAATCAAAGTAGGTGCAAGAAATGGCTTCACCAGAACAGACCTGGAAAAGTAGCAGGCATATGGTCCAAAGGAAAATTCTGACAAAGAAAGTGCTGTGTATGGGATTGAGCTCAGCTAAATTGGAAATTATGTGTGAAGAGACACACATAATTTAAGACGGACTTATTTAATCTCTGAAATGGTTGTAAATCAGTAAGACTCAAGCAATTAATTCTTTAGGAAACATAAAATCAGTAAGGACAATCAAACTGCAAAAAAAAAAAAAAAAATCAGCTAATCTAACTGTTGCCTTCTTACCAGATAATAAAAAAGAACAGACAAACAATAATTTAATCCTGCGCAGAATAATAATGAAAATATGTCAGTACTTTATACTGAAATCACCCCAATTGCAGAAATGACATTTAGTATCTATCAAATCAGAAAATCACACAGAAAATAATTCTGTTGCTAGTTTTATAGAACAGATCAATAATTTAAGCAGAGGTTGCATCAAAATTATATATAGTTCTACAAATACTTTTTTTTGTAGCCAAGTAAAGCCAGGATTTGTAGTATAAGGCTATTTGAGGAAGGTCTACAATTGAAGTTGCCATTTAACAATGAAAGTAGAAAAATTATATTCTAGTCTAATTTTATTTTTTCGTAATCCTCCTGCTTTGATTTTCTAAGATGCAATCATTGTAAGTTACAATAATTTTAAGACACAATTATTTTTAGAAATTCTTAAAAAATAAAAAGGATATTTATCTGGTGCCAAGTTAAGATAGATTCTTCAAATGAAATTTACTACTGTAATTACAGAGGCATCTGATTGCTTCATTAGCATTTTTCTTATTTACAGTATTTGAAGCCATTGCTATGATACTGGCTGAAATGCTTATTCACAGCTTTGGTGCCATAGGTAAGTGTTTATTTCATCAGCATGGCAACAGCAGGAATTGCAGTTCTACTTTTTTTAGTCCTCTGCTCTAATATTTGATTTTTATGTTCAGAAAATAAGCAGTTCTTCTTCTGTGTGGTGTTTGGTTCTAAGTCACCTACAGGAAAGCAAGCTCTTCAAGGTTTTCATTTTGTTTATTCTTACAGGTACTATGTTGCATCAAGGAGACACAGAGACTGACACGAAGAAAGGCTGCCTGTGTCATAACTTCAGCTCCCAAACCCCTTGGTTCTCAGGTAAAAGATAACAAATTTTTTATTGATGTAGTTACAAATGGAGATTCTTCTTGATTATTTGGCTAATTATTGGAGGACAGTGTAAAACCTAGTCTTTTGATGTTGTGCAAAAGGTGAAGCGTTTTACGAAATTCCATCATAAAAAGCCAAATAATAATTAAGGCACAAGCAAAATGATGAAAAAAAGAAAACCTTTAAAAATTGTTATGTAAACATAGGTAGGTCATTAAACTTCTGCCATTTCTGAGTTTCCAATCCTTCCATATCCACAACTGCCTTAATTTGCAGGAAGAAACTGCAATAGATCCATAAGAGATCCAATAGTAGTCCATAGCCAGGTACCCTACAGAGGAAAAAAAGAAAAGATTTTTTTTTTTAAAAGTCCAGAGTTTAAATTTTACATCTAGAATACTTAGTAAATTATTTCAGAGCTTAAATAACTAGCATTTATTGAGCTGCTCTTGGGTTTGTGCATGGGTAGGAGCATAAACTGCCTTCCTGCTTTGTCAGTTTGGCACAGGAAATCAGAATCACCCTTGTCACCTTATGAACCATTTTCCAAGCTACTGAGCAGCTGCAGTGGTCTCCAGCTGGTAACACAGCTCTAAAAATGCTGATAAAAAGAACATTAATTTAAAGTTCTGGTGTATCACAAATCCAAAGGTTGGACTAGAGATATTTAAATTATTAAATACAATTAGCTGCCAATATCAAAGGATTCCAGGCAAAGAAAAACCAACTGCAGAGATCTCCAGCTTCCCCGTTTGAAGATTTAGGCTATCTGGATTCATTAAAGAGTTTATAAAAATGTCAACTTTACTCCACAACAAACCAACCCAGAATACCTGGATTTCAGCACTTGAAACCTTCTTGCTTAAGAAACACGTAGAAGTTATGGATTCAGTATCCAGAAATGGAGAGACAAAGAGGACATTACCAAGGTGAAGGACACAGCAGTCAGATCAGGACTGTGTCAGCTGAGCAAATTAAGGCAGGCGTTTCCTCAGCAGGGGGCTGGCATATGACAGGACTGTGCTCACTTGAGGGATACCGCTGTGGAAGGAGAGGGGCTGCTATCATCCTCAGCAAGTGAAAACGAAGAGAGAGCTGAAGTCACCTGATGCAACCTTTCAATTTTCACCTAATCTATCCTTTTGTTTTTTCACTCTCTTCCCCCACACTATCTCTGGCCAACAATGATGCTTCTAATCAGACCAGGCGTCAGATGTCTTGTGCTTGAACAATTTACACCATACAAAAAGCTGAAAACTACATTCCTTCAGAGTGCTGGCAAAATCTAACCTGACAAAGCAGTGTATCTTGAAACTCAGGTTTAGAGAAAGGGCTGTTTTCTGGGTCAATGAGCTGTGAAAATGCAAATCGAGATCACTATGTGCCATCAGAAAGAGCAACTGCTAATTTTAGAGGCATCTAGTGTGGCAGTTTTTCCCCAGAACTTTTATCCACTGCATAAAGGCAATATGTGATGATATTTTACAAATTTCTGGGCAGCAATCTCTAAGAAATGAACTCAAAAGGACATGGGGTAAACTGTATTTCAAACAAAATGTACAGGGAAGAAGTTTTCTACAGAAGTTACTATTAGTTCATGTAATGAAAATTATCAATAAAAATATCTTCCAACATGAAAATATGAAAAGTATTTATTTCCATAGGCAACCTAATTCAGAGTACAAAGTGATGTGTATTTCTCAAAACTGTCACAGTACCTTTTACATAACTTTAAAGTAACTGATCTAAAAGTTGATACAAGAATAATTTTGGTTTCGAAGAGCTGTCCAATAAACCAGATATACACCAATGCCATGCTATGACAGTTCTATTTATGAACCACGGCTGACACAACATTATCACTTTATAAATCTCATGAGAATTTTAATGTTTTACAATCAGAACATAAAATTGCCACTAGTACAGACTACAATTAGACAAATAAACAAGTATTAAATATTTTGCACAAGGCCTGAGTTCACTATAACACATTTTGATTTACAGCTTCATCTCAGAAATCTGTACAGCAGTTAGACCTGTTTCAGAGAACTTAAAGACAATACAACTTCAGGGCTTATTTGTTATGTTGATACAAGGGTGAGGCCTGAAAAGCAAGAGCATTTGGTGTATGATGTAGGATTTGGTTTTACTGCCTTGAGTCATTTTCTTGCAAAGCAGTCAAAACCTAATGGAAGGTAAGGTACAAGGCAGAACCTCACCTGAAAATCAGCTAACTCATCTGAAATTCTCCAGACAGGTTTTCTCACAGCTTTCCAAAGAAAAAGTTTACAATGAATATATAAAATGCAGCATATCTCTTAACAAAGAAAAAGTAGGGTTACATATACAACAGGGTATTTTTTTCTGTACTCCCCCTCCCTATGCTTCTTTCATTGGAAATGGCACAAAGCAGCAATATCCCACCCACCCAATTAAAAAACCCTAATCAATAAGCAAAGGTCACTCCAAAGTCCAAAAACTTCATTGTAATGCAAGATCCAGTAAGGTAAGATCCAGTGTTCATAAACTTATGTATTAAAAACTTTCCTTTTCTGCTGAAGTAACACAGATGTGGGCAGACTAAGCATGTATTATTTATAACTGAGAATATAAGCATCATATAATTCTTAGCCTGTGTAGAAGCATTATGGAATTTGATTCAAATCTAGCTTCTCAATTTTATTTTTTTGGTGCAATTGAACTGAAAAATCCAAAAATCCTATGATCTAGAATATAATCACACTCATCTATCTACAGACACAGATAACATTACAACAGCAGTTATAATACAAAAGTCAACATACATTTTCCTTACTTTAAAAGGCAATCAGGGTATTTGTTAAGATTCCATAAAAATGTGAACCAGTTGTTGCTAAATAGACAAAACAGAAAAGGAAAGTTTTAAAGAATAAGGCTTGAAATGTTGTGCACCTACACATCCAAAAATTCAGCCTTGGGGTACTCAACATTGTGTAAGGCCACAACTTCCCCACAACATTTCTTACTCACAGTGAGGAGAACATAATATCTTCATTAAAACAAACTTGGGCATTCTACCCATGCTCCCAGTAAAATTTCTCTTCTCATCTCCCAAATAATTGACGGACTCCTTTACCTTTCAAAAGACTCCTCTAGTACTGCTGCCCTCCTGCATAAGCAAGTTCCAAGGGCTGTTCTGGGCCTTATTCACACCATTTGTGTGATGAAAAGGAACAGAAGATAGTTTCCTCCTCCAGTGACACCTGTACCATTTCATTTTCAATTTCTCTCAAGAGTCAGAACTAGGGGTTTCTAAGCTGATCTGAAACTCAGTAGTTTAAGGCTCTCCATCAACCCAAATAGAGGTTTTCCAAGCCTCTTTAATACAATCCTTCCCTCCAGCAGGTTTAGTTTGCTTTCTGTGACTGAGTTTTGACAGGATGCTTCAGACACTTTCATACTTAAACCCAAATGGAACCAAGAGCACTAATATGGAAAACACTGCTGTCTTGGTGCTCTCATGTTAATTTAGCATACACCAGAGCAGCCAAAGCACAACTGCTGTAAGATGTGAGCTATTTTCACTTAGCTTCTCCTTTTGTAGCAAATAAAATATAGATGAATCACTTCAAGAATAGGAACTTACTCCCTTCCCTTTACCTCCCCTTTACAAATGAATGTAAACTAGATGGGCTGGGCACTTCAGCCCAGACTCTGTTCTCATTTCCACAGTAGAATGAAGACATGCTTACAGTGGGTGACCACAGTGGGGGCACAGCAGGTGCTGTGATCATCTGAGAGGCTTTCACATTTTTTCCTTTAAACTAGGTTGAATATGAAGGGCAGAAATTTAGTGCAATTTACAGTCTTACTCAAAGCATTGTAAGAAATAACTTACTACCAGGTTACTATTTTGTTAACAGCATTTACAGTTTCTTAATCAGGTAATAACTTCAAACCTGTGTTCTCTGTTTTACTTGACATGAGGACTAGGTAGACCCTCTGCTTCAAGCCAAGCTAGATGTAGCACTGTTTTCCATCCAAGTTCAGCCATAGGAGGTTCCTGGAATACCCACATTTTGTAACATTGTCCCTTGCCCTTTGTCTTTTCCAAAAACTGACTTGGATGCGAAGCACAATTGCTGCTCTCAAACAATTCCCTCTGGCCACAAAACAAGTCTTTCAGCCTCTTGCAAGGCCTCAGAATGATGACTTTTAAGTGGAGAGACAAGCTGGCCAAGGCTTCCTAAAGAAAAACTATTGTAGCAAGAGCAAAGTGGTCGGTGGCCATGGTGACTTACCTCTTGCAAGTCCTCTTTCCTTTAAGTAAAGAAGAAATAATTTGAGAACTTCAAACACACTGAGTTTCCTGACACACTAAGCAGGAAGCATCTATGTGGAAAAGGGATTGGACTCACTATTTTTAAATAGTTACATATATTTTAAAATTTTTAAGTAATTGGAAGATTTTGTTAGAGCTTTTATAAGCTTCCTTTTCAGTTTTCTTTGTTGTTCTTCTACTCTGAGCATTCTGAAAATTGCAGCAAACAAGAGAAATCAAAGTTATGTTCTCAGATATAAATGGAGAAAAGTCCTATTGCTTGAGTCAGATAAAGACCTTATTCTATTGCATTACCACTTCCTAAAAGAGCCCCTTTTAATTTGAACCTGTAGGAGTTTTTTTTACTTCACTCTTATAAAATGGGTTATGTTCTGCTATAGCCCATGCCAAAAGCACATACCCCAAACCACACAGTTTAGGAGGTCTAGTATATGAAATCAGATCAATTTTTTTCACTTAACTTTCCCTGCAGCAGGTAAAACTAAATCCAGTTCTGAAAAGCTCCCAGTCCAGAGGGATCAGTGACTGAAACCCCAGATCAGGACACTGACTTTTAAGACTGCCTTTGCCATAAATGTATTAATTTAATACATTGTAGAGTCCTATGAGATGTTGTTTTTAATATAAACTTATTTTCCAAATAATTTACAGGAATACAGATTCAAGTAATTCTTCAAAGGCTTGCCTTAGGTTACCCTAAAAAAAAACACAGCTTCCAAGAACTGACATAAAAGTAGACATTAGTGTGATTGAGAACATAGAGTGCCACAACTGTAAAAGAACTTAAATAGTTCAACAGTTCTAGCATTGTACTTAAATTTACATGGATATTTTAACATAACCTACAGTGCTTACCATGAATATTAACAGCACATAAGCATCACAATGTATTAGGTATTGTTTTCTAGACCATGAATGTATTGGTCCCAGGTATTTTAAAATAGGACTAATGCAGCAGCTATAATACATAAAGGATTCTTTAAGAAATATGCTTAATGCTATCACTGCTTTGAACCGTGGAAGTATAACAAAATACAAGTCATATTTACAGCATAAGGCCCTTTGGTTTCTTAAGCAGCAAACAAAAGAAGAGTTTCTTCAGTGAAAGGCTTTGAAAAATAAAGCAGGTAGGCTTCCCATAAAAAAGGTAACTAGTTCTTTCCTTCTCAAAATAACCATTTATAGTCTTCAAAATACTAGGTAAGAAAGCTCCTGAAATTCTTAGGAAAAGAAAGTTAAAACCCAACAGTAGTATCTGACAGAGCAGAGATTCCACCATGGGCAAGCTGAACACATACCTTCTGGAAGTAGAAGAAACTACTATTTGGATTTCTGGAGACCTTTATTGAATTTAGAATAATACAACAAAAAGGATCTGAAATGCCTGTGTATTCATCAGACACTCTAGAGCTTACAAATCCATATTTGAGAAATCACTTCATGTCAATCTATGCTTCATAAGGACTTGATTTAAACCAAAGTTAAAATGAAATAGGTCACTCTAGTCAAAGCAATTTACGGCAGTTTGCTTTTCCACGACCCTGTGCAAATTGTATAAGGCAATCCTTTTTCATCGTCTCAATTGAGCCAAAACTATTAATTAATTCAAGACATTTCTGTGTAACTATATCATGTGTTTAGTTACACAGCTGGGGCAGTCAACATACGAATTTTGCATTTACATTCATTTTGTGAGGTTTCATAACCACACTTTTTTTTCTTTCACATCAGTTAGAAGCAGCATCATATTAGCCAAAACAATGGAATATATAGTAAATGTGATGAAATCCTGCTTAAGTGGTATGTTGCTTTTGCTATGGGACTTGTAACAAGGATCTGGCATTATAAAAGAGATTATAAACCAGCATGACCTTTGAAGCAGTGTTCTTACTCTGTCCCAAACTTGAACCAAATTTTAGAACAACTTCTTATGCCTGATGAAGCTTGTTATAGTTTACTACCACATTCATTACATTAACTTACATGAGAGAAGAAAGTCAAAATATGCTCCTTTCTTAGTATCACCCATAGTTATTGGTTAGAGTTCTCTCTGTTAATTTGGCTATCAAAATTTTTGGGGCAGTGTAAGAATTTTCTTTTTGCAAACTGTCATAGGACAAAATGACAGCTTGTGACAAATTCAGGCAACATGAGTAATTCTCCAGGTTTGCATCCAATAGCGTCATTATCCCCTAAGCATTTTTGCTGAACTTAAGATTAACCAAATTTTGTAGGAAATTTCATAGAGGTTGACTGAGTTCACCTCTGAATAATTTCAATATACTTCTTCTTTTTCCGCTGAATATGAGCATCCCATCTTCAGCACTCTCATGTTGGTAAAGAGACAGGAAATCTTTAGCATGTAAGGTGACTGTGCACTGACACAATTCCAGTGCAGTACCAGGTGAATGAAACATCAGCCTTTTTTCCTGTCCCAAAGTCTTTACTTTGCTGGGTTGAAAGTTTCCCCAAGTCATGCTTTTATTAACCATAACAAGATGTTAATCAGCTTACCCATGATCCAAATTCCATCAATCTTTGAATGAAGAAAACAAAACATTTTACCCAAAAAGATCTTTTAAGTCATTGCTAGCTGAGCTGCTGTTTGTCATTGTGTTTGCTGGTTGTGCGAAGTTCTGAGGAGAAAAGAAAGGATTACCCTGTATACCAAAGCCTGGCTGTGCTACCATGTTCATCTGAGGTCCCAGGGCCGTACTGCTCGCATTCGGGGACCCCGGCGGTGGCACAAACTGATTAACCCACTGGCTTGATTTCTGCTGAGCCAACTGCTTCATGCTAACTTTAGGTTTTTGAGGACCAAAAAGATTATCTAAAGCAGACATATCTGGGGGTCTGTTCTGTTGTGTCAGTGGAGAGATTGCAGATGCAGCATTCATAGGACTGTAATTTGGCATATTGGCAGGTGGTACAATGTTCATCTTGGTTACCCCTGTTGCACTTGGGCCACTGAAGAAATTCTGAGTAGCGAGACCTGCTCCCATAGTGAATCCAGCAGTCTGAAACCCCATATTGGTATTTAGTCCGTTTGTCATATTTCTCTTTGTGTTGTCAATGGGTGATGAAAATCCCATTCCAACACCCATGGAAGGAACAGAGGAGAAGCTGTTTGAAGATGCAACTTGAGCTTGGTTGATAGGACGGCTGGTCAAAGATGACATATTATCTATCAAGGTATCTGTCAAGTCTTTTGTCTGCAAAACACATAAAAAGCAGTTAAATATTCTTCCTGTATAGACACTCTGACAACAATATTTTATCAATACCCCATGCAGACCTGGCATTAATTTTTCCGAAATTAGAATTCACTGCATGGAATTGGGCATGAAATGTAATGATACACAAGAGAAATGACATTATTTGTGTTCTTCGCTACCTAGAACTAATTGTTATGCAGCTTTAATTTGACATCTAACACTACACACAAAGTACTACTGTGACTATTTGCTCCCATTCCTATCTCCAAATCCTTTACATAGTTCCCTAATAAACTCTTCAGAGAAAAACCTTTCCTAGTATGTCCTTTTTCCTTATCTAGTACAATGACCTTCTGATCACAATGATATCCCTGAAAACTAGCAATTTTAAAACTGGGAATATTGCTAATGATGCAATGGAAGGCACATGAAAATTCAATTTAGCTTTTCTCAGCTGTGCCACTGTACCACCAGAGAAAATAAAAGTGACTCACAGGAGGAAAAAAATTCTAAATGCATAAAGCCCTTGAAAAAGCATCAGAGCTCCAAAGGAAACAGCACAGTTGTTTGGTGTCTCACCTGCTTCACTGGAGGTGTTACTGTAGCTGCTTGGGGCTTAAGAGGTTGCTGGCTTTTCAGTTTCTGTGCCTGTTCTTGTTCTTTAGCTAACTTTTGCTTCTCTTCCAGTGTAAGGGAGGCCTTTAAAAGGGAAAGTACTGGTAGTAAGTTACACAAAATGGTTATTCTGATATTCAAATTTTTATTTCATACTAGCACTGTTGTTTCATGTATGGTGGTGTGCTATAAATAAAAGCAGTTTGTTTTTCCACTAAAACTTTAAATATGGTACATATTTACACATACTCTTTTTCTGCAACATTGTATTAGCCTTGTATTAGACAGATGGACAAAGAGGAATTAAAAAATAAAGCACACCTTTCTCTGTATTGATGACATCTCATTCTCTTTACTATCAGATCCACTAGTTAGAAGGTCAGTTCCATTATTAAATACCTTGTCAATCTGTTTAAGTTCAAAGAAAAAAACCTTCATTATTTGAAATACTGTAATTTAAGGCTATGTAAATATCAACCAAGTGATTTTAAATTCCAGTGGTCTGTGTGTAAGTTACATATAGCTGCTTACCTGATTGCCTGTACCACTAGATCTTGTCTCTTCAGACCCACTCATTTGGCTGGCTATGTCCAAGGATCTAGACAGTGCAGAGTGTGTTACAACAAGACAACTTTGCAATCACATCCACAACACCAATCTAACAACGCAGATCATTCTTCTGCATTCAAATAATACCAAACAATTGCATTATGAGAGCAACCACTTTTATATAATGCCTTCAGGAGACTGGCAAATGATCCTTTGAGAAATAGTAAACACTTCCCATGGTCTTCAGTTCTTCCTTTAAGCAGCATGACCCAGATTTCAGATATCCCAAATTATTTGTCTCAGAAATCTCACCTCATTATCAAGCTCCATAAAATAGCTCCAAATACTTTAAAATATCACAGCCTTCTAAAAGGCTGCAGTGTTTATGTTTCTCTGATGTAGTTTATTTCTCAGCAACTTAGCACACAGAAGCAGATCTTCTGACAACTGTGCTCATTTGAGGTAATTCCCAACTACTGAAGTTAGAATTACCTGATATTTTTATTGCTATGGCTAGACTTCTCTAACATTTGCCAAAAAAATGACTACTTCTCCAACACAAACATTAACACTTACTTCTGCTGCTCTTGCATGACATGAAGTTGCTCAAGTTTTGTTTTATGCTCTGCTTCCAATCTATTGAGCATATCTCTTATAACACAAATAAAAGAATTGAACTGGAAAAGAAATACATAAGAAATTTGGATTTTGCAGTGATGGAATTCAAATAGGTGCAACTTAACAGATAATACCTCATAAACCTACAATACATAATGTCAGATAAAGTGCAGACTTTTAAATAATTTATACTCCACCTTCACTATCATGCATTAAATACCAAATAACAGAGTGCATACTGAAACAGGGAAAAAGACAGGACATAAAAAAAATTGAAATGGGGCAATGCAGACAAAACTTCCACATATGAGTATTACCAGATTCATTTTCAAACAAACAAACTCATCTATTATTCCCTTTCCAATATTTCATAGCAATATAGCATTTTATTTGAATACTTATTATGTTAGGAGCTAACTGCTTTTGCAGGGTATTTGGAAGGTGACAGTATTAATTTTGAAAGTTTACATCAAATCAGTTAAATACACTGAAAAATAACAAGCTTCAAACACAGAAATACAGTAAAATTGGGAAGGGTTTTGGTATTGCTTATTTTTTCAATAGACACAGACATGCAGTAATGTATGAATTTTTTATGACAACAGCTTAATTTATTCTCTGATAATTGTCAAGGAAAAGCTTGCAAAACAGTCATCTTCCTACCTGATTGAGGTTAAGATTGTTTTCAATACTAAGAGGAATCAGATGGGGCAGTACTTTTCCTGCAAGCTGTTCTTTGGTAATTCCCAACTTCTTGTGAGTAAATGTACATTTGTAAATACCTAACACAGAACATCAAAATAGCAGAAATTGTTAAGTTTAGTAAACATTGTAAACAAACTCCAAGTAGCACACTCATACATGTATTGATCATCTGAACAGCCACTGTGTTTGTGTGCAAGCAAGGAAAACACGACCAAGAGAATCTTAAAGGCTAAGTACTGATCCACAACAAATAGCAAGAGGCTTTGCTACAGTTCAGGGACAAGAGGATGTCCAAAGTCATACTTTGCAGTTATGAAACCTGGTATTAGTCACTGTACTGTTCTGGCCAGTTATCTGAGAATATGCATCTTTGAACAGATCATTGCAAGTGATTTGCCACAATCTTACAATGCCACTTGAGAAATCAAGTTGCATCAACTAAGGATGTGTTCTCTCCTGGTACACTACAAGAAGCTGGGATTAACTATCATCCTGCTCTCTGATGGTTTTTTTACAAACACTGTTAAGTAGAAGGTTTGGGCTGTTACACATAGTATCAGAACTCACACATAATCTTTGTCTGCTTTAAAATCACTGAAAAAAGAATCCTGACAGACATGAGAGATCCAGTTTTAAGCCCAAATGTTCTGTAGTGTTTCTGACAGGAAGAGTCCTCTGCTTCAATAGTCCAGCTCTGGTGGCAAAACACTGAACATATGAGCATAAAAGACAAAGCAGCTTTCCTCACTTTCCATGGTAGTAGAACAGAACTGTCACCAAGACAAAGAAGATGAAGGATGGTATTATGATTCTGGAAGAAAGGAGAGTCTGAGTATATAAAACTGATTTCAGTGCATCATTTCCAAACAAGGATTCACTTTCTCACTGTATCTGAGTAGAATTAACACAACTAAAGCAAAAAATAGTGTCCCTTATTCTTAGATTGCAAATACAAGTCAAAGCTGCAAGGATTAAGGGAAACAGACAGCTTTAAATCAGTATAGATAAGATGCCTTCTTGCTGCTTTTGAGCAAATAAAAATAATGCTGCCATCACATATTAGTACAGTGTTTAATGAGGGTTACTGGCAATGCAGCTCAACTGTTACAATTGTTACATCACTTTGGTGTCAGGAGGAGAAATAGTCACTGTCTTCCAGACTTGGCCAAATAGTTACATCTCTTTCTTGGCAGTGGCTCTGGTCATCTGGACTCCTTAAGCCCATTCAATCTGCTAAAATCACATATCCTGAGATAGGCAAGCACGAAGTGGCAGTAAGAAAGCTCAAGTGGGAGTGAGGTCTCCCCTTCCAGAAGTACCAAGCCATTAGGTTTTGTTAGTCATTTTGTGAGACCTCACCCAGACTGTGTTCCATTTCTCTGCACAGGCACAACTGTGTGCCTAAAATGTTCGAACAAAATAAGTCTAACAAAGAACAGCAGATTTGTCCACCATCATTTATAGCATCTGCTATGCAAGAGTGACAGAAGTCAACAGTAACATCTCAAAAGATTCAGTATCTGAAAGATGATGGTTCATATATTCTTCTGAAGAAAACAGCCTCTGTCTCTGCCAGGCACCCAGTCCATATAAGTGTCACAGCCCAAGAACTGCAGTGAGTACTCAGAACTGCACTGAGCCCCAAAACTAAAATATATGTTCTAGTGCTCAAATGTCATACCTAAGGCAACTGAACAGGGACATACTCAAGAACCAGACAGTTTCAAATAGTCATTTTAGGGCCACACTATGTAGACATGTTCATAGATAATACAGAAAGCTCTTGGATTTATAGTATCAAAGCACTAACGAGAAATTTGAGAACATCAGTTACCTAAAATTCCCATGAGCACCGCAGGTTCCTTTGATGGGATTTGTTGGAGGAAAGGTAAAATATCGTCAAGCACAAACCATTTATCCAAGTACTCCAAAATCTTGCCCAAGCACACTAGTGAGTTTACTCGGACCTGTGAAGTATGGCAAGAATTAAACAAACTCCTTATTTATAGAACAAAAAGCAAAACAACTTTACAAAACTAATGAGAAAATCTTTGTACTGAAAAATTCAAGACAAGTTAAAAAATTGCTTTCGTATCATGAAAGAAAAGCTCTTGGTTTTATGCCCACAAAAACTTGGCTTTTCTGCATGACAAACCCAATGTGGAACCTGCTTCAATAATTTTTACACTATTATTAACACAGCAAGTTGTTAACAACTTTAAAAATTGTTAGAGCAAAGAAATGGTGTTTTTACACTTTTAAGAAGTTTTAAAATAAAATTTCAATAAGAAATCAGAGCACATTGGTGGGCTTTTCTTTAAAGAAATGGCATGGTAAACCCAAAGTAATTAAAGGTTACAATATTTTCTGAACACTAGAGAACATTACTATGATACTCACAGCAAGAGAAGAAGTTTGCAAACATGCATTTTTAATTCTTGGAATTAATGAATTTTTCATTGATGGGTAATCTATTAAATTGGCAAAGGTGGGAATTATGTTTAGGCAAAGCTCCTAAAAAAAAATCCACACAAGTTTAAAAAGAAACATGCATATTTATTATAAAATTAGTACTAATATAACTAAATATCAGTTAGTTTGAAATATCTTCTTAAGCTTTCCTCTTAAGGAAATATTTAAGGAAATATGTTCAACTAAGTTGCCCTTATTCCATCAGACTCACTTAAAAATAGCTAGAAAAATAAAGCCTCATGGTATGTATACAGAACCTTCAAAAATGTAATTTAGAAAAAAGAACATTCATAAATTCATTATATTTAAGCAGCAAGAATATCTTGCATTTTCACGAGGCACCTTTATATAACAAAAACCTGCTTTTACTACATCAAACTATCAATCTCCTACATAAATCAAGAAAACTTCAATGAGTACTATCAATAAAACTGCAGTACAATGACAGACTGAATGATAAAATATCATGTCAAGGTTAACCATACTTTAGCAACAGAGAAAAAACAAACACAATTTTAGCCCAATCTCAAAAATAAGAGACAGTAATACTAAACATATGTTGCAAGTAAACACTTCAGCAACCAAGTACTGATGCAGAAAGAAACTCATGACAGGTAATCAGAAACAAAAACCTTTATTATTTATGCCTAATATTACAAAGGCTTTGCAAAGGCAGAAGTCACATTTGATTACCCAAAACTGCCTTTGAGAAATATTTTTTTTATCTCCCACTTCTGAATGTTTTTGGGTAACTGGAAGTTAATTGCAGTTGAGTGATTAAAAAAAATCTCCAGAAGAACCTTAGAAAGGTAGAGAAAGCCTGAGAAGAAAAAAAAATACATAGAAATGTCACGGGAATGTATATTAATAGGATTTTACAGCACATCAGGTCTCCTGAGGTAACAGGAGTGCTCTAGCACACCTGCTCTCACCAGCAGGAGCTCAGAATAAGCACCTCTCACTGACTGGTACGAGCATGCATGCCTGCATGGCTTCTGCTGCACAGGCAGTGAAAGATAAATGCATATCCTACTTTCTGCTATGGGGGCTAGTAAGAATTTAAGATAAGAGCATTAGAACACTAGTCAAGTGATTACCCTCCTGGAAAACAAGGGAACTAAATTTTACTTTACCAGAAACAAATGTTCTTTAATAAGGCATTCATATTTTTAACATTCAGGCAAATTATACAGTTTTATCTTTAAGTAAACAAACACGAGTATACAAAAAGTTGGCATGTCAGCTGGAAGAGGAAAAGGAAAGTTTTAAATAAAGGCTGCAGCTACTATACCTGGATCTGAATTGAAGGTGCTTCCAAGGCTCTGTAAACCATGGGTAGTACGCTGTTCTTTATTTCGTCTGGTGGAGTTTTGGTTAGAAGCAAGTCCATTTTTTGCAGGAAGATTAACAATATCTATTCAAAGAAAGACAATTCAGAAGCCAAAAGTTTTAACTGCAAAGGATATATTTACAATTTAAAGTGTGTTGTATCACATCAAAAAAACTTCAGAAGTTTTCTTATAACTCAGTAAATGTAGTCACTTACCATGTTGCTTGCCTGAAGGCATGGAAGACAAAAAACACTTTGACATGTTATTGCATTTTAAAAACAGCAAATACAAATCAAACAAAATATGCATGTTCTAGACTGACTTCTGAAATAACAAATCATAATGATTCAGTAAGGAGTTCTTGCTTCTACTTACAAGAACTTGGAAATAGTTCTCGTTTCTCTTTATGGTCTTTTGTTAAAATATACCCACAGAAAATCTTTATAACACACATCACTGTTGCAAAAGCTAAACTTCCAAAAAGCTACAACTCAAATTCTGTCCTCAAAGCATTGATCACAACTCCGCACATACAAGCTGCATTCCACGTGTCTAAAATCAAAATATGGACATAATAAAAATAATATTAGGGCTACTAGATGGAGAAAAAAATACCTTTATTCTATTTCATATGGAAATTGTGTATGATAAAATAAACAATCTCAAACAAAATATTCACATCACATTAACTTAAAAAGTAACACCAGAACAGCACATAAGCATAGTGGGATCCATCTTGCTTAAGATTAGCCATCCAAAAGTTAAACACTATTCTAAATCACTCAGCCAGCTCACCCTCAAATACAGAGCATTATATAACTCAAGATTCTTATCACAGGTGCTAGAGGGGACAGTGAGTCTCCACTGATACCAGAACTCCTTTCAGAAAATGCGTTAAACTAGATTGATAAATTATGTTTAAAAATACCACATTTATAACAGAAAGCAAAGTATTTTATAGGAAGACTTAAATTTTTGTCAAAAAATACATGGCAATCAGTGCTTCTACATCAAATAAACAGAAGCACTGAAGTGCAGAAACAGAAATGCACTAAGAACCCATTACAAATTTCCCCCTTGTATTTATTTCCCCTTCTCTTTATAGAGAAGAAAAGTAGATTTTTATAGTGCAGCTAATATGTGTCTTCTTATTGTTTTTATAATTCCCCAAATTGCGCACACACCAAAAAATCATAAATTCCATGAACATTAATTCTGATGCAATATTCCCATATTTTGGACAATCAGGGTGAAACAGACAAGATCAACTTTAAAGCCAGATTTTATACTTTTCTTCAATATACAACCTTTGTCCTAAACTTGATTTTTCAAGACCTACACTTGCTCTTAACACCTGTTCTTCTCTAACAACCCTAATCATGAAATATTGTGGAATTACAGTTTCTAGGATCCTATTTGATACTTTTTATCTATTCAGGTTAAAAATTAAGAAGTCACAGATACACACAAACCATTTAATAAGCAATTAACAGCAGTTAACTCTAAGTAATAATGCTTCATTCATTAATGCAGAGCCCACTACTTGTCAGAGAATGCTTCTGTGTAGTGAATTAGAAAATGAATTTACAGCACATCCTATGCTCACTTTCTATGGAATCCTGTAATATAAGATAAAAATTAAGAGATTGTCTGGGAAGCTATATCAGAGTAAGCTAGGATGTCAATGTAGAGCACATGTTACTCCACAATAACCCCAGGAACAAGTTTATCTAAATATTCCATTAATTCCCTCACAAAAAGACATTGTGAACACTATCTAACTAATTCCTTCATATTGAATTAGAGCAACTTTCCTATGATACATTCATTCCCTAATTGAAATATCCTACTACAGTCAAGCAACATGCCTCTCATACAAATCTGTAACATCTTGAAAGAGTGTTTGGAAGAAACACTGGCAAGTTCCCTGAATGCCCCTCTCCAGGAGTTACAAGCACATAGAAACTAGACATTTCTGCCTTCTACAAAGACAGTCAGACCTGGAACTCTCTCCTCTGGCACGCTGAACCTTTGTATTTTTTTCCAGAATTCCTGATATATTAACTATGAAAACATGACCTAGATTATTTAAACTTTTCCATACTAAAAAGACCACAGAAATAATAGTTGAATAAGCCATGTAATATTTTTCTTTAAAAATACCAGCGTAAGAATTTAATAATGTCTAGATAGTCACAGAAAAACTTTGCAAAGCTCTGTCTTTATAAACTGACTCCAAGTTTGTATTTTGCTTCCTTCGTCTCTCAGGATATAATCCAGTTTTTGTGTCCATTATGCTCCAGATGTATCCTTGCTACAAACTTTTTGCAGCAAGGATCATGTCACAAATCTAATGTCAAAGGCAGCAGAACACAGTTACCTTTTAAGATGACACAGCACAAATGAGATGTTGACTGGCTTTTGGATGGTTAAACATTTACTTTTTTCAAGACAAAAAAGCTAACATAAAGCTTCAGTGTACCAAATATAAACAGCATTAAGAGTTCAAATTTCCTGAGTATTCTCAGTTAGACAGCTGTCCCCTTCCCCACCTCCACAGTATAATAATAATTCTCTAGTCCAGTTTTCTGAAACCCAGAAATAAAAGGTCTGCTATGTTTACCTTGCCCTTTAAGTGTTCTGCAAAAATATAATGGCACACAGGAGCAAGATAGAAGGAATGCACACCTGTCACTGTGGAGGCACAGTGCCCCACTTGTGACAGATTTCTCAGGAATCATCATGATGATGACAAAAAGATGCAAATTTTTGCTCTTTTGCAGTAATGATTATGTCTTAATACTTTTATACATTTAAACAGCAGGGAAAGCAGCATATTTTACTTATACATTACACTTGTCAAAAAGAAATTAATTTAATTTCACAAATTTTTGCACAGTCCTCAAATAAATACTGCTCTTAATTTGAATAAATAGCACTTCTTAGAGAGTGTCAAAGCTACAGTTTTTCCACCCCATGATCCCCATGTCAGCAAACTGGATACAAAAAAAAAAAAACAACCCAAAAAACCCCAGGTTCATCTACTTGTAGAATATATGCAAACACTGTACTGTACAATCCTGCTCAGGTTGCCCATATAAGTGTTAAAAAATTTAGGAATAAGTCTTCTACAATCAACCAAAACCAAGAGGCAAATTAAACCTTTTTTGCAAATCTAATCTCATCTATAAATACAATATACCCTCAGAACCTATCTGAAACAAGCAGAGGTAGAAGCTTTGAGAATTTCCTGGAAAAAATCTGTTTTGAATGAAACAAGACTGACTGCCTGGCCAACTACAGAGCAGATTGGGCAATGTGAGTGAAGCTGGAAAAGGTAAATAGAACAATTAGCCATTTTTTCAGGGAAAACAAAATGAAAAAGAAAAACTGTAATATGAGTAATATTAACATACCTGGATTGGTTCTTGCTGCTTAAAAACAGGACCAAGATCAGGTAGAATGAGCTTGATATATTCTTCTTTGGTGCACTCCTCAGCAATTAATAGAACATTAGGCAAGACAAAGGGTACCATATCAGGATTCACAAATTCAGAAGTCAAGCAAGGCAAAATTCGCTGAATTATAACACGCTAAAAGAAAAAACAAACAAAACAAATATGAATTGTGTACTGCACTGCAGTAAGTTACCACTGTGCCAGTTCAGCAGCTTTTGTATCAGCCTGACATTTACAATAAAGTACACAGATAATTTTCAGTTTTAATCTCTTATCTGCACAGTACACTGTAGTTAATTTACATTGCGCTATTCTGCTTAATTTTCTGTTTGCACTCAAAACACAAATGAAGACTTTAACAATGGTAAAGATCAACAAAAAAGCAATTAACTGTACAGAGAATGACTATGACTTTGAGCCACACACAAGTTATGAAAACCATACTCTATATGCTTTCTTTAAAAAGACCCTAACAAGACCCCCAAAAATACCCAATAAACCCTTCAAATTGCTATTTTTTTTCAGTACCCCATCATTCACTGAAAAAACACATAATTCTACTATACCTCTCAGGTGCACTTCCTAAATAGGATTCTGCTGATGAAACAGATTATTTAAACTGTGGATGTGTACTGTAGCATTAGACATCCTTAAATGCTTTTGAAGTCAATAAACAGAAATATATGATTCAAGGGCACAGTCACTTCCCTCATAAAATATACTTTCAAGACAGAAAAAAAATAAAAAGAATGCCCTAAAGATGATTTGGTCCATGAGTGTCTGACTAAAGTTAGATGAAATGCATGCCACTTATTTTCAAATTCAAAGCAGCAACCATTTCTGATCAAAGGAAAAAATTACTGAATTAAAAAGAATAGAGTATTAAATATGGAGTCTAAATGTTGCACTGTGCAGTACAAAACAGAATTAAAAATAAAGAAATTTAATGTACTGGTTGAGAAGCTCAGTTATTCTATTATGTATTAAACTACTACTACTCTTCTATCACACATGCATTACAGCTCATATAAATTAAGGTATGCCACAAAAGGAAAGAGAGCCAGTCTAGACAGTGCTTAACACTACACAGGAGAAGTATGTACTGACAGGTATTTGCCTTTGAGATTTCTGAGCACTGCCAGCACAAGAAAGCACTTAGTCTACTGAAGGAAGGAGGCTTTGCATCATTCAACATTAAAGTACTGCCTTGCTATGACAAAACTTGAAGCAATCTTGTAGGAAGAGAAGATGGCAAAATGGCTTCAAAGAGCTATGATGGCATCTGGAAACACAGGCAAAGCCTCATAGGTGGAGAGAAGACAACTCCCTTTCAAACTGGGATGAACTACAACAGGACATGCAAATGATGGTTCCTTATTTGGCTTATCTGCCATTTTGCATTTGAAGTATTACTGATTACTGAGGAATACTTCCAGAACAAGTATGTTCTAATCTCTCTTTATTTCCTTCCACTCTATTCTATGGCAGTCTATTAGGGTACAATGCTACAGAAAGTCCAGCATTCCAAGAGTCAAAATGCTAACAGATGTTCATATATCTTCAAATTTGCTATTTCAAGACATCATTTAGACATACCTTAGGTAGTTTTGGCAGAACTTTTGGTAGTCCTTTAAAAAACTGTGATTTCTGCAGGTTATCCCTTTGAAATAACGAATCAAAATACTGAAGCGTCATTGCTCCTACATCATCGAAGAATGGTATCTAAAAATAAGATTAAAAGGTTTGTGATCTGGAGAGGGACAACACTGATAGTGCTACAATAATTCCAAAATATAATCACCTATCTACCCTTTCAATGCATAACAGTAAGCCTTTACAATGACATGTCTGCAACTAACTATTAGAAAATTAAATTTTTACATATCAAGTAGTATAATATTCATATACATGATTATTAAGACAAAATTTTCCTAGCATTTTTCAAAAACTCATGCATGTTATGTGTATCTAAGTTAAAAAATTACTTCACATACAGTAAGTGGCTTACAAAAAAATGCAATGAAAAATAAAAACTTCAAATATTCTTCTAGGAATAATTATGCTGTATTATATTACAACAAAGATTACCTACTAGGTTATCCACATCTCGCTCCCACTACTGGAAACTCCAGAAGATCCTGGAAGCTCTGATATCTCTACCCTATGATTCATTGTGCAGTGTGCAAATATGGTAAAAGAGACTCAACGTCTTTATAAAACCATGCTGCTTAACACAACCACTTACAGATTTGTTTGTTGTAGTCCTTCAGACAATTGAGTTGACACCTGAGAAATATCTGCCAATTCCCTTGCTCCCATCTTTCAGCACATAGCTGGACAAAACCAACAACTGCTTCCACTCCCTTCTTCACCCACTATTTCTTTCAACAGTTAAAACACTGATTTCTACCTCTGCATACCATCTTTTTACACCACAGCAAAAGAATAAAATCATTTAGCAAAACAAATCCATAAGCAGCAATCTGAAAGGCTGTCCAGATTGGAGAAAATGGGGCATAAGACAAGGGAAGAATGATGCTTTAAGTTGTACTTTCAGATAGGAAAATGGAGCAACACTTTTGCCAAATTAAAACTTGCATTATATCCTACTTGCAATTAAATTTTGCTTTGTTAGGGCAAACAATTTCCAAACATACTTTATTCTTCTGCATACTTAAGAATACATCAAAAATCATAAGTCAAAGTTAATCCTTATGTTTATTGTCCTTTATAATTTACTCACTTTCAAATCCTTTCAAAATAATTTTAAAGACTGAATTGTATAAAATCATAACACAGAAAAGTTTCCAACTATATGGAAGGAATAAAACAGTTTTGCACTGAATTATTTTTGAATAATTTAATAATTTTTCCAAATTCTGTCTCAGCACCCACTTTTTCCATACAAATAAATGTCAGCATACAGATAACTTTTGGCACAAACCGTTACATCTGAATGGTTAAAAAATATTTAACATTCCAGCTAAAATGATTAACAGAAAACTCTTTAAAATAGCTCTACAAATCAAACACTAATTTCTCCCTTTCCTATGGCTACTGTATTTTCCATGGACTGACCTTAGTCATTTGATCTGCATCTGGTCTGACTGCTGGAGCTACGTTGAGGAGTAGCTTTACATGCTCACGCACCTCCTCAGGTATGTTCTGAAGAGTACTGGAGCTTAAACGGCTCAGCTGTGGAAACAATTCAAGCATGGACACCATGAAGTCAGAAAACCCTGAATGTATATTTCCAATATACAACAGTCCTATACTTTGCTCTCTTTGATGGTTTCTCTATCCACAAGTTGATATCCCTCCCTTCCTGCTCACAGTCTTTTCTGTTTCCCAAAAGCCTACCTGTTTTAGGTCCCACCCCTGTTTTTTCAACTTCCCATTGTAGTTCAGGTTATCAGAGAACACAAACATGATATTTAAAACAGGCAAATGTCATTATCTGAGGTGCTGTCTACACACATTTAAACACAGTACATACTGTGTGGCAATGGGCACCCAAAGAAGTTACAACAAAGGAAACCTGCATATGAAGAGACATGATGTCAGCTGATGCAATTAACTGTGACACAGTCTTCTGTTAATATTCACAGCCCACAAAGAATGTGAAATAGTGATAGCTAAGTGGATATCAACTGCCATGTCAAATGATCAAATCACTCTAAACCCAGCCCTCTTCCATGGTCCTACACAGGTAATTCACTGCCAGGTGTTTCATACCGACAGGAAAGCATTATTTCACAAGACCAACACTCAACAGGTTACAGAGAAATCAGGTGAAAAATGCAATTTTTAGTTTATAAAGTTGGTACATGTAACCTCCTCTAAACGTATTTTGATTTCTCATATTTTGCTACCATTTTTTTCCTTGTTATAACAGCAGTCTGCAGGGTAAGATACCATTGTCAGATGATTTATGTTGGAGCAGAGATCATGTTCTCAATATTTAAATCTATTTTACAGTAATAACTTTTCAAATATGAAAATCAACAAAGAATAGTCATAAAAAGAACAAATACCTGGTCCAGCTGTCTACTAAAGCTTTTATAAATATCTTGCTTGTTGACTTCAAAAATTGGTTTCCCTTTATTAAACACTGCATACATAACAGCTCCCAGAGAGTACATGTCACTGGCTGTCTCACAGCTTACAGAGAGAATATATTCTGGTGCCAGATACTCAGGATTTGGAAGACACAAGGATGGTAAGTTTGGATCCCATTCCTTACAAGGGAACTTTGGCTACAAGAGAAGTATGAGAAGTAAAACAAAGTACATTTATCAAGGATTTTTAAAGACCATTTTCAAAAAGAAACTCAAGCAGCAAAAATAATTAAGCCACCCAAATTCAATTATGAATCAAACAGAAACAGAGTAAGGCAAAACTGTTAAGAATCTCTGTCTGCAGCTTAGAGTGATTAGCTGATGCAGTTTTTTCTGAATATTAGAGCTGGGAAGTGTAATGTAAAATCAAAGTAGTGCTGTAATGGGGAAACATGAGCTATGATGGTATTCATTTTAAGAGGCAGCACTAGGCACTGAGTAGATGCACACACTAAGTTAGGTAGGCTTGCATGTCATCCAGCATGGAGGAGAAGTGTGTCACAGGCTCCAAGCTCTGTCTGAAACCATCACTAGTCTACTGTGACCCCACTGAGCCCACTCAGGCTCTTTTTCTGAGACAATCAAATGCAGCACTTTCAATCCAGACCAGTGCCCATATGTTCTAATGTTTGGCAAGCCAAATACAGAGGTGAATATTAAATAAGTGGTTCTACACTGGAATGCAAGATCATGAAACTGGTTTCAGGCAAAGACCTGAATTTGAAACTGAATGATGATAAATATAAAGATTATTACCTCCTGTTCAGATGGATTTGTTGATTGGATACAAAAATCAAAGCCCATAATTTTCCATGATCCACTCTTATTCAAAATTATATTTTCAGGAGTAATATTTCCATGGACCATTTTGACGCTGCTATGCAAAAATGACAAACCTTCAGAAACCTGTCCATAAAAGATCATTATTTCAGGTTAAATATTTCCCCAAACATCCTATAAGAAATTTACAAAAATTCTGTTCCTATGGTCATAATTAAATTCCTAAATTAACTAAAACCGATTTTTCATCACTATTTTAGCCTATGCTTTAAAAACTATGCATGAAGGAAATTAAACACAGATGGGTAACAAGCAGGTGAGACTACTAATGTCAATTAACTATCACAGTATAAATGTGGTGGTGCACTCCCTTCTCCCCTCAGGCCATATCATCTCAGAAGAACAAAAATCTTTATAAAGCTGATCAACATATTCACCAAACAAAACCTGGGAGCTTATGGCTCTTCACAGAACGTAAAGAAAAGATTCACATATGGAAGAGGCAGCTGTAGCATAGATATTTACATGGAAAATAAAAATTAATTGTATTTTCTATTTTATACTTCAGAGCAATCAAAAAAAGAGTAGCAGTTTAGAGCTTCTAGTGTTTATCTTCTCTCACACTGAAGAGTAATCAGGGCACTACTATTTCTCACCTCACTATTTTTGATTTACTAAAGGCAGACAAAACTTTGACAGTGTACTGATGTCATTAAAAAAAATCATTAATGCTAAAAGCAGAAAAAAATTATAAAGTCAGCCTGTACCATACCTGAAGCAAACCATATTTGGTCTCCACATCATAAAGTTTGTATTCTTTAATGTCTGATGGTAAAGGTGAAGGTAGATTGTCCCAGCTGCCAAGAACATTAGCTAAGCTTGCAAAGACTGGTTCTGTACAAAATGCCAAGCAATCCCTGTGTAGGAAATGCATTAAAAATTCTTGTACATAAATGCAATATATCTCTTGACTGCAAATAAAGAACCATACAAACACCATATTATACATTGCCAAAGCACCTACCAAAAGCCATTCAAAAGCCATGTTATATTTCAGGTTTTGAATTCTTTTAATATTATACTAAAGAGAAACACATAAATGCCTGAAGTTTATAAAAATACTAGAATTAGGTTATTTTATACCCTAAAATTCACATAAATCACTAATGATTCACACAATGCTTCATATTTTTTTAAAAATAATGCTTTTGTTGTCCTCATCCAGAAAAAATTGATCAAATAATTCTTACTACTATTAAAACTTGTAAAATCAGACTTCTACCTATGCCTCAAACCAACGTGTCTCCTGACTGAAGCAGTATTTAATGAGGTCAGACAATGATCAGAAACCAAATTAATATAAGGGAGCACCTGAACATTCTTTTACTTCGACAAGTGATAGAGATGAAAATCTGTAAACACAAATACGTTTGTTACACCAACTGCAGTTTGCATGTAAAGTGACTGTTCTCTAAATTATTTCATTGATTTATTTTTTCTTCATAAAAAATTAATGGTCTTGCTTATGCATTTTTTGTGTCAATTGTGTTTGAAAAGCACAGAAGCAAACTTCTACACATAAGGACTGGTTGTAACACTGTCAAAATTTCATATTTCAAAATTGGACCTGAAACCAATACATATCTCAATTTCATGAACTTCATCCAACACAGATTCATTCTGCTCTGCACAGTGGTGAGTCCTGGGACAGCCATTGCAATTCACTCCTTAACTGTTTTAAAGGGTTTTTTTTGAGAAAGCACGACATGGGATGGTAGCACCCATACCTTAAGGTGAGAACACTAAATACTGCATCAGTATCAACACAGAAAACAGAAATTGAGTTACAGTAACAAAGATACATTTTTGAATATAAAGTTACAGGCAAGAAGACAGAGACTAACTTTTTGATCACTCCATAAAAACATCAGAAGATAGGTCTCAGAATGAAACTACCACATATTTTTTATGTATTTCAATAATTAACAAGCTTGACCTTTGAAGTAAAATAAGGCCACTGAAACATGCAAACCTCTTAATATTCATCCTGATTTTAGTTTTATCTACTGCCTCTCTGAAAGAGAAACAACTGAAAAGTAAAATACATTGCATGCTAAGTGTCAGCCAACCTGAAAGAATTTTTTTGCTTGGTTTCCTCACTACCACTGTGTTAATGACATACCTTTCATGTTTCTATTAATATGACTAGGGCTATAAAATTTGTTCCTGTTATAAACACAAGTCAAAACGAGAACACAGAAAGATAAAGTCCTTTATATTCAGTCTGACTTCAGCTATACTACAGAGCTTATCTGTTTAATTATAGTTAAGGCACAGATGATAGAAAATACCTAAGAAACAATTTTCATAACAAACTCTCTGATTACTCCTGTTTTGAGGGAATAAAAAGATGGCTGTTTATTTTTTTACTTTAGGAGGTAAATTTAAAAAAGGGCTCAAGCCACAGTATTGGAGGGATGCAGTAAATCTAATTAAACCAGCAGAATATTGCAGAAGCTGATGTCTGTTATATAGTGCAACTGCCTTAACGATTTTCTGAATAATATCAACATGAAATTCAGAATAATAAGATAAAAACATTCTAAAAATAAGAAGTGACAGTCAAAAATACATATGTTTTCTACAAGGAAACAATGTAACAAATGCAATGTCTAATAAATTATCAGGGAGAATTCACACTACTACCATTTTCAAAGGGTAGTAATGATATTATGAGTTAATCCAAAATTTGGTTTTTTGTCCTTTTCTAAAATAACAAGCTAAATATAAATTAATGCCTTCCAGTGCTGTTCATGGAATTCAAGACCATCTGTAAATAAACCCATATTAAATATTTAGTATAAATAAGGAGTTACTCATAAAAATGCATTTTAAGAGGTATACATCATTATATGTATGATGTACCTTTATATTAAGCATAACTATGTTGGATACCAATAATTTTCAGTAGAAATATTCCATTCATAGTCGGAAAAACTATTTGCACACTAGGGTCAGAAAGGTATGGCCTTTATTTCCATATCTACTTCAGCCCTACAGGTACATCAAATATCTATTTGCCTCATAAAGCAGGAATAATGGATGACCTGCAAGCAGCTCATAACAACTGTATGTTACTTTGGGGAAACAAGAAAAAAAACAAAACAGTTACAGTCTAGCCCGAGGCCCACGAGAGATCTCTTCAAAGAGTAAGTGCTCTGGAAAGACCTGAAATCCTAAAGCAATCTTACAGCATGCTTGCACAAGGTCACACACATAAAACTTTCTACATAAACCTTTCTTTCACTAATCTCCTCCAAAAACTGTTTCATCAGTTTCTGGCACAGCAAACAACTGTAAAGGTTTTGTGCTTCTGGTGTTTCTACCAGCAGCTGAGTGTGCTGAGTATGGGAACAAAAACAGCAGAAGCAAAAGTGTAAGGTGTTACTAAAAATTCAGAGTTTGGTCCTGATGTAACTACACTGTTAATTTTACTCAAAAGGCTTAAATGCTTCACAAGAACACCACCAAAGCTTTCTTAAAGGTATGAATCTTAGCCTTTTCTGAAGGGCAAAGTTCAGGGGAAAAGTTGCTGAGTCATCTGGAAAATCATGACAATTTTGGAGGAAGCCTGAGGTATACTCTGGGATTCACTTGCATACACTATAATTTGAGATGATTCTAGGCCATTTAGCACGTAATAGTTTATTTACTGCTGTAGACTACTGAGAGCTGATTTCAACTACCTAATTGATTTTCTTTAGGCCATTGTAAGGGACGTACTAGATCACAGGCACAATGACAGCTTTGGACACCTGTTAATGTGAAATGTATTTAGCACTGGAGGGAAGACAGATATGAATATGCAAGTGCAATTTAATCCAATAAACCTGTCTAAAGCAGGCATTGCAAAGATGAAGAAGCATTCCTACAGTATTCTCAGCCCCTAGAAGCCATTTGGAAAAAAATCAAGACAATACAGAGAAGAAGGGCATTATATAATGAATCTTTATCAGGCTACCATTTAGGATCACAGAATGGCTGGGGTTAGAAAGCACTTTTGGAAATCATCTAGTCCAACCCCCTTCCTATTTGGGGAAAAAAACCCTAAAATCTCCATGATCTTATTTGGTAGTATCAGGACCAGCTTCCTATTTTAATAAGAAAACTTGATTCTCTTTGTTAGATTTCAGTGTGCTGTTATCTCTATAGCTGAACAATAAATCTGCAAGACTAACCAGTTACTGTGCCTAGTGACCAGCCTTTCATAAATCAAATAAGCACTAGAAGAACATGCTGAATTTTGCCTCCATCGATTGGGACTTGAGGGCCTTATCAACATATTAGCTACAACACATACAATTTACCAAAAATCCCTAATCTCACACAGTACTAAACACAACTCATACATGGAACAAAATGTATTAATAAGTTTTGGAGAGAAAACCATTTTAAGAGAGTTCTTTAAAAGCAAAATTAATTAAAGAACCAAATTTTCATGCTGTCATGCATAGCTGCAACTAGACTAAAATCAAGCAATAGATTATTAATTAGATTCACACCAGAACTGCATTCTATGGTGAGGCAGGGGGGAAATATGGGGGTAGGGTGAATACCTTGTCATATGAATAAACACACTAAACTTGAATCTCATCAGATATATGTATTCAATGTTCCAGACAGTTTACATCCAACACCAAAACAATGATTAAAAATAACTGGTTTTAACTACAGCTTACCTGGATTCTTCTAATGGATGCTGAACAGTAAGTAGTCTAGGGTGTCGAAGCCTAGTTAGCTGTTGAACACCTCGTTTTAAGGAATCAATAATCTGATCTTTTTCAAATTTTTGGTATTTGTCTATTAGCTTCTTATCAAAGACAAAAACAGCCACTTCCTGAAAATAAGCAACAGAATTTACTCAGTATATAACACAGCCAAAACCTAAGCCTATGCACAATTATATACAAATGTGTTTTTGAATCCACAGTACAATCTCACCAATACAATAACCAAACAAAGAAACTGACTTGTTCTTACTTAGTCCCAGTCATGGGAGAGGTTACTGTATATAAACTCTGAAATAGACATGTTGAGTTATGGTACTAATGTTCCTTTATTGTATAAACAGTACTGTGTAAAATATAACCTCCACCTATGCAGTGACAAAGCAGCAGATCCACAGTCAGAAATCAGCTTGATTTTAAGGAGATGAAAACATTTATATCAACTATGAACAGTTAAAATATTTGGAGTATATAACAAGTGTTGCTTTATTAAAGCAGGTCCTGTCTCAGTGTTCTGCTCCAAGCCAGTACAACCTCACAAAATAGTCACAGTAGTCTATTAATCTGATCAGATCACTCACATGATAAAACATTAAGAATTTTTAATGCCTAAAGGTGTGTAAAAATAGTCATAAAAAATGTTAAAAACAGGCAAATCCTCTCCAACTTCTGCAACTGGAGCAGGAGAAAATTAAGAAATTTGTATGAAACTTTGAAATTACAGAGGTTGCATCTCCACCTGAGGAGCCCTTAATGTGAAATGTATCAACTGATGGACAAAAAGAATTAAAAACTTTTATCATGAAACAGACTTTTAGATGCTGCTACAACAGCATTATGAATAATAATAAAGATTAGAAAGCAGTAGAAAATAATATAAAAATACAGTTTTCAGTCCCAAGAGGAACTCTATGTTCTTTCACTGCACATTTTATAACCATTACTCTAATTAAAATCTGACAGGAGCAGCTACATTATTAATTAAAAAAAAACCCTATAAACTTTTAGAAATAGGCTATCCAAAATATGAAATTCATCCCAATACATAAAACAATTGTTTTTCAGCTATTTTCATTAAGCCATTAGCAGGTGAATTCCTGCCACTATCCATACTGGCTCCCTGCTCCAACTTTTAAGTGTGATGGATCAAACATTAATACAAGGCAGAGAAGAGCAATGACAGGGTGGAAGACATACACTGAGCAGTACATGGCCTATAACAGAATTTCAAACTAAGACAGCACTTCTGAAAAAACTTCTGTTTGATGACAAGTGAAAAGAATCAGAATGTATTTCAATGAGCTATGGTTTGACTATTTTGTCATGGGTCTAAGTAAGTTCTTTTGGTGCTTGCTGCAATCCTGCATGATTTGTTTAAACTCATAATTCCCTGAATCTGGCACTAGAGAACACAATTTGTGCTCCAGATCCTTAACCAGCTGACTCAAGGCCATTAGGTCACCCTTGACTGTCTGTAGCCTTTTGTTGGGACTTACCTTCTGAATTCTGATAGCTTTACAACTGAGCTGGCAGTACTTTGTGACCTTACCCTATCTATTTATGATTGCACTTTCTAAGCAGAAGGACAAGTGCCATATTATGCCAGAAAAAGTATAAGTGCATAAAGTCTAAGTTAAATCTAAGATGAGCTGAAATACATACTGTTGAAATTATACATCTATATATAACCAGGAGACTCATAAATCTTTCAAACAAACAGCAGCAAATCAGCTATGAAATAGCACCAGACAAGCATATGCACATAGGTAAGTAATTTCCTCATACTATGTTAGGTTGTTACTCAGTCACCTACACAGTAAGCAAGGAAAAATAAGGTGCATTAAAAAATAATAACAAATTAACATTCAGAAATCCTGAAAAAGAAGCAAGGCAGGAACCAGCCAGAACTCAGAAAAGAAGAATAAAGTTATAGATATCTACTGTCACCAGAGATGGAATATTTGTAATTGTCCACTGACTTAAAAGAGGAACAAAAACAATCCTGAAAACAAAGACTTCTGATGAGAACTTCTGATCAAACTTCCAAATTTAGCTGTTTTATCTGGATACAATGACTTAAACTATTACTTGTGTTGTGATAAAGTGATAACAACGGGTAACTATGCCCTTACTATACACACTGCAAAAAAAAAGCTTGTAGCTTCAAGTTAGATATACACACTTGTCATACAGCAAATATGTACAACTTCTCAAAAGTGACTGCTATCACCTGGAAAATGATAGCCAGTCCAAAGAATATTCAGAAGGTACACAGGAGAGAAATAAAAAATAATGTTAAAGAACTTATATTGCAATACAACACACCATAAGCTGTATTACTGCACCGTTTTGTTTTGCAATGGCAAAGTGAATGTTGACATGATGTTACCTAACTGGTAATATTAATAATGAATGGTAACTGCATGTCAAAACACCAGCCATCTAAAATTCCATGCAGTACAGCTGCTGCCTTGTTTTTAATTACTAATGATGGCATACAGCTGCACAGATGTTGATCAGGGTTTACAGAGATATTGCAGGACAACATGGAGCACCTGAACTAAAACTCTCTAAAATTATTGGTCAGAACATTCAAGGCTTGAAAAAGGTAATTGACAGGAACCTAATTACATATACTCTGTCAACTACAGAGTGAAGGAAACTTGCTACAACTCCATACCATAAGGATATAACTGCTACAGGTCAAATTCTCTACTGGGCACATAGACTGCATAGAACCTATCAAAATTAACATGCTTCCAATGTTGCCACTTCTTTGTATACCTGAGTAAGGCCAAAAAAAAAAAAAAAAAAGCCTCAATCAATTGGTTTGTTGGGAAAATTCAGTAAATAAAAGATGCATAGAGCTCTGCAGCAGCCAAAAAAATGCATGAAGACATGGCAAAAGTACCTGATTAAACATTATTCAGACTGTCACACAGAATCAGATTATTTGTTCTGTGTACTGTATTTATCTATTACTGTTTATTTGCCTATGATCTAACAGACTGTATAAATATTTTCCTAAATTATTCTTTTGAGTCCACTTCTTTTTGGTACATATGCAAGCTGATGCATTGCCTAAGTGACTTCACACCACTCAGTATTATGTTTAACTAAACACTAATTTATTTGCACTGCTATTTACACTTTGAAAATTGTATTTCCTCCTCAAATTTGAAAAAAGACTGTTCACATTTCTCCAGTGTAACAAAAAAAATTTTCAGTAATAACAATTCTTAAACTCTGTTTTTGGCAAACCTTCTTCTGAAAGTCATAGTCCCATATTCATTTATATATATGACTTCAAGTGAGTCAAAAGTTTGAGTATTAGGGATATAAACCCTAATACTTTAAGGAAACTAAAAGGGAACAATATTGATCTGAAAGCAGCACAGAGAAAGCACAACTAACCTCCTTCACAACCTCCTTCTCTATCCCATGCCTTCCTGTTACCGTATCTCATAACTTAATATTTCAACTGCTCAATTTCTGTATGGTAGCTGAGCAAAAAACTACAGTGTCTTCTGCTGACAACAAATCATGACATACTTCATAGTTATTTTAAACTGTAAAAAGCCAGAATTGTTACCAAAAAAAGTTGCAAGACACAACAAACTGGGGAACCAATCCATGTTAAAGCAAACTTCTTCCTTCTTGTCTGATCATTTTTAACTCAGATGAATTCTTGATCTTGGCTCCAAATTCTATGCTATGAATGCAGAACCACTTCTTTCCTCCAACAAAGAAGGCTTAAAGCAAGTATCAGTTACAGAGGTGAGAACAATATACTTAAATAGTGCTGAGTTCTTGGTGCCATTTCAGTACCCTTAACATTAGTCTGTCCAGTTAGATTTTAACTGCCACTTACCAACTGCTACCAATCAATCTGTAATCTCATGTTTATAAATGCAGGTCTTTACTTGACAACTCACCTGCTTTGTTGATTTTTTAGTTCCATTAAATATCTTCCAAGCAAGACCATTGCCTCCACTGGCAATATGTCGCCCGACATCGAATTCCCTGGTAACAGGATTTCCCATGACTGCACTGGTGACATCAGCTGTCACCTTTGTGACAGTGCTCTTCAGCTTATTCAGCATGGACTCCATGCTTGCAATTTGCACCAATGGCTTATCCTACAAAGACAAGAAAAGAAAGGTTTCATGGTCCTCTCAATTCAACCATTTCTTGAAAACAGTAATCAAATAATGCAAAGGATTTATAAACTGCCCCCCAACAGGAAAGATTCACACCTTGTGTATTACTATCCATCAAAAAGTGAAATCTGAAGGAAAACACTTTTAATTCCAGTGCTCATAGAACAACTCATTTGTCTAGGACAAAGGACTGCTTAAGATCCCAGGCCAGCAAAGTAATGGATGTGTATTATACAGTCAGCAAGTAAAAAACAAACATTCTTTCCTTAAACATTGCTTTTCAAACTGCAAGCTCAAAATTCAGTATTTTGCCCATCCAATTGCTGATATTACCATCTGTATGATTCACCTATTAATGAACTTAAGTGGAGGGAAGGAAGCAAAAGACCATCCTTTTGTGCTTAACCAAAATTGTACAAGGAAGCGTTTTTCAGCTCACCTTTCAAATTTTAGAGCTAAAAGATTGTGGCAGCTTCCAGTTTACTTCATCTTCCCCTGTAGTGTGTACTTCCAGAGTTTTCTATATTTTCATAATAAATCTGACTTGCCTATTCTGACAGATACAAATTCTGAAGCCTGTGTCCTTATTTATACAATTGTTTCTCTGATAATGTATACACAAGAAAGAATGAAGGCAGCAAACAGACAGGAAAAAACCCCAAAGATATAGACATTTATCTTCCTTAACTGTGTAAGCAAAGAAAAAGAGAGAGAATGGAAGAAGAAATTATTTCCTGGAACCAGTATTATGCAGTACATTCAAAAGCAACATTTAAGGATATTTCTTCAGTCTCTCTTTTAAGTAAGATGTAAAGACATCTGTATCCTTCAGTCAAACTTCACCAAAAATCAACCACACTGAAGTTACCTGGACACACATTCCTCCTCTCCCTGGTACTATAGATTTGATTCCACCACAAATCAGGACAAATAATCTGATTAGGTTTCAATTGCAAAGACAGACCTGCAGTAGAGGTCTCTAAATGTCAAAGAGGTAATAAACATACTGAACAAATCTTCTTTAAAAGTTCTCTGTGTTATGGAACAATTCACTCCAGTGCAGCTGTGTGTAGCAGTACTAGCCAAGCCCAAGCAAACCTTAGTGCAGTGCTGCATGCAGGAACACAGTAATGCCAGGGCTCCAAAGCTATTTCTCCAATTTCCATGTCAGCTGAAGTGACACAAAGTCACGCTACTAAATGACAACCCCCCAGCAGGAATTTCAAGAAAATATATTTTTTAAAAGACAGGAATCCAGCTGCACAGATCTCAATCTCTCACATACTCATATTTAAATCAGATATAGTAGTTATGATTTCAACAGGACAACTCTGGAGCAGAATCAGATGTGACAACAAGCATGTCAAGGGTGGAGCTTGTCTCAGTTATGGGGACTGTGAGTTTTAGATATGAGAAGCTGTTTCTGAAATCAACAAGACAATCTTAAGAATAGCTACAAACTTGTCTGGTGTCTAGTTAGTGTTTTGCTGAGATCATATCTTGAAATAAATTATGAAAACATAGAATTCCTTTTTTAAATAATTTTATTTCAGTATTTGAAATTTTATTATTACAAGAAATTAATTTTACTTGATGATTTGTGATATGGAAAGACATGTGCAAGTCATAACTGTGCAGCCCTAGACCAAACTGCTATGAAGACACTGGCTAATATCCCTGCATAAAGGAACTTTTCATTAAATAGATAGGTACAAACAAGGATCATGGATTATTCTACAACGGAGCTATAGGCATTTCCAGCTCTTAGCAATTAGCTATTCTGTGGGCAAACTCTATATGCTAAGGGACTATAAAAATCAATCCTAATGAGTTAAAGATAATCCCAAATCTAATTTACTTGGGTTTAGATCTTGTGCTTTTCCCATTGTTTTGTTCACTCCCAGCCATCAAATTTTCTCTAGTACCAATGCAACACCATCTTTTGTTGGACTCTCAAAACCAATAAAACACTTTGCAAAATTAACTGCAGAAATATTATGAATAAAATGCATGGGCATGCACGTTCAAATTCCTTTGTGTAAATCTGAAAGGAAGCTTCTCTACACAGATGGAAAAATGGTGTAGTATCCATTAAGTCAGAAGTGCCCTCTGCTGTGGGTGACAGACTAACTGCAGTGAGTAGCCTGGAAAAGCTACTAGGTGAGAATGTCAACAGCATTCCAGTATCAGAAGTGCTAGAATTTAAAATTCAAGCCTGGTAGACCCTGTCCAACCTGTTCTCCTTCAGCTTGACAGTAAGCAAACTATTGTTTAATTTAGCTTCTGAGCAAGTAGTACCAAGAAAATTATTTCTCAATAAGCAGATGGGGTTTAAAGTTTACACCCACCTAATTGTAAATTTGTTGAAATCCTCTCATCAAGATTTGAATGTAAGCTAAAATAGTACATTTTGCTTCATAAAAACAATTGCTACCACCAACTTCAGTAAAAAACCTATATATGTCAACAGGAGCAATGTACCTAGAAAATTCATGCCCCACCAAAAATATCTGTTTTGGATAGTAACTGTAATACCAGAAATCATGACAAGTTAACCACATCTGAAATATGCAAGTCTAGTTCTCAACTGCAGGAAAGCTTGTTCAGTTAAGACTGGTCTAGTATGTCTAAAAAAACTAACAACCAAGTGGCAATAGAGTCAGTCACCCACAATCAAATTTGAATTTCAATGAATTTCAAGTTAAAAGGTAATAAATGAGACAAATGCAAAACCTGAAGTGTAACAGTGTTTGGACAAGCAACACAGCACATGCAGTAAATGTTTAAGAACTCCTCCTGTTTGAATTTCATAAGTAATACTAATGCTACTGATTCTGAGTTCATGAAAATTGGAACTAATCCTAAAAAATTCTGAATGTTCAATATGTTTTTATCATGAATGCCCCTCACGATCAGAAATGGTTTTTATGCTGATGTACATCAGAAATCATACGGCAGCATGAAGAGAACAAGCACTCAGCAAGGTAGTGAGCAACAGCCAACACTGCACCCAGAAAAGAGGCAAAACATTCAAAATGTTGAAATACAGGCTGTTGAAATACAAAACAAAGACTGTCCACCATTTTTCATTTCTCACTCATGTAAGAACACCTGCATAATGGAAACTCATCCATTTATCCTCAAACTAATTCGCAGCTTCATCTGATGTATGGCCGTGGGTGCACGCCGTACAGCAGCACAACATACACTGCCACTATTCTGAATTACAAGCTGGGATTCCCCTTTGGGAAACCAAGACCAGCAGGCTGGTGCACAGCGACTCCACGCCACCCAACCCCATCTTATCCACCTGTCTCAAGCCCGGATCAATCCACAGAAGTGCTGGAACGACTGAGTCACAGCAAACAAAAGGACAAAACCCCAGGATTTTTCAGGCACAACCAGTCTTTTGCATTTGTTACAAAAACACCGAGAGGGTCGTATGCAATGAAGCACTGTGCAAGGCTGCTCTCGCCGCACGTCACCTTCTTAACTTTCATGCACCATTTCGGTACTGAGCTTCAGCTGAATCCCTCCCAAAACCTCACGGAACGAGATCCTCGAACAGGGCTCTGACTGTCGCCTGGTGACAGGTGAAAGCCAGCCCGTGCGCTGCACAAGCCTCCCGCGGGCCAGTCCTCCCGGACGAAGTGTTTACTGTCACTTACGGCGAGAGCGGACTGCTGTTATTTACCGCTCCGCGCCGCAGGGCCGGTGCTGCTCTCCCCGCTCCGCGGGGCAGGCGGGAGCGGCGCGCCGGGAGCCGGGCGGCCACAGGCGGCAGGTGACCCGCCATCCGCCCGCTCGGCTCGTCCCCGCCCGGCCCTGTCCGGCATCGAGCCTCCGGGGCGGCCCTTCCCCTCAGCCCTCAGCGCCGGCACCCGCGGCCCGAGACCACCGCCCCCGCGGAGCCGGCCGGCCCTGCCCGCCCCGCGCAGCGCCACCAGGCCACGGGCAGCCGCTCTCGACCCGGCCGCGGCCTCTCACCTGAGCCCGCGGGAAGCTGAGGCGCAGCGCCCGGCTGCCCGTCGCCCTGTGGGCCCGGCGGGCCGCCTGTCACGCCGGCTCCGTCTCTCGCTCGGGCCCCGTCCTGCCGCGGCTACTCCATAGCGACGGCGGCAGCCTCGGCGGCGGGGCGGGGGCGGCCGGAGCTCGGCTCACTTCCGACCCGCAGGGGCGGCGCTGGGCGCGGCCGGGGCGGCGGGCGGGAAGTGATGCGCTCCGGCGGCTTCCGCCAGCGGCCCGGCCGCGGCCATGGCGGGGTATTTGACTCCGCGCTTCAGGAGGATCCGCAGCCAGAGCGACCTGCAGCCGCGGCGGGGCAGCGGGCGGCGCCGAGGTGCGTGAAGAGCGTCATCCCCGTCTCTCCGCCGGAGGAAGATTTCCCCCGCAGTGTCGGAGGGGCTGGGGAGAGCGGAGCGGGCTGCGAGGGGCGGGCGCCTGCCGCTTGTTTGTGTTGGCAACCCCGATGGCCGGCAGGCGGGCAGAGCGGGGCTGGGGAGGCTCGGCAGCTGAACAGGGGCCAGAGGAGCTTCCTCCGGCCGTACCCCTGGAGCTGAGCCTGCGGGGAGCGCCGCTGTGGGGCTGGGCTGGGCTGGGCGCGGGGCTGGGCTGGCCGTGCCGGCCGGGAGGCAGCCGCGCTTCGTGCGCTGCAAACACTTGTTTGTCGTCTGAGCTGGGCGCGATGTGCGAGGATAAACTGGGGGCTTCGGAGAGGCTGAGAGCGCTGGGGCTGCGCACCGGGAGAAGAGAAGGCTCGGGGTGTCTCTAAGTATCTAAAGCGAGAGTGCCAAGAGGATGGAGCCAGGCTCTCCTCAGTTGTACCCGGAGAGGTTGCGATGTCGTGTGTGGGCATCTCGGCTTCTGGAGATATTCAAAACCTGTTTGCACATGGTTCTGGGCAACCAGCTCTGGGTGGCCTTGCTTGAGCAGAGAGGTTGGGCCAGACAGACCCCAGAGGTTCCTGCAAGCCTCGGCTGTTTTGTGATTCTCTGATGATTTAATGTGTACCTACACAGTTCATACATAAAATGTGTGTGGTCTTAACAATGATTAAAAAAAACCTTCCTCGCCTGTTTTTAGTGGATTTTGTTTTCTCTTCTCTTGACTCAATCATAGTGGGTGTGAGTCGGCTTACAAGGACCGAGTCATGAAATGTTATCTTTATCTTTGTAAATTAAGCTGATTTCTGAATATATTCTTTTTAGAGATATAAAACTAAAATCACAGTGCTTTTTTTTTCAAGTATTAAAGTAAAGGTTTACAAATTTGTAAGACTTTCTCTTTAATATTTTGCAGACTATGATGGCCCTTTTCAAGCAACTCAGCTGTGGAATAGCATTATACATGCCCTTCACAATCAAGTGGAAATCAAAAGACGTAGACAGCACTTGAAAACCTACAGAAACTGTTTCACTGGCTCCAATGCTGTTGATGTGGTACTGAGCCATCTTATGCAAAGCATGTACCTGAGCTGCAATGATATTTCTCGGCTGAAGGGGGTCCGTGTATGCCAAGCGTTGATGGATCACAAAGTGTTCGAGCCAGTTGGAGCCAAGCTTTACTTATTCAAGAATGGGAAAGAAACAGAGTTTGAAGACACGGACACTAGTCTCTATAGATTTGTAAATAGCAGTCTTGAGCCTCTTCTTCCAAGAAAGAATAAGGACAATGAAAGCTTATCTCCTGAGCAAATCTGCAAACAGAAAACAAAAAGATGTTCCAAGTGAGTTACAGTGAACTATTCGAATTTTTCTCCTTTTTTAATGAGGGATTCATTCACCCTTAAATGAAGTTATGTCTGTCTAAACCAGTGCCAGTTTTGAGAACTGTCATGTCTAAATTGTAGCTGCTACCAGGTATATTTAGGTAAAGTGTTTTGGTCTGCCCTGTGTTCCTTGGAATAGAGCCTGGCACAGACTGGAAATAATTCGGTTTTGCTATCAGTTGTGCTGGAATCTGAGAATTAGCATGAATGAGCTAGTTACTGAAAGCTGGTAAATGAAGTGGAACTAGCAAATAGTATTAGGAATTAGATCCATGCCCTTTCCACAAAGCAAATGTGGATGATAGGAATTCTAGTAGCAGGATTGACTCCGGATATAATGAAGCCCTAAAGTTCTGATTTAAGATCAATTTAGTAAGTAACAGAAAGACAAATGTGTCTTTCTAATAGTATTTGTTATACACCTAATTTTTTTTCCCTCCTTAAGCAGAACGAAGTGTGACACAACACTTTCAAACCCCTTAGCAGTGGAAGCAGCTGATAAAAAGAGGGTTGAGGAGCTTCTTCGGTCAATATATGTTCATGCATCTTTACCTCCAAAGATCACAGTTAGTGAACCAACTCGCCTGCTCTCAAAAGGAGGTGAGGATTGAATTCTTTCTTTTTAAAACTTGATTGTTCTTCGCTGTATCTGGGAGTGAGTGCCCCATTTCTGTTAAATAATGCTGCACAGAGACCTAAATTTAACCTGTCACTAATGGCAAAATATCTACATGGGTGCTAAAGGGGTTAATGCTTGAAACTAAACAGAAGGAAGCACAACAGGGTTATGTTTTTGCATAATGGTACTGTTTATGAAAATGCTACTTCAGAAGGAAGTAGGTTTTAAGATTATCTTTTTAATGGATTCCTTTACTTTTCACTTGTCTTTTTTTTCTTCTACTAATTAGTTTATTCTGAATCCTAATATAATGGGGGAGACTTTTTTAGCATTCCTATTTGATCCCTTCTTACCCAGCACAGCAACTTCACACTATGCTGTTACCATGTTTTCTTTGAACACTTAAAAGATTCTTGAGTGAGTAAAAACAAAGGTTAGTTGTTTACATAAGATCTTGTTTCTGAGGGTTTTTTGTTTGTTTATGGTATCAGTAATAGAAGATGTCTGGAAAGAGCAAACTCTGCTACGACTGCTGCAGTTAATTGATGTTCCCCTTCTAGAAGATATCTTGGTGTCTTCAGTGAAGACAAAATCAGACAATCTTGGCAAAGAAGAAGACATGATTATCTCAAATACTTTCCTGGACAGAGAGGTTATGTGTAGCTTAAACTTGCCCGAGTAAGTTATATATCTACGAAATTAATTTGTTAGTAAACGCTTTATTTTACTCTTGATCAAAGATTTGTGTTAAGTGAACAAATAGACATCATTATGCTTGTATACTTGTAGACAGAGGTGGCATTAGTGTGGTTGACTTCAGAAGTGGTAAGTGATTTCACAAAAAGTGTATGTTTGAAGTTGGACACTTGAGCATTTTAAGTAAACACTGGAACTTTAAACCTTGAGTGTTATAAACACTCCTAGTTTCTATACCAGGTTCTTTACTCTTAGGTCTCTGTAACAGACATTAGAACTTGAAAAGTTTTATTCTGAGGCTTTTTCTTTGTTTGTCACAGTTCCTGATGGCCATGGTGTGAAGATACAAAGGTCAATAAGGCATCTGTTGTTAGCAAAAGGAGAAACTAAGCTGTAGCACTGAAGAATGCTTATATAATGAGAATATAAAAGTGGCTGCATGTTGTCAGTGCTCTTTTCTCTAAATCTTTTCTTGCTTTGGTAGTGTTCCTGTTTAATGTACTTAGGCTGATCTCTATCTTGCATATACTTCTAATGAATATGACAAGGCTCATGTGAATGTCTTAGGAATGACTATTTTTGTCAAATTAAATTATCTGCAATTTCACAATCTTTGTTTCTGTTCTCCATTATAGAAATAAGATTCTGTGGATCTTAAATAATATTTGCAACTTGTCATTGGTTTAGATCAAATTATTTTACATCCAGAATCAGATAAAAGTAATTGTCCATCTGCCCCACGTATTTCTATGATTTTATGTTCCTTCTGTACAAAATGCTTGAGGCTTTTTCCTCTTGTCTTCTGGCTTCTTTCAACAATAAATTATACACCCGTATTTTAGGTGCATAATTAGGTTACGTTTTCTTTCCTTGGTTAAGACAGAGACAACAGATGCTTGTGAAAACTCATGTCTTTATAGTAGGTTATATAATAAGCTGCTTCTGTAGTCTTCTGTAGTTTTTCTTACCCTGGTTAGCCCTGGTGGATTCTCAGTGTGTCTGTTGGAGCAATGGTGGGGTGCTGTTTGGTTTTCAAATACTATCTGAATTCCTGGGGTTAGTGACAGTCTGGCATGATTGCAGCTTGATTTTGATCCAAGTTTATCTCAGGTGTATTGCCCTTAGCATAGGAAAAACATGGAAGTTGCTAATTTTGAGCAGGTTCTTGAACTGCTGTAGTGAAATAAGTTACAAAAAATGCTTAACAAACCACTTCAGCATTGTGGTTCATATGTGTGACTATACCTGCATGGTTATTTCTATCTAGTTTTCTTTAAAGATTTAAGTGGACCCTGCAATAGCTCAGTTGTTTAGAGTATGGTGCTAATTACACCAAAGTCACAGATTCAATCCCTTTTCCTTAGGAGTTGGATGCAAGGATCCTTGTGTGTCCCTTCTGACTCAGAATATTCTATGGATCTGTGAGAATAAAAACAGGTAAAGCATTTTAAAGAAAGCAGTAAAACTACCTTTTCCTTCTACAGGCTTGACAGATGGCTCTATGCTGCAATTGAATGCTTGGAGTATTTTCCTGACCAATTCCTAGTGATGGTTAGTCAGCAGCTGTCTCAAAGCACTAACAGCCCCAGCAGTCTGAATACATACAAGAAGATTCTTTTTGATGTTATAATGAAATATTACAGTCAAAAGAAGGACTCTCTTCTCGCCATTCAGGATTTTGATATTCATTCGGGAATTATAGAACTTATAGGTAAGAGCAACCTGGAACAAAAAATACAGATGAAAGCTGTGTGGAGGGTGTCACTAGGCATCAATTGACTGAATCATGACAGTATTTGCAATGCCATTGCAGATGCATTTCTTAGGTTGGAGGGAAATGCTCAAGATCACTATTAAGAACCTCTACTCAAGACAAGGACAAATTTCAAAGTTAGATCAATTGATTTAGGGCCTGGTCCAACTGAATTTTGTAAATCTGAAAGGATAAAGATTCACCTACCTCTGTGGGTAACTCTTTCAATATGTAACTACTCTTACTGTGAAATTTACTTACCCCAAGTCAGAATTTGCTTTATTGCTACTGCTAAGTGATAACATAAAACTAAAATCATTGCTATAAAGTTTTTCATGTTAACCAGAATAAGATTTTAAAGTTATGGACATAGGGTCCCTTTTAGTAATAGAAGTTGTTTAAAATTATAGAAGGGACTATTGAGAACCTTACCATCATATGCATATAAGTAAACCAGAAGGGTTTCATTTAAATACAAGTTTAAGATTAATCCTACCTAAATAGGCTTTGCTGCTGCTTCAGTCCTGTTGGGTTGTTGTGCCTTAACCCCAGCTGCCAACTAAGTACTGCAAAGCTGCTCACTCACTTCCCTGGAGGGGGAGGAAAAATTAAAACCTGTGGGTTGAGAAAAGAATCCTTTAATGACTGGAACAACATGAAATTCTGTTTGGAAGGAAAACTGCCCCTGCCCCATCCCCCCCCCCCCCCCCCCAACCAAAAGTGGGATTATTACTGGGATTTAAATAAGTGTTCATGACTCTGAAAATGAATAGTAACATTGAATATGCTGTTTTACTCCATGGCAGAAAAAGGAAAAACAGATCAAGCTCTAGAGGCATTACAACTTTATTTAAAGTTATTAGCACCGAATATTAGTGAAGAACTTCACAGGCTCCTTACATTCCTAGCCATTGCAGCAGAATCTGAGGGCTACAGATTGCAAAAACAAGTATGTATATGTTCTGCTTACTGTGAAAAATAGCATTTTCTCATAGTAAAGCTAACATTCTTGTCCAGTTAGAAGTATTCTGCTTACTGCCTTTCTGTGTGATCTGTTTCTCACTGATAGTATCCTGTTATACTTAGTCTTTGCTAGCACACTGCAAGTCTATCTAATGCCAAATCTGGCTACTCCTTTTTCTAGTTTGAGAACAGATTTGTAATCATCAAGACTTGTACAAAGTTCATCTTACAAAATAGGACATTGTCAAAACCACAGGCAGAACTCCTGACTCAGTTTCTGATGGACAATCACTCCGAGCTCTTCAAGGTATCATTCTCCTTACATCATTGGCTCTGTAATTTTAAGTGTTAAATGCCATGAATTGTCTTTTTTGGACTATGAAAAGTCTGAGTTTAAACATTAAACTGTGTGTAATGTTCCATTTGTTACAGCTTAATAGTACAGCCAAATAGGGTGAGAAGCTATTCCAGACTATGGAGGACAGATTTTTGAGTGCTTTGCAATCCTTTATAAATTATATCCTCTATTTATTTACATAATTATTATTAGGAAAATATTTTAACTATTAATAATTTTTAATAGGGTCATTTTGGCACCTTGTTGGTAATGAATCCCTACTAAATATTTAGGTATCTTAGTGTCTTTCTCTTTAGAAGTTCACTGGCATACTGTGAGTGGTAGAAAAATGGCATGCTCTTGTACTCCAGTGTATGTTTATAGCTATGACAGCTCTAAAAGATCCTTCAGTATTTTGGAATGTTAACTTCCAATTTGAAGAAAACAAATAGAACCACAAAATAGCCTTTTTATGAAACTTGATGAATTGTGTAAATATGCAGGCTTTTTATAATCTCTTTAGTTTATGTTCCATATATTGTCACACATGAAAAGTTGAAACTTTACCCTCTACCCTATAAAAACAAGCTTCACAAAAATTTGGTTCTATTAAAATAATAGTTTTTATATTTTATACAACACATCAATTTTCACTTCTGACTTCTGGTTGAGACATGGGAGCTTTTTTGTTTTGTTTTGTTTTTGGTTTTTTTTTTTTTTTCTTTTAATTAGCTCCAGTTTTGTTTGAAAGCTTAAGTGGCTAGTGAGGGTTTTGTATTTATTAGTACACAGCCAACCCCCACTTTTTAAATTTGTATTAAGGGTTCTGGCATGAGGGTTGGGGCTTTGATTCCCCACTGGAATTAGGGCCAGAACTGTGTGGCAGTGACAGCAAGTGGCCAGTGGTTCACTCTTACAGCTGCAACTGAGAGCCTTGTGCAAAAACTGAAATCAGGTTGTTTTACAATGCAGTTTTTGCCATGGAAAACGACATCTAGAACTTTTTGCTTCCTATTTCTTTGGCCAGAAACACCAGAAATTAACTCATGTGTCTTAATAAAACTATGTGTTTTAATGCAATTCTGTGAGGGACTTTGAATGTCAACCTAAATAAATGTGGGCACTGATTTTTTTGTGCATTTAACTATCTGTTTAAATTGGTATCAAAATACAGAATTATTACTTTTGTAATGTTTTGGGTTTTTTGGGATTGTATTTTCAGGCTCCTTTAACCCTTCTGGAACTAACAAGTAGGAGACTTCAGAGTTTGCTAGAAGGGCAAGATCCAGATATCAATTCAGGTAGATGATGGGATAACTTTTTATGTAAATTTTTGTATACAAGCTTATGTATCATCAGTTGACTATAATTGTTCATAGACTATTCTTTTCCTTTGTAAGAAGTGAAGCATTAGGGGGATTAGTGGCTAATGCACTAAATATTAAATTATATGTGATCTGTAAAACTGGTCTGAATATTGGAGAACAAGGATTCTATTAATAATCTAGTTTGGATACAGTACAATTTTAAGTTTTTTTTACCAAATAATTACTTCTGGAAATAGTAGTGCAAAGTGTGCTTCCTGAAGTGATTTGCTTCCAATTTGGTATGTGAATTTGATGAGACTTTGTATTTAGGAACAGTATTCTTTTATTTTTTGCCACAAGACACCTACAAATTTTCACAGAACTCAGTAGTTCAAGGTTCTGATGGATGACTTGAGCACAGACTCTGATTGTTTAGTGTTTTGACTGTTAAGTGTTTTGAAGAGCTCTCTCTCTTTTCTGGGTAAGCATAAAGTATATTAACATTTTAGGATTTATGCACCAGTGTCAAATGCCTTCCTTTCAGGCTGCACTACCCTTCTGTATGTGGGGATAATGCTTTTCAGCTTATTTCTTTTGAGCTAACATTCTGTTTGGCCTTGCTGCCAAAAATATCTTGCAACACTCATTAAAAGGGTTGGCTTAAATAATTTAATTTCTCTCTGACCCTTTATCTTCTTTGATTCCTGTATTGCCAGTGCATTGTATGCTTGAACACTGAAGAGAAACCACTTGGGAACCAAATTGCACTAAGTTATTTTCCTGTGTAATATTATATTTAATACAGCAGCTGCCAGAGTAGTTTGGTACAGAATCTTTTACCATCTGTGTTGGGTTCTGGAATGAGTCCAAATTCCTTCCAGTTCAGTGTTCTGAGAATCACATATTGTTTAGCCAAAGAATACAGAGATGAGCAACAGTGGAAAGAGCTGCCTGTCTGTATTACTCTTGGAGCCTGTATGATCTCCATTGGCCCACTGAACAGACAACTGAAGTACAAACCCCATACTCCATTTTTCCTACTAACTTTTGGGCTCCGATCTATAAATGCATATAGGTTCCATCTGCTTGCTGAAATAATCAGTTTGATTTAATTGTAAGCTCCCTGCCATGGCATATTCCTGTTTTCCTCGTATTCTGTGTTGTTTTCCCTTTTCTTTCCAAAATCTTTCCTAGGAACTCTTGATCATTCTTAGCTGATGAACTTCTTAAGTCTGGGTGGGAGCATGAAGGGAGGCTGGGAGACCCAGATAGGAAAAGGGGTCTGTCAATTGCAGGAAGGTCTCATCCTTAGGTCTACTGGAAATAAAAAAGACTAAAACCAGCAAGAGAACTCTGGAGTTGGTTTTAATCTAGTAAAACACTTGAAACTGCAGGACTAAAGATCCATGCTGAGGTTTTAAGAGTTAATCTCTTTGCCAGTTGCTAAATTTTCCCTTTTGAAAGAGCTGTCTTTTTTCTTCATCTGATTCTACTAAACCATAAAAAGTATTGATGTTTGAAAAACTAAGTGTAGAAGGGAAAGGCAGGTCCATGTGAAAAGTCTGGCAGCTCAGGTTAATACTACTCTTTATGTGAAGCCTAAAGATGATGGTGTTTGTAAGAAGGATTAGTTAGAAATTTTTCCCCTTTAGCCAACTGACACTTTTTCAAGCAAATTGTTCTCTAATATATATATGGAAGAAAAATTGTCTGTGGAGTAGCTGAATGCCAGTCTTTCCTCAGGCCAGAACTCACCTCCCAGTGAGGGAGCTTGAGTCCCTGCAGGGCAGTACTTTACTGCAGAGACTCACAACCTTATTATAGCTAAGTTGTGCTGAGTTGAGTACCTCTCTTGCATGACCTCTGCTTCTGGTGCCCAAACCGTGCTCAGCTGTCTACTCATGTAGAAGCTCCTAAATTCTGTTCCTTGTTTTTGTAGTGTGCTTTAGAGTTAACTATTTCTCTAAAGTATTTATTCACTTGTATTAGGTACTGAACCATGCAACCGATCTGATTTACTCACAGGGAATCTTTGGATGAAATGCAAGGGGCCATTCTTACTGTGTAACGTTCTTCATTGTGGTTCCTTTGTGAGAACTGTATTTGCTCTTTGTCTTGCAGGCCTGTTTGCAATACAAAATCTTCTATAATACTGTACTTATAGCACTGCTTTTCAAATTTGTTTTTGCAATTAATGTTTAGATTTCCATCCATTCTCAATGGAGAACTTATGTTTCACATTGCTTGTAGATGTAATCACATCTAAACTGGAATATCAGTGTACCTATGTTTCTTCTATTTTTTAATAAGGCTTTTACATGATGCATGAAACTTAATTTGAACTTCTGATTTCTTACAAAGGCTTCACCTTCTGTCAGCGCATTACAACTAAAGAATATGAAGATCAAAAGCAACAAACCAATCAGTATCTTCTAGCACTGATTCGAGAGATGGACAATGACCCTGCTGTTCCTTTGAAGCAAAAGAAGAAATTAATCAAAGAATTCCGAAAATACCATTCTTTTGTCTACTGTAGTGGTTGTCAAACTACATGTGAACTTTGTACTCCAAATGGTTAGACTTCAATAGCCTTTTATTAATCTTTTTTTAGAAGAGTGGAGGAGACACATGAAAATTAGTCATAAAAAATGGGTTTTTTTCTTATGTCTTTACATCTTCAGTTTCAGGAAGCTACAATTACCAAAATTACTATGATGCTAAAAAGCATTAAATCTAATTTATCTTTTAAGCAAAATATACTTAATTACTTGTAAGTAATAGCAACACACTGCTTGGGCTGCCTTGAGTTCAGGGATTTTGCTTTTTTCCATCTATCCCACAATCCCATGGCTTTCTGTCTGAGCCACATCTATGTTCTGAGCCGTGCTTGGGTTGATAATCAGTAGGGGTTTTTAATCTTTTCTATCTTTAATTAATAGTAACTTATTCTCATCTTAAACTGTAAGTTATGACTCCTGTGGGTATTGAAAAAGTGTGCAAAGTGTGTAAAAATGTTGGAAGCAGGTCAGTGGATTTTGAATCTGCAGCAGGAATGATTTATTAGGCAGGGGTGCTGTGTGTGCTTGCAGTTGGTAATTACATCCTGTTACTGCCTCCACACTCTGGCAGACTGAGCTGCTGCTAATTCAAGTAAAAAGTTACATTTTGAAGAAACCTGAGGAATAATATTCTTGTTTTAGATCTTAGTATACTTTAGTAATTTATTTTAACCTGAGGATATTTTGATAGTGTCCAGTTATTTATCATATATACTTTGGTAATGTTTATGAATTCTTAGGGCAAAGCTAGAAAATATATTGGCCTGTCCTGACACATTGATGGTTAGCACTACATCAACAAGGAATTATTGATTCAAGTCATTAAATCATGGAATTGTAGAATGGTTTGGGTTGAATGAATCTTCAGGATCATTTATTACCAAACCCTCTGCCATGGCAGGGACACCTTTCACTAGACCAGGCTGCTCACAGCCTCATCCAACCTGGGCTTAAACACTTGCAGGGATGGGGCATCCCCAACTTCTCTGGGCAACCTGTGCCAGTGCCTTACCATCCTCACAGGGAAGAATTTTTTCCTAATATTAAATCTAAACCTGGTCTCTCTCAGTGTGAAGCCATTCTCCCTTGTCCTGTCAATACAAATGCCCTTGTGAAAAGTCCCTCTCCAGGTCTCTTTGTAGGCTCCCTTAAAGTAGAGGAAGGCAACAATTAGGTCACCCCAAAGCCTTCTCTTTTTCAGGTTGAACAATCTCAATTGTCTCAGCTTTTTTTTTTAATAACTAAATATGTGATATAGTGTGATAGGGGTTTCATTATTTCTTTCATCCTTGCAACAGACATTTAATCATGTATTGGACAAAGACTCAAAGACTTGGTATTGTAAGGGATCTCTGGTGTAGTCTCACCACTCAAGTCAAAGTGGAGTTGATTAGTGCAGGCTGCTCAAGGACTTTCCCAGCTGAGTTTAGAATCTCTGTAAAAACAAATATGCCACAGCCTCTTGGATGAGTCTGGTCCAGACTTTGACTAGTCTCACAGTATTTAAAAACAAGCAAACCCTACCTCCACACAAAAAAGCAAAAAAAACCAACCAAAATATGCCTTATTCTTAGGTAGAATTTCTTGCACTGCCTCCTGTCCTTTCACTGGCACTGCTGAAGTGTCTGGCTCAGTCTTTTTCATTCCCTCCCATGAGCATTCTCAGGGCTCTCAGCCTCTTCCCTGTGTGACAGACCCTCTACTTCCTTATCATTTTCTTGGCCCCAATGCTGGACTAGTTCCACTATAAGCATGATTTTATTTTTTTGTTGTTGTGAATGTGCTGCTTTAGGTATCTCCATCCTCGTGTAGGCTTCTAACATAGTCAAGTCAGCAGGATACCAAAGCTTTCTTCAAAAAAGTGCTGTTTTGTTTTTAAATTGAATAGTTACACTGTAAGATACAAACAACACAACCTATTACCTGTACACCTAGTTAACTTGCATATTTGAAGTAGCCTTATTTAAATTTCCTATTAGAAAATAGGAAATCTCTGTTGAAATCTCTGTCCATGAATTCCTGTATATGCACTTGCTGTGACTCACCAGTGTGAACTAAATAATTTCTAGAGGAGGAAAAATGTCCAAATTTCCCTTTTCAGAACAGAATGCCCTAATTCCTATAGTACAGGGCTATGTATTTTTTTTCTAGCCCTGTGTGGGGCTTTGGTCATTCTCCCAGAAGAGGGAGCATATACAGAAGCAGGTTATTGAGACCTGTAAACAGGAAAGTATTTCCTGACTGTTTCTGGTATTGAGTAGTAGAAGGAACAGATTTTAGTTGGTTTGTTTGTTTTTTTTTTCCCCTAATCCCTCTCTCTCTTTCTGTCACTGTTTTCAGTTCCTTTACTATGTCTTACTCAAAATATTAAACCTGGTAACAGGGAGGGTTGATAACATGGTAATTTGTAGGCTGGGTGGGCTGGGAATTGCTTTGAGAAAAACTGTGAACAAACTTGCACTTTATGACTTGATATAGAATTTTCTTGTGCTAATTTAAATACAATAAAGAATTATATAAAAAGTGATGAGTCTTTAATTTCATAGTGTCTTCATATGGAAGAGGCAGCTCAGGGGCTGTAGAATCAGGTATTAAACAGTAAGGAAATGTTCCAATCCACACTTTATAGCTGCCCTGTGGTTCCCTTCAGTTCATGGCACAAGAAGCTAAGACTGATCTAGTTCTGCAAAGGAAAGGAAGAGCTCTTGAGAGCCCTGTTTTATTCACATACCCTGACATGAGGATCTGTCACAAGATCTTTAATCTGTTGACAGAAGCCTGTTATTTTACATCCAATGTCCCACTGAACAGAACAGGTTTGATGAACTATAAAGATTTTCAGTTAAATTCCAAAATTAGAAAAATTTTATTGGGCTTTAGAAAGTTCTGTCATGTATTTTTAACAGTATTTGACGCAGAATCATGATGTAGGGAAACTTGGGACCTGTCAGTCATTTCTGTTTATGATTTCTAGCATAGAGCTAGCAAATTAATTGCCAGTATGTATTTGCTTTGAAGTAGAGAATATTCAGAGTGAAGAGTTTACTTGAGGTACTCTTCAGTACAGTCTTATCAAAGCACAAGTGATGCCACCTTCAAAGGAGGCTTGCTTCTATTCATAGAGCATTCATGTTTGCTCTTACCAAGGAAAAAGTTCATTAGTGCTTTCATGAGAATGTGTATGTTTCTTCTTTTAAGTCCCAGCTTAAACTATGCTGATACTTTCATGAAGCAGTTAATTTAAAAACTAGGCTTCTCCATGTGCCTATCAAAGTGACATGTCCTGCACAAAGTCAAAAAATCAGTGTCCAGCAGTTTGTAGGTGCTGGTCCCATGCCTTTATACCCTAGCTGCCTCTGGCTCACAGAGCTGCTAACAGCAGGAAGAAGCTACTCCTTTCATTCCTCTCAGCAAGTTAGACTAGAGGAAAGCAATCACGAGCTGACAGTCCAAAGTAAATAAGATCATATTCAAGAAGATTGTCTCCCACTCTCTGAAGCACTGGCTGCTCTTCCGTGTTGCCCTTATGCAAGGTAGACAGGTAAGTGCACTGCTTACAAATACTTCCTGTTTTTATGTTAGGGCAGATGAGAGAGGGAATATAGGAGACAACAGGATACTCTAGTGTCCATTATCCACCTGTCTGAGCACCTGTCTCTGTCTTGGCAAGCAAGCAAGCAAGCCAGGTGGGCCACCCCCATCCAGCCTGGCCCTCCCAGCCTTCTAGCTGGCTCTTAGCCCAGGCTCTTCCCCCTCCTGCATGCCACGCTGCACAGACTGATGGCCAAGTAACACAGCTTCTGATGCCAGAAATAACAAGGACTGGGGTATTTGTGTTTATCTAGGATGTGTGGAGACGACCCAGATGGGTCATCACCCAGGACACAGCTGCAAGCTTTGTTCACCTTTGTGGCACCTTCTTTTCAGAAAGATGAGGGGAGTGGTAGGAAGCTTATTTGCTCAGGCATTGTTTAAAACAAAAAACACAAAAAACCCCTCAACCTACTAAATTAAAAACCCTTTAGAAAAAGAATTGTTCAAATAACTCTTTTTCAAAGCCTAAGCATATTTTCAATAGCAGTGGTCACATTTCAAGTACATTTCTGTCTAGCTACTCATTAAAATAACCAAAAATGAAATTCATGTATTTCTTTTCAGGAGATGCAAAATCAAAGACTCCTTTTGAGATGTGTTTAATGCCCTTTTAGTGGAATGCTAGTGAGTGGGAATACTACTCATTTTGGAAAAAAAAACAAACCCATTTCTTCTCACAATGTATCACCATCACACCAGTACAAGCATTTGATTTTTTTATTGCCTCATGCACTGAGGTGTTCTGCAATAAAAATACAATGAAGCTATCAGAAAAGATACAAACATAATGGAATTGCAATGAACATATTACTTCATAGTATTACACTTGAAAAACTTTATTTGTAAACTCTTAGAATTATTTTTTCTCAACCCAATTCAATACAGGAAAGCTAAAACACAATCCTAGCTGATGGAAAAGAGGTTGTAGTTCAAAGAATTCCATTCTAAGTAAATCAATGGAATAACAACATATCCAACTATGCTACCTATATATCAAATTTCTCTTCACAGATATTGTGTCCATGTTCTTCATAGTCTTCTCTAGTTACTATCATGTCTTCAAAATCATCATTTTCAGAAATGAGCTTCCCACCTTCCCAAGAATAAGTAATAGGGCTGGAAAATGAACAAACTTACTGTTACTCCTCTATAGATTCATTTAAAATAGAAATATACAGTGATGATTTCCAAGATTTTATTTAGCTGTACCTATTTAAACTACATTTTTGATTGCTAAATCAAACCATACAGCTCCAGAGAAATTATGAGACAAAGTTTGAAACTTTAGCAGGGCTAGCTGACTTGGTTTTTAAAAAAAGGCCTCTTTGAAGGTTGATGTGAGGAGGGAACAACATTGATATGTCTTTGTATTTATTTTCCACATATAATAATTCTTAAATAATTTTTGAAAAACTCTTTAACAATACTTTTTAAAAAGTAGATTTTTTTCTGTATATTCAAAATATACTTGTTTTGTCTCCACTCCTGTGAAGATGTTACCCCCTCCTAATCCCTTAAGTTCTACATTAATGATGACATGGCAGCATTCAGATGCTAAAAATTCTAAGTAAAAGACTAAGTTCTAATCTTACATACTTATATACCCACCTAATGACAATATATTATTATTCATCTCTTTACAGTAAAAAGGCTGATCCTAAAAACATTTCCTTAACTTTATTAGCTGAAGTACAGAGCAAGCAGGTGTCTCTAGTTTATTTGGTTTGTCTGAAAATACACTGATTTAAAGCATCCTTCTTGAACAATTTTTGTTCAGTTAATATTTAAATTAATGCCTTTACTCAATCTTAATCAGCAAAATAAACCCTACTTTATTGTTTGTTCTGCTAGAAGTATGAAGCCCCTTCTTTTTAGTAGTTTAGGACTTACTTTTCAGGAAGAACAACGGAAACATCGTAGTCAGTTGGAGTAAGACATCGAACTTCAGAATAAACCCGATCTCTGAAGCCTGGAAAAAGGGTGTTTCCCCCAGTCAGAACTATGTTCTTGAAGAAATGAGGCTGCATTTCTGTAAAATAATTAATTAAATCTGTAATTAACAGACAGAACATAAATCTAAAGATTAAAGATGGTGATTTTTCCAATTTTGCTATGAATTTGAACAGAAGTAAGAAATATGCATAAAAAAATTTATGATCATCTAATCAGCATATCAGTTAAATAGAAATATGAGAAGGTGATCAATCACCCTGTGTTCTCCCTGATTTCAGAATTTGGTTTTGATAGCTGCTGTTTTCTTGGATTTTATTAAATTTCACATTTGCCAACACAATTCCCCTCTTTCAAAAGGGATTTTAAGTGGCACAGGTTTTTTAAGAGTACATTAATAGCCTAAATGCTGCCATACTTCAATGGCATCATAAAACCTATGAAAGTCTTCTTTGTAATGATAACAATAATTACCTGTACATAATCTATGAAATGAAAGCCTTAGTATTACTTCTGACAAACAGCAGTCAGAAAGGTTTTACTCTTTGATGCTTAAATTACTGACTTTTGGTCAATTTCACACCAAATGAAACCAAGCTATTACAACATCCCTCCTTTTCCCAACCCCCTGTCCTTTTCAAAATACTTTCAGGATATACCTTCAGGTAAATTCTGAATAGAATAAACAATGGCTTCAGGAATTCCCATCTCTTGAATACCAATATCCGAAGGGTGGAAGAGTATTTCCGGAACTGCAAACCTTTCATTTGTAAGACGAAGTATTTGTTCACCAGTCTTGTATTTTCCACTTATCACCATCTCTTCCCTTGGCTAAATTAAAAACATGAATAGTACCCACTGCTTAAGAAAAGAAATCACATCCTGGAATATTCAGCTAATCTATTTCATGTCTGCAGAGGTAGGCAATGTATGCTGCCATTGTCGTATTATCTATCAGCAAATCTTTTAAGAATAATGCATACTCTGGTATTAAAGCTGAAGTGACTTTGCTCTTACCAACTGCAGTTTTGTCCAAAGCAAAGTAAAACTGGTATGCATGAGTGGCCTTAGAATGTAGACTGCTTTCAAAACTATGGCTGGCTCAGTAAAATGAAATAAAAACTGTTAAATTGTCTTCACTGGTATTTCAGGCTATTCTAAAATATGACTTAGAACTTTCAACCTATTTGGGTGTTTAAATGTAATTCAGAGAAACTTACAAAAAAATCAAAGCAGAGAAACCTTTTCTAACACTGTTTAAAAAACTTAATAAATGCATGGATAAGTTATATGACAGAGCACAGTAAAAGCTACAACTGTTAAATAATAGAACATAAAATGCTATGCTGGAAAAACAGTATTTTGTTTTAATCCAAATTTACTGAAGAAAAACCTTACCAATTAATGCATAGCACAGAAAGATGTTACAATACAGCATTAGAAAAATGGGAGTATTTTTAACTTCTCCACTAGATTTGTGCAGGGGAACAGTCAAAAAAAACTTCAGAACTATCATTACCTTACAAAATCCTTTTTTGATTGTGCTGAAGTCTGGCAAAACATAATCTACCATTACAGTATTTTCCTCTCCTTTCAATCTGAAAAAGAATGTAAAATTCAACAGAATAAAATACAAGTTCTAAATTCCAACTATTTTATACTGACAAGACTTCTGTAATTTAACTGGAAAATTTTCTGATTAAGAGTATAGTTTTGTTTGTACAAACAGATTATTCAGAACTACCAACTTTTACATTTAGTACCATTGCATACATACTTGGCAATGTCCATGTCTTTGTAAAAGTCTTGTGAAACATAGCACACATCTTCTTTCACTTGATTGATTACATGTGTTTCATCCATAACATGTAGCTGCCTGTGAACAACAAAAACCAAAACCACAGAAGTTTGAGAATAATTAAGTGTTCCATTTCCTGTCCAGTTTTCCACTAGAACTGTGCAACCATTGTTTTTCAGTCACAGGAAGCTACTGTCTCAGTATCTAAACTTGTATTCAATTTACAAAAGCATTCCTAGCCTACTGGAGCTCAGTATCTTCCTGTTTCTACTGAAACACCTTAGACACCTTAGAAAATATTTTAAGACTTGTGTAATTGTGAACAGACAGGTAACCTCAACAACTTCAAAAGCACTGGCACTTTGAAAAATAACAGCCTAATTCTTCAATGGCTTTAAGCTCTTCTTAATTCATCTTGATCTTAACGTTGTAACAGACAAAAAATTCTCTTCTCCTTTAAACAGCAATTAATCTATAATTCACAGAACCAGTAAGAATACCCTGTACACTTCTAGTTCATTTCATACCAAGTTTCAGTGTGAAAATTAGTGTGCTTTACCTGTAAGAGATGATCTCCTTTAGATGGTTTGTTAAGAGTTTCCCTCCAACATTAATCCTACAGAAAAAGAGAAACATGAGGAACTCTGTCATTATTAACTTCAGGCACAGCACACAGTTCTTCTAGAAAATGTATACTTCAGTATACCTGATGATTGCCTCTTTTTTCTTTTTACTTCTGCAATAAGGTACAATGTGGGTAAAAGAGTATCCGCTATCCACGATGATACAACACAGCTCAGATGGATTATCCCGGAAATACCTGTGTGCACTAAGAGCTCCAGCTGAAATACAAAACATTTAATTCCATTTTTACATGAATATTTAGAATTTACAGTGATATGAAGGTGTACTTGCTTCATATTTTAAATGCCTTTGACAGACTTTCCAGACCTCAATACATAAACCACTGCATTAATTCATTTTGGCAGTGGATAAAATTAAGTGTTATATATGGCCTTATTTGATCTTTTTCAGGAATTCCAGTCCATGTTCCATTTTCTCTAATCATACTGATCATGTTTCAAACTTATCAAACTTATCTAAAGGAGTATCCTATGTCCAGTTATCTTTCAGAAGGGTGGTATGGTTGTTTACACAGTCCCTATGAGACATAATACATTTCATAAATGTAATGCTGCATTTTATTTGCTAACACATAACCAAACCAAACAAAAAACCAATCCTACCCCCTAAAAAAGAAAACTATCAAAGACTTCATGCAAATTTTTGGTAGATTTCTTTAAATGCTATACTGTTTCAAAATCCATCTCTTATTTCTGTCATCCTTACTCTCCTCAAATTTCCTGTAATTATATGCAATGACACTCTTTAGGAAGTAGGAAAATACATAAATGCAAACTAGAAGGAGACATACTCACCATTTACTCTAAGAACTGCTTGAAATTGATATTCTTCAAATAGAATTTCATTCATGGATTCTTGTATAGAAGTGAAGTTAAAATAAGGCTCGGTAATAATAATATTGGTATCTACAAAATCCACCTATGGAAAACACATTAAAATTGTCATTGCATAAAATGTAGAAATTAATAATTCCTTACTATCTTTTGCAGCAGGGGAAGATCATGTAAATCTGAAGACATGATTACCACTTGCCATATCTGTTTGTAGAAGCTAGACTTAAAATGTTTTAGCTTTTTTAAAGGCTTCATGAGCAGTGATACAAGTTTATCTAATTAATGGGTAAAAAACGTAATAGAAGGGAACAATTTCATACATATCCTGATTCTGTTCCCATCCTTAAAAATTGTAATCCAACATTTAAAAGACATTTTAAAGAGACAACACAAAGGAACACTACAATTTTAATTTAAAATACTTTACATGGATCCTGTCAACTAGAGAAAAATAAGTCTCCTTGACAGCTCAGCACTTGTACCACAGAATTACTAGTCTAATAACCAAAGTCCTGTACAGTGAAAGAATCAATAATAAAACTCCTGGTGACCTCTGCTGAGGCCAGCAAAAGATCCTGGACTCTCCACATTTACCAGTATCTCAAATACTCTTTTAGAGAGGACTTCATAGGGTTACTTCAATCATAACTGGATATGGCCCTAAAAACATTATCAGCTGTATTTCTCTGTAGTCTTCACTTGTGAAGAATTAAAAACAATTTCTCAAAATCATGACTATGTTGAATACAGTTCCAAAACTAAAATGAAATTTATATATCAAAAGCCAGCACTTTATATTAGTAATATAAATATGTACAGAGACTAAGCTAATTTGAGGCATTACTTTCATTCTCAGTATGCAGGTGTTAGAAAAAACTCAAGAATTTACAGAGAACATCGTATTTTTAAAACAAAAACAACAAAAAAAAACTAAAGGAAAGTCTTAATACACTTCCTGGATTAAATCCAGCTTGTGTGAAATGAAAAATAAAGTATCAGATATTTATATATTATATGTTTAAATTATTCACAGCTAGAAAATGGCTAGCCAAAGCTGATTACTAAATGTTTATGCATTCTGGTCTACTGACCCAGCTCATCCCTCCCTTTTACATTAGCTATTTCTTGATCTCTTAACTACATTGTATTTGTGATTATTTTTTATTAACTTGAACTCTTAGTTATATTGGTGTGAATTTCTTATGTGAGCTGCACTCAGTATCAGTACATACCTACAAAACTAAAAAATTTAAATATTTTTCAAAATTCAACGCCAGAACTCATAAATGTTTGCAAAAACTTAAATCACTGTGATTTCTAATTGAAGGCACTTTCAAAGAGAACAGTAAGATCACCTGTTCTACTTAATGTTTGTTAATTCCATCAGTCAGTATTTCATCTACATAAAAGATCTAATTAAGAAAAGACTCTTACTTTATACATTTCTTTTCCAAAGAGATAATCCCAAACCTGTCTTTGAACATCCCAGTTCACCAAGTAACCCTGTAGGAATTTAGAAACATATTTACACTATTTAGAAAAAAATCATACTTTTAAAAAAAAGTCAAACAACAAACAATTGGGACAGGTAGTATAAAAAAATTGAGAGTTAAAATGTCTAAATTTACATTTTTAGGCTAAGGAGTAAATGTTAAATATGATTAAGGTATGTTACAAATATTCCCCATTGATATGTTGATTACTGCACTACAAAAACAAAGTACATTGTGTTTTCTATATTCTTTTTGGCAGAAGCTTGTCAGTCTTCCTCAGTGCCAGGGACAGGACATACAAGTGATCAGGTCAGGTTTATTAAAGCTTGACTAACTTGTTCTTCTATGACAAGGTGACCCACTGAGTGGAGAAGGGAACAGATGTGAATGTTGTCTGCTTGGACTCTACCAGTCAGTAAAGTCTTTGACACCATTTCCCACAGCATTCTCCTGGAGAAGCTGGCTGCTCATGCCTTGGATGGGTGAACTCTTTGCTGGGTAAAAGACTGGCTGGATATCCAGGCCAGAGAGTGGTGCTGAATGGTGCTCCATCCAGTTAGCCTCCTGTCACCAGTGGTGTACCCCAGGATTGGGGACCCTGTTATCAACAACCTGGACAAGGGAATCAGGTATTGAAGTGTACCCTCCATAAGTTCACAAAAGCACTAAGCTGGGTAGAACTGGAGGGTAGAAAAGCTCTGTAAAGATTTCTGGACAGGCTGGATTGATGGACAGAGGACAATCTTGTGATGTTCAGCAAGGCTTGGCCGGGTTCTGCACTTGGGTCACAACAACCCCATGCAGCACTACAGGCTTGGGGCACAGTGGCTGGGACATTGCCCAGTGGAAAAGGACTGGGGGTGCTGGTTGGCAGCCACTGAGCATAAGCCAGCATGTGCCTAGGTGACCAAGAAGGCCACGAGTATCCTGGCCTGTGTCAGCATTAGTACAGCCAGCAGGACCAGGGCAGGGATTGCCCTCCTTCACCCGGCACTGGTGGGGCCACCCCTCAATCCTACTTTCAGATTTGGCTCCTTCCCAACAAGTCATTGAGGGACTGAAGTACATCCAGAGAAAGGCAACAAAGCTGGTGAAGGGTTCAGAGAACAAATCCTTTGAGGACCAGCTGAAGGAGGCTGTCTAGCCTGGAGAAATGGAGGCTCAAGGGGGACCATATTGCTCTCTGCTGTGACCTGAATGGAGGTGTTAGTGAGGCGGTGGTTGGTCTCTTCTCCCAGGTAACAAGTGACAGGACCAGAGGAAATGGTCTGAAGTTGCACCAGAGAATTTTGGATTGGAAAAATTTTCTCACCAACAGGCTGTCAACCACTGGCACAGGCTGCCCAGTGAACTGGCTGTGTTACCCTCCCTGGAAGTATTTACAACATGTGCAGGTGTGGCACTAAGGGACATGGCTAAGTGATGGGCTGGACAGTGCAGGGTTGAGTTATGGACTTGATGATCTTAAAGGTTTTTTCAACCTAAACAATTCTATGCTTCACACTGCTGACTGATTCTTATATGACACTACATATAACCCTGCAGCTGGGACATACAGTATGAAAACTGTTCTCAGAATTCGATTTAAATTTGGCATTAATGTTAAACTGAAGGTTTATACTTACTTTCTGAAAGGGAAGAATATAAAAGAGACCAGAGGGATCCTTAATTTCATCCAGTTGATTTGCCGTAAAGGTTTTCAAGCGCGCAGTCTTTGACCTGAACTGGCAGTTGGGAATAACGCTGGAAAAGATTGGGACGTTTCCTATTAAACATGTTATGAGACACATTCACTTTTTTATGTCACTTTCATAAACAGTGTACTTTCAATAATATTTTTGCTGCTACATTTTGATTTTAGTCCATTAACTGAGCCAGCTTTGAGGGAAACCTTTAATCTGTGACAAGTCCAGTGCAGACGAGACACCTTTTGGAAAACCAAATACCGCCCCCCACCACCGCTGAACGCTGCGCTGAGCCGCAACCGCCACCCCGGCCGCCGGCACAGTGAGGAGAGCGCCAGGGGCTCTCCTCCCACCCCGGCCGGTGGCGCGGGGTGACACGCACGGAGGACACGGCGGGGCACGGTGTGACACGGAGGGGCACGGTGTGACACGGCAGGAACGCGGTGTGACACAGAGGGAGCACGCGGTGTGACACAGAGGGCACGGTGTGACACAGAGGGAGCACGGTGTGACACAGAGGGAGCGCGGTGTGACCTGGCGGGAGCGCGGTGTGACCGCGGAGAACGCGGTGTGACACAGGGAGCACGGTGTGACACAGGGAGACGCAGTGTGACACAGGGAGCACGGTGTGACACGGCAGAACGCGGTGTGACACAGAGGGAGCACGGTGTGACGCTGAGAGAGCGCGGTGTGACCGCGGCAGGAGCACGGTGTGACACAGAGGGGCACGGTGTGACACAGGGAGCACGGTGTGACACAGAGGGAGCGCGGTGTGACCCCGGCGAGAGCGCGGTGTGACTACGGCAGAACGCGGTGTGACACAGAGAGCACGGTGTGACACAGAGAGCGCGGTGTGACACGGTGAGAGCCGCGGTGTGACACAGAGGGAGCACGGTGTGACACAGGGAGCACGGTGTGACACAGAGGGGCACGGTGTGACGCCAGAGGGGACGCGGTGTGACCGCGGCGAGGGCGCGGTGTGACACAGAGGGAGCACGGTGTGACACAGAGGGAGCGCAGTGTGACCGCGAAGGAGCGCGGTGTGACACAGAGGAGCACGGTGTGACGCAGAGGGAGCGCAGTGTGACCGCGGCAGGGGACGCGGTGTGGCGCAGAGGGGCGCGAGTGTGACCGCGGCGGAGCGCGGTGTGACACAGGGAACGCGGTGTGACACAGAGAACGCGGTGTGACGCGGAGGAGCGCGGTGTGACACAGAGAACGCGGTGTGACGCGCGGGGACGCGGTGTGACACAGAGGAGCGCGGTGTGACACAGAGAGCGCGGTGTGACCGCGGCGGAGACGCGGTGTGGCGCAGAGGGAGCGCGGTGTGACACAGAGGAGCGCGGTGTGACACAGAGGAGCGCGGTGTGACACAGGGAGCGCGGTGTGACACGGCAGAACGCGGTGTGACCGCGGAGAGCGCGGTGTGACACAGAGAGCGCGGTGTGACACAGGGAGCGCGGTGTGACACAGAGAGACGCGGTGTGACCGCGGCGAGAACGCGGTGTGACACGGCAGGCACGGTGTATACGGCAGGAGCGCGGTGTGACACAGAGGGGAGCGCGGTGTGACACAGGGAGCGCAGTGTGACGACGAAGATGCGAGTGTCACACAGAGGGGAGCGCAGTGTGACACAGAGAACGCAGTGTCACACAGGGAGCGCGGTGTGACCGCGGTAGACGCGAGTGTGACACAGAGACGCGAGTGTGACACAGAGAGCGCGGTGTGACGGTGGGAGCCGCAGTGTGACACAGAGAGCGCGGTGTGACACAGAGAGAGCGCGGTGTGACACAGGGGACGCGGTGTGACACAGAGAACGCGGTGTGATACGGCGGGGAGCGCGGTGTGGCGCAGAGAGAACGCGGTGTGACCGCGGCGGGAGACGCGGTGTGACACAGAGGGAGCGCGGTGTGACGCGGCAGGAACGCGGTGTGACACAGAGGGAGCGCGAGTGTGACACAGAGAGCGCGGTGTGACCGTGGCGAGAACGCGGTGTGACACAGAGAGCGCGGTGTGACACAGGGAGCGCGGTGTGACACAGAGGAGCGCGGTGTGGCGCAGAGAGCGCAGTGTGACTGCGGCGGAGCGCGGTGTGACACAGAGAGCCGCGGTGTGACACGAGAGAACGCGGTGTGATCGGCGGGGAGCGCAGTGTGACACAGAGGAGCGCGGTGTGGCGCAGAGAACGCAGTGTGACCGCGGCAGGAGCGCGGTGTGGCGCAGAGGGAGCGCGGTGTGACTTACGGCGGAGACGCGGTGTGACACAGAACGCGAGTGTGACACAGAGGGAGCCGCGGTGTGACCGCGGAGGAGCGCGAGTGTGACACAGAGAGACGCGGTGTGACAACGGCGGAGCGCGGTGTGACACAGAGGAGCACGGTGTGACACAGAGAGCCGCGGTGTGACAACGGCGGGGAGACGCGGTGTGGCGCAGAGGCGCGGTGTGACACAGAGAGCGCGGTGTGACACAGAACGCAGTGTGACACGGCAGGAGCCGCGGTGTGACAGGAGGGGCGCGGTGTGACACAGAGAGCACGGTGTGACACAGGGAGCGCGAGTGTGACACAGAGGGACGCGGTGTGACGCGGCGGGGACGCGGTGTGACACGGCAGAACGCGGTGTGACACGGCAGGGAACGCGGTGTGACACAGAGAACGCGAGTGTGACACAGAGAACGCAGTGTGACACAGAGGGAGCGCGGTGTGACACACAGGGAGCGCGGTGTGACACACAGAACGCGGTGTGGCGCAGAGGAGCGCGAGTGTGACACAGAGAGCCGCAGTGTGACCGCGGCGGGAACGCAGTGTGACACAGAGAGCGCGGTGTGACACAGAGGGAGCGCAGTGTGACACAGAGGAGCCGCGGTGTGACGCGGAGGGAGCGCGGTGTGACACAGAGAACGCGAGTGTGACACAGGGAGCGCAGTGTGACACAGAGGAACGCGGTGTGGCGCAGAGGAGCGCGGTGTGACGGCGAGAGCGCGGTGTGACACAGAGGAGCGCGAGTGTGACACAGAGGAGCGCGGTGTGACAAGCGGGGACGCGGTGTGACACAGAGAACGCGGTGTGGCGCAGAGAGCGCGGTGTGACCGCGGCGGGGACGCGGTGTGACACAGAGAGCGCGGTGTGACCGCGGTAGACGCGGTGTGACACAGAGGGACGCGGTGTGACGCAGAGAGGGCGCGGTGTGACCGCGGCGGGAGCGCGGTGTGACACAGAGGGGCGCGGTGTGACACAGAGGGGCGCGGTGTGACCGCGGAGAACGCAGTGTGACACAGAGAGCGCGGTGTGACACAGAGGAGCGCAGTGTGACACAGAGGAGCGCGGTGTGACGCGGTGGAGACGCGGTGTCACACAGAGAACGCGAGTGTCACACAGAGGGAGCGCGGTGTGACACAGGGAACGCGGTGTGACCGAGGCGCGGTGTGACACAGAGAACGCAGTGTGACACAGAGAACGCGGTGTGACACAGAGGAGACGCGGTGTGACGCGGCGGGGAGCGCGGTGTGACACAGAGGGCGCGGTGTGGCGCAGAGGGAGCGCGGTGTGACACAGATGATCGGTGTCACAGAAGACGCGGTGTGACACAGAGAACGCGGTGTGACACAGAGACGCGGTGTGATACCCGGCGGGCAACGGTGTCACACAGGGAGCGCGGTGTGACTGCGGCGAGACGCGGTGTGACACAGAGGAGCGCGGTGTGACACAGGGGCGCGGTGTGACACAGGGAGCGCGGTGTGACACCCGGCGAGAACGCGGTGTGACACAGAGAACGCGGTGTGGCGCGCCAGAGGGAGCGCGGTGTGACACAGATGGAGTGCGGTGTCACACAGAGAGGGAGCGCGGTGTGACACAGAGGGCACGGTGTGACACAGAGAGAACGCGGTGTGACCACGACGGGAGTGCGAGTGTGACGCAGAGGAGCGCGGTGTGACGCGCAGTAGGGGCGGTGTGACACAGAGAGCGCGGTGTGACACAGAGGGCAACGGTGTGACCGCGGAGGAGCGCGAGTGTGACACAGAGGAGCGCGGTGTGACCGCGAACGCGGTGTGACACAGAGAGCGCGGTGTGACACAGAGAGCGCGGTGTGACCGCGGAGCCGCGGTGTGACGCAGAGAGAACGCGAGTGTGACACAGAGGGAACGCGGTGTGACACAGAGGGCGCGGTGTGACACAGGGGCCGCGGTGTGACACGGCAGGGCGCGGTGTGACCGGAGGGACGCGGTGTGACACAGAGAGCGCGGTGTGACACAGGGAGCGCGAGTGTGACACAGAGAGCCGCGAGTGTGACGCGGCGGGAGCGCGGTGTGACCGCGGCAAGAACGCAGTGTGACCGCGGCAGAACGCGGTGTGACACAGAGGGAGCGCGGTGTGACACAGGGAGCACGGTGTGACGACGAAGTGCGGTGTCACACAGAGGGAGCGCAGTGTGACACAGAGGGAACGCAGTGTCACACAGAGGGAGCGCGGTGTGACCGCGGTGGAGCGCGGTGTGACACAGGGAGCGCGGTGTGACACAGAGGAACGCGGTGTGACCGCGGTGGAACGCGAGTGTGACACAGGGAACGCAGTGTGACACAGAGGGAGCGCGAGTGTGACACAGGGAGCGCGGTGTGACACAGAGAACGCAGTGTGACAACGGCCGGGAGCGCGGTGTGGCGCAGAGGGAACGCAGTGTGACACGGCAGAACGCGGTGTGACACAGAGGGAACGCGGTGTGACCGCGGCAGAACGCGGTGTGACACAGAGGAGCGCGGTGTGACACAGAGAGCCGCGGTGTGACCTGGCGAGAACGCGGTGTGACACAGAGAGAACGCGGTCGTGACACAGGGAGCGCGGTGTGACACAGAGGGAACGCGGTGTGGCGCAGAGGGGCGCGGTGTGACCGCGGCGGAGACGCGGTGTGACACAGAGAACGCAGTGTGACACAGAGGGGCCGCGGTGTGACGCGGCGGGGACGCGGTGTGACACAGAGGAGCGCAGTGTGGCAGCAGAGGGAGCGCAGTGTGACCGCGGCGGGAGCGCGGTGTGGCGCAGAGGGAGCCGCGGTGTGACGCGGCGAGGAACGCGGTGTGACACAGGGAGAACGCGGTGTGACACAGAGAGAGCGCGGTGTGACCGCGGAGAACGCGGTGTGACACAGAGGGAGCGCAGTGTGACACCGGCCGAAGACGCGAGTGTGACACAGAGGGAGCGCGGTGTGACACAGAGGGAGCGCGGTGTGACGTACGGGGAGACGCGGTGTGACGCAGAAGGGAACGCGGTGTGACACAGAGGGAGCGCGAGTGTGACACAGGGAGCGCAGTGTGACGGCGGGAGCGCGGTGTGACCGCGGAGGGAGCGCGGTGTGACACAGAGGGAGCGCGAGTGTGACACAGGGAGCGCAGTGTGACACAGAGGGAGCGCGGTGTGACACGGCGAGGGCGCGGTGTGACTGCGGCAGAACGCGGTGTGACACGGCAGAGCGCGGTGTGACACAGAGGGAGCGCGGTGTGACACAGGGGCGCGGTGTGACACAGAGGGAGCGCGGTGTGACACACAGGGAGCGCGGTGTGACACACAGGAGACGCGGTGTGACGCCAGAGAACGCGAGTGTGACACAGAGAGAGCCGCAGTGTGACCGCGGCCGGGGAACGCAGTGTGACACAGAGAACGCAGTGTGACACAGAGGAGCACGGTGTGACACAGAGGAGCGCAGTGTGACCGCAGGAGGGAGCGCGGTGTGACACAGAGGGAGCGGTGTGACACAGGGAGCGCGGTGTGACACAGAGGAGCGCGGTGTGGCGCAGAGGGGCCGCGGTGTGACACGGGCGGGCGCGGTGTGACACAGAGAGAGCCGCGGTGTGACACAGAGGAACGCGGTGTGACCGCGGCGGAGACGCGGTGTGACACAGAGGGAGCGCGGTGTGGCGCCAGAGAACGCAGTGTGACACGGCAGAACGCGGTGTGACACAGAGGGAGCGCAGTGTGACTGCGAGGAGCGCGGTGTGACACAGAGGGAACGCGGTGTGGCGCAGAGGGGCGCGGTGTGACACGGCGGGGCGCGAGTGTGACACAGGGAACGCGGTGTGACACAGAGGGAGCGCAGTGTGACACGGAGGGAGCACGGTGTGACACAGAGGAGCACGGTGTGACACAGGGAGCGCAGTGTGACACAGAGGGCAACGCGGTGTGACCACGGTGGAGCCGCGGTGTCACACAGAGAACGCGAGTGTCACACAGAGGGGCACGGTGTGACACAGAGGGGCACGGTGTGACACGGCGGGGCACGGTGTGACACAGAGGGGCACGGTGTGACACAGGGGCACGGTGTGACACAGGGGCACGGTGTGACACGGCGGGGCACGGTGTGACACAGAGGGGCACGGTGTGACGCAGAGGGGCACGGTGTGACACAGAGGGGCACGGTGTGACACAGAGGGGCACGGTGTGACACAGAGGGCACGGTGTGACACAGAGGGGCACGGTGTGACACGGCGGGGCACGGTGTCACACAGGGGCACGGTGTGACACGGCGGGGCACGGTGTGACACAGAGGGGCACGGTGTGACACAGAGGGGCACGGTGTGACACAGGGGCACGGTGTGACACGGCGGGGCACGGTGTGACACAGAGGGGCACGGTGTGACGCAGAGGGGCACGGTGTGACACAGATGGGTACGGTGTCACACAGAGGGGCACGGTGTGACACAGAGGGGCACGGTGTGACACAGAGGGGCACGGTGTGACACGACGGGGTACGGTGTCACACAGAGGGGCACGGTGTGACACAGGGGCACGGTGTGACACACAGGGGCACGGTGTGACACGGCGCGCGCCGCAGGGGCGGGGCCCGCAGGCGCCGCAGGGGCGGGGCGGGGCCAGGCCGCGCCTCTCGGCGTACAGCGCATGCGCGAGCAGCCGAGAGGCGCGGGGCTGGCGGGAGCGGCGGCGGCGGCAGCGGAGAAGCCGTGAGGGGACGCCCCGGGCCCGACCCGCCCCCTCCCGTCCCGTCCGTTCACCTGACGTTCGCGTGGCTGTAGCCGATCTTGGCGTTGTAGGCGCCGTTATCCAGCACCAGCGTCGCCATGCTCCCCACGGCGCCACGGCCGCCGCCGTCCCAGTATTGATCCGCCACCGCCGTGGATCTCTACGGTGACCATAGAGCGGAGGAGCAGCGCGCGGGGGCCCGGCGGGACGCGGGAGTGGCGGCAGCGCTCCGCCTCTGCCGCGGGGCGCGCGCCCTGCCGGTGACGCGGGCGGAGCTGCGGCCGCCATTGGCCGGGCGTGACCCGGCAGCGCTCGTCACGCGGGGGGCGGGGCGGGGGCGCGGCGTCCCCGTGGACAGCGCCGGCCCGGCCGCGCGCGCGGCACCGGCGGTTCGGCGCGGCGGGGGCGCGTGGGCGGGAGCCCCGCGCCGCGGGACAAGGGTGACGAGTGACAGTCTCGTTGAGACGTGCGCAGCAACACGGGCCTGGGCTCTGCAAGAGTGTGACACAGTGGAAAGGGAGACAACTCTGAATTCCAGCATTATTTTACCGTTACAGAATCACGGAATCAATTAGTTGGAAAAGACCTGGGAATCACTGAGTTCAACCTATGACTGAACAGGATGTAAACTAGACCATGGCTTTAGGTGCCATGCCCGGGCTTTCCTTAAAACATCTTCAAGGGTGGTGACTCCCTGTGCAGTCCTTTCCAATGTCTAATCACCCTTTCTGTGAAACAACAGCAACAACAAAAAAGTTCTTCCCGATACACAACCTAAGCCTCTGCTGGTGCAGTTTAAGTCCTGTCATCCTGTCCCTGGTTGTCTGGGAGAAGAGACCAACCCCCAACTAGCTACAACCTTCCTTCAAGTAGAAAGTTTTTCAAAGCATGCATAATTAACACTTTTATTATAAATAGTATGGCAAACAGTGCTATTGGAATTCTCAGTTCCTGGCCAGCTTTTGTTTTACTCAAGTCGGTGTAATATAGCACACACCTTTATAGAATCACAGAACCACAGAACAACACCAGGTGTAAGGGTGCTGAAAGATCATCTGGCCCAACCTTTCATAGTAAAGGGAACCATGATGAGATAATCTAACACCCTGCCCAACACCATCTTGAAAACCTGTAATGGGGACTCCTTGAGGAGAGGTTTTTGCAGTGATTGGTTCTTCTAACTGCAAAAGTTCCCTTCATTGAGATGACAGCTCTCCTGGTGCAACTCGTTGCCCTTTGTCTTCTTATGAAGAGAGAGCCTCCATCATTGTAGCCACTCTAAGTACCACAATACTCTGATAATGTCCCCCTGAGCTTCTCTGGGCAGAAAAAACAAAGTCCTGCAGTATTTCTTCAGGATGTGTTCTTGAATCTTTGATCATCTTTATGGCCTTAATTTGGATGCTCTCCAGTTGTCCACAATTATTTTTTTTAATTGTTGGGAGCAGAACTGCACACTCTAATCCAGGTGTAGCCTGAAATGCACAAAGCAGGGTGGGATGATCAAGTTTCTGTCTCTGCTGGCAATGCCTGTGTGGATGCAACCCAGGCTCTGCTTTGCACTCCTTGCTGCAGTGGTGCACTGTAAGTCCAGTTCAGCCTGATGTCCACCCAGACCCCCAGGCCCTTTTCCACAAGGCTGTTTCCTTGCCACACAGGTCTGAGCCTGCACTGGGCTCTGTGGGTATGTCACCTCAGGTGCAGCACCTTGCACTTGTCTTGATGATGAATTTTGCTCTATTTATATGTTTTACTTGCTGTCACTAGTTCCTTTTTTGTATTCAAGTAAAACAGAAAGAACATTACAGTTTTGTATTTGTGTGTAATTGACTTTCCTTAACTTAAAAATAACTGCTACTCTGTATGATGACTCTTCACCCTAACAAATATAAAATGTCATTCCATGAATCAGGATGTTAGTTGGAACACATAGCAATCTGCTTTTAGACAAATCCTCTTTATGTACTTGTAAAGCAAGTGTGTCTTAAGGACAGCTTCCTTAATCCTGACTCTAGCAGATATATTATATGATTATTCAAAAGAGGTCACAGGAATTATCAAAAGCCTATTTTTCAAGTTCATGAGCTTCTGAGTGCTCTTTAAAGATCCCTGTAGGTTATTCTCCTTCTCTGCCTACTGACAGGTATACTCATAGTAAATTTTGGGTTTGCAATTAAATCCAAATTACACAAAATCTAGAATAGTAACAAATTATTTAGGTATTCAGTGTTAAAGATAAACACAAAATACTACTCTTAAGATTGCATAACTTTTACCTTATCCTTTTACTAATATGAAGTTCCTAGAATAATTGTTTAGATTCAGAACATCCTAATATCTAGTGCTAATTTTTGCCTTGTGAAAATAAAAGTGAAAGACGGAATTTAGTAAATTACTTTTTCCCTTCTAAATACTAGCTCCAGCTCTATGAAGCTTCATCTGTTACCATCCAATGACTTGTGTTGGATTTGGAGTTACTTTTTCTTTTTTTTTTTTTTTTTAGGATGCAGGACAAGTGCCAGGATTTTAAGAGTCCACTTAGATTTATGTGAAATGGTTGATATACATAAATATTTCAAATCTCTTCGAACTAAAGTTGGTATATTTACTGTCTCTGCTACTTGAGGGCAATTCATACATATTTATTGAGATTGTTTACACATTCACCCATATATTCCAATGGCACTTCTGATAATACTTTCTGTTGTTAGAGTACTTAACACAAAGTCAGCCACACAGCAAAGACACTTAAATAGGACTTTCAAAAGTCAATATGGTAGCAAACCTTGTACATTGCACCTTACAATAGTGAGAATTGATTTTTTGTGTAGTCTGTCAGACTACAAAAGCCTTGCACATCTGCATTTGAAGACAGACCATTATCTTTTGCATTATCCATAAGAAGGCATATCAGATTTTTCATTCTACAAGTATGATACAAAGCACTCACTGAAAGTTAGCTCAAATTTCGTTTGTTCTCTTACTACATCTCCTACTACTTTATTTAATGGGAAAAACAATTTTATTTTTAAATTCTGTGACCTTCATGTTTTGGAAGTTGCTTGAGGTCCAGTTGCTTTTGTTTTTTTTCTCTCAACTCCATTCCAGTTTTTACAGTTAAGAAATCCCCATGACCACATGAAACTGTAAGAGAGTCAAAGTCACTGCACACCCTCTACAAGGCAGGTGCTTTTTGGCTCTAGTCTGTGGGAACGAGCAGCTTCAGTAACACCGAATGGTGCCAAGTACAGAATTTCCAGATTATTTAGAGTATGCAAAGAAAGATATCCTCAAGGAAGAAGTTACTACACCCTTTGACACTGAGGGTTGTTATCCTGAACTTCACATCAATGGACTGTACTCACTAACCTGTATTTGGGTGATGGTGAAAGGCAGGCTGGTGGTTGAGATGACTGCCTGATGGAAAGCTCTACATACATGGCTTCTTGGGTGTCCTGTTGAATTCACAAATCCTGTTGTGTTCACAAATAAGCCCTAAAAATACATATGGCAAATACAGGATAATTTTTTTTCTTTGCGATCATTTCAGGATCCTGGATAGGCTTACTGGTGGGGTTCTTTCTTAGTGATATGTGTGCCAGCTGCTCTGAGAGGGAGAGAATCCAGGTGCTAGGAGGCCTGTGGAGGTTCCTGTGGCCAGCAGGGTAGGGCCTTGCTAGCCAGGGCCTGTCCCACCACCCCCAGCCAGGGAGCAAGGCAGACAGGTGTGGAAGTGAAGCCCAGAGCCCAGGTTACCAAGCAAACGTGACAGTGAAGCAGGTGGAACATCAAGCACATAAGGCAATCAGGATCAGGACTGGCGGGATTAGCAAGGGCCAGAAACATTCCAGGGATCACCATGCAGTTCCATGGTGACTGGGAAGGTCTAAAATCAACATGGGAAGTCGCTGCCCTTCTAATTCCCTTCTAGGTGAGGAGAGTATGGTGTGGTATGATCTCTGCATTTTCCTCCATTCGTCCACGCAGTATGCTCCAGGACATGGGGATACAACATGAGGTCACAATTCAGATCAGTCCTGCTGGACAGAAATATTTCTGGTTTTCAGTTCTGACATCAGTGAAGAGCCTCAGGACCTCCCCTGTTCTTCCAGAGCTGTACTTGAAAGAGGACACTTGGCATGGGTCTTGCTTTCCTTGCACCTTGTATTTTCTCTCTTGATGAGAAGCTGACCCATCATGATGATTATTGTTTCTCCATGATACTGGTAGACTTTTTCCTAGTTGAGAAAAGTGAACGTAAAACAGGCATAAAAGTGTTGGCTTCATACACAGCTAATTCCTACTTTATAAATCTCCTTAAGATTGTAATGAGGTCAGTATTACACAACGGACTGATTTTTAAATGTCTGGAAAAATCAATTGGAAATGTTCATCTCCTGACCTATTTTTCTATTACTGCTTCATATTTCTGACTTAAAGGTCCTTAGGGTTTTGATTCATTGCTGGTAAATTATTAATATTATGTATATGAGAAGCAGAGAAAATAGTATCTGATGTCTTTCCTCTGCAGCTCAAGACTCTTATTACAGAGGCCCATTCTGCATATGGAAGTCACATCTGAAAAACTTTTTCATTTACTGATTGATAATTTTTTTTCCCAGTTAATATTTTTAGCCTACTTGGTTACCCACCATTGAAATTCTTCAAGATGCTTTTTATGAATGAGGGAGCGCCAGAGGAAAAGGGTTACTGGACGAACAAAACTAATAAAATATATAAATTTCTTAACTGACTTGAAGATTCTGCTACAGCATGAGAGGCTGTTCTTTTGAAAGTAAAATAACTCATAGGCTGTTTACTTTCCAGCAAAATGTGATCATCTGAGGAACAGCCTGATTTTACAAGTCTCTGGTTTTGAGCAATTGGGATGTATGGGATATATGGGTTATGTGTGTGTGTACACATGTGAATTTCTTGCTATAGCATACTGAGTTTCTGTTTCATCTTATGTAGCCTCGTTCCTTTCGTGTGGTGCTGTAGAAGCTGCAGCTGTCCTGTCTTTTGGCTTGGTCAAGGTGAGGCCCAGGGAAAGGTGTGATGATGTTGGGACGCGCTCCACAGGCAGGAGGGAGGATGGAGCCACAGGCGGGGATGCAGAGACATGCTTGCAGTTTTGGAGATGGCAGGGCTGAAGAGGGATGGAAGAAACAGCTGGCGGAAGAGAGCGGGGAAAAGGCGAGCGGCGGGCTGAGGTGGGCAGAGGCTTTGAGCGCTGAATGGGGACGGAGATGCTGAGCAGGCGGGCAGGGCTCTGCGAGCAAGCGGAGGGCGGAGGCGCCACTGCCCTCGCCCATGGCGCTACGTGTGTCCGTGTGCCTGTCCCTGTCGCCTGCCCGTGCTCGTGTCCCCGTCCCCGTCCCTGCCCCGCTCGGCCCGCCCGGAGCCGCCGCTCTCCGCGCGGGGCGGGGGCCGGGCCCGTCCCGCCCCGTCTCGCCCCGTCACCAGGCGATGCTGCGGCCAAAATGGCGCCGGGCGTCGAGTGAGCGCGAGTGGGGATAGCGGCTCCGCTCCCGGCGCTCTCCCCACCTCGGGCAGGGGCGGGCGCAGGGATGAGGCGCGTTCCTGGTCCCGGCTGGTCGTCGTGAGGGGCGCGGGCAGGCAGACACCATGGCGGGGATCATCAAGAAGCAGATCCTGAAGCATCTCTCCAGGTTAGTGGGGCGCGGTGCCCCGGGCAGGCTGAGGCGGTGCGGGGGCGACTGCGGGTCCCGACCTGGAGAGCGACCCCCGGGCTGGGCGCTGGGCGGGGGGACCGGGTCCGTTCTGCCCGCAGAAGGGGGGACTGAAGCCGCCTCCTCGTAGTGATTTGGAGGCGGAGGGGGTGGCTGGCGGCTCGTGCGGGGCTGTCCGGCGGCCACAGCCGCGTAGCTGGCCCCCGGCTCCTCCGCCCGCTGCCCGGCGGCGCGGGCGGGGAGGGGGCTCGGTGTGGCTGGCGCAGGAGGGAGACACCGAGTGAGTCACCGGCGGCTCCGGCCGCCTCCCCGGCGGGCAGACGGTGCCCGCCCCCGCTGGCCGAGGTGTGCGGGGGGCAGAGCAGCGGGGGCAGCCCGGCCCCGGCGATCCCCGAGCGGGGGCGAGCAGCCGCCCCGGTGCGGTGCGGGGCGGTGCGGGGCGCGGGCAGCTCGGCCTGTGTCCTTGCAGCTCAGCTCGCCAGTTCCGAGCGCTTGAGACACAGGTGAGGCCGGGCCACAAAAAGGTGCACGCCGAGAGATGGAAATAAGTTCGTGGTTTTCTGGGTGACCGAAATAATGGCTGAGGTGCCTCGCGGCCTATAACAAAACAAACAGACCTCCTGTAAATTCCTTAGCTGTCAATGTCGTGTGCTTGAAAGATGGAGAAATCGCAGAAAGTACGGATGTGATTCATACAGTTTAAAAAAGCAGCATCAGGTTTCTCCCATTTTCTAAAGAGAGGCAAAAACCTGTTAGGTACTTGATCTGTCATAACACCACAGCGCTGATAATTCTTCTGAGCTTATTTTTGTGTCTTAGAAAATATAACCTGGAATACTTCAATTTTTTAGTTTTTTCTTTTTTCCCTCAAAATGTTCTGTTCCACTTTTGTATGGCATTTCTGAAAAGTGTTTATAGAGAAAATCAAACAAAATGAAGTGACAGATTGTAATTTCACTAATCTGTTTTCGATGCATACAGAAAACATAATTCTCATTTCAAATCCTTTGATATCTATCTGCTAAATGGGATGTATGGAGCAGTAATAGAATAATTTTTCTCCACCCTGCTCATGAGTTATGTAGCGGGGAATGCTGACAAAGAAATCCTTTCTTCACATGAAAATGACAGAGCACTGTGTGAATGGAAATGCAACTAGAAGATGTCATCAGCCTTGAGTCAGTTTTCTAATCAGCAGGGTGCTTGGAATAGCTGGGTTCAGCAGCTTGTTTCCTGTAGTGTATAGCGAGCTGTATGGAAAGAGAAGTGACCTCTAGTCTCTGTGCTACAGGTTAGCTCTAAAATGTGTCTGGGAATTAGGCATGAGTAAAATGGGTTGCTTTTTGTCTAGTTTTTCTAAATGAACAGCTGAGTAGATTAGAGCTTCATCATGTTGGTACATTTGTGATTCCTCTCTTGTGTGTTGTGATAATGCTTATTCAACAAGGCTCTGTCAAGTGGTTATGACAAATTTTATCACTTCTGGAAAGTTTATGGGGTATATGCAGTAATCTGAGGTTTGCAAGCTGAACTCGATGCTCATAATCCATACTATTCAGAGTGTGTTTGCTACCTAAAATGCAGACAGTATTATTAAGCCCCTTGTTATGGGTGTTTTTTATTACATGTTCAGATAATATCTTTACTTCCTGCAGAACAGGTGTTTCAGTGGTTTCAAAAGTTGGTTACTCAGAAAAACAGAATTCAAATGACATGAGCTTAAATTTCAGGACCTTGATTTTGTCACCAAAAATTATAAAAGCATTGATTCAGGATTTTCTTTAATAAAAGTTTTGTGGGAATGTGACTAAGGAGCCAAATACATAAGGAATTTCTTGTAATAGAGAGAGTGCCAAAGGACACTTTCACTTCTTACTCTTACTGTAGTAGTTGCTGTTCTGCTGTTTTTGGAGTTTATTGGAACTGCTGCCTGCTTGTCATCTTCAACGAAGCAGGTATTAAAATTTATGGGAAGAAGTCCATATTTTCAAAGTAATAGTGGAAAGAATTATCCTCTTACCTTGATTTATTTTCATTTCTGATTCTTTTAGTTCCCTTTATGTTTGAGCAAGGATATGAATTTGTACCTTAAGTTACAGAGAAGTACTTTGATTTTTTGCCACAAACCACAGAACAGTTGAGGTTGGAAGGGATCTTTAGTGGTCATCTTGTCCAGCTCACCCCAGTCACTGATTGGCAATGTTTGCCATGAAGATTACTGCAATATCTGTTAATCGTGTGTTTGCTCTTTTTCTATCTGGTACTGTATTTCAAATTTGAAAGCATTGTGTCATTCTGCAGTGCAGTTTCCATTTAGCAGTTCCCAGAGCTTTTATTAGATGAGCTGATAATGGACAGTGGTGTAGAAGGCGCCTCATAATTCTAAATTTGTTAGACAGTGAAAATTTTACATGGGTACGATTCTTTAAGGTCTGAGAACAAGATGACCCAAACTGCATTTTGAGACTGTTTTGATATCTAAATTACTTTTTACTTTTGTAAAGGGCTTTTCTTATTGCTGTGTTATGCTTTAAGACCAGTGAAGGTTGTAAAGCTTATTTTATTCAGCTTGTTACATGTCAGGATGTGGTGATGAGTTTTTTTTACTTTTTTCAGTCTTTTAAAATTTCAAAAAGTGTTCTCTGTCTTCAACATGCATTGTTCTTTCCCAAGGCTGTGGTAGAAAACAAGAAGGTGGGGAGGGGTAGGAACAAACTACATGTGGTTTTGTTGTACTTCATGTTATTTGGTGCCTGGTGTAGGATGTGAAACTAAATGTATCAACTAAACTAAAGAAATGAGTTTGCCATTTGGAGGCTTGAATTTTTCTCAAGTTCATGTTGTGTTAGGTGTGGTTTTACTGAATGCAGTTGACAGAGTGTCTATTTCATATGTCCCTAAAATGAAACAAGTGTCTGGATAGCAGCATCATTCTTTACAAAAGGTAGGAAAGATACACCATCCCTAGGAGAAGTCTTCTCTGTAGTGCTGGGATCACTTACTCGTTGTGTAAAGGTCTTCCCCAGTGAACTGAAATTTGTGTTGAGTCTTCATTTGTGCTGTTACCTATTTTCAGTGGGTGAGAGATTTCTTGTTGAACAGCACCTTTTTATTGCAAGAGTTTCTGTTCAGTGCTCTGCTATGATAATTGCAGATACCCTTCAGCATTCCTTCTTTTTTCTCAGACTTGGTGGACAAGTGTATGAAACAGTGGTGTTAAAGATTTCTAAGAGAAATCTCGATTCCCCTGTGCAAGTTTTACTGTGGTGTTACTGTATTTGATTGTGAGGGAGATCATCTCCATGGCAGGGGTTTCAATCTTGGGGTTTTTGGGTGGAAACTACATACAGAGTTCGGGTATTACTAACTCAGACTTGTGTAAGGGTGTTTTCAGGTGTTTTTTAGTTTTGGCTCTTAGTGTCATTGAAATTCTCTTTCTAGTTAATGAGCAGTCTGAGTCTTCTGTGTATGTGCATGATCTGTGCCTTTCTGTGAAAAACAGTTTTGTTTATCAAGATGTGTGTAAGAAGCATGAAGGCGAGCTTGTAAACTTTGCCTATCTGCTAAGTAGCCACACTGAATATGACAGTCTTCACCTCAATTGATATTAACTCTTAAAAGTTTGTAGATGATGACATACAGTTCAACTTAAATAATTAAAGTTTGCATCCTACTCAATATTTTCCATGAAGAAAACAGAGGTTTTAAAGTGTTTGGTATGGTAGAAATTGTTTTCAGTTGTGTCATTAGTTAATGTTCTGCATGAACTTAGACCTTTGTTTCTGCTTATCTGAATCAATAGATGTGAACATACTAAGATTTAAATAGAAGAAAATTGCAGTGAGTTGTGTGACAATTATTTTCATCTCATAGTTGGGAAGTCATTCTAAAGCTCCCATGAAGAATGGTTGTACAAAGAATAGCATCCTGATTGTATGGATGTCAGGAATCAGCTGGTCCTGATATAAACAATGATATCCTATGTCATCTGGTACAACTTTACTGATACACATCCTACCAAGGTATTTGCCCTGCATATTGACCTGCTTTTATGCCAGTCAGACTTGCCTGACTGGCGAGGAGTTGTCCTTTCAAGAGATCTGAGGTGACTCCTTTTACAGTAAAGCAGTGTAAAACCTCTATTGGGTGGGCTGTTTCCTTCCTGTAAGTAAATGACCAAGATTGTTTGGATGAACTTTGAAAATTCTGCTAGTAGCAATATAAGTAGGTTTTGCTTATTTTCAGTTTTGTGTATTCCACTTCTGTGTCACTTCAGTTTTGTGAAAATTAGCCAATTCTTTTAGCCAGCCAAAGTACACAAAGTGTCTACTTTTCCCTTCTCTCTTTGCTTTTGCTCATTTTGCAGTGTATTCTAGGTGACTGATCTTATTGCCTTGTGTAGTATGTGAGAAAATTGCAAAACACAATGTAGACATAACAATCTCTGTTATTCTGAATGATTCTGTACTGAATCTGAATGCTTGCAGAAAGTGTTAGCATTGTGTCTGTCTTAAATGCTGCACCTAGGGAAAGAATAAGCCTAAAAAACTCCAGGTAGTAAAGCAGAACTACTTGAGACAGCAGACAAGAAGGAGGAGAAAGAGCAATTTAAAGTTTCACTGTAATCCTGTACTTCTTAAATACTCTTATGTTTGAAAATCAATACTTTCAGTATTTAAGTGGAGACTTCATGCCAACAATATCTTCTGTGTGAATGTGTTGGTAATGTTCTGATGAGTGTGAAGGAATGAATAAACACTTTTTTCAACAGAAATAAAAAATTTTCACTTTCTTCTGTTTTTGTTAGTAGCTTCCTGCATCATATTGCATTTTAAGATTCTGTAACAGAACATATTCCAAAATTCAAACTTAAATTGCTGTGGTACTTTATGAAATTATACATGTATTTTGGAGATAAATGAGCAATAATGCATTTTCTGATAAAATTCTTAATCGTTACCTTTATTAAGATTTTGATATTAAATCTTGTGTTACATCTCAGAAAGATCATTTAAGCTTTCAGTGGTGTTTGGGTTAATAAAATAAACTCAATGGATTTGACTTCTTTTCAGTTTGTTTTACGTTACTTTTGCAAATGTATTATAAATCTAAATGCTAATTCTACAGACATTGTAGAGTTAAAGTTCTGCTGAAGCTTTGTTGAAATCAGACAACTCTTGTGCATACATAATAAAAGCTAATACATTTGCACAATCAAGAAGAATTAATCAGCAGCATTTTAGTTGTATGTGATCATTTACTTTAAAGAGTTCTCAGAATACTAGCAAGTTTCACAATGAAAATTATCTTGAAGATTGCTCTGTTCAAGTATCTGACACACTAGTATTCCCTGGGGAAAAAAGGATATTTAAATAAAGCTTTTAAATGAATAAAATAGTCTCTTAAGGTCAAGTGATTATGGAGTATGTAAGAATCAAAAATAGACCACAGTTAAATTTTTTTAAAAAAATTTTGTTATTTCTTCTGCCAAAGCCTTCAGTGTTTTGAGTTTTTTGGTTTTTTTTTTAGTTTTTAAGCAGAATAAAAGTCTACTGAACAACTTCAAGAATGAGAGATGCTTTTTAAGGTGTCTTGTTTTATTTTTTCTTTTTTTCTACAAGATGACTGGACAAAGGAGATCAGATAATTTCAGTTGAGATGTTAATGGAATTATAAAAGCTTACAGGAAGTGATTTATTTCACAGGTTTTTTGCACATAATGAGAATAATTGCTAACAAGTAACTACTCAATTATATCAAGGAGTATTTTGGGTTTGGCCACTTGCTCAACGACCCAGGTTTCTCAATCCAGTAACTCCTGTAGGGAGTACACCTTTGTGGAGCTGGTGCTAACCACAGTTCAGATACCCTTCATTGTCTTCTTTTTTGATAAGGAAACACAGGAGAGGAAAGATCTCCAGCTGGGCTGTGCTTTTTAGTTCTTCCAGCCTCTGGCAGATGGATGCATGAGCCTTGCTGGAAGAAGAATGTCCCCAGCACACATTTCATGGCAGCTCTGCCATGCATCTTTACCATTTAGCTTGAGAACACCAGAGTTTTGGTTTTTTTGCCCTAGAGATGCTTGCTCCTTCTGACTCCCAAAGAAGCAACACTTGGATCCAGCTACCCAGGAATCTGCAAGTTATGTGGTTGCCTACTGCTGAAACAGTTTTCATGTTGTAGTTTCTTCCATGGCTGGGAGTCTGGAGACTTGAGAAGAATAATTTGTAATTAGGTATCTGTAATTCACCTTAGTGATAAATCTCTTAAATTCTGTTCTGATATCCCAATAAACTGCCTACCAGCTCACTGTCCAAATGTTTGGGTTTTATTGCACCCAAAAGGGTGAAAGTGTAGGAATTACTGACATTTAAGCTGAGGCATCTCTTTGAAGTGAAGACAGTTAGCAGAGAACTTTTTTTTGGAGACCTTTATTGTACTAAAATTTCATAGCCTGCAAAATCAGACTGTCAAAATGTGTGCAGGTCTTTGTAGCACCACCCCAAACACAAAAACAAATCCAGAAGTCCCATTCCCCTAGATCTCTAGAGTCAGGTTTCTTTAGTGTGAATTTTGGATAGCTGAGGTTGAGACACTGTAAATAGGAACAAATAATGTGAGAAATCTCAGGCTGGGCAAAACAAAACTGAAAAGTTGTCTTCCATTTAAAAATAAGATGAAACCCTCTTGTGCTGCATCTTTGGGCTATCTTCCTGTCATCTTCCAAATGTACTTACTGGGTATCTCTGAAATGACTTGGCTACATTATCAGACAGCAAGGGATCCTCTCACAGGAATCTAGTGTTTTACAGAGATCTGTTTGCTTTTGAATTCTGTAGTGTCATGATGTGTAACAAACTGTTGTAACTACAGTTTATCTTCAGCTAAACCTCTCTTACATTATTGTATCACTCCTTTTTCCCTTTGAACTTGATCCCTTGTGTGTCCCCTGTGTCCCGTTCCCTGCAGCGATCCCAGCTGGCTCTGGTGGAGATTGGTTTGCTGTGAATATCCTTACTACCAAAATGAGTCCCAGAAGCTTCTCAGAAGCCGTGGCAACTGACCACTTGCTTTCACCAGGAATAGGGGCCTTATGTCTGAATTCCTTGTCCTCAGGTAACTTCCCCTCTCCCACCTTTGTAGAGTAAATGTAAGAGGTGGTATGGATTTTTATAAATTTCGGAGTGAAATGAGCTCTGTAAAATGTTTCTTGGGTTTCCAGTTCTGTTTCTTTTATTAAATTTAAAATTCTGCAAAAAATAATTGTTTGCTATGCAGCTGTGTGTTTTGGCTTCTTTGGGGTTTTTGTAAGTCCTAAACTAAATTTGCAAAATGAGTTTGTGAACTGAATCAGCAATCCCATTATAAACATACCTCTGTGTGTAATTTCTAAATGTAATCTGGGTATTTCCCAATATCTTTAGGCATTATGACATTTACTGTTTATTATTTGCATCTACTTAATTCCTCTTAATTACTTATTATATTTCCTCTGTATTGGTCTATTTAATGGATTGGTCAGCTCTTTAACTAGTTTATAGAAGAAAGTGTCTGATTTTCTTTATTTCTTTTTTAAATTAAAAGGGTTCTTATAGTTAATATCTTATCAAAAGATCTTATTTTTTTGTGAGATCTGATCAGTTAGGATTAGAAAAGATACCTGCTAATGTCGTATAAATAAATGATGCAGTTTCCAAAAAGCAGGTATTGTTATGCTTTTACACTATATCATTATTTAATGATTTTAAATTTCTGAAGTTATATTTCATCAAATGGGGGTTTTTTGCATTAGGCATTAGAATGTTGTATTTTAAGTGGAGTTTAATAGTTATCAAGTATAAGCAAATTGAGGTGGGGTTTTTGCTGCCTGCAGTAGGGAAGTTGTATATACATAGCCACATGATGTATGATATATTCAGGGTTTTATGTTACCTTGTACTCAACATATCATTAAAGCCTGATGTATAGGATTGTCATGTTGAGTAAAGTTCTTTGGGTTTGATCACATTGACCATTTCTCTGCTTGATGTGAAAAGACTCATGGAATAGAAAAGCTTAATATTGGTCTGTGTGAGGGTTTGTTGTAAATGAAAGGTAAATTGCTTGAGCAATGTTTTGCTTGCAACATGATTATCATTTGTGCAGTGCAAGCCCCTCATTTATGCACAGTGCTTGGCTGTGTCTGCGTGGATCTGCTTCATGACACATAATTAGATAATAACCATTGATGACAGCAGCTGTCTCAGTTCTGCCTGTACCCAAAAAGCAAGCAATACAGCTTTTCTAAATGGAAAGAAAATAATTTCCTATATGTGTTATTACAGAATTAACTAGAGGAAGCATTATATGCTGTCAAGAGACTTGGTGGGGATGTCAGAACTTGAGAAAATATGGAACGGGTCTTGAAGTGCATAGGAGTCTACTGAGATGGCTTTAGGAAGTCACCTGGAGTGGGAGTCTGTGCTGAAGTCTTTCTGTGTTGTGGTGAAATTGAAGCAATTATTTGAAAGTATCAGCAAAGCAGATGTGTTTTTCTGGGCTCCTACAATGGGTTGGATAAGGGGTTGGTGTGATACTGCACCAGATGTGTTACACAAATACAGGTTGCTCATTGAGCCAAGGTCCTGATTAGTGATTTCCCTGGAAAGGAAGATCTGTCTTTAGACTATGATAGGTCAAAAAGTATGGTGACTGTTAGGTGCTTCAGGTCCTATATAGCAGCCTGAAAAGTACACCTGAAGCTGTAGGGTTGTAGGTGGTATTTTGGACTTGTCCAGTGTGCTCTAACTCATGGCCAGCCCGAGAGCAGTAGGTTCAGGCTGGGTGTGTAAACAAGGAATGCCCTGTCCTGCTCCAGAGGGTTGGGTGATGAGCACCTTCACAAAGTGCTTTGCAGCAGATAATGCAGAAATCCAACAGGTCATGGAGGGTTGTCCATCTTGCATTCAGACACCACATACACACCTGACAATTCGGCAGATGTTCAAGGTGAGATTAGATAAAGCATGTAGGCATTTGTGTGGAGTGGCCACAATTCCAATAGGTAAAGGGGTGATACCTTTCTTGTGTACAAATTGATGTTGGAGGGTGTAAGAAGGTGCCAGTTGGGTGTCACAGATAGTGAGAGGTGTACTTGGTCAAGCCAGTTACTTAAAATCAGCTATGGTTTGTGGTGCTAGGCTGGATGAGAGGAACTCAATTGTAACAGTATACACTGTTCCCAATACTTTGTTTCTGTGGCAAATTGGACTGAGAGTTCCTTCTGTTCTTCTACTTGAAGTCTTAAAATTTGAAGTGGTATAGTAAGCTGAATGGTAGTAGGCCTCCTTCACTCTGTTACTTACAACTTCCTGAGAAACTCAATTGAAAAAGACCATTTTTCTTGTTTCAGGAATGGCATAATATTCCTTAGTGATCAAATAACATGATTACGCCAGGTGAAACAGTAAAAAAAATCCAGTTATCTTCATGTTCCATTTCTGCTGTTCTGTTATTGATCCAGTTGCCAGTGCTTAGTAGGTCATGCTTCCCTTTTTCAGAGCTTGTTTAAGCAGTTTGAGTTCATAACAAGGAGATAATCAAAACCTGCAGCACGCACTGCGATTTAATAATTTGTCATGATTAGAGCATACATTTAGAGTCATATTGCTCAGGAAATTTTATTTAAAAAGCAGGGAGGCACATGGTAGAGCTGGGCAAGGCGGTTGTATGTTCAGGAGGTGTGCAAAGCAGCTGAGAATCTGTGGCCAAATGTGATCCAGACTTCTCTTATTTCTCTGCTAAATCCAGAGGTTGGGGTTTCTGTTCTCAAACTTGACAAGGCACCTGGTATTTGCTCTGAACATTTGGGGAGCACTGCTTTAAGCTTCATGTGGTTTGTGACCTTCCATATGCAAACCCTAAGCTTGTGACTTCAGAGAAGTGTTTTACCATCTTCTCTACCCGTTTTGGGGTTGTTTTTTTTTGTTTTTGTTTTTGTTTTCAGCTCCTTGGCCATTTTCCCTGCCAGCATGGTGGAGTTCAGCTCCATTCAGAGCTCCAAGCCTGTGGTGTTACAAACAAACCTTTAGAAAATAAATATTTTAGGCAAGGAAATAAATGCATCTTTTATGTAGGTTTTGAGTTGTTTTAGAGGGAGAGATCTGAGAGAACTGTTGTGGTCCTGACAAAATACATTGATTGTAACTTACTCCTCTTTGATTCTTAATACTGCAAGGTTAGTGTGCAGTCTTTTTTGCTTTTCACTAAACTCTTAGTCTGTACTTTGTAAATTAAAGCTGAACTGTATAACTGCATAGAAACGTTTAGTGCCTGTGTGTAGATGTACCCAAGGGAGCTATGTCAGGCAGCTTGTGATATTGATAAATTCATATTTCTGTATTCTTGCATTTAAGATGTATTTTACAGCATTATTATTGTAATTATACAATTCAGTATTAAAACTGTATTGAAATCCATACATCACATAATTCAAACCTCAGATATGTTTTGAGAAAGTAAATGTAGTTTGTGAAATTGAAACTCAATCTGTGAAAAGTTTTGCTAAGAATATCTTCTCACAGCATACCTGTTGAGAGTTTCCTTCCACGACTTTTGACATAAAGGGTAGTCTTAACAGGTAGAGATCCTCTTATGGCTGTCTCTTCTGAATGAAGCAGCACTTAGCACATTTTTCCTTTCACTGACTGCAGGAGAGCAAATAAATTCAAAGCAACACTCTTGGAAGAAATAAAAAGATGTATATTGAAAAAATGATGGTCCTTGAATTTTTTCTCTGTCCTTCTGCTCCCTGTTGAGAGAGACTGTCCTCTATTTTGTTTGTTTAAAGGATATTGAAAGTAACTAAAAAATGACTTTGCTGTTGCCATTCTTCTCCTTAATGGTATTTTGGTATCTTTCTTGCTCTGAAGTTTGAAAACCTCTTTCTGGAGGTCCTGTATGTTTTGCTGTGATGTGTCTGCAGCTGTGACCAGGATAATGCTTAGATCTGTCTCCTAGCTGAGAGGCATTTCTGGTGTGGCTGAGCAGCAGGGTACTCTGAGGGGGACTTTTTTCATAGAGCATGAGTCTCAGGAGACTTGTGTGTGTAATGGCAGAATGGTTTTGCGTTTTATGTGTAAATCTGACTTCAAAATGACATCAGTTTGTAATTCTTATGTTGATCCTTACCTAGAAAGACAAGAGTGAGAGGTACTACTGGGTGACTGAAAACACTCAATGGCTGCTGGTTTTTTTCTAGGAATTTTGTACCACCTGAGTCGGATGACACTTTGCAATGATTTCTGAGATAGGAAGTTTTATATTTTGGAGTTACTGAGAGGTTGTTTTAATGAGGAGAGTTTTTTAGCTCTTGTCATTATTCTTTCTTATTGAAAGCAAGAAAAAAAGGTGAACAGAAAACAAAATAATTCAAGTCCTTTATTCCCCTCATGTGTCTAAACAGAGCATTTAGAAGTACATTAGTTGCCAAGGAAAATAATTTATCAATAGATTATCTCAATATGTTTTTAATACTGAAAATATGGAACTATGTTATTCACGGATAAATTATCCACAAGTGATGAGATTTAATGGCTGTCATAAGAAACATGTCTAATATTATTTGCAAATACGTACTGCTAGCATTTTGTCAGGCTAGGTAAATGCATTTTCAAAGCTAACCATCCTGGGAATGGAGTAAGGCTCAAAAAATGCCTGCACTGTTTCAAGCTATACTTGGAAACTGTTAAGAGGCAAAAGCTTGCCTACCAGACCTTCTTCATCTTCTTCTACCATCCCCCCCCAGTATCAGACTTAATGAGGACCTTGTAGTTCAGTTAGAAGTTGGTCTCTTGAATGGAAAGGAGATGCTGGAATTGCACCTCCTGGGGCATTGCTGCAGGGCGATGTTCCATCCTTGAGGACAGACAAACCCCTCTGCTCTCTGCCTGCACAATAGCAGCACCAGGAGATTTTGGTGAGAAAAGTCACAAAGCATAAAGCCAACAGCAGTATTTTCTACTATCTAATACTGTAAAACTAGACTCAGTTCATTTTCAGAAACAATTTTTCATGGCAGATTGAAAATGTGGTAAAGTATAGCCTGTTCTTAGCTTGTGGTAGATACAGCTACAGCTGTTGGTTTGAGGGCAGAGAACCCGTGGGTTCTGTCACCTTGTCTCACAAGGATGTGAACAATTTGACACAGTCACACAGGTTGTTTCATTGTCTCAGCAAATCCTAATGCATTTGAAATAAAAAGTAATTTACGTGGACACTTTGTACCACATGGATATCATATTGAGCTTTTAAATTTTCATCTAGTATTTTATATACCTCGTGCTGCTGTGTGAGTATGTGTATTTCTAATTTGTCATTAAATTCTATAACTAAATCTAATTAATATCGTAAATAAAATTTTTTATTACAAGATTTTAACTAAATATATAGGAAAGTACTGCTTATGACAGTAATTTTTTTAGCAATTTGAGATATTTTTTCTCCTTTCAAAAAGTTAAAGAATGAAATAAATTCAGCTCTGCTTTATATAGTTTGAAATAAGTAGTTCAACTGTTTAAGTCAAGGATCATTTATTATTCCGGGTAACACAAAAATTAGAAGATATCTCACAATATATTTCTGTTTATGTATTTATAAATTGAGCTAATGACTTGAAAAAGATTAGAGGGACAAATCAATTGCATCGTACCATTTCTTTCCAGGGTGAAATTTATCTAAGATTTCTTTACCCCAGACCATTGCTTTAAGTTAAATTGTCACTGATATGCAGGATAGCTTAGATTGCTTTACATGTATTTACTTAAGGTGTGTTTGTTTTTAGGTTCACCAAAAATCTGTCACCTGACAAGATCAACCTGAGCACGCTAAAGGGGGAAGGTCAGCTGACCAATTTAGAGCTGGATCAAGAGGTACTCCAGAACATGCTGGATCTTCCAACATGGCTGGCAATAAACAAGGTGTTTTGTAATAAAGCATCCATTAGGGTGAGTGTTTTATTGTGCTGGAGTGGTAATTAACCAAATCTTTCTTCTTCTCTTTCTGTCTTTGTAAACTTTCAAGCAACTTTGTATTAGTAGGAAATTGTGATAAGTGCTTGATAAAATTTTAAAGAACAACAAAGATTTTATCAGCAATTATGATCTTTGTTATTTTTGTTTCTCGTGTGATAACAGAAAATACATCTGGAAATAATGAAAATAAGAGTGATTATTTTTAATTTTCTTTTTCTTTCTGGGGAGAATTCATTCCTAAATGTTTTGAAAATGAGGTAGAAGTAAAAGTTTGTATTTGTCCATGGTAATTAGTCTGTTATAATTATTTATTATTCTCTTTCATGTGTGTTCTCTCTTCACTCTTCTTCATTTATTGCTTTCTCTCTTGTTCTGTTCCCATTTCCAAAAATACCTTTCCGAGGGATTGTCATCTCTGGGAAATGTGGGAAACACAGTAAATTTAGTAGATACTGTGTTTTTGGTCATTGTGGCTGCTAATAATTGAAACTATGTACATCATCTCTACCACATTTTACGAGTGTAGGTTTAAGAAATGAAGGATGGCTTGTTCTTGACTGAAGTTACAATATGGTCAAACATTAGCATGTCCTTAGTCTTTTGGTGGGGGTTGTTTATGGTTTTTTTAGTGTACTTTGGTTTTTTTTCCCCACCATGGGAGATTGTCCTGATTTTTCTGAATGTGTACTTGATGTTTTGTTGCAGGTATCCAATCAGTTGTAGGTCAACAAAGGAAATGTCAATTTTCTTTCTTCTTAAAGGAAAGAATGTATAAGGCAGTGGTGCTTTTTCTGATGCCTGTCTACTCACTGTTAAAGAGACAGATTCTACTTTATTCCTCTGCTTTTCTGTTTGGTAATAAGTAGATTTTGAAGTTCAAAGTTTTTAATACCTAGTGTGTGCATAAAGCTGCCATATAGTATGTTCAGATGAACTTAGCATAATATTACTTTCAAAATACTAAGTTCAGAAGTTGGAAATATAATTTGTATGCCTAAAACACATTCTGTGTAATTTATTTTACTGTATTTTTAATATTTAATTTGCTTTAGAATAGTGTTTTCTCTTGCAGATACCATGGACAAAATTGAAAACACATCCCATCTCTTTGGTGAGCTCTGAAATAAACTCTGAAATGTACTGTGTGTAGCAGAACCTATATCAAATATTTATATAGTTCTCTTGATGTGATTCTAGAAATAACTGAAACATTAACAGGCCTTTACTAAGTGTCCTCTGGGTAGCTGCATGTCAAGGCAGATCAAGGTTAATGTTTTCCTTGGTAGGTTTGTTTTCCTAACCTGTGGCTTCAGTATAATCACTGTAATGTTTGACCATTAGCTCATTTTAGTCAGTCAAGTTTTTAGTTGTTATATGTCAATTTGGGTTTACCTGAAAGGTAGTTATTTGTCCAACTAACCCCTTTTACAAGTTCCCACCTTTCTTTTGGAGCTGTCTTTTCTGGGGCTTTTCAATTCTACATCTGTACTTTACACAGTGATGTCAGCTATAGCAAGTTTGACACACACAGCATTTATAGGGTTTTTGTAACCACCTAGGGTTCAGCCTGCATATAAGTAGGAGGTAAAATGTGTAAATAGGACTCCACAACAATTAGAAGTCTTGTTGATTCTTGCATTTGTTTCCCTTTGTTTTAAATATACTAGCAGTTGGGGTAGCACCAGAAGTAATTTATTTGATGACTTTCTCAATTGCATTTGCTTAAGGGTGGATATTCCTTTAGCTGTCATGTTTCCCAGTCTTGCAGTGAATATGCTTATAATCCCTTGGTTCTGAATCAGACTTGGGAAAGACATGTTGTTTTAAATAATTGATGCATTTGCTAGTGACCCAGTTGGAATGTACTGATGTCTGTACTGCTTCTTCCTGACACCCAGAACTTAAAGTCTGGTAATGCTGAGGGTGATTCAACCTCTTGGCTATGAGATGCAAATGCCAAATTAGGAAATTGGTTTAAGCTGTGCTATTCTTAAACATGACATACTTTGACCCATGGTAGGAAGGCGCTGTTTGCTTTGCTCCTGTTGAACTTACATTAGCACTCTTTGAGGCTAAGATAATTTTCAAGGTAACCTTTTTCACATAAAGATTTTCTTGAACAAGTGCATTAAGTTGGTAACAAATGTTTACTATTCAATGGTAGATTGTACAACAGACTGTTTTGATTTCTAAAGGAAAGTGAATTCAGTAGCCCAAGTGCCAAACCTCAACCCTTCATTACATCACTGAACTTCTGCTGTTTTGACAGGGGCAGGGAAGGGGGGATATTTTTGCTACTGAGAGTTGAATTAAATTGGAATAGCATCCTCTGTTTGCACAGCTTACTGGGTAACTAGAATGCATTGACTAGCCAAAGGGCCTTTCACTGAGCTGAGTTGCCCTTTGTAAGAATCAATCTGTTAACATAGTGGCACATACTGTTATCTTTGTTCACAACCCAGTTCTGGTTTTGCATGATAAACAAAATTGTTTCCAGGAGTCATTTTGGGCCCCAAGGACAATCTGCAGCAGTTTTTCCTCTATCCAAGTACAGTAGTTGCTAGTGAGAAAAGACATAGATCTGCATCCCAGGCATTCTTTGTTACCTCTTATTTTATATTGTGCAATCTCCTTGAATCACTGTACTGTTGTTCTGTGCACTAGTCATGTAATAAAGGGAATTCTTAAAAGGGTAGTCAAACATCCAAAACTGTTAGGATAGCTAGGAGAAATCTTGGCTTCCCCCACCATCCTCAAACTAAGGAATTAGGTTTTTCTTGTTTTTTTTTTTTCTCTGTTGTTTTCAAGGCAAGATAATAATTGAGATTGCTAAAAAAGATAATTTTGAAATGTCCACATTTACTGTTAACTGCTATTGCTTCCCTTTAAGCATTAAAATACAGTGAAGTATAAATAAATCCAGACTAGACAGTTCATGAATTTTTTTGGTTGTAGCCAGGTTTTCATGGATAAGAGTAGCACAGAAAAATGTGAAGCAAGCAGATTATGACAACAGGCATGATTAACACAATATGAAGATAATCTAGTAACTAAGGCAGGTTGAATAATGAAAAATCTAAAATTGAGGACAAAGGGTTTTTTGGTGTTTGTCTGACCTAAGAGCATAAATGGGGGAATTCAGAAGGGGTGGTAGAAAGTTATAATTAGACATGGAAAAAATCTTAACTGCTGTGCTTTGAATCAGCTTGCATTAAGTATTAAGTATTTCATTGAAAGAACAGACATATGGAAAGAAAATTCAGATGACTACACATTAAATCATGTGCATTTTGAAATGAGATTTTTGAAAATGTATGTGTTGGATAAATAATATTCAGGGATCAAGGATTTCATGATTGAGTGTTTCATGGGAACACTGGGAATGTATGTTAGAACTCACAAAATTTTAAAAAATAGTAAAAAGTTTAAAAAAGATAATTCCTAGTGCATTACAAAAGTTTATGGAAAAGTTGACGTGGTGGGAAATGTTTTATGTATATTTCAGAAAAATACATTTGAATTTTTTCATTTGGATTTTTCTTCTTCATATGTAATCTGTTTACTTTGTTACCTCTAAGGTCTCAAATTTTTTTGTTTTGTTTTGTTTGTCAAGTCCTTGGATAAAGTTGTAATGGAAATGAGCACATGTGAAGAGCCACGTGCCCCTAATGGACCCTCTCCTATAGCAACTGCATCTGGGCAGAGGTCAGTGATGGTACTTACATGTAATTGGTCCAAAAAGGTTTGTAATTGTATAAAATGGATCAATTGCAAATTTTCAGAAGTACATATGGTTGCAGCTTGCCATTTCCATCTCCTCCAAAATTTTATTTTGTTGCCTGTGTGCAAAGTAGTGTAGTGATAATGGAGCTATCTAGACCCAAGCCTGGAGAGAACATGTGAACTAGGTATGGAGCTTGCAAGATACATTCATAGGGGTGCACCTGCTATGCCAGATATTTACTGAGTTTAATTGATATTCAGTTTTTTAAAAATGAATGATATCTTACCTTCATCTTTTTTGTAAAATACGTGTAATGTTCTTGTGGGTTTTAAAAATTTCTCTTTTGCATTTATTTTGTCTTAAGAGTTTTAAGGGTTTGTTAGTGCAGTGTTTTAAAGTTCTATTTCCTTAATTGTATCAGCTGATTCTTACTGAGTAATTTCATGCACACTGTGTAGCCCAAAACTTAGGCAATTTGGTGAGAGAATACAACATTACATAAATGATTTTTGTCTCTCCACACCCCAGTCATTTCCTTTACATTTCCTTTACTCAAAACAGTTTTCTGTGGTCACAGGGACCTATATACAGAGAAATAAATGTGATGATACAGTTTTTTTTCTTGTTGTAACTTCTGTGCAATGTGTAGAAGTAGTTCATGGGCCTCTGTGTCGCCCAAGGTACAACTTGGAAACCACTGCCATAAAGATTTTGTGTAGAATGAAAGTTGAAAAAGGAATGACAAACCACACAAGTGTTTTTTTTAAACAAGCAGAAAAAACCCCAGGAAAACAAAAGGGTGGAAATTTTTAGGTATTAAAATAATATTTAATATTCAATTTTCCATACACTAATCTAACACATTCAAAACATATGAGATTTTTATTTAAAAATTATTTGCAACAGCTTAATCATTTTTAATACTGGAATGCATGTTGATTTGCTGTAGAAATATAATCACCATATAGGATGCCTTTCTTTATAGAACGAAATAAAGCAACTACTTTATCCTACTTTGAATATCTAAAAGTTATTATTTTTAATTGGCAAAATAATTTGGCTTATAGACATAAATACTAACCAGACTGGAATTGTCAAGTAATTATTTGAGATCAATTACTCCTTATGTATGCATAAAGAAGAGTAAGCTTTCTGCATAATGATGTAGACTGCTTTTTTATGTATGTATAATAACATATAATACATACATCCATATATTGTACCATGGAAGGATTACATTAACTGTTATACTTTGTGTAGATTGATCCTGGTCAAATGTATGTTTTTTAACTTTGTAGAGATGAGGCTCACAGAGTGAAAATTGTAAACTACATCAAGTATATTAAGCAAAAGTTTCTAACTTTAGAATACATTAGTAACTCAATTTTTTTTAACATCTGTTTCATAATTTATGTAATCTGTTTAATTTTGTGCCCTTTCACTTGGTTTATATTTAATGTTGGCATTTCTCTTTTTAGTGAGTATGGCTTTGCTGAAAAAGTGGTAGAAGGCATTTCAGTTTCTGTGAACTCCATTATAATAAGGATTGGTGCAAAAGCCTTTAATGCTTCATTTGAACTTTCCCAGCTGAGAATATATAGTGTGAATGCAAACTGGGAACATGCTGACCTTAGATTTACCAGAATACAAGAAGCTCAACGTGGAGAGGTAAGTATACCTTTTACTAACTTTTTTCTCTTGTTTTTGTGGTAAAGGAGAAAGTTAAATTACAGCCTTTTACAAGGTAGAGAACATGCCATGACTGGGAATGGAGACATTCTGTGCTCAGTAATTTCAGTTGTCCTTTAGGAACAGAAATATGTAAAAATGGTAGGTGTCACATTCAAATGGCCAGCGTGGATGCTTAGGCAAGAACAAAGACTGGGGCAAGCAGGTTTCCCTCTTACATTCTCCAAGTATGCTACTATTCTAAAATGCAAACTGAGCCAGACTTGGAGGTACTGAAAGAAGAAAGAATGGTATATTCAAAATGGAAGGATAAGAACTTGTGCTGGTTTTGTTATTGTTGTTGTCATTAGTAGTAGTAGTAATAATAATAAGAACAACAAGAGTCATATTTTAGAAGTTTAAATTAGTTATTTATTTGCTTGTGAGGGTTGCCTGGTAAGGATTTTCTTTTTCTAGAGGAGTTTAAAATTGAATTTAGTTAAGTTCTTGTGCAATTTTTTTCTTGGAATACCTAAATCATATGTGTATATATATAAAAGTAATAGCAGTAAAATGTATATGTTTCAACTGTCCCAGAGAACAGTACTTTCCCACTTCATTTGCCTTTTCCCAGCTAAGCAAACTTAAATGTATACTGAGTGCAAGGTTGATTCTAAATATTGTATTCAGGGCAACTTATTTTAGCATCATACATCTGGCCAGCTTACTCCAGAGTTAAGGAGTCTGGTAGGTGATTTTTATGTAGGAAAAGAAACCCCAAGAGAATATCAGTTAAAAATACCACAGAGGTAAGAAGCTGAAAACTATTTTTCTGACAGTTTTCTTTTTCTGCAGGTGAGGTGTATGATTATGCTCCCATGTTAATGAAGTCTGAATGGGAAGAATTAAAGTTTGACTAGATGGAGTTTTGTATTGGCAGATTTTTTGATTTTGTGGTTTTTAGGAAGAATTTGATTCTGAACAGTTGACCTGTACACAACAGAGCTTTCCTTGAGAGAGGGCTCCTTTTAGTGGAATTAATACCAGAAACAAATTTCTAGAAATTGCAGTGAATGATTTGTTAGCAGCAAATTGTAGCTACATTCTTAATATAATAAGTAATCTCCTTAGAATACTTTTAGAAGCTTTCGATCACACTGCATCTCCTGTATGAGGAGGATAGGTACTCTGCTTTTCTGCAAATAGTGTTTCAGGATGCTTTGCATTGCACTTTCCATCTTGCTCACTTGACAGAGTGTACCTCCTTTCCAGATACACAGGGTTTGTTTTACTTAAGTCTCTGTATATGTTCTCAGGACATAATGCTGTAAGGTTTTCAAATTGATAAGAGGAGAATGACACGTGAAGAGTAAGACATATACCAAACAAATTTTTCCATCTTGCCCTTTACTCATGGCTGATCCTTTTTTCAGAGAGTAATCATCAAATCATGGAGTCATTAAGGTTGGAAAAGACCTGCAAGATCATTGAGTCCAACATTTGACCAAATGTCACCATGCCCACTAAACCATAGTACTAAGTGCTGTGTCCACTCATTTCTTGAAGTTCTCCAGGGATGGTGACTCTACCATTTCCTCAGGCAGCCCATTCCAGTGCTTAACCACCCTTCTAGTAAATAAATTCTACCTGGTGTCCTTACCTTAACCTCCCCGGGTGCAGCTTGAGGCCATTTCCTCCTGTTCTGTTGCTAGTCTCCTGCCTGGGAGAAGAGACCAACCCCAATCTTCCGGCAGTCTCCCCTCAGGCAGTTGTAGAGAGCAATAAGGTCAATTCTGAGCCTCCTTCTCTCCAGGCTAAACACAACTGTCTTCATCAGATGCTCCTCATAAGGCTTGTGCTCCAGACCCTTCACCTTCTCTGGACATGCTCCAGACACCTCCATGTCTGTGAGGGGCCCCGAACTGAACAGTCACTCTGCCCCCTGTGCTGCTGCCTGTGGTTGTTTTGGACCCAAGTGCAGGACCTGCCACCTGGCCTTGTTGAACATCATAAAATTGCCCTTGGCCCATCAATCCAAGCTGTCCAGATCCCTCTTCAGTGTCTTCCTACCCTTCTGCACATCAACACTCTCCCAGCTTAGTGTTGTCTGTGAATTTACTGAGGGAACTTGATCCCATCATCTAAACCATGGAGGAAGGAGTTTTGGTAAACTAGAATTGCTGTTTTTCCCTATTGATGTCCTGTTCATTTGATGTTCTCCATGATGTTCCTGCTGGACAGTCACTCATTTTTCCGTATTTGATTATCAGTGTTGAGCTGTACTTGATGCTCTTATATCGTCATTTTTTTAACATTTGCTTGCTGTGTCTTCTAGAAATCCATGTAGTGGATTGAGAACTTGTGGGGTCTACATGACATGTGGTGTGCTCAATGTTTAACTTTCTCTGTAATTGAAATAAAACACTCTGAAAGAAACCTCTACTATCCTGTAGCTTTACTTCCCTTCCCTTCCCTGCTCTTTTCTTATTTAACATTTTGAAACTAAACTACACAATCATTTTTTTTTCTCTCCCAAAAGCAGTCTAGTATGCAATAGTTGTGACCTTTATTTTCTTCTGAATATTTTAAATGCTGCTTGTTACCTCAGCCTGCTTAGAAGTAGCTTAATGTTTCTGTGACAAGTAGAGTGAGGGCTTCCACCTTTAGGTGGAGTAAAAAGTGAGTTGTATTTGTTCTGTTTGTATGGCTCACGTGAGTTTGTGTGTACATATATACAGATGTAGGCATACAAATGCACAGGGTTAGGTGCAAGTAACTGTCATATCACATCAAAATGTTTTTCTCTTTTTTGTGTCTTTAAAGGTTTTGACTTTTAAAGAAATCAACTGGCAGATGATCAGAATAGAAGCTGATGCAATCCAGAGTTCTAAGCATGAAATCATGAGTGCTCCAGTTCGACTGATTACTAACCAATCAAAAATTAGGGTCACGCTTAAAAGAAGGGTAAACTTGAAAAGTTTGAAGTCATATTTTATATTTTAATTTGTAACATCATGCTCTTAATGCATACATGCATATAGTAAAGATTTTAAATTTAGGCCATATTGTTTGTAGAGTTCCCTGAACTAAATTTATAATCACATGTAACTGGTAAGACTGTAGAGTTTACAAGAAATACTGCAGGCAGGTTTTGAAAATGAAGACCTTATACAGATCCTATTAATAAAGTGGTTTGATCTGCAGAGTTTTGTTTATGATGATGTTTGTTCTTTTATCTCTCTAGATTCAGGTAATATGTACACTACTTACATTTGGAGAAATGCAGCAGTTTAATCTCTGGTGCATGCCAAATACATACAGTGAGACATAAATACTGTGTCTTAGGTACTTCTTAATAATGAGAGGAATAAAATTGAAAATAAAAAATGTTTTTACTGATTTTTGGCATGCAGCTTTTCTTAACCCTTATATTTAATATAAGAAAAAGAAAGTAAGTACTTAGTTCAACTTCTTTAAATTTTTATTTTACAGTTAAAAGACTGTAATGTTGTGGCATCCAAACTGGTTCTCATTCTGGATGATTTGCTGTGGGTTTTGACTGATTCCCAATTGAAAGCCATGGTGCAGTACGCCAAATCTCTTAGTGAAGCCATAGAGAAATCAGCAGAACAGAGGAAAAGCTTGGCTTCTGAAACAGCCCAGGTAGGACCATTGATTGTCTCACTGTATCATTATCAGGTGTTCTACAATACATCACAGTGTGGTTAGTTCTGTTTAATTTATTTTAGAGAATGTTCAGTTACTCTTTTTCATTCAGCTATATGTCTTAAATTACACTGGGAATGAATCGTGGTTTATGTAGTCTTTATTTTGCAAGATTTTCTGTATTGATGTTAACTGCAGAAAATAAAAAAGTTTTATTTCTTTATCCTTGTATAGAGTGTTCAGACTTCTGTATTTACTTAACTCTTTATTGACTGTTAAGTAAATTTCTTCTCTAAATATGTTCTGGTTATGAATTTAAATAATTAAGATGCATTAAGGTAATGTGTGGGTAGATATGCTTACTATAATAATTTAAAGTGCTTGTCCAGTTTCTCACAGTACTGAAAAATTAGCTTTATTAGGAGCTTACCTTCATGCAGCTCTCATTGGAATATATAGTGTAAACCAGTTCTACTTTAAATATATTTCTGTTGGCATATCTGCGCTGTTGATGCTGCATGTAAATCTTGGTGTTCTTCAGCACATAGAGCAGGCTAGACCAACTAGGCTTTGTGAGTGTTGAGAGGAGGCACCTCTTCTTGTCTGTGAAGAAGCAGGACAAGCACTGTGATAGAAGATAAGTGCTATAAAATATAACATGGTTGATTACTGAGTATAGTCAGTTGTAGAGAATCTCTTAAAGTAAAGCCAGTGTACTGTAACAGAGAGTTCAGTTCTTGTGCTGGCCCTGATGCCTTGTGCTGGAGTGTGAAGGTTTAGTCAACAGCAATCTAATGGTTACCTGCCCTTGAGCAGGGGGGTTCTGATCCTTCAGTGCTCTGTACTTGCATCTCACCTGTCCTCTGACACTGATTTGTGTTTGACCCTATCAAGATGTAGCTTGAGGAGCAAAATTAGCAGAAAGGAACCCCCTGTTGGTTTAGTTCCCTGAATAGCTTGCAACAAAAGTTAGAAAAGTGCCAGTGCTGCAAGTGACAGGAGTGTAAGGAAGTGTGAGGAACAGGGAGAATGCACTGGCACTGCAATAGAGTGCACACATCCATTAGCTCAACTTACCTTTGATCTAAGCCAGTAGACTTTAATCTCAGTAGTGATCCAAGGGGGAATGCATGTTGTGCAGATTTTTCCTTGTTTCAAGTGCCTGTTTTGTGTAAGTAGACAGATATGTATGCTTGAAAGAAACATTTATAATATTTATAAATTAATGTGATTGCCTAAATATTTTTTCAGAACTCTGCCCCCGCTCCCAGCTCCCAGCAGGTGAAAGCACACCAGACAACAGCAGCACCTGATCAAAATGATGCAATAGTAAAATTATTTAATGAATTTGATGTTAAGGAAACTTCTTATCACTTAGTAATTTCCCATTTGGACCTACATATATGTGATGATATCCATTCTAAAGAAAAAGGTAATTTTTTTTTCAAAGTAGCTTATCCATGAATCATAATCATCTTTATGGGAGACATTTTGAGGAACACAATAATGAGAAAATAATAGTACAATAAAGTCAAGAGATTTTAGCTTAGAGGAATAGTTGGAATTGTCTCCAGTGTCTGTGGACTCATATAAAATTATTTAGGTGGCTCTGTTAGGACAGCATTCCATTATTAAATGTAATTACTTTAGAATAAGTGCAAAACCTAAGAGTGCTAGTAGCTTCTGTACTTTTTCTGTCTTCTAGGAACTGATTCTATCAGTCTGGTTGTTACTGCTGGCTTTTTTTCCTTTATAAGTTAACTGGGTTATAAAGACTGCAGTACCAACATTTTTGTGGCTTGAAGGGGTGACTATACAATCTGCTTCTGTAATACTCTTATAAATGCAGACTAATAAAAGAGCAGTTCTCTTTGTGTTACTAATTTAGACAATTTGGTATGGTCTGCAGCACATGGAAAGAATGGAACAAGTGTCCTGTGACCTTAAAATTTTGTCTGTAAATCTTGTACTGCTTCTTTTTAACAAAAGCCTATTGCATTTAGAATCAGGAAATAAGGAGGACAAATAAAGGCACTTTTTTCATGCCTTTCAAAAGTGATCATAGAGAGTGAGATATTAGTGCATATCCAAGAAGCTGGCTAGTCACTGGAAAAATTTATGGAAACATATAAGGTCTGCTGAAGAAGAGTATGAAAAATGTAGGGTTTAACAAATGGATTTCCTTGGTCAGGGAAGACACTTTCAGAACACCAGAGCATAAGGTTCATTGGCTGGGAGATGTATTTTCTTGCATGTTGTGTATCTACTGCAGTTGGAATTTGTCACTCCTAGTGAGATCTTTTTATTGGTCCTTTATTTTTGTCCATGGACCTGAAATTCAAGAGTGGAAAAAGTCAGAAGAGAAGATTCGCAGAAGACCCCTTCACTGCAATATTTGTCAAATAAAATTATATTATATAGTATTCGTGAAAGTAAATGTTGACTTCAAAGACTGATCATAATCATATATTCGGTGTAAAAAGTTTTGTTTCAGAAAAACTGCAGTAATATGTTTTCACAGTGTTGTCTTTCTAGTAGCATTGAAAACAGCACGCAATTTGTAAGTAGTGACTGAGTACAGAATTCTGCAAGCTGATCTTTAGAAACCAGTGAAGACTATCTGAATGAAAATTTTTAGGGAAGGAAGCTGTTAGGTGTTTAAAGGATTACAGCAACATGAGAAATAACATGCTAAATGCAATGTCTGCAGGGCCAAGCATTGTTTTGTTTTACAGACCCAAACAGACGTGTTACAGGAGGGGCTATGCAGCTTTCTTTCAGCTATTTAACAGTGGACTATTATCCATTTCACAAAGCAGGTATGAAAGCCAGCATTTTATGAATTACCTGTGACTGTAACTGTCTTGCTTGAAAGCTAAAAAAATTTGTGCATACATGTGTACATCTTGGATAATTGTGCTCAAACCATTTGAAATGCACCTATTTACTTCCTGCTATGTGCAAAAACAACAACCGGGAAATAATTTAATTTCTGTGAATAAGCTGTTTGTAGGCCAGATGCTTTTCACTGTTTTGTTTGGTCAACAAAACAGTTTATACATTTCTGACATGAAAAGAATTTTGTGTTGACAGAGGAAGGCAGTATTGCATACTGAGAATTCAGTAATTGGATAGTAGCAAGAATCAGTCTGTTAGATTTTTTTTTCGTATGTAGAAATCTGTCATTTTATGTCCATTTCCAATCAGTGTTTTCCTTTTTACATTATTTTGCTGAACAAGAATCTCAATGTGTAGAGGTTCAATTGTGTAGCCTTTTGTTAAGAAATGTTATTTAAAAAGTTAGCCATTTCCAAAGAAGTGTTTTTTACAAATAAAACATTTCTCATAAATAATTTATAGTAGAAATCTAAAATATTTAAAAGAGGAGACATTACAAAGCATGTGACAAGAATCAGGGTCTGATCATCTTCCTAATCAGATGGTCTGGAGCAGAAATCCACATCGTCATCCATGTTGGTCTGTGCTCTGCTCCCAGCCTGTAAACACTCAGTTGGCTGATGATCCATCCCAAGGCTGAGCTCCATCTGTTCCCACTGGTCTTGCCCTACGTGCCCTCCTGTATTCCCCAAAAGCCGTGTTCATCCCTTGCAGCATCTCAGTTGTGTGTGCTGTCTCACCACGTGTCTGTGATCCTAATGAGATCACAGATGTACAGCTGCATGCAGGGGTGTGGTTGCCCTGCTCCCACATGATGCTGCATGCATTAGTGTTCATGCACTTCAGAGAGGCATTTCCCAGAAGGGGTGTTGGAGCTTTCCCTGTGGTGCTGCTAACAAAGTCCTCTAGGTCCTTGAGAGTCTGCGTGCATGTGCTTGGAGTAACCCCATGCTGACCCTGTTTTGTAGAATCCCAGTGTCATGGGCTTTAGTCTAATGCATCTTTGTCCTTTTGTTCCCTTTCTGGTTTCTTCCCTGTTCCTTTCTCTTCTTCCTTAGCTATAAATATGATAGTAACCCACAAAGATAACTGTGAAGAAGAAGGGTAGGGAAAAACATCATCTCTTGTGATAAGCTCCATCCTAAAAGTTTCTTTAATGCTGCAATATTTGCATTTAGACTTGAAATCACATTTTTTTCCAAAATCATTTTCCTATTTTAAGAGCAAACATATTGCTCATTCCCAGTATCCAAAAACTCATTAAGTCCCAAATAAAGTAAATTTTCACATGGTAATATTTAAAGAGTGAGGTAACAACTTATAGAAGTTATTTGTTATTGCATCCTTATTATTGAACAGGTTAGTAGAATTTCTTTACAGGGACTACTTGAAGATATCACAACTTCTTTCAGGTGTTTGAGTGCTTGACCAACAGAAACATGTTGGAATTAAAAACAGGAACAAAATAATTTCCAGGGGATTGATTTTTAAGGCTGTGTGTGCTGCAGCACTTTTTGAACTTACCTTGTTGTTTGTGTGCCATAAAGGTGCTAGAGAACCAAGACAAAAAGAATACATTTCTGGAAAGGGACCAGGAACTTCTTAGGACACAGTTCTGGCAGGAAAGATAAGCTTGGAAAAAGTGAGCATGAGAACATCATTCTGTTACTTGCTCTCACTTTTTTTTTCAATTTAACATTTTTTTGCATGTTCTCACATATGACATTAATGTGGCGTAAGGTTTCTCTGAACTGAAAATACTCAATGATGTTTTGAGTGTTGGTGTTATGAGGCAGCTGGCAATGCTATATTCTGAGTGATTTTGTGAAGTGCTGAGACTTGGTTGATGGAAAATATAACTTCTGTTTTAACGTCTGGTATGACTGCTGTTGTTCTATAATTACAGCATGCAATGAGCTTATAGTTTGAAGAATACTTGTGAAATAGTGGAAACTTGTTACCCTGTTAAAAGCAAAATTTCATACAGGCTAATATTTTCCCCATTTCTCTCATTTGCAGGAGACAGCTGTGATCACTGGATGCATTATAGTGATGCCACTAAAACCAGAAGTGGATGGGCCCAAGAATTATTAAATGAATTCAAAAGCAATGTTGAATTGCTTAAGCAGGCTGTGAAGGATCAGGTCAAAGAGTCGCCTCCCAAATCACCACCTGCTGTATCTCCTCAGAACCTACAAACAGGTTTCTGTTTACATCACCAATTCTCTACTTCCATTAAAACTATGAAAAAAAAGACTGTTCTTTTCAATGCTTCCATCACTATTCTTTCTTACAGGCAAGGAACAGATATCGAAAGGAACATCTAGGGCTTCCTCTGTATCTTCCCAACAACCAAAGGGCAAACTGATGTCTAGTCCTATTGTGGTTAGACTTGCAGATTTCAATATATATCAGGTACATTTCTTTAAGTTTGTAAAACTGGGGCTACTCCACTCTTGACTGTTATGTAACAGTGGTTTTTAAGGGACCGTATGAAGCCCATTGAAATTAATGAGTCTTTCCATTCATTATTGGATTAGACCTTTATGGACCTGCTTCTGCTTTGTTAAAATTGTGATCCTGTCACAATTATGTGTTGGATCTAAGTTCTATTGTTCTCCAAATTACGAATTTGGAATTCAAATTTATTCCTTTCATTGTACTATCTTATGTGCCCAATATTTTAATATGTGGTTTTGTGTATCATGCTTTTCTTATTGTTATATTTTTCAAAGTACATAAAAACTGTTGAGAGGTTTTATTAATTTTTTCCAGCTACTCCTTCTCCACTGATATTTTGAGCAGACACTTTTACCATTTCCATCCCACTTCCCTTTGTTAGAATGAGTTGTTTTAGTTGCTGGTTGTGGTCCAGATTGACTGTTCTGAGGCAAGTGAAATAGAGGAGTGTGTCTCCATTAGGCAGAATGTTGGTGATATGGGAGAATCTACTCTGAGTTTCAGGTCTTAACAAAAATGTTTAGTGCATTTCTGCTTGCTCTTTTTCCAATTTCCAACACTTTTCTGCCATATCACTTCTGGTGTTGTGGGAGATTGCAGATTGCTGCTAGGAGCCTTCATCTGGATCTGAAGCAATTTTATACTATTGTTTTGTACTGTTCATGTTTCCCCTTGCCTTATGCTCTTGTCTCTTCCTCTCTATACAAACACATTTTCAGTTTTTAAATAGTCATTATTTCTATAGAATTTCGTAAAAGCTGATTTTCTAAATAGATCATTTTATTTGAATTTCTGTGTCTGTTAATGCAGATATGTTTACCTCTTGAAAACAGCTACAGAGAGTGAAGCAGGCTTATAAAGATCATGTATTCATTATTTCCAGTGAAACTCATTCTAGTAGACATCATCATATATTCAATATTAATACATTAGGTAATTTCAAACTAGCAGTTTGACCTACAAACTCGTGAGTGGAAAAGCTTTGTTTTGGCAACATACTTTTTAAACTAGGACACTTGCAATGAAATTTAAGGTCAAATATATATCAAATGTTGATTTCTTATTTGTTTCATAATTTACATTGTGAGGAAACAGATTACTGTTCCATTGTGTCTTGATTCTCCTGTGAAGCAGACCTTCAGCCATATCCAGCATACACACCTCTGCCAGGTGCATGCTGAACACCTTGCTTCACATACAATTTGAGAGTTGGCCTGTGTTCTGGAATTTGTTCTTATGACAGTACAAGAACTACCAAACTTATCCAGCTTATTTATCCCTTATCTAGACCAAACTGTTTGGAAATATGCTCCTTCCAAGCATAAATGTTTAAACAGGAGCTGTAGTGTTTGCAATAAAAAAATCAGATCATTCTAGGCTTCTGCTGAACACCCTTGAAAGTGACCTGCTGCCTCTTGCCTCGTATGAAGGAAGGAGATCTGGTACCTTTAAAACAGTTTTCTTGTGAAACTGTTCTCTGCGAGTCATTTCTGCTACAAGGCAGTTAAGTGTCACTGTTTAGCAGCACCTTGTGTTGTACTTTGTGTTGTGTTGTTTGGGGTCCTACATCCAAGAGCAGTGGAATGTTACTTTATTAGGGACAGTACTGTGCAACTACAAATGCTTAATCATTCATAAAAATGTAATGTGTTAATGAAATAATCTTTTATCATTTGCAGGTTTCAACAGCAGACCAGTGTCGTTCTTCCCCGAAAGCTCTGATCTCTTGCAATAAAAAGTCACTTTATCTTCCACCAGAAATGCCAGCTATTCATATTGAATTCACTGAATATTACTACCCAGATGGAAAGGACTTTCCTAGTAAGACTTCTTTTTTCCTATTTTATTTGTACTGAAGCATAAGTTTTGTGTATTACTTTCATCTTTTTGAAGTTTAAAGCTCAGAAATAGGTAGTGGCTTTTTAAAATGGATAGAGCAAAAGACTGCTCCATTTCCACAGTGCTTGCTCTGGCAAACTCCTATAAATACTGTTTTTTATAAACATGGTTTTTCAGTCTGAAAACACTTGCAGCATTTTTACTGGCACATGAATTATTCATTCTCCAACATCCACATATTGTTTCTGCAATTTCACTGTCTGACTACATAAAAGAACTCAAACTATTGCAGTAATACCTAAAATGCTATGAAGTGCTGCTGGAGTTATTTGTAGGAATATGCTCTGTGGCTGGCTTTGTTTTATATACAGAAATGTTAGTGGATTTCTTGGGGATGGAACTTGAGGACAGCAAATTTCCATGGTCTTACCCTTCCTCTGTAATGAGAATATTCTCCCCATTTCTTCAGACTTAATTCTATTCTTAGGTTTTTTTACACTCAAAAATTCAGTTACTTTCTTGGAGTGAGAGAAAGAAGCATTGCTTCATGTATCCCCTAATAATTCATTCTTCCTTGAGACCGGGTTTCTGTTCTTTCTCTGATGAAAAGTACTGAGGAAAATTTAATTTTGCAATCATGTAAAAACCAAAGAAAACCCAACCCATAAACATTTTACTTATATTCATGGTTTAATTTTATTTTCTCTTTTAGTTCCATGTCCAAATTTGTATGGCCAGCTGAATGCTTTACAGTTCACCCTGGATCAGAGAAGTATTCTTTGGCTAAACCAGTTTGTGTTGGATTTGAAACAGAGTCTTATTCAGTTCATGGCCATGTACAAGTTAAATGACAATTCAAAATCAGATGAACATGTTGATGTGAGAGTGGATGGACTAATGTTAAAGGTACAGTGTCATTGAATTGGGTTTTGTGGTTCCTTGGAAGACTATTTGTTTTCTTATTCTCTTACAAATACCTAAATGAATGAAAAAACGCTTCTATAAAAAACTCTGCAGAATATGATTGTTTGAAGACAGACATCTTGTTTCCTGTACTCCTTCTTCTGTGACCTGGTATTTTGGTTTGAGTATTTGGGTGTTTTGGTTTTGTATTGAAGACCTGAGTGGGAGTACTAACAAATTATTTCCCTGTGGTAAGTGAACTTGATATACCAGAACTAAAAAGAAATTTAGCATTAAAGTAAAAATAAATAGTGAAAAATTAATACTTGTACTCTATATTAATGCAAGGGCCCTCCCTTGTTCCTCTAGTTGTATTAAATCAAAACTCTTGTCTTGTTGGTGACTCTTTTAGAGTAGAGAAAGCAGTTTATCTGAAGGTTTATTTCCTTCTCCAAAACCCATTCTCACCATTTTGTTTCATTCTGGCTGTTGGTGTAGTTCAGGTACATAAGTTCTCTGTATGCTTATTCCAGAGGAGTGGTGCTTGTTAATGCAGCTGAACATCAAGTTTTTGCTTCCCTTGTCTTCTCCTTCTTTGTAAAAAAAGGATTATTAAGCAGATAAATTTCCTACCCAGTGTTTGTATTCGGCATTTCACTGTATGGTCCCCAAGACTCAGAGGTGAACAAAATGAGTCTCTTCAGTGGTGCCCACAGGAGAGTTTTCAAGGGTTCTAAAAAGTCAGCATATGGAAAGATGGTTATCTTTCGGAGTTCTTGCTACATTCTTAATGGAATTTTGCAAGCATATGATTTGTACTGAATTAAAATAGTTATTGAGAGCAAACAACTGGAAATCTGCAAATATAGATTGATCTGATACTGAATAACTATATGTGAATAGCCTACTAAACTATGAGAGGATAAAAGTATTCTTGCATACCTTAAACCTTGATTCATATTGACCCCTGTATTAACAGCATTATTTTCATTCTAGCAAATGATGTTTATATATCATATAGTTAATTCTTTTATTTATGGTTTTTTTCTGAGTCCTTGTATTTAAGTGAAGAAGCTTCATTACCCCAATCTTTAAGTGTCTTTAGGGATGATTTTTTTGCTCCTACTTTCTAGATTCAGAATGGAGATATTGTGATGGAAGGCAGTGTCACTGATATTAGCAAAACTAGAGTGGCCAAGGTTCATGCTAATCATTTTTAAGATTCAGGATTTGGCATAAAATATGTTTGCTTTAAAATGTGCACTAAAAATATGCAAGTTAAATTCGGTGTGCTGAACTATTTTGTTGTTCTTTAGGAGTTGAAGTATATTATTATTTTCTGCATGAAACAAATGTATTATGAATATTAGATAGTTGTCAAAAATACCTGATCTGTATTCTGCAATGTTAAGAGTATTAGCTGCATTAGCACATCTAACTGTTTGCTTGTATCTTAACATAGAAATAAAACACTGTACTACTCGGTATGGTGAAAAACCTATCAGACATGCCAGATTGAACTCCAAATTATAATTCTCTGTTTTTCAAAGCTGTAAGTTTGGAAACACTTTAAGAAACATTCTACCAAGCTGCTTGAGTGGAAGAAATGAACCACTTCAGCCTAATATAGCTGAACTAAATTTAAGATCTTCAGATAAGAGAAGCCTGAGACCCTAATGTTTTTGTACAAATATTGATGCCACAGCATCCTTCTTAAAAATGAAAGAGAACATAAATCACAGTCTGTGAGCCCAACTTACCCCTGTTCTGTGTCACTATACTTGATTTCTCATAAAACTATAATTACATTCCTTTGTATCAGCTGTCATGGCTATTATTTTGTTTCTTTAATTGTATACCTTCTTAACCTATATATTTTTAACTAGTAAAAATGTATTTCTCCCTTGCAGATCATCATCCCATTTGAAAACAAACCTGAAATTCATAAAGATCAACCTCGTGCACTTTCCATTCAAAGCTCCTGAGATGATCGCTACGAATACCAGATGCTCACCAAACTGCAGACACTCTGATCTAGAAGCTTTGTTTCAGAACTTCAAGGACTCCGAATTTTTCAGTAGAACTTTCACCACTTTTCCTAAGTCCCCCAAAAATTTTAATCTTTTACATCCAATCTTCCAGAGACATGCTCATGAACAAGATACCAAAATGCATGATGTTTATAAAGGTTATATCATCCCAGAATTGAATAAGCATGCATTAAAGACATCTGCAGCTACTGATGTTTGGGCCATGCATTTTTCCCAGTTTTGGATAGATTACGAAGGAACAAAAAGTGGGAAAGGTCGGCCAATAAACTTTGTGGACTCTTTCCCGCTTTCACTTTGGATTTGCCAGCCAATAAGATTTGCAAAGTCACAAAAAGAGCTTGTATCCCATAATCAGACAGCCTTGAACATTCCAAAAAGTGAATCTAGCGATCTCTCTAATAGATTGCAACGTAAGAAACTTTTAAAGGAGTATTATAGCAGTGAGATGGAGCCCTCAGCCAATGGCATTCAAATGTCTGAGGCTTCAGGAGTGCTTTCTAAAAGCTCTTCCTCTGAAGCAGATGTACATGTTCTAGTCCATGTTCAAAAACATGTAAGCGTGCAGATCAATCACTACCAGTATCTTTTTTTGCTGTTTCTCCATGAATCTCTTGTATTGCTCCTGGAAAACTTAAGGAAGGACGTAGAGGCAGTGACAGGAAAACCTGCAAAGCAAACAGATGTCTGCATTGGGATTCTACTGAAAAGTGCAGAAGTAGCCTTACTGCTCCATCCAGTGACTCAGGGAAACCCTTGTAAGTCCCTCTGTTGAGAAAGAAGGAAGTCCTGTGGCATCCCAACTCTCCCCTGTGGGAAGTGGGGAAACTCTTACTTCAGAGAGTAAATTAGTTGGTAGTAAGATAGTGGAAGCTGGTATTACTAATTTTGGTTATGCAAATGACTGCAAGCCTGTGAATGCTGAAGTTAATAAAGGAATTTTAATAGATCCTCTTTTGTTTAAATCAGACAGTAATATGGATTTTCAGAAAGCAATGTCATTTTCTGATGATGCATCAGATAAGGGTTTGGGAGATACAAGTGAAGGAGGAAGCAGTGGACTTTTTAGTAGAAGTGATTCAGAAGAGGTCTGCGGACCTCTCAGTGAGAAAAGTAGTTTGAATCCTAGGGATTTGGTGTCCATTCTAAATAAGAGAGAAGATTCTACTGAATTTTTCATTGATAAAGAGGATGACAGAAACATATTCTCAAATAAGTTAAATGAACAGGAAGGCACAACTGAAGGCTGTCCTAACCAAGTCGCTGACTTGGAAACAGAAACTGCCTTAGAATCTGAAGAGCTTGAAATCAACAAAGACAAAGTGACTTCAGTTAAAATGTTTGCATCCCAGTCTTCTTCAAGGTATAGAAGATTTAATACTAAATCAGTTTTCATACTCTTTGAAAGTATTTAGCAATCTTGCTGGCCGCAGACTTCTAGAACTTTTAGCAGTCAGGAAGGGAACATCTTAAGAGTTGGACTTGATACTCCTTCCAGCTCAGGCTGTTCTGTGATTCTGTGTTCTAGTAGATGAAAAATTTTAAAGCATGTAAGAAGTTATGTAGTGTCCAGCATTCAGTGAAAGTTAAAATGAAATGTTAGTTAATCAATTTAAGCTATTTACTTTTAGTTTAAATGTTAGGAAATATGTATTGAGAGAAGTATCGACATAAATACCTAGGTGAATATATGTTGTTGCTACATTTACCTCTTCCTGTCAAAGGATTATTGAATAATCAGATTTTTTTCTTTTATATCTTGCTTGATTTAGAGGAATTTTTAAACTAACTTCTATGTATTATTTAATTTAAATAATAATTTCTTCATATCCTTTATATTTTAAAAGTGCTAAGCCTAAGGAACGCTGCTCATCCAACCTCCCTGCATTCTCTGTTTCTTACAAAAATATGAAGAGAAGTCCTTCACAAGTCTCTCTGGATACCATCTCTATTGATAGTATGATGCTAGAGGATCATTTGATAGAGAGTGATGGAAGTGATAGTCAAAGCTTTCTGGAGAAAGGTAAGTAAGTTTAACAAAATATTTTTAAGCAATACATGAAAATGTTGTTTGTTATTAAAGTCATGCTTAAAAGGATTCTAGTCCAGCAAACCCTGGATATTTACAAGACTACTTCTGTTACCTCCACCAGCAATACCAAGTGTATTCATCATATATAATTTCAAGGGAAAGCAATAATGTGCGCTACTTAAGCAGCACTATTTAATTTTAGCACCGCTTAATTTTCCTCTGTTAAGGAAAGTAAGAGCATTGAAGTGCTGTATTGCAAATCTGAATTAAGCAGAACTTGTTCTTTGCCATGCTTAAAAACAGCTGCTTTAGCTGCAAGTATCAATGTTACACTTGAAGTGGTAAAGAAGTTTTCATTTTTGAAGTGGATGAAAAAGAAATGAGTTTTCACTAATGCTCACTGTGCTAATTACCAGGAAGATAGGTTTGGTAGTCTCCTTGCAGCTCATCCCTTAAGGAGTAGTTCCCAGCTATTGACTGTCTAATAGCAGGTATTTGTCCAGGTTTTGCTCATCTGTGCATATACTGATGAAATAATTTTCCCATGTCAGGAAATAGAGTTAGAAGACATTATTGCTACCTCTTTTCTGATAATTCTAATTTGCATAAAGGGTATTTTTTTTCTGTAGTATTTCTCTTCAGTCTAGAGCAATAATGAGAAGACTGCTTCACTTGCAAGCCTCTTATATATTTGAATTTTAGGAGTATTCCTGCATGTGCTTATGTGGGAGTATGCTATAAAATACATTTTCCATTTTATATAACCTTTATATGTCTTTTTAGCTTGTTAAACAATATCTAACTGCAGGTTAAGTATCTATGCTTTCCAGTTGTCAAGGAAACACTATCATGATTGCTGTAATGGAAATATATGTAGCTTACTTCTCTAAACATACAAGCATCTGCTCTAAAGGCTCTGTGCAGTGTTTTAGATACACAACCTGGAATTTTTTTTTCTGGCTGGATCACATTTATATTATTTGATTTGGAAGACTAAAATTCCCTTCACAGTTTTTTTTAACAATGCATGTAGAGTTCTGTTTTGGGTTTGTCACTATATCCTGCTTTACTTTTGATTAGCATCTAGAGCTTACTTACAGAGAGTTCACTCTGTAAGGGGAATGGATTTGGCAGTTCGTGAATATTTCTTTAGTAAGCCATTCAGCTCATGTTAAAAAATGAGTTAATGTGTGCATGCACTAACAGACACTGACTTTATTCTTAATGTAGGAGTGATTCAGGTTATGCTGTGCTAACTTTGCATTTTTTCTGATATATATATGGAAGGTATTACAGCCACAAACTATCAAAGCCCATCAGAAAATGTCCACGAAGGAGGCACAGTGATTGAAAATTGTGATGGGTCATCTCCAGATGCCATGAGTGCTGCTTCAGAAAATGCCCATGAAACTAGTGAAGAAATGGTAATATTATTGTATTCCATTAGAATACATGATTCTGTAAATTAAACCTTAAACCAGAACTAAAATGGCTCCTTTTAGAGGTGATTTTTTGATTCATTAGAAAAATGAACCCAAAATAGTAGTAAGGATGATGGGCACACATCTTCTGATACCAAAGCTGATTTAAAACTGCCTTCTACTTCTTTTTTAAAAATACTGCCACCCAGTAAACAGAGAAAAAGGGCTGACTACTATGCAGATAGCCAAAGTTTAGTAGCCTATCCTAGCTTTTTAACCTGGTTGGATTCAGCACTGCAAGTGCTTGGTTGTGCTTATGATTATGCATAAAGTTGAATGCAGTTGTAGGTAATGTCAGATACCTGACGTTTCAGGTATCACATTGGTCATATGCCTTTCTGTCAAGAGTAAGGAAACTCTATCTCAGTTCCATGGCTTTTCTAGCTAGCTCTAAATTGGTGTCAGTGGGGTATAAAGTCAAGTGTCTATCTTTGGACAGACTGTTGAGCAATCCATTATAAAGCCAATGTGTACAAAAAGAAAAGAAGAAAAAATGGGAAAACTTTGTGCTTCTCTGTGAGAAGGGTTTTGGATACAAAGGGTTGTTTTCCTTTTGTGATGATAAAGATTTAGACATATCTTACAAACAATAATCACTGTAAATTCATTTTATAATCTTATATTGTTTTATCTGGGTTTTGTTGACAGATGTCTGTTGTGGTTTTTCAAGTATTTGGTGTTAATGGTGAAATTGACATCAGAGGAGAAGACACAGAAATATGCTTACAGGTCAACCAAGTGATACCAAACCAACTAGGAAATATTGGTGTTCGACAATATCTGTGCAACAGAACTGTTGGTAAGAACTAACAATTCAGTGGGGTGAAATTGGAGCTGGAAACATTTGTTCTAAGTAAATAAAAATCCAAACACAGTTTTGTGTTAGACCAGCATCCCTTTCATGCTGGTTAAGAACTCTGGTTTTTTTTCTTCATTGCCATGCATTAAAAAGGAAGAATAAATAAATGGAACTGTGTATGATCATGTGTTAAAAAGGTACAAAACATTGAATTCTGCTCATTAGTTTGCTTTTTTGAAAATTAAGTGAGCTACATTATATGCTGGTTTTGGCTGGAGTAGAATTAATTGTCTTCATAGTGACTGGTATTAGGCTATGCTTTTGGATTTTGTTATTTCTATTAAACTGTCTTTGTCTTAAGCCACGAGTTTTCTGGCTTTTACTCTTTCAGTTCTCTCCCCATCCCACTGGTGGGGAGTGAGTGAGAGGCTGCGTGGGGCCTGGCTGCCTGCGGGGTGGAACCACAACACATTGTGTTGTTACTGTTTCGTGAAGATGGAGCTCCCTTATGACTCTAATAGTACTTTGCTTAATGTATCTTCCTTTTCTTTTTTCAAGATAAGTTTCTTTAGATTAAATGACACACACAGTTTAAACAGGCTTATAATATACGGTTTAAGAAAATTTCTGAAATTTCATCTGTCAGGAAATATGAGTTTTAAAGAAAGACAACTGTTTTCGGTTTGGGTTGGGTTTTTGTTTGTTTTGGTTTTTTGGGGATTTTGTTGGTTGGTTGGTTGGTTGGTTGGTTTTTTGGTTTTTTTTAAGCTTAATACTAAGAGTGTAGTTTCATGCCAAATATTTGCACAGCTAGATCAACCAGTGTCTTGTCAGAGCTGTTCTTGAGAACAGAGAGCATGGGCATGAGTACAGTATATACATTCTTTGCCAGAAAACTGAGCTCTCATGGACAAGGTGTTTTCCTTGGCATGATGTATTGGCGTGGCAGCTCATGTCACAGTCTGCTTTGCTCCCCTCTGCCAGCCTTCTACATGGATTGCTGGATGTAAGCTCTGTTGCACTGTAGGGTTTTTGGGGCAGATCCCTGACACACCTGCTTCTGGTTCAGCTCCTTTCCCAGGAAATAGCTATAGCAGCTGTTGGCTGCCATTTTTTTATGCCAACCTTTTATCAGCATGGCTTTTGTTCAGGAGGTGCTTCAGCCTCAGAGGTGGTATAGCCTCTGATCCCTGGCTAAAAAGCCCATTTACTGGTAAGCTGAGCCATTGCCAGCAGCTGCTGACTGAGCAGCTGTTGCACCATGTTATATTCAAACATCTGAAGGCTAGGAGAAGGTCCAGCAGGGAGGACTCATGTCTGACCTTCAGTTCATACAGCAGGCAAATTGATGTCTGGTTATCTGCCATATCCTCTGTAAAAGCCAGAGGGAGTAAATAATATGAACATGCCACCTTCCTGCTCTTGTGTGTATCTACAACTCAAACCTCTCATAATGATAATGCTGATAATGACAGGCTTGTGCACCATCTAATTACATTGTGCATAGAAAGGGTATAACATGATTGGAATCTCCAAATACTTCCACTTCATATCTCTTCCTTTCTCTTTCTGGCGGGTACCTGAATGGGTGAGCCAACAACACTTTTTTTGGTTTTTTATGCATTGCTGGTCACTTCTATTCTGTAATGTACATCTTCTCTCCACTGATCTTTTCTCTCCACTGTGATTTCTGTACTGTCAGCAATCTTCTGCAGCTGCTGCTGCTCCTTATGTCCCATATTCATTTCTATTAGAACAAAAAGAGAAAAAGCTTGGAAAAAGCTTGAGAATCAGATTGAAGGAGACTGTTTAAAAGAGTTAACAGTAACAAAACACAACTAAAAGAACAGGTGAGCAAACATGTATGATAATATCCCAATAAAAGCAACCTCCCTCTTCAAGACCTGTAATAAAACCTTCTCAAGGGCTGCATTAACAATTGAAACCAGTCACCTGAGGAACCATGCAACGCAGTGAATACTCAAGTTATAATTACAGTCCACAAGATGTTCTGGATGAAAATAACCACTTAAAATCTACTATACTGCTAATGCAGTAGATGTAAAAAGGGAAGAATGTGGCTAAAAGCTGGACTAAGTTGAGAGCTACATGGCAGCTCTGTAATTCCCTGCAGGGCTCGATGTAGGACTGCAGCTTTATCTGGTCTTGCCTGGCAGCAAAACCAAAAGAAGGAGGGCTGGAGTATGGCAGAGGTATTGTGGGAGGGCTGTGCTTTTACTGACCTCTTACCATGCTGAACATGCTTGTGAGAAGGCAACAGCAGTTCACTGCAGCTTCCAAATTTTTGAAGGCATTTTTTACTCCATCTTCCCTTAAGGTTGCCCCTTTCAGGTATCTGCAAGACAACTAAAATTGACTCAAGGCTGACACTGAATGTGTGGTCTTTTCCTCTGCTCTTCTGTACTTTGGATCCTTCCAGCAATGATGCAGGCACTCTTTTCAGGTGCAGAATACTTAGGGCACCTACTGCTTATTTCTTTATCTGTATGTGTGGGAAGTATATGGATCCTTGAGGGAAACAAAGTTTCCCAAATGAGTTGCAGAGTTTCATTGAACAGAGTGGTCATTGTTCTTCTGTGTGGAGAGTGTCCCTTCTCCTGGGCTGCTGGTAGTTTATTCACTTCTGTCTGGACTGAGCCTAAAAAGATACTTGCAGTATGGTTTTGTTTGGCTGCTTGGTTTTTGGGGTGAGATTTTATGGGGAAGGGGAATATGAGATTTAGCACTTCTTAAACACTGGAAAGATTGAAGGATGGAGTCATGGCTGTTGGTGTTGTGGAAACCTCTATTCCCAGGGGTAACAAAGGCAGAGGTTCACAGCAGAGGCAGAAGATTCTCATGTTTATCTTGTCATTGGACTTTTCTGGCCTGACTCTAGTGCCACTAGATAAGTGCACAGGTCCTGACTCTACTGCTGTGCCAGGTCATCCATGATCTGGCACACTATACAGGAAGGAAGAGGAACCCAATTAATGTACAAATAGGAAAGCAAATCAATTTCATTGTCAGGCTGCTGTAGCTCTAGGCAGTGTCTGTTGCATGATGAATTGACATAATTCAGTTAATTTTTCTTGAGTTGCTTTCTTGAGGTATCTTTCAAGTTTCAATGCTTGTTTTTTCTGTAGTTACTGTGATTGTGCTTCTTGTTGTAGAGATAATTTCTGTAGGTTAGCCATCATAAGTGATGAGATGACTTGAGAGTCCTACAGGGTAACTGTTTTGTGCAAGAAATGGATACTCATAATGGATAGCGCCTCACCATCTGGTTACCTCAAATTTTTATTTTAGTTTAGTTTATTATGGTTTTTAGAACTTTTAAGTTGAATGTTGCATTTGTCCTTACTGATTAAAGATACTGAAATTAACAAAAAAAGTGCCAGTTTTTTTAACGTTCAAGTCTATTGCCACTAAAGTAATGCATATGTAGTCATACTCCGTATCTGACTGCATTGCTGCTTATGGTTCCTAAGTCAGAAGTTCAGCCTTTCAAAGAAAATACCTGCTCTCCTTAGAGAGAGAAGTTACTTTAATGGTTTTCTGAATTGAAATTTAAGGACTTAGTGGAAAAGTATGCAAAATAATTGATTTTCCATCATCAAGGCACCAAGGAAACACAAATTCATTTTTTTAGATGTTGATACTTCTGCACTGTCCTTTCTCTTGTCACAGTGAAGTACTAGCCCTTATATGTACTCTTTATTTTTGTACTTTGTGATATCCTTAGAAATTTGCTCTGAAGTTCTGTATTTGCAACACTGCCTTTTACGAATAATAACTCTATGGTACTTTTTGGAAAATCAGTTGTACAATAGAGGTGGAAATAATTTCATGATAATTGATTTTTTTGTACACTGCAAAATTTTAATGCAAATTTGTTTTCTTTTTGCAACAGGTTCTGACTGTAAATCTGTGGCTGGACCTGTTAATTCATCACCTGAGATTAGTCTGAGATGGGAAAGCGGGCCTAGTGCTGTTGTACATTCCCTGCTAGCTGTAAAAAATGGGTTTCTTCAGTGTCATGTGGAGAACTTCAGTGCTGAATTTCTAACATCTTCTCTCACAAACATTCAGCATTTTTTAGAAGATGAAACTGTCGCAGAAGTGATGCCTATGAAGATAAAAGTTTCTAATGCAAGGATTAATTTAAAAGTATGTTAACAATGAGATACTTGGCTCCTCTAAAAAAAAAATTGTGTTCTTGTTTCTTTGATGATAAACTACTAATCTGGATACAGTTAACTTCAAAGAAACTGCTATCATACTCTGAAATGACAGATAATGTTTAGATAACGCTAAAACAATTTAAAAATCCATAGATTTGGTTAGCTCTGTGGTATGCCTGGAAGGGAATTATCTGCATGACCAAGCTATTTGTATGAATTAATATTTTATACTTTTTCCTCCTCTCCCAAATCTTTCTTTTAGAGTGACAGTGTCTGAGAATTTTACATGTAAGGTAGATCAAGCTTCTAGAGGCACAGTGTGGGTTTTTCTGGTTGGGCTTTTTTGCTTAGCAAAGGATACAGTTTTCTAACTACAAACCATGAATTTTAAAGGTTATTTCTCTCTCCTAGTTGGAGGATAGTTCTTGCAATGAAAATACTGTACACAATTAGGAAAAAGGTTATGGAATTCCAGTGTAAACCACTTGAATACTTTTACTTACAACCCAAATTTCATGCTCTGCTCTACCAGAAACAGATACTAAACAATACAAGCATTTTTCAGCACCACATCTTAAATAGTAACATTAAGAGGACACTTCTGCTCAAGTCTCCTAGGGGACTTTCAGACATTTAAAGAAGATAGTTCTGTGCTGCACAACCACTGAATATAAAGATAAGGACACTTTTTTGGGGAGTGTAGAGCAACAGGAAAACAAACATAAAGATAATTATTATATTGCTTTGGACAGTAATTATCACCCATACAAACTTTGAACAAGGTGAGGATTGGAAGAGCAGCTCCAGTTCTACATCTGGGGCTAAGGTGTCTTGATTCCACCAAGATCATTATTGACTGGAAAGGTAATTGTCTTGTGTTCTACTCAAAATGCATCAGTATTCCTTCCCTCAGTGATACAGCCCTTCCATCCCCTGAGGATCTTTGGGTGCTCTTTTAGAGCTGTTCCTCCTCTTCAGGATTAGCATAAGCATTTTCTGTAAGAGCTGTGGATCTGTTCCTCAGATTTCAGTGGATCACGAACACAAATGCCCAAATGCAAAAAGCAAAGTCTTTGCATATAGTCATTTGCATTTAAAACTAGGATTGTGCTGGTTTATTGGCAAGAAATCAGACTTAAGTAAAATGTTATTGAGAAAGCAGCTGCTCGAGATGGGGAATGTACAATAATAAACTGGCAACAAGATTCTGCTTGGCAGCAAGAGCACCAAAGTGCTCACTCAGCAGTGCACGCAAGTCATGGTGAAGTTGCCCATGATGGTTGACAAACTGTGAATTTGACATAGAGGTGATTCATTTCTGTAGAGTTGTTGGGTATTACAGAGTGGGAAGATATGGTTCAAATGTGTGCTGCATTGCCTATTCAGTATGCTGCAGTATGTTCTTTTATTTTTTCTACTTGAGACTTGATGCAATGTGTTTCATGGCAAGGAAGGAATTTAAGAAAGATTATTTTATTGTTTGCATTTTCTGCTGCAATCTCAATACTGTTTCAGGAAACTTTGGAAGCTGTATCTCAACAGCTTTCTTGGTACACGTTTAATGCTGATATGTATAGTTTCTGATTATACTGGCTGCGTTATTCTGTTAGACAGGAATAATGAACTATAAAGACTTCCAGGAGAGATCCCAGAGAAGTAATTTGGGAAGTTTTCTCTTCTGTTAAATACAGTAGTATAACTAAGCTGCAGCTGGTGTCATCCCAAACTAAATTCTGAAAAGACAAAATCTGCTCAAGAATGATAGCTGCACCCGTTCAGTCTTCAAACAGTTCAAGGGAAAATCAGATACTATATAGCACAGGCTTCTTATCTGTGACTCAGAGAGCTCCTGAGCTAACAAATGTCTTGAGTTGGGATATAATCTTATTGAGATGTCTGTAAAAACACTTTGAAGTATTTTAGTCGAACTATATATTGAGTTCAGCAGACTTACTCCAGAGATAATATTGAGCCTTTAATACGATCCCTGGGGGGAAAAAATGGAGCCAAAGTTTAGTGGAGATCCCGTTAGAAAATTCTGCTCTGAAACATTTTCTTTCAAATTTCATTAAATCCACTTATGTTTAAATAAACATCCTAATTATATATTTTGATTTCCTTGTAAACTCTTTTTTTATTATGTGTATTTTTTAGGATGACAGTCCACGTGAAAATCTTAAGGCGTCTGAGCTGGTACCCATAAAACTGCATATTGACATACTCTGGATAGAAAGAAATGATGATGGCACTTTTCTCATTAGAGGTTCGTATGTTCCTGCACCTTGATATCTCAATTCTATAATCCTATTGTTTTTTACTTTGTGCATATATGTGACTAATTATGAAAATATCATGGATGATAATTTGTGTAAACTGTATTGCCATATGCCATAATTCTAAGTGCAGCCACCTTCTTGAATAGTGTATTGGCTGTGATAACCCACAGCTGAATCAACCTGGGAGAAATAAAAATATGCTTATAATGTCATCAGGATATGCTTCATTCACTTCACCATGATAAGTTTAGGGTTCCTTTGTTGCTACAAAGCAAACAAAAAATTACCTTTCTTTACAGATTACTAAGGTGGTTACCATCTTTGCTGTTTTGTGTTGCAGGTAGTAGTAGAAACTACTGTAAAACCATGACCCTGACTTCTTTCGTTGATGTGCAACAGTATATTTTAACAGATGATTTAGTGCACTTCAGTTACAAATGCTAGAAAATTTCTTTGATGCCAAGTAATTAAAGTTATTTTCTAATTTAAAAACTTAATTCTGCAGGTTTATCTCATGGTATATTTAAATGTAAATGCAGTCTTTAAAGATCTGGAGACAATATGTTAATAGAATATTAATAGTTCTCAAATTTCTCATTATTCAGAGTGCATATTCTAGGGTGATGATACAGGTCGGTATAAAAATGTGTTTATTTTCTTCAGGCTAGAAGTTACATATTGTTTCTTTCTTCCTCTAAAACATTATGAGTTTAATTAAATTTTATTCTTGAATTTAATTTTGAGAGGCAAATATCAATGTACTTAATATTTTAAGTATATTTATCTTAGGTGGGTTTAATTTTGTACTGATAAGAATTAAACTTAAAAAAAATTTTGACAAAACCCCTGCACACCATTTCTGTAACACAGACAATCAAAAAGTAAATGATGTGTCAAAGATGAAGAATTTGAGCGGTACGTTGCAGCAAGCAGTGGGATCTGTTGAACGTAAAACACAGGACCAAGCCACGCAAACTACTTGGGAAACACCCAGACCTTCTAAATCAAGCAGGGATTCATCTGACTTCCTTAAAAATGAGGTATTAAAAATTCATTTTGACTTCACCTTGCCCCCTCAAAATTCTGTTACAATCATTATTAATCGTAATTGAAAGGCTGTCTGGGGGTGGGCCTGTGATACACTTCTGTTTAGAAATCTGTTTGAGATGGAAAATATGGACTGTGGATATTATGGTGTGGTTCAGCAACTTAATATTGCTTATAGTGCAATAATACACTGCATGCTGACTCTTTTCCTTTACATCAGAGGGAGTTTTATAAGGGAGACTTCTTCTCCCCATCTCCCTCATTCCTGTACAACACAACTGCCAAAGACAAGGGCCTTGGCTGTTTGGTCAGACCATTACTGATCTATCAGTCATACCCAGATTTTGAATGGACGATGACAGAATCCACGCATGAATTTGGCTGTTTTTCTCACTGATTAAGAATGTGTTCCTAGAGCTCAGAATCTTGGGTCATTTCCATTCCACTCCAGAATGGAAATGGCATAGCTGAAACACTGGCTATCCCACCTTTTGAGCTAATTGTATCAACTCTCTCCATGTTCTACATTCACTGAGAATCAGTTGCAATTGACTCAGCTTCAACAAACCTCTGCCCAGCAATGAATGGGAGCACTCGGTATTTTAAAAGTTACTGTAATGGAAAAAGTTGTCAGTATGGAGTTAAACTAATAGTTTTCTTTTCTAACCCAATAATTTCAGCTTATTGAAGAAAATGAATGTCTCAAACAGGAACTAGCCAAAGCCAAAATGGCTCTTGCTGAGGTCCAAATGGAAAAAGATGCCCTGCTTCATCGCATGAAGAAGATGAATGTTGATCATCACTAGGACAGTGTTCTGTTGGTGCTAAGCATCATCATCATAACTGCAGGTGGTGGTGGCACCTAAAATACTGTCTGCAAATCACTTGAAAATGTGGGGTTTTTTTGCTTACAGACTAAGTTTTCTCATTACAAAACAAAGTTTGTGAACCAGGGACTATTCTGAAATTATCATTAAACATTGTAACTTTTCTCAGCCCATTTTAAACTGAAATGACTTTGAAAAAAGCAGTTTATACTGTACTTTATTAATTTAATGAGGGAAAAATCATATCATCTACTTTTAATATTATCAAAACGAAATGTTATTTTTAAAATATTTTCTGAAAAGTGGATGGTTTAGCAATGAAAGAAGGTTCCTGGGTACATAACAAAGTCCCTGTATCTTGCCTCACTAACAAAAGGTGTACCTCTCTTTCTATGGTTATGTTTTTGATTGTTGCCAGAAGATATCAATACAAGAGGTTACATTTGCACTATGATGATACAGGCTAGATCCTCTAGAATAGTATAGCTACTGAAAATTGAAACACCAGCCCTAAACTGGCCCTACATTCAGTGTAATTTGCCCCGAGAGGATTTTAAGTATAATCCTCTGGTGCTATAGATTTCCATATATCCTTCCCATATGCACTCCTAAAATAAAACAGTAAATGCTGGAGAATTGAAATAAGAGGGCATACTACTGGACCTTCCTTCTGTGAGAAGGTCCACTGTATCTGTACAGCTGATGTAATTTAGACGTTTACACTTTATTTTTCCTTTCTCTCTGAAGAGGATATAGCCCTGATATAGGATCTGGCCCTTTGTGACAGGTGAGCTTTGAGCCATTTTGTATGCATGTCTGATACCTGCACAACTCACCAGACATGCCCAAGGACTTGGTTCAGTGTATTTAAATTAGGAATGTCAGTGCTTGTGAGGGAGAAAAATCCTATTGGGATTCATTAGTTGTATATTGCTTTTTTTTTTGATAAAAAAGCTGTAGAGAATCACTTAATTGCCCAATGAAATTGTGAGATTACATGAAATGTAATTATACAGTTTAAATTATGGGTGATTTGTACAAATTGAACAATAATTTTCAGCTAAAAACCGGTACAGATGAAAAAGTAAAAAAGCACAACACTGTAAAATAGAGACTATAAGAGTGTGCTTCTAAACAATTTAGGAAACAACATACAAAACCATAAATGCCTGTAAGAGATTGTCTTTGCTGGAAGTAAAACTGACTGAATAATTTAACTAGTAACCTTGAATCTGACAAATGCAAATCTTTTAATTGCTACCACAATTGTTTCTGCTCCATGGGATGTTGGAGGGAAGTTCTGTTTGTAGATAAGCAAACAAATCTCAAAAAGTATTTAGTATCCTGTGGTTTGGCTTTGCATATTCAGGTTGTCAAACCAGTTTTAATTAAAATGGTTTTCATTAAAACTTTTTGGAGGACACATAATTTGCACTGCTGGAAATAGTTATTGAAAGTGTGTAGATTTTAATCAAGAACTCTGTGGAAGAACTGGTTCAGGCACTATTTTAAAGCCTCCTGTATGAAATCCTAGTTGAAAGTCTTCTTAATGCCCATGGAAATTTTTATTTTATTATCCTGAATTAGATGAAAAAATATACACACAATGTTTCTGTTAGAGAAATTAAATACTTTTTTTTTAATAGTTATATAAGACAACACAGTATTAAATATGAGTGGTGCAATTTCACATAAATATAATGTCAGATTCAGGAGAGGAGTTCTCCTTTGGTTCAACTCTGGTTGGTACTGTTAAAGTAATTCTTCTTTGGTTTATCCTTGCCAAGATCTAGTTGGAATTATTCTGAAGAAGGAATGTATAGAGTGCTTAGTAGCATGTTGCTAGAATATTACATTGAGAATTATCTAATTTTTAAAAAGAAATAAATAGCAATATCAAATGCCTGGGTTTTTTTACTGCATAAACTAAAACTTGCTTGTTTTGAGAAAAACCAATTGCAAACCAAATGCAGAATAACAGCTCAAACCAGCCCTTCTCAATACAGTTGTTGAAATTCAGAGTATCACTTCCTAGCACTTCGTTATAACTGAATACCTTTCTACTTCATGGCCCTTGTACAGTAATGAACATCACGTGTGGACAGTTCAGAGGAGATGGTGTGCCCTTTCCCCAGGCTTGGTCACTGACTCTTTCTGGCATGTGTTGTTCCAGTTCTCACTGCAACTCTAACTTTGTTGGTAGGCATCAGTTTAAAATTAAAATTCTGTGGCCTTACAGTATTACTTATAAAAGACCTGGTGAAGAGACAGTTTTGTAGAGATCATACCTGCTTGGTCCCCTTCTGCCTAAGTTCTTTATTTCCCAATTCCATTAGCCATGTCTGTTTGAACACTGTCTCACTTAGGAAATTATTTAGGAGTCTTAGTATGGGATCACAAGTGATCTCTAAAGGATAACTGCTAGCTGCAGAAAACTTCCCATGTCTGCCACGATAATGGTTACCCTTATTCAAAATAATTTTATAATAAATGTAAGGAGAATGTGATAATAAGGATAAAGACTTGTATCAGGCACCTACAATTCCAAGAGTACTAAATGTATGTAAGTATTGCAGAAGCAAACTCCCTGCAGTGACCAGATTTCAGGTAAGTAATGGTGGACACAATGGTTTCTATATAAAATAATGTGCCCGCATTGGTCTAGTTCTTAAAACATTCATCACAAAATGCTTCAAGTGGATTTTCAGCTCACTGTTGTCATCTGCACATTTTAGAGAGTACATCAGATTCCAGTTCAGCTGTTGGTATTAATGAATGTCTTTTTCTCTACTGCTGATATGTTAAGTAGCAGTGTAATTGTGGGCACTTGCTGTGAAATGCCAACCCGTGCCACTTCACTTCTGCTGACTGGCTTCTGAACAGCAGCCCCATTTCCTGTGCCTCATTGTGACCCAGTGGCAGGCTTTGAAGTGCTGAAGCACAGCTCTCGTGCTGAGGCTCACCCGTGGCTCCCGGTGGTGCAGCACCGAGCAGCGTGCTCAGCGCACTCCACTGATTTCCCTGGCAGTGCCCTCCTCATCTTAGTAACACAGGAAACCTGGGAGAGCACAAGCAGCACAAAGATCATGCTAATCGGGGTTAAGGGATGCAAAACTTGCATAGGAGTAGGAATAGTGCTCTTTCCTGGAGGAACAAAGCTTTGCTTATCTATAAAATTAGGAAAAAGCATTAAGATTGCTGGTAAATAAAAGCTGTGTACTTAACAGTTGTTTACAGTTTTAGGTATTTTTAGCATGATTATATAAAAACTTAATTAAAATTGTCCTGATTTTAGAGTTTAATGAAGATATTTTTGAGCGCTTTAATATTTCAAGAACTTTTTTGCAACTCTCAGCTTGTCAAATACTATAGAAAGTTTTGCAAGTATGTGTCATGCTACTTGCTAGGTGAAACAAGTTGCAGGAATTAAATTTTCAAAAATCAATTAAACTTTTGATAGACCTGTGTTCTCTCCCAAAATAAGGGGTAACTTCTGCGTCCCAAAGAGATGAATCTTTCATATTGCCACCTAATTAAATGGGTAGATAATAACTTTTTTTAAATGTCATTTTTTGGCTTTGTCTGCTATTGCCCAAGCCACTCCTAAACAGTTGCATTAAAGTATCTGTATTTTATTATTCCTTCACTATCTCCTTCCTTTCTTTTGTTGCCATCACTCATTTTAGTATGAGTGGAAGTGGAATATATTTATTTCCTAAAGCTTTCTGACACGTAATCTCAGTATTAAATCTTAATGTTGTTTTAACAATCTCTGAGAGGATTGCTTTGGTAGTAAAAATAAGATGTATTACGCCGTATCTTCTTTGAGAGTAAGATGGCAGTGTGTGGAGCATAATGCATGAACTGGTTAATGCAGTTTTCCTAGGACAGAGCCTGTTTGAAAGCACCATGATTTAATTCGAGTTAGATAATTGGTAAGTATTTTAAACATTTGACAGAGACATGGACAAATGAGCGCTTCGGAAGAGGTAGTCCAAGTGCTGAATGAGGAGGCAGTTGCGGCGGCGGGCGGCGCTGCCGCCGGGGCGCGGAGCGGGGAGCGGCCCCGCGCAGCTCCGCCGGCCCTCGCCGGCTGCGCTTCGTTACACGACTAAAACAGGGGCTGCTTTGCAAGCCCAGACAGCTTGGCTGTGTTCCTACTGCCTTCCTTGCGGCATATGTTTTCCTCTATAAGTAAATCACATGAACTGCCTGAACAGTGCCAGGTTTTTTTTCCCTTTTTCTTCTCCCTTTTAGCTTTAAATTATAAAAATTATTTTTCTACATATTGTCCCTTTTCTGGTAAGATTTTTACCAGATTTGTTGTGCTTCATCATTATCTCTTAAAAGTGTAGAATAAATATTTCTGATTTTCTATCATTGTGTAGAGGAAAACCTCCACCTTGATATCAACAATTTATTTGTTCATATTCCTTGGTAACTAGAAAAGCCTCTCGTTTTTAATAAATGGAACATATAGAGAGGTTTCCTATGTTTCTTTGGGAATAACCAAATGTAATCCTTTACAAATGGTTACCTTACCCACCTTTGCCAGATGGTAATCTAACATGACAGTTTATATTAACACTATAGTGTGTGGTAAGTGATCTGGAGTTATTTCTTTTTATATCCTGTTTGGCTATTCAAAAACTTACAGGCAGAATGACTAAGCAGAGAGAAAGGCAATTTATATAAAATTTACTGTAGGAATGGGGTCGCTTTATTTTTGTCAAATAGAGAAAATAGCATAGAAAGCAGCTGTCTCTTCATTCCTCTGGAATCTTAATGTCATTTTTTCCTTCCACTTATTTTTAATTCTATTTCTAATAAGAGGCTGCAACTCAGGACAGGTACAATGGGGAGTTTTTTAAGATGTCATCCTGCAGTGCCACATACTAGAACATGTTGCAGAACATGACAGTGTACTGAACACCAGCAAAACCACAGCTGCTTACCTGAATTGTGTTTGATGTAGAAATGAGAATTCTCTGCTCAAACTTAGCAGGAAGATAGCAAGAAGTCTCCTGAAAAATCACTTCCTTCTAAACATGAGATTTGCTATTGCTGCAGTATTCACCAAAAAAATATATCTATTTACAGACTTTTTGAGTTCGTACGTGTGTGTGTATATATATATATATATATACACATATTTGAAAGTATTTACACCACAGCTTTCTTAAAGAATTATAAAAACTATGCCACCCACAGCACTTCATTTCCTATCCAGAAGTAATGTAAGAAATATGGTAAGTTGCAAGCAGTCATTGAGAAATTCTTCAAAGCAGTATCAGAGCTATTTGCTTTAACTGGGTCCTAAATCCTTCCAAATCATTAACAGCTGGCAGTGTAACTCATGGAAACTACAAGTCAAGTTTCAAACTCAAGCTCATCTGAAGATACATCTGAGAGGGGTCATGACCTGAATGCTGTTCTTAAATCTTCCTCTGCAATTATCAGAAACATTTTCAGCTTATGCAACAGGAAAGAATTCCTTCAAAGTCATAATGTTAAGAAGATTTAAAAGACTCCTTGAAATGGAACTTGAGAAAATACTTCAGCAGGCAAAGGCAACCTAGAGTTAATCTCTTCTGCCTTTTCATTATGCAAAACATGTCTCTTATTTAGCTACTGTAAGTCAAGGAGGAAAAAGAGTGTTTGAAATAAGCATAGGGAAAACAATACACTAGAACAAATTCTGAGCACCTTATTCATGAAAATGTGTTCTTATGTGGCTGAATAACTGTCATCCTTAATGTCAGTGTGGCTGCATTTAAATCCACAGCTGCTGGAATAAAAAGGAATATTTTTACTTAGCAGCAAATAGTAATGTATAGGCAGTAACAGATTTTTTTTTTCTTCTCCATATGGTGATAAAACTCATATATGGAGCAACATCATACTGCATATGTTAGCTGGATATTAATTGACAAACACTGTCATAATCTCCCACTTTGCCAATGTCCTTTCACTTTAAAGATCCTTGGAAACTTCTTACGTCAATCAGGAGACCCTACGTCAAGTGGGACTTATGAAGAACAGGAAACTTAGGTATCAGATACCCAGTATCCAGTCTCACTCCACTCTGCCATTCCTGATACCCACTGGAAATGGGCCTGCCAGAAGAATGTGAGCCTGAAAGACTGGAGGTGATTACCATGAGAACTTAATTGAAGCTGTGTGTAACTAAAAGAAAGGATAAGGCAGAGCTGTAGCACAAACACATCCTCGGCATGATGTACATTTTCACTACTACCATCCTACCAGGGATGTAAGAAAGACAGGGTTGTATTATAAAAGGAAGTATAAAAGAGAGACAAAATTGCTATGAAAGGAAATTTTTAAATTGCAGCAAGAGAGAAATGCACAATAAACAGACAAGCTGAATATTTATTAAATCAGGTGCTATACATGTTTAGTTACTGTATACACAATGTGCGTTAGATCAGGTACATTACAAAATGTATTAAAACATTCAAAATAATTGGAAAATATGATTTGATGTAAAAACAATCCTACCAGAAAAAAAAATAAATTTGACTTGGCTTCCACAGAAAATCTGCTCAAATGGTGGTGATGGTGGTGAAATTTTTCAGTCTCTTCTCACAGGAAACAAGTGATAGAACAAGAGGAAACCACCTCAAGTCGCACTAGGGGAGGTTTAGGTTGGACATTAGGAAGAATTTCTGGACCAAAAGAGTTGTCAGGCACTGGAACAGTCTATCCAGGAAAGTGGTGGAGTCACCATCCCTGAAGATACAGACGTGTAGATGTAACACTTAATGGACACAGTGCAGTGGTGCACTTGGCAGTGATGGGGGGTTGGGCTCCATGAAATGTCTTCTTCAAACTGAAGGTTTCTATGAAAAGGGATAATGCAGAGTAGTGCCTTCATTGGGATATTGCTGAGAAAAGCAATAGTTTACTGTTAATAGTTTAGTAACTATTAATACAAACACTAGCATCAAAATAAAACTGGACAGTTCCATATTTTGATGTCCAAATTTAAAAATGTTTTCCTGTATCTTCAATATAAAAAGGAATGATATGATAAAATAGTAGTGTCATAGAAGCTCATTAATTTTCCATTACAAAGTCTATTTTCAGAAAACTACAGTGTGTGGTAGGTCCAGAGGTGTGAAAAGAGGAAACAAATGTAAGAAAACAGCAGTTATCAGATTTATGTGACTTCAGTATTTTCCTACTTGGATTATTCATCCTTCTTTAGTTATTCACCCAGCCTTATTGGAGGTGGATCTTTTTAGCTTCAATTTGTTACACTTAATTATTTGATTAAAGATTACTTTGCATTAATTATTGCATATTTTTCAAGGATTATGCCAGCCTATTTGCATATCCATAGCAGAGTGTGTCTCTGTACTTTCTATTCTCTTAATAGAATATGGAAATAGAACTTCTATCACAAATAGCTGCACCAGTTTTCTTCTGATATGAAAGAAGGCAAAGATTAATTCCTAGATCTGTTTTTCTGAGTCAGCTCCAATTAGAAGAGTGTCGTGGACATGCTGGTGTTCCTGTAATCCTCTCTGCTACCTTTGCTACTGATGCTCTGGGGTAGGTCAGTATGCCATCATGTTCTTGAAACATTAATCTTACATGGAATAATTTTTTGTGCATGGTTCTTCCTTTGAGATCTTAGCTTTTACTTAGCTGCTGAAATAAAATCAGGGCTTTTTGCCTGAGGTTGATAGTCACCTTCAGTTCAGATGAACAAGTGTAAATCAAATTAATTGGCTGGTTTTGCCATAGACTTTACCAATTATTTTTTTAGACAAAGACCTACTGTATTGTTAGAAGGCTCAAAATGAGGGAGTTGCACATCAGTGAACAAATTATTCATGTTAATGTAATCCAGTTACACAAGAGGTAATTGAGATTAAGAAATGCACTGCATAACCATGTCCTCATGCAAAAAGCAATAACTTTCTTCCCTAGGCAGTGCAGGACTAGCTGTCTGATTTTAATAAACACTCTAGAATGTTGTTTTGTGGGGCTTGAAGAAGTAATTAAGAATGAAGAACCTTTTTACTGCTGGGCTAACTGAATAAAATATGTTTGAGCCCTAATTTTGTGCTAGGAGCAAAGTACCAGCTTCACAAAATCACCATTTCTGACAAATTTGATATTAATTGGGTTTTTTGACAGACAGCAGAAGTACTCTTAACATCAGAATAACTGCCTGGTTGTATGTGTACTGTTCAAAGCCACAGTAAACACTATGCTGTCTATTTACATATGAAGACTCCATTAAACTACACTCATTCACAAGGCAGTAACCCGAGATAAAACAGATTAGCAAGATGATGAGCAAAGTTTACATACCTGTGCTGTGTTGCTATGGGTGTGCACACATACAGGTCCATGCTAAATGTCATTTCTCAAAATAAAAACACACGTTCCCAAGTGGAATACAAAGCAAACCCAAGCCTATTCTAAATTAAAATATTTGAATGAAAACAATATATTAACCTGACCACTGTGATTCTTAAGTTCTTCTTTAGGAAAAATAATTGGTTTATATTTACTTTATCCATGTCCCTTGTTTTATATACTTCTATTTACATCTCCCAATGGTTATAATTTTTTTAAAGCTGAAGTGGCCTAATCTATTTAGGCTTTACAAAGACAGTACATACCATATGTCTCATTATAGCTCTTCACCTTTACTCTATCTTGCTTAGTTCTGGTGCAATGTTTTTGAGACAGGACAAACTCGGTGGTTGTATACACTGACATACTGATGCTCATTTCCTTTCTTAATAATTCCCAATAATTGTGTTTGTCATTTTGATTACCATATAGCACTAAATGGACATTTTTATAAACATGTATGGAGATGTAACAGCAGTTTTGGAATTGCAAAAGAAGAATTCAAAATATTCCTCCACTAAAGAATTATTCCTTTCTTTTGTCAATGTTGAGTTCCACCTTCTGTTTTATTATCTATTACAACAATGTACTCTATCGTACTCAGTTTTAGTCCAAGCTATCCTGAAACCTGTTGTTTTGCTATTTTATTTCACTTTTTATTCTCTTCAGAGGCTCTTTATGAGCCTGCTGGACAGTGCAGGTCATAGGAGAGACCTCTACATAGCTGTGCTGACAGCCTCTCACCAGTGGGGAAACTGGCCATTTTTCCTTCATTTTTCTTCCTTTAAGCACTCACAAGAGAATCATCCCTCTTAATAACAATTTGATTTCCTTAAAAGTATTCTCCAAGGACCTTGTCAAAAGCTTTTTGGAAAGCCAAATACAACCTATTGATTGACTTGCAATTTTCTATATGCTCTTTGACTCCTCCAAAGATCTCCTATAGAAACATGAGACATGACATGCTTCTCCAAAAGCTGTACTGAATCTTCACTGTTACATGCAGCCATCTGTCTACCAATCTTCCAAGCATAAAAATTAACTCAGTAGTTCTCCAGGTCCCCTTCAAGCCCCTTAGGAGTTATTAGAATCCAATTTGCCACCTTCCACTCATCTAGTACCAAGGCCAATTGAAACAACAGCTCACACGTCATCATTTTAATTTTGTGAGTGTTAGATCTGAGGTCCTTGAAACTCTTTGGGGAATTGAATCTGCTCCAGGTAAGTTACTTTTATTTATTGATTTGTTTCAACAAAGCCTTTGCATATGGGACTGTAACTTCAGTTAACACCTTGGACTTTGGCCTGTAAAAAAAGGCCCTGGTAGTTGAAATGTCAACTACTTTTTCACCACAAATAATTATATCCACTGGAAAAAAAAAACCTGGCCAGACTAAGAATCCAGTGCCAAGTTAGCTATCTGCATCATTTGTGTTAAGAATAAGCATCAAAGCTAAAACTTGCAAGGATTTGGTAAATTAAAGCTAGTAAGATAATCAGTGGAAGACTGTACATTTGACAATGCTATACTGAGAAAAGAGAGTGCTATGTGCATTTGGTTCCAGGTTAATTCCCACCACGACATTAATCAAAAATCTTTGTCATGTATTTCTTATTTGAAATTTCAAATACATTTTGCCTCGTTGGTCATGTATGCACAAATACAAATGTACCTAAAGACTGCACGATGCATGAATGTTCATTTATTTATGTCAATTCTGAGGAGTGACTTACCACTATGTATTCATTAGAATTAGAGTACATTCTCTATTAGAAGAGACAAAACCAGAACAGACCCCCTGACAGAACACTTGTAGCTATGCTATTGCCTTACAGTGCTTTCCTGGATGTTACTGATGGAGAGCAAGGATAACACTTGCACACAATTCTACCAGCTGTCTGTACTTGCAGTTGCAGTCCCTTGTCACTTGCATGTTTCAGCTGAGACTTCTCTATGATCCTTCTTTCAGGCAGTCAAAATCTGATGTGTAGGCAATGTTGTACATATCCTCAAGGGAAGGTAAGAAGAGGAAAATATTTCATAGTCCGAAAGAGGTTGCAATATATCAAAGGTAGAAACAAATTCTTTTTTATGCAATCAGCTGTGCATTAAGCAGTACAGGCAAAGCTTTAATACTGTACTGTATCTGTCAGCACACACTGGATTGGGGCACCTAATCAGCATGCTGCTCTTACCAGCTTGTATCCACATTTGATTGTGCATTTCTCTCTAATGCATGAAAAATAGTCTCAGGCATAGCACACTGATGTAAACCGAACACAGAGCAGAAGGATTGGATGAATAATCATGCTGCTAATCCCACCTGCTGTCACACAGGAAATACATGTAAAGATATGTATAGATATCCCAGTTAACCTTAGCACCTGCCATCAGAGCGAAATCACAATTGCACTGGAAATGGCACAGCAGACAGATCTGACTTTCTGTCAGTACTACCCCATGCCCCTATTCTGGAGGTTTGGCTCTCCAGCGCTGACACAACCTGCAGTCTGTGTGTCCTTGACACTTTCCAGCAGTGGGACATTCCAGCCCTGTGGGGAATGCAGCACACTTCCCATGGTATATTCAGATGACTCTGTAGGTTAATGGCTGCGAGGCAGAATCACAGTTTAATTTCTTGCTTTCTTTAATGCGTTCAGAGCCCCGTAAGAATGATGTGGAGTCACTGCAAATGCTGAGACAGTGTCTTGCTGTTGTGCAACATCACTAAGGGACTGCTTTTCCATTCATTTCCCCTGAAAATTTCCAACATGCTTGAAGGGAAGTGAGCATTTGTAGAAAATGGGATCTAGTCAGAATTGTTTGGTCAGAGACAGGATTGTTGTGGGAAAGTTATAAAAAATTGCTTTTTCCTCACACGTTGCTTCAGCTTCTACTTAATCGGGCGAGTCCAAGAATCCCTGCAGTCTTTTAAGACCACAGAACTCCTGGTGTTTTTATATCCCTCATGAGTTAGTTTTAGTTCCTTCAGTTTCTATAATTTTCTTTTGCAGAGGGGGAGGATGCAAGTCCTTCTGCATATTTCAGTGGTGAGAGCTAAACTAAATGTCATGTGAGTATTATGGTGTGTCCCAGTTTTCCAAACCGAGAACATGTCCACTGTGCCATCTACCTGCTGTGCCTATCCCTGAGGAGGGCTGACCTGCATCCGGGTTCCACCTTGGCAGGGAACCAGGACATGATGGCATTCACACCTGGCCTCAAGAGCTCATGGCTTGAAACTCAGTTTCTTTTTTATACATAGATTTTTTTGATAGATATAGATATACACTCTATAGATATACACTCGAAAGAGCAAGACAATATCAAAACTGAAAAACACTTGCCACCCAGATGCATGAAAAAATACTGCTTTCTCTTGGGCAGCTATCACAAAAATTAGAATAATAATCAGGCCTATTTAATGCTAATTTATTTTCTGCTGTCAAAAAGAGCTGATGGTTTATTCCAGCATTTTGTGCTTTGTCTCAGAATACCCCTCAGAATTTGTAATCAAGATCTTAGGCCTTCCCAATATCTTTACGTGAGAGAATTGATAATACATTGCCCTGAAATATGATATGAAGATGTTTGCTATTCTACACAACTATTTTTTAATATCACAGATTTAGTGTTTTCTTCAATACCTGCAGCTGTTTCTCATATTCCCTTCTACGTTTCTGCTTGAAAATAGAGAGGGAAAAGTCATAGAATGTTTGAAAGCACTCATTTAATTTACCTTTAATTCAAAGAGGCTGCAGGAGGAAGAAATGAAGAAGTTGTCACCCTGATATGAGAACAAAGCCGAGTGATAGTTGTATTGTAAAAACAGTAAGGAAACTCCCTGCTTTTTACAGTCACTTCTAGTCCTTTCACACGACAAACCAGTTAAAGAATTTTTAGGTAGGCTAAGTGCTCTCTGGTATTTTAGAAAATGGAAGAAAACAGAAGGTAAAGCATATGTTGTGTTGAGAGAAATTTTGAGATTGAAGGTGTGATGCCACTTAGACACTGACAGCTGCAGTGGTCATAACTTAAAATGTCTTCACAAATACTAAAATCATAGAATCAAAATTCTGCTATGATATGGAACATCACTGCTCAAAAAGCATACAATGTTTTGAAAGAAGTCTCTGCTGTTTCACAAATTATTTTTCTCATCTGTAACTACTGCAAATTATACAATTATGTTTCTACATTCTATGTCTAATTCACTTATTTATCATACATAAACAACCTTTAACACTCCACACTGTTGTCCTGATATTAGAGAAGAAAAAAACATAAGACATTTGAAAACACAGAAGAGTCAATCTAATGAATGGGTTTGACCATTTATATTCAACTCAGTGCAGATACTTTGTTTTTCTACTACTGGTCACTGTCGATTTCATTGCTGGAAACAGACCAGCCCATGTTCTCAATTCTTCTCCTTAGAACTTATCTACATTTAACCCTTCCATTAAATTGCTTACATTCCTTTTTAGCTTTCAAATTGACAGAATTATTCTGTTCTACCCCATTTGTTAATGCAACTAAAATCTTCTATTTGGCCTTCAGAGGTTTTTTTTGGGCACTAGGCTACGGTTTTACTGGGGTTTTGAGCCTTGCTACATTCATAAAATCTTTCTGGATTTGCTGGCTACTGCATACATCTGCTCCATTGATATTTCTGTGCTGATTCTCCATACTGTTCTTCAGCAGCTTTCTGGACAATCATTTCAATTAGAGCACAGTCTTGAGATTTTATTTTCCCTAGCAGAATTATGTAACGTTTATACTGAGTCATATTTGCCATCTGCTGATCCATCCACATAAACAATACAAATTCTTGAAAACCTGAGATTTTCCTTAGTATCTGCTTCTAATCTAATTTTTCCACAAATGTGCAGGTTCATGCACACACTTTGGCCTCTTCAGAAGCTCTCAGCAAACTTGAAGGAATCTCTTCATGCAGAGCACGCAGAGGATACATGTGACAAGGTGTTTATCAGGCAATGCATGTGATTGCGTACAAAATCAAAACCAAGGCAGGAATACAGGGAAATTATGGCAACCTTAACAAGAATTCAGAATGAAGGGGTGCTCTGAGTTTATGGCTAACTTCTTTGGAACTAGTTAATGCCCAAGTGGCTGGCAACAAGATACAACTTTTTAGTCCGGCTTTAAATTACAATTTTCCACTGTGACTCTGCTGTGACTAAGGACTTAAACTATACATCCCAATTCATGTGATTGTACATTTACATATTTAAACCACAATGAAACCCTCGTGATCACAGAATCAGGCCTTAAAACTGCTATTTATATCAGACTCTTTCAATAAGAAAAAGCTGTAGTTACAGAGTCCTTTAATAATTTTATGCATGTGTTCAATTCTGTGTCTGGCTGAAAATATTGGAGAAGATATCATTTTACATCCTGAAAATGACAAACTATGTAAATTATGTTTTCTAGCTAAAATATACTGTTTTGTTTCTGTGGATGACTTTATTGAGACGATAGGTCTCCATAAAGATTGTTTGGGTTTTTTTGGTAAGAGAAAAATCAGACCCCAGAATGAAATTTCTATCAATTTTTAAGATATTAAAATTAGCTAATAGAAACACAAAAACATCCATAGAACTGTAGAACTGACAGGGATTAAAACAAATAATTTGTGAAATCATCAAGGATCTTTCCACTGCCTTAAATGTACCATAGGTTTTGTGTGATAAACACTCTCTGAAAACATAACATTAGAATCCTGCCTAACACAATGTCCTTTTGCAATGTTATTTTGCCATTGTTCCCATTGCTTCTTGTGAACACAAGAGGAGAGTGCCACTGATCCCAATGGGGTGAGGGATCACTACTTATTGACCTATGGTCCTACCTAAACCGTTTACTAAACTAAAACAGGAACATGGGGCTGTAATTTAATTCTCACATATGCACAGTATCAAACGGTGCATTTGTCAAGGATGTGCCTATGAGCTGGCCAGCACTGAGTATTCTCAGCATTGCTTGAAAGAACCCAAAATCCATAGGGAATTATTAATTTCAGTGTCCGGAAAAGTCACACAATTTAAAAGGTCTCTGTACCAGAACGAGGGGCTCCAGAAGGGCTTGGATTTGGTACCGAATATGCTGTTATACCTCCCATCCCTGGAAGCGCGGAGAAGCCGCGACCCGGCGTGCGGCAGGTGCGGGAGTTGCGGCCGGCTCCTGCGCTGGGCGGGCCGGGCTCGGCGCTGCCCGCTGCGCTCCCGGCGCCGTGCCCGCACGGGCGGCACTCCGCCGCGCACGGGGACACGGGCCCGAGCCCCGCCCGCGGGCAGCTGCGTGTCCCCCCGCCGTCCGCTCCCCAGCCCCGCTGCTCCCCGCGGGCCGCCGCCCCGGCCGGCGCTGCCCTCAGGCCGCCGCCGCCGCGGGGGGCGCGGCCGGCGCACCTGGCGGGCGGGCGGCGCCGCCGGCACCGCAGTGAGCGCGGGGCGGGCCGGGCCGGGCCGGGCCGGCGGAGGCCGGGGCGGGCCGAGGGGGCGCCGCGCCCGGGCAGCCACTGGGAGCGCGCCAGCCGCGTCTCCTCAGCAACGGGCCTGGCACGGCAGGGCTGCGCCTCCTCCTCCTCCCTGCGCCCGCTCCTCCCCGCTTCCGTCCGTCCGTCCGTCCGTCCGTCCGTGAGGGTCCTTATCCCCGCCGGCCCGTCCGGCCGCAGGGGCCGGGGCTGCCGCTCCCCGAACCATCCTCCCGGCCGGGGCTGTGCGTGCATGGCAGTGAGGGGGGGGAGGTTCTTTATTGGCCTCGTCCTCCCTCCCTCCCCCCTTCTTCCACACTCCACCCAGAAATGATCCAGTGAAACTAGGAGGAGTGATTCTCCTCCTCCCTCCTGCTGCTGCTCCTGCTGGTCTGGAAGGGACTGCAGGAATCTGTGCTGTGCTCTGCTCTGAGGCAGGGTCTGGGCAGGGGAGACCGCTGTGTGGAGGGAGGGGGCCGCTGTGACCCGGGGTGCAGCTCGCCCGTGGGGGGCTGCTTGGTTCCCGACCATGGGGAAGGACCAGGAACTGCTGGAAGCCGCTCGCACTGGGAATGTGGCTCTGGTGGAGAAACTCCTCTCTGGGAGGAAAGGAGGGATCCTGGGCAGTGGATCTGGAGCTATTCCCTTATCCAGCTTATTGAGGTAGGGACATCATTCCCCATCAAACGTTGGGGATATTAACCTGTTCTTCCCTATAATCATTATCATCACCCCTCTCATCTTCATTCCCATTCCCGCATCCTTCATAGTAACAATAAATCGTTCACTCTCTCGCCAAGTACAAGCATGCCAGGGTTTAAAGTCACAGGCAGTCATTTTATTAATATAGTGGTACTGAATTTCCTGCCTTCAATGCGTCTGCAGGGTCCTTGTTCATTCTGTTACTGGCTGTGGTGCAGAACTTATGTTTTGACTGCTGGGCTAATGCATACAATGTATTAATTACCCTTCATTTGATATTTCCATCTTCAAATTGCTACTTTAATCACAGATGGAAGTGTTTATCACAGACAAGGCATTGCATCGTGGAATTCTGTGTAAAAAGACATAGCTTCACCCCATACCCTCACCCATAGCTGCTACCCTCGCTTGCAGAAGAAATTAGGTATGCCCATCATAATAAGCCTACAAAACAAAGAAAGGGAATCTTTCTTGTGGGAGATCATCGAGGCAGAGGAGGTGTAAAACTTAGGGAACGTTAGGTAAGAGCAGCATTACTTTCACGGTACCTGGATTTAGTGGAGTGAAACTGGGTTACTGGCCATGTTGGGTGATTGGGCTGAACTTCAGTCATTAGTTGTGTCTCCTGCGATCTACGGCATAGCTTTGATCGTAAGTTTCATCATGCTCTTGAGTCAGAGCATTGTCACAATCGTTTATGGCATTTGACTGTATTCAGAGCAGAGAAGGTCTGCAGCACACAGTCCACTGCTAGTGTTCAACACTGAACTAGGCATAGCAAAAGAAGACAAAATGAAATGAAACACTCTTGACCTAGAATTTGAATAAATTGAGGGGTTGGTTTGGCTTTTTGTTCGTTAAAGAAAGAAAAGGCCTAGCACAATGGAAATAGATTAAATGAAAATATATTTATGATTCTGTTGCCAGTGCCTTCTTGTCAAGGTATTTATATTATTTCCAAGTTCCCTATAAGGGAAAATTTAACGTCAGCTCTCCAAATTATACTGTTTAAACTCTATTATAAATTCTTACTATTTTAAAGAAAGGTTTAATGCTGTAAACAACAACAGTTCAGGTATTCATAGTTTACTAAAGTTCTGTGGTGCCTCAGTTCAATTAGCTGTTGCACCACTGTTGAATTACTAGCCCATTGACCAAAATCAGAACACACCATGTGATTGCTTTTTGTACTGTGCTCGAATAGGCTGCTTAGGAAGAAATGTGCCAGATAGTCAGGTGAATTTGAAGTATGATACCCACTTTTCTAAGTACAGAAGTAAGTTCACTTAGGTACAGTGACTAGCCATTTATAATCTAGTTCTAATGCATGGTTTGTGTAGTGGCTCTCTCCGGGGCGTGTTGCCATGTGCTGGATCCTTGCTGTTAATTTCATGTTGTATTCACTGTTAATTTCATGTTGTATATTGTGAATTCTGTATATCCAGAGGGGGTGTATTTCCTTGTGCTTCCCTTCCTTTATTAAACAGCATTGTTGTATGTTGTGTACACAGGACACGTGAACCATGTGTTTTGTTTATACAGATAGGTCATCACAGTCCTTGTTTGTTACTCAGGATTGTGGAATTTTAGGTTGTAAAGTCAACTGGTTTCCTTTATTTCCTGGAAGTGTTCTTAGCTTGAAGAGAAGTAAAGCATAGTAAAACATAAACTGTTTAATTTATGGCATTTCTTACTAATGTTAACAAGAATGTCTATGGCTTCTGTAAACACAACTTCAAAAATCAAGAGCAAACTTTCAGCTGTATCATGTGTCCAGCTGCATGGTGAAATATTTCTAATTTAGAAAGAATTCAGTAATGGTTTGATGCTTAAATATTCACAATTCACTATGGAACATAAGACTTTTTAGAGGGTTCAGCAGGAATGCTCAAAGCAGAAACTACTAAGCATATAGTAAATGTTTTTCAAGAAAGGATTTATGTGATAGGCATTTTGACATAGCTTTGTTTTTTTTAAATATGTTCCATGATCTAACTGATGTCTTTAATTATGGAATAAGTACAGAATGATATGCAGCATTAAGGTTGGATCTATCTTGGTACAGAAAACATGGGAACAATATGAGAGTCATATGATCATCCTGATCCTGTTTGGGAAATCAACACTTACTGAAAATAGCAAAGTTGTAGAAGAGCATACTTGTACAGTGTAAAAGTTTGAATTTGGGGGGCATTCAAAGATTTTTTTTTAAATAGAAAACCTGAAGACGTTTACTAGTAGAGCTATATTGGTATTTTTGCATACAGTTTATTAGAATAAAATTTTTTGAAAGTTGTTTTAAAAAAAGCAACAGGGAAAAATATAGGGACATAGTTTTTCTTAATTTTATTTAATTTTTAGGAGTCATTTTGATAGTAACTCCTTCTGTTTTGTTGATCATAATTATTGCTCCATTTCTAAAATGGTGTCCCAGGACTGTAAGTGTCCCACTGTAGTGAGAAAGGTCCATGTTGCTCTTTCTTTCTCCTTTTGGCAGTGCTGTTTCTAGTGTTAGGTTGAAAAAAGTCCAACTCTTTCAGCACGTATATGGACTAATACTGTGCCTGATGTGTTGGTCTAGGTAGTAGGACTCCACTGTCCCTTTGAATTTCTTCAAAGTGCTGGAGACAGCTCAGTTGATGTGACTGAACTCTCTATGACTAGATACTTTTTTTTGGGTGGAAATTTGCTTTATAGTAATTATGGGCCCTGTGAATGAAACTTCATAAATTGACAAATACACGTTTATTTTTATCTGAACCAATGAACAAATGATCTGAGCTCTGATGTCCTATTTACATTTTTATAACAGCTTTTTTTTCTTAACTGTTGGTGTGTTTTATGGTACTTAGGGGGAAAAAAGGGCAAACTTTTGTATGGGTATTCTATAGTTGGACCTATTTGTTGATGCTAATTGCATAGTAAATTATATGATTTTTAAAGTCCTGACTTCTAACTCCTAAGTCATTAAATTATGACAACAGTTCAGGAAAACAGCTCTGTTCTGGGAGGCTATTTCAGCACACATAGAAATGTATGAATGAATTCCTGCAAGAATTTAAACTCGTGCTTAGAGTACCTGCAAAGGGCATAAAAATGATGTATGCTTAATTAAGACCTCATACACACCCATATATCGGTAATAGTTGCTGCCTAATACCTCATGCCCAAATTGGTTTATCTAAAACAATGACAGGAAATCAGTGATGTTTTACTGTGTGGACTCTGTAACTCATTTCAGCTCAGGAGAAGCTTTGGAAGGCTGCTCTGGGCAGTGCCTCCTGCCTCAATCTCCATAGTTTGCTCTTTTTTATAAAGATTGTGGCTTAATATAGTGAAGGTGAGTTCTGAATTCCTCAGGTGCAAAGATCAGCATGAGGCATTGCAACATATTAGAGCAAGTAACCTCAGTAAACACCTGATGTGATTTAGTTGCTTAAACTTGGGTACTTACTGGTATTTTAGGTGCCCAGGTGATTCTGAACGAACTGGTGGATTTTGACAAAGAACCAGGAATTCTGGAGATACATCTAAATTCCAGATGTCATACAGTAGGACATCTAAAGCTGTGTTACATGTTTTGCCTGTGGTCTCCAACCCCAAACATTAGTGCAGGGTGGGGTCTCTTCTTTTACTATGAAGCAAGGCTATTTTGAGACACTTAATGAAACAGTCAATGTTTAGAAGACTTAAGTCTAAATTTATTTTTTCTGTTTCTTTGTGGATTTCACTGCCTGGAATTGTCATACATTAATATTTTAAGCATGTTTCATCTTAAAAAAAAAAAAAAGTGTTGTGTCTTAGGTTTAGAATTAGGGATTTTTCTTTCTAGATTGCAGATAGAATTTTCACATCTTTTTGTGTGATTTCACTGGCTCTTATATTATTCCTGCACTTATATTCAGTGTAAACACAAAAACTTGACAGTAAAATCCCACAGTTGAGAGAACAGAATAACAGAATGTATCATTCTGTTATAATAACATTCTGTTATCAGAGATCTGTATCCCATGTTCTTAAATGCATGTTAAAGGGTTTCACATATAGAAAGAGCAAAGTGTTTCTAACAAATGTGGTATTTTAAATTTACTTAATTTTATTATCTCTGTATACATGACATGTTTTAATTGACCAACCAGTTTTTCATTGCTGGATAGAGACAGCCTTTGTTACTTTCAAAGAGTTTAGGAAAAATTACTTGGAAGGTTTTAATGTATCTCCGAGACCTTACTTCATTTTGCCACATGCAGCCATGCACATGCCTGTTTGTTCTGTGTTACTAGCAGGAATGGATAGTTTTTGCTTATGTGCTAATTTTTAGCATTTTTAAATTGTTAAAAGAGCTTTGGATTTTGAATGGGACTGTGGGATTGAATATTAATTAATATGAACTGGCACAGAGTAGTAGGGAAGGTTGAAGTGGCCCTTTTTGCTCTTTGTTGGCCGCTGCCATTACACAGCATGAGAGGGTGGAGCAGCCTGCCTGGAGCTGGTGTTTTCCCCTTCCACTCTTGGCACTGCGCAGGGAATGGCTCCGTTCTCCGCGCCGTTCTCTGCTGAGCCGTACTTAGCGCAGCTACGCCGTGTAGGCCTGGCCCAAGTCACTTCTCCTCTAAAGTGTAAGAAACACGGCAAGCAGATTGTCAGTCTGGGAGTTGCAATCTGTTTCCTCATCTGTTTCTCAGAGCAGTGTCTTGCTTGCAGCAAAGCCACAGTTTAGCCTGATGGCCTCAGTGCGTGCTGAAAACCACACAGATCCTCTTCTGTCCTTGTGCAGAGCCCTCTGATGCATTCAGCTTCCTTTGCAAAACCAGATCACACTTGGAAGGCCTTGTAGAGCAGGAAGTATTTAAAATGTTGAAATACTTTGTGAAGCTTTAGTTAACAGTTTTAAAGTTTCTGCGTGTTATAATTTGAATAACAAATGGATCAACTTAACAAGAATAAGGGGACTACTTCTGTTTATTGTTACAACTAGCATTGTTTCAAGTAAGGAGAGCTTTCTCATATTCTTTTGTAAGGAGATTGTATTATGTGATGCTTGCAGTACTGGAGTTCTGGGCTCACAAAGTTCCAAGATATTTATTTCAGACAACAAGCACAGATAATAAAATGGAAGTATTTATTATATCATACAATGGGGCATCCAGTTAGTCCATATTTAGTTCTAATTTTAGTGATACTGTTTTTAATTAATGGAGGAGTTTGTACCCCTAAGCAGAGACCAGCATTCCTAGATTTTCCAATTACCTTCTTTATCCTGTTAGAGTAGGTAACCTAATTCTTTGAGGACATATTTAATCTTTCTTCTTTCTGCCTTTCAGTATGGAATGCAAACTAATAATCAGGACAACATTGGTGTTAGTGATAGCTGATTGCTGCCTTGACTCTGTTTGCTTGCCCTTTCAAATGTGTGAGCTTCTCTTAGCCTTCCTTCATTTCATTATCTTCTATCCTTCTTAGACTTATTTTTATTCTTGTTTTTGATAAATTATTTCAATCAAAGTTCAGACAACATTTTATCTGTTGAGCTCTCTCTCTATATATCTATTGAACTCTAGATTTCCTCTCTAGTTGGAAATATTTATAATATGTAAAGGTAGCAATATAACAATATCCAGGACATCTGATAGACGATTAAGGGCAAGGCAATTCACAAAGTCTGTGTAATAAATCTTCCCTAGGAGTTCAGTATGATCCCAGATTGAAGTTTTGTAGCTAAACTCTATGGATAAACCTCTCACTTCTCCTTACTCCAGAAATAGTTTTCTGAATATTGGTCAAGTGTATGTTCTATTAATTTTCTAAAATGTTAGACTAAATGCAAAAAATGACCAGCAAGATCTAGTGTAAAATCTACCAAGATAATGTTATCTGCCCATAGATAGGATCAAGATATGGTAACTGTACTGGGTGGATTGATGGAGTTTATGAGGGAACCAGGCAGACTAGTAAGGGAAATTTGACAAACACATTAAAAGGAGAAGATAAGGAAAAACCTTCAGAAGGCTGAAGTGACTGTAACTTAAAACAATATACTTTTAGAGTTCTTGTAGAATTCTTAGCCACTAGATGGCTAGTGTCTAATTCCACAGACCACCCTATAAATTTGTTGTGATCACCACCATGTTTCCCCTCTTACCTAACATTCATAATGTTATAGGTTTGATAATTCAGTAGAATTAATGCTTCTTTGTAAATTTTTGACATTGACATGACATTATTCTTTTTAAGTAGTAATGTTATAGTAGAATTGAGAGGGGAAGTAATAGAAAGGGAATGAAGAATGATATTATCCAAAAGGTCTGCTATCTTGTGATGGTTGGAAATGTTTTAAAAAGCAAATACATTTTTGTGTTTGCAATATAAATACAAATTATTTTAGGTGTTTTCACAGTCACTGCAGTAGGGATCCAGGACATAGCCATGTTTCCAAAGCTTTACAGGTAGATTATTTTATTTTCTTCAATTTCAGTTTGTATGAGTATTCATGGAAGAGCTACTAAGGAGTGCTTGCAGTTCTAGGCTATTTTTTAAACTTTTCCTGACAAAGGCACTAGTTGAAGCATCCTATAAACATTTTTAATTTATGCTACTGGTATATAATCTGTAAGGGACAGTGTAATGTAGAGTGCAGTTACAGTGCCTTTTCTTCAGCAAGCTTAGTTTGCTCGTCTGGGGAAGTGACAGATACAAGAGTTCCACAGCTGGAATTCCCTTCTGCCATGGAATTTCTGTGCTGGCCACTTGCAGTTAGAGTACACATCCTAATCCTGTACTAATACTTCAAAGTACAATGTATTGACAGCTTTTAATGTTAAGTATAAGGCATAGTAAGTAGTGTTAATTTCTTCCTACTGATATGATATTTTCATGTACTTGAACCCTTTTGGGAAGTAGGAAATAAATTCCTTTGTTTTTTTTAACGTTCTAGCCTTTATTGGAAGACTTTTTAATATTTTTAATTACTTTTTCCTAATATTTTCAGTATGACAATATTTTCAGTATGATCACTTTGCATTAGGAAGTGATACAACTGTTCTGCACCTCTCTTAACATCTATGAATTTCTAATAATGTACAGTTATCTACAGTAAGGAAGGTTTTGTGAGATTTAATTCCACAAGGTTATGCTTTTGTTATAATGATTTACACTGTTTCCTATGTATTGCACATACATTTTCTACATAGGGAAAAAATGTTCAAAATGACATCTTGAGAGCAATTTAGTTCCTCTTTAAAACAGCCCGTGGCAGCTATGTTTCTATAGGTGTTAGTGCTAGGTGTCCAAGTTCCTATTACAGTCAATGAAGATCTAGTCAGTTAGGGGGCAATGGAGAGTGACTGAGCTCACCCCAAAGTGGGTACTGAATGGTTTTTTTCCAAGATGAAACACATCCCTAATTTAAATATTTTTCTAAGTAAACTTTGAAGACTAGGAAAACAATTGTAATTGAAAGTATATGTAGACTATATTAAAAATGACCACCTTTATAGGTAGATTGAATGTAACTTTGGGTAGAATTTCTTTCTTTCTATGTTGTGTAGCTGGTTTGGATTAATTCAGACAGTAGGTACTGATCAATAATCAGTAGATTAACTGGCCAAGAGGCAGAATTCTGGATGGTTGAAGTTAGAGATACATGAAAGTTGCTTAAAATGCATGATGCATCACATGAGGTTTATTGAAAATGCTCCAAGTGTACAAGAAATAAATTGGAAAAGATTAGCTGGAGTTGAAACTTGTGAAGATACAAAAGGCAAAAGTAAATACATTGACATCAGAAGAAAATATGGACTCAGTGCTTGGTAGGGCAGACCAAGTGACAAAGCTCATGGAAAAGGCAACAATTCGTTGCCTTTTCTGCTTTGATTATTTGGCTGTAAAGTTTGACTTGCCAGCTTTCAAAACAGTCCTCACAGTAGAGGAAGATCAGGGGAACATTTACATTCAAGGAACCAATATTACTGTTAATTTTTTGGGGGATTGTGTCAAACGTGGGAAGTTTCTGATGACTGGAAAAGGAAAATGTCATGCCTGTGTTCAGGAAGAGCAGAAAGGAGGTTCAGGGGTCACCTGGCTCATCAGTCTATCCTAAGTCCTAGAGAAAGTTCCAGAGCATATCCTCATGGATGTTATTTCTGCTCCCACAAAAATAAGAATACAACTGAGAACAACCAGCATGGATTTACTAAGCTTAAATCATGCCTGACCACCCTTAATTGCTTTCTATGATGTGAAAACTGCATCTGTGGACAGGGACAAAACCATGATGTTTTAACTCAGAGCATTCTCAGTGAAAATGATGAGCTATGGTCTGATAGGAGGATAATAAGATGGGTTGTAACTTGGTTGGACTGTACAAAATCCAAGCTGCTGATATCTATTGAAGGGTTTCCTCAGGATCCAAGGGCCAGTATTGATTGCAATGTATCACGTGTAGCAGGTTTGTAGATGACACTAAACTGCAGAAAAAAACATTCATATGAAGAATTGCTGTAAGGAGGGACCTGGACAGGCTGGAGAAATGGGCTCATTGGAGCCTAATGAAATTCAGGCAAAAGCATTATATAGTCCTTCAGCTGGGAGTGAATAGCCTCTCACACCACCACAGGCTCTTGAGCTGGAGTTGGACAGTTTTTTGTGTTGTACGTCTTTTTCTGACATATTAGTCATTATAAAACCACAAATATCACATTTAGTCTTTGAGTTTACACATTAGTAACTTCTTTCTCCTATAAGAATGGTGTGATTGGTGCGTGGATTTTCTCCTAATCCTTCATAGCTGGACAAGTGCTGAAGTAGGATAACTTCTTAAATATTCACACTGTCACAGTATGAGGAGTATCCAGGAGATACTTTTAGATACTTTTTTTTTACTTACTGCCTTTTAGAGAAAGTAAAAAAAAAGAAGATTTTTATAAATCAGAACTGGGACTATCTTTTGGACTAGGTATTTTCCCACTACATATTGCTTGAATTTTAAACCTTCATGATAAAACTTTCCAGTATTGTTTTTACTAGAATTCTGAGAATGATCTCTTGAGTTTAATGTCTTTCGTGTTTACTTACTGACTTGTCAGGGTCATTGTTTTCTATTTTTAGATGTCACTCAATATGAATAGTAAATATCTAAGTTATTTTTTTGCAAATTAACATTCCTAGCATATTCATATTAGCAGTTTGACCCCAGAATCTCAATTAAGTCTTTGGTAAGGTTTCTTAAAAACATAATTTGCACTTATTTTCAGCTTTCTCAAGTAATTATTTATCCACTTCCGTGTCCTTCTTGTCACGTGGATAGTTAATTTGTTAAAATATGCTCATAAGTGATTTGCAATCACCCTGCTTCCTGTTTTGTGCACATTTATTGCAGAGCAGTATCTTGCATAACCAAGTGGTAGATTTGCCAGGGATCTTCTCACATAATGTGCACAAAGTAAATGCTTCAGAGAACCAAATAAATCATTTGTGGAAATAAAGCATAAGGCATGTAATAGACGTACACGTTACAAATCTGTTGTTTGCTTGTCACAACAGTTAAATCTATCCCCTCTATTTCTACTTTCATGTAGACTATGTAAGTCTTGAGTTGTCACAAGCAGAAAATGAAGCCTCTGAAGGTATGGAATAGGCATATGTTCAGGTGAGGAGATGAGGGTAGAAGACAGGTAGAGACCTGAATCAAGGTATTTGGAGTGGTTTGGCAAGCAGGCTGTATGTAAAACTCTGAAAGGCTGGAATGCTAGAAATGGTTGGTAAAGGAAATGAGTAAAAGAATTGGGATTAGGAGTAAGAACTGAGACTGACCATGGCAGTTAGCAGTGCTGAGGACAGTGAGAGAAGTTTAGGAGATGAGCTATGAGGAACATGGCAGAATAAAGTAAAATTTATTCAGCAGAATTGAAAGAAAATGTACATACAGATGAAATACAGTTTTCATTCAAAGCTTGACATTTTCATATTTCCTTGCTATATTTGTGAAATGAATTTGAAAACTGTCTCCTTTTCTTATAGTGGTAAAATAAATTGCTCTAATAGTGGTTAATAAAGGACCACCAGTCATGCCATTAGTTTAAGTGGAAGAAGTGGTTGTGATAAATCATCTAGTAAAGTTTTGCCAAGATAACACTACAGGGTGAAATTTCAGGAGTTTTAGTTTGCTTTTTTTATGAATGATAAAATTAAGGTTGCCAGTGAAGTTTTTATGTATCCCACTGAATGCAGGCATTACATGGTTTTTTTTAATGTTACAATCTGTAGTCTTTTCCCTCACTTGTGGCCCAGGATAGACGGTGCTCATTAAATAAGCAGTTATTCAGCATTTTTAACTTACTACTCAGTGTTTAGCCCTGAGCCTCATTTTCTGCACACGATTCAAACTCTTCTCTGGAAAAAGAATGATTAAATTTTCTCCTGGGCTTTTTTTCTGGTGATGTTTGTCACTATGGTATTGGACTGCTTCACAGCATTAATGAGTTTACTGTCCCTGCACTTCAGTGGCTGAGTAGGGATTTTAATATCTACACTTAAAAAATTCTGACTGAAGCACTCTTAAATTATGGCAAGAAGTGTGTGTTGAATTGGTGTTTCCATCTGGTGACTTCAATGAGCTCTGTTTCCAATGAAAAGCTCAGTTTTTCACAGGATTAATATAGTTAGTGTAAAATTACAGGAGTGGCTCTTCATGGTCAGAATGAATGCCTGTCTAGCAAAGTACTCTGCTCCAGTTTTGACTGGGAGTTAAGAGCCTATTCTTAGAAGAATATAGTGGCAAAGCAAACACGTAGTATGTAACAGCTTCTCCAGTACTCTCACAGCTTTTAGCAATTTACAGCAGCTTTCTACAACAGATATATTGTCTTTGTATTAAATAGCTCCAGTGGACTCTTTTCTTCCATGCATTTGTTCAATTGGTCTTTAAAGCAATGCAAATTTTTAGCATGCATGGCATCTCACAGCAAGGGTTTCACATCTTAATGAAGTATTATGTGCAGAACATTCTCTGTAAATTTAGTAGCATTTTATACATTCAAATGTATGAAGATCTGTTCAGATACTCAGAGGTTTGTTTCTGGAGAACAGACATGGATAGAATTCAGTTCTGTGGTGCAGCATTAAACTGGTGCTCCTGTTCTTACCTTGTTTAATTGATTTAATAAGTACCAATGCACCTTTTAATACCTTTGATTTCCAAAAATAAAAGTTTTTATTCTGTCATCCCCATTCTAGGGAATAGGCCTTCAACTGATCACCATTCATTGCACAATATAAGGAAATCATGTGATTAAGGCCAATGGAGGATGACTTACCACTGAAACTTTAATCCTTACCTTTGCAATCTCAACAATTTTTAATATACTTTTCTTGTATATAGTTATGTATGTATTTCCAAAGAAATAGAATATTTTTCCAGAGAAAAATATCTTTATTTTGAGATTGTAGATATGGACTACCCATATGGTGGTGAAGAGAACATAAATTGGAGTTACATCTAATAACTTGCAAAAAATTACATCTCCTGATGTCTATCTAATATCTTTATGAAATATTATGTAGAATTACTTACTTCAGAAGAGAAGCTGTTCCTAGTTCATGGTGCTTACTGTGTTGGTACTGCTTAACCAAAAAAGAGAGAAGTTTCAGCACTGAGAATCCACGTCTCTGTAATTCAAGCAAGAAAGAGTTACACAGGCATAAATGGCATAATAGGAGTAAAAGCTGCAGAAATCTTGTCATGCATTTCCAGTGCATGAGTAGTTTTTGCTATGACACGAACTGCTGCAATGTTTGCTCTCCTTTTGCTTTAAAGCTCTACTGGTTGTAACAGGGCACAGACTGAGGAAATAAGTTTTCAAAAACCAAGTGAGGTTGTTTAGAAGTATATACTTTTTAAAACGCCAAGGGAGCATCCTCCTTGTTAGGCTGCCTGGAGTAGACAACCTCCAGGGAATAAATCAGCTAATTATGATGGTGGTAAGATACAGAGAGATTTCTTTCCCTTCCCTCAGTAACTAAATATTGTTTTTGTAGGATTTTTTCTCATCATCATCATCATTCCTTCTTTTCCTGCTATAATTCTGATGCCCCGGTTGAAAAGTGGCAAAAATTTAGAACCTGAAGAAACCTGAGATTACTTATGCCAGCTTTGGAAAAAAAAGACCTTGCTGCAGATACTCACCTCAAGGCAAAGAAGTCCATTTAAAAAAAAAAAAATCTAGGTTAATGATTTTGGAAAATGCAGAAGGCACTAGGCTGGAAATGGCATGGAAAAATTGAACATATAGCAGAATTCATTGGGTAGTTTAAAAGAACATACACAGTGCTGATCGAAAATGTAAGATCAGGGGTACAGGACTGATTTGCAACTTGGGGCATGATAATTTCCTGGACAAAGTGGTAGAGGTCCACTTTCAGTACCTTCCTCAAAGACTGATGAAAACTTAAGAAGTGGCAAATAAATTTATTTAGAGAGTGGCCAAAAAAATACAGGTGGTTGGATGCTGTCTAGTCTTTGCCCAAGAGACTCATAGCTCATGTGAATGAATTTGCCTAGCTACTTGGGAAAATGCCAAAACCAAACCCACTGAGTTTGAAAAATGGCAGAAGGAAGGAACTCAGTTCTTTTGTGGTATTTCTGTTAAAATGTGTTCTTGGGTTAAAAAAAAACTCAGTCGAGAATGAGAAAGCAGGCCTCAGGATTATTTTTTAAAGGATGGAGCCAGAATGTCTAGACTTCTTTCTTTGAAAGTTTACTACTTTGGCTAGTAGCTAATTACCCAAATCTCCTTTGAAACTATGACTTTGTTAAATTGTACAAGATGTCACCATTTCTGAGTGTCGCAATTCCTAAAGAGGAGTTAAGAGCAGTGATTGCAGAAGGTCAGCTTGTAATGTTCATCTCTCTTGATAACTTTCATTTGACTTGTGAGTTGCTGTAGCACTGTCAGTAGCTCCAGCAACTCTCATGAAACATGCATTATTGTAGTCTTCTGGGATTCTTGGAGAAGTCCAGAATACAGCTGAGGCTTTCCCCAGGAAAATGAACCTTTTGGTAAAACTGACAATTCATTATATTCCTGGGAAGGTGGGTTTTTGGGGATTTTCTTGCTCAGCTCCACAGGAAGCAATCTGTATACCAGTTTAATTTCACAGTATTGCACTACCAAACTTACTGGGCATCAGATGAACCTTGGGTAAAGCGTACAAACCTCAGCAAAGGATGGCTTTATTATCACTGTAACTATAAGGCAGATGTTACCTTTCAAAACAGTTGAATTGACACTCACATAGGGAGTTGTCAAGAACTATTTCAAATTTACCAGAGCAGCAGAGAAGGCTGTCCTGACTGTGTTAGCACTGCTCAGGGCATACTTCTAATCATCTGCAATTTTAGTCACACGGCCTAACGTTCAGATCATCACGGGCAAATACAATATAATTTTGATGACAAATCTCTTTCTCTTTGCAACTCCATTAGGATACATTATTACACATCTAATCATACAGAACTTGACAATAATATGAATGATTAAAATAGTAGTTTTTCATTTAAAGTTGGCATTTAAACCACTTTTGATTCATGTCTGAAGAATTAGTTTCTTTCTAAATATGTTTTAAGTTTAGTTTTCATGGCCATCATGCGAAGAGTTTTTAGCTAGATTTGAAACAGGCACCTGTGACTAAGATTAGAGATTTGTGACCCACCTTAAAAATTGTCAGAAAAGGAAAAAGTAGCCTGACTTCTCATTTGAAGTGTAATGTCTCTTAATTTGGTATTGTGCTGCTGTGCTGAATTGGCTATATGTAATACAGGATCTCATTTTTCCAACATTTTCAAGTGGTTGTTTTTTGAGCAAGTTTTTGGGTCAGTAAGCATATGCTCTGAGAAGCAATTACAGTATGCAAAGAGAAGTTTGCCTTGTATGCCTCAAATGGATTCTCAGGCTTAAGCTGGGATCATTTATCTTGAACGTAACACCGAAGATTTGCACACCTGAACATTAGTTCACATTCCAAATGAAGAAAATTAATTTTGGCTAACAGCAATGTATTTTTTAACTAGACACTGACCACATTATGATATTGTGTAACTGGGTGTTGCTGTGCTAAATATTACACATCTCCAATTCTTTAGTGCTTTGATCATTAGACTTTTTTCCAATTGAAGCTCTATCAAGTTGTGTTTATGTGTTTCACTGTTATCAATAGTGAGCCAGCCTATCAATTTCTCAGTAGGTCAGTATTTTCCACTACAGCTTAAAAACTTAAATGTAAATAATTGCTCACTTTATCTTCACACGTCTTTTATGTTTTTTTCTGTTGTGGGATGTTACTTCAATGCTAATGAGACAGGGCTGGGTATCACCATCCTCCAGAAAATAATGCAAGTGGGAGAAAACATACTGAAGAAATTTTGCAAATAAATTTGAGTTATGTCTTTCCTATATAGTAAACCTTGAAAAATCTTGATATGAGCTCAGTCGCAGTTAGCTAGTTATGTGTCCATTTTATAGATCTATGCTTCAGTGAAAAGAGACAAGTTCCTTTCCTTAGAGGCATGTATCAATGATGTGATGATGTTGGAGGTACATGTCCTCTTCCCTCCAAATCAATATCTTTTTTTTCCAAGGAAGTAGAGATGTCTGTATGTCTGTAGTTGTGCATGTATGTTTCACAATGCTCTGAAGAGCAGCTGGTAGTAAAATTAAAGTGGATGATTTTTAAAATAATTTTTTCAAAAACCAGCTTCAATGAAAAAATACCAGCTTTTCTTGTTGAGCTGTTGTAGCTTTTATGATACTTGTTGTGATCTAAGTTTCACAGAAATGTCATGGAGTGTAACAGAGCCCAAAACAGTAGTTAAGTTGATAACCATGTAATTCACCTCTGATGTGGAGACTCAGGTTCAAGTCTCTGGTCTTATCCCAAGAGACTTCTGTAATAACTGGTTTACCCAGCATGTACTTTTCCCCGGACCAAAGATTATACAGAGTTACATAAAAATATTGGAAGAGATTAAAGATTTTAAATCCAAAACATACAAGCAGTATTGGCCATAACCCTTGCTTGGGAAAGAGAATGATGCTACAGGGTTACTTTAAGTTTAATCTTCCCATCATAATCCAGAAGCCTTGAGTTTCACATTCTGTTCTTTTCTGTTTAAAAAACTTAAAAGTCAACACAAAAAAAACCCACTTCAGAATGATTCTTAGTTTAAGTGTCACATAGAAAAGTGGAATTACGAGAGACTCATAATTTGGAAGTCAAATACTTTAGTGAATTCTAAAGGCAATTTGTTGCAAGATGTGGGAGTGTTCTGTTTGTACTATATTGAAACCTTTCTGAACCACACCTTTCAATTCAACTGTTTTTCTGTGACATTTTGAATGAGTAAGAAATGTGTTCAAGTGCTGTGATGGTAGGTTCAGAAGTGTTAGCAGTGTTTGAAGTGGACCTGCAGTTTTCCCTGTGGCATGGATTTCGTAGTACAGGATTTTGAACTTCACAGAGTATTATGACTATAGTTTTATAGACTTAGCAGAACGGTGCAGTTATGAATGTATTGGTCATAGTTTTGATTTATTTAGGCACTGAACAAGATTGAAAACTGATCCTTTTTCAGATGAGTATCATCAATCTGTTCATGTCTGTGGTGAAGTTTTATATTTGTGCAATAATTTTTATCTGCTGAAGTAATTACTATTCATATATTACTTCTAGCTGAACTGGTTGGAGAAAAATACATTCATTAAAACATTACATTATTGAAATACATCAATTTGGAGTATAGAAGTCTTTTTTTAATATATCCATTTCTTTCTTCCCCTTTCTTCTGATGCCTCTCTCTTGGCTTTTGTGCCCACCTGTCCCCCCTGCCTGTTCCTTTGTCTCTCTCTCACTGGTCACTCTATCCACATTAATCTACCTTTCTATTCATCCCTTTCTCACTATGTCTCTGCACTCCCTTCTGACCTGCTACATCTCTCTCTCCTCTCTCCACCAGTTTAAGCCATAAAGAGAATCACCTGAGGCAAAATAATAAAAGAACACAGATCAGGAAGCATTGCCTATTGAGCTGAAAATAGTAAGAATGAAGGATAGAGTGACAAAGTAGTCTGAAAAGAGAGAAACGGATGTCTTTGTTTAAAAAAAAAGTTGGTGTTTCTGAGGATGAGCCAATGGCAAGTATGGTTAGACTAAAACAGGATAAGTCATCCATAATCCCATCCAACGTTAAAAAGGAAAATTGTGAAATAGAGAAGACATGTTTTATTTAGAATATGAAAATCTGCTAAAGTTGTATACTCTTTTCTATGGACTGAGATTTACCGTAATAATAAGGATAGCACATATCCTAAAGAATTGTTGGATGGTTTGACTGATTATACGTAAGTTCATGAAGAAATAAAAAGCCTATGCAGAAATACCTGATAAGAACATAAACTACTTCAGAAAAGAGAGCTGAAGATGAGGATTTCTGATATGTTTTCAGAGATAATTTAGATGACAGTGAAAAAAACAAAAAGGTTTGACTAGGGATTTCTGGCAGTAAAGAGAGGAGTTTAGATCACATGCATTTAATTGGCTTTGGTGATATTCCTAGACTGTGCTGGATGGGCCTTTTTTTAATAAAGTATTGTAAACAAAAGAACTTCACACTCAAGTGCTTCAGATTTACAATGGGGCTGCTTTGGAATAAGATAATTAAAGTAATAAAAAAGCAGAAAGTGAGGAAAAGTACAATAGCTGATTGACTTACTAGTTTATAAAAAAACCAGGAGACATGATTTTGTTAGTTAAACCATAATCACGAATAAACATATTTATTTAGAAGAGATATAAAGAGAAGGTACAGAAGGGAAGTCCTTTACACTCAGTATGTAATTGTTTTGAGAAAGAGATAGATCAGCTAATGAGTAAAAAAGCTGTCTTACAGAGCTCAAGGTCATATACTGCACTCCACTTCAAAATCCTCTTTCTCTTCTTCTTAAAGATCTTATGTCTAGATAAACAGTCATAGAAAGTGGGGAGAGCAAATCTAGGATGTCTTAGATCCTGAAGTACTGGAAAGCATGGTGAGGTAACACACACCAATGTTATCTGTAAGTGACATTATCTGTGCCAGGATCACAAGGCCATCTAATGATCTGTATGTGGTTCTCTTTAGATTTGCATGTGGGGAGCAATGATACCCAGCCTAGATCTACAGAGAGCAAGCTTGGATTTAGAGGGATTTCTTAGCTCAGATTCAGTGTTGTGCAAATGTGGCTGCAATTCTTCAGACTTCAGCTACTTTTAGGAGCTTTATAAATGCATACAGTTAGCTAAGAGGTGCTGTTAAATCTAAACTGGCTTTTGCAGGCACTCCTATGTCTGTGTACCCACATTTGTCTGCAGATAGTCTGCCCATGAACTGTGGCATGTTGGTGGCATATTGTGTGTATCACTGAATGTTGTACATTACCACATGGTGTTCTTCAGATAAAATTCAGTCCACTTTAATCATACAAGAGGGATGTTGCTCTCTTAGTTATTTAGTATTTTATTTTCTCATTGTAACTGTTAGCTTATGCTTTTGATGCACAGCTTGCAGGTGCTTCTGTAAAGAGAATTCTTTTCCTCACATATTTCACGGTGGAGCTTTTGCAAGTATAATGCATTTATTTTCAAAAACAACCTTGTTTGATGACAGGGTATTATTACTCCATTTTACAAATGGATATGTGAAGCCCTGAGACACTAGGGTCAACATCATTGAGTTATTTTAGATGCCTGGTTCAAAACACCTAAAACCTGCTTTCCAATTTTGCAGAATATTTGTCATCACAAACCATTTAAAAGTGAAAAGCACAATTTCCTCTGACTAGTAGGGCAACTGCATATAGTGCTTGTGCAGTTAAAACTCAGAATATGAAGTGGATACTCTGAAAGTTACATGTTTGATGATAATTCTTGCAAAGTTGGATTTAAGAGACTTTCCTACTGTCAGAAAACCTCTGTGGTGCAAAAAGTCTGTATCTCTAGGTCAATATTGCTCTCCCCTGCATACAAATTTATTAATTTTTCCCATGCAGTCCTCTAGTCCATTCAGAATATAACTCCCTTTCTGTTTAACTTCACATTTAACAGGCTCTGTTGGTACAGATTCATTAACTACCTTTAGAGTAGTTACATAGACAGACTGAGACAGGTTTAATGAAAAAAAAAGCATGCATATCTTATTTGTGCTATTTCTTGACTTTTAAGTGCAATTTCTTAAAGTATTTTTACATAATTTTCTATATATATATGTAATTTCCTTTTTCTATTTTGTAAAAAAACAAAAACCCAACTGTGATAAACCAGCAATTCCACCACATTTGTGGTATCAAACTCAGATATATTAGGCCTGTTCAATTTTTGCATCACAACTGACCAGCTGCATGATAGCAACTCATGGTGTTAAGGCCCTGAGTATTCATGGCCAAAGAAATAATCTTTTGGCCTTATGAAGCTTGTAAGCCACTAACTAGATGAACCTGATGCAGGTGATTGAGAAATGGCATTTCAGGATGTGCTGCCCTGAACTCTGTGTGCTTGACTAGAATGCTTGGTACAGGTAGCCAGTGGCTGTGTGCATTATTATTTTGTTGAAAGTGTTGCTGACATTTCCCAGTTATCATGGAATTCACTTTTGGAAAATGCATTCTGGAAGAGTGTCTAACAAAGTGTTTCACTTGATGGAAATTCAGCTCTTCTAGTCTGTCCAACTGTCTTCATTGCTTTAGCCTTTATTCCAAATATCCTGTCTTTCTTTGTGTCCTTTCACAGCTCTTCATTTTAGCCTTAGGGAGGCTAATGCTGCCAGTCTTTTCCTCAGCTATTTAAATTATTTCAACACCCTCTCTCCAAATTTAATGTCTTGCCTGTATGAGTTTGGTCCTCTTTTCTGTCTTCTCATTAAATTTTATTTTAATTTCCTGTGAATTTCCCTCATATGCTACTGCAGAATTCTTTCCTTCATCCCCTATTTTTTTCTACTCTAGAGCTCTTTTCTCAGAAGTTTGATGTGAAAATTTCAACTTAAACAAAGCAGTTTAATCATAAGCAAAGCAAAATGTGATTTTACACTGGGGAGTGGAGATAAAGCATAAGGTAGGTAGTGTTGCTACAGCACGTGTTAAATTCACCATCCATAAAGAAGAAAAAGTTAGTCAGAGAAAGAATATATCTGAGTCTGCATTTTACTGATGGGCAGCAGCTTTTTAGCATGGTTTGTACAGAAGGCCGTGATTTATTTAATTCTGCATGGTAGGATGAACACAGTTTTAGAGTTCACTAGTGTGTAAATAGTACACTCAGGAACCTTCTTGTTTATAAAAAGAAAATCTGATTATTATAGTAGAATGAAGGGAATGCTGCAATCAAGTAATATGGAAATAGTTTTAGAAATCTTAAGATTTAAGTGACTTTAAAAAAAAAATCATGCATGAAAATGCTTGAAAAGTTGGAGTCAAAAAGTTTTTGGTTGAAAAGGGGAGATAGGGCATTTATATGTATATATATACATATATCTAAAATGAAAAAATAAATCCTTCAGTAATTGAAGCTCATTTTATTGGTTTGATTAGTTACTCTGCAGAGTGAATGGGAGAATACCTCTGTGTCATGAAAAGCACTGTTTCACTCACATCCTGCATATATGCATGCTGCAGGTACTTTGTACTGCACTAGAACTTCTGCACTGGTAACATATTCCAAGTAGATAAATAGTTTCAGAATGTCAGTACATTCAACACTTTTATAAATCTATTTTGACCACTGTGAAAGATACCTTTTCAAAGTAGTTGACTGATGAACAATGGGAGAAGACCTTGTAGAATTTCTCCACCCAAAAATGCCAAATTTCAGAATACATGCTACATAAGTAATATCTTTTATATTTGTGCTGGATGTTTTATTTTATGAAGAATATTAGCTTGAAAATTTTTGCCATATCTGAGAATTCTTCTTTAAAGAAAACTGCAAAGAACTGAATTCATCCCTTGGTGTGGTGTATAGTTTTCAGAAAGGAAAAATATGGCAATAAATATTGCTTTCTCTAAGTCTAATATAATATTTTACTATCATTTAACTTGGAATGTGAAGGAAAAAAATAGTTAATTATCTAGAACCTGAGCAGAAAGCATTAATAATTAATGAATGATAATTTATGTAAAACTAAGTTCCCTCTTAAAAGGGAATTATAAAATTGGTTAATGGAAAGGAATGCAGAATATGCAATATCCTTTATTTTAAATATATAATCAGATTTAAGTAAATCAAATTATACTGTGATTCTTAAAACCTTAATGTTGAGAAAAATCAAGCATTGCATTAGCTTGAACATGTTTGTCATGGATTAAAGTGTTAATAGATAAGAGACTTTAAATGTAGGCACTGTAATTGATAGCTTATTCTACCAAATTTTAATGTTAGTAGCCAGAAGGTTACTTTAACAGTAAAAAAAGAGGGAGATGCACTTAAATGTGGCTAACTCCCAAGCTAGTGTCAACAAAGTCTGGTTTGAGAGCTCCCATATTCCTCTAACCTGTTTGTTTCCTTTTTCAGTGTCTTGAAATAATATGTCGCTTAGAGATATGCCAAAGTTTGATTCTGCTGAGTATTTTTGTTTTGGAGGAAGAAACTAAAATTGCATTAGTCAAATTTACAAATACTGAAAAAACTGGAGACCATTGCAAAATACTTTATAAAACAAGATTAGACTATAGTGAAACCTTGATAATCTTCAGGAATGGGTTAAACACAAACACTTTGATAAGTCAAAAATATTTTTAAGAAGAAAAATAAAATTTTAAAGACAAAATATATTAAAAATACTGAGTATGAAGAAATTCGTATCAGATTCTTTAGATAGCCACTCTGTATGTATACTTCTTTTTATTCTATCAAAAGAATTGAGAGATCTCAAGGAAACCTCAATTCTCTAGCAACATACAGTAAGAATATTCCTAATCCTAACAGTTTATCTCAAAATTTTCTCAAGATGACAAAAGAAGTGTCTGCCAAAATTGTAATTCCTTCTCACGTCTCTTAGTATGGGCTAGTGGTTTGTATTTATTTAGAGTCTGTCTAGAGTTCCTCAGATGTCTGCATTTTGGTATTCAGTTCCATTCAACTTTCAGTACGTGCATCTTGGTATTGGTGTTCCTCTTCTCTGATATCTGTAATAAAGTGGTGGCTGGGACATGTCCTGGTGCCTGGCTCATTTTGTTTTTTAACACTCATTTGTTTTTAATCTGTCAGTATCTGCAGGTGGTTGGAGCAAAATCTGTTATTTGAACATGTAGCTGATCTAGCACCATACACCGGGATCTATTCTTGGCATCTCAAATAACAATAATATTTTTGACTTAAATGATGTATTAAGATAGTAAATTGTGACATATTTTCAATAATCTAAAAAATAATTTGATATTAAAGGAGATCCTCAGATTGGTGGAAATTTTCTCATGGTAGAAGTTTACAGGTCTAATGTGTGCTGCTTTCTCTTGATAAAATTATGCCTTGTGTGCCTGTTTGCCATTTCATGTTCAGAAGTTTTATCAAACTTAGTGATATTCTGGCTTTCAGTGTAGTGAAAATTAGTGGCTACTTGCATCTCCCAACATGTTTATGTATAAATTAAACTTTATATCCAGGTGTTCATGTTTTGAAATAGATCTTTGTGTTTTAAACTGGATCTTTGAGAACCAACTTATTTGTCCTTCCATACTGAAGGTGCAATTTGCAGTGAATCTAAAAAACCACCTTCAGATGGTGATCCTTGAGGTGATTTCAGGGTTGCCTGAGAAATAAAATTCTTCTATGATCTTCAAAAGATGTTTCAGTATTTTACCAAGGATATTGAAGTCAACAGGAACTTGAGCACATCTTCAGAGTATTGCATTGCTATTCTGAGAAGAGTATGATATTTAAAGAGTTGGAATGAGTGCATCATGCATTAGTTTTGTGTTACATTATCCCATGGCAGGTGTATTAAATGATTTCCTATTCAGGTGTTTATGAATACGTTTAGTGAAGTACATGATTGAAAATTCCCAGAAGGCATGATAGTGTATTAGAAATGATAAGAAGCAAAATCAGTGAAACATCATATAGTTGACTGATAACAGATTAATCAAATACATTAAGGCTTAATGTAAATGGATCTAGCATTACCCATCATCCAAAAAGCTTTTATACATGAGGTTTTCCTTCTAAAGTGGGACAGTTGTGGTCAAAGTAAATCCAAGCTGTTGTTCTTTGTTGGACTTTAAACTGTGCCAAATTCAGGAGATGGTTTGAAATTAAAATTAACTTTTTTTTATGAGTAGATAAACTATTCAAAAATTTTTGTTTAAAATCTGAGAAGGTCCTATATGAATAATTAATATTTATCATCTTGTTCATAGTATTAATATAATATCAGACTAAGTTTTAGTGTGAAATTATTCTCCATTTATCTTGATCTTTTGCCCTAAAATCAAATTTTTAATGGTGATGCTTTCAACTGAACTTCAATTTTAGTCTGTGTTAAAGATGGCGGTGTAAGACTATCCATTAACTTATGAGCAAAGACTTTAAAATTAGTTGATGGGAAATTGCAGAATTCAAGATAAAGCAAGAATTTAACAAATCTGAAAAAATTCATATTTCTGTAGGCATCCAAAGTCATATGCATCTGGATAATGGAAGCTTCTACCAGAAGCTTCTTAGTTATCATGGTGAAAACTAGCGTAGGAGAAAGGGATTAAAGCTGGAATGGATAAAAGTAATGAAATGACTTCTTTAAAGCTGTAGCTGCTCTTCAGGAACAAGTGTATAATGTGAGATAGCAGTGTTCAGTGAGAGTGGAAGATGTGTGCCTAAGTGGATATCTTACCTGATAGTGGTTTACCCTGTCTTTTGCAAATGATTTTAATTTGGAAAGATACCATTTTCTCAAGACTATTAAATTTAGAATGGAATAGTACGGACAGCTGGCTTCAGGATAATTGGTAAATTTGAACTCTGACAGACCAGGCTGTTAGCAATGAGAATATCTGTTGCTTTAACCCTTTAATCCCATAAGGCAAATGTCTCAGATTTATACCTTTTCCCAGCTTTCTCATGTGCTCTCACAGCAGAATCGTACTCTTTTGTGAGTATGCTTACTGCTCTTTTTACAGCTAAAATCTTCACAACTAAATGAAGTTCAGTTCCATTCACTTTTTCTATTCATTTGGTAACAACCAACCTAATGCTGAAGGATTCTAGTTGCTTTGACTGTTCTCTCTTCTGAGCTGCCTGTGAAAGATTTGGTTCCTGCTTTGTGCAAGGAGGACCAGGAGTTGGAGAACCTGGAATTAATGTTATTTGGGTCTGTAAGGATTTAAGTTCATATGGAGTGTAGGATAATATTTATTTTATCCTTTTGTGATATGTAGGAATCTCAGTCTTGCATCCAAGAAAGAAGCCAATCATGAAAATGTGGCACATTTCTGGGATAATTTTTGAAAGCTACTGCAGGCAAAATTTAGCAGTCCTAATTTTCCTTTGATGTAACTCCATAGTCTTTTTGAGCTTTTTTGGTTTTTTTGTGGATATGTTGCTACAAACTCTGTATTTCTTACTTTTGTTTGAAAGATTTTAATAAACTACCCTTAAAAACATAAGCTCTTTGCAGAATCTTCTGCCTAATTCAATCTAGGCTTTATCACAGAGATTTCTTATAGGTTGCTGAGAGAAAATCCTTGCTGTTTTTCATGCTTGAAACGTTCTGTTGCAAAGCCTATGTCAGGATTTATTATTCTTATGATTGTTTCTGTGTTTTATCTAGAATTAGCCAAATATAAAATATACAGTCATTCACTAGTTAAGGGACTGGAGGTCAGGGTATTTCCCAGGGTGAGTGGTGTCATTTCCCTTTTTAAGGATTTTCCACCATACCGAGCACCTTGAAAATAAAGAAGTCAGCTTTTCTGAGTTCTTAGGGAAGAGGAGATGGCTGCTTATATTTCAGAAAGGCCATCCAATCTGGGTTGTAAATGAAGGATATTTTTCTTTAGTCTTGAGATAAATTATCCTTGGAAGAAGAGGGGTTTTCAGAAACGTGTGTCTTAGAATTTTCTCTTGACTTGATTTAAGGAGCTGCATAGTGTTCTTCTCTTAGATTACTCTTCTGAGTGTTAGCTGAGGTGCCTAATTATGGCAATGCAATGTATGTTTATTTATTCATAGGTATTTAACTTATTTAACCTTAGGAGAAAGGTCTCTCTTACCTATCCTATATGCAACGTCCTTTTCATAATTCTAGGCCTTAAAAAGAAAGCAACTACACCTTTAAAATTAATGAAAAAAAAGTTCAGGTCATGGGAACCTGAAGAGAGAGCACAGAACATAGTAGCCTTTCAGCTTTATCCAGGTAGTATTTATTTACAGTTTGGTATGCCCTCCTTTTTAGAAGAGAGCTGGGGAATTCAAAGGGTTTCACAGTAGTGAATTGTTGGACAGCATCTAGGGTTTGGTCTATGAATAAGAAAGTAAAATCAAGATTTGAAAGACAGCCATTATAATTATGGACTTCTACTAAACCATGAATGTAAAGTGATTATTTATTTATTGGAAAATCTTCAGTTTTTAAAATATCTTTAGCTCCATCAGGGTATGTGTATTTTCTTCACGACAGCATGTATGAGTGCATAAAGGACAAGAGAGTGAATGAAGGAATCAGCCTGGATTTACCAATTTGTAGCTGGCTAACTTGTCTGTGATGAGAACGTAAATCAGCAATGTGCCCTCACAGCAGAGAAGGTCAACAGAAAACGTGGCCAGCAAGTTGAGGGAAGTAGCTATTCACCTCTGTTCAAAAACTTTTACAGTTTTGGACTTCATTATAGGAGATACAAACTGGGAAAATCCAATAGAGAGAAACACCAAAATCATTAAGAGGCTGGAGCACTGGCATATGAGAAGTTGGAAGAGCTGTATGTTGAGAAAGGAAAGAACACTAAACAGGATCTCATTAAGGTGCCCTCAACTAAACAACTACTAGTTTTGGTTTTAAAAAGGACCCCAGTCTTATCAGGTGTGCACAGCAAGGGAAAAATAGGGACAGATACAAAATGCAACAAGGAAATTTATGATTGAATATTACAGATAAAAATCACAGTGAGGGTAATCAAGCTCTGCAAAAGATTGTCAAGAGAGATGGTGAAATATCCATGACTGAAAGACTTAAAACTTGACTGCACAGTTGCCCAAGCAAACTGAACTAACTCCAAAATTAGCTCCAGCTTTAAAATTTTCCCATCTCAGAGAAAGTGATTGAATGAGATGATTCCAAAGGTCCATTTCATATATTCTGAAAGTCTTCACAGTTACATTCTCACCATAAGCATTCTGTCTTTTCTGGCTACAATATCCACAGCTGCAAGTTCTTCTGGTGCTGAAGCTTGGCCAAAGAATTGATTGTGATCAATCATGTTCACTATTTCCTACTGTTACTTAGATTCTTTATCAGTGAGGCTGTTGGACAAGAGTAATTCTCTCCTCTCTTTCTCTTTGATAGTATTATTTTCTCATTGGTTAATTTAAGGTGTACTAATTTAGTATCTTTCCTTATCTGTTGCTTTCTTCAGTATGAGTTGATAGAGATGATTACATGTTCCCTTTGTTTTCCACTGCATTCTGTCATTGTTAAAGATGGCATTCTTCACAAATAACTTCACAGTAAAATAGTTCAGGTATCTAGAAGTTCCCTCAGCCTCGGAAAATTAGATAGTTATCTTTTAGTGGGATAGAGCTTCTGTTGTCCCAGTCAGTCTATTATTTACATTGCCACAAACACTCTGAAAAGATGAAATTCAAATTGTCTTGCTGTCTGGACCATAAGCATTTAGATTTTCAGGAGAAAAGAAATAGGTATGTTGCAAGTTTTTTTGGGTAATTGTGTATTATGGTCTTACTTTTGTACAAGTAATTTGATCAACTTTTGGTTATTCTTATCCTAGTGAGTAATGGGAGGACTTCGTGGCAGTACCAAATGTATCTCATACATGCCTCTCTAGGACTGCCAAAAGCAGAGATGTTATTAATGCACCCTAGCTCCAAGTTTCTTAGAAAGTGTGTGTTGGACAGAATGTGAGGTGCACATGCCTCACACGTGTCAGAAAGGAAAAAAACCTAGTTGGTTTGGACTGACTGGATATATTTACTCCCTCACTATAATATGTGAGTTACTCTTGATTCAATCTGCTTACTGGTGTCTAGATTGATTTTTAGATGAAGCTCTATATAGTTGACGATGAGAATTTGAATTGTCTGGATTTGAAGAAAAAATATTACAGAGGTGTTTTCTATTATATGTACTTTCATGCATGGCATCAATAGGTTGACCTCCTAGTAAAAAAATTTATAATCTTCATGTAAAATTAGTGTACCTCACAGAAGAGTTGATGTTGGAAGGGACCTCAGGAGCTCATCTGCAGGGGTCAACTAGAAGAGGTTGCCCAGTTGGATTTTGAGTACCCAGGAATGGACACTCTGCACTCAAGTGTTCCATAACCTTTACAGTAAAAAGGTGTTTTCTTATTTCCAGATGGAATTTCATGTGTTGAACTTCATGTCTGTTGCCTCTTGTCCTGACACAGGGCATACTGAGAAGAGTTTGGCTTTGCCTTCTCTACACCCTCCCATTGTATACTTACTGTGAGATCCTCCCCAAGCCTTCTCTAGCCTACACAGTGCTGTAAGACTCAGCTTCTACTCTTAAAAGATACTCTAGTCCCTTAGTTCTGGAAATTAAATAATTTTTTTCTTCCAGTAACAATTGAGTCCAAACCATATGCTGATGGTTTGGACTTAAGTTTGTCAAATGTTATTATTTTGATTCCTTTTGTCCTGAAAAGACAGCTTTATTTAAAGAAACTTTATCCCCCTGCATAAAAAGAATTCAGAAAAATATCAGGAAAGAAAAATCACTGTTTTATTCATGTATTATACAGCTATAACTTTCCCTTATTTTATGTTTTCATTTTAACTACAAGAATAAAGAAATAGCAATAGAACCAATAAAAATAGAATCAAATGCTGTTGAAAACACTTAAAACATGGGGAATTGCTGTTCTTTTATTGCTTGAATTATTGACAAAGTAACTTCTCTCATTCGACTTCAAAATATTGTGTGCATAATTTATGTTTTATAGTATAGTACCAAATGTCATAGTAAAACCTAATTTTATTCTGCTATCTTTACAACGCTGAAATATTGATGATGACTTGATAGTAACTATGTTGATTTTGTTGAATATCCTGTTCACTCAATGCTTAGGTAGTGTTTGGGATAGTAAGATTAATTGGTCACCTTTGTAAAGGGTAAAATCCACATATTGTCTCTTGAAGAATATGAAACTTTCTTCCTTAGATAGGTTACAAATATGAGTTCTGCTTGATGTAGCTCGGTGTCTAAGTGTGAAAATAATTTCCAAAGAATGTGAAATGGCCTTGTGGAGAAGTGAATAATCATAGTATATGCATATACTTCATTATGAAACCCTCCACAGTATGTGAAGGAGCATTTAGAAATTGAGTTAATCCTGTGTTTTCCCTTTAAAATAAATGGAATAGCACTCTTACAGTGTGCTATGAGAGAGTTTCTAACTGTGGATTATATACATATGGATTATTGTTCTTCTTTTATATTTCATTTGAGATCCATGGGTTTGGTCTAAGTTTAGAACTATACACTTTTATTTTACAGTGAACCACATCACTAGAAATAGTAAATGACAAATAAAAAATAATACTACTTTTATAGTATAACTAACTTGAGTTCTTATTTTTAATCTTGTGGTTGACCACAAGTTTATGGTTGATTGATTTCTGCACACATAAGACAATACAGCTGAAATTAGAACTCCTTGACCTGCAGTGCCTGTAATTCACTTCAGCCACCATGTCACTTGTACTTGTAAAGAAGATAGTACAGCCTGCTAGGAAATCTTTGTGATCTTTTAATGGTTATAATTGCAAGATGGAACTGGTAGGAGCTCAATTCAAACTGAAACTTGATTTCTTTCTTTTTCTTTTGTTGTATTTAGTTTATCTCTAATACCCAATATTAATTGCATTTAATTTTTATAGGTGTTTTAATTTGTACTGGCATTAGTTAAAGCATCTGCTTGAGTCTCCCCTCCCAGCCCCATAGTTGTACAGAACCATTCCAATTTTCCTTCAACTTTGTGTGACAGTGGCCAAGAAATCAGTTCCTTTTTAATTGCATAAGAAACCAATGGTAAACCAAAGCTGCTTTCAATTTTGAAAGAAAGGGGGTCCATCTTGAACTTGAAGAATAGTTCAAATGATAAAATTCAATGCTATTTTATCTTTAAATTGACAGAGGTCATTTGTATCTCTTGGTTTGTAATACATTGTTTTTTCCATAACGTGATTTATCTGTGGGAAATTTAACTTAAAATTGATTATAAATAATTCCAGTATGTAGTCCTGTAGTTTGGACTCGTTGTAACTCTGAGTATCTTCTGTGACAGTTTCCCATGCTCTGGTGCACTGGAGAGCCTTTTTAACCTCACTGGGATGAATAGGTGTGGAAATGTAGCTCTGTCACCATGTGATCCATAAATAAAGTGAAATTAAATTCTCTCTGCCATACTGGAAGCTGGCTAATCTTTCAGATCAGTATATCCAGTTAAAGATTTCAATTCCTGAAAACTCTGAATACACTCTCAAACAATCTGAACTACTGCAGGCTTGTGAACTGTGAGTAGGAGATTCTGTATTTTATTCATTATGACCTCAGTGTTCCAGAAGCTGAAACTTTGTCTCAGAGATCAGTAGAATGTGTCTCTTGCCCTGCTTCAGTTGTGATGAAGCATTGGAGTTCCTTTCTTCTCTGTTTAAATTTCTGGATTTATACTTTCCTTTCTTTCCCATTTTTAAGGGATTTTCAGAGACAGTATGACAGACTGGCATTGTGGAAGTTCCTAGTTCCAGCATATTCTTCATCATGGACATGGATATACAACTCTCACTTTCATCCTTGACCTTGTTCTCGCAAGACAGAAACTTTTACTTCCTTCCAGAGAGACCATCTAATTAATTGTGGAAAATAATATCTCTGATAAGTGGGACAAATTTCCAATGTTTATCTAGGTCCCTCTCACTTCTTTCTCCTTGATTTGTGATGACTGGGATATCAGAAGTGAGAAATCTGTCAGTTTAGTAAAGCTTTGGTTGTCTTTAATTTCAGCTTTTGTATTGGTGGGATTAATTATTTTTTCCTACCCAGTCATTCCTGGCTTCCTTCCTTTGAAGTTTTTTCAGAGTCCCTGTTAATAGAACTTAAATGGTTTAAAGGATTTTCATATCTGTGCCTACTTTTTGTTTTTTGAACCAAAAAAGGCTGCTTTTTTGGTAACTGTTCTTTCTGCTAAAAAGTTGAAGAGATTCATGCTGCTATAGCCATTAGCAGTATTTCCTTGGAATAAGGGCGTTCTGAGTCCATTGTGGATTCCTTTCCTAAGTTTTTACCAGAATGAGATTCCTAGACATCCTTGCAGGTATACTATGTAGTTATGGATGTGCTGCTAGGAATTTCCATCAATATAAATGTGCATGTGAAGAGGGTGGTATTGTTTGGGATATTCACATCTACAGTTTTCCCTCCCTTATCCTCTATCCTGGCATCAAGCAGTCAAGCAAGGAGCTAAAAAAGGAATCGGGGTCAGTGTATCACTACTTCTTCCTTCTATGCCCTTTGCTGGGAGAATCAAAGGCATAAAGCAGAAACATAAACCGTGGGACAGAGGCTCATCATGATCTGTCTGGACTCAAACTCAGAGCAGTGGTGCTCTTGCATCCTCTAAGCTGATAAATGCTGCTGGTGCGAGACAGGCTTCTGCCAAATTTGTGACAGGAATGTGAGGCTGCATCTAACTTTTTTAACATGCCTGGGAACATTTCTGGGTACTGGAAGGTGCCATGTGGCATTCTCCCAAGGAGAGAGCTACCAAGCACAGCTGAAGAATTAGTATGTGCCTGGGGCCTGATAGACAATCTGGATGCAGCTATACTGTTTAGAAGGTTTGAGCAGTGTAAGTGTGGAACATTCTATGCCAGGATGACCTTTGTGCCAGAAAATAGTTCCAAATATATTTAGTTTACTATTGCTGTGCAGCCTGAGTTCTTAAATGGTTGAGTTGAAGTGACAAGAGAACTGACATGGCATTCGGGGTCTGGCAGAATGGAGAGTCCTAACCTGCATACAGCCCATGACATATTTGCTGGGAGCTAAGCAGAGCCCAGATAGTTTTAATGATATTGGTTGTGCTTTGATCTCAAGAGTGTATAAACATTCTAGATCCCAGACTGTCCACTGTTATTTTGTAAATCAGGATGCAAACAATTATGCTTCTGGTATGTGGAAGAGAAGTACATAAAACTCTACTGCCTAAACATGGTTGTGTGGAGAATCTATTAGAATTTTAAGTTGTTCAGAATGACCTGGTGATATAGGAAAGCAAAAACAGTTTCTGTTTGTAAAATTAAAAATACAGTCCTGTACCAATTTACCTCTATGTGAAGATGTTTGTAACTGTGATGGCTGCAACACTGAAGCTGTAAAATTTGTCTTGCCATTTAAAAAAAACCCCAAGCTGTTCTGAAATTATTTCATGCCCTGGACTGCTCCTGAAGTTTTGTCTTCTATGTGGCAGAGCATTTGTATTGCACTGTAAGAAGAATCTATTCCTTCATTGGTTAAACTCTTAGTTTTTTGTTTCACAAGAAAAAAAAAGGTCAGAAGTTTTGTTTCTGTTTTGTTTGCTGTAGATTTGGTATAGTTTTAGAATTTCTACAACCATGATCTGCATCCTGGGATTCTGTTTCCCTGCCCAAGGAGCAATTAACCTTCCAGCTTTGTTTGATTATGCTTTTATAGAAAATATTTACAAATTCTCTGTGCATTCAGCCTAATCTGAACTGGCATGATCAAATCTGTACGGAATCATGGTTGTATGGAATCTTTATGCTAATAATGTACCCCAAATTAATTCAGTGTCTCAGTTATCAGTATTATAGTAGTAATGCTGTGCTGTGTGTGTTTTTTCAAGTAGTTTGCTATCCATGCAGGTCTTTCATATAAATTTAAGTTGAACTGTCCTGATTTTTAAGATGCCAAGTTCCTTCTCCACTCTTTTCAGGTGGCTTCTTGAAAATCCAGAAGAGATGGAAATTCCAGTAACTACATGGTTTTTAAACATTTACCATCTACTATATTCTCTTCACTCTAGGAAGGAGATATTCCTTGAATTGTACTAACTTAAGCTGTGTCAGACATCTATATGGTCTTCTTTGCCTGGGTGGTGGGACCATGGGGGGCCAGCCATGAGCTACCAACCAGCTGGGCCTTGGCCACTTTTAAAATTTAATTCCACTAGAAGGATATATATATGTGGATTTTCTAGTGTGGCTCCAAATATGACAAGTGTAGTTTTGGTCAGGCTTCAGAGCTTGGGGGAAAATGTCCCTCTTCTTACTATCTGAAATCTGATTGTGCCCCCTTTGGTGAAATGATGGCTTCATCAATTTTACTGCCAACATTGAACTAACAGTCAAATCTACTTGTTAAAAGTGACCTTAGAATGAGACGTAGTAAAAGATCTTTCTTTCCAAGATTAAAGATAATTGAAATTTAAAGTGAATTCAGAATAAGGTAAATTCAGCTGGGGTCTGTTTTTCAAGGGATTTTGTGTCAGGATTCTTGTAACAGTTAATTCTAAGTAGCTTATAGAGAACCTAGCCCATGTGTATGTCAGAGGGCTTTTCATCTCTATAATTTTCTAAAAACCTACATCTTTCTGGAGATTTCACAAACAAGGATCCCTTCTTATCTGCAAATGCATGACCTTTATTGGAAAAAAAAGGAAAAAGAAATTTATATGTATAGTAAAGGAATGTAGGATGGAATCTTCCATCCACACATGCATTTCATAACCTTTTTTGGTGTATCATTTCCCCTTTTTTTGTTGTAGGCCAGTCTTGTCTTGCATGATTCATTTAGTTTAGTACCTAAGGTATTTAGTTGGGGATTGCTTTTTCCTGGTAAATTCTGTAAAGATTTAGGAACATTATCTGGATTAAACATGGCTGAAAAAAATCACAGTAATTGTTCCATGAGTCCTGCAGGTACCGTAGGGCTGATAGTAGATTAGAGAGAGAAGGAGTTGTGATGAGTCATTTTGCATGGTGTCTTATTGTGGAACTGGGAGCTCTCCTCCTAGGTTTTTTTTTATAAATCTATGATATTGGGAGGAATATTTGCACACAAATTTGTGTTCTCTAGATATCTCTTACCAAACTGGCATAAATTATTACCATTATGGCTGAGTCTTGTAATATATTTTACAAAAAGGTATTTGCCAAAACAGATTTTGTGAAATATCCAATCAGTTTAATTTAAAGGAGCATAAGGATGCTGAAAGTTGCTGAACAATAATTCTTTAAATATACTCCCTCAAATTTAGCATTTTTATTTTAATATTGTTGAAAAGTTCATGATCCACAGAGGTGCAATTCTAAGGAGCACTTGCAATACTTATGGAGTAGGTGTTAGGTTCATTTTCCACGATAAAACTGTTTGAGGTAAAAAGAATTTTTCTTTGTTGATGTTGAATTGGTTTTTGGAAAATTATAAAACACAGTGTTCACTTTAGAAACATCTGGAAATAAGTGATGGGTTATTGTTCTTTCTAAGCTGTTTGAAAATCTACATCAGCCAAATCTTTCTTTAGAGTAGAAGCTTCTGTGTCATTTAAACCCCTTAGTTTTGGATTTCATTTCTACATTTAATAAGGCTTTTAAATAGAGTAGAAACAATAACTCCTAATGGATTTAAATAGGAAATTCTAACATAAATAGACTGAAAATTTACTGAATATTTTTGCTGTAATTACATTTTGCCTTCTAAGCTATGTGTCATAAATAATTTTGTTCAATGAAAAGCATCATGTTGGATGAATTGATTTTTTCTGAGTGATCCAAATGATTGCTAGCATATCTTACCAAATACTTTGTTAGTCATGTGATGGATATGACCTTTGTAGTTATTTCAGTACCAGTGTTCAGGAAATTTTGTGTGGTGACATTGTTGTTACATATCCAAAATCTTTGGAAGACCTTTGTAGTATGTCACTGTGAATCTTCAGCCTCTAGTTAAAGTATGTTACTTGTCTTTGTGAAAGTAATTTTATGGTAATAAAAATATTTCCAGTCATGATCTTAGTAATGCTTTGGATGCTGCTGAGGTAATTCTGACCTCTGTTGGCAAAGCACAGCAAATGAAACGTGTGTTGAGTAGCATCCTTCTGCTTTGGTATTATTTATTTCAAATATGACATTTGGCTGAGAGAAGAATTCAAAGCATTAATTCTATGGTTTTCTTGTTAGAAAGCTTTTTTCTGTCCCACTGTTTCAGTTAGCTAGAGCATAGGATAGAGAATTTATGGTCAAACTGTCCTTAGTTAATGACATTATCTGATTTAGTAGTTTTGTACCATGCAATACTTTCATCCAGTCTCATTCTTATTCAGATTTTCTATGCTATGGGAAAAACATTTGAACATTTCACATTATAATAGCTCTATGTATTAAAGATTAGATATTACAAAGATTCCATGTGAGTTTTGCAGTATGTCTGATAAAGGCCAGTCTTCAAGGCTCTGAAAAAACTTGATCAGTGGATTGGTTTTGCCCCGTTGTACTTATTGCAGTAGCTAATTTCACCCTGATTTACTTCCTTATTTAACTTGATAAGGAATTATCTATTTAAGAGAAGAAATGTTGATGTGATCTGAACAGGTGGTAATTTTTTTTTCTATTCAGCAACGATCATTTCTATAATGTATTTGTCATATCTATCTTTGTATTTCGTATGTCTTTCCTAAGCTGTGTCCTTGTTAATGAAGTTAATACAAAGCTGATGAAAAGAAAGAATGTTAGCACTTGGATGGAGGCAGTCAATATGCAGATACTCCATGGTAGTGTTTTAGCAAATTCAGGAAGAGCATCTCTGCTTTGAAACTATGTTTCTTCAAAGAATAGACTCAAATTGTTTAATATTTATGTTATTAAACATAATGTTTACATGATACAATTCATCATTATAAAGTCATTCCAGAGGAGTGACTTTACTTTTCCAGAGGAAAGAATTTTAGTACTCTTTTGAATTCATTTTGATCAAGGTTACTTTCAATTGCCTTATATCTTGCAGTAATGTACAATTGTAGGCTTCTGATGTTGCCTGCCTTGCTCATTGTCTTCCTAGGCCCATGGAGTCTGAGTAACTGAGGAAATATTCTACTGGAAAGCACAAATGTTATGTATACATTCTGCAGATGTTATAGGTCACTGATAGACTGCAAGAGCCTTAATATCTCAGGATTCATACTTTGGAAGTTAGTTTCTGGGGCTGTAGTCTTTCATGGTTCTGAGTTCAGGTTAAGGTTATGCCAGGTTGTCCAAAAGGGTTGAACATTATTGCTGCTGTTATGAGATGAAGATATAGAAGCTTTGAATTGAGAATATGGGAAATCATGTGGATAACTGATTTAACATCATGTGGATACAAACACAAGAAGTGAGACTCTCACCTCTGTTATATTTTCATATGTCAAGATTGTGAGGGATTGATTACATTGGTGCAGGGATTAATGTTACTATAGTTGATTTCTGAATCTCATTTTCAAATCTCAGCATAAATTGAGAATGAGATGTGAGATGGCCCTCAAGAATCAAGAGGAAAGGGAATCATGCATTCCTTCTTGTGCCTATTTTGCTAGTGTCTGAAAGAATTATTCTACTTTTGAGGAAACCCAGATGAGGAAGGACAAGGTATTAAAGCCAGCTGAATTGCAGACTCTATATATAGCAAGCTCTGTTCTGTGTGTCCTACAGCTATAACAAAGAGTCTCATCTCAGGTTGGTTTCTAAGATGAACAATCTTTAGTACTGGATTGAGGTCATAGATCTAACAGCATCCATATTCAAAAATCTTTGATGTAAATTGTTACTCTTCCCAGTGATGCTTCCAGTGCCGGAGCTTCAGGAATTTTGATTCCACTTAAACAAATGTCAGTAAGTGTTCCAGGATGCATAATTAATCATTTAGAGGTTTTAAAATCTCCTTTTCTAGTAAATATTGACTTTGCCTCTCTGTGATAAGAATGTGTTTAAAATTGCAAACACCATGAATTTATGATGGATGGGAATACTGTGTTGGATCTCCAAAAATTAATTGCGGAAAAAAATGCTATTTTCTTACTAAAGATTCAAGGTCAGTTGAGTTAGGAAAAGAGAATATCTTTCCTAACAAAATACGTCATCATATCTGTATTCTTGAGAGAAGTAGGACTTTGCTTCAGTTTATTTCTGCTAAAAGTAATATTAGAATGGCTTTTTTTAAAAAATATTTTTATGTCTGCTAATTTTTACAGAGGGAGTCAGAACGGTCTTTCTGAGAATGTGCTCTGTTATTCAAAAGAAAATACTGATGTATGTACTGTACCTCAGCATTCATGGCTGTATTCACATAAGAGTATGGAATCAAAAAATCATAGAATATGATGAGTTGGAAGGGACCCACAAGGGTCATCAAAGTCCAGCTCCTGGCCCTGCACAGCACCATCCCCAAGAGAGGGATCCCATGGGCCTGAGAGCATTGTCCAGGCACTCCCTGAGCTCTGTCAGACTGGTGCTATGGTTCTTCTGGTGAAGAATCTTTTTCTATTACCCAGTCTAAACCTCTTGACACAACCTGACACAACTTCAGGCCATTCCCTCGTGTCCTGTTTCTGGTCACCACAGAGAAGAGATCAGTGTCTTCCCCTTCTCTTCCCATCATGAGGAAGTTGTAACTGCAATGAGGTCTTTCCTCAGTCTCCTCCAGGCTGAGCAGACCAAGTGACCTCAGCTGCTCTTCGTACAGCTTCCCCTCAAGGCCCTTCACCATCAATATAGCTCTCCTTAGGTTGCTCTCTAACAGCTTTATATCATTCTTATATTGTGGCAGCCAACCCTGCACACAGCAATTGAGGTGAGGCCACAGTAATGCAGAGTAGAATGGGACATCCTCTCCCTCAACCAGCTGGTAAGTGAGTGTTTGATGTACTTAGAATCATGAGCTATACAAGAGCTTTCACAACCCTTCAAAAGATTGGTTTCTGTTTTGCTTATAGAAAAATAATGATTGTTTATGTAATTTCACTAAATATTGGTTGTCTGAAAAGAGTTGAAAGAACCCGGTATTTATTTATGAAGGGTGTATAATATATTAATGTACCCATAAGTGTTATATTTACACTGACAAAAGATATAGTCAAGGCAATTAGCCTTTCTCTCAAAAATGGTCTAATACTAAGTAACACTGTGAGCTGCACTCCTGGTTAATCTTGATCCATCTGTAGATCTTATACAAAGTGTATAGGTCTGATTCAGAACAAATACGTAGAACCCAACTAGCTCATGTAGGTTAGGGAGCCCAAACTCATGACACAATGGATGTGGAGGAGCAATTAATCTGATGCATTGAACTCTCAGCATTAGCCATGTGGTATTCTTTCAGATTGCTTAGATCGCCTCAGATCATACATGGAGATACCACTGGCAACAGTTTTAGAACATGAGTCACATTGCTTAAATATGAATGATTTTACTTATTAAAGGTACTGCCTGCTGCTGTGGGTTTGGACTGTGTATGTTCATTATTTAGTAGCCGTTCTTACAGCATTCTTCTGCAGGTTGATGCAAAATGAGAGGTAACGTTTTTTCCTGTCAGACTGACTGGATTTTCAAGGACAGAACTCTGGATTGAATCCAAAGATCTGTCTGACTCATCATTGACAAGCTGGAGTTACTGTGGTTCTCTATGGACTAAGCAAAACCCCAGCTTATCCCTATAGACAAGTAGAATGTAGAGGAACCCTTCTGTCATAACTGATGAAGGCTTTCTCTCTTTGAACCGCTCCAGGCAAATTGGTCTTGACTGTAAAAGCTAACCAGTACTAGTCAGGAACATTTTGCTTTCTGAATATAGCCACAGTATTATGCAGTATACTCATCCGGTGTACTTCTAGATGAGTAGTCCATAAGGAATGATGAAGCTAGACTGGTGAGATAAAGGTCAAATGCCTTATATATGGCAGATTTTTTTAAATAAAGCATAACTAATTGATTTCCTATTCCTTTGTGTAACATCATCCTGAAGTCAATGTGTTTCTCCTTTTGGTTTTTGCATATTAACTGATTTTTTACAACATTTAAAGTGATGTAACTATTAAGACTACCAGGATAAAACTACATACCCTCAAGGGAAATTGATTGCAGCTTCAAGTGAACACAGTTCTAAGTCAGTTAAAGTAGTTCAAGTGTCTTCTGTTCAGGTTTAGTTTCTTTAGATTTTAACATACCGAATACTTAAGTGGAGAAACTGAGTGCTTATCAACGTGTTTATCTAGGTAGATTCTTTCCCAATACCTAAATTTGCATGTAGTTACACAGGCACAGACTTGTCCAATCTGAGGAGTTGTAGGACATGCCTCCCAGTGGTCTATGTCAACCATACAAGACCACTGGTTTCTCTAGTATTTTTAACATAGATGTTCAAAGTTGGCTAACACCCAAAATACTTAGTAAAACTTCTATAGCCTCCTGGTCATCTTTTGTTCTGCAAAATTTAACCTTCTCCCTGGTCTCACATGACATCACCTCCTTTCACGGTCTTAACTTCAGAAACATACAGCCACACAACTGGTGCCCAGGCTGCTTCAGCTCCTTTGCTGATGGATCCAGCTTGGTCTTCATTAGCGATCGCACACTGTCTCACACACTGTCTCACACACTGTCTCTCACACCCACACTGCAGCTGCTGCTTCCATGGACACACATGCGTCCTCTGATCCATGGTCTCCCTGCAGTTCCTGGTATGCAGACCCTCATTTGCTCCATTTCGTGGCCAGACTGACATATATTCTCACTAACCCATCAGTGCAGGAAGTTTGGCCCTTGTACATGCACACAGGATAGAGGCCCAGGAAAATAGAATCAAAATTTAATAAGATTGAGTGTAGGATGTGACCAGCCTATTGTGCTGCAAAACCAGCTACACACATGTGATCAACCCTATTTGTCCCCTTATCCCTCTATCGTCTCAAACTTGCTCCTCCCCAAATCACCTAAATCCATCCCTTTCTCTGCCCTTGGTTCCTCCCCTACACATCCCATCATAAATCTTAATCCACATGTCCCGTAGCCCTAGACAGTGGTGTCTCTCAGCTTGAAGTGTTCTCCAGCATTGTTTCCTGTTGATGTGTGCCACCCCTAGGCAGTGGGTGAAGGTTCTCACAGCAGTTTTGAGAGGGACCCCAACAAGGTGTGTCTTTGCCTGCCATGGTGCTGTTGTCCTCTGCTGGACTCACATAGGTGGGCTTTTAATGCACTGGTGACACTTCAGTGATGAGCTCCAGAGTAGCAGGGCTAGAGTACTACTTGATTCTTCCACTCTGTTGTCCCTTCATCTCCTTTGTGGATAAACAGGATAACCTAACACATGAATAAGAATTTATATAGTTTCCAATTATCTGAATACTATTCCAGCCTATTCTTCTGATACTTCATAATTGTAATGTCCTTATATACAGCTTCTATAATTTCTCCCCTGGGGAGCTCCTTTAAAGTTGTTTCTTAAGTCTTAGCTCTATCAAAATAGGCTTTTGTAAAACCTATTTCTTTTATCCTGAGGTTATTTGAAGGATAAGGCCATATTGACTCTCTGTAAGACTCAACATGACTAAGTGTATTCTGGGTATCCAGGACTTAGGTATCTCTATGTGGCTGGCTTTCTGCCTCTTCTCAGCCACACCCTGAAATTCAGTTATTTGTATATTTGTGATAGTTTTTTCCACTGGAGAAGCTATGAATGGCAGGTTGGACAAATGACAGTACTCATCATAATGATGAGTTTCATCATTCTCCAACCAAAAATACAGTAGCAGCCAGTATGGTATTGAGCAAGTATATGAGGTTATCTATTGGACATGAAGGTTGTTTGCTTAAATTTAAATGCTGCCACCCTACTCCAAATTTTAGTCTGGGTAGATGTAGTCTGTTAAATCTATCAGTGTTCATTTAGTGAACAAAACTTGAAAAACAATAATTACTTGTAAGATACTGGTTTTTGAGTCTTATGTTGTTGGACATGATCCCTTTCTTCTACGTATTTTCTTAAATTACATTTTTTACCTCCATACTTGTGTTATCACTGTAAGTGTTGATCCTGATGTTTGCACATTTGGAAAAAGAATTTTTTCTTACCCACTGTTTTAGCTAGCTCTAGGTAGAGTAGTGAGTAAATGTTGTATTCTAAATTATTGAACTCATATTTACTGCACCTGATATATCAAATAGAAATCACAAGTTGAACAGAATCAGTATGGATATAAGACAACAGTGTGGTGGAGTTCTCCTGTTTTGCAGACTGACTTACACTAAGGCCAAGAATGTATACAGATCAAGGCTGAAGAAAGCAAGTGGAATAAGCTGCTTTAGAACCTGAACTTGAGTAACAATCTTAATCCCATGAATAGTTGATCATTAATTTTATTGTATTATTTATATTGAGGCAACTAAACAGCACGGATCAAAATGAAATAAGCACATTCAAAATGGAAATGTTTTTGAGTCACATTGCACACTGATAGAACAAAAGCACTTAATTGGAATTATATACACAATAAACTCTAAGCATAAAATAAATATTAATGGCATTGATAATCCATTTGCCATTCCCTTTTTTAAAATTCAAATAATAAGAATTATTATTATTTTAATTTGAGATTTTTAACTCTCAATTGCTTCATGCAACAGGAAAGAAGATCAAAGTTGATACAAAGATAGTCTTACTCAGAATATCATCTCCTTTTTCCAATTTAATACCTATAACTGCAAGTGCTTGAAATTATTCCTGAATTACATTTTTCAATTTTTTTTCCACATGCTCAGTTATCTGTTAGGCTTTAAAATATGACTTTCTAAAAGAGTTTTATCTCCACTGCTATTAAGGGCAAATATTTAAATTTACTTTCTTTGAAGTCATTTGAAGACGTACCTCAAATTCAGCAAAGAAGTTCATAATAGGTAAAAACATACATGAAAAAGAAATATATATTTTTATAGGATAATATGTTTGGCATAACACTAGATTCTAACAAAGAGGAAACCATAGAAAGAAAAAAATCCTTTTTACTAAAATGATACATTTCTATATTTGATAAGTAATGTTATTAATTTATTTAGGTTAGAGCAAGAGTTTATATTGAATAGAGCAAGACTCAACGTGGTGGATTTGTGCATAAAATAGAGAATAGGAGCTATCTTTCCGCTGTTCACAATAGTTAACATTATTATATGTCTGAATGATGATATATATTATTGTGCAAAAGTTTGCATTTTCAAAATTCTCTGTAAAATTGTCCATATACATTGTATAAACTGAATTTGCACAACTGAACTGTGTGAATGTAGGCAGGGCGCTAATAAAGAGCCTTTCCACGTTCTCAAAAAACTTTAGTCAATGTGTTTCTGTCAGATTAACAATAAACATGGAAAATTTGGAGGATTTTGGCTCAGAACAAGACAAACTGCTGTAATACGTATTTATTCTGTGGAACACAGGAACAGTAAGAGGCTATGTAAATCTGAGCTGTTTAGTGTTTGCCACTGACAGCAATGGAAGGAGGATGAAGTTTATAATGTCGTGTCATCAGGCAGCGTTCTGAGGCTTTTAAAAATTCTTAACATTGTTTACCAAAAATATTTTCCTTTCACCTTAGCAAAACTACCATATAAGGACCAGAAGTATTATTGTGTAGTCATGAAATAGCATAATGATAATGGAATGATATAATGCAGATATATATGTACAGAGAAGAAATGTGATGGGAAAATTACAGGTACCTTGCAAGCACAGTTCTTGTGCTGTTGATGGAGAGTATGTCTGTGTGATGAATAGCTGAAAAAAGCTTTTATTTCTTTGCTTTTCTGTTCATATGTGTGTAACAACAGCTACTTCACAATTATTGCTTTCCAAAATGCATAGCAAAACAAGAAATCATTCAACTAATCATGTTTTTTCTTCTGTAATTTTTCATATTTCTTTTAAAATGCTACTTTTTGTATGTAACTACTTAAGCCCATTTAAAAAAATAAAAAATAGTAATTTTTTACCAGGTAGAGAGTATTTTCAATTAATATTTGACATCAGTTCATAAGGTCAATATTCTTTGTCCACAGTGAGAGCAGATTGTAAGAAGGAGATCTTTCTGCTTTTAGCAGTAATGTAAATTGTATCACAGAAGTCTATTTCTTTGTGCCTTACTTTGGCAAGATGTAATGGAAGAAACTAATTGATAATCATGTTTTAATTTACCATTGAATGAAAACGAAGTTTTTGCACAAAAAGTAGATTCAATTCCTTTTTAAAAATTCATTAAGTAATGGGAAGGTTTTAATTTACTGATGTACATAGGAAAACAGATTCCTAACTTACTAATGCATACTACATTAAGAAGGTTGATTACTGACTGCATCAAAGCACTAAAAGAAATATGTTTTTGAGAATATTTAATTTTAACAATATTCTGAAGAGCTAATTTTCTGTCAACAAATATTCTTTTCTGGAGATTGAATGGTTTTAGTTTCCTGCCAGATCCTCTTTAGTGTTGGTTTCACAGATACTTTAATACACAGATAAATCAATATGTTTAATGATTCTTCACATATCATATATGTTTGTGATACTAAAGAAGGGGTATTTAGGTTTTTCCCCAATCTCTACTCCACTTTTGTTTGAAGTCAGATGCTTTTTATGGAGCTTATATATAACTGGACTTTTGTCCCGCTGTATTCTAATTGCAGGAGAAGAGTTTTAGGATGTAAGAATTTGTATCCAGACTTCCAATTTGAAGTGTATTCTCAGTTACCAAAGCATAAATATCCCGTGTATAAACTGGACCTGCATTCCTTCTGTAGGAGATAAAGTTGCAATACTGTCACAATGCAAGACCTCCTAGGAGATGATTTCAGCACTGGCCCCAGGGAAGAGAGCTGCCTGCAGCCACGTCCTGCTCGTGTTTGCTGTGTTCTATGGTTGGGTATTAAAATATCCAACTGTGATTTTGAGCATGTCTTTGTGCACCCTTTGGGAGCTGACAGTGATTAGTCTGTCCATCCTGTATTGTGTTTCTGAGTTGTCAGCATTTACTCCTTGTCTTTTGTCCTTCGCCTCTCAGCTGTCCAACCTGCAGGTCCTGAGGAGTTTCACATAGGTGCATTTATATACTCTTTAATAAAGTTTCTGAGGCTTTTCTTCTTAAATCAGTACAGTTTTATTAAAAAAATATTTCCTAAGACCAGAGTCAGGTAGTACAACAATGTTTTAATTAGTGAATGGATTAAAGAGCAAAATTAGGGGAGAACAAATGAGGATTATTTTGGGGAGTTTTGGTGGGAGTTTTTTAGTTTTTAAATTTTTTTTTTTTTTTTTTTTAATTCATGGTCCCAGCACATCATAAGCAGTATATGAACTCATAGATCCTTGCATTTTGAAAAAACAACCAACAGACAAATCCTAACAACTCTAAGTCAAAGCAAGCAAGCTATCAAAACCAAGTAAATTATGTTCTCTAATTGTAGTGTTGTTTTTGTTTGTTTTTTTTTTGTAATATGTAAAATCCTACTTTCTATACCACTTCTTGTTTTCTTCATTCTCCTATAAGCTGGTATATATCAAAGGATGAAAATATAATTCAATAAATAAGGCAATAATTTATAAAAACCATGCAAAAGTATAAGAGAGGTTGTACCTTATCAATATATAAAGATTTCTTTCCTTCTAATAGATAGACAGCTTGTCTATGCCATATAAATAACATCTGTTTATTACAGACTAGTTCAGGGACTCAATTTTTACTATTCCATGAAGTTAAAATAATTTATTTTAATCGAAAATATTAGAGTGACTTTTCTTATCTGAAAGTTGCCTTCTGTGAAAAAAACCATCTCTAGATGTCTGAGCAGATATTTTAAAAAGTGACTTTGTTTTTTCTTCTTTGCACCCAAGAAAATAATTCAATCCTGTTCTTCCAAGAAATTAAATTGCAGGGAGAGGTGAGGTACCCAGCATTAGGTAGAATTATGCTCACTGCAGAACACAATGTTTCGCACAAATAATTCTGTATGCACACAGTATTACTTGTGGGAAAACAACTGCTTAAGTTTATGAGCTAATGAATCATTCAAATACACACAATGAGAAAAGAGACCAGTCTACATCAGTATTCCCTAGTGTGCATATATATATATATGTATATATATAGCATTTTATAGGTAATAAAATACAGATTCAATAGTAAATAATTCTTAAAAATCATATATTAAGCATAACATCATTTTACTGATGTAGATAATGAAAAATGTCAGTATGAAAAATTCTTTTTACTTATTAGCCTCAAATTATTTTCTTTAAACTATAGGACTTGATTCTAATATGTGAAGTGAAAGTAAATATGGCTTGCCAATGACTGTTAGGCACCGTATTAGAAACTAAAGAAAACAGGCTGTAATTCAGGACTCTTAATTTTGTGCTCTGAGAGTTTTAATACTGATGATTGAAAACTGTTACAGAAGAGTAAATTGCTTCTGTCAAGGATACAATCAGTTTCAAATGTGGACAATTAGATAAAAAAGCCTTGTGGTTCTCAATACACCTCTGTTATCCATTTTCCAGGGTCTGGTTTTGTTGTTGGTTTTGGTGGATTAGCAGCCATGTTTTCCACTTTGAAACAAAATATGTCCTTTACTGTTTTTTAAAGAGTCTGTCATAGATCATGAAACTGGTTAAACAGGACATGTAATGAAGTTGGCTGTAAAATACAAAAAGATAACAAAACATAATTAATGTATTTTTAAAGGTATATCTAATTTATTTTAAAAATATAATCAGCTAAAGTGGGAGCTAAAACATTAAGTTAAGTAAAAGGAATAAATTTCCTGCCTCTTGAAACAATATGATTGGTTCTCACTAATCTGATGTTTGATTCTAGACTAACTGACCTAAAGACAATGAATACATACTTGTGGAAAAGTAGTACAAAATCAGATGATAACCTCAGCATAATTACCAGAGTAATAGAGGGAGAATAGATCTAATTGAAATGGCTATTCTGTCGTTAGTCTTTGAGTTTGCCCTACATAAAGTTCTTGACTCTTATATAAATGGATGTGTAAAATTATTTTTATAAATAAATTATATTGATATCAAGATGACGTTTGCTATTTTAGGTTTCTTTCAAGGTAATCCGTCTCTTAAAATTTAATCACGCTTGTTGCAGAGATTTTTAGATTATTTGTAGATCAAATTTCTGACACTTGTCTACTTGCCAAGCCAAAAAATTAACATTACAATTTTGCTTTATTTTCAGCATCTGGCGAGGACCAAACATAAACTGCACTGACAGTTCAGGTTATACTGCTTTACATCATGCAGCTTTAAATGGACACAAGTAAGTGCCTCACATTTAGTTTTTATGTATAATGGTAATTAACTGTGTTATGCAAGAAAATATAGCATAGTTCTGAGATTTGTACCAAAAATTGGCAAACCTTGACTAATTAAAAGAGCCTTCTTTTAAATGGAATATATTAATATAAGATGTTTTGCCACTGTCAGCAATATCAATAAGTAGTAATGAAAAATGGGAAATGTAGTTTAAAGCTATTGATTCTATACTGCTTCTTCCAAATTCTTCCTCGATTTTGGGGAAATTTAGCATCGTTACTGCTAGTCTTGGCTCTAGTGCTTTTCATTGCTGGGAAATCACAGCAGAAAATACTGTGTTATATTTCTGTGTATGTGTAGAGTGTGAACGTTTCAGGAAGCAATTTTGTGAAACAACGGTAGAGATTAATCGTTATCAAAGCAAAAGTAACATGAAAAGAATATTTAGTGATTATACACATGAAAGCAGGAAAAAAAAAAAGGCTATTTTCACTAAAGAAAGTCTTGACATAAAACTTTGGTTAACTCCTCTGTGGGAGATAAGGAATTGATCCATACCCAGTTGAGACTGAGAGTAATTTGCATGAATTTTAATGTGATTTTGGACTGTCCATAAAATAACACATCAATATATAATTATTATGTGTTTAGTTTACTCATTGCACAATTTTTGCATCCTTCCATGGAGAAATTAAAACTTTAGGATGTGTCTTCAATTGTATTCCGTAAAGGTGTCTATTTTCTCTAGGATGGATTAATCTTTTGTTGGATATGGGATATTCTTTCTAAGTAAATATATAAGGTAAACTCTTGAACTAGATATTGTGCACTTCCCAAGGTTTTAGCTGTGTAGGAAGTTTCAGAATCATCCATTAATATATTTTTACTTCCATGAAATTAGGTCCAAGTTCTTAATATGGTCTATTAAACTCAGCATTTTGTTCATGATTTATGGATTGTTTCTTGTTCTGTTGCTAATTTTTGACTGACCAAACCCCAAGCATTGGCTTGCAAAGGTTGCTGGTTTTAAATAGATGAAAACTGGGTTTATTATATTTGATGCTGGCAATAAAATAATAGTTACACAGTAAGTTAAAAATATTGCTGTATAAACACTGCTGAAACTATCAGAGGTTTCAAGTGAATCCTAGCAATATAAACTATAAAATCCCAAAACATACAAAAGCCAAAGGATGATTTCAGGCACAGTATTGACCAAGCTTTTTCCGAGGTCAGGGAGGACTTAAAAATGTGGACTTATGTACAGCAGCAGATATAACTGCTGCCTCTGAAAAGTCCAATATTGGCTGCTATTACCCCTTACACTCACAGCAGGATAAGCAGCAGTAACTGACATCACAATTATACCTTGTTATATTAAAGTAAACTGAAATACATCATGAGGTATTTTGTGATAAATCATGAGGGTTTCAGGACCGGTTATCCAAACCATTGTACTGATCGTGCTGCTTGGCCAGCATGGCCAGCGAGAGAATTGGACAGACACCTGGTGGTTCTAATTTTGTTAGTCATCACAAATAACAAATAAATTACTTTACACTCTATTTGAGTTTTCAAACGTGATAGTAAAAATCAAAATGGCATACAATTGCTTGATACAAGAATCTTCCCACTTAGGAGAAGTTACTGTCCTTTAAAAACTTCTGATTTTAATCAGATTTTAATTTTTCCCACTTTACACTAGGTTGAACCTGACAGATTTCGAAGTTTTTCAAGAAAAGTAAGAACATAAGAATTTTTGTGGCTGGGATATTTGTTGGACACCATTGTTCAAATCCCTGCTTGATCACTGTATGTGATGAATTCCATCCTCCTTAGTTATTCTGGGATCGTTTTCATTCCTTGGGAAACTATTCTGCTTTATATAAGTAATTAAATCATATCTGGGGCAGACACTGGAATCTCACTCTCCCTAAGTAATTTCACTTAGCCCAGTAATGTTACTGGGCTAAGGACTTTCAGTCTTCTCTCTGAAAGGTATTTGTACAAAATGATGAAGTTCTGCAAAAGCACTAAAAAAGACTCACCCTAGATAAATGTGATAGGTCAGGACATTCTTGAAGGATGAAGGAGATGCATGTTCTATTTTGTAGCTTGAATTTTGCAATAGATACTTCACAAAAATTCCTGTGTGTCTTTATCTATAGATTTCATCTGTGCAGGGCTTTTCTACTGATTTTCTTCCACTTAGTTCAATTTATGCTTCCTTTGTTTGGTGTCCCTTTCAAAGGAACTGCTGTGTATGTCTAGCTCTTCTCGGACCATTTACTGCAAAACTATTGTTTAATAGGAAGTCTCTCAAACCTTGTGTGTACTACAAAGTTTTCCATCAGGAGTCACTTTTCTGGGACCTTTTGTGTAGCAGAAATCTTTCTGTAATGGAGCTGCTCTTTCTTGGCTAATCTTATGGTATTTGACCTTTTCAGGAGTAACCAAAATCCAGCTTAAATTTTCCTCAAAGCTTAGGTATGATGACTCCAGTATCTTTTGAAGTCAACTGAGAGTTTCTTTTGACCTGGATATATTCCCTCATAACTCGCCACATTTTTCTTTCAATATGCAGTTAAATAAGGTTTCATCAAGGATGGAAGTATAATTGCCTTAGTTTTATCTTCTTTCTTAATTTGTAGTCAATTTGTAGTAATTTTTGGTAATAACATAGGCTACATTGAGCTCCCTCCCCTCACTGATGTTTTGAGCCAAATCAGTAAGTCAGTGTTTCCATATATGTAAAAATTGAACTGCCCACACTGGATCATAGATTCTCTCAGCTTAGTAACTAATGAGGCCTCACTGTGTCAAACTATGAGACTACAAATGCAGCAATAAGACAGAATTTATTTACTTTCTGACATACTTGGTAATGTTATCATACCACACAGATGGCTTTTGTGTTTAGCTTTTGAAGTTAAGCACAGGAAACTGCTTAAAAATCAGGGATGCAGTATACCAACTTATGCTAATCTTTCACTTAATGTATGATAAGCCACACCATAAGTACTGAAAGGAATATAAAGAGAATTAAAATGATAATAAGTCACTTTTCCCCTCACTGCTACAAGACAGCTGAATGTGGGAAATGGAAACAGAAGCAGGTATTTCATATAAGTTATACATAGAAGAAAGTATTTCATATATCTAGCTAGATCATCATTAAATTGTTTCCTAACTATCTTTGAGATAATGCCTTAAAGAAGAGGAAAAACTGTTACTTAAGCCTTATGGTAAGAAATGTGTCCATAAAGCTATCCTCTTGTCATCCTGCCTCCAGAATTCAGCAGTGACAGGGACAAGAGTACTTCCCTGCCTTTGGTGCCTTGAGGGACACTCACATGTTCTGGACGGGCAAATTCTAAAAATGATTCTGTGGCCAGGTGATCCTATTGAAAGAAACAGATTCAGAGAGCTGATGATAATATTGTTGATGGTATTCCTAAGAAGTAAGAATCATTACAATTTTGTCTATGTTTTACTATCTGCTTCATTTTCCGAAATTATTGATCTTCACTTTTTGTAGCTGTTTCACTTGAAATACAGGTTTGGTTTTTTTTTCTATTTTCAAGATAAAAATATCGGTAATATATATGTTCATGTAAAAAATTAATAAAATTGGCTTCCTGTTGATTTTTAGATTTACCTCCTGTTTTCCAGGGATATAGTTCTCAAATTACTTCAGTATGAAGCATCAACTAATGTAGCAGATAATAAAGGTTACTTTCCTATTCACTTGGCTGCTTGGAGAGGAGATGTAGATATTGTGAAGATTCTCATCCATCATGGACCATCACATTCCAGAGTGAATGAACAGGTGAAGTGATAAAAATGTTTATGTGTATCATCAGAAAAAAAACCAGCACATATTCTTTAGGTCTGACCAATTTATTGTCAATTTTTTGAAAAAAGTCTATTTTCCATTTGTTTCAGTAATTTATTCTCCAAGATTGATGAAATCTTCCATTATAAGCATACCAGATACATTTCTTCCAGATAAGCACTGACCTAAAGAATATTAGATTTAAAAAATATGGAAAAACCTTCTGTTTGTTTTGGGAAAATCACATGAAGACATACTCTAGCTATGCATCTTTTCTGTATGGTTGTAAATTCGCACAAACTTTGTGTATTTTTTACTATATTAGGTATTAATTCCTGAAAATCATTGACATAAAATTAATATCCTTGGCATATTTTAAGAGTAAATTATCAGATATGCAGAGGTAAATAACAAACCAGATGGACTGCATGGATGCACATGCAGCACATCAAAGGACACATAAAAAGACCAAGAAAAATTTATGAGAGTATTAGTGTGTAAGGGCAGTATAAGCATGTTGCATTCATCTGTCAAACATATGGTACACCTTCTGTTTTTATTCTGTATATTCTTACATCGTCCATTCATAGGATTAGTATTTAGAAATAGAAAGATGCTGATTAAAATTTGACACCATCTAGGTTGAGCTGCTTGAGAACTGGAAGTAGGCTGTGAAATATAGATAGTGACTATTAAGCAATTGCATTTTCCAGGGTAGTCAGAGTGTTGGAATGTGAAGGAGGGAGTCAGTTTCCAATTCCTAAGCTATAATGTCTGCATTGCCTGTATGTGCACCTTTTGGTTCCACAGGGGTCTGTCTGTGAAATCACAGGAGCCAACAGGGCTCTTCAGATGACTTAAAGGAGGATTCAAGTGTCCAAATACAGAAATGCAGTACCTTCTGAGGCCCTGCAGTAACTGAGACATCTGTGTGGGCCTGAGAGTGTGACAGAGGGTGCTCAGAATTTCCACGTCCTCGTGGAGTGGGTGGTGAAGTCTGGGTATGGTACAACCTGGCACCCTACAGCACCTCAAATGGCAAAGTGCAATCTAACAAATTGATTGTTCTCTCAGTGCCTACATTGGCCAGAAGGCAAACTGTGAGAAGATAAGAGATGTGAGATCTAGATTATAAACACTTAACCAGTGTGAGATGGCATGCTTTGAGTAACCTGTTTGATATCTGGGGTTATACATCTAGCCATTGGAATCCATACAATAACTAGGATGTGAATATCAAGTATTAGTGCAGGAAAATAAAGTAATAAAATATGTCCATGTGACAGTCTTCTGGGAAATCCTGTAATACTCTGATGCATTCACAAAAAAAACCCTCATAATTTGTTATTCTGTGATTTCAGTTTCAGATTAACACAATCCTCCAACTTGCTCATTCTCATCAGCTGTTTTATGTAGGATGAAACCAGTTGAACTGTAGGATTACCTTTTGTCAAGGAGAGGTTTTTTCAGCTTTATTTATACAACAAAACAAAAAGCAACTATTGGATTGTATGTCATGTATTTGCTTGAAGACATTATGTATATTGTGCTGACAGAATACTGGAAGCTGCATAGGAACTTCAGAAAGTGAAAAGATATTTCAGTAAGATCAGAAAGAGAAATGTAAATTCAAACCTACTTCTTCCCAGTCCCACAAATACCTCCAGACTTTAAGAATATTGTCAAACTTGATTAGGTGTGCTGTATCTGGTTTGATCACTGGAGCAAATAAGCAGGGATACAGCTGGTACTTCTATATCCTACTGACTCAAAAAAGGTCCTCAGATGTCTTCCTGTTTATGCACTTAACCCAAAAACCTTATAATAGAAAATGTGTGAGCAATCCTCACAAGAAATGTTGCATCTTAAGTCTTTTAATGGAGTCCTGATCATTTTAAGCTTTGAAGTTAAACTCATGCATACAGAATTTTCCTGACCTTGTAAATTCCTTGGTGTTCCACTCTAGACAATGGCCAGGTTCACTATCTGGACTACTTTGCTGGCACTTACTTTCCCCTGCTAATTAGTCTGTGCAGGAGAATCTTCTCTGTATCTCAGCAAGAGGGAAATGTCATGTTCCTGTAGAGCCACCTCCACCCACGTATCCTCAAATAACACCTGAGAGGCATCCTCCCCTAACACCTGTTGTACATTCATATGAGCTGTAGGATTCTGAGGCTTTTGCTTATTTGCAGATAGGCTCTCTAAGGCAGGTGACTCCTCAAAGCTCTCATAACTTCTCTCTGGAGCTGAAGATATGGCTTTTAAGAAATCCTGGACTACTTCTTTTCTTTCCTTGTTTTCCTGAGAGTTGGAGATAAGGACAGTCATTTTTCATTACACTTTTTCACCAGAGCAAAGTGCACTCAAGTCAGATCTTTTCCCTCAGTTTTTGTTGTGATTTTTATTTGTTTTTTAAAGGATCACATTAAGATGTAATTGTTTGCATTTAAAAAAAAAAAGTCAAAAATTATTTCAATAGTTTGTAATACATTTTTGTTTTCATCTATCTGACTGAAATTGTGTGTGAAAGAAATACTCCTAAAAACTTATGTGAAAGCAATGGATGACTGAACAAAGAAATAAATGACGAGTTTGTGACGCATAAATGTGTATTACATGAAATAATGGATTTTATATGGTATATTGTAAATTGATCGAGCTGCATTCTACACTCTCAAAATGCAGTTAAGTAGCATCATAGCATCATATCCAACCATATCCAGCATCTAAAGCTCTGAATGCCCCCTGCTGTTCCTATTACATAAAATTGGAACAAACAGTAAAGAGACAAACAGTTAAATGACAATTATATTATGGGGGTGGTGGAATGCAGACTGGCAACTCTACACACAGAGAACAGTTACAGCATAACAATTATGTAAGAAGAATTCTATCACTGTTTAATGTAGGAGTCTTAGTTGACAGGTATGCTGTATGTTTTAAATCACAAAATATGGTGACATTGCAAAAATGTAAGGGTTTAACTTCATTGATGAAGATTTAAAATTACATAAATTATAAAGTAAATTAAGATAGTATGAGATCAAGATTTGTTAATTTATAATATGAAATAAAATAAAAACTTGTGCTGTTAACAGTGAAACTACTTATATGTTTATTTACGTAAGGACATCTGGATAGCTAAAGCATTTATTGTGGCAACATTCATTATAAAATTGCATAATCAATAACAAATCCTAATCTATGAAAAAATGGTTAATAAATAATGGTTAAATAATAATGGTTAACAGTCACATACAGGTAATATTTAGTGTTTGAGTTTTTTTCAGGAAAAATGTGAATAATGTCAGGGATAAATATAAATATGTATTATTAAATATGAATAAAATATATTCAAATTATATATATATAGATAGAATATGAATTGTGAAAAATTTACAGGAAAAATGTGAATACTTCTGAATTTTTTATAGATTCAGTGTGCTGTAAAATTTGCTTGAGCATCAAATTGTAATTGACACAAACCCCACCCACATTTCTTTAAATCTATTCAACAATTCTTCTGAAATATGAAGAAAAATCATTCAGGACGCATTTATATGATATACATACCTACATTTTAACATATTTGCTAACTTCTCCAAATCATCCAAATGAAACCCAGACATTATATGCTTCTCTCAGTGATACCTCAGGGACTTCCAGAAGTTCAATTCACTTCCGAAAGAGCCTGCAAACACAGTATTTTTCAAATTCTGCATTTGATTTTACCCCTCAATTACTCTGAGACTAGTGGATGAATTTCAGAGTTTCCCTTGCAACTCTTCCTATGCTTTCTTTAGAAGAAAAGTGCACATGCAACCTTTCTGATTTAAGCCAATTGCAACAATAAACTGGAAAAGAATATTTCAAAGTAGTCAGTGCTATTACACTACTTTTTTGTAGTGCTTACATAAGTAAAAGTGAATTTCAATGGGAAGTCAGTAGATTTGATTTTGATTCATGCATGCTGAGTATTTTGCAGACAAACTTCCTTTATTTTTTCAGAATTATTAACGTCTTGGTGGAACTTCTCAGGAAGCTGTCTTCCTGATTTAATACATAAAGTAAGACCATCCTGAGGTCATTTCTTTCTTTGTCTTGCATATATTCTTTTGCCCCTTTTTTCTCTATTTAATTATTTAGTTATTAAAGCCTTATTTTTATATTGTTTTTCCTCTAGTTGACTACTTTTGAGTATATTCAGCATATATATAGATGTTTCCAAAATCTCCTGTTGTTCCCTCCCTCTTTAATTTGAACTTAAATTCTCGTTTCATAACTGAGAAAATAGCAAAACTTTTCATAACAAATGTCTTGTTCACTTACTTTACATTGGGATTATGTGACAAAGAAATGGCTCAGTGATTTAGGAAGTCTCCTTTTTCAAGTTCAGCATCAAAACTTCGATAGAAAAAGGCATTGAGCATCCTTTGGAAAGGTCTGTTAAATCACTGCTTGAGTCATTATTGCTTGTACAGTACTTGCATGGACTTTGGGAGATTTAAAGCTTGCTTGGCAAAAAAAAAAAGGACTATGCCATAAATGTCCTGAATTTACCCACATTTTAATAGTGGCTTCACCAGGGCCTATATAATATTCATGATAGCCATTCATTCTCTTGATACTTCCTGTACTTCTTCACTATCAGACTGCCAAGCTACAATAACTGTCTCTATGATGTATTTGCTAATCTGCCCTCTAATGAATAGACCACAAGATATGTTGTACATTTTGCAGTGGCACAAATCCTTAGCAGCTAAATGATGTAGCACAGCCTGAAAATACTGATGAGATGTAGGGCTGTGAAAGCACAATTCAGTTTGCAGCCACACCAGCCTGAGTTCTGGCTTTATGAGGAAGAGGAGATTCAGAGAAAGGTTACAAAAGGTCAGGATTATGCCCATGAAAAGACACTTGTAACAAATAATGAAGAAAATTTTTAAAAAGTTAAAAGCTGAGTCACAGAATGCTTTCCTTATTTCTGAACAAGGTCCTTTGGACCATAAGAATAACTACTTGGCAAAAATATTATTAATTATGGATATTAGAGACTTTTTAAATACTGTGTTTGCATAATATTGGTCTGCCCTTTTTACCCTACATTTTGTATGTCTTTACTTGGTTCATATTTCTTGCTCTTTCTTGGTCTGGAACCATTCAGTCATAGAATCTGTTTTGTAGTTAACTAACGTATCATGAAGTATCTGAAATTTCTACAAGGATTCTAGTATTTTTCTTCAGCACTAGATGTATTTTTAGCCCTTGGATATCAAATTTGAAGCTCTAATTACAGGATGGTAATTTGCATGCAGATATTTTATAGCAGATTACCTGCTCGTTGCAATGACTGTTAACACATAAACTTTCTGCTCTCCAAAAACAATTGTTTATGCTTGGAACTGAAAATACAGGCAACAGCACTAAATTGTTACCAATTTCTTGGAGAGTTTTTGTCACATCTTTAAAATGCTGTCTCAAAACAGAATGTGGCTTTAGAGATATGAAGACAAACTACCTTAAAATTCCTCCCTCCCCTCCCCTCCCCTCCCCTCCCCTCCCCTCCCCTCCCCTCCCCTCCCCTCCCCTCCCCTCCCCTCCCCTCCCCTCCCTCCCCTCCCTCCCCTCCCCTCCCTCCCCTCCCCTCCCGTCCCCTCCCCTCCCCTCCCCTCCCCTCCCCTCCCCTCTCCCTTCTAAACGGATTTATTTTATTTAAGTAGTACTAAATTGTCAAAGTAGGCAAACTTAGAGAGTAGTTAAACAAGTTTTAATTTACTCTTTGAAAGTTAAAAATAATTTAGTCCTCGCTACCTGAATTGAATTGATTAATTTACATTTTGAAGAAGGAAGAATGTTTTATTATCAAGTTTTAATTAGGTAATTCCTCTCAGCTCTGATAACACAATATGTACAATGCCTGTTCTAAGTGCATATATGTAGGTAGTTTAATTATCATGTTTGCCCAGGCTGGATTCTTCTGCTTTATGTCAGTGATACATAGCTCTTTATAATTTTGTATCAGTTTGATTGGTCCTGAACAGAAATATCGTTTTTATTTGACAAATAAAAAAACATAGAAAAAATTCAACAATATACATCTGAAAATAATAACATTTTGTTACTTTGCTTTTGTGCACCAGGCTGTTTTAAAATGTACTTTTCCATTCAATATACCTTTGTGTGAAAATTCATCTGGATATTGTTTATTCAGAGGGAGCAAATTCCAGTTTGCTGCTCAGAAGCAGCGATTTGGACAGTTTGATCTCCATATAACTATATCTGTCTGTGAAATTTTGAGAAAAGGGCCATAGCAAATTTAATTTTTATGTTTCTTCGAAAATTTAATCAGAGTACTTTTAAGCTACAATATTGTATCATTGGCACAAGATTGAAAATAATTCAATTAGTACTTCCGTAAGTTCTTGAAAAAACCCTCAGACACAAGCAGATATTGGACAGATAGTTACAATTATAAACATGTATTTTTTTATTTACCTCACAGAATGTCAATATAGTTATGCATATAATTTCTTTGTTTAACTATTTCCATTGGATATATAGATATAGTAACTGTAGGCAAAAATTACCATAATTGTCCATTTTGTGTGCAATTAATTGATTTTTATACCTAATTGTACACAAATTCAGGCTGAAGTTGCCTGTTCATCTAGCTGTCCATGAAATATTGAAAATTTAAAAATAAATTTTAATAAACTGTGCTTGGGATTTGTGGGCACACAGCTGCACATAAGAAAATTACTTGGCCCAGTCCTATATAAAGGATATATTAGAAGTCACTAGAGCATAAAAATCTTTTTTCAGGTAGTTGATAGAATATTGGAATAATGTAATATTATGACAGTATATGTATTTTAATCTGAATTTCTCATCTGTGTAGTAAAGAAAGCCCACATGGTGATCTGAATAATGTGCAATGATTTAAATACTTACTAATCATCAAGCCATGTCTGCCATTGGAAGCCTCTCACTTTCCACCTGGATCTTCTCCAGCCTCTGTGTTGCATTTTAGCAGGAAACACATTCCAGTCTCAAATGTTGTGTGGTGTTGCAGACATCTCATGAGTTTGACTTCAGCATTGATTTACCTGAATGTATTGATCTGTCTCTTCGGTTTCCCAAGTTCATCTGAGTCATCTTAGATTGCAAGAAGAGATGAAAATGACAGCAGTGTTGTTAAAACCACAAACCCAAGAGTTGAGTTCTTGGTTACAGAATTAGAAACATCATTACCAAAAAAATAGATCTTACCTTTTCCTCCTTTCTAGTTTTTTACTGTGCAACATGGATATTCTTATCCTAGCTAGTTTTGAGTAAGAGTCCAAAGCCTCATTTCTCTGAATCTCTGACTTTTTCTGTCTTTTAAAGGACAATTTTTTTTTCTGTTTTCAGTTCTCTGTCTCCTGAACTTTGTTCAGCTGGTTCCTTGAGAAATAGAACTATGGATTCAGATTTTCACTTTTCTTCCTTTAGAATGATATTTCTACCCTTCTTTAGTATCTTTCCTGAATTTACATTAATTTTAAGTTTAATATATAGCACATTAGCTTTTTGGTTTTGTACTTTTACAACATTCATAAACTGTCGCAACATTTTATAAATAATTTATCAAAAGAGGCATTCAATGTACACACTTCTACAATTTATAAAGTCTAGTGTATTTTAAAGTTTTTCAAAGTCTACATATGATATATTAATAATATAGATGACATATAGAATTCAGAGAGCTCAATGACCTATTTCCTTCCTCTTTGCCTGAAGTTGTTTGTCTCTCTGGCATTGCAAGTATACTGACAAAATTGGAAGAAAACAATTAAAAAACAGAATTCTTATTCTCAATATTATTTTTAACTTTACTGAGTACTGCTTTGGGAAATACTTGGGGGCATTGCTTTATAAAGTGAAAACTTGTTCAGTCCAAGCATACACATACTCATATGCCTTAAAGCATATACATATCTCTCTCTGGAGTCCTGAGAAGACCAATTACTTACGTGATTTGCTAAGTCTTTCTATAGGTGCTATTTTGTCTTCTTCCAAGTTTTAATTGTTTGGCTAGTAGCTTTCTATAGTGATACGTGAAACTAACCTTGTGCCTGATACATTTGCATTGCACAGTTTTCCTCCATAATTCCATTTCTCTAATAATAAACTGCTATGGTACAAAACCAGCAAAATCAAGAAGAGATACTTCACTGTCAGAGTATTTTTAAGAGAAGGACTCAATCATAATTTTAGGAGCTGTTGAATCAGAAGGTTACAGATTTTGACATATCATGAGATACAACGTTTTGAGGGGCATGTTGTTAAGAGGGATTGGGAGCAATGTAGACATGTAGAGAGCTCATCTGCTTGAGAACCACAAGCTGAAGTATTAATGTGTTATTATTAAAATTTCAGTGGAGTAATTTTGAAGCATTTATCATAAATTACCATACATTATATTACAAAATCTGCCTCTGTAGTGATCTCACAGAGGCCATTTATAGAAGCTGAGCATTTCTGTTGTGGATTAAACATGAATTTCTGAAGCTTTTGGGTTTTTTTAACAGAACAATGAAAATGAAACAGCACTGCATTGTGCAGCTCAGTATGGTCATTCAGAAGTTGTTGCTGTTCTGCTAGAGGAGCTGACAGACCCCACAATAAGAAACAACAAGCTGGAAACGCCTCTGGATCTGGCAGCGCTTTATGGACGTCTGCGTGTTGTAAAAATGATCATCAAAGCCTATCCAAATCTGATGAACTGTAACACAAGAAAACACACTCCTTTGCATCTTGCTGCTCGTAATGGCCACAAAGCTGTCGTACAGGTGCTTCTGGAGGCTGGAATGGATGTCAGCTGCCAAGTTAGTGTGTAATTCCTTCCTTCCTTCCTTCCTTCCTTCCTTCCTTCCATTCCATTCCATTCCATTCCATTCCATTCCATTCCATTCCATTCCTCTCTTCCCTCCTTAGACTATGATTTAAATTACATTACCTCTTACATTTTTTTTCTTTAAAATACACTTGCATTTACTTTGTTAGAAATGCTGCAAGGTAATATTTAATACAGCTTTATTTATTACAACTCAAACAATGTGTTAAAAGGGATAACTCAAGAAATATACATATCTTCAAAGCTGAGTGCTTTAAAGTTGTCTTGGGACATGTAGATACACAAATCATATCAACCATTCACATAGGTGTATATAAATATATTTTCTACATCAGTGGCTATAAAGGTCATAAGCTGATTTTCTAAAGCTATGGCCATTTCTGGTCACAGCAATCTAAAACAGTGTTTCACTGAAAGCTCATTTTCCTTTAATTATTCCATTCTAAAGTCAAGTTACTAAGTAATAACAATTTTGATTTTCTGCATTTCTAAACACTTGTTGTATAAATCTAAGAGAAAATTCTATTGCAATACACTCTTGCAGCTACTGATTCCAACCTGTCAGCTGTTTGGTGCATCTAGTTTTATGCACAGTAAGTTATATTGATGTTTAAGGGGTAACTTTAAATAAAATAGACATAGATGTGAAAAGACACAAGGTATAGTAGCAGCGAATTTTATGTTCAGTTCTTTGTACTGGAAGGTGTTCAGGCCTTTTAACTACAAAGGACTGGCTTCTGTTATGTGTTCTGAAATGTTGCCTCAATCTTATGATTTCTCTTGATTTGATTGATGGCACTGTGTTTGTCGTAGTGTGGATTTAATCTTCATATATGAAGTAACTTCCTTGCTGTCTCTCACTTTTGTTGTATAAAATATGTTTGAATTATGCTTTGTTTCAGGTTTATATCTATTTTCAGATAAAGCAACCAACCAACCAAACATAATTACATCTACTTTAGAATCACATTCAGACATTCTCTACCACTTAGCAGTTGGTTAGAGCCTGCTGATACAAACACCAAAGTTGTGGGTTCAGTCCTTGGATGGGCCATTCACTTAAGAGTTGGGCTTGATGCTTCTGGGTCACTTCCAACTCAGAAAATTCTGTGAATTTGTGAACAAATCTTGCAAAATTTGACTAAACTTTTGATTAAAATTTATATCCATTTTAAGCTTTAGGTGCATTTACTCAAACTCATTTATACACAAAATTCCCTTTTATATAGAAAGATTGGACCTGGATTCCATATGCTTTCATTTCTGATATTTCCATGAAGTTCATGTTTTTCACTTTTTGAGGAAAATAATGTGAAGTGAGGGGAAGAAAATATAAATTTAAAAAAAACCAAAACAACAAAGCAGATCAGAAAATATTAGTGTATTTTAAGATTAAAAGTGGATATTCTCAAGTGCCTTCCAAGGGAAAATGTGGTAAAATTGTTTTACTACTTTTGTTATCTCTTGCATGTTTTGAACTAATGTTGGTACTTGCTTCAAACTATTTTAAAGTGAAGTACTTTTGTGTGATTTGTCTGCTTGTGAATTTGCCACCCATCAAGCTTTCAATATAATTTGATTTTGATTTTCTTTACTAGAAATGGAGACACTTGCAAATGTTAATATAAGCAGCTCATTTTTTAATCTTTCCTTTACTATTACTATATCTTCAGTAATTTAGAAAAGTTTAATGCTACAGCAACATAGAACTTTCAAGTGCATATTTCTGCAAAATTTCTCTTTCATCTGTAAAAAACTAATGAGGAAAAATTCAAAAAGAAACCAATGCCTGAATTGATATTTAAGAAATAGAATAATTGAAGGAAAATAGTCTCTGTCATGGCAACTTACAAACTGATGGTTACATGAGGAGAAAATATTACACAATCCTTTTATGAAATGTGTTCTTCCTCTTATGTAATCTAGATAATTTTAGCACTACTGTGAATTCTCCTAAGCCATTTTTGTCTCTAGTTATTCTAAAAATTTGTCATTGTTTTTAAAAAAAATATAGTGGCTACAAGTTATTTCAATTTTTTAAGAAATGGAAGATTCTTTTAGTAATCTCTTTGGCATCTAAATTAAAATTATAGAACGAATTGGTCTTTATTTTTATTCTAATTGCTTTCAAATTATTTATATTTTTAGATTTTTTTTTTTGATAGTTATTCAGCGGCAAGGGGATTTTTTAAAAATCTTTTTGCACTAGATTATCTTGTTCCTTCTGGTTTTGTCCTATTTGCCATAAGGAAATATCATTTATTTATTTTCTTGCCAGTATACATATTCTCTATCAATATGTTCCATTTCATTCAACATCTTAGCATAATGGTAATTTGGCTGTGTACCTACTGTTAACTTATTACTTCTGCAGCCTCTGAAAAATTCTGTTGATGATTACTGGCAGCTTATAAAACTGAGGAGAACACAGAATATCAGCCTGTCACTTAAAACTAAACTCAACTGTTTTGTTATTAATTAAATTGATCTGCATCACTGATTGGGAAAGAACAATTTACAAAGTAAAATCTTATGTGGTAAACAATTTTGTACACATTTAAACATGTTAAATAAATTCAGTTTGTCACGAGTAAAAACATGCCAGAATGTTTAGAGATGATAATAGGAGTAGCCTGTCTTGTATCACTCTGTAATTGTAAAGATGTATTTGTTTAAATGGGAGGTTTACTTTAGCCATCTTATCTTTCTCTTTTGTCCTCCCTGAGTGCTTTTAATTGCAGCAAAAATTTGGATTAATAAAAAAAACCAGCATTTAATTTTTTTATTTAATTAATCACATATTTTGTTTATTTCCTAGGTCTATCCAATATCCTTCAATCTGGAATTTTTTAGGAGTGGGCAATACAAGCTTGCTTTATTTCTTTATGCTGTGAAGTTTTCATTTAAACTGAAACATATGAAAAATATACAGGTTTTGGTTGAGGGATAGATTTTAGGCCTTCAGTAAATTAAGATACTGCACAGTTCAGTATGGTTCATGTAAACAGTAGTTTAATAATTATAAATTCCCTAAAATCTTGGCCCCTTCTGTTTATCCAACTTTCATCTACCCCTGTTTTCCTTCCCTGTCTGTTCCAATAATGACAGCAATTTCCACTGCTTATCACTGGTAGTTCTGCAAAATCTGTGCCCCTTCCTTTTTGCTCTCACTTTATATGAAGGATATTCCATGAATCAATTTGCAAAGCTACCACTCTGTCCTTCAGATTCTGTCTGAAATCCATGTCAGAACTATAGCAAATTGCCTATGAATAAGGACTAGGCAAGTGACCTAATTACAAACTCTTGCATATTTACATGATTAAAAGAAAATCTGTAGTAATTAAAACCCTTGATGCTTCTCTGTGAGCCTGCAAATTGTACGCCAAGTTGATTTGGTTATTCTGGTGTGCCTATTGACAATGCCCTCCTGGCCTAGCTTGATTTATGGGACCAGCTGTGACATTGTACCTGTATTTAGTAGTAGGCAGGAGCAGGGATTGTTTTATTATATGTTTAGCATAATTCGTGCTCTATTTCTCTGTGTTTCATATACCAGAAACTTATGCCAAAGAATCAATGTATTATCCATTGGTGCAAACTCAAGCAGGCTATATCTCACTTTGTTCATGAAAAATTGCCAGTAGTTTTTGTATTAAGTATCACTGGGAAAGACTTTCCAAATATAATGGTAGTATTTACTTTGCCAGGAAAATATGATCCAAGGCAATGAAAGCTTCAGGAAGTAATGCAGTGAAAATTGTCTATAAATCTTAAGCTCACTTGCTGTAGTATAGACAAGAAGAATACATTAGTGCACAAACACACTGTTATAAGTGAAAAAGATCTACCTAAAAGTTCTAGGACATCTTAAATAATATATAGAAATTATTTGCAACTGTATTTTTTAATCCTTGCCATTTGTGTAAATGCTCTATTGTGCAAGAAAATAAAAACATTCTGAACTTTTATCTTCAAGTAGTAAGCCGCATGTACATTTACAAAGGTAGATACATCTACTCATCCAGTCTGAATTTCTCTTGGCCCTGGTTATCCTGAGCTTCAGCATTCCCTGTAACTTAAAGCAGAGTTTGGTAACTGAACTGTCTGGTAACAAGGACATTTCTGCCTTCTGGATAGTTTTTGGGTCGAGGGATGTGATTCACTTGTTAGTTATTCACTATTACCGTGAAATCCTGCCTAGGGCTTTTAAGATTTGTGTCAGCATTCATCTCGATGACATCTTATGCAGGATTACATGTCTGCTTCTTACAAGTGTGTTTTCAATCTCCATATTCTCAGACTGATTTTAGTTCATTTCATGGTGATGTTTCTCCTTTTGTTTAAAAAAATCACCTTTATAGTGTACAGATCCTTGCATTGTTTATCTGGTGTGCCTTTTAAATTCCTCTTTTGAACAAATTGTTCATAATATATATCCCATTTCTGGGATGTGACATTCATTACTATTGTCTGATAGCTCAGAGTTATAAAGCAGAGACTGCCCTAGAATGCAGGGCAGTGTGGAATATCTAAGGAATTTTAGGATCATGTTCTGATATGGCAGGAAATATCATGGTAGAATAGACTAAGAAGCAAGAAAGTATATAAGGGAAAAAATGGCATTTAAGTTTGGATTCCTCTCCCAACTCTATGAATTACATGTGTAAAAGTGGCTTGAATTCCTGTACTCCCTTTATGCATAACAGAGCTATCTTCTGGTTCTTAAGTTGCCCCCAGATAGATTTCTTTGCATTACACATCTACAGGAAGCTTCCTTTCTTGTGTTAGTTTTAATTCAATTTCTTACAAGATGTGTGCTTTCATCAAGGAAACTATTGCTTACCTTTCCTCCTGTGGGGAATTTTGATGAACAGAAAGACTGCTGCCCATGCCAATTATCATATCAGGATCTTTTTCACCCTTTAACTGGGTAATCTGAGGATAGATCCTATTTCTTGTTCTCAAAGCTGTTGATTCAGTATGCTGGAACATTGATCTTTCTCAGTCTCAGATCATGCTACAGCAATAGAAATTGTTGTCACTAATGTAGTCCATTTTTTTTCACTAAACAGCATTCTTTATTAATACACAATGATATCTACAATTTTAGTCGAGGTGCAAATGGTTTTCATCTCTGCAGTTCAATCTCATAGAAATAGAATTTAGTGCTCTGGCTTCCTCAAACAATTGAACCTCTTTGGATTTAATTGTTGATGTATACATCACTAATTCTTATCCATGACAGAATGAGAGCATGGTTGAGATTGGAAGGGAAGTCCAGAGGTCATCAGGTCCAACTCCCCCTTTTCATGCAGAATACCGTAGAATAAGTTGCCCAGGATCATCTCCAAACAACTTTTGGATAGCTTTGAGACTCTACAACTTTCCTGGACAATCTGTACCAGTACCAGGCTCAGTTGCCTGCAAAGCAAAAAACAAAAACAAAAACAACAAAAAAAAACCAAAACAAACAGAACCTACGGTTTCCTACTTTTAGTTTTTCCCCATTATCTTTTCAGTCACTGGACATGACCAAGCTTGGCTTAGACTTCTTTATACCCTCTCTTCAGATATTTGTACACCTTGATGAGATCTTCTGTAAGCCTTCATTTGTCTAGGATAAACTCTCCCAGCTCTCTCTGCCTTTCCTCATAGAGGAGATGCTCCAATCTCTTAACGATTTTAGTGTCTCTGTATAGTACTCCATCTCCATCTGGTGCTGGTGAACCCAAAACTGAACAGAGCATTTTAGGTGTGGACCCACCAGTAGTGAACAGAAGGGCAGCCACCTCCCTTGACTTGCTGTCAACACTCTTCAATGACAGAGAATTTTATCTTAATAGTATCAAGTCCACCCAATAGTCATGCCAGTTAGTGATCAATCCAAAGGAAATGCCATATGACACCACGAGGATAATAGGCTTTTTCCAGATTGCTGATGTCAAGCCTCTTTCAGTAATCAGAACTGTAACTGTCAGTGACTTTTCTGAGAACTTTTCTCATTCCCAGAATTTCTGAGCTGCACATTAATCTGTGTGTACCCTTGTGGTTGCACTGTCATTGCAGAGTCATCCCATTTTGAAGTCAATTGCACTAACTGGAAATATCCTGAAGATATTGTTTGAGTAAAGGATTCTGAAACCATCTCTAAATAAATCTGAATATTTAGTCTTCTTGTTCCAAATAAATCTGGGAATATTCAACTGGATTGCTTCTGAAAATGGAAATATTAGAAGTTGTTTTGAGATATGTGTTTCGTATGTATATTCTCTTACTGTCTTTCTTCTCCTCTCTGTTACACTGTTAGTATAAGTTATATGCAGGATGTAGATGTCATTGGGCATGCTCTACTTCATACCTCCATGTACTAAGCATCAGTAGGACATCCTATGTCAGGATCTCTGATTACTTCTAAATATCCTGTTGTTGCATTGATGTAACTCTGATGCATTCTGACAGAACTAATTAATAATGAATTGCTATTCTGTTTCAAAATTGGGTTTTGTGTGTGTGTGTCTTTAAGTCTTTCTACCATAGTAAATATGACTTGGATAAAGTATAGAAAATACAAATTCAAGCAGTAAAACCTTTAACATTTTTCACAAATAAATTTCAAAATCTGATTTACTGTCGAAGAAAAAGGAGGTAAGTCAGATGCTCAGTGAGATCTAGTAGTGTTCTAGCTAATTCTAATGCTATTGGATAGAAAGTTATTCTGTTCAGATTTTTCAGTAACAGCAGTATAAAATACTGAGAAAATTAGCATGTTAATAGAGATAGTGTGTTTTTCAGTGCTGTAAATTTTACTTGAGCAAAAGTCTGCTCACAAAGAATGTTCTGACAAAAAAATCTGCAAAATCAAGTTCACAGACATCTAAGGTAGAATTTAAATGACATAAGCATAGGCATCTAAAGCTGTTGGGGGTACCTTAGGGTATCCAAGGCATCTGTATGGGGCAGATGTGAGGCAGATCAAATGTGAACATCAACTGGCCCAGCAGCTGGACACCAGGATATCCTAGGGCATCTCTTACCATGTAACTGAATTGACCTTCTAGGGTGTGATCTAGTTTCACATTAAAACATCTAATTGTAGATGTCCATGTGTAAACTGTCTGACTGCTGAAGAGCTGTGTTCCACTGATGGGGTTGACTAGGTTTTTGCTGCTTGTAATAGGAGTCTAGCAATTTTACATAAATGCAGGCTATTTAGCAGGGTGCTGTATTACATTCCTACCATATTTTTTTATATAGTTATTAATTTTATAGTAGAATTGACAGCATTTTGGTTTTTTTGTCTTGAATAATAATTTAAAAATCCTGTATTCTAGTATTTATTCTTGCTCATTAAGTGTTTTTTATGTGTAGGTAAAATAGAGGGGAAAAAAAGAAATACCTATTTCCAAATGTATTATTTACAGAAAGATTAATTGGTATTTTAAATGTCATTATATTTCTTTTCTAGACAGAAAAAGGGAGTGCCCTACATGAAGCAGCCCTATTTGGAAAGGTGGAGGTAGTACGCATTTTGCTTGAAACAGGTAAATCTGATTTACAGGAAACACTGAACAAATACCCTTAATTTTCTTAATCTGGTATAAGTCTCTAAGTTTTGGTTATACAAATTACTTCTATCTTTATCTGCCTTTGCAAATCTAATCATATGTACTTCTTGTTAAAACAGTGTTCTTTTAGAATAAGAAATTGCTATACACAGAGAACAAAGGTGATGTTCAGACTCAGAAATTCCATATATGACTCAATGTATGCCACTGTATTCTGAGAATAAATGTATTATGAGAACAAAATGGCTACATAAAATTTTGTTATTTGCTCTGAAAGGCAGCCAAGAATAATCTTTGATGTACAGACCAGAAGATTCATGTTCACATTTATTTCCTTCAGTTTGCTATTCATAGCAAACACACCATTCTGCTTGCTTCTTCATTTCCTGGATAAATTGAGTGCCTGCAAAGAAAAGGGAAAGCACTGTGTCTCTAAGAATTGCATTTGTCCTGAAAGAAAAGAAGAAAAGGGATATAAAGTCCAAACAACGCATTTACTGCATAATAAGTTTCAGAATTGTTGTAGGTAAATTACTCATCTAGACAACTCTCTTTTCAGATAAATGGTAAGACCAATGAGAATGAAAAGCCTTAGAAATAATTTCTTACAGATCTGTGAACTTCCATTACACTGAGAGATCTCATTGGTCTTTTTTATCAGTTCTTGTGGTGTAACTTATGTATTGCAAAAGAAGATATATCCTAATCACAGCTCTTCATCTGAATCTCAACTAGTGTATCCCTGATCTCAGACCTGTTTTTAGAAAAAAAGTGCTCCTTCCAAGTTTCTTTTCTGTTGGGATGAAAAAGAAGGAGGCTGAAACAGTTCTTCACCTGCCCTCAAAAAGGCAGAGCCTTATTATTTTCTAAAAAAGGAAGGACTGGAGAACATGATACAAATATAAGAAGTCCTTTAGACCACAGAAAAAGCCCACCTTTTTCAGAATAATATTCCAGCCTCTACCAGCATACAATTGTCGAGACAGTGGAGTAGAATCTTCACTGTGAACTCCTTCAACCCCAAATGCACTTCTGCCACATCCCCACCTTCTGCCTTTTGTACCTAACAATCCCCTTTTTTCTAGTTCTGACTCAAAAAGAGTCAGAAGATGTTATAAGTAGCTGCTACAAAAGAAAGATGTGAGTTGATATGTCTGGTCTCTGAAAGTCAACTGCCATTGCTAAATAGCCCAGTAATATTTTGCGTTTGTTGTCAGTGAGAAAATTTTGTGTTTCTCACAAAACAAATTAGGAAACTGTTCATTGGGTTAGGAAATTACTGTAATTGCAGCCTTTTCTGGTGAATGCTTTCAGAATGTCCTTTTAAATCCTGCTTCCTCTGTTTTTCTCTGTTCAGTGTCCTGAGAAGAATTTCACTTTGTTTGCTAGGACATTTCATACCTTTACTTTTTATGAAAGCACATATAAACTGAAAAAAACCTGGAGCATTCTATCATAAGGCAGAATTTCCAAGGAAGCTCCTACAAGGCAAAGGTAGAGAGTCACGCAGTACCATGTACAACAGGTTCTGATTCAGGGCAAGCCTCAAACTTAATTGACACTTTAAGCCAAACCATTATTTTGTTAGCAAATGGTCTGTCTTTGAGGAAGTCCTGTGGCTATTTGTAGTATACTGCACATGGGTATTTCAGTCTATTCATGGCATGAATTTTGAAAATGTTGCCACGAAGTATAACTTTATTAACATAAAGATAAGAACTTTTTCAGTCTTGCAGCCAAAACACATACTGGTACTATGGACTAGAATTAAAGCAGTTTGGAGAGAAATGTAGAAAAAACATTCAGAGAATTTCTCAATTTTACAAAATATCCCTTTCAGGATGCGTTTTCCTTAGGAACAATCTGCTAAAATAATCCCAAATTTGGTTACTTTATGTCCCCATGATATACAGAAACCTAAAACCCATCCATGTCAGCATGTGAATGTTAGGCTACTTAAACTTTAAAGAGAAATGTATCCTGTACTTCAGCTGTAATGCAGTTGTAAAACCACTTGATTTCAATTTGTCAGATAGTTCAGTCTGATATAACACATTTATAATCCGAAGCTTTTAGGGTTAAATATTCCACCACAGATCCATTTCTTTTTCAGGAATTGATACCAACATAAAGGACAGTTTGGGTAGAACGGTTTTGGATATTCTTAAAGAGCATCCATCTCAGCAGTCTCTCCAAATTGCAGCTCTTCTTCAAGGTAAGCCATATTCAATTATACATTTGTTAGACAAAATAGAGAAATATTACTGTATGTAGTAAGTTCTACTCTTTCAATGTTTCATTACACAAAGGAGCAGTGTTTTGATTTAAAACGACTAGTTGAACTAAAAGAAGTTATCCAATATCTGAATTTCAGAGTAAATCCTTTCTTTTTTTGCGGGCCACTGAATTAACATAGTGTGTCACTTATACTTAGTCTTTTTACATTATTCATTACACCATAAGATATTGTAATATTTCAGTAGCAGTCCATTAAATTGTAATGATAACTTACAATTAAAATGCTTGATTTGTTCATAAATAGTGACTAAATGACTGAAAAATGATGACAATTTTTCAAACATTTCATTATATCTTTTTCATTTTCCTTGAACTGAAAAAAAATAATAAACCAGGCAGTATTACTTGTTATTATAGGAGAAATAATACAATTTTTCATACATGCATTTGTTTTCATTCCCCATCTTACTTTCATGGTGTAAGGTTGATCGAAGTTCATTGTTTATTTCAATCTTTTACTCTAAAAGATAAAAGTAACGTGATGAAACATGAACTAGAACATAACTCAGTGTTAAACATAATTTCTTCTCTTTTATAGAATTTGCTCCCTGCATTTTCAGATTAGCCTTTCATTAAGTGCATTTGACAGAGGAGGTCCCGAGGTCCCTGTAGGTATCAGTGCTGCATCTTCATCTGTATTGATTATTCCCATGATTAAACAAGCCTTTTTAATCACTTCACTGTTGGGTCTACACATGAACTAGTTTATACTACAGACTCCCTCACAGCTGTATTTTATAAGAATATTTCCTAGAGAAAATTAGGTCATGTGGCCATACTGTGTAAGTTGTTTTCTAAATAACCTCCAAACTATTTGACCAGCTTCCAGTAAGATGATGGACTGAAGATACAAACCTCCTCTAAGTATAATGAAAATTTTGCAGGCTATACAAGAGGTTTTCCTGTAAGGAGCAGATTCATGTTAGAGCTGAACCAGTTAACAGCTTGCCTTGAGGTCTCCCTCTCTCCCTTCTTCCTATTTTCCTTTGCCTTTTCCCTCACTTCCCCCCTTCCTCCTCCCCTACTCCCACCTACACAGTTCCCTTACATATTCCCCATTTACATGAGACTTCAAAGTGACTCAATTCAGTTCATGAACTGGTAGAATACAAAATATATATTTATTATATATATAAATTAATGAGAAATAATATTAAAAATCTATAAATATACTTTCCTGTAGTTTTAATTAGCTTGTCTCCTGTGTGATTCAGGTCTCAGAGTTACCTCTGTCTCAGGTAACTGACAGAAATGTGCATTGAAAAGTGGGGAGGAAGACATGTGTGGGGGACAGGGGGCTTCCCCTGGCAGCAAAAGGGAGTTTCTAATTTGAGTCAGACTCAAAATTCAACCTTTAATTCCTCACAGAGCTGCAGCATGAACATACTATCACGTAGAGAAAAAGAGGGTTAATGTCATACTGGAACTTTTTCAGTGGCAGGAAAAGGGTCAGTCAGAGCTCCCACTTTCTTAGACGTCCAAAGGAATCATCCTTCAGGTATTAATCTACAATTCATCATAAAATCCCATCACCAACTAAACTAATTTTAGTTTCACTACGTCTTTATTGTCCCATTTTCTCCTAAGTGTGATAACCTTACAGTCTCAACTCCACTCAACCCCCACTATTTTCAAAGTAGCCTTGCTTTATCAATAATAAAGTATCCAGCCCCCTCTCATGGGTTTCTCATGTTGATGGATCATTACCTCCCCTCAGTCTTTACCACACATACACAGAGAAAAAGAAATATATTAATTTCAATCCTTTTTGTTGCTTTGGCATGCAGTCTTTTCAATAGTGTGCTTTAAGTATTAAAAATGACTGCTTAGTAGTTTCAGCTCTTACTAGTGTGATGAAACTGTCTTGTAATGAGCAGCTGTTTATTTTTGCTCTCTGCCTATAATCAGAAGTGATATGCAAGAATGAAAAATGGTTTCAAAGGTGCCATTCTGACTCTTAAGAAAACCTGAGGAGCTCCTTCAGAACTCACTTGGGGAACTTTCATAGATTCTTTTTCATCAGCAAGATATTCACTGAAACTTTATCCATCAAAGTTTGAGCTGTGAGCTGAAGTTGAGAAAATTAGGAGTGGCTGGATTCAGTACTAGCACTACTGACAATACAGTTGACCTACCTTTCTCTAAAAAGAAAGCTGAGTATACTCTTCACTAAAGTGTGGGTATTTATCCTATTGTAGCTCAAAAATGAGTCAAGCACTGGAATTTTTGGAACCCTGATGTACTATAATTGAGTTTGACTTCATAATGAATTCCATGCAAAGAAAGAACAGTTACTACGAGAGATGTAGTGGCTTCCAAATACATTCCCTTTAAGGCTGCTGTCTTCAGATGGTTGTCTAGAGCAGCTTACATGGCCCTTTCATGTAGACTTACAGGAAATAGAAATTAAATTAATGATGTCAGACAATTACTGGCCAGATATTTTAAGTTACTTACTAATTTTGTGCTTTATGCAGACATAGTGGCATTAATTTGTTCTTTCACCTTGTTGCCAGGATAGACTAAGATTTTATTACCAATCATTCTCATTAATTTTTACTGGTCCCTCCTTGCACTGTTCTGTCACTTTATAGTTTAGAGTATTAACATAGCTTAGTATTTGTCCCTGCCACAAAACATTAGCTTTCAAAAGATAAAACAAAAGCTGAAAGATGCATGTGAACAGGCTGGCAGAAATGGATAAGGAAATAATGGGACTGGTATTATTGGTTGGCCTGTTATGCAGAGGGATAAGAGAGTTGAAAGACATGTTTAGAAAAAGAAAATGAGTTGGCTTTGGGGATATTTGAAGGAGATAGAAATAATTTCTGTGTTTAGAAGCATTTAATGGAGGTAGTAGCAGTACTAAATCCCATGAGTTGATACTAAATCCAACAGGGCTGGTAGCCACCTGTGAATAAGTGCCCTCCCAGAATTTAAGAATTGTGGATAGAAATTGTTCTCTCTCTTTTAAAGAATATTTAGAGAACTACTTTGTACAGTAGATTGTACCTACAGATTGTAGGTTTAAAGAAACAAGACCTTTTGCCCATGAGCAGTTATTAGTATTCTTGTGATCCTTATTTTACATCTTTTCTTACTATCCTGAGAAAAGAACAATGGAAGTTTCTGCAAATTTTTTTTTTGTGTGTTTGCAAAGTCAGCCATCTTTTTTGAGATGTTGGCACATTATCTGATAGAAGGAAAATAAATTGGAAGATAATTTTGAAGAGCAACATGAAAAAGGCTGAGTAAGCTATACAACACTTAAATGTTTTTTCAGTGCCTGTTAATTACAGTTGGAATTAATAACAATGACAGTTCAGGTTTTACTTCTGTGTCTTTTGTATATGTCACATCATTTTCTGTGTCTTCATTAGGTCTGAGTAGCACTGAACTCACTTAAAAATACTTATTAGGGTTTAGATTTTTAACTTGTTAAGGAAGAAATAGCTTTATATGCACTATATACTGGAGGAGGGGAGAATTAGGATACTGTGCCAAGCAAGGCCAGGCTACTGGATGCATTTCATGGGTGCAGTGAAACAACAGCACTCAGTGCTGAAGCAGTTAACAGTACTGGCACTTAGAGCTTTTATAATTAGGCATTGGAGATAAAAGGGATGTTGCCAGGGCTAGTAGGCCTAAAATTAAACCAGCCAGCTGTGTTTTAGTTTTAGCACATGTGAACGTGACGCAGGTGCGAGCTGTACCATCTTTCAACTCTTTCTCCACAGCCCTCTGCGCTCTCTATTACAATCTTGCTCTTTTACTATTTCTGGAAACATAATTCTCGTTATTATGAAACAAAGGAGATAGTAGATAAACAGATGAAAGATGGCATGAGCCCCAGTAAATGCTGCTGCATAGACAGGATGGAGGGAGATGCAGTGGAAAACTGTCTCCTCTCTTCTGCTGAAGGTGCTTAGGAACCTAACATTGTTTGTACCTGGTACCAAATTATTCATAAATTGAAAATTCATAAGCAGCTGCAGAACCAGGACACTAGCTTTTATATATATATATATATATATATATATATATATATATATATATATATATATATATATTTTTTTTTTTAATGTGTTCTCACTCTCCTGCTCTTTCAAGTATATCTTCCATTCCCTTGAGTGCAGGAGGCCAGCCTCACTGGAAGGGTGGAATAGGTTTTCAGTCAAGGATTTAATTACAGTTGCGTGGGATGAAAATAATCAAGATCTCAATTCCCCTTCATTGCTTTGGGTTTGGGATTTTTTTGGGTTGTTTTTGTTGGGTTTTTTGGGTTTTTCTGTTGGTTTGGGGGGTTTTTTTTGTTCATTTTGTTTTGTTTTTATGGGGACTTCTCAGCTTCTTCTGTAGGCTTTTGTGCAAAGGCTGTAGAGCATTAACTGCATTTCATGAGTTAATGTAACTACTATTGTTGGGACTGAAAGTTTAGCTGCACCCTTACATATCTCACAATCATAGGAGTACTTCAGTGCTTGTTTCTGTTATCTACCCTGAACACATGCACAAAAGCATCTATTGACTTCAGCTTAGTCTGGGATCCAGTTAAACTTGAAACATTTAGATATTGTCCTCTGAAATTTAGGAGACTGAAGTAAGCCAGCCTCCATCTCAGCTGATCTGCCCTTTCAGCACACCTGGCAGTGGCAGTTACCAATCAGTTTCCTGCTACTGCAGCTGCTGTAAAGAGAAGAGTTGGGTCATGAAGCCTCAGATGGGCTTCTTCCCATGGGAACTGTTTTGGGAGGAGCTTTTTGAGAGCTCCTAGACTGGGGCCGGACTCAATGGAGCTGCAGAATCCTCAGACAAGTTCTGAAAAAATCTTAGGGAGAATAGAAGGTTTTCTGAAGATTGCTGCCCTTCAGGAAGACGTGGAGTGAAGGAGGTGTAAGCACCCTCCTGCAGGGGTATTGGCTATGGAGGGGATTGCTTTCTGCAGAAGTTTTTATTTCTCTGATCTGGTTACTTGGAGAGTCTTCTGATTAAAAAGCTGAGTGTTCATATTTTTATTCTGATCAAATATGGCCTTTTTGGTTTTTTAGAGTTTTAGAGAGGCTTTTGGTCTCCTTAGGGAAAAATTGTTCTAGGAAGCCCTCTAGATGAATCTATCCCATGGCAATGCTGAAGTAGGATATAAAAACAAAAGGAAGCAGCTTACACTTAATTTAAAGGAAAATAGGATTAAAATAAGTTGTTTGGATTTTTTATTTCCCATTAAAATTAAAAGTTTTCTGAGGTGAATATGACCACTAAAAGCCAAGGTTTGTAAACAACACAAAACTCTTAACCCTACCACCTCACTGAGAAATCAGGATCTGAGGAGCTGAAGTTAAAGTGAGTTCTGCTTTTATACTCCTTGGAAGTTCAGGAGCTGCTCTAGCTGAGCTGGGCCATGCTCTCTTCATGCTGGAGAGGCAGCTGTGTTTCTCTGCTTCTATGTTTAGTCTTTCCCATCTGTTTGGCTTTGGCCTAATTGGTATTACGGAAACTAAGAAAGCTGGAGTTCCAGCTGTTCAAACTTCCCAGAGCTCCTTCCCTTCTTTGGTTATATTCTCTGCTGTTCTTATTTCCACTGCTGTGTGACTACTTTTATGTATTACTTTTTGTGCACAGGACCCAATTTAGGTTGAGTGGGGCTTTGACAAAATCTGGTAACTACAGAAAAGAATCCTCTAAGACAAAGTTTTTTGAACTCTTTAGTATTAAGAGCTGTAGTATTCCCCAATTTACACTGAGCTGTAAAGTGCATTCTGGGTAAGGTGAAGTAGTACTTACTTTTACAGAAGTAAAATATGAGTATGACAGGTTGTGTCTTAAACAGCCTTTACTCTCACTTATAGTAGGACTGATGGGTTTTCCTCTAAAGGTGTGTGAAACCACAGACGGGGACCCTGTTTTGGTCATGAAGTGGTATAAGTCACTGAGCTTAGCTTTGTTCTGAATTATCTTTTTGCTTTGAGAAAAATGATCCACCCTGAGCAGTCTGTCAAGCACCCAGCAGTGAGTAAGTTTGGGCAGGTTTTGAAGATGGATTCCTAGCCAGCTGCAGGTGAATAGAATGCAGCTGCTGGTGTAAGCATCTGGTGCATTTGAGTGTTTTTTCTTTGGCTCTTGATATGGATCACCTGTTTTGTGTCTCTGACATTATTATGGGTAAGTATACATTTATCTAGACTATAGGCCTCTTTAAACTGAGGCTCTGTCTCATATGTATTTGGTGGAATTTTCAGTAGTGTAAAACCAAATTAGAAGTCCCACAGAAATCCAGTTTCGAGTTTCAAAGTTTCCTTTTAGCCTCACAGTGTTGGCCTGCTGCTAGCCTGTTGTAAAGCTTTTGTCCCATACCTTATGTGAGCCAGTCATAAAGGTTTTCTGGAAGGAACTCTGCATTTTTAAAATATTTAAATTTTATGTTGAGCTTGGAATTTCCTTCTCAGAACTAGCCCCCAGCAGGTAAGTGCATTGGTCTGGAAGTGGGGACTGACAAAGAACAAAAATAGAGAATTATTTTAAAACCACAGTCTTCTATGATTATGTGACAACAAGCTTAGAGTTTTTCACAATATCTGCTTAATTTCCTCTCCTAATTATAGCTGTAGTAATCTAATAATTGCAACATTCACCTGATAAAATTACATTTCCTTTTGGACAGTTGCATAATTACCAAGAAAACATTTTTCAGACATTGATTCCTTTTTTCTTTTAGTTTTCTTTGGGTCTGGCTTCCTTTTTATCTCTTCTCCATCTTGCACATTAACTTGACAAATACTATTGCTGACAGAGCTGGAAAACATTCCAGAGCATTTTGTCATGATGCTAGTTTTCTCATGGTCTCTAACAGCTCTTCTCTGCTCCCCACACACACACAAACACAAAATAAAGTATCCATTTTCATGTGAAGAAATTTATGACAGATTATGTCAGGGACCATTGCCAGCCATCAAACTTAGTATATGACAGTTTCAAATAATACATTTTTTTTAAAAATACCCCCAACAATCTACAAAGCATTTTGAATCTGCATGCTGTTCTATGCCATTCCCGATTTCAATTTCTCAGATGTCTATTTTATCACAGATTGTATTTGGGTTTTGGGATTTGTTATTTAATCATGAGTAACAGCAAGCTAAACAAGTGCATTGTAGACTGTAGAAATTAAATCAGGGAGATTTCACTTCCCAGAAACTCCTTAGTCCTTCAGTGTGGTATTGATGAAATATGTTATTGTACTTTGCTGCTGTGTGTGTGGCAACATATGCTATTGTGGTCATTATTGGTATCAGAATGAAATTATTTAAACAATTTTGTAAACTCAAGAAAATGCAAATACAATAACTGCCAAAATTGAGAACCAGTTACTCTGCTGGGAAAAGAAGTTCCACTATTGCATAAATTAACTTCTAATTTATTATTGCACTGCAATTCGTTAAGGTTTTGATCTTCTGTTGAGGTAGATTGTGTAGAAAAGCACATGAAAGTAATGCAGATATTTGTAAGAAAAGTAACAGTCATGAAATTGAAGTTTAGCATATTCATTATTTCATGTTTTCCTGTTTTTATAAGCATTGTTGTGGATGTGGGACAAGGGAAGTTTTAAGCAGAAAAACCAGAAATTTTGGCACAACACTTTTTTGACTGCTATTTTAAACTACATTTTCAGAATTGCCTTTTTTTTTATAATTTTCTCTTATGTACTAGATCTATGCTGCAAGCAGAGTATTTGGCTTCCTTAACAACATCAGTGTTTGTATGTATTGTGAACATCCTGAATACCTTGACAAAAAATTCTCCGCAAACTTAGAATAAAAGTGTCTTTTAACTGTTATAATGTAATAGAACAGTTATATTGATATTTCAAGGAGACAAGAAAAACACAGGGATAGTCCCAATTCATCACCCTTACAATGAGACTTCTGTAGCAGTTTCCACAGATTAGAGGACTGGCCATTATAGTGTTTTGCAGTACATTCAACAAATGATTGCCTTGCAGTGTTTATGAATAATTACAGAGTTGTAATATTAAAAAATTGAAAAGGCTTTAATGAAAAATGAAGTAGCAAATATACTTTTTGATTGACATGAACCCCCTTATTTCAGTCTTTTTTTAAAAGTGTATTTGTATCTTTAACTTGCAGAATATATGGAAACAGGAAATGCAAGTATTTCAGAGGAACGCCCGCTGGAGTGTGCAGAACATCAGTCTTGTGTTTTGTCCCCCGAAGGTCCTTCATCTCCAAAGGCTAAAAGTAAATACATGTACTCTGGGAATGCAAAAGCTGTACTGAATTTCTCTTTAATATTAACATTCATACCAACTTGCAAAGTGGGAAAACAATTAAGAAAGTTATTGATATCTAGTATCTTTTTTTCCTACCGTGAATCACCTATCTTGACTACATACACTATAATCTATGTCATATAGAAAAGCAAGGAACTGCATTTTCAGGAAGGACAAGTCACTAATGGATTACAATGTACTGCATCGTTTGATCTTAAGGCATTTAAATTTATCTGACCGTATCAATTTCATAATCAAGCAAAGCAAAAATGCTAAATATGTTGAAATACTCTGTAGGTATTGTTTGCATTCAGGTTAAAAATTGAATTTACTTCATCATTCCCTGTGAGTGCATCTACCAATTGTTTTACATTTGGAAGCCTCTTTCAAAGGTCACAAATGTACTGCTCTTCCATTCATCTTCTAACACAATTTTTATACATTGTGGCAGTCACCTGTGTGCAGATGCTTTCATTTTATGTTCTGATTCACCATTTCCACATCACAGCCACTAAAACAGGACATTTCCCGAGTGTGGTATCTTTAATGAAAAGCATTCTCCTGTAGAAACAAACCTGACTTCTAACTTCAGTAATCATCCAGAGTGAATGTAATTGACTGCTGGCAAATAACTAAGCCTGTCCTTGGTTTTTTTGTGTGAGTTGTGGTGTTCTTTTGCTTGGTAGTGATTTTTTTTGTTTGTTGTTTTTTTTTGTTGTTGGTTTTCTTTTTTGTTTTGTTTTTTAACATGTTTTCTTTTTCTTTAACACGTTCACTGGGAGAGTTTTCATTCATGAGAGAATGAAGCTTCCTGATGCATGTCAGATTATGATCTTCATGGTGATAGGGAACAAATGCTGTAGTTCCAATAATGTTTCCCATTGGGGTACTTAACACATATGTGGTGTGTGAAGATAAATACTTCCTTTGAGATTAGCAGGATTGTGAAGCCAACTACCGTATGCAATAGAAATGTCTATCCTGAAATTAAGTAGCAAATATTTTTAAAATATGTTTTACTTCTTAACAATAAGGTTATGATCTCACATTCCTTATTTCCTCTTACAAGTTATAAATAATGTAAAGCATGCTAGCTGGCTTTTGCTTGTCTATTGTGTAATCTGATACTAAAGAAAAGAAATTGTACTTGGTTGGGCTTCCCATCCATCTTGTCTGTCTGCCATTCACTGACAATATAATTTCAGATAATTTAAACCAACTTTGGAAGAGGGATAGCAGTATCAGTTACCTTTCTGTGACTTTCATGAAAATAGGAAACTGGATAGAGGTGAAAGACCCTAATTAGTGACTGCCCTGAAATAAATAGGCAAAATCTGTCTTTTATGTATTCTGGCAGCAATCAGCCAGTCAGCTAGTGCACTCTCACCCAGGTCAGTCCAGTTTTGTCACACAGAAGTCATTCTTGCCCACTTAGAAATACTGCAGGCCATGTGTGGGAGAATGTGGGACTGGGGACATGAACATAGTTCTGTAGTTTTGTTTCTTTATAGCACACTGTATCATTATTTTAGAATAGTTTTTAATATTTAGGTATTTTGCTTCCAATTTATTATTTATAGTATTAATCTGGAATAATTTCAATTTTCTAATTAAAAAGCAGAATATAAATAAACTTGATTATATTTTTTTCTTAATTTAAAAGTGTCATGTAAAGCTACCATTGACTAAGAGTAGCAAGAGTTTTGAATGCAAAAGTTGTTAGATTTTTAAAAAGCAATTAAACACTTTTTAATTAAAAACTTCTGTTCTTGTCTCTGAAAATTTTGGTAATAACTGGCCATGGTTATACTTTAAATATACTTTTGAGTATTTGTGTTTATTAGCATAGCAAACAGTAACTGTGAAAAAAAAGTAAACAAACAGAACTGTAGACCAAGCAGATGCAGTTTTATCAGTGAATTCTTTAGATATGTGAGTGTACTTAAGTCTGTTTTATGTACTCTGAGCTTAATATGCTCACTGTGTTTTTCCTTTTCAGCATTTTATTTCCAAAGATGGAGTAGCATGGAAGCATCTGCATTTTATCAAGTCTAAGCACTGCAGTTTCCACCAATATGACTGTTGTAAACCTAGTTAAGAAAAGGGGTTTCTTACTTGCTTCTGGAAACTCTTGGCTTTTTCATTTTTCATTGTTATTACTAAAGGTAGCTGTGTAACATACACAGCACATAATCAGATGTGATTGGTCATAATGAGCAGCTTTTTAGTCTGTGGAGGCCTTGCAGAATGCACTAAATGTGGGCTTCTGATAGACTGCTGTAAGGAGGCATGTTTTATACATGTAGGGTTTGCCCAGTATATTCTTCCACCATTCCATTTAATCCTTAGAGAGTCATCAAGAATTATTCATAAAGCATAGCTGCCCTGATGGGGTAGATATGCATTCTTAGTCACAGTTTAAGGAGCTAATGTAGTGTAATTGCAGCAGCAAACATGAACCCGATGCAGGGTATGGGATATTGATTTTGTATGTTTGTAGAGACTTTCCTGGATTAATTTCACTTTCTTGGATAGTTATTTCTATAAATTTTCAGGGTTAGAAAACAGAGAAAGGGTAAGTATATATTAATCCTAATTAAATGCAAGGTATAGGGCAATGCAGAAGTATGTAGATTGCCTCTAGCAAATTCCCAGCCTGGAACAAGGTGCCATTATTTTTGAGCAGAGAATGATGCATGAAGATCATTGTTTAGAAGATAAGGTATGGAAAATAACAGATACTCAATAAAGTTTAAAGAATATGCATTTCCTTTTTAGGCATAAATTACCCCGGTATTCTAATTACTGACTAATGGTGTGTCTGTTTTTAAAGGTGAAGCTGTGACTGGAGAATTATCAAAGCTCTTAGATGAAATCAAATTGTGCCAAGAAAAGGAATACTCTTTTGAAGATCTGTCTCATACACTATCAGACCATTATCTGGAAAATTTTAGTAAAGTATCAGAGGAAGATCTTATGACCAGTGGAAGCCAAACCAAGCTTAATGTAGTAAGTAAGATGGGATACAAGGACAATATATTCAGTTACATCTGACTTATTTATGGCACATTCAAGAAAGAAATAATAGAAGTGAGAATAGTACAAGGTTAACATTATAATTAAAAAAATATAACGTGCTTCTTACAGATTTAGAATGTAATGTTCACTTCATTTCTCAAAGGTATTGCTTACCACACGTCAGAATGGCTTTTTATGTCATCACTAATACATTCAGGTTATTTGTTTTGAGCATGGCAAAGAAGGGGGTTTTTTGTGAGATCTATACTAAATACTGAATGTTAACAGAATCTGATCAGATATGCCCCTAAAAGAACCAGTTGAAATTCCTCAGTTATTTTTCTTATACATGTTATTACTATATAATTTTCTTGGTAGCCTTATGGTATTGATGACTGAATCTCTAATACAGAAAATTGTGGTTCTGCTACTTCAGTGGTTTCCAACTACAGTTGAAGATGACTTCATTGCTACTAATATTATGAATAAAGTATTCTAGGATTCATTTTTTCTTTACTGTAACAAGGTTTTTGTTTTTTTTTTTTTATAATTGAATTCTCTTCCTCAGTAGGTTTCCTGCTTTCAGCTGGTTTAGACTCAAACCATGACACTAAATAAATGTGATTGCCCAGGGAATAAAGCAGAGAACAAAGGAAAACAGCTAAGTTTTAAATTTCAGTTAACATTTTTCATAAGTTAAGAAAAATTATGCTCACTTATGTGAGGAAAACCATGGCAAGTTAAGGACTTCCATGTTCGGGAGGATTTATTACAATATATATAGAAAAAATGAGATTTACAAAGATTCATAGCTGCCCTGAAATGCAGTAGATACTTTTGTAAAGCCTTTCTAGTTGTTTGAATGTTTAGATACATAACTCATATTGAACTCACTTTGAACAAGATACTGATCCCATTTAAGCATTTTTAGACACTTGTCTAGTGTCTCTCTGAATTTAGGTGCTAACTGCTATTTAAATCTTCTCAGCTGCTATTTTGCAGAAAATGTATTCCATATAAATCTGTCTGCTCAGGCCTAAATGAAATACAACATGAATAGAAATTATTCAGGCACTAAATCTGTAGTTTCTGTGACAGAGAAATATAAAGGTAAATAAGGCAATATATTTTTTGATCTTTCATGTATTTTATTTTGAACTAGATTTGGAAACAAATTTTCAAAATTGGGGATTGTTTGAAGCATTTTATGGTGCTTTCCTTCTGGGGCATCCAGCTCTTCTTTTAGAGAAAATTGTAGTCAGAATGATGGGTGTGCATTCCCAACAGGAAGTTAGGATGGAGGGCAGAACATGTATCCCCTGCAGTAAACCCAGCTATACAGATCTGTATGGAGAGGACTCTTTGCTGTGATGTGAGATTTTCTGTTTGTTCTAAGGCATTCATTTCAATTTTAAATCAATTTAATGTATTTTAGGATTATTCAGTCTGTTCAGTTGCTACCTGGCTGCCTTGCTTAAAAATGTGAAAGTTGATTCCGTTTTTGACACAATGTCTTTTAATTTTGGATAAGTGCTGCTTTCCCTTTGTGTTTAGGTGATATGAAAACCCACATGCTCTATCAGGGGCCATGAAAGAGTAATTGGGAAGAAGCACTAAAGTGAAGAGATATGTTTAGCTCTGAAAATGATTGCAATGGTGAATGCTGCCAAACTGCTTTGGGGGCAGGACCAGCAACAGTAGTCAAGAAAGATGTGTGACAGTACAGTGATGATTGAAGAAACTTAAATGAATATTTATGTTTAAGAACATGAAGATACAGAAAGAAAGAAGTGAAGATGTATATTGATGTGGAGAGTCAGATATAGAAATAGATTCCTTGTATGTGTATTAAAGAGGAGAGATTCTTGCAGCTTTTTCTGACTTAAATTTTCTCCACCATGGGAAGCTTCTGTAATATCAATAGGTTAAGTGAGTTTGCATCTGTTGTCTGCATTTGTTCAACTAGTTGTTTCTGCTGTACATGCCAAAACCCTTACGACTGAATGTTGCCTTTCTCTGTTACGAGCTCCAACAGAGGGCTGGAACCACCCCTGGTGTGCTTTCACGAAGGAGCAGTTCCTTCAGGTGCAGTCAGTAGCTATTTCCTAAGTTTCATTGCTGGCTGTGCTGGCATCAGCTCTGAAGAGATGTAGAAGTTAGCTCCCTGTTGATAATGTGTTAGGTGGTGCCATTTCCTGAACCAATGCTGATTCCAGAGACAATGACTGTTGAAAACTCCTCAGCTTCTTGTAGTTCAGCAATCTGAAAAGTTTCCAGATCCCAAGCCATGCCACTTTGTGACCCTTTGGGAGATTCTGCAAAGGCACTGACTGCTTGGAGACATCTGCATTTTTTGCATCATGCTATTGTTCAGAGAAATAGGAGGCCAAGACTGGGGAATTTCTGATTTGTATAGTAACTTGTGCTTCATAAATATAGGAAGCTGGAGCACAGAGCATCAGGAGCCACCTCCTGAGGATAGCATTGGCTTGGGAAAGAGAAGGCATCAGGAAGTAAGTGTATTTCAAAGCATTTTTTTAACAATTGCCTCTCTTCAAGAGGGCCAAAACAGCTGTGGTACTGCTCTGGCTAAATGAGGTTATGGTTGATTTCAGACTGCAGGAAGGAGTGTCTGTCTATCCAGAATCCACAGCCTGGAATTCTGTCCTCTATTGTTTAAAACAGTGGGGCTCACAGTTTTTGTTTCGTGTAAGGGTATTATGGATGCCTGCTTTTTAATGCAATACCATGACAGTAAAGGCCTCATCTGGAAAAGTAGTGTTCATTTCTGTCGATAGCATAGGGGTGAACTTCAACATTGATTTTGTAGTCTCCAATAAAGTACTGATCATCAGACTGTGGTCTCTTCTAGTATTGTTTCTGCATTGTACAGTCACTGGAGAAATACTAGTGCAATCTGGAGAGCAGGACACTGAATACCTTGTTCACATGCACATTCTCTTCCTTTTCTGGTTTTAGGCATCTTGCATTTTTTGTTGCTCAGTGATACAGCACTTGTAGAATTCTATACTTTCTTTGAAAGAAACTGATTGGAAGTCTTCTAGGTCAAGGACAGGATTGAACCCATTATTCCATTTGCTGTGTTATTAGACAGGTAGTCATCCAACAACATAACAAGTTGTTCTGGAATATTTGTAGTAAGGCACTACTTCTTTTCATCAAATTTTGCATTGAAAACAATACATGTTTTTGATACTTTATATATTTCTTTTTGCCAGGTATTAACCTGAGAGATTATGCACTTACAGTATTTTCAAGTCAAATAGGAAACAGAGTTTGCACAGCTCTGAGGTTAGGTGAAAAAGAACAAAAAGAAAAAAATTAAGAGAAAAGAAACTGTTTGGTTTAGTCTTCTGAGTTCCAAATTACTAGTCAGCTTTGACTCTTAAATTTCCTTGGGATGTGGCGGAACTGACTGGAAAATTGATGGTCAGGATCTTGAGGACTGGAAGGCATAACATCTGGGAGAGGGGAGAGTATAATGGAGCAGTAAGTAGAAGTAAGGACAGTAACAGTAAACCCATAGTGTAGACATGAATAGAAACAGATCTGGAGATGAGTGAAAATGTCCCCACAGGATGCTTCCCTTCCAAAAGTTGAAAGGGGAACTGTGACAGAAGAGCAGATTGTCTTGGCTTCCTGAATGGAAGGGAATGATTAATGAAGAGGGAGAAAAGACTGAATGCTGAATAGCAGAAACTCAAATGAGAATAAGTTAATGTGATCCTTCAATTTGAAGAATACATTATAAAGGGTAAACTAAAGGAAGTCAAAGCTGCACTGGAAATGTCATAATTTAAAGGTTTTCTTTTGCTACTCTGGCTGTGTTTGGTGTGCTGTCAAGCAAAATATTAATGCCATGTTTCCTAGTCTGTCCTTACCAGTCATTGAAACACGTACATTGCAGCATACTGTGCAACAAGCCCCTGTTCATTGTCTCCATAAAATTAATGGCCAGGCTGAACACAGTTTTGCAATTCTACTTCAGAGGGAGCTCCAAAAGGCATTCGTATAGCTATGCATCATTTTAGTTGGAATTCCTATTATTTCTCAATGACTTGTATGCTGGGTGGGGTTGACAGTCCATTCACAGATTTTTGCTTCCAGTTCCTGTCTTTGTTTTTCCCAGTTTGGTCATTGTGACTTGCATGTACTCTCTAGTTGACCTGTGTATGCAAAGGCATGGAAAGTCCCTGACTGGTGCTGCACAGGCAAGCTGAGGAAGCTTTATACTTGTGTATTGCTCCGTGCTGACATATTCCCTAAACAAAAAAATTTTCCAAAAAACCTAGGATTTGATTGTTCAGCGAGTCAGAAAAGCAGCTGTGCTTCAGAACATATTCCAGAAAACACGAGGTGGAAAAAGACACAGCAAAGTCCTTGATTTTATCACAGTTCAGTTAACTAAGGTGTTTCCTTTTTCAAGCTGAGTTAAGCATGATAGCTTGCAAAATCAGCTTTTGACAGTAAATTATAGTTTCAGGGGTTTTTTGTTTCTTTTTTGTTGTTGTTGTTTCTTCTTTTTTTTTTTTTTTTAAAAATGTAATTTAAAAAAATATTTATTTTCCAATAGATGGCAGTCTGGTTCAGTAATTTCAAGAACAAAAGCAACCATCTTATATAAGAGTTTTCCAACTTTTTTCATTGCTGGGTTAAAATTTTGCGTTTTAACACATTTGATAGTCTAAACTGCTTCAAGATGAACACCTTTAACTCCTTTAGGAAAAAAAATTTATGGAACATCATGACATACATTTAAACTACAAACTGAAACATCAGGACTAAATTTAGAAGTGTCTCGTGGCAAGGAGGTTACACACCAAGTGTGTATTAAAACAATCCGTGTAAATTGAACAGCAAGCAAGAAAATTTAAATAGGTATAACGTGCAAAGCATAAAAACTAGGTGTCAGGAAAATGAACAGAAAACTGTCAAAGTGTGTATTGTGGGAATCTTGAGCTCTGGTAAGAAAATTTTTTTAGATTCCTCTGTCCATGGCATTCTAAGATCATTACCAGTTTCCTGTCTGGTGTGAAATTCCCGTGTATGTATTCCTTTGAGGACAAATAATTCTATTTGTGTTATTAAACCCAGAAATGCACCACCTTTATTGCAATGTATTTGCACATTGCGTTTCTTAAAAAAATAATATCAGAAAATAAGAATATGAGCTTTTTGTACATGTAAGAAATTCCTATGGATGTCTAAGAATATTTTATTTTTTACTTGCTTTGGGCAGCCTGTGACTGCAAAACAAAAAGTAGGTATTAAAAACTTCTCCACTTGTGTGTGTGTGTATATATACATTAGCTACATGTTGATGTTGAATGCAATAGATCTCAGACATTTTCTTTTGTAAACTTGATATTTTATTTGAAAAATAATTGACTCTAAAAAAGGCTTCATCTTAGCCTGTATTCAAAAGTTTATTTCAGTCTTTCGTTTGAAAAGTGTGGTTTTCTTTTCATGTAGAAACCATAACTATTCCTTATATTTTGAAAACTCCTGAGATTTTTTTGAACTAAAACTAATTTTGAAATGTGCCACTTCAATAGAACTGAGGCTCCAAATTGAAATATATTCTTCAGAACAGTCTCTTTAATCTTGTGTAGTAGGTGGTTGCTTGCGATGTTTGCTTTTACATTTATGCTGTTGTGTTCAGAAGCATAATAAAAAAAAAGTGTTATTGATTTTCAAGTGCAAATGCAATATCTTACTGTCTTTGGATTTCTGACATGAGTTTAGATTAAAGAAATAGTTCCAGAGAGTTTTCTGTGTTCTTAAAAGCAGAGTGTATGTTAAAGGATTTTGCTTAATTACCTGGCATAAATACTGAGGAACTTAAGATGCCCCTAATTTTTTTTTAACTGAAGATAGTAAAGCCGTGTAGTAACTGCACTACAGAGGGATTTCATAGAAGTGGCAGCAGCATATCTGTTTAAATTTAATGTGGTTATATAATAGATAATAAAGGCTGGCAGCAGTAATTTAAATTTAAATATGAGGAAAGGTTCTGTGTAGTCTTGGGGAAAAGATTTGTATTTCATCACAGGCACATAAATGTCAGTTTCTGCTTAATTCTGTCATCCAGAATGGGAAGTTGATACTTGTGCATGTTGAGAGAGTAGAAAAAATATACTTTAAAAAATATAATAACATTGCTGAAAACAGTGATGTTACATATTCGAAGATACAATTTTTATTCTTATGTCAGAATACCAAGAAGATGAGGCGATATAACAGCAATAAAATTATAATCATGTCTGGCTTATATCTAAGGAGAAATTCAAAAGCATAGAATTACGTGGTTTTGAAAGAAATTGACTTAAAGAATATATTAGGGTGGATAAAATTTATGCATGGTTTTTCAGAAGTCAGTTATTCAGATTAATTTTTTTTCTTTAATGAAAAGAACAATTGATTTTTTATTAAAAGCACACTTTTTTTTTTTAATTTCACAAAGTAATAATCACTAGAATTTTTTGAAGAATATTGAGGTAAACTATTTAGTAGCATAAGTCAAGAATACAGTTTGGTTTTTACTTTTAATATAACACTTAAATATATAATGTCTGGATTGAAATATAATAGCTAAGAGTGACCAAACATGCTTGAGAAGAATAATTGCTGTCTTTAGCATTTAAAAACACTGCACACTTGCATGCATGCGTTATTGAGAGAGGGATACAAAATTTCACAGAACAATAACGATGAGCAAACTAGAAGTTTTGCAATGGCTTACTAATGAGGATACATTAAAAACACATTCCAGAACAATTTTGGTTGCTTATTCATTAGGGAATATTAAGATAATCAGGCCTGATTGTATGGGGCTTCAAGGACAGAAACAGATAAATTTTAAATTATTTAATGCAGTAGCATTTGCTGAATTTCATACTAAAGCTTCAATGTATTTTGCAGGTATTTATGACATATTTAAAAAGGAAGAGAATTGTTGAAGAGAGAATTGTTGAAGAGAGGCAGTGTTTCTTCCTGAGAGACAGGAAGATTGTTGCTTTACTGAATTCCCTTTTTTATAATAGTATTAGATAATTTAGGTATTTCCAAATTGTGGTGTTGTAAGAACTTTTGTATTAAGTTGCTCTTTCACCCAGTTCAGTTATGAATCCTGTTTTGCAAGCATATACTGACTCTTATTTCTATGGGAAGTAAAAGCATGAAGACTGTCTCTCCCAGGATATGTAAACATAACTTTTTGAGATTCCCTTGTTGGAAGGGACTACCCACTCGCTGAAGATGAGGTTATATAACTTAAAAATTTGATTTTAAAAGCTACCACCTAACCAAAAACCATCTGCTACTCCCAATTTCTAGTGCACACTGTAGTATTTCTCTCTGAGAACTGTTGTTGCTGCTACTTTTTTTTAATTAGATATTTATAATGGGACATCCAGTACCAAACATCCACTTGGTCAACATGGAAAAATATACTTTCTGTAAACTGCTTTAGAAAATGATTTCTTAATGCTATTTTAGCATGAGCTGCTGATTACAAAAAAGCAGAGGGAAACCAACTCAATAAAAATTTTTGCCCCCTCTTTTAGGCTACCTAGTGGAGTTCAGTTCTATATCTGTAGGTTAGGCTATGCTTCAGCACAATGTTGTAAAAATTTATGTTAGAGGGGTCCTAATAGCAGCTATGTGGAACTCTAGGCAGAATAATTTGCCTGGTATCATGCTTCACAGCTGACTAAATTAGCCTGCAGCTCCCTGCTGCTGTGATTTCGGGTAGAAGGATTGCTAGACAATCCTCCAGCGAGCTGCACAGACCTAGCCTGTGAGAAAGCCAGTGCTTGTTTAAGAATATAAAATCTGAAAACATGACAACACTTAGTATGATTTAAACTACATGGAGTGAAGTATAAGTAGGGGAAGGTGCTGGCCAAACCACCAGTTCATTTAATCTGCATTAAAAAAATACCTACTCTTTTTTCCACTAGAATGATTTTCTGGAATATTTAAGCAGTCTGCACAATTATGTGTGTGCAGCAAATTCCTTGACTATCAGGTGCTAGCAGGAAAATAGCTTACAGACAAATGCATCACTCTGAATGCTGTTATGTGTTTAGCTTGCCGTGGTGAAGCCTAAAGGTATCTAATCCTTTTTTTCCAGTCTGTCACATTGTTTACCACCATGATCCTGTGTTACTGTTTTGCAGAATGTGTGCTCTAGACGCAGGCATTTTCTTTTATTGGTTGAGTATATGCTTCAATTTATACTTATATAGTAAACTCTGGCAGAGTAGAAAAGAACAAATGCTTTGTGCACACCCTCCATAATTTGCAATACTTCAGGCTTGCTCTTTTTTAAATCTTTCTTTTTCCTGACTAAGTAATCTTAACATTTTCAAGTTTGTTTTAGATGTCTTTCCATGCTGCTAAGCACTTTGACTTGCCCTGCTGTGGACCCTTTCATCTCAGCTAAATCTTTTGCTTAAGGATCTTGGGTATGGGTTTAGAATTTTTTCCATATAAAGTAATTATAATACAAGCTTTTCAGATCAAAGAGCTTGTTTGTCTTTATGGTTATAAAGCTGTGTGTAAATTTGGGGTGCTCTGGCAATGATGAGTAAAATTTTGTCTACTTAAAAATTCTGTTTGACAGCTACAGTATATATATATATATTTTTTTTTTTACAAGGACAATTTTAGTTCAATATTGAGCACATATGTAATTTGATGAATCATCTCTGTTTCATTATACTTAGATGAACACCAAAGATATCCACTAATCTCAGTAGGATTAGCCAGGATCTGAGGACTCTATGAGAGCTGATCTTGAAATCATCTTCTCAATATGAAATATATTTGCTTTCATTAAATATATTTTTTATATGTTACTTAATGCTTTAGAGAACCTTCTTTCTCATCCATGTTTCATGAGTTTTTTTAACATCCCTGAGCTGCCTGTGCCATTGTGCCACTGTTGGCAGTGTTGCATAGCAGAACCCTTGTCTCTTCCATTTTTTTCGATACCCTCCGGGTCTATCATCCTGGGAATACTCAGTGGTGTACAACACGATGTTAATTTTTAATCTGCAGTCTCCAGATTCATTTGGGACCTTCTGAGAGAGTTTCAGTCACTTCTGGAGAACAGAATGCGAATAAAATAGTACCATGAGATTTCCACCCAGACAGGTGACTTTTTTAGAGTTAGCATCAACTCTCTCTTTGTGATACTACTATAATTTCCTGATGACTTGCTTTTATTGGTCACCAGAGGTGCTTCCCTCAAGCCCTGTCCTTCCTGACAAGTCTGTCAAAAGAAATCTGTCCTACCCTCTATTCCCCTTGGGTTTCTCCTCTCCTCAGACTGTTCTCCAGTGTCCCAGTCAGAATCATGTTTTCAGATTCTCCTTCACAAGAGAACAAAAAGTTCTTTTCATCTTCCTTGGTTTTCTCAAAATGCATTTTCTGCCTATGTGCTTTAGAGCATCACCAGTAGGAGTGCTGATACTCCAAAGGTGTCTTGGTTTATTGTGTTCGAGCAGTAGAGTATGGAACAATGTATGAGGTCTAGAAGGAATATGAAAGACTTTACCAGCATTTAAGTACAATCTGATTTTAATTTCTGGAAACATATTTTTTGCTCTCTGGAAAAACTGCCTTTGGTAGAATATAAGAAGACTGGGCTTAGATATGTAGAAGATTTGTTTTTTACAGTTGTACGTAGATATTTACCTGAGGGAAAAGAGTTAATAAGGAAAGAAGGAGAATCCATCCTGCAATCTAAACAAAAAACCACATTGTACTAAAGTGTTTAGGTTTTGATGTTTCTGCATTTTAAGAGATGGGAATTTCTGTATTATTTTAGAACTCCTGTCACTGTTGTCAGCAGGTACCAATGCAGGTTTGATTGTTCTTTATAACGCATGGTGACCTCAGAATAAATGAGTGTTATACCTTCACATCAAGTTACAAACAGTAGAGGAAAAAAAAATGAAATGGTTTTGTATATACCTCAAGTCAACACTGATTTCATGGCTATTCTATTAGTGTAAAAATAAAGTAATTAAGCTTGAAACTTGCAGTGAAGCCTGATGATCACCATCTGACAGGAAATGCATGAGAAAAGTAAGAACCATATGGGTATGTCTCAGCTGTTTTCTGTAGTGAGTGGAACAGCATCATTTTATCCCAATGGTATAACCAGGAGATGGAGTCTCTTCATTCATCAGAGCTATGTGAACTACAGGATCCAGTAAGGAGTGGAGATCTTCGTCAATGATTATTTTAAAGTTGATTAGGTAGGTACTTTCGTAGAAGCAGCAGGCTCCCTTTCCTTTCTTTGCTTCTTAGTAAGGTGCATACAAATAACACTAATGGTAAATAGTGTGCCATATTTCACAGGGCAAAATGACCACCTGTGATAAGCCAATACAAAATAATGCACTCTTTAACAATTGTTTAGTAGCTGAAATTGCAGCACTGGACAGTTTGTTTGGGCTACTTGTTTAATTTAATTTTTATTCTACCCTAATGGCAACAAGCAGAATTATTTTATAATAGACATATAAAATAAATTCAGTATTTTTGTCCTTAAGTCTTGAAATAGTTGACCACTCATAAAATAGAGCTTCATTGTATTCTGATGGCAGATCTTTCCAGCCTCTGCTAATAAGTTTAGCAAGTAGAAAATTAATAGAAAAATATGCTGGACCAGATTCCTATACCTCTATAAAATATAATATCTCAAGGAATTCAGTTAAGGACAAGTGCCTGATACTTACTGTGCATTAGAAAAGTTTGCCTATGGGCATCAAGAGTGGGCTAGAAATGCACCCTTTAGCTTTTCTATAACTTTAATGTATGTTGGAATCCTTGCCTGTGTTCAGTGGTAAAAGTTATTAAACTGAGATTAGAATCAGAAAACAGATTTACTTAATGTGTCCTGTCACATGATGCACCTGTTGGTCTTTACACCAGTTTCTTTATTTTTCCATAGAAATGTGAGGGTTGAATGACTTACACAATTTTTTAGTATCTATTTTTATTTCTTTTCTCCTGGCATTTATCCTTCCTGAACTTACCACAACTTTCCATTTAGTGTCATGAGGGTAAAAACCCAGAAGTTCTTCAATTTTATTTGCTTCAGTAATTATTTGATATTAAACAATTTGCATTAATACTACCACTATTATTTTTATTGATTTTGGTGCTCTACCTAATATCTCTGAAATATGGGCTGTTCACAATCTGTGAAGAAGCAGCCTCAATACTGCCTGTCAAACTTAGACAAAAATCATATTAAAATAGAATTACTTTTTTTATTGCTATGCTGGTCTTTCTTTCAATTATGAATAGTTGCTTACTTATAGGTATTGGAATATTCATTGCCTTGCCTTTGTCTCTGTCAGTGGTGTTTCCTTCAAGAAATCTAAATAATTTTAGCAGATCACAATTCCTTATTTAGTCATTGATACTTCCTAAGAAATATAGTGCTTCACAGGAGTTACAGATAAAAGCAGGTTACTGAGTGACTTGTTTATCTGTATTTTATAGGAGATTTAAGACATTTTATTGTGACTGGCTGGAGATAGAAGTATTAAGTCTTCAGCTACTTAGGAAAGGACATAAAGGTGTGTTTGTATTGTGGTGGGTCTGGATAAGTGGTGTTGAATCTACCAGAGGCAAAAGGAGCAGTAGCAATGAGCTAGCACAGGAAAAGCAGTCCCTGTCCTGCATCTTCTGGCAGCAGTGGTTATTGAGATGACTGCAGTGACGCCGCTGGCTTAATTATGTAAGACAGGAAAAAGCAGCAACTTGCAGTACCTGAACTTCATGCTGGCAGATATTCCTACCAGCCACAGCAAAGACTTTGCCTTCCTAGTGAAGATGATTTTGAATGCTGCTGCCACGTGCCATGTAAATTAGGCTGCATTGAGAGCTGTTCTCCAGTTGATAGGATTCTGCATCTCTGATGGGGGGTGTGTGTGCTATCCTTTTCAAGACCTCTAGAGGAGTCTGAGGCATTGCTTGTGGTTCTGAGAACAAAAGGTAGATTACTCTTTGACTGTCTTTTCCAGTTAGGCCTTCAACTTCTATAGCCTGCTAAGACATTTCAGCTGTCAGCTCTTCTACTGAGTTGTGTTTATATTTAGCACTTGGCACACCACTAATAATTTGTTACTGCTGGATCTGTAAATCATCTAGCAAAATTGTTCTTCAAAGCTCTTTTGATTATCCACTCTCAACCAGCATTTACCTTCAGATGACTAACTCAGTACTGCATATAGTTCTTCTTTAGATTGGCTTTGTCTATTCAGATATGATTTTCTTTTTTTAATGTCTTTTATTAAGCCAAGAGCAACTTAATGGAATAATAACTGCATTTTCATTAACACATTTCTACTGAGAATATATGTGCTAAATAAAAAACTGTGCACTGGAGGAGTAATAAAGTGGTGACTTCTGCCTACTCTCTTATCACCTGATTTTTTCCCCTAATTTAATTTCTCTTCCTTCTGCTCCATTTCATGACAAAGAATGTATTTTCTATAAGTTTCATCATACTGCCACCCACTTACCCACCCTCTCTTTCACAATTTTAAAAAAGGGAAAATGCATGGTTTACAGCTGATTTTCATGGCAATTACATAGCACGGAGTTTTTCAAATGTTATATGATAACATTCAGATTGTATAGGGCTGTTAAATACAGAGATGCCTCTGTAGCTGTTCTCCAAGCAATATTTTCTCTGAGACATTTAAAGCCAAAAATGGTGGTCATTATTTTGAATTATGAGTTTTTGCCTTTATGCAAGGGCAAATATTCTGTAGCCTTTAATTCTCTTTAATATTTTTTAAATTATTAACAATTGATTTTTGCTTTTCTGCAGGCTCCTATGCCCTTCATTATCAATTTCTTCTTTTTCATGTGGTATATGAGTTTTTCAGTGAGTCACATTTTGGAGTGAGTCATGTGCATATTGATTCAGGGAGATGCATAAGTCTGTCATTAACATGAGAAATTCCATTAACTTAATTGCAACTGTTCCTGTGGTTAAATTTCAGGACTCAAAAGAAGTTACCAAATTTCCTTCCGTTTTTGCACAGCCCAAATTTGTGTATATCCTTCCTACAGGCTAACATGGGTCAAACCTACTATGCCTGTGGGATGGAAAGGCATTCCTAGAAACACATTTCTGTAGCAGTGTCCTTGCAGTTGATACAACTACCTGGGTGAACTCTATTTTAGGGCTTTATGCTTCATGTGCTAGGATATTTTCCATGGTAAAGTAAAGCACTTGAAATGCTTTGATATTAAATTAATTGTGCAAATAGTCTGATTTATTAGTATTAGGAATGTGCTCAAATTTGGACAAGTAGTTAAAACACAGGTTCACTTTATTTTCGCTAATGTTAAGAAAGAGAAATTAATTTTGCAGTTCAATCCTGTCCCAAACACATATATTAGAGTAGAGTAAGTTATGGAAGTGCTTATGTTTTGATACATTATAGAGGGGTAGCTTAATCTATAGATTAAACAGTTAACTTAATATTAAATCACAGAATTAGCTGAGCTGGAAGGGACCCACAAGGATCATCAAGTCTAATTCCTGGCCCTGCACAGGGCCATCCCTGAGACTAACACCCTGTGCCTGAGAGCATTGTCCAAATGTTCCTTGAGCTCTGTCAGGCTTGACCCTGTGACCCACTGCCCTGGGGAACCTGTTCCAGTGTCCAGACACCCACTGGGTGAAGAATCTGTTTCTAATATCCAACTTAAACTTCCCCTGGCCATTCCCTTGGGTCCTGTCACTGGTCACTTGAGAAATTAAATTACCTATTACATTTTTAAATCCTAAAACTTTTGTTTTGTGAATGTTTGTATCCTTCTATGAATGTAGTGCAAAGATTCAGAGTCATCTTAATATTCATTATTTATGCTATATGCAAGGATGAATTAAAATTTTCAGATGTATTGCTCTACTTTCAATACATGTCCAGATATACTCATTTTATAATCTCATTTTTACTTAAAATTTTGACCTTATTCAGTATGCATTGTACTTGCCATTTGGTTCCAGGATGTAGTTCCTGTCTTGTGTTAGATCTTGCTCTGGAGACAGAGTGATTAATTTTGGAGTGCTCATCATGATAGGTGTAAACAGCACTTCCCCACTGAGGAGCAGCAACTACATAATCACGTAGTTTCCCTCATGTATGTGAATTAATGACATTTGCCTAAAGTTAATATATTCTGTGTTTGCTACATGCAGTCATTTCACTTGACTCTACTGACTTTGTTACAGGAATTTCTCCTCAGCATCAGACATCACTGTGATCTTGAGTTCAAAGAGTGTGACCGTTTCAGATGTGGTGTTTCTTTTGGAGCCCCAGTCAGAAAATATTATCACATGCAGTTGGGCTGATGTGCAGTGGTATAGAGATCAAGATTCCACATCTGGGACTGCTAGAGCTGAGATTTGCAGGGTTCTTAGGCTCCTGTACCACTGAAAATAGTCCCAGAATCTCTCAAGATGATTCCTGATGCAGCCCAGCATTTGTGCAAACTCACCTTCAGTTTCAGCATAGCCAGCAGATCAAGAACATAAACACAGTAACCATCTTAGAGATGTTGAAGTGACATGTCTAGGATCCCACAGGGAGGTAGGTGTGCAGTGCACTTCATCATTCTGCTGCTGTACAAAACTATCTTTGTCTTCCCAATACTTTGTAGAATACAGGAGGTGCAATCAAACTCTAAACAGACTCATAGTGAATGAAAGAGATGCAAACTTGGAACACATTCATGAAATTATGGCAGTGTAAGGTGAAAGACAAGATAATGAGGATGGGAAACAGAAAAACCTTGGTAGGGAGAAGGCCTTGGGGGATGTGGAAAAGGTGTGCCCAGGTTCCCAAAACCTTTCACTGTCTGTGAGACATAGGATGTATGTCATGATTGAGGCTCCTCCTTTTCAGGATCCTTACTGAATCTCAGAAAGGCATGTTGCTTAATATGGGGATGCTTCTGTAGAAAAATAGTAAATGATTTTATTATTTGTCATGCCCTAATGCTTGTTTCTTCTGCATACCTCAGGCATTTTCCCCTGAGAGCAGCCTGGGCAGCAGCAGGGGGAGCACTGAGAGCACAGAACACTGTCCCAGCTCTTCTGTCCCTGTCTTGACTGCTGCAGCTGCTGGGGACAGCTGTGGCAGAGATTGCCCTGCTTATCCTAATTTACAGAAGAGATTCAGGAACAGTTTTGTGCTCTATTAGCTCTTAGTATAATGTCAAAATAGAATACTAGGTAACAGAATTGTAATTTTTTTTCACAATGTAAGGTACTTGTCCTTTGGGCCAAGGGTAGTTAGAAGCACATCTCTGTTAGGAGGATAGAAAATTGACAAATTGTTTCTAGAGAAGAAACTTCCTACTGACCTCATTGTTTCAGAATGAGTGGCAGCATGTGGCTTACCAAATGTCTGGCTGCTTTCTGCCTCCCATAAGCAGAAGGATATTGCCTTCTGGATTTCATCTTTGCTGCTCCATTTAAAAATATTGTTTTCTTATGAAGATAAATAATAAGTTAATGTTTGTGTCTCTAGAGCTATGATGCAATAGCAAATGGTAAATGTCCTGTTATTTTGTACCTCTAATAGTTTGCTGATGCTGTTTTGCTCTAGCAAATACTGTTTGAGAGGGTATGTGAAATACTGCAAATGGATACTATGAAAAAAACAGATACAAAAAGGAAAGGTTTTGATGTTTGGTTTTAGGTTTCACTGGAAAGTCTCCTATGTATTCTGAAACAAGGGAATTTAGTCGTATTTTTCCTACTAGTAACTGCTTATAAATGTCAAGGCAGAAAGCAAAGTCTTCACTAAAATCTGAGAAAAAGAGGGACTGAAAAGGAAATAAGGCATCCTGTATCATTTACTGTATTCCTTGAAATAACTTGTCTAGATAATAAGGTCATCTGTTAGATAAGAAATAGATAGCATCTGTTAAAAAGAAGGCCATACATAAAGTTATTTATGTATTTTTTATACGTGATGTACAGCTGCTTAGCTGTGAACTTGGTAACTATAATAGTTAAGACTAAAGCTGCTCTCACCTTCTCTTGTTGACTTTTAAGAGTAGGACAGATTTTCTCTGCTTTTTCTGTCTGTGTTCATCATTCTCTCTGTTGATAAATATTGGCTTGCTCTCTTTGATCGGGATGGAGATTCCAAATTATTGTGATAGACAATCTGATGTACATACATGTTTTGGAGAATAAATAGCCTCTTTGTAAAGTGTCCTTCAATCTAAAGTATTCAAGTGCACAAATTTTGCCTTTTATGTAGGTGGAGACATGAAGAGGAAGGCTTCCATACCTAAATTTTGGAATACATGATTGAAATACTCATTAAGTATGAAAATGAGAAGTGATGTGATAGACTCAATAGTGTCTGAAGAAAATTGTAATGTAATTGTAGTGGTCCAATGTTCTTATGCAAAATCTTACTACTCTCTCACTGCTCTATCATTATTATTTTCTTTTTACACAGAGAAATTACTTTGTTAGCCTCTTACTACTGCAAGGTCTAATATTTGATTTAGTGTTGCAGTAAAAAACCAGAACTTTTAATAAATCTTTGATTCTCCATTAATATCTTGAGATTTCTCTGCCAAATTTTCCTTTTGCATATCATATCTAATAGAAGATTTTCTGTCTGTTCGAGTATATATGTTACTTATGCTTGTGTCTCTTCTAACTTAGGCAGAAGTTCCCTTACTGAAGCTTAGTATTGCAGTTTATATTGAATTTGCCATTTCATAATGTCTGATTCAATTGATTGAGTAACTGTGATTTAAATGGCACTTTTAAACTGCATTTGTTTGGGTTGTTTTAACTCAAAATGGCCATAAATAAGAGGTTCTACACTGTGCCTGTTTTTCTTTCATTGATAGAAATATCTTCTACTCTGTTTATTTATTTATTTATTTTCTGAGAAGTGGGCATAAATAACTGGTTTTACTAAAACTCTCCCTACAGGGCTATATCAAGGCTTCCCAGTAGCACACACAGAATTAGATTTTTATGTTCAAGGGATCTCTAAGGAGGCAAAATTAAATTATGCAACAGAACAGAAAAATTAGGGAGTTCTGGGAAAGGAATGAAGGCTGTGAGAGAGTAACAGGAAACTGTGTGGTCTGGGTTTGGAGTTTTATGGGTTTGTGTGACAGTCTGAGCTCTGTGAATTGATTGTAGATTTTTCAGTATCTCGTTTGCCTCCTCCAGACACATCGCTCTTCCCAGAGTATGCAACCCCAGTCTATCAAATTTGGGGCACTTGTTACCCCTTTCTCTCATGCAGCTATTAACTCCTTCCTTCCTCTTTGCAAATGCAGCTCTCTTTTCCTGCAGTAATTACCACATATTTATTTTCTGTTGTCTGGGAAGAACTGGGCTTCTGTCAAGCAAAGATGGGTGAGAAAGGTGATGGTAAAAACTGTTTCTTCACCCTCCAAATAGACTTTTCTTAATGATTCCTTTTTTGTGCCTTATTGGTGGCAGAAATCTGGGCAAGTATAAAAAGAGCTAACCCTGGATCTGCAGTAGTTTGTAAACTAGTCTGTATCGTGTTCATACCTGCATTGTCTAGTTGTAGGGGAGTACCAGTCAGTTTATTTCAGTCATATGTCTAATGAACTCTGGCATTGACTGAGCCTTTTTTGGATGATGAGGAGATTTGACTATATGCTTTCCACTTCCTCTCATTCATATTGACATTAAATTCCTGTGATTCACACTCTATCTTAGGCTATTTATATTAAATACATCCAACTGAAGTATACAGCTCTCATTCTGCTTGTACATTTTATTTTTACTGTTTAGTAATTGTTTGGCATGGGTTTTTTTCACTCTGTTCCTGTAATGGCTAAATACTCATATGCTCCCCTTTCAGTGACTCTATTGTAATTCATCTTCCTTTAGTTGTGTTGAAAATTTCTCACTTATACTGTATGTGTCTTTTTTATCTTTACAAGGTGTGCTGACATTTTTACATAACTTTTGTCTTCATTTGCTTCCATTGGCTTGTAAGGTCACAGCTAATGTGTGTTACCTGCTTTCCTGTGCTGAGCACTGCTGCAGTTCTTTGATTTTTTCTCCAGGGGGCAAGAAGTGCTTTATTCTCTGGTACAGCAATTCTGAGATTTAGAATACAAGTGCAGGGCAGCTACCATGGAAGATGGCGTCAAAAATAGAGGGGAAAGACCTCTAGTCTGCTTCCTTTTTCTATGCAAATACCTAGCAATAATAGTCTTTCACGACCTACACTCTGCAGAATTAACCCAATCTTTTTAATAATCAGTGTGAGAATATTGGTTGCTATGGCAACATATTCTGTGGTACTACTAGAGTGTCAAAATAACCTAATGAAATACCCTGCTAAGAATGTTTTAGAAATCGACTTCTAAAATAAAAAGTAAATAAATCCACCTAACTTTACAAGGTATGGCTAGATTAATGAAGTCTGCAACAAGGAACAACCATTTTCTAACTGAGGGGAGTCAGAATAATGGAGTGGGATATTTTGTGTTTTTCATCTTTGATGCATGAGTTCAGAATTTAGAAATATTTTCCCTGCTTAAATTAATAGTATACCAACAACTTTTGTGTTTAGGATTTAGCACAAGCATCAAGACTTGAATGATCCTCAAATGTTACACAATTTGAGTTAGTGTCTGTGTGCCTTTGCTTCTCCTAGTTTCCATCACCTTGTGTTCATCTTTAGAGCTGGTGCTGCTGTTTCCCTACTTCTGTTCCCCTCTACTTTTCTTTCATTTCACTATTCCCTTCCTTGCAGCAGACTCTATGCATTTCTTTATTCTATTGGTTAAAATGTACTTCAATGTGGTGTCGGGGTTTTTAGGATTATTTTTACATAGACCCCATAGCAGTGGTTTATAGTTAATGTCACCATCAGATTGATAGCTGTGGTCAGCCATTGTCTCAAACTGTGCTATTCTGATCAAGCAACAATCCAGCCTCTTCTGGAAGAAGCCTATCTAAAGGCATCATTTAGTATCTCAGTATCAGGCAGGCTACTCAAGCAAATTTGAAGCAGACTAGAACAGCTACTCCATGTACCAAGTTAAATAGGGATGAAGAACTAAGATGCAAAAAAAAAGTGTTTTTTTACTTGTAACTGTTTGTGTTGACATGAGATTTGAAAAATCATTCATTACTGGGTTAACTTTCCTTCTTCTTCTAAAATTAATAAAAGTTGCCGACACTTTTTTGTCTGCACAAACCTTGGACCCATCCAGGCAAATGTTAGTTTTTTTTTCTTTATGGAATATCCTAAACATAATGATATTACAGCAAATTTTAAAGTAAAATGAAGTAGAAATTGTGAATTTCTTGACAATAAGGACAATAAATATTTTCAGTGTATATTAATATTTTCACTCACTTTTAAACTATAATTGCAGATAGCTCAATATGCACCTTCCTTAGTATTATTTTCATACAGCAGTTTAAGAGCTGAGTAGGTACTTTGTATTAAAATAGCAGTTTATCTTTTGGAATTTGTGAATGGAACACTCTTAAGTTCATAAGATAAGTTTCTTTACAATATATCACTGGTTTTAATTTGAAAGTATGGTTTCTTTATTCACAGAGGCCTTCTTCAATGCGTTTATCATCAAGGGAGGAAGATGATGATGATGCAGCTGAAAATACCTGTGGACCTTCTGGTTTATGGGAGGCACTGACACCTTGTAATGGATGCAGGAACCTCGGATTTCCCATGCTTGCACAGGTATGTGGTTCCCTTTTCATCATAAAAACTTAGTAACTATGGAAAAGCTGCTTAACCTCTGCCTCAGCTCTTGGAGTTATTTATACTCTTGCATGATTCCCTTTAAAATTGCTACTTTCACTCTTCATTTTAGTGTCAAAAGCTGGTTCCAAAATTAAATGTTTGAACATCCTGCTATAATATTATTCCTGTGAGTTTAATATGGAGACTGATGTTTACTACCCCTCTTTTAAACAGATAGTTGCTGTGTTGGATAGCTTTATTTTCCATCTGGAAAGAAATTTTGAAGTCATTTTTGATAGTTTCCTTTGGGATAAGTACTCTATTTTTGACCAGTTTCTAATTAATATAATGACATCTCAGCTACTTTCTTTATAGAATTAATTGAGGACATCATGCATAACTCAACTGATGTAAGAATATAGCCTAAGACTTCTTTTTGAAGATTATGTAAGTTGAAGAAAAAAATCCCCAAATGTTTTCAAATGCTCATCATAATACAGAAGAGAATAAATAGAAGTGGGTAATGTATTTGGGCGTCTAGGTCCCAGCAAGTCTTGGAGCAGACCAGTCTGCAGTATCCACCAAAGCATTGCAGCAGCTGTGTCCTGAAAAGGTGATATTGTACTGCTACAGAACAGGATGATACTTATTGCTGCTTCTGGGTCTCCCTTGTTCTCTCCCCCCACCATAAATTGGCACTCTCACTTCTGTAACATTTTTCCTGGACTTTTTTTGGTAGCATTGAATGAAGACCTGCCAAATTTCTGTTTAGAGAAGTCTGTTTTTTTCCTTTGCATCCTTACTTGGCACTGCATTTAAATAGCTTTGTCAGATTCTTGTGTACCACATTGGAATTACATATCCTGTCTCACCACAGTTCATACACTGTTGCTTTCATACTGTGACTGTACGTTTTATTCCCTTTAAGTCTCATGGGACTTGCACCTGTTTGAAGTCAATGCTGAAGCCTTCCCTGCAGTCAATGGAAACAGGATACAGCAGCTCATGTGCTTGAATAACAATGAGCACTGCCCTGTCTCTTGATAAGGAGCCTTTATATTCCTTTCCCCTTTCAGTAGCTGTTTCCTACTTCATGCTATCCATCATTTTAGACATTTGGCAAAGTGTGGAGTTGTCAGAATTATCCTGACTTACAATAAGAGTACTATAGTCACAAATTTCTCATTTTTAAGCATTTGTTTCAAAGCATATTTCTTAAATGAAACTTTTCTTTTTTAAATATTGCCTGTGGTCTAATTATTGTTAAACCTTCCTATGATGAGCATGCATGCCATTTCTATTTCCTAATTTTAGAAAATACTTTTGTTTTCCTTGGTTTTTTGTTGTTTTTTTTTTAAGGTATACATAAAGGGTACTATAAAATTGAGAGACATCTTTGAAAAGTGGAATCAAGTGTGGTTGGTTAGGTGGTATGTCTTTCCTATTTATAAAGACAGATTCATTTCAACTACAATGTAAGTTCTAAGATAGTGATTCCTGAATTAGTTTTATTCATTGTACTTAAAATTTAAGCTCAGACTTATGATATCTCATCCTTCTTGCTCTGAGAACACTAAGATTTTTAATAATGAGTACAAAACAGAGTATATTTATTATGCTTTCATTTATGATATGTCAGGTTGTCTTTCTAGATTGTTTCTATCCACAAAAATTGATGACAGAGATAGTTTTGGTCTTTTGTTGATTTTTTTTTTAATGGGAGAAAGTGAAGAAACTAGGTAGTGAAAAATCTCCAAACCAAAAACCAGTGACTTTGGTTTTTATAAATTGTTTTTTTTTTTTTTTTTGCAGTTAGGGAATAAAGCTTGTCCTGAGGTACTTCTGGCATTCAGTATGTCATTGCTGTCTCTACTGTGCTGGGAAGTGTCACTTTAGAAAGAGCTATTATAGAAAGTTCTGTGTAAAATGTTATATCATTTAAAACCTAGCACACCAGTAATACAGATAATTCTCAGAACAACCAACTCTTACAGTCAAAATTGCTGAAGTGCTGAAAGAGCTTTATGGAAAATCTTCATGCCTTGTAAAAATTTCAGGGGTTTAGAATATGCAGTTGGATTTTTGGAGGCTGAAATTTAGACATGTTTTCTTATTTTAGCAGAGAGTGCATTCCATTTGTAAGTTATGATTTAGGATTAATTTTGGGGCTGTTGCTTTGTTCTGGAGTTAATCTTTGGTTTAGGGCACATACATATTCACATTTTCTTGAGAATAAGGTAGCATACTATTTATATATATTTATATATAATTATATATAATTATATATAATTCAATTTCTTTTTCTTGGATAGCATACCTTGAATATTTCTCTGCTAAAGTGCAAACAGGGCCTGATGTACAAGAGAGAAATAGAGGTCAGTCTGCAATGTCAGAGAGATGAGGGCTACAGAATTCTATATGATCCCTGCAGTATTATCAGTTTAAAGCAAGCCATTCACACACCTTAATCTTGACAGCCATGCTGGCATATTTTTCTAATTATGATATAAAGTAATTGTGAGATAAGCCAGGTTTAGCTCTGTCCCATTTAGGATGCTGCTAGGTCAGCTTAACTGGACTGTGTCTTGAATTGTGTTGTGTGTATAACTTGAAAATTCTGACAATTATTCTGTGTGTTTGGCATGATGACAGCAGGAATACCTCATTTGTCTCACTGTTAAAAAAATGAAAATAAATGTCTGTAAGGACAGCAGTGCAGTTACTATGGAAAAACTGAACTTTGATTCAGAAGTCTAAGTGTAAATCTTCATGTTGCCAGTTCCTGGGAAGCATGGCTTTTCACAAAAGTATATGGAAAATTTACTTAAATATTGAAATGCTGTGTTTCTAGCTTAGTGTCAAATTTTCATCTTTTAAGAGGGAATGAACTTCTGGGGGACCTTGACATTTTCCTTAAAGACTGATCAACGTTCTGCTTATGTAAGTCAAGGATTCCTAGAGGTAGGAGCTCAGCAACTTTATCATGGATTCTCCTGTGGAAGAGAGACTTTCCTCCCAAAATGCCTTTTTTATTGAGATGGAGGGAAGAAAAAGTGGACTCCTAACTACATTTTTAGAAGATGAGAGCTATATGTAATAGTTTCTTTATCAGTGCAGGCTACGGTGAGAATATTTAAAGTTTGGTGTTTGATGCATCTGTTAGTAGGTTTATGTATTTTAATTCTGCCTTCCAGAAGATCATTTTGTTTGTCTACTTCTTGTAAATTTTGAAAAGTGATTTTTAATGGGAAGAAATTTTGTATACTGTTTGTGTTGTAGAAGCTAGTTAAGGTTTGTTCTGTAGAAAGCCTGACATTGAGAATTATTATGTTGCAATTACTTTCACATTTTCAAAGTCAGTTCAGGATATATGGGGTAATTAAGTAAGGAACTAACTCAATTTTCACATACAGATCAAATCTGCTCCTAAAAAACCCTCTGCACTGACACTCTCTGGAGAGGGGCAGCATGTCTCTTTCTGAAGAATTTTAATATTGGGAATTTTATTTGGCATTATTTGTTTTCATTTTAACATATTTTTTCAGTATGAGCTCCCTCTATTATCAGTTGCCTCAAAATTTTTCTTAGATTTTAAGCTCAATGTGAATGTTTGATTAATTTTTGAACTGCTAAGGTGCGGGGGAGGTAGTATAAAAAAAGGAGTATTCATCCTTTGTTTTTCAATAAAAACAGAAAAGAACAAAGAACATGCTTTTAATTAAACAATAATGGCTAAAGTGTTTCATCTTGGTTTTTCAATCCATTAGTAACTATCTGTCATTGCATTCAGTGGAAGCACATTTCAAACTAGACTGGTAAAGAAGCAGTCTGGCTTCTGGCAGCCAGACTTGGTGTTGAAATTCTCCAAAATTAGAAACAGAAAGTCCTGTGACATTATCTAATTTCTATGCTACAGGGGAGGAAACCTGTCTTCTTGTTTAGTGATGATATAGACAAAGTATAGAAAGCTTTGGCCTAAAATATAACTGAGTACAGATAGCCAGACTGTTACATTATCTATAATATTTCCTTATAGTTTCTAACCTTCAGTGAAAAAATATTTTTTTTCTTCCTAATTTAGTGGATTAAATTATGAGTTTACTTAACTGAGGAAAACAACATGGAAAGCTCTACTACCCATAAAAATTATTTCTGTTAAACTCCTGATTTGCAGTGTTGTCTCTTTTGCACTAAGCTTAAGTCTTATTAGTAATTTCAGGAACACAACACCCACACACTGAAGCAGCTGCTGAAAAGTGTAATATGTATTCTGCCTAGAAAGAACCAGCAGGTGATGATTATACCCTGCTGAACAGTGATAGAAAATAAGTATATTGAAGGAATTGTGGCTTATTTTAGTGCTATGCTGCATTTTCTGATTGTGTTTTAAGGAATGAAGCTGAATGTTTTATTCTTGCATATGGTATGTATTACATATGTAGCTTCTTAATTTCCAGTGTAAATTTGGAGTTGTCCATGTGAATTTGCAGGTGTGTTGTTGCAAATACATTTTTTACTGTGCTTGTTGTGTAATCTAGACATCACTATGCAGAGAAAACCAGAGAAGTTATAATCTGTTTTTCCTTGGGTATTTTCAGAATTGACTGGTCAAGCTCCTAATGGTTAAACTCTGCTTCAACTGCAAGTTTGGACGAGAGGAATTCCAGAGATCTCTTTCATATCATTGCTAACACCTATGTTCTATAATCCTCTGTAAGGCTATGGGGCCCTCAGATGAGCTTATTTCTTTAAAATTTTAGGACTGCCTCTGCAGTTTGTAAATCACTGTTTTTGAAAATTTGGCTATCCCTGTCCAGCAGTGTGTAAATCTGGTCACTGCTGGGATGTGCTCTCTCTTCATGTGATCATGAAACAGCAAAATTAAATGGGATGAGAGAGAAAGGAGAGAAGTGTCAAACTGTACTGGAACTGTTGATGTATGTCAGAAATAATCTGAACTATTTATGACTGTAGTGATTTACAAGATGAAATTTAATTCCTATTAATGGTATTCAAATTAATATAGAAATTACTGTTGAATTGAACATTGTCACCTAACTGAATACATGTCAGTAATAGTAATCTGGGAAGATCTTACATAGTATAACTATATTACATTTTCTTGTTTATGGTTTGCAATTTAGTGGTAACCAGAAGACACACTTTATTGGAATGTTTTTGCTTTCAGTGCTGCCTCTCAAACTATGGGAAAATGGGGAAAAAAATGGATCTGAATTGCCCAGTGAATAGATAGCAATATCTCATGGCAATTAGTTTTGTACATGAGAGAAGTTCCACTTTGTGTTAAAAACTTCATGTTTGAACTTCATAACAGCTGCTTCATAACAGAAATATTAAATTTTCCGGTTTTAATATACTGCTTTATGTTGAACTTCCTAGTTATTCTGACGGAACTGGGCTGCTGTTCAGTATTAACATTTCCTGGGGAAAAAAGCCATCACAGATACATTGTACTTGTTGTTCCTACCATAGTAACAGGAGGAAGAGTTTATGTTGAGGTATCTAGATTTAAGATATCAGTTGAGTGGGGATATCTGGACATGCTGATTGCTACGTGCATTTGCTACACTAATTACCCGTGCAGTCAAGCTTTGTGTCAAGTTGTATTTCTGTGAAGGGCTGTTTAAAAGTACTTGACGTTTTAGGAGTTTTTTTGAGCATAAAAGCCTATTTTGTGTTTTTGTTTTGTTTATTTTTAGTGATGTTAAAAATATATCTGAGAACCAAGCTAATGCTGGTGAGGGATATTTTTTTTACTTCAGTTTTTATAGTACAGAAAATCATGGCTTCATAGAGTGAGTCCATGAGAAGTCTGTAAAATTTATAGACCTGATTTCTTTCTTAAGAAAAGACCTCACTGACTGCTGGACTTTTAAAAATAACAACTCTGTAGTATCTAACTGTGAATCCTCTCTTGCTGTGCGAAAGGAATTGCATGCCTTGGGTTTAGAGTCATGTCTGGTGGTTTAAAGGTGAAAACCTTTAATGCTGGTATCATTATACTGAGTCTGAAAATGAGATAGATCCTGAATCAATAAATTTCTTAAGTATAAGCATTAACGTGCTCAAACCCACTAACGTTTCCATACAAATGGAACTTTATAGAGATACCTTGTATTTTCACCAAAATTTGAAACTAGTCTAAGACTTAGTTTCTTAAAATCCCAAACTGATGGTTATTACTTTTTTCACTACTAGCAACCTGTAATTAGGAAGAACTCATGAACTGGATGTAAAATAAAATTAAACTGAAGTTGAGGGGAGTCTGTATTTCAGATATCAAAGGGATATATATGACTAAATTGTCATGTTTTCTTGAAAAGGTATTTTGGATTTACTTTTGATAGCAAATGTGATCTACCAATTATAGTGAAATACTTTTTTTTAATTTAAGGCCTCTGAGGCAATTCAAGCTAGAAAATGGGAATCAAATGTTTCATGATTTTTTTTATCTAGAATGTTGTTAATCATATATATTGCTGTAGAATTCAGGTGCTTTATTCACTTTCCAGAAGTGATATGCACTTCTATCTTGTAAAATCTACTATAATAAGAAGTCACATTAATGCTTCTAATAGTGTGGAGAATAGCTGTGTTCCTTTGGTGTAAGGGGGAGATAAAAAAACATGTTATAAATATGTCTCTGTATAACCCAAACACTCCACCAGGCATTTTGCAGTTTTTCATGATAAAAGGTGTAAGTGTGAAGACATTGAGGTAAATTAATAAATTGACAGTGTCAAGCCAACTGTATTGTTTTTGGAGGTGCTGCTATTTTATAGCATGCTAGTTTTTGTTTCACAATATTTTGTACTGTGAAGAAGAGAGAAAATAAAATTTTTAGGCAATGTTCAGTCCTATTTATATCTACCTAATTTTGAATTTAGGAAAATTCAGTCTATAACTCTCAGACAATGTTTTAGCTCAATGGCCAAAGTACTTACAAACCACAAGGTTTGTCCCTAATTAGTTTTTATGATTAGGAGATACTACATACAGATAACAGTTTTATATATACATAAAGCTTTTTTTAGAAAACTGTTGTAATATGTTTGTGTATAGGCTGGTAAGTTCCTCTTATTCAGATTTGGTTTTATAAAGTTAGTGTTTTTGTAATGTGAAAAAGAAATATTGACAGCAGAAAGTTGCTTCAGAAACCCTTCTGGATGTTCTTGCTCCTTACATCATTAGGAAAGTATCCACATCCCTGCAGATGTCCGACTGATTGCTCTTTTCTGTTGAACAGGAACCACTGTGAGCCAGCCAGTGTGAGATGTGAAGTAGGGGGATGTTTTTGACCACATGCCAAGTTTTTTGAGCTGAACTTGTGTGCAAATCAAACACCAGGGCACTTAGGGTACACACCTGACAAAGCAGAAGGGTTTCCTTCACTCCTTTCTACCCACTTCCAAAGTGGACAGACTGAGTGTATCTTTTTTTTTAAATCTTTCTTTTTAAATCTTTCTTTAAATCTTCTTTTGAATGCAATAATGTTCTATTGTAAGGTTCAGGAGCAATTTTTGAGCTGCCTCTTAAGGTCAGCAATCCTAATATCTTTCTCCCCAGACACTTATTTCTCATCAGGACTGTAGGATCAAAGAAAAACTGCACACAGTCCACAGTTTGGATTTTTAGTGGCTAGAATCTTACTTTTTGACCCAGAAAGAAAGATCCACTGCCAAGAGTTTCCTGTTGTCTGGCTTTAGGTGGTTTCATGTGACATCCAGGCATTCTGAGTAGCAAATTTCTTTTAGTTACCAACACCCTTTTCTCATAACAGAAATTTGAAAGGATTTTGAGTGTTTTTTAAGTTTTAGCATTGGCATTGATATACTGAGGATGAGTTGTTATTTGATGAAATACAAGAAAATAACTTAATCAGGACCTAGAGCAATAGAATCATTAGGGGAAAAGTTTTTTTTGTGGGAACTTTTTGTTTTGGTCTTGGGAAACTCTGACATAGTAGTTTGTTTGTATATAGAGGAATTAACATTAACACAGAATACCTGTAATAAAAGTATTCCTTAGAGTTAGCGTGACTGCAAACCTGAAGCAAGACCCCTTAATTCTTGTTAAATAGACAAATTACTCAGTGGTAGCTGTTCCAAAACTGGAATCTTGCAGTGAACCTATAGAAAACTTTTAAAGTTCAAATTTTATTAGAAATGTAATTTAGATTCTCTTATAATCTTTATTCTTTTCAGTTTACATAAACTTCACATTCTGCTTCTATTTCACAATAGCTAGGGCTGAGAATTTGCAATGAATAAGTAGATTATCATACCACAAACATCATCATAGTAACAATTAAAGCAGTAGAGTTTTGACATGAAACAGTGGGATTTCTTGTTTAAGGAGCCATACAGAAGTAGCATGTTTATTAGCAGAATGGTTTTCCTTCAGCGATGAGTAGTGAATTAAATAGTAATGTTCATGTATTGTCCTTATATTTCCATCTTAACTGCTGAAGTTCAGCATGGTCACATCAGCCCTCATAAATTTGCCAGGAATGTAGGCAATATGAGGAGATAGCACTGAGCAATGGAGCTTTTTGTATCCATAAAACTAAAAACCCATGTTAGAAATGTTAGTGGGCTTTGGCACACTTTTGGCCAGGAAACAGAAGAGTTGTAGGTTTCCATCCAGAACTACTGGACTGAACTGTGGTATGAAATAGAAAATTACTGGGTTATTTATGAATATAGGAGATACAGGCAATATCCTCTTAACATATATTTACTGCTAATGTGTGTATTTCCCTTGCTGTCATGGAATAAATTGTTTTACTGTTTTTAAGCACCACTTCTAGCTTACAGTATGAATTTACTTTCCCTCTGACTGTCTCTTACTGGTAGGTTTAGTTTTCACATTGGTGAAATATCTGCAAAGTTTATTTGGTACTATTTAACTATGAAGTATTCACTTTTACAAACTTTGTGTGCTGCTCAGATCTTTAAAGAGCAATTTTAAACTCTTTTTCTGTTAATTTTTTATTTCACTTCTCAGTTATGTAATAAATTAAAGTGTGATGCTCAACAAGTTTTTTCATTTTGATAATGCAACTCTCCATCACTTTAGAAGTTTGAAAACATTTTATTTTTCTTTGTTTTACTGTGGGAGCATGTGTAGGAGAGATTTAAGAGAGTCTTGGTTTATGCTATTGCAATAATAACTTTTATACCAAATATACTTAATTTTTTTTTCTTCAGTGTCAAAAACCTTTAAGCATGGAAGATTTTCTTTCCTGAAATAGCAAATATTTATCTGTCTCTTCTACCAAATCTATTGTATGTGGTATCAATAATTGGTTTCTATTGTGCAAATTTTTCAGAGTATTTACTTGATTTCAGAACGAGATGCATGGGCATCTTTTTCAAAAAAGGGATAGATTATTTGTAATAGATAATGGATTCACACATTTTGGTGTTAAATCTCTCTTTTCAAAGAAAATTTCTCCCATAATATCTCATTTTAATGAAGTTATCTGCCCTCCAATCAAGTCAGCTTGATTTTCTTTACAGCTCTCTGGTTACTATTCATAGAACTGTTATGTTTTCTTTCAAGATTTATTTAAGTGTACTCAGTTCTTCTCTCCCCTTCACAGCAACACATACATTTTTCATTAGTGGCACAGTAGTTGATAGATATTAAGCTATAAAATGTAAGAAATGTGAGTCTGCTTAACATAGAATAGTCTTAATTGTTTTCTGCATTTGCAGTCAAATATTGACTTCAGTATAAGGTTTTTCAGTATCCAACATTTTGCATGATTTCTGCCTTTATAATGTGAGGAATTAGCCTTCATGTTTGCTGCTTCAATTGGAGCTGTGTCTGCATGTTTAAAATCTAGACTTTAGAGCATAAGCATCTTGCAGAGAAGTATTGTTTCCATGGAGCTTAGGTTTCAGCTCCTTTTATCTTTTTTTTAATATAATAGCCTTTATTTTACAGAGGCATTTTCCCACGGCTTGAAATTCAAACAAGACATGATTTTTTTAAACTGTCTTTCATGAAAACAATGGGGGAAAAAAAGGAGGATATTTAAACTGGAATTTGTTTTCTAGTTTATAATTGTATTTTTTCAGCCAAACTAAGAATAATTTATTAAAACAGTTATTATATTATGCTACATTGCCACACACAACCATTAACATTTGCATAAACCAGATTATGTACACTTTTAGTATATTCTTTGTCACAGTGAGTTATTTATTAGAGGAAGCATCTGGTCTTTTTAATGGCCTGAGTGTTGTATTCATGGGAAAGCATGTAACATGACTACAACAATCTAGCTTCAATTGGAATGCTGAATATCTGCCAGTTAGAATTATGAAAACACTGCATAAAATATAGTGACATGTTTCTGCTGCTAGGTTAGCACTGCATTCATTATGCTCACAGTTTGCCCGTGTCTTCACACATTTGCAGTTTAGGTTATATTAGTGAGTTTTGTGTTGTAAGGCATTGTAGGAACCTTTGGCTTTCAGGGATTTATGTCTGTAGAGTTTTTGTATGAACTTTGAAACACGGATATGTGAAAATATGCATTGGGAAAGGAGAAAATAAATTTATATTTGGAGTGTTACATAAATAATTCTCTTTTTTTTCTCATATATAAAGTTTGAAAAGCAAATTTACATTTTGAATGGTTTATGAAAAACGAAACGTCATATTTACATTTCTAAATAATCAGGACAACAACTCTAGGATGCCTTTTGAAACTGATGTTTTTCTCAGCTCTTTGGAAGGCTTACTGAAACTTACAAAGACTGTTTCAGGTGCAGAAGGTAAATAATTACTTTATATAACATAGTTAACTCTGTCCTTGTATTATTCCTACAACAGCAAACCTGCAATTTCAGATGTTTAGTGAAAGAGTAAAAAATCATACTCTCTTAAAATCCTAGAAATACTTTGTGCAGACCAGAGTAGATACTCCAGTGTCATTACCCTTAAATGAATTATTGGTGATTTTCCAGATTCTGTAATATATCATGAACCTTATTATATGTTCTATGACAAATTCCACATTCAAGTGTTTCTAGCTGTCATAACAATGAACATTTATGATAGTTTGACTCATGAAAAATTATTCTAATTGTACAATACTCTGAAACTTTCTTTTGTTAAATTATTAGTAATAGATAAATGTGTTTTTACTAGCCATAAATTATGGTAATATTCCTGATATCTTTGACTGGAAAGACAGTCAAAATAAATATTTCTCCATCTACTTGGGGTTTTGGGTTATTGTGACATAGGAAATACTTTCAGTTCTTTTTGCTTAGTACATTATTTTGGCAAACTTGTGCAATGCTGTTCAGGTTCAAGCATTTCCCTTTCCACCTTGCTACATATCAGAAAACTGTTCTAATTATCTTTAGTCTCTGGTCAAGACTTCTTTCTTGCTTGAATTCTTGTTTTTTCTCAACAACCTTCACTTACTTATCATCAATATTTCGGTGTGAAATGTCCCAATCCAACAAGGTTATACATCAGTCTGTTTACAAATGTCAAGAAGTATGTTTGATGCAAATGAACTCAGATTAGATATAAGGAATTTTTTTTTTTCACTGAGGATGGTGAAACACTGGAATAGTTCACCCAGGGAGGAGGTAGATGCCCCCTTCCTGGAACCATTCAGGGTCAGGGGCTCTGAACAACCTGGTCCAGTTTAAGATACCCTTCTCTATATCAAGGGGTAGGACTAGATGACCTTTAAAGGTGCCATCCAACCCAAACCATTCCATAATTCTATGATTCTATGACATAAATGGGATAAATGCAATATTCATTGCACACACTCAGGATAATCAGGAGCTTTGGGTTGATGGAGTATATAAGATCAATAGCTCTCCAAAGTGTCATCAATAAAAGTATCACAGTACTCTTCTAAGGAACAGCCAGACAGAATTTGTCATACTATGATGGAAGGACAGCCACCTGGATTCTAGGTGCTGGTCCTCTGGCCTTCAGCAAGCCAGGGGAGACAGCACAATACCCTGCTGGATCTCGAGGGATATGTCAGAATTTAATAGTTCTTCTTCGCTGTCTGTATAAATGAAAAAGATCTTTCTAAAGGTGGCAGATACATTGCATTCTATCTTTCTATGTTTCCCAGATTATTTCTACTTTAAGAGGAGAGTTATGTGTGACCATGGTGTGTTGTCCCATATTCCAGGGAAGTAATAAAGCTTCAAGTGACCTGATTTTTTTTATAGGAAAGGATATTGACAGAATGAAAAAAATTTCTGTTAAGTACAAATTCTATCTTCTTGTCAGAGTGTCAGTTCAGATTAGGTGCCTTCTGAGCCTACCTCATTCTATTAATAGCTCATAGAAACACAAATTTGCATATACTGCTTACATCTCAGCCCTTAAGCATACATCATTCAGTTTGGTTCTTAAGAAGGTGGCAAGACTATATAGAAGGCAGAAGCAAGAGAAGCTAGAAACCTGACAAAAATGTGGAAAAATATCTAACTCAACATCATGTAGTTCTTGAAGATTTAGTCATGTTATAGCACATTGTTTCACAATTGTGTCTCTTTGCAATGGCCAAAAATAGATATTTTAGGAACAATTTAATTCCCACTGATTAACAATCTCTTACCCCTATGCAGGTTTCAGGTAGTGTTTCATAGGTATTATACCTTCATACATATGCTCAGAGGAGACCCAGCTGACTGCAGGCCTATGAATGAGGGCCACAGTGTGTCCTTGGCATGTGTTCTGCAACTTCAGTGTCACATTTCTGTTTCTTTCTACAAGACAAAAAAATCTAATTTACATTTATTAGTATGGATGGCTGTTCTCTAGTGATTTCCCACTAGAATGACTCACTCACTCTCATTGTTGGGGTTTTTTGTACTTCTATTGTGAATGTATTTTTATCCTTTCCACAAGAAAATACTTATTTTAATCTACTAGCAGCCCAACGCATTATTTTTATGAAGTTATAATTTCAAATAAGGACAAATTCTGTCTTGGTGGTGGTGGTCAGTTTTGTGTCTCATGTTCAGCAATTTGGAATGGTTAATAGAAATTTGATACTGAATAATCTCTATTTTTAAAATATAAATTAGACTCAGATTTTGATTTCAGGACTAAAGAGAAAAGTATTTTTAGGAGGTTTTATTTTGCACTTGATAATAACTTGGACATGTAGAATTACTGTAGTACCTTGTTATTGCAGTTGGGCAAGAGCTTTCAATCTTAGAAAAGAAACAAGATCACATTGCTTCACACCTACAACATCTGTTAACATCTAAATTAGTTTAGTGAATTAGTTTAGGTCTTAGAAGTTTTCTAGCAACTCTCAAAGCAATGGAGATCATTTTGCAGCAACCAGAAGACTTTACAATGTTTTTCTCCAGTAATGAAGAATTTTCTTTTTTCATTTTTTTACATGTGCACTTTTTAATTAAGGTTTATCATTTTCACTTAATAAGTTGATAGAATTCCAGGATTTCTAAAGCATTAACAATTCTTTTTTGACTCTAACTCATTTGACTTTTTCTGGACATACTATTATTATATTTTGTTTATTAGAGAGATATTTGGGAAGAATTTAATTGTCAGTAGTTTACATTCTAACCATTTTCTGAGTAACCCCATCATTTTTATTTATTCTTTGACATTTATATTCATGCAATGTTAATTACAAAATGTTGAATAACATTCAGAAAATCAAATTGAATGTTAAGAGCAATTAGGAAAGGAATAGAGTACAAAAAAGGGAACATTGTTATGTCAGTATGACTACTTGGGGAGCTCTCATCTTGAATGAGGAAATCTGAGGAAATGCGATCCCTGTCACATCACTGAAGACTAAGAGAATGAAGGGTGACAGAGATGGTCAAAATCCTGGAAGAGCTGGATAAGTAGGTTAGTATTTCTCATTCCCTGAAGGAGAGGACATGGGAAGTGCATATGTCTGTGAAATCACAAGGAGAGAATAAGTAAAGAACAACCCTTCATTGCCATCTAAAGTACAAAACAGTGATGTCAAACTTGGTGAGATAGCTGAAAACAAAATGGGGGCCATGCAAACTGTGAAAGGGGACATTTGCTCTACAGGCAGCTTGAGAGGGTAATTCTAGAAAGTTGGATTGGTAGACATGTGAAACAAAGTCAGCACCTTTTGACCATGAAGTGTGAGACCCACAATGTGTTGCAGAAGGAGAAGTAGATACTACATGCTTGACCTGATCTCATGTTGGTTTCCACTATTCTCTAGGTCAGCACTGTTGGCTGCTTTTTGAGACAGAATATTGAGTGACACAAAGTATGATCCAATGTCTATTCAAATGTTTTGTGTATCAATTTTTAATTTTTTTTTTTTTTTTGTTGTTGTTGTTGTTTTTAATGTGGCTGAATTCAGGCACTGAACAGAGTTTCACTTTGGTGTTTTGTGACAATTTTAAGGCTGCAGTATTTCATGGGCTTCTCTAGGCAGATTTACTATAATTAGGGTTTTGGCATTCTGACTTAAATGCATGTTTCTAAAGGAGTACAAGGATTAAATTGAAGTTTCCTGTTTTAGTCATTGCTTTGGTAAATAAATTTTTGCCTCTGCCTTTTTACAGCAGACTTAAATTGACAGGGTAAAAATTCATTTTTTTTCAAGGAAGGATTGCTTCTCTTGTCTTGCAGTTGCACTTCAGCTGCTTTAATGCCTCTGTATAATTTTCTGTTTATTTCATTTAAGGAATGGAATTGCTTAAGTTCATAAAGTTACATTTGGAGCTGCAGGAAGCCAGCTTGCAAAATTTTGTAATCCTCATTATGTCTACTACCTGAAACTAGTTATTATTAGTTTATATCTGTGAGATTACTAATACTGGGAGCTCATAATCTGACTAGGTAGAAACTGGATAGGGAGAAACAGGTGGAGATGCAATCACATTCCTCTTTTAGATATGTTTTTTGAATTCTGACTGCCGATTTTGTATTGTTTGCTAGTAGATACTAATTTTTTAAAAAATTACAAATGCATCTTAGTATTCTATTTATTTTATTTGTGTGATTTTGTTTTTTCCCCAAATAACTGTTTCCAGTGTTCATTTTCAAGTTCTTTGTTAGTTTAACCTGGGATTTAAATTTGTCTCTACTAAAGTCATCAAGAATTTTGAAGTGAAACTGCTCTTGGTGCCATCTTAACCCTATCCTTCAAGAGGCCTTGAATTATTGCCAAACTGTGAACTCTCACAAGGATCAAATAAGCACAGTGACCAGAAAAAAAAAAAAAAAAGGCAAAGAGTTGAGTCATGTAATTACTTGCTAAAAGTAGAAATCATTTATCTGAAAAGGCACTGTTACCTACAGCCATGACTTACTTTAGGTAATAAAAGTTCTTGGTGAAGAAATTGTTATTCCACATTTTGTTTTAGACATCACATTCTTCAGTCATTTTCTGAGTAGGCCTATGATAATATCTAACTGTCAGGTTGCTTTCTTGCCCTTTGCCTTTTATTATATCATATTTGATTTATGTCTGATGCTTGACTTTCAGAGACATCCATATGTCCAATGTAATGGATGTTACAGATCTAAAGATGTGGAAATATGTCTTGCCCATGCAGTTGCTTTCTGCTGGGATGAAAAAAAATCAGCATCTGGTGAACTCTGCTGAAACTGGATGTTATCTTCTTATTCATGTTTGAAACTAGAAACAGTCTGCTTGATTGGATTACTGTACCAGCAAAACTTCTAATTCCTTTTCTCCCCTCCCTCAACATTTGCTAATCAGTAGAATTTGCTTTATGTATTGCTGTTATGGGACCTTTTGTCATTATTTTGCTCAAATGTAGAGCAGTAATTCATCTTCATTCACAGCCTGGGATCCTGCCATCCATATGTAGAAGGATTAGTTTTAGTTTTCTTTTCTGAAATATAAACATTTCGTAAAGCCATCCCTGAAGAGAACATAATTGTAGTAGTTAATCTAATTGTTGCTCTCGTGAGATACAATTAAAGAAGAAAGTGAGACATCCCCTGAATTACAACCTAGCAAAACAGGTACGGCAAAAGCAGTAATCCAGTTTTCATTAAACACAAACCTTTATGAATAAAGTTCTTCAGTAAACTGAATATGAACTGTATTATACAAAAATTTAAAGAAATGAGAAATTTTATCTTCTGGCATGCAAGTAATTCTTCTAGTCTGTTACAGTTTCGATTTCAGCAGAATGCAGTACTTAATTTGCTGAATTCTAACCACTGCTAGGCAGTGTTACTGAGCCTGGTTCTTTTCCTGTGTCATCTGAGAACTATCTCGCTTACCTACTTAAATTTTTGCATTTCAGGAATCTTATTCAAAGAAGAGAGGTTATGCATTGGAAGCAATACCCTCTGTACCTCTGGATGCAGTTCCTTCAGAAAATGACAGCAGTCTTTGTGATTCGATAGACATAGCAGTCACCAAAAAGCCTTGTTCCCTAGAGATAGCAAGAGTTCCTTCCTCAAGACCAGGTAAATCACCAAATAATCCTTTGCACAGTCATTGGTGTAAGTGTTAATCTATAGAATATATAGGTCTATATTTTTAAGCATGCAGTACTGTATTTATCACAGTATGATTTTAGTCGTCCATTAGCTACCATAAGAGCTTCACATCAGAATCAAGATTAATAGCAAAATGTTGTAGAAGTGAAAACAAAGCAGATGTTTAGATACTTTCCTAGATAAATACAAGGTTGCAAAAAAGCCAAATTAGAAAGATGCTCTTGTAAACAAGTCTTCTGCAGTAATTCTTTAACCAACCTGTTTCTTTTTTTTCTAAGTATTGCTTAGCAACAACATTATGGAACTACAAAATTTAAAGTACTCGGCGTTTTCATGTTACGTGAAAGAATATCTGATCCATTTTTGAAAATTAAATAGTGAATGAGAATTAAGAGAACTATTAAGTGTCAGTTTGACAGACTGCTGTTTGTCTTACATACATGTTTTCACAGCAATGAGTTCAAATAGTTAAAAACCAATAGAATTATGCTAAGTTGGATATTATCTGTAAGTATAATATTATCTGTAAGAATTCTGTTTATGTTCTCCAAAATTATATGATCTCTTGCATTGCTCTTATTTGAAATCCTCATTAGTCACCACCTGGTACAGGAATTTCAGAATATAGTCATTTAGCTCTAATTAATTGGACTGAGAGTCTGCTTTGACAAATGACAGTTCTCAGCAGCAGAGACCTATTTGAAGAAGGCAATTGACATTCCGACCTGTGTGATCTTGGCTAGGAATCATGATTTGGGTAATATGCAAGGATAACAGATGATTGTTGACTAACATCATGTCAGTGATCTGGTCTGTGTAAGGGGAAGCACCTTCTTGATTTCACAGCTGAACTAATATTGGAAGAGCGCCAGAGCAATATCAGGCATAGTATATGAGGGCCAGATAGCAAGATACAGCTTTGGAGTTTGCAAGGTAAGACGGATTGTAATTCCCACCTCTCTGTTAATTTGGGCTAAAGAAGACTTGGTGGAACGTGCATTGTGAGCAGCAGTTTAAAAGGTGGCACAAAATAGGATAGCATCTTTATAGCATAGTTGCACAGAGTGGACCAGAACCTGACTTGAACATCAGCATGACTACTTGTGTTTCTTACTTTGATGGTTTTGACTCTGATAATATGAAAACATTTAGTCTGTGCAGGACAATATTGTGGGTTGTTTTTCAGTAGAGGAAGAAAATAACAAATTATTTTTGTTTTTCACATTTCTACTTGAATAATTACCATAAACATGTGTATTGCAGTAGAAAGATTGCCATACACATACCCAGTAAATTGGTAGAGGGAGTTCATTACGTGCCTTCTTAGTAATGGGGTTCAAAAATAAACCTTCCCATTGTAATTAGTATTTTTTTAAAAAGATGAAATTTTCACTAGTTAAAATGTCAGGCTTTGGAATTCTGCTGTTTTCTAAACACAAGCATTTTTCTTAGGCATAGTAGGTCCATTAAGATCAGTGTAAAACACAGATCCTGTAAAGGACATTTTTATGTCTTAATCTGGAAATATGTTTTGTGGAAAGTTTAAAATAGTATGTATCAGAGGCCTGGAGTATAACCAAGGAAGCTGTAGGACATTCATGAGGGCATGCATGATATTTAGAAGATCTAACAAGATCAATGAGTTGACAATATGCATTTACTGTAATTCCTTCTGTCTTAGTTTTCCATTTACCACTATGATATTTTCCCCTTGGCATTTTATTGGGAAGAACATTTGGCTTTAGAGGAAAATGTGGTTTTACTTTAAGCTATAAATGTAGAAGTTATTTAGCTGGCCTGGCTTGCAAGCCATATCTGGAATAGTGTTGGCTCTTATCTCATACTACAAATGGACCAAATGAAATAAATCATGTCACTCTCATCTACAAGGTATTTAGCACTAGGTGTAATGGTATGTGAAGTCACCCTACCACTTGAGGTCATATAGATTTATTTCTTGAATAAGTTACATATGTTTATAGATCATTTTTTAAAAGGAAATATCTAATTTGGCATGCTTTTTTCCCTGAATTTCCTCAGTTCTTGTGTCATTGAGACATGCTGACTTTGAGAATACTGTTTCAAATTTCTGTATTATGTGATATGTAGGGCTCTGGGGAAAGAAACCAGACTGCTCTATAGTTGTCCTGAATTTTATTGTTGAACTGGTAAGGAAGAGGATGAGAACTCTGTGCAACAAATGCTAAAGGCTTGTTAGTTTTCAGGGAGAAAAACTGAATGGGAAGCAAATAAAAGTAGTCATAAAGTTGGTTACCTCTACTTCTGAAATCCTGTGTTGTGTGAGTTTTATGCCTGTTTGCAAGAAATTAGTTTTATATAGGAAGAGGAACAGTTGCATTTATTGGTTTATGCTCACAGTTAAAGCAGTTGCTTTTAATTAGAGCAGATTTAAAAGTAAAAAAGACTTCTTGTGTGTCTCAGTCCAAGTTAAACTGTTCTTTTGTTTCTGTGATACATTAATGGAACAAGTTTGGCAGAGTGTATAAGCATCTCTTAGCATTTCTACCTTTAATAGTTAAGACATGATAGGAATATTCTCAAAATAATGCACTCTGAGACCATTTTTTACATTAAGTAAAATATAAATTTAGAGTTAAAATTTCAAAGATCAATTTCATAAAATGAATATAAAATAATTGATTAATTAACCAATCTGACTGATTCTTTTGTTGGATATTGTCCTGTTGGATATTGTCCTGTCCTATTCCAGTAAACTGGACATTTCTGCTACTCATTTCAATTTTTACACTGCTCTTCTATTTAAAAAAGAATTCACATGGCATATTTATTCTTGAGAAATAGTAATGAAATTGTATTAGTTCATAAGCCATGCATTAGTATTGTTCTTTTGACTTTAGGGATAGAATGAAATTTTGTGAAATATAGCAACAAAATTTTGTGAACTATAGCACCTTTTCTTGGAAAAGGTGTAAGTGAAGTTCAAAAGATGTTCATGAAGTTAGTGTGGTGTTGGTCACTTATATAGAGTCTAGAATTCTGATTTAGGTGCACCACCATGCTGCTTTTGGGGCTCAGATGTTAAAGACCCTTTCAGATTTGTACCATTAGTTGCTTAGATATTCTGTACCACTGTCCATCCTTGTACCTCATAGCGTCATCCATTATAGTTAGGAGAAATATTGAATGAAATCTGAGCTAAATTATAGAATAAATGCTGTTTTTGTTTTTAAAGTTGTAGTTAAGTGCATGTTCCTACCCAGTAGGGAGACTATATCTCTTTGAGTCTGCTTTTATAATTTTTAATTGCAGAAACTCCCCATGAGTGAGACATGGTGGCAGTTTATATGTTAAATTTTCAATAATAGTGAGTGATGGCCAGTAATAATTAAGCTATTTTGGAATCTCCTTGAGTATCATCAGGAATTAGAGAGGATTTTCAAAGTCTGTTTCTCCTGAAAAACTTGTGGAAGAAAAAAAACAAACCACATTTTTTGGAAAATTTGATCTGTCTATGCAAATTAACAAGGGCTTTAGTAAAACATGTCAATGATAGAAGAGACATTTCTCTATGTAAGTTGCATGAGAATCACCATGGGATAAGAGAATTCTAGTTCCAGAACTTATTATGTTTCATTATGTTACTTTGCTGTGGGTGCAGGTCAGGAACACCTTAGTGAGCCATCTTCAACTCTAAAAACAGCTGAGCTGTGGCAAAGCAGAACTCAGTGTGGGCTGCAAAATCCAGCTGAGAAATAAGGTAAATACGATGGGGCTTCACTTGTGCTGAGCTCTCAGCCACTGCACAGTCAGCAATTCCCAAGTCAGTAATTTTAAAGATAGCTCTTGTACAACTCCTCTACCCAGTTATATCAAGCATATGGATTCTATCAGGAATAAAAATTGTCCTTAGATATGTGATATGCTGCCAGTAGCCTATAGCAGGCAAGCACAAGGAAGGAGCTAAAACATAAAAGAGCTAGCAGCTATTCTCCACCTTCTTCCAGCTAAGTGTACTTTGAAGCAATCTTGCTGTTGTCAGTCAGGATGTTTTTGTTATCTAAAAAATTACTTGATTTGTGCTTAAATGTCAGGGACTTACAAGGAGGACCAACTAGTTAATAAATCTGTAATTAATCATACCTTCTTCTTATAGCCTCACAATCACAATAGAGAAATTAATTTAAAAAGTAGTTGATGTTGAATTCATATAATATATCAAACTGTCCCCAAGCTGGCCAATTCTCTGCATTATTAGGGTTTGGTGTTATTTTTTTTCTTCTTTCTCAGCCTGATGTCCCTCTCCTGTCATTACAGTGAAAATGAACCTGAAATCTTGTAGTCAGTCTGTCAGATCACCTCAGCTGTATAATACTGTGTCAGCAGTCTCACATAGATATCTAGGAGACTATTCTCCAGAAACCTAAATTGAAAAAAAGAGCCTAGCTGTGATAATACTTTTATCAACATTTAAAAAATGTCTTTTACTTAGTTTCCAAAATCATCAAGTACTTGATCTGGTAAATAACATTCTATTTGTCAGATCATCAGTTTCTGTTTTAATTCAGTCATCCTGAATATTTGCATACTTCAGTTTTCCAGATTGAGACTAAGATCCCAAATACATATTTTTCTAACTTGATGAATTTATACCTTCACTATTGTGCAGTTATTTTCTAGTTATAAGCAAAGCAGTGAAAAGTGGCCACAAGAAGGAACCATCACACTGCCAGATATAAAAAATTGTCTGGATGAATGGAAAATCAAGAGTGTAGTTTTAGTCATCGATGCTTCAGCACTTTGAAACTCAAATTGATCTGAAGGGTCACACACAAGCCTTTCTGAAAGCCACTCACACAGAATTGCTTCAAGCAGAAGGACTGCTAATAGAGCTGGATTTCATTTAAGTATGCTTTTCAAACCAGAGAAAGCAGGATATAGTGCACTTAAACACATGACCTCCCCAGGATTCAATACTTTCAAGAAAATATATTTAATGATCAAGAAAAATCATCTTAGTTGGGTAGAGGGAATAATATGATAAAGGAAGAAATGTAAGTTGGTCTAGAACCAGCTGAAAATACTCTCTGAAACTCCGCCTAATTTAACACAGATGTTTCTGAAACATGAAACAACTGTCCATGAAGGCTTTTGACATTATGGTGCATAAGCAAAATCATTACTACCTACCTGCCATCGGTGTTGAACTTTCTAAGCAGCGGGGATGTGAATGGAGAACCTCAGAATGCTTGTCAGGGCCATTAAAACTTACTAGTGCTTCAGGACCTGACAAGGCATCACAGCACCAGGCCTGCCAGAGTTTGAGAAGTGTTTCAACAAAGCTCAGGCACATGATGTGATTCTTGGTGCTGTCCTGTGCAGGGCCAGGAATTGGACTTTGATCATCTTGTGGATCCCCTCCAAGGAATTATTATCAGAACATTCCGTGATGTTATATGAGTGCTAATCAAATGTCATTTATTATTCTGTCTATTATTTCAGGGGACATTATCTCCAAAGAGTATAATTGGCCTGTGTGTTGAGTGAGAAGTGAAGAGCCACTCAGAGCTTGTCATTACAGAACACAGGGAATAGGTATCCTAACGTGAGCCCTGCATCTGCTTGGTGGAGTTGGTTCACTGATGAAAGAGGGTTGTGTTTCCATAACAACCTAATAGCTGAACAATTCTTAGGCAGCAAGCATTTTCTTCTCTAAGTAATTTTGCCTTGAAGAAATGCTCCCATTGTTAACTAAAGTTTCCCAGTTTTCAGGATATTTTGCACAATATAATCCCCCTTTACATTTAGCACAGAAAGAGTATCATAGGCCATGGAAAGAATGAGCAAGAGAATCTCACAGTACCCTGACACAATGACAATATGCCCCTTAGAAGGAGAAAAGTTAAGTTCTAGCCTTTTGTGTAGTTCCTTTCATGATAGAGCTTCAAAATATCTGGGGTTTGTGCCTGTTTCTCTTCATAGAAGTCTATATTAGAACCACTGATTTCTGTGCTAGTGATTAAGAAGCTTCTCATTTCCAGCTTCAGTGTATTCATGGCCAGCTCCAGTCATGACATAGATTTCCTAATATTCTGTCTTTGTATAAGTTGGAGCTCTCCTGCAATTCTTCAGAAAGCAAGTCTAGGTTATAATGTTTATGCCAACTGAAGTGGTTGAAATGGAAAACAGATACCTTTTTTCCAATTAAATGCTACATTTAGTCCAAATGAAAATAGTTTGATTTTGCTGTCTGTGTACTTTTAAGTAAAATTTACTTCAAAGTAAAAATTGAAAATTATTAAAATCAGCTGACTTTTTAGTTAATAACTTATTAATAGTGAAATTTAGTGTCAAAACTTATACGTTTTTTTCTCTCTCCTTTTCCTTCCTTTAACCAGTGTTTGAGCTAAATGGAGATAATTTGGCTATGGCACAGAATGTATAAATTTACTTGGTTAACAGGTTATTTTACATTGTTGTAAGATTCATATTCAGAGTTTCAAGATACACATCTTTTCCAGAGCACAGTACCAGAAACTGAACTACTCTTCTGAATTTCAGTGATGACACATTTTGTATTTGTCATTCTGACTGCCACAGGATATAGTGCACACTTATCAGAAGCTATTTTGTCTAATACATTAATATATGTTTAAAGCTAAGATTTTTAATTTCATGTGACCTTATAATGAAAATCAAGAGAATGCTGATGGAAGAATGAAATATACAATAGCTCTTGCATTTTGCTGGTTTTTTTCTTCAGTACAGCTAGTCCTTTTTTAACCACGCTTCAAAACCAGAAAAGATTCCTGAAATTTATGCCTAGAGTATTTTCTCCTGTAGCTGTTTCTATAACAGAAATTACAATTTTATAATTTCTTTTAAATTTTTAAAGTATCTTCTGGCATTTTATAGTTGCCTTTATTTTCTCAAGGTACAAATCCCCAATATGCGAGAAGCTTGGGAGTTTTGTCTCATTGTAATATTTTTATGCCTATTTGTTGTATTTCTAATAGTATTTGATTAGGATGCTTTCTACTGACTTTTTAAAATACCTGTATCTGCTAGAGGAGCACAGTTCATCTGTGGTCCTGTGTTGGTTGCTATGTTATTGACAGGTGTTATAGACCTGCTGGTCTTGATGAGTAGGTCTTCAAGTGGTCTGAGTTTCAGAGGCTGAAGTGTATTCCTAATGTCATTGATGTTGACACATGTTTTGTGTCAGTGATTTCAATTTGGTTACATTTTCATCGTATACATTATCTTCCAAAAGAAGGGTTTTCATTAGAATTAGGAGTTAGTCAATTAATATATATATGAGACTGGAAAAATGTCTCTTGTGTGATGAGATGAAAAATAAGGTATATCTGTGCGAATATTTCCCTTATGATTTTGTCTGAAATCAGGAGAAGATACCTCTTAAATTATCTGCTACACAGTTGTAGTTGGAAGTGGCTGTAGATGGGTCAGTGAGGTGTGTAACGCTGATTTGTACCCTTGTTAACTTCCTTCTAATCACGTTGTGACAACGTGTTAAAGCTGTGGCCCACTCTAGCTAATTAGGGTAGTGTTCAGGAGGTGAGACAGCCTGAAAGTTCTTTCCACATTAGAGTTTGTTCCTAGGTGGTGCAGGCATGGCAGATTTCTGGCATTACCCAAGACACAGGCTCTGGTGGTCCATATTCACTTTATGTAGACAGATACTGTCCCATATTCTTTCTTGACATGTCTGTAGCCTGCTGTCACTAGATATACCCACCGTGCACATATTGCCTCTCTAATGTTTAAAGAAGAAAACATATCTCTGCTTTACTGTCTCAATTTCCTGTACAATGTGGGAATCTGGTTATTTCTTCGAAGTTACAAAGGGAAAGGAAAAAATTAACTTTCATTGTACAAAACAAGCACTGTTTTCATTAGAATTTGACTAGTTGTGGGGGTCCAGGGAGTCCCTCTGGACCTTCCAGGAGAGCGGAGACCCCCGTCCAACCCCTGAGAGACCCCCGAGCGAGGCCAGGGGGGTCAGAGAGCTGGATTCAGCTCCTCAGGGGCATCTGCTTTCCTGCAGAGGAGAAATGCGACCTTTGAGAATAACTAGGGTCTGAATTACATATTTAACATGTAGAAAAGGTGGTTTTTAGGATTGTTTATATTATTAGTCACAAAGCCAAGATGGAGAATTTGGGGTGTGGTGTCTTTTTTCTTCTTCTTCTTGCCCTCCATGTTGATGTGGGATGCTGGGAATCACAGATTGGTTGGGGACAAAACTAGACATAGTAATAAAACTTTGTAGTATTGGAATGTTATTGTAAACATAGAATACGTAGTATAGAGTATAAAAGATAAGTTCGGCCCTCCTTGGGCAGACTTTCGTCCTGGACACGGTGGTGACCAGACTGCTGCTCTTGCGAGCAAAGAACACTTTATAGATAACAAATAATAAACAGACCTTGAGCCCGGACGACTGTCTCCTGCGGTTTCTCTTCGGTTGCTTCAAGGATTCCCTGCGCCCTGAACCACCTTCCTATGTCCATCTGAGTGGTCTCGGCCACAAAGAGACCCCCAGACAGTGACAACTAGTTATAAATGTATTAGCTGTACAAATTAAGAGATGAGGGAAAATAAATGATAAAAAGTTTTAATAGCTGTGCATACACTGGCTTCCCCTCTAAGCAATCCTGGGCAGCATGAAATAAAGCCATAGGTTCCTCTAACACAGCTGTTCCTTTAGTTATTCTACTTTAAACAGAGAAATTATGTATTTGGACAAACCTCTGTTATCATAAAATTCTCAAATTAATAACTAGAAAATTGAAATCCTCCAATTTTGTCATTGCATGAGTAGCAGACTGTAACTCCAAAGCACTATGATAATTTTTTTTTTTTCTCTTTCACTCAACTTCTTGACTTTTGAAAAAATCAGAATTTTTCCTGCAGTGCTAAAATAAAACTTCAACGTCACAAACTGAGAAGTAGACAGTGGAACAGACAGAAGTATTCAGTGATTGCTGTTTCTAGAGTTCCTTTTTGGCTGATTCTTGCCCATTTAACTGGCAGCTTTCAGAATCTTGCCAAAGAACGTTAAAGAAATGAGATTTATGTAGGCTTTTTGACACTCCTTTTACCCATAATGGATTTGCAGGACAAAGATGGTAAAACTGTTACCTCTTTTCCATTTGGGTAGTGCACTCTTCTCATGCACAGATATCTGGAACAATTCAGGGTACAAATCTTTTAATTTCCTCCACTGCAAACATAGACCACTTGAATAAATTTTGTTAATACAAATGTGCTTGTAGTGTTTACCTCTGTCCAACAAACTTAACAGTTTATTTTAAAAACCCAGGTTAAATAATAAGATCCAGTTTTTCTGAAGTAATGCTAATTTACATGACCTATGTCCCTTCCATTTATTATTCAGCTATTCATTTATATCAGCTATTCCATTATTCCTGATCTCAGACTGAAATGCTATAATGACCCAGGTTACTCCATTAGCTTCCTTTTAGTCTTCTTAAATCTTATTAATATGCCAGTTGCTATTAAGAAATAGCACCATTTGTTGAGATGAATTCTTGCCAGATCTTTTTGAATTCTTGGATACAAATTACATATGTTGATTAAAAATTTCTAGCTTTAGTAACTCTCATTTAACATTCCTCTTGAATATTTTCATGTGAGTTTCTGTTTGGTATTTAGGGAAAATATTTTGCATCTCTTAGTTTATAATATTTTTTGCTACTGCCACATTTCTAGAGTAATGTGCCATAATTTCATTTGTTCCAATTGTCCATTTCCCCCACATTTTTATGACCTTGATGCAGCAGAGGTCATGTGGAGAAACAGCATTGTAATCATACAGGCTTCTTCAGAATGCATATGCACAGGAGACTGAATTGAGGTTGCACAAGTCATGTCAATTCTTACATATTGCAGCTCTAATGTACTTTCCTTTAAAACCTTTTCATCCCTCTAAAAGGTTTTTAGTATATAATTACAATAATTGCTCCCCATCATATGCTCCCCTGGATAGCATCTCTGATAATATCCTGAAGAATGAAATGTTATTCTTAAAAACACTCTGTCATATTTGAAGTTAAAACACAGGGGGATGGCTGATACCATGAGATCAGTTCATTATGAAGATACTTGCAGTCTCTGCCCATCCACTACGTTCCAGTAAATATGTTTACATTAAAGTAATTTCATTTTCCAAAGGACTAGCTTCCATTTTCTCTACAGAGAAAATGGCTTCTGCTCGACATATGTTAAAAATTTTCTGATGTTTCCTTGGGTTTTATTATTGTTCATTAAAATGCAGTTGAAAAAAATCAGCCCTCACAGGAGTTCTTGGCAATTTTTGCAAATGAGTGCTCATCAAAGTGTGTGCATTCTGACCAATGCTCAGTTTCATCCATCCTGGTGTGATTACCATCTAGAATGATCTCATTATACACTTGACTGCATGCTGTCAGACAAAACCCCTTTTTCAAATCAAAACAATAATTCAAAGGAACATAATTATTTTTGACTGTTTTGCATTTTAAAGCCCACATGAAAATATTATTTAGCAGGATTTGAATTTTTCTTTGTTAAATGATTATTAGTTGCAATGTTCTTTGTAGTACTTTTGAGTTAGGGCTGGTGTATATATATAGACCACATAGAACATATTCCATTTCTAGTAAGTAGTACTCCACCTCAGAGTGCCTTTCATAAGTGGCAGTAACTTAACAGATAAATGGTGAAATAATACTTTTGTGAAACTCATCAAATTCCTAATATTAGGAGTAATAGTAAAAATTCATCCATTACTTTGTTTACAGTTTGCATGTATCTGGTACATTCTAGAGGAGTATAAGCTTGAAATTGGTATAGCACTGCACAGAGATCTTAATAAGCGTTTAGCTAATATTGTGTGTCTCCTGATGCACCTGTGAAGTTTTCTGCAAATCTTAAGCTGGATTTTCTACAAAGCTTTTCAGTTAGAATCTTACTCCATTTTAGAAGCTGGGAAGAACCAGTTATCCTGAGCTCATACTTTTTATCCTGTTATATTCAAGACTGCATATTGGTGCTGTTTTGCATGAAGATGAAATTGAGTCCTGCAGATTGGGAGAACCAGTGCTCAAGAGCTAGTGTTTCACTTGAGTTGTGTCTATAATGCAATGCAGTCCAAGTACTGTAAAAAATGCTAAAGTGATTTCCAGAAACACTGGAAATGCAGTAGAGCTATTTGTTGAATCACACAAAGAACTCTGTCTTTTGAGGAAGAATAATTTTTCCACTGTTTGGTCTCTTGATTTCAGATGATAAAGCTGCTCAACTCTGAATGTTTAATCAATAGACTCTGCAGATAAATATCTTAGGGTACTCTAGACATTCTCAGCATTACCAATGTTCTTGATCTCTCTTGCTCCATATGTAGTTTTTCCAGCTTTTTTGATATTTTTGTATTGAAGGTTGCAAGTTTAACTCAGCTTATTAGGGAATGGTTTGTGACTTGCTGTAGATGGCAAGTAGATGTAGTTTTTGTTATGTGATTACCTTTGATTTAGCTATTAGATTTGTTGTCTTGGGAAATCTCTTGTATTTCTGTGTCCCATATCAGAGATGTGGACAATCAGGTTGAGAACCCTAAGTATAAGACTATAAAATATGAGTGACTTTATCTGTATCACAGAACATGAGAATTCTATTCCATGCTGGGTACATCCTGTGTGCATCCCAGCTCCATGCCAGACACTCCATGAAGTAACTCTTCCCTTTCCTAAACACCAAACAAGCTAAAAAAAAGTTTTCTGGTTCTTCTGCCTGGTAGTCTTTAGGAGAATGTATTTTGGTGGCTGACTGTGTTAAAATTGGAATATAATTTTAGCTCATATCATACTATCAACTGAATAGCCACATTAATAATTTTATTTCAGCATTGGCCTGAATCAGATCTGAAATACTAGATTTTATTATTTAAAAAAAACCAACTACTCTTATTTCTACTGTCTTTACTTCTCCAGTAAAACACAACTTAAACATTGTAGTTTTGTGGAAATAACTAAGAGATTGTATATGATACTTCAATATGTTTACCTGTGTTCCACTGGGAACTCTTTTTAATGAGAATTATATGTTTTACACATTTTTGATAAACTTCTCTATTAACTTTGATGCATTTGGTAAGCAGAAATCTTGGCATAGCTTGCTAAATTTTGTTAAAGTCAAAATATTTGTGAAAATATTAAGCAGTTTCTAAAATAAACCAGTATTGTACACAATGAACAGATTTATTTGCTTTATTCAGTGTAATAAATGATTAAAAAATAGAAAAACATTGATTCCTAGTGAAGGTAATCAGTGTGTTAAAAAAAAATCTCCTGTTCCATTTGAAGCTAAATAAAAACCACTCATTTACTTCCATTTCCTCTGCTTCTGTCTCCCTTTCTCATCTGCTAGTCCTGATGGCAACATGTAGCTTGCTGCCAGAAAGTTTTCTTCTCTTACTTTACAGAGATCTGATTTTTGTTCTTTTTATTCCATTTTCTTTTTATGCCACCTCAAAATAAAACTTGAAGTGTGCAAGAGATGTAGGATTTTGCTATATATCAAAATAGGGTGGGAAAGAGTTTCTATTGCCAATCCACAAACATACAGATGCAGCATATATTTAATAGTATCTAACAGTAGAATAATTTGCTATTGCAACAGGATATCAAATTTGTCTTTTCCTTTTTATCCCCTGATATACATTCATATGCCTCCGTTTTGGAAGGACTGAAAGAATATTTTCACACCCAGCTGCTTTATTGCTATCAGAAAACAGAAAACATCAAAAAGACCACTTTGTATTTTGGTGGCTCGTAGAGCCCAATGTGTTCTTTCTGCAGTACAGTATATGTATATTGTGGTTACAGCCACATACAGTGGTTGTAACTGCTCTGGATGATGACATTAAAACCAGCTGTTATTAAGAATACTCTTTCCAGTCTAGCTCCAGCTGCACTTCACCCCATGTCCTTTTTCTTTCAGAAATCATTCTCTCCATGATGGCAGATATATAATAAATAGTGCAGCACAATTGAAACCATTTTATTACCCATAGGACTGAGGTTGACAGTAAATTTTTATCCAAGAGCATTTTCATTACTTTTGTGTCTATTTATGTCCTACATTATGGTGAAAAGATATCAGAACTCTCTGTGAATATTGTCTAAGTAAATTTTGAAAAAAATACGTTTTCCTAATCAATTACTTAAGTTGCTTTTCAGAGTTTTTCCTCATTCAACCTGTTATAATTGCAAGAAGAATTTGCTATTGATCAATTTAACAAAAGTATGTTCTAATTGAATAGTGGCATTTGCAGTAGGAAGTTGTTAGTGGTTAGGAGTTCTGCCAGTAAGAGTGACAGGACTTGTGTGGGTCTTTTACTTAGATTTGTAGTGCCAAAAATTAACTGTTAATGGTTGAAACTGAATTGTGTTATTCCAAAATTATCCACATTATTTCCTTTATATTTCTCAAGTAATTTGGACATTATCAGAGCAGCATATTGGTCTATATTACTGGTCCACTCTGGTACAGGTGCTTTGGTATCTCTTTCAAATTGAACATTAAAGCCCATAAAGATTCCCTGATTTCTGACTGTGCATTAGCATTATATTCTATTTGCTGGACAAGTTCTTTATGCCTAATGAATATAACTGTTACATTGGATACAATATGCAATATATATTAACAAGATACTTCTTTCAGTGTAAATATATATTAAACACAAAATGTAAATTTTCAGGGTGAGAGTTGAGCTTTCTAAATGTCTCTGAAGCTGCTTGAGAATTTAGATACTTTAAATAGGAATAACTGGATTGTAAAATATTCTAAAACATCATTTCTGTCTCTTTGGTTTTAGAATTTTTTGCTTACCACTTTGATTTCAGTGTTCTGATAAAGAGCTTTATTAATTAATTGATGCTTAGAAGAACTGAAAATATGTTTTTTCCATTAATTGATTTGCACTGCAGCTGTAGATAGATGCATATTGGGAGGCTTATCTTTAAGGCTGTATAAAATATTTATTAACTGAGCTTCATCCCTGGGGTGTATGGCTATCTGTGGCATTATTTAAATGATTTGAGAGCACTTACTCTCACCACCTTTTGTGGTTTATTTTCTGAAATAATTTGACAATGTAGCCTAATTCAGTAATCATCTGTAGCCTTTGTAATAGTAGAGTATTTTCTTTGCACAGCACACTTTGGTCAATTTCTTTGGTTTGTAGGAGAAGCCTTATGAAATACATGGCATGCACATGATCACATTCAGTGACCTCTCACTGATAAGTTAAATTTTAAAATAAGTACAGAAATCCCCAAATCCCCAATAACTACCATTCTTTTTTTTGGGGAGTATTTTTTTTACAAGACTATTGGGCATTCCAGTTTTTAGTTAATGGCTAAGATAACCAAAAAATATTTTGGCACCTGTAACTATATCATGTGCTTTTCACTGAACTCCCAGAAATATGGTGCCTATATATTGAGACAATGCAAACAGAGAAATCTATGAAATATCTGTCATAGAAAAGTGTAATCATTTCACTACAAACCTGTTAAATATGGAAAAGCCAACAAAAAAAGCCATTACACAAAAAAGAAGGTAGATGGCAACTGTGTGGTATTGTTTTTGAATGCTCAATTAGACATCAGCAGCTTGCAGAGGCAGTCTCAAAAGGTTACTCAGGAAATGGTGGAAATCACCCATCATCTCTCATTAGTACTTAATGAGAGATGTTTTTCCAGACAGTTGCCTTAGTATTACAAGGGTTATGCAAGCTTGAAGCTGTTCCAAAGTCTATTTGTGCAGGTGGGTGATTAGAGGAAATATAAACTTGATAATAGTCATACTCAACTCTCTTGGATGATGCAGAAACAACTAAACAGACCCCCTGCTGCCACTGGAATGCACTTCACTGGTAATTAATTCCAAATACAATCCTGAAATAGCTGCCACATCCAAGACTGGGCCAGTTGTAGCTTCAAATGCTTTCAACAAGACAGTTGCAGATATATATTTACAATTCTACTCAGAGCAATGGTTATTCAGGTTTAAGTGTGTGGGAACCAAGCAAATTCAAAAGAGCAAAATCTAACAGTTGAGTCCAACCATTCTCTCTATGCATCCAATGTAGCTACCTACTGATTCTATTATTCACTATTCCATCTGTTCTTTTGAAATGTCTCTGGTAGTGTTTGTTCCTTGAAATCCTGAAATGCATGATTGTCCTTATCTGTAGTTTGTAGATTTATTCCATATTGAATAGTCATGTAACAGAGAAGATTTCCTGTGGGTATTTAGTCAAGTTAAAACAATTTTAAAGTTGAATCCTATGCTGTGGGTAATTACTTAGTGCTGTTTGAGGCTACTCTCTAACATGACTGTTTTTGTTATCTGCCCAACAAAATAGGAGATTTTCTAATTTTTTTTTCTGGATTTCCTTATGAACTGCCTAATTTACTATATGCAATTGCTGTTAATCTTTGTAATGGGTCCCCCACTTACAGGAGACAATGCATTTTTATCACACATGCTGTCCAAGAAGTCTTACACATGGCATCTGTGAATAAAATCAGTGTGGTTCCTGCTCTGCCCTGTTTGAGGTCTGTTAGTTCTTTCCTATCTGATGGCCTGAACTCCTGCCTCGTAAATCTGCTCTTGCTGGAATCCAGCGGCCAAGAGTGATCCACAGCGAGTGGATCAAGCCCAAGTGCTGTCCTCACACATTCATACACACATATTTTTACTGAAGTCTGTGGTTTTGGTTTAGAATAATGGGTTGATTCTCCTCACTCTGCCTTAGAAAGGGTTGTTAATGAACTCTCTACAAGATTTAGGGCATCACTGGGCCCAAATTCTCTTTACCACTCAGAATCAGATTTAGATGATTTGTATGTGGGCCTGTGTCTGTCTCTCACTTATAGATCAAGCTCAAAGATTTCCTGAAGCAGAATCAGGGAAGTTTCTTTGTCTCCTCACCATGAGGTTATCAACATATCCCTGATAAAGCATCCATATCTTTGATTATCACAGGAATCAGAAATTGCTGGTTTATCTGTCAATCCAGTAAGATTGTAAGTGGCAATTCTTTTTTCATTCCAGTTATAAAGATATAAATAGACAGAGGCATTCAAACTTTTTTTTTTCTAAAGACAGATTCAAATCCATAGAAATTGCCAGACTAGATAAGAGTTTTCTAATAGACTAGCAAATTGAGTCTGCTATAATTGATCAAACTTAATTCTGTCTTGTTACCACACTAAAAAGCATTTTGAACCCAGATGTCACTGAGCCATCTGGACCTTTATCTACATTTCTGCATTATCCCTGATGCTGGGGTGCCCAAAACAGATGCAGGATTTTGATCTACCTTCAAGTAGTTTGAAGAATTGCGTGAAATATTCCACACTGAGCAGATCTTTAGGAAGCTATTACTAGTCATATGGTGCCTTTGCATTTGTTGTCCATTTATTTGTGCAGGTGTCTCTCTATATATTTATGTGTATGTATGTTTATGCACATTCATTTTCCACCCTTTTCTTTTTTTCCCTCCCAGATTTGCAGTGAACAAACCTATCCAGTCCCTGAGTTTGTAGTATACAAGGCCATAATGATTAGGCTTTGTGCTTTAAGTATTTTGTTCATGCCTAGTATTGTCTTTTCAGATGTCTTAGAATTTAGTGTAAGTATTTAAACACAGCATTAGGTATGTAGTGTATAATCTGGGTTATTGCTGGTCCATACCTCTAAAGTGAAATATACAGCTCTTCCATTTCTATAGAAACTTGTAAAACTGAGAATATAGTATTTATGTGACTCCACAAATAGTTAGAATATGGAAATAAAATAGGTGGAGTATACATTTGTATTTTGGCTCAGAGCACTGGATGTTAATATGAAATAAAAGACATCATTTGCAGTTACTGTTCATTTCTTCAGTCACAGGCCAGCTTTGGAGCACATAAACCAGATTCCTTCTGGATCTGAAGCTCCATTTTAGGTGGGTACCATAGGACCATAGGGTCCTTCTGGAAACTGGAAGTTGTGAGGAGCATGTATGGTGAGGGTGTTTGGTAGAAGAAATAAGTTGCTAGATAGTGCTAAGAGTTCAGACCCACATATATTTTAAATGGAGTGTCATGCAGATGAACTGCTTTTGATCTGCTGATCCATTGCCATTACACTAAGTTGTAGAAATAACTGATGTAATAGCTAATACAGACATAACTGTAAATTTTGATAAGGATGCTAGTATGTTTCTACAATGAAAGTAGAAAACTAGATTAAGTGTGTGCTCCATTTTAAAGATTTATTTCAGAGGTGGAATCTAATTATAACTATATTTCTGGAATATGGGCTGTGTCTGGCTTTTGATATTTTGCTTGCAGTAAGTGTTCTGGTTGGTGTACTTAATATTGCCTGATAGTTAATATTGTGGCACTGTATACATATAGTGCCTTTTCTTTGAGTACATTATAAGAAAAAAATATCTCTTAGAAAATTTTCAGTGTGCAGTTTGTCCTCACAGTACATAGATAGTGGGAATGAAAATGTCAATGAAGCATTTGTTGAACTCTGATGTTAGATCTATTGTTTTCCATGAGGGCATTTTTCATTGTGCAGTGTGCTCTCTAAGAAAAAAAGACATATAAAACTGACTACTGATGTCACACAGCACAGGAAAAGGCAAAATTTCCTGTGTATGGCTTTTTTTTAATCATCTCAGTTAAACAGTTGACATTTTATGTTTTTGTCTGACATCTTAGAAGACAGCCCTAGAATAACACCTTAGTTTGCTCTTACAATATGCTAAAAGGCCACATTCATATATTTTCTTTGTTCTATTCTATTCCTTTTGCCCTGAAATAAAGAAAATCAAGAATTTCAAGTCCTCAGTAAGCATCTTCAAAAATAAGAATAAGCTTCAATTATGTAGACCTTGTGACAACTTCTCATGTGTGATGGAGGAGGGAAGGAATATTGTTAGTACACACTGCAGTTCATTGGGTTTTAGCTGCTAGATGATCCCTGGAGCCTGATGTTATCTGACTTACACAGAAACATCTAGATTATTGTAACATGAGCCAGGAACTAGAAGAGAATGACAGTTGTAAACACTCCCCTGTTGGCCCCATCTGTAGCACCTATCAGAAATTCAGCATGAGACCTAATTCTTCCTGGGTAAATTTGGTAGTTTAAGTTTTCAAGTTCTATTTGCCATTAAATGCTTTTCTGAAACTTGCAGTGTTGCCAATATAGTTACCTGAAAGGGGAAAAAAATTGGTTTAATTTTGTCACCAGGGAAAGTTAAAACATGTTTATTATATAATTTTAATTCCAAAGAAAATACATTCAAAGATTCTCTTAATGATACTATAAGTACTGTATACATAAACAGACAGGTCCTACAAATTGGTTGCAGGAACTAATTTGATGGTGTTGTTCTCTCTCTGATGGAGCAGACCCAGGTAGTAAATCATTATTGGTTGCCTAATGGGAACATCCTACTGTGAAAATAAACAGCTGTCCACAATAAAGAAATTGTTTACAAGAAACCATTACATCTCAGACACAGCCCCTTGAGAAAGAAGGGAAGGCGTGAAATACTGAGCATTTGGATGTTTTTTCTGGGCTGTTTATTTTTTAAAAAATTATACAGCTACTTTTTGCAGATTTTTGTTTTTAGACTCTATAAACATGATCTTTTGTTTGTATTGCTGCTTAATTTTGCTTGGAAAGAAAGACCGTAACTACTCTTTTCTGAGATTGCTGCATGTTGCTGAATTGATTATGGTTGTATTTACTCATTGGAGCTGGAGAACTTTTTTTCAGCTCTGTCAAGTGGGGTATGTAACAGCCCTGTTCCCCATCCTGTATGCCTTCCAATAAATTTTCCTTCCAAGACTGTCACACCCAGTCAGTTCAATGCCACTCGTGTGGTTCTGTATGAAGGAGCAAAGCCTGGCCTTCAGTGAGCTGCTACTGAACAGGGTCAACAAGAACTCTTTCCTATGCAAAGACCAAAACCTTGCTCTTAAAACTTGACTCCTCTCTTAACCTTTTCTGCATATTTAAAGTGTGGTTAACCTGAGCTGAGGTGACTATCAAAAAGGCTTTGGAACAGAATAAACCATCTGCACCAATCTACATTTCCTATGATGTGTCCTTTGAGTGATCCATCCTTGAGATACTTCTGCCTCTGCAAGACTGCCTGATTGCACTTGCAAGGCTTTCCTGTGCTAAATAGCTCAAGGGCAGTTGTGCTAAGCAAGGCCACACAGGCTCACAGGGAAATAGTGACAGAAAGCCAGGAACTGCTGAAGTATGGAGGAGTTTGTGCTCTTTATAGCTTTAGCTGTTTGTCAGAGACAATCATTCTGTTTGTTTCTCACAGCAGTGAGTAAATAAGTGCACTAAGTGCACTTAGCTGGATTCATGTGGAGCATTTCTCACTTTAGAATTTATTTTTTACCTTCCTATATATGGTGTCTTTATTCCCACGTTTCTTGACAGTAGTATAGTCCCTTGTTTGGTGTCTCCCCAAACAGAGGGCAGGGATATCTTAGAGCAACTCTCTGATTCCTCTGTAAGGGAGGTTTATTGGTTATTTTCTATCTGTCCATAGAGTGAAAGAAGATGCTGTTACATAGTCTGGAACAAAAGAGGCTGAGACTTTCAGCTCGCTTAAGGTGCTACTCATATCTAGCCTTTGTCCTCATTATGAGATTTTCAGAGTATGGCAAGGCTTTAGAGGTTTCTCTTCTTGTCAAATCCCTATTCCTCCTTTGGAGAGCTGAGCTTTCAAATCACAGAATACGCATTTACATGGTGCACATGAGCAGTTTTAGAGTTAGACAGCAGGTCAGGCAGGAAAGAATATGAGAGACTTAAAGGCCCTCTAAAATGCTATCAAAATTCTTCCATGTCAGTTATATTATTGTAAGAATTCATTTTCACTTCCTTTCTAAGGCTGTGTAAAATTTGTTTTGATGCATTGTATTAACACACATTTATTAGTTCATGAAAAAAATTACTTTTGATCCAAGCTTTCTGTGCACACTTCTGATGAATCAGGAAGAATTTGTCTGTGTGGTAAGACTGCACACCTTTAGGACTTGCAATCTCAATGAGATACTTTTTAAAAAAGTTGGACTTTCCTGTTTCTGTGAAAGGGAGGGTTCACTCTGTCAGGTAACACCTGAGGTTATTTACAGGATGTCTCCATTCTGGATGTCTGTTAATCTGCCATCTGAATTTTTGTTTATGCTTTCAGTAGGTGCTGTATCACTATTGCTGAAACATTCCAACCTGACATTTGTTTTAGAAGAATAAATTGTCAATCTGTATTTTATTAGAAGCATTGACTAGAAACCTCATCCAGTTACACAGTGTTTCTGCAGGAAGAATCCTGCAGGTTTCCTAGAATCACTCATGCTGTGAAAGTATCTGTAAATTGGAAAGGCCATCAGGTTTACATTCCTGAAACTATTCCCCTTTATCCTATCTTATCTCTGTTAATGTGACTGGGTATTTCCTTTCTTTCAATATCTCTGTTACCCTTCCAAGAATGCTTTCAGGTTAGTAGGACTGAGAGAGAGAAGCTTCTGTCATGGCTCTCACAGAGGCGTTTGTGACTTGTGCAAAGAGAGGAGCTCATCTGTGCCCCTGTTGGTCAGGCAAAAATTGTCCAGCTTAAGAGAGCTGCTTTTGCTTATTGATGTTTGGGTTTTTCTGGAGTGGATTTGTCCACAGAGTGGAAGCACATATTGGACAACTGCCACAATCACAAATAAACTCGTTTTCTTTGGTGTACCCTTCAGGCTGTCAGTTGAGGCCCACGGACATGAGATTTGTCACCATTGTCTTGATGCAGAGCTTCAGGTGTAACAGCACATTTAGGAGCATGGAGCACATCTTTGCAACTCACAAAGGTGCTCAGTAAATTCCCAGGCACTGTAATAACCACCATAATCACACACAGGCAATGGCACTTTCCCCAGAATCTGAAGTAAAGCATTTCTTTACTGATACAATTCTAAAGGTCTTAAGTAATGTGGAGTTTTTTGCCTTTTGCTAAGTTATTCCAGTGACTGGATACTCTCACAGCTGAGAAGCTATTTCGTAGTCCTCTCTATCCTCTGATCTGATTTTCACTAACTTTACATTGATCAAACAGCATTAAGAACATTTAGAGAAGATAAGAATGATATTTTAAGTCCTTTTAATGGTCCTTCACAGTGCCATAAAATGCTAACAGCAAAATATGTCCAAAGAACAGTTTGCCATGCAGTTTCCCACACACATGCAGGTGTGCAGGTATTTTTAAGCCAGCTGTAGGTTATCTGGCTGAGGTACTGCTGGAAAGGAAGCTACTGCACTGCAGAACTCTATGGAGCATGCAAAATTTACCTGAGAAACTGAGCATATATTCATGTAATTAGTCCTTGCTGGTCAGTTTTGCTGATCACAATGTTGAGGAAAGCTGTCAGTGATGGCTGTTAGCATATTCTAAGTTAGTATGTGTTTTTATAACATTTAGAGCTTAGTCATATGTGTTAGAATTTTCCAGGATGAGCTCAAAGTTGCATTGTAAATCTTCCTTTCAATTCACCCATGTCATAGCAATAATATTTAGATTCACAGTCAATAATTCAAGGTAATGAAAGTAAAATATTCATGCTTGGTTTCCACTTCATTTTGTTTAGGTACTGAGAGAATGCTGTATCTTGTCTTAACATAGCATGAATTTATGGGCTGAAAAAATAAGTGTAGATATGCAATATGTTCCTTAACAAAGATATTTAAATTATATTAGGTTTTTTAAGTTTAAATAATGTTCTGAGTAACCTTCTGTTTTCAAAGTTCTTTTTTATTTTAAAATATACAAAGTATTTGTAATTTCACGTAGATGTTATTTTTATTCACAGATAATGCACCTCAGGTAGCAATTACTGCACCAGGATCTGGTAACCATAGAAACAGCTCTACAGGCCCAACACCTGACTGCTCTCCTCCATCACCAGACACTGCACTTAAAAACATAGTGAAAGTCATACGTCCTCAGGTAGGTGCTCACCATCAGCATCCTCTTATTTGTTGTGTTTCTCCTTTTAATAGCAGGCTGTGATGCACGTATTCTAAGAGGATGTTATGGTTTTACGCATTTGAGTAGGTCAAAGACATAAACAGAACACAAAATACTTTTTCTTCTTAAAAATCAATCTTAAGAGCAGAAGAGGATGAAATATTTTATGGGCCCAAATGTACAGAGAAGTATCCATACATATTTCTTATAGTGCTAATAATGAATGAAGTCCTTATGCAGTATTTTGTATTTTTGCAAACTGTTACTTTTCTTTCAAGGTTATGTTCTGATTTTATCAGTATTATTTCCATATTACTTTTTCAGGTTTACTTTCTTCTTTCTGCATCTCCATTTGTTTGAAGTTATAATGCTTCATACCTTTTTTATTTTGCTTTCCCATATAGTATTACTTATGAACTTCCATCCTTCCTAACTGTCCATATTTCTAATACTGTTTGGGGAAAAAAGATGCATAATGTGTGTAAAACTTGAGTGCTCCTTATAATTCTTTAAGGAGTGCATCTCTTTAAAACCAAAACTTTAAAGTAAATAGATGTTAGAACTTGAATGAGTAATAACGAGTTAATCAGCATAGAGGAGTTTATTTTGGAATCGTGGGATCATGGGATAAGTCAGAAGAAACCTTGATTTGATCTATTTCCTTGTTTAAAAAGCCATGACATCAGGTGTGCCAAAGCTAGCTCGGACAACTAGCTGAATTGACTAATTGTGAAACTTTTTTAGTGTCAACCAAAAGAACTTCATCTCCTACTAATTTTGGGTTCAAGTGTAGCCATCTGTTCTTTATTGCTGAGCTGATCTCTGCAGCTGAGCCACTCTGATGCTATTGGATGCAGGCTTTGTACCATCAGTATGTCACTGGCATTTGTTTTACTTGAGGAGTAAGCTGATGGACACGTGATATTTTCCTAGTTGTATAGGTCAGGTTGTTTTGGTACCACACAAGTGGCTGTGTCACAGTGTTGAATGTGAATCTTCCTTTCAGCACTTGTTGGAGCACACAGTTCAGAAGGTCTTGCAGAATTAAAGGTAATTAATAGGTGCACTTGCCATTTCTGTCAGGTTTCCTATGGCTGACAGTGTCACTGTACAATAATTCGATTGGCAGGCTGGTGCAGACCATTCCCTTCTGACACACCATAGTTCAGCTTCCACATGCTGGTTTAAATCTAGACTGCAGAGGGTCTAAAATTACATTTTCTTCTATTCTTTCTTTTTATAGTTGTTTCTCATTTTGCTTGTTTCTGTAGTGTCTCTGTCCCTCCCACCCTACATCAGTCTATAGTACTGAAATGCCTCCTTCCCTCCAAGCTGTTTTTTATAGTAGGCGGCAAACAAACAGAAAGGTAATGAAATATTGTTGAAACAAGCTGTTGTGTGATAGTTTATTGAAAATAGCATTTAAAAAGCTCTTTCCATCATGATATTGCCAACAGATGGACCCAGAATACCTCATGGTGATGTTCTCCTGCTAGTTAACTCTGAATGGATTCAGCAGATTCTGGGGAGCTATTTTCAAATTTAAATTATTCCATTTACTGACTCACAGTGTTCCCATCATTCTGCAGAACAAAAGCTAGCTCTATGATATATATGGTTTACCACATTTCCTAAAATGTCTCTCACGTGGCCCTACACATGGCATGCTCCCTGTCCAGAAAACAACAGCAGACAGGCATAATGTATGTTGTAAGGCTATGTGCTAATACACAACATGTTAGATATGCTGTAGCATTCAGATCCCATTATACTTCTCCTTTTTACATGTGTTTTATGCTCATCCCTCAGTATCCTTTTTTCCCTTTGTTTTTGTTTTTTATCTAATCACCTTCCCCTAAGACCTCAGCTCAAGAATTTAGACAAAGAAGTTGTAGGTATTTGCAATGGGCTGTTTGCTAACCATTAGTGTTCATTCTGCTTGCATATTTAATTCCTTTATTCCATTCAATTACACAGCAAGCTCTTTGAAGGGTAGCACAATGGGATTCTATTCCTGACTGACCTCTCAGCATTCATGTAAAACTAATGAATACTGTTGCACAATGTATGCAAAATAATTAATTTGCTGTTGACTGCCAGGGCCTCTTTGCATTTTTCTAACAAAATTGATTGATTTCTAAGAGTTCTAAACCAGAGATCATATAGATTTCCAAATCAGCTCTCTCTTCCTTCCCTTTTTCATGTCTCGTGCATCCAGCATGGGAAAGTGCGAGTAAAGGCAGAAAGGGGAACTCTTCAGCAGCCAGCTTTGCATGAAGCAGGCTTTGGCAGCTTGGATGGAATAGCCAGGGAAGTCTGGCCCTTCAACACATATTTTAATTTATAGCCTTACTTATCTTTCCCACAGGGTTGTACATATAATGGTTTACCAGCAGTGAGGAGAAACACTGAGTTGCTATGCAACCAGGACAAGAGGACACAGTCTTAAGGTGCATCAGGGGAAGTTTAGGCCAGACATAAGCGGGAATTTCTTCACAGAAAAGATGATTACACACTACAATGGATCACACCTGGTGGAATGATCATCCCTGGAGGTGTTTGAGCATTGAGTTCAGTGCCACAATACCACCCACCTCTACTGCCTTCAGTCCTCAGGCTGGCATACTTAACAGTACCTCAGGGATCTGTGCACTCTTTATCTGTGCACCTCAGCTATGGCTTGTACCTGTGATCTAGTACTTTGCAAATAAGTTTCTTCTTTTCAAATTTTCCCATGGTCAGTCTCTTTAAAAAAAAAGCTTTGTAGAAAAATTGCATATAGGCAGAAATGAAGTAAACAGAATTTAGCTCAGATCTGGATTTGCTTGATCTTTTTTTTTTCCTGATTGTCCAGATGAGACTTACGAACTTTTTAACTCTTGAATTGCTAGTTAATGGAGACTTTGAGAAAGTAATACACTTTCAAATTAAGGACATATGCCACTGTGTATACTCACAGCACATGGGATCCAAAATAAGATGTGGAAGGAGAACATGTAGATAAGTCTCCTTCAAGTTTTAACTTGGTTACATTAGTACATAGAGTAAATATAACTTAGCTTACCAGACTGTAATTTTAGAAAGTGATAGTATTGTTCTATCATGGTTCCTGTAGCTTTCAGTCTGGAAGAAGCATGAAGAAAACTAAAAAGCTTGTGATGCTTCATATATTTTTTGTATTAGCTACTCGGTTTAATAACCTTCTCCTTATTTATTTGTTTGGCTCCATTTGAAAAAATAAACTGTACCCATAGAGGGAGAAAGAGCTTCTTTTTTCCTATGAGATTCTTTCTTTTGTGATGTTATTTACTTGTGGGTCTTGGGCCAATTCTCATAAAACTGAGCTCTGATTTTTCACCTTTAAATTTATTTATAAATGTAGCCCAACAATTGCATGTTGTCTTCTTGTCTTTTTCAGATATGTTTCAAATGGCTTACTGTAGGTACAGCTTTTGACATTGAAATGTGGACTATTTAAAAGTGACTTTGATTTTATCTATCTTTGATTTTATCTATATTTTCCTTATTTTATGTGAATAAATTTCCTAAAAGTGTTGTTTCAATGCTATTAAGAGAATTTCTGGTAGGAGGACAAAGGAACAAAGAATTTCAGTGTTTCTGACATGATGAAATTTCATAATCTTGTTCTTTCTGGTTTTATTGCTAAGATCTGCAATAATCTATTCATCATAATATCTTTTTCTTTTCTTCTCCTATCAATATGGATGTGCTGTCTTAACAGGAATCAGAATTTTTTCTCATTTATCTTTTTTAACCTCTGTAAGTAAAGTTGCAATTCAATCTGTGGCTCCTCATTCATCTGGCTAAGACATCTATGACTATAATAGCTGCTAATAGTTTAAACATTAGCAGGCAAAAGAAATTGTCTCCTTTTTCTGCAAGTTCTAACAGAATCCTGCAGGACATTGTAGCCTCTGTAGCCTATCCCACTTGTTTGGGCTACCATGACTGTTTTTGCATGCACAGTCAAACCTGTGTATATGTGGTTCTTTGAGGCACAGGGCAAGACAGGGACCAGGACAATTCCACTCCCTGTTCAGCCTGAACATGAATGGACAGACCATCTATAGGGGATGTGTGCTCCACAGCCTCCCTAGCTGACTTTAAAAGTGACAATAATTTGCATTCAATGAAATTACTGATCATTCTTTTTGCAGGTAGGTGCAGGAATTACATTGAATACAAACAAACAATCAAACAAAAATTGTCTTGAAGGAAACTCTGGAAAATCACAGTTACAGAAAATAAATTTTCAGAAAAAATGGTTCTATAAACAGCATTTTCAAGTGGATGAGTGTCACTATTTCCCCATGTTGAAACAATGAAACTATTTCTGCCTGGTTCCTTCCCTATGCTAGCACCATGCTGTGGTTTTCTTAGTTGTTCACATATGAAATGCACGCCTTGTCACAGTTGGCTTGAGTTGACACGTCCCTGTCTCTGCCAGCTTAGTGAAATCCCTGCTAGAGGTTGTTGCACCAGTGCACAACACCATGAGAACTCTGTGTTGCCTCTGCTGAACTTGTTTTGCACCACACATACACACACAATCTGTTTTGTTACATTTTACCACAAAAAGGAGGGATGGAGAGCACTGTAATGCAATAAATTCTCTCCACTCTGAATGAGATCACAGGACAGCAGGAGTGCAAGCACCTTCTATCTTCTATGAGCTGCTTTCTGTGCTTATCTCCACTTACAACATGCTCAGCCAGGCAGGGAATAACCTGGAAAATCACTGTGAAGAAAGGCTGTGCAGGGACATGGTGCTTCCTGTTCAGGTGCACACTTCTGCTGCTGCCATGTTTCGGTGCTGGACTTTGTACTGTGTGCTCAGCAGAAGAGGCAGATAAGACTTAAGAAAAACCAAAACAATTTACTGAGAGTTAGGATTTTGTGGGGGATCATATCCAAGGTAAAAGCCACTCCCGTGTACATGTTTTCCTGAAGTTCTGGAAGATGCTGAGCATTCCCCAAACCCTCTAAAATAAAAATGCACAGTGCACAATGGGAAGTTTTAGTGCTTATCCTTTGAGTTCCTGGTCTGGAGATTTTCCCTGGATGCCATTGTGATTCCAAAGCTGTGTATATCTGTTAGGGCTGCAAGCATATTCAGGTGGTTGTCAGCAGTCAGTGACCTTGATTCTAGCTATGTAAATATATTTCAGATTATTCTCTCTGTGGCAGTGAATGCCTATACAAATCTACTGCACACAGTTTGATGTCTTCTCATTCTAATGATGTTGAATAAAAAATAAGGCTCCTAAATGGCCCTTGGAAAAAAAGGGAGCAAAGTCGAGTAAGAGATATACTGTCAATGCCATTAAGATATGGTTAGCAATTCATCTATGTATGGCTGAAAATAGGACACACGTTATAAAATAATTTTATTCTGGAATACTGAGTACCAAACACAAAAAAAGGTTGTGATTGGAATTGTCTCACAGGATTGATTCCTACACACACCTCTCCCCCATCACACCCCCCACCTGTTTTACCACAGCATTTCTGGGTGTAACTGCTCCAGAGAAGAATATTTGGAGAAAAAAAAAAATCCCTGGAGCATAATAGATACTCTGAGACTACTTAGTAACAGCATTAAACAAAATATTATTGAAGAGATGCATTGTAAGAGATCTCGTCTGACAAGTAACTATAAAACATAATTCTATTTATATATTTTAATTAGATCTAATAGGAAAACATAAACACATCTATCCAGTATATGGTACTAATGAACACAGCAGTGTGTGTTAGTGCATTTAATTAAAGTTCAACAGGATACTAAAACACAAGTATAAATTAAAGCAGAGCAACATTCTATTGTGAAGAGTGTTAAGTTTTCAGAATATCAGTTGTGCATGCATAGGTCTTTCTTGGTTGAAGTTGGTTACTTACCTAGAGAGATTCTCTAGGTTGTGATACCTGATTCAATATAAACACAAATCATGCAGAAATATAGAACATTTTTCCTATATGAACTTGTAACAGGTGAAATACTGTTTTTAAAGGTAGTTCAGATACTGAAAGGCACATTTATGCTATTAAAATGAGCTTTAGCTCTGCAGAGTTGTCATCTACAGTGCTGAATTATGAGCACAGTCCCGGGTATAATTTTGGTAGTGTACAATTTTCTTTCTCCAAACATATCCACTGTCAGGCCTGATTTGTGATTTGAGTAGACCAAGCACCAATCCTGGTAGATAATTCTGCTTTGAAGACTTTTCTCTGACACCTAATGAAGTTTAATTTTAGGGCTGGGAACAAATCCGTGCCAGTTGTCCTGCTCCTAGTACACAAAATGCTTGGAAACAGTAACACAGTCAGAATTTGGAAGATTAAAGCCTTACCTATTGTGCCTGGATGGGTTTCTTACATTATATTCTTAGCATTTTCATTTGTTTCTCTAGTATGGGGGAGTTTTGAGCATCTTAGTTACTCAGTAACCCTTTATCACCATTTGAAAATGCACATTTTCACATGTGCATGTTGTCTGTAGCATGCAGCTTAGAAAAAAGAGCCATCACTTTGACCCTTCAAAATTTATGATATAAAAATGTCATGATACCAGTCATTTTCATAATCTGCACGTGAAAAGGGGATGTTACTAGCAGCTGGAAGCCAAGCTTTTTTTGAAGAAAATGGTCTTATAACCATTTTCCAACTGTTTCAGTAAAAATATCACAATCTTTGAAATATTTGAAATTTTTATAGCTGAAGAATGAGACATTTCTGTTATTTATGAAATTTATCTCTTGCTATTTGGATCTCATTTCAAGCAATGTTTTTGCCAGGATAGGTGTAAGTGTGTGTCTTCAATCTGGTCACATCTATCAAGGAAGGAAACCGCTCCAAAGGTATTGCAGTTTTTGGCATTCAGGATTGCTGCTCCTCAGAACCCACAGCTGCAATGTGGTTGCAAATAAAAATAGAAGGCAAGGAAAATAGAAAGTGGAAGAAGATCAACTTTTTCCCTTATTTATTTCCTGTGTGATTTGTCATCTGAGATAAGACCATGGATTGAAGGGACAGCAACCCTCTGACCTTTAATTACATACTCCAGTGCAGGGCTTCTAAGGCAGAGCTAGGAAAACGAGCACAGAGGAGAGCAGAAAGTGCTGTGTCTGTGTGGGCAGTCACAGCACAGCTTCCTGACCACAGGCTACACAAAAGAGTCGAGTCTGTGTCCTTCCTGAGCATGTCACTGACAGGGGCATGATCCAAGGATGCTGAGGGACCATGGCATTACTCCAAAGTAGTGTGCACTTGCTGCTCATGCAGGGTGCAAGCAGTGTCTTTCTCTAAATTAATAATCAATCAAACTGAAATTGCTAGGACTTGGATGCTATGATGTCATTAAAAATTAATTTAGTTTTAGAATGCATTATGCTTTGAGTATTGTAAAGGATCTACAGTTTAAAACAGTGAAAGCTTTTTTTTTCCTTTTTTTTTTTTTTTTTTTTTAATATCTCATGACCCTGCAAGCTCCCTGTTGTGGCTGCTTGGGATATATTAGTTGCCAGCCTCTGTGTATTTTCTGCTTTCTGCTCTTAAACTAAATTAAAATGTTGACAAGTAAAATCAAGAATGTCAAGATGGGTGCTGAAGCTGCCTATATTTTATTTTTAATTGTTGTCATAAGATATAGTTTTGTGAAATGAAAAAAGAGAAAACTGTATCACCATATTAAAAAGAAAATGTGTCTTCAGCTTGTTCAACATGGTATTTTGAGGCATGACAGAATAATTGATTCAGTAGTCTAGTAATAATTCAGTGTAGTTCTGCACTTCTAGGTGACATAGATAAATCAAACGCAGATGCATTGTAATCTCCAGTTTTTGCAATTTCAAGGCTACTTGATCACTTAGCTTAGATCCTATAAATCAAATAAATCTTGACAGCAGCATTGATTGATGAGAATGTATCAGAACTGATGATTTCTGCAAATCAAACTGGAGACAGGAGAAAACAAGGAAGCCTGTCCTGTCACAGGCTCTTTACTCAGAAAACTCTTAATGTATTGGGATTTTATGTAAGCGTACATGAGCAAAAGAGACAAGGATAGAAACAGAAATGGTATGCTGGAATGTCAAGGCAAAAGACAGAAACCATAAAAGTTGATGTGAAAGTTGTGTTTGAAAGGGAGGACAGAGGTTAAAATTGAATGCATTCAAGGACAATGAGAGGGATGTAGTGACTGTAAAGTCAGTGTGAGATGGGACCATGAAGGAGTTTGTTTGAGAGACCTTGATGGCAAAACCACAGAGAAAGCAGAAAAGCAAATTTTGGAAGACCAAATAGAACTGGAATCGACTGGATACTGTGCAGGTCTTTTTCAAGTAACATGAGTAGCTTTGGAAGGAATATAACAATAGATAGGACAAAACAAAAGAGAGGTGTCCAGAGAAGTTGTGGATGCCCAATCCCTGTAAGTGTTCAAGGTCAAATTGGATGGGGCTCTGAGCAACCTGGCCTAGCTGAAGATGTCCCAGCTTATTGCAGGGAGTTTGGATTTAATAGCCTTTAAAGGTCCCTTTCAACTCAAACCATTCTATGATTCTATAAAAGGGAAAATGAGTGTATAGAAATAGAATGAGATTTTAGAAGGAAGAAAGCTGGAGAAAGGAAAATTTCTGAAGTAGGAGTGAGTTGATCACAGAATTGAAAGAATTGAATCATCTGGGCAGGTGTCAAAATGAAGGATTTAAGTGGTCACCTAAGTACACTCACATGGTGTTACATATATGTGAGATGAGCCTGGGGAAAGGGGCTGTAGCCCCTTGCTTTCTTTGGTAAGTCTGTATTTCATGTGCTAACTAGAATTTGAGAATATAAGTGCAGTTCTCTCTTCTATCATACGTTTTCTGCATGATGTATTACAATGAAACCAGTTTCTACATTATATAGGGCAGCTGGAATTTGCCCAATGCAGAATTTCCTTAGGCCCATTGGTTCTCAGTGTTTTAACAAACCACACATCTGTCTCTTGGGAAAGCTCTGTACCCTTGTTCAGCATCTGTAAAATAGAGTAACTAGCTCGTCCATAGTACAGAGTCTTGTGAGAATTAATTTTTTTAAGACTATAATAGTGCTATGTACACAAATCCCTAAGGTAAAAGAAGGTGAAGTCAAGCTTGTATTACAAAGTATACTTCAAAGCTGAAGAAATATTTTGGTGTTAAATTGAGAAAGGAGTTTTGCCCTACTGCCTCTGCTAAATGTTGTAAGAAATATTTGCATGATCCCTTGCCTGCTCATAGTGTTACATGCTAGTCATGGTAGCATTACAGAATTTGCATTCAAATTCTATTAATGCAGGCATTAAGTCTTCGCTTTTTAATAGAAAAACAATTCAATATGTGTATTGATGCTTGTTTTCTGCAGTTTCAAAGGGGTATCTTTTACTGATATATGTTCACTACAGACCAAACATGAAAATATTTTTGTTAGACCTGATTTTAAAGTTATTTAAATCCTATTATTGCAATGTCTTTAAAGATTTGTACTGATATATTTTTGCTTATGCATTGAATAGATGTATTTATTAGCCTGATTTGATATGATATTTTAGGATAGTGTAGGGTTTTCTAGGTTGGTATTATGACAGTTGAAATATTATTTGTGAAGAAATGTCTTAAAAGTAAATGTGAATCATTAGAGAGATTTACACATAACAAGTAGATGAAACACATGAATGTAATGAATAAAAATCTACTTAAGGACAAATCTGCATGCTATGTAGCATGTTTATTGGGTGAAGTGAAGCCATAAGTATATCAGAATTTCACAAGGGTTATCTAAACTTGTCCAGATCTTTGGAGTAGTACAAAAGACATGTAATGACAAACCTGTCTTTGAAGAATGAAAGAAGCATTATCTCTTTGGACAGAATTTTGTGTTTGTTTTTCACAACTATGAAATCTTGAGCCCTGACCGAATTATGGCTTTCAATATAATAAATAATCTTAAAATTTTTCAGAAGCTATCTCAGGTGCTCTTGGTAAATGTAGTCAAAGAGTGGCTTTGGCAGGTGCAGTCAGCAAACCAAGGTTACTGCCAGTAAGGCTGGAATTTGACTTTAAATTCTAAGAAAAGATTTCTAGAATGTGTCTAGATGTGAGCGGGATGTGAGATTAAATCTAGGACTGAAACACCTTTGCTTTCCTTTCTGTATATAAGAATCTCTGTCTGATTTAGAGACCTAATCTCCCACCATGCTTAGGACAGATGCAGGATTCAATTCAGTTACCTAAAAGCAGGAATCTAATGTCATTTGAGGTGCTATAGAGGTGTCCTTGGAATGCACGTGGAGACTGTCAAGTATTCTACAGGGCATATATAGGGGAGACCTGCACTCTTCTGAATGGCAGCTGGAGGCCAGGTGGGATGCCCTAAGGAATCTGCAGTGATGGGAGATACCTGCATTAAAGCAAGGGAATCAATACCAAGGGGACTGGGGTGAGGTGAATTGTTCTCTGAACTCTTGACTTTATTGATTAGACCTCAACTGACTGCTCTGGGAGCTTTAAAGCCCAGAGTAGATGTAAATAGCTATGTTGGAAACTTAGTTGATGAAATTGGGAATGGAATTTAATCCTAACTGTGGAAAAAAGATTGATTTATTTCTACTGGCCTTTGTGTTGGTTTTTTTTGTGCAAATGGCTCTTTAGAGAGATAAAGGCAGAGAGATACCCTCAGCACAAACTGGTTTACTGAGTCTATCATAGCATATATAAATGAACAACTACTGTACTTATACAGCATAACATTTTACAGGACAAAAGTGCAAAAATTCCTCTAGTTCCTCTTGTTTCTTAGTTAGCTGCAAAGGCTTAGGTGCTGGATTCCTTACTAATTGTGTAGAAAATATTATTGGCATATATTGGCAGATGGACCTTGTTAACTTCAAAAAGTACAGCAGCAGTGTAATGCTGGGGGGTACTAGAGGCTGAGAGAGGTTCCCTGCAGAAGCCTTAGATTGGAAAGAAATATTAAACTGAGATATGTTTCTCTGAATCAGTACTAATAATGCCCAAAGTCCAAAATAAGATAGTGGAAGGACAAATGATGTATCAGATGCTGCTATTCTGCCTCCAAGAAAGGGGCACACTGACAAAACATTGGCTGGAGGCTTAGACAGTGGTCTAGGGCAGCTGCCTTTGGAGACAAAGCTGGACCATTCCAGTTTCCCATTTAGGCAGGAACTGTCTCATCTTAAAAATAAACAGAGATACCACACCTTGTGTTAAGAGAAGTGTCTCCTTTTCAACTCAAGAGTTCAAGTCCTGCAAATCTGCAAATGATTGCTTGGGAAGGGGCCAGAAATATGCTTCTAAATGGCCAGAGAGCTTTTTTCAGTTTGGGAAATAATTAGGTCATTCATTAATCTATTGTCTAGCAGAAGTGTGCCATTTAGGTTTAATTAATACAGATGAATGTTTTTGGTCTGATCTGAGAGTTATTTTGGCTCAGATCCCAAACAATGACTTCCAACCACACTGTCTGATGTTGCAGTCTGTTCCTGTTCATTGAACTTTCCCTTGAAATTGCTAGACCTAGGAGTCAGGCTTTCAAAGCAGAAACTGGTTTTAATTATTAAAGAAAGTAAGTCCACTCAATCTACCATATATAAGTTCCATATGATTGCTCAAATTTCTTGTTTTTCTCAGTTTTAACATAACACAGTTAATTTACATGGTGCCTAACACAACTTTAAGAAACAATCAACATTATACAGACCGAATTCTATTGAATTTTTCTGTCAGACATTCTAATAGAAAGGGTGAAGTTTTAGTGAAAACAGCCTGGTTTGGTATTTATACCACAAGCATTGCAGTGATTTGTAATCTAAAAAATAAATAGACCAAGAACAAATTTGAAAATTACTCCACTGGGGTAGATTGTATTTTAACAGGTAGTACTAAGTAAGGGGTGTTGAATACCTTTGTGGTCCAAGGAAGATCTTATTGCTCCCAAAGGTAATAATTAGGTCTTGACACTAATAAGGAGCAAATTCTTGACCTTTACAAATATTCTGACATGTTAAGTCTGACTTGCTAGAACAAGAAAAGATGAAGCATCTTTTACTCTCTTTCTTTCTATTTTTGTCCAGGTTTGGTTTTCCAAGGCAGAATTTCCTGAGATGTTTTTTTCTATTGTGAAATAAATATATGGACCACTGTAAATGTGAATGCAGGGCCTCCTCTGTTTTGGAGACATTTAATGTTTAAGGTCTTTGATCTTGAAGCAGAAAGGAGCATTGTGGGGTCAGGGTATTTTGGGTGTAGAAACAAATGGGTGCTGCAACAAACTATTTAGCATGGCACTGCAAACCAGCAGTGGTTTGTGGCTTAAAAGCCATGATATTGAGCACTAAGGTTATGCCTGTACTGGTAAGCAGTGCAGTGCAATGGGAAGAAATCCATGTAGTGAAAATGTTGCTGACCAGATGAACATGTTATATAGATTTAATTTCTGCACCTGATGGTATAGATTCACCCAAAAGAAATTAGTTTCTCATGCTCTAAAACTGCTCTGCAATCCAAAGCACAGCCATTAAGTGGGGTCTGCTCAGAGGTTTGCTTCCAAAGTAAATATTTGAAATAAAGTAGTACCAAGTTTTTTAACTCTTCCGTGAAAACTCATGTAGAAAGTTTGATTTTCTTGTATGTTTTTCAAGCTGACATTTTTCCCTTAAGCTTCCAGACATTTCAGTCTTTAAATATTTGAGGCATATTCATAAATGGAATAAACAGCAGAGGGTGGCTTTCGAGTGATGGGCACTTGGTATTATTTACTAAACTTCATTATACAAGCATCAGCACTCTAATTGTTTTGCAAAATGTACCCAGCAATGCAGCTGGTGAAGAGCTCCCTTTCTTATCAAAAGATGATTGAAATTATTATATGCAAGGCTGTAAAGGCCTATTTTATGTTGAATTAAATTGATTAGAATGAAGACATGCATTTTTTCTAATAAAGATTAATCCAGATTTTAGAAGGAAATTATCTCTACACACCACAGCTTGTCATATGAAATGATTTTTAATACTATAACCTTTGAGCCAAATAAAAACAGTAAAAACAGAGAAAGATAGGTTTATTAAATGTCAAGTGATGAAAACTATACAAAAAGTCTGTATTTTTCATGCCAAACTTCTATTTTTCTTGTAGCCAAAGCAACGTACATCCATAGTATCTTCTCTGGAATTTCACCGAATGAATCACAGCCACAATTATTTTGAAATCAACCCATCCATTGGCTGTGCAAGTTTTATTTCTACTCCTGCAATCAGTCCAGCTAATTATTCCTTTGGATCTCTGGAATACAGTCTTGAAGAGAAAGAACTTCCAGGTATAGAAAAAAAAGCTTATTTTGTCTGTCAACAAAGCTTGATAAAACTTTAAGTCTTTGGGTTTAAGTTAGAATTGCTGTTGTCTTTGGTAGTAGGATACATTTATCATAAATAAACAGAATTATTCCTGATTTTTTTTCTTACTACTCTACAAAGGGTTCTGATATTTTATGACCAGTATTATGAGACATAATTTTTCCCTAAATACTATATTTTGAATAAAAAACCTTTTATTTCCAGATTTGCCTAGAATTTAGGTATTGTAGCTTTTGAAATTATGATGATTTGTGCATCTACTTTCATCATTGTGTGGTCAATATACTCCAATAAGAACTTTAAGTTGAAAAAATGTAATTAGAAATCATTATGTAACCACTAGTAAAGATGTGGAAGGGAAGAAACCTGTGATTGTTTCTGCAGTAGTAATGGGATTCATTTATGTAAAACTTGAATGCATATGCTCTGATGATGAGCTGAATAGAGTGATAGTGTGATTATAACAGGGAAGCTTTTATCTGTAAATAGAGATTAAAGTATTTCCTTTTTCACAGATCAAAACTTCAAGAATGGGAAATTGTCAGTAAACTAAGAATTTACCTTTGTCCCTTCAAATTCCATATAAAAGTTGCTTTATTTAGGCTGAAATTGTGGCAGAAGGGTATAGTATTTGGAAAAGCTAATGTATTGAAACAAATATTTTTGATGGTTAGTTTAAGGGATCTGCAGATCAAGTTTAAAAGAACATTGTATTTAAAATATAAATAGGAGGAGATTATTGTAAAATAGAAATAATGCAAATGTTGAATTTCAGTGCAAACTTATTAATTGTTTTTTTATAGTATTGGTCTTGAAATGGGATGAATCCTCTTCATTCCTAGTTGGTAGAGTTTAAAAATTCTGAGAAGTATAGCTTTTAAATGATAAAACAAGTAATTTCATGGCTAGATCAATAGAAAACTATATGGTTAGGGAACTATTGTGAAATAAGACTGAGAAATGCTATCTTCTTTGATGAAGAGAGAGTTAAAATGATCAGAGATTATTCATATTGGTTTTTTGGATTATAATATAAACAAAGATAATATGTGTCATTATCTCTGAAACGAAAAGAATGTGCGTATATCATGGATATTGTAAATATTTTCAAACTTAACTGGAAACAATTAATTTTAATGGCATATTTTATTCCTACATCTGGGGTCATTTGATTCTTTAACGTTTTGGGTGTTTTCTGTTGTTACTTTTTTTTCTTCTACTGTAAATTTTCCTCAGCAACCACAATTTTATTCTGGGTAGTTGAATGATGTTAAATATTTTTTTAATGTTTAAAAACAAAGAAAAGAGAAAGAGCATTCACTGACATTAGATAAATAATTTCTCCAGATTTCTGCTGTTGCACAGTTCTGTTAAAGTTCTTTGTGGTATCTAGATTCGCTTGACTCTTATCTTCTTTGGTTAAATCTACAATGGACAACACTCAGTAACTTCTAATTACTACATTTAATTTTGTCTGAGATTGGGACTATAAGGTCATGCTTGTTAGCATTTTATGCTTCTAATTTGTGAATGATTTGATTTATGGATTACGTGAAAGATGAATTTCCTTTTATCTCTGCCCAGAAAGCAAAGAAAAACTAACAGGCAAAATGACTGAAGTTCAGGGCATCTTCTACTAGGTTCTCAATAGTATATTTTACCATCAGTAAATCATTAATTTGCCATTAGTAAATGAAATAATTACAGTAGAATTAAAATTCTACCCTCCAATTTCAGCTGGAATCCCAGCATTATTTAAGTAATATACAGGATCCCATATTAGACACAATATTAGCTTGAATGGAAAAAGCCACTTTTTATTTTGATCATTTAGTTCGTTTTAACTTCTTACTGATAGATGCATGGTAACTCTGCAAGAGACAAAGAGTACTAATGTGGAGAGAGAATAACAAAATCTGGAAGGAAGAGATCAAAATTTTCTCTCTTGGAGAAGTCTTTAAGGCTTTTCTCTTTTCTAGAATGTTGAAAGCTGAACTTTGAATGATGATGGCCACCAAGGAGCAGCAGAAACTGTTCTGTGTTGTGCTACAGTTTTCCTCTGCTTTAGTTAGCTGTTGTTACACTGGAAGGTCCCTTGTTTCTTTTCAAGGTCTACATGGCAAGTACAATTCATCATATGACCTAAATATAATCTTCTGAAAATTCATGGAAAATCTGCATCTTAAAATAATGGTTAGTTTAATACTAATTGAAGATTTGTGTGCATTTGAGTGAAGCAATTAAAGTGCTTTTTGCAGGATTTCTAAATCAGAAACTTCCTTCTAAATAAGGCATCAGTATATCCCTACTCAATTTCAGTGCTTTTTATATTTTCTTCCAGAGATTTGCAATGATTCATTATAATTCAGATAAAAGTGACAGATGAATACAACAAAATAATTATTCTAATTCCAAAATCTTCATCATGTTACCCTTACCTCAGTAGTCTGCTACCGAAGAAGAATCAAACTGTTGTTGATGATTCCCCTTTATGTTTGGGGATCACAGTTTTACTCTTGGTGTTTGCTACTTCCCTACATCACCTGATTTGAAACAGGGGTCCTGATTTTTTTGAAGTGTAATTTTACAAATGGAAAAACACTGAACTCTTCCACGGGTATATTTCATACCTGAGACATATTATCCAAATTATAGTACATGACAACATTTCTGACTCATTATCTGGAGAGCAGGCCACATACAATGGTAACTATGTGCTGCAGCTTTGGCATCAGATAGCCTTGTAGAGTAAACATACCAGGTATGTTGCATGCAGAAATGGCAGCAGACACCTTAATATCAGGCTGCCTGATGTAAGGATGATGGCTGTGTCCTTTATTTTGAACTTTAACTGGTGGAAGAACCTGCAACAAGTTGATGACAACACTTCTCTCACTCCAGTATGTGTAGGGCAGACTGTGAACACAGCTTTGGCATGACCTGTTTTCAGGGCTTTGTCTGGTGCTAGATCATTGACATCAGGGAAGCATTCTCGAATTCCAAGTGAATGGTCATGCTCTCCTAGCATTGCTTTTCACCTCAGGTTGAAAGCCAGTGCATCTCAGTAATGTCAGCTACTACACATACTTACACACAAGTTATTGTACTAAAAGTGAGACCACTTCATTGCACAGAAAGTCATTTCTGTATGTAACTCCGTCCCAGCAAGGTGGGTGTCATTTTCTTGTTCATCTGAATACATGTTTAGTAGGTGTTCTGAAGGATAACACACATGGAAAATTAAATACCTGATCATCAGGTGATTGTTGTTTGTGAGATGTTCCTCATGCTACTTGGACCATGAACTGAGACCGCAGATGAGCAAGATAATTCACTCCAGGAGAGGGCAGCCTGGGCTTTCAGGGAAATGTCTGCCTAACAGAGCTCTCTGCCTCTTTTCTGTATCCCTCAAGTTCTCTTGAAACTGTAAATCTTAAAGATTGAAGGCAACAAAATTGTGGCCTTTTGGTAACATCAGCTTAGCACAATCAACACTTGCAGCAGGAGCTATCAGTCTGGATGATTTTTTTTTCATTTTTGCTTGATCAGTCCAAATAATGGATCTTTCTCTAACCCGTATAATTTCATTATGTCTTCTTGTCCCAAATATAATTGGGCCGTGAAATTAAAAAGACAGTTCTGCAGAGGTTCTTGTTCTGTTTCAGATTACAAAATAGGTCTTTACTCAGATTCATGTATGCAGCAAAAATTTCAGCAGATGTCTGAAGGTAATCTCATTACAATCTTTATTTTCAGTCCATGAAAATCTGTACATTTCCAGAAAGTTCAGTATACCATTCATTGTATAAGAGGATACAGGGTTTTTTTCTCTCATCTTGTTGTGGTACTGAGAAGTATTTACTAAGTCTATCTCTTAGTTAGAAAGTTTGTCTCCACTGGAGAGGACCTTAATGTAGCTGTTACTGCTTTATATGCCATGTTCTCTGACTGTGAGGCATTATTTAATACATCTAAGAGGGTAAATTTTTTCTTAAAACAACCCAGAATGTACAATTCAAGAATTTAATCTTTAATGTGTAGACTATAATTTTTTCTCTTCTACTTTTGAAAAAAATATATTTGAGTCACACCTTCAATTCCTTTTATAAGTGCCTTTAGATCTTTCTTTACAGTACATATCTGATTAAATTGTTCTGTTTCACAAGCCCTATTTCAGGAGCAAAAGCAGCCCTAAAAGCTTAAAACTGCAGTTTTGTCTTTTTCTTTTGAGAGAATCAAGAAATGCAGCCTATTATAATTAGAAACTTCTTTCAGAGATCAGGCCTAAAATTCTTGGCTATGTTGCATTCCTATATAGAGTCAGAATTTTTTCTGGTGCAGGAATGTTTCTTTATGTGACAATAGCAAAGCTGCTCTTTGAAGTAGGTCACATATTTGTCAACATTACTTTCTCATTCAAGTATCTGATATAGTAAGAGCTGATATGAAAAGATCAAGCTCTGATGTCTATGTAGACTCTCCCAGCCTTATTTCATCAAATATAAAAGGTTTTTGAATGCCTAGAAGTGAAACAGAAAATGAAAGGAATATGAAGAAGAAGAAGAAAGTAAGTTTTATTGCCAGGGCATTTTTTTTAGGTGTGCTGTATGCACACTGTCTTTGTTGAAAAAACCTCACTAATTAGCAAAAGAATGCAAGGTTTTCAAGTGGCAGAAAAAGCGGGAAATATTGGCTTGTAATGAAATAATAATAATCAACAAATTTTGGTAGATAAAGCATTCCCATCTCCTTTATCCAGACACCTGTACATCCAATGAGGTAATATCTCAAAAAACTGGTATTACCAGTCTTTACCAACTTGTCATTGATTGAAAACTCTTCTCCAGATGAAATGGCTTTGAAGGTAAAATTCAGGCCCTCTTTTGTCTGGTTTTTAATTTTCTTCATCATCTTCTTGATTACAATGCAACAAATTCTGCCAAGGCATTCTTCAAACAGTTTAATTTGAACCTTTTCATCTGTGAAGATTATCTGTTTTCCCCTATAATTTATAGCTAAATTCAACTGTGTGCAATTAGTAAGACATAGTAGAGCTATTCCAGGAACTGGTACTGGGGATCATACTCAGTACTGTCTCAAACAGTTTATGTTTTGTTCTAATTAACTTGTCCAGTAGATGTAGCATGTTAAGGTCTGCTTATATTGCCCTTCTTTTTGCTGCTTCTAATTTCATCCTTTGCACAGTTATCCGTGGCAAGACATGGTCTGTTCCACAAGGACAGAGAAATAGAGGGTTGATTAATATTGTAACTTTTCTTTGCACCGTCCAGTTTCAAAGCAACATATTTCATGAAGCTCATTGTAATTATATGTTACAAATATGTCAACATATCTGAAAATCTAGTGGCAGAAAGATCTTCTGAGGCAATACCTGAAAAGCTGTGGATGAAACCAATTCCTGTTGTTCCAGTCAAAAGCAGTATACCTTTTTCCAAGAAATTGGTTTGTGCTAGTGCTTACATTAAACATTAGATACAATATGCCCCTAAATCTCATGCCACCTGAATTTAAAAGTAATCGGCTTGGAATTAACTATATTATTCCAACTTAAAGTTCATGCCAGTGTTACCCAGCCCTTCAGTAATGCCTGCAGTGTTGTCATTCAGTCTTTTCTCAGGCTTAAGGGAATTATCTGGGATAAACCCACTTAGTTGTTCATGTGAACCCGTTCTCCAAACATATTGTCGCACATGTCACTCACTATGTGGACATTCCAATTGCTAAAACATGGTAAAGTAATATGAAAATAAAACAATTTGTAGCAAGCATATTGAAGGGATAAAACTGCAGATGGGTCTCAAGTCTCCGTTGTCAGATATAGCACTAGATGTGTTAATCAAACAAGAAGTGACATGAACAGCTTATCTCTTTTCAAATCAAATTCTGAACCATCTGACCACATGTGGAAAGGCATGTGTTGAGCCATGTGCCTGCCTCTCTTTTATTTAAATGGCTATTCTTCACAGGATTTGCTCTTTTCACCCACATTATTTGCCTACTATGAATAAAGCCTGTTAGCTATTGTTGACAAATACAGAGGGGAAAAAATCCCTTGTAATACTAAAGATATATTTACTAATTTTGAAAGCCTGAATTCTTAGGCTTCAGTCTGGCAAAGAGAAAGGTAGGAAATACAGCAATGCTGTGATGACGCTGGAGATGAACATTTTAGAGACTATCCTAAAAGTGGGGAACATTTCCCTCAGGATCCTTAGGAACACTGTGTATTACACTGCTATCAGGTTCAAGAGTTATCTATTTCTCTGAATAATTTTTTTGCCTCTGAATGAAGCAGAATGTAAAGCTTACTGAAATGTATGCATTTTTGTATACATGTATATTTGCAACTATTAAAATCTTTCACACTTCATTTAGTTGCATACATCCCCTTTCTTGAGAGGTGTCAGCAGAGATAAATAAGTGCTTCATCACATCATAAAATGATTCCCTGAAGGAACAACAGATACAATCATATTAAGTCAATGAGGACTTTCTAAGGACCTTCTTTTGAGGAACCTTCTTTTCAGGTTATGAGTGCAGTTGTTAGAAGCAATATAATTAAAAATCTTATTTATCTAAATTTAATTTAGTTTTTCCCAGGTGTAATAACCATCCTGACATGCAAGGTCAAAAGAAAAAAATATTTTCTGTAATGTGTCATTTACAATTCTTAGCCATTTCTAGAAGCAGAGTAACTACAGAAAATACTCATATTTATCTAATTGTCATCTTAGTCAGCTCTTTGCTTTGCTGTTTTGGTTTGTGTTTTGTACTGAGCCAGAAGCAAAATAAGTCCTTAACTTGTAACAGGACCATTTGCAGAGACAGATTGTTTTCATCTTTAGACTGTCACCATGCCTCATATTGTTCCCTTATCTTTCCATTGGATGTTTTGTAAATAAGATTGACCAAGCTGTGGAGGGATGGTCTTGAAAACTTCATCACTTCCATCAGTCAGAAGAATTGCCATTGCCAGATGAAGGCAATGGGCAAAGAGCACTAGGATGTCTGAGTCTTCAATTCCTCACGGTATTGTTTGTGGTACAGTTTTCTTTTACCCTGTGAATGCACTTAAAATTATTGTAACATTAGTTAGAGTATTCTATCTTACATTTCAATTTATTTTTCTTTTCTTATGTCATGTCTTCTTATTTGTATTTAATTGCTTTTCTGCTTCTTCTCCTTTGTATCTTTCAGAAAGCTTTCTACTCACCAGCTGCATTTTCAAGCTGATGTGAGATGATTAGAACTGAAGGAAATGGCAAAAATGTGCCTGGTTTTTAAAAGAAATTTTAGTCCTCTGAGTATAATTAGTGATGTCCAGTTTTAAGAAAAACAAAAACCTCCCTGCACATACATAACATACCAGCCAGTAACAAAAAAATAATTATGTTTTCTCCTAAGGCCATTCTGAAATTAAAGACTGTTTTTGTTTCTCTTTCTTACATGCAACCTACTAGATTTCTTTTTTTTTTTTTTTCTCTTCCTTGCTGTCCAATTGTATTGTTAGTATAATTTGATGTAACAATCCTCTCTCTTTATGTTGTTACAAGCTTTATAAAAAAATGAGGGTGGGAAAACAAGCCTTCCATACCTTTGGTGAATATCCAAAAACTGGGGTGGAGTCAGTGCTCCTCATTAGCTAATTAACTATGTATTTTATAAACTGCTCTAGCTGAACAATGTAAACATGACAAATATCAGAGTAAATTGCTGATGGTAGTGTTCTTGTGGAAAATTAAACTTTGATGCCATTTAGTGAAAGGCAAAAACTGAACGCTGGTCTCCCTCATTCTGGAATAGCCACTGTCATTTTGCCTACAATGGATATGATGTTATGAGTTCCAGAATTTTGATTCCAGCCTTAAAATCCCTTTTTTCAGCAGGATTCAGTCAATAAATCTGAGACAATTTCATTAATGGTTTCAGAATGACTGAGTAGATCTTATTGTAAACCAAGACTTAATATTTGTATCTGATTCTTGCTATATTGAATAACTTCTATACAGTGACTAGTTTGATTTGTAATTAAAAATTTAAAAAGTAATGGTAGATTTTAAAAAAATTTAAAATATTCCTTGCTTTCAGGAGCATTTCTACCTTTTGGTAGAAATGATTGATTGTACAAATTCAGTACATAATAAAATTAAAACTTCGCAAAATTTATTTGAAAATCCAGAGAAACACTATATGTTACACCTAATTTAACACTTGTATACAAGTTGTGTATATAATTGCAAAGTAACTCAAACAGTAAAGTTGAATAAATGGAAGGAATTTTTTTTTCCATCTCTAATTTTACGTAGTGAGAGATTAATTATCTTCTTCAAGCAGAGGGTTCACTGGGAGCTTGTACTTATTCTTTTGAAGAAGAAAAACGCACATGGTCATGTCTAGGGAAGATACAAAGCTGTACTCTGAAAATAGATGTCAGAACTCTCAGATACCCAAATGAATAAGTACTCATAGGTTTAGCAAAAACAGGAGGACAGAAAATAATATGGTTGATCTGAGTAAGACTAAAGTTTTATCTACCCTGTGCCATATTTGACCAATTATAAATGCCTTTGAGAAATGTATAAATGCAAAACAGTGTCGTAGGGACACCTCTTCAGAATGTTACAGCCTTTGAGTATTTGCAGCCCAAGGTGCTCCTAAGCCCAAGTACCTCCTGGATGTTTCCTGTGTATTATGGAACCTTACTAGATAGATGTTCTATCCATGTGTCCATTCTCCATGCAACCCCTATGCAGATTTTGTTCCCACAAGAAAATTTGCAAGGACTTACACACTTAAGTAAGTATCTAATCTGCAGGAGGAAGTTCCATCTTTTGTTTCAATAATATTTTTAAAACTTAGAATGCTGAACAGTGGGTCCACTGTTTATGTTCTAGAGCTTTCATTTGTGTCACTTGTACCCAGCAAGTTGTGACACCATTTGATGCCATTTTTCTGCATTTCAACAGCACTGTTCATAGAACTAAGATTCTCAATTCCTGAGACATAGAATAATTTTCTAAGCACAGAATGTCCTAAACTGGAAGGAGACAAACAAAAATCAAGTCCTGCTCTTAAGTGAATGGCCCATACAGGGATCGAGGCTGCAGCCTTGTTGTTACTAGCAGTATACTCTGACCAGCTGAGCTAATCTGTTGGCTTTTTTTTTCTATTATGCATATTTTTCTTATATTAAAAGGAAGACCTTTGTTAAATCTTTTAGAAGGAAAGTCTTATTTTTACTTTTGTTGGTGTTTTGTAGATCTCATTAGCAGCTATTAATTGTTTATATATTTACAAGGATGAAAGTATTGAAGACTTACTCTGTAGTGGCATTATATATGCTTTCTTAATATTAAAGTCATGCTGAAGTGCCCTCTTAAGAAAGAACTGAGGAGCAGTCTTATACAGCTCACAAGGAATAATATTAATTGTCTCCTATGGATTTTATTTTTAAAGAAAATATTTAGGAATTGGTGCCTCCAGACATGTCCTTATAGATTGGTAAAGGTTCTCAATAATTCTTCCTCCCAGAATCCCTTTTGTCAATAGTAGAGGCAATGCATACCAAGGAGTTTGTGTCACACTTCTGATGATCAATGTAATATTATCTGCAGTACCTTTTTAAAGTATCATGTAGACTGTAGCTTTGATAATGGGATCTGTGTTTCTGGCAGAGGTCAGGCTCTAAGTGGCTGTAGAGAGATATATGCCCTTGTGCAATTGTTTGCAAGATGTTAGCTTGTCAAGAAAGAAAAATCTCTGTGCAAAACCTCAATCTATACATGAAAGACATGCAAAAAATAATTTCACCATATCCTTTTAGTACAACTTTAATTAAAAATCTAGTTTAGTTTAAAGACATGTCTGGGGCCCAGTATGCCTGCTTTTTAAAATTTAAGTTTAAATTTTTCTTCAAATACAATGCTCCTCAAGCAGCTTTTAATTTATCAAAGTATCAAGATATCAGACACACACACACATATATATCTATATATATATATGTATGTATGCATGTATGTATGTAGGGGGAGGTGTATATATGTGTGTCAGAGGAGTTTTAGGTTGGGTATTAGAAAAAGGTTCTTTTGGCTGGGCACTGGAACAGCTCCCCAGGGCAGTGGTCACAGCACCAAGCCTGACAGAGCTCAGGGAGTGCCTGAACAATGCACTCAGGCACAGTGTGACTCTTGGGGATGGCCCTGTGCAGGCTGGGATTTGAATTCAAAGATCCTTATGGGTCCCTTCCAACTCAGTGTACTCTGTGACTCTGTGATGCTGCTGTGCTGAGCTTACATGAATTTTAATCAGGAGAAAGGTAGGTGTAGGTTTATTCAGTTTTAGTGTTTACTGGATTCCACAGAATACTGTAAGAAAATACTATAGTTGAATAATAATTCAGTGCTTAGTAGAAAAAAATCAGTAACAAATGATTAAAGGTTTATTTACTTTTTTTTTTTCCTAATTCTGTATTTCCCAGAGTAGGACCATTAGTTTTTCACTGGGGACTTTTGTTTCTGATAAATGGGTTGAATTTATGAAAAACCAACTTTTGCCTACACAGCAGTCCTCTAAGAGGCAGTTTAATATTGCTATTACCAAGGCAAAAGTGAAAACCAGATACCCTTCAAACACATCCCGTGTATCATATAGATCCTTGCTGAATCTTAAAATACCAGCTTTGAAAGCCTAGTGGTACCTTAAAAATGATGGAAGAACAAATAATGTAAAAGTAAACAAAGGTATAGTGCTCACATTTGAGCCCACATCCCCACTTAATTTTAGCCAGAAGGAAGACACTGCAAGATTGCTCCCGGATTTGAACAAAACCACCATAAATAGGAACTGTGGAGAGATTTCCCAGCCAAACTAAAACATTAATGCAGATGCACCTGTAAGCCTTCAGTACAAATAAGCTCCTATTAACCATGAAAAAATGAGATGAATGAAAACAATGAGAAATGAGAGATTCTGGATGTTTCAGCTGTAGAAAAAGCTCTAATTGTCCCTTTTACCATGTCAAATATCAGAAAGCATAACTGTGAAATACAGGTTTTGTATAACCAAGCTTATTGTTTTACTCTTCTTTTCTGGGAACAATTCCAGGAGTTAAATGTTAAAAGCATAAATATTCAATTATTTGAATTGCTTGCTGTCTATCCAAGCAATTAGAATAACCCCTACCTGCTTTGCTAGCTAGTTCATATCCCTCAGATAAAGTGAGGAGATACCCAAAATTGCCCTCCCCTCTCTCCTCCTCTGGAAAGGTGTTCTATGTCATAGTCATAGGCAAGAGAAAGGAAACACTGAAAATAAAAAATTGAGTAACAACATGAAGGAAGAAAAGCAGTGCTGAAAGTACGGGTTCAGGGAGCAGGGAAGACTATTTTTCACTGTATTACCAGGCATTTTTCACAAAGCTAAAAACAGACATTACTTCTCAAAGCAGCATGTACTGCATGACCTATTCTCCCCCAAGATTTTTGTTACTTAGGAGGTAGTTTTATATCACAACCATAGAATAATAAATATTCCTGACAATTTTTTTTTTCGTTGTGTAAAATGATATATGGTCTGTCCATCTTTTCATTCCCTTCGTGAGTGATGTGCTCCCCTGCTGAGCTTACCGTACTCTAGTATAGACTAAAAATCCCTCGAAGATGTAATGCCAAGCCAGGGGAGCTGACAGCCCATACCTGCCTACATGGGATGTCTACATGCTGTCAGGGGAAGTTCTCCTTGGACAATGTATCACTTAAGAGTTTGTGAGAGAATTTAGGCAGCTGCACTTGGTGGTTTAACAAGCAGCCAGCCCTCATCTGCTGTATTTTCATGCTTTTACTCTATGGCAAATGCCAAATTTATCTCCTTCACAGTGAAATAGAGATGAAGCACTGTGGGTTACCATCCATGTAGGAATGCTAGGAGCAAACTCTTGATAAGGTACTACAAGAGCATTGATGCCTGAGTGATGTGTTGCCTTTTATCATATTGAAAATGATGGGGAAATGGAAATAACACTAATCTCAATTAAAGATAAGGTGAGCAGTACCGAGGTACTAAGTGCCTCATTTAATTTTGCAGAAAAAATTTAGAACAGACCTATTTCAAATTCCAATCAAGTGTCATAATGTATCTTAATTATTATTTCAGGAAATAATCACGCATGATTATTTTAGGATTTCAGAAAATTCTGCTGATATATTCCTTCTCTCAAGAACATTCTTCCACAGTAAAGCAGCAATTGAAACATCACCTATAGCAACAGTAGCCATGGGGAATCATTTTTCTCAGTCAGTGTAAGCAAAGCGCTATCACAAAATGAGGTACACACAACATCGAAGTAAGAATATCTCATGATAGTGTTTACCTGGAATCTTGATGAAGTAAACACTCTTAATGCAAACTTCAATATTTTAGATTTTTAAATTATACTCTTTGAGTCATATATTTTGGTCTAAACTACTCTGCCTCTTATTACCCCAAGGATGATATTGAGTTGCTTTAAATACATCAGCTACATAAATAATCAGCACAATTATTTTAGAAAGTGTCATATAGTTCTTGCCTTTCTTCACCTTTTGGGATTTAAATGATCATAGATAATTATACTTTGAGTAAGTTTTTAACTTCTCATTGTAATTAGATGTCATGTTGTGTTTTCCTTATGAGAGCTTTATTTCTTTTTATGGGAGCTCTATGCACTCTTCTCTGCACGTGGAAACCAAGCTTGGTTACTGCGTATGCGCTCTCCCCCTGTTCCATTCTTCTGTGTCACAATCAATAAGGCCATTTGCTTCCCCACCCCACATTCAGATACTGATACTGAGTTACAAAAGTGGTGAACAAATAAAAACCCCACCCATCACTCTGCATGTCATTAAATTCTGCCTCAGGACCATAGACAGCAGATCTTGTACAATTAGTGTCATATCTGTAAGCAAATTAAGCTTAAAGAATTTATTCCTAAATTAAAGTAATATCAGGAAAAAAATACACAAAATAGTAAACAGATGTTAACTGTATTGCACAGCTTTCAGTTGTCTTAGTCCTAAATCTGATAACCCAAGGATAATGGCAGCAATGATGCAAAATAAAAGTTTCTAAGTAAATAATTCTTCTTGTAAAAGAAATGTAATTCTTAGCATTCCTTATACCCTTCATCCCCTGCAATCTTGAGAACTAAAATTAAAATAAACTGAAGATATGGCAGTAGGTCCATTTTTTCTCTTAAGTAAATGTCTATAATATGATTATGCTAAATCTGATGAGAAATTTAGAAGTATTTTTTATTCTGACTTATCAATACTGTCAAAACCCTGAGAAAAAAAAACAAGAAAAGTTGACTAGATAGGTCAGAATTGGGAGAGAGGAGAGAAAGAGAAAACAATAGTCAGCAGTCTGATTGCTAATTCTCATCTATAATTTTAAATCCTTCTTTCAATAACCTGTTTTTTAATGTATATAGCAAACTGGTTTGCATGCTATTACCCATTCATAACCTGAAAAATAAATTAGACTGTTTATAAAGGATTTTTAATTGCATGCTGTAGTTGCATATGCTGAATTATTCTTTGAGGTCACTATTTAGACCAAAAATGTGGAAATGCATTTTGCAAAATAAAATGTTTTGCAAGATACCTATACTTACAGTTATATATAACTATACCTATATAGTTATCTATAGAAGGTGTCATAGAATATTTAATACTGACAATATATGCAATTTGGTAAGAAAATGTGTTTTAAATGCTGATTATCAGTTAAAATTCTCTATAGGCCTGTTACAAAGCTTATTGATATTAGTGGAAATATTCTTACTAGGTTTAGCAGATTTCAGATAGAATCAGACTCCAACACATTAAAAATTACTAGTGTTGAAGAGCTTTTTCTTTCTAAAAAGACTGGAGGCAAATACATTAGTTCAAAACCAGTGGGATATCATTCTGAAATAAATCTATAATTCTAAAGAAGAGCGTGTGCGGGATAGAACTGAACAGTGATTTAAAACAGATTTGAATTTGACTTGCACTGACAAGACTTGGGATTATTCTGTGCTCTAAAAAGGCATTTAAATCTGCATGCTTCCTGTTTTTCTAAGGCTAGCAATCAATTTGGGGCATTTTAGCACAGTACATCACTTATTTCTGTTTCAGATTCTAAAAATTGCTTTGAAGTATGTGCCAGAAGTGAAATTATTTCTGCCCATAGATGAAATAACTCATTCTCTGTGGCTTCCTCAGATGTGAAGTCAATCTCTGCTCAGGAAAAAAATACGATTTTTAATAATTGAATAATATGTAACTCCTAATTTTAAGCTGAACATTTAGCATGCTAAGTTGAACATTTAGCATCTAGACAACTTTATGGGCTAAATTGTGGCACAGAGTCAAAAAGTTTTTTTCTGATGGAGGTGCACCAAAGAAATCTGTCTCAGCTGGGCACAATCTGCTCTGGGAAATAAGAGGAGGGACTGTTGTTTACTGCATGTTATGCCAATGATACATTTAACTTGAATCCCATTGGATAAGTGGTTATTAGAAATGCATAGAGGTGTTAGAAAAAATAGGTTTTTTTATTATTTTCTACTTTTAGTTAACAGCGCAAATTCATGCAAAAAAATTTGAGCCTGTTACCTCTTTGCCTCTTTTCCTCAGATGTGTAAGATGTAACATTGCAGAAGAAAAGATTGGTTTATCTCTTCAGTTCTTACTGTGCAGCTAAAGGAGAGCTTCTGTCTGGTGTGTTTGGTGTAAGGTCTTGTGGCAGGCTTTCACACATCCACAGAAGATCAGGAGCAGTACAGTCTGCCCAGTGAGGATTCAGAGCAGTATGTAAATGGAAAATCATTGAAAGAGATACCTAGCTCAGACCATCACAGCTATAGTCCCATTACTACTATCTGGTTTTAAGAATGTTTTCTTACCAATTTTCTACATAACTCTGAACCCTTAAATATTGTGAGATCATCACAAGGAAACTCTGTGTCATCATTTCTGTGGCTGCAGCATTCAGTCAATTGTATCTGCTTGCGTTAGTATGGTTTGTGAGATCTCATATTAAGTGAATGCAGGGCATGTTATCACTGAGGAAAGGATCTGTGAATCATGCTAGAAACATTTCTAGAGTTTTCAGTGCCTAAATTGGATCTCTAAAGCTCTTAATGGTGGCTATTATTGCCACCATTCTGTTCACAAATTTCCCAGATCTAGTGCAAATCCCACAGTCCCTTCCTGTCCTGGGGTGGAGAGGACACATTTCCTTTTAAGGATCCATCATGGGAGCTTCGGTCAACATAAAACATTAGTGAATTTGGTTGACGGCATAAAATTTAAAATTGAGAATAAGCATGTTAAACATGTAGAAATTAATGTGACATTCTCTTCTGTGTATCCGAATTTCTGTGAAGAGTAAACAGAATATGCTGCTTTGGAATACCCTGTATGGGAACATGTAATGGTCTGCAAGATGCTTATACAAAATTTGAAAGGCATTTGCATCACTTAATGGTATATGGTGTAGTGTTTGGGAAATAGAAGATTATAGAGGATTCTCTTTTGATCCCATCTATTGGTCACTTTGAACCTCTTTCTGGACCCAGTAAATGGGAAAACTCTCTTGAAAAGTGTGGTTATCAATAGAAATGTACCTTTCCACTGAAGTATTTACCAAAGCTGTTTGAAGCTCAAAGCCTGAATAAGCAAAACCAATGCAATTTTTCCCAATTACAGTTCAAGTGTGATTCTGCATATTTTTATATATTTAGATAGCATATTGGAATTATAGAATTGTGATAAAGAAAGATTTGGTGAAAACTGTGCTGCCCTGGTATTTTGCGAAGAGTTACTGAAAATAAGTTAAGTGTGAAGCATTTCCCAGATGGTAAAAATTCACTCCAAGGAATTTAAATTGATACTCAAAATGTTGCTGTGTTCATGAAGCTCCTTTTGCATCTTTAAAAAGAAAATTGCAATGTACTCTAATCACTGACATTTGTACTGTAATTTATTACAGGGAAGATTAAATGAACACAAAAATTGCAGGTGGAAATTTAATCTCACCCTACATAAAAAACTTGCAGCATAATATTCTCATCTTTCAAGTTTTGACCTGTTTTTGCTGTATTATCATGAAACTGAGCTTTCTTCAGGAAATATCAGTGAAAAACCATGCCCTTATGAAACAGCTGTCAGTGTTAATTTAGTTCCAGAGACATTTCTTTCAGTTTAAGCAAGATTTCATATGATCTTTTGATGCAGTGCTGGTTTCTAAAAAATATTTTTAATCAAAGAATTCGTCATTGTGTTTGAAATATTTGACTCAGTTCATAATATCAGTCTAATATAAACCTTTCTTCAAATTCCATAACATTGAAATGCACCATTTAAAACTGTTTGGCTGTCTACAGTATTGGACTTTTTGTCCCAAATTTTGCATATAATTTTGTTATCCCATGTTTGATATGTGCTTAATGCAAAATGGACTCAAGCAAGGCAAGTAATGCTGATTTGATCAAAGACAGAAACATACTGATTTAATTTGGCATTATTGGCATAATAACAAGGATTAATTCATAAAATAAATGGCATATTCTTTCCCAAATATAACTTAGATCGAAAAAAATGAAATTAAGTGCTTCGTTAATTAAAATAGCTATAAATTTATTGCAGAGAAAGAATCTTCTTAATTAAAGAATACTTCTATATGCTTCTGCATAGTCATGTTTTCCTACAGTTTCCAACACACAATTTCGAGGTTTTATGAAAAACATACCAAGAACAAAAGGTCTTCAGTTATGGCTGATAATAATTCTTTCCTTGCTCTTGCATAGTTCAGAAGCTGCTCACAGTTTATCTGATATAGGTCACATCTTTGTCTATCTAAAAGGTAAGGAAAGTGTATTGTTTAATTTCTGTGGGAGGAAAAGATGTGATGCTGCTTAGAAGTTTCCTGAATAGTTGTCATTGTGTTCTTCAGAGCCTGCTGCCTGTTAGGGGTAGTCTCAATGTGTTTCATGTGTGGATCAAAGCAGTTGTGCGACTGATTGTGCTTTTAGTTATTAATTCATTTCCATGCAAGGAGAATTATTATTATTTTGCAAAGAGAATTATTGCATATATTTCTGTGTATAGCATTGTGAAGGCAAACAATATGAGTCTTTCAGGTTGTGATATTGAGAAATGAAGGTGCTGTTTAATGACAATCGTTCTGCTTTTGTTTTCTTTTGAGGCTGGCAGTAAAATACTGGAGGAAAACCTGAAAAACTGAGAGATTTAACCAGTTCAGTTTATAAAGCAGCCAAGGATGTGATTCTTAAAACAACCGTACTTTAAAATAAAACATAATACAGAAGTATTAATTTAAAATTCTCTTAAAAATATCTGAAGTATGGATCCTGATTACTTGAATATTTATATCAAATAAAGAGAACATGCAAGCCTTATATCCAACAGTAGAGGAATATCTCTTGAAAGAGACATAAGCTCATGTCTACACTAAGTATAAAATATGAAATGCAGCTGCTATTGTAGGAGACATATTATTGTTAAGTTTCTTATTAGTGGAAATCGTACATAAAAATTCAAGTATGAATGTTTAGCATGTAGTTGAGAAACTGGGTTAAATGCCAACTCCTATAATTTTATGTTTGAGATATGAAAAGAACTGTGAGCAGCTGAAGTATCTAATTCAATATTTTCTTCATTGCTATGATTTAGCTTTTTCTTCTGCATTTGATGCTTTGAAAATTACTTATTCTAAGTCAGTTTCCTGGACTTAATCACTATTGCCCTAGCATCTTTATCACTGATCCTCTGTCTTTAGAGGGATCCCTTCCCACTTTCTAAAATACAAGGAATGACCAAGCATCTGCTGTTTTTCTAATGTAATTCAATATGCTAAATACTGAGCTCTTGGCTGTGTAACTTTGTCAACTCTTCAGTTGCTTGTATTGCTCTTCTGGCTTAATATACCCTTACTATATATTTGTTTTCATGTCAAATCATATTTGTTTTCTCAAATGAAATTCAGAGTATCTATTAAGACTAAGCTCTGTAAAATACAGCTATAGAATTACTGCTAAAATTAGAGCTGGCTTTATTGAGTATTTATTTTAAAATACTGGTAGGAGAGATAATATTAATGGCATAGTTAGTATTCTTTATTACATTACTAATTCATATTTTAAAAGTTCAAGCATAGCTTACCTGAAATTTTTTGGTTTTGGTTTTTTTTGTGAGAGATCACCCAAACCATATCAGCAAAATGAAAGCTGATACCAGGACTGTGCTATGACTACATTTATTTGTTGCAATAGGGCTGGTGTTTATATTGCAGTGATTTTATAAAGACCATGCTTTTGTTCACTACATCAGATTGTTAATTCAGCTCAGAAGAGCTTACCCATTCTTTCTTACCAACATAAAACTTCCTGTGACATTAATAAGAGAATGGCTTCCATAAACCTTGCATAGATATCACAGAAATTAGTCACAATTATTTTAATGCTTTATTTGTTATGAAGATGTTGCTAAACAGCAGTGACTGTTTTTTTCTGAAAAGCAAGTTTTAAATTCAGCTTTCTTAGTAATTCAATGCATTAGATGATACAGTGTGGTCAGGAAATAATATAAGCTGTTAGTATCAGTTCTTTTGCAATTTTTTTGATTTAAAATATGCATCAAATCTGTACTGTTTTTCTGGTCTTGTGTAGCATCACACTACTTTATAAACTGGATACCAATTCTGAATTAAGTGGATTTCCATTCAGTGAGATTACCTTTTCCATGTTTTGTTTCTTCACAGTAGAGCTGGTTGCCTGAGCAACCGGTGAAATCCCAAGACTGGGATGTGGCTGGTGCTTCCTTCCTCACTTCTAACCTGAGTGCAGTTAGGGCTGTGCAAGGCTCCCAGTCTCGAGCAGCTGTAGGGAAAGCATTGTCCATCACACTTTACTGAGTGAAAGGTGAATAACCTCCCCTGGACTAGACAAAATCTGTGCTCTTTGTGTTGAGGGCTCTCCTGAGAAATATGAAGCTGGAGCTGATGCACTGGGTGAAATCAGAGAAGTAAGGATGCATATTAGAGGACATAAACCTCCATCAGCCTCCGTGCTTAGAGGGGGATTTGTCAGAGAAAAAACTGAAGCAGTGACAAGTGATGTGACCTGTTGAGAGACACACATAAAACATGTAGCATAGAGATGTGCAGAAAATCTCAAACTCTTGTTAGAGCTTCATGTTCTCTGCACACAAATCAAGTGTTGCCCAAAAGATAGTAGCTCTGTGAAGCAGGGCTCCTGGGCAGGTTATTTTCAGAAGTCCTGTTGCTGGTTTTCACTCTTGAGCTCTTGTTAGATAAAAAGACCCTCAGCTGCTCCTTCTCTTGGATTAAACAGAAGGACAGTGCTAGGCCCAGTACTTCAAGAAAATTCATCTATCTGATTTGTTCTACTGCAAATTGAAAATTTCAAAACCTTTGTGTAATACAGAGCAAAATGTAATCAGTCAAATGTGTTGAAATATGTTGAAGATCAAAAATAACCATGGCATGCTTCTTAAAAGTATTAGCTGGATTAAGTACTCTTGGATCAGATGCTGTAATATGAAAAACAATAATTATATTTTAGAAATATTTGGGGGGGTTGAGTTTATACAATGAGGAAAGGTGAAATTCTTACGCTAACATTTCTTTTCCTGAGGCAGTAGGATGGTATTTTAAGAACATGCTTATATGCAGTGAAAGGAAAAAGGAAAAATTTTATTCCTTTTTTACTCCTTTAGTGGTGAAGAAAATAAAACGAGATTTTAGCATAAATTAATGGAACATAACTTTCCTGCACATTTGGATAAGGCACTTGGATGCTTTTAGCTCACTTGTTTAGTATAGATTTCTGGTACCTGAAGGGAGAGATGATAGATTTGAGGTTATTTTCCTTCCTCATCCAGTCCCCAAAATTCACGTTTTATATATTTTACAGTCTCCTAAACAATAAAACATTATGGCAGGGGCTCTCCACAAGTTGTTTTTTTTTACATAGCCAAGCTGGGTGTGAGTATTAAAAAGCCATGCCAGTGTTCAACGTGTCTCTGGTACTAAATAACTGTGTGGAGAGTTAATTTGTTATTTAAAAGCTGCCCTTTTGCTAACGTATGTGGAGATTTTGCTTTTTGCTTGTATAAAATGTCCCTTCTTTGTGGGGGTGGTGGGAGTGGTGTGTCTTCTGTAACACTTAGAGCTAAACTGAAAATCCAGCCTTGTAGCTATTTTAGCATGCAGAGAAAACAGTCTGTAGAGAGACAGGAATACGTGCACCAGTTCCATACCCATGTGGCTTTGCTCACACAGATGTAAGCTGGAATTAACTGGTCACTTTAAATGAGTGAAGTTACCCGTATGCATAATTTGATATAAACCTGGTCTTTTTCTAGGGAAAAAAAAGTTAAAATAAGGGGTTTTTATTAAAAAAAATTAATATTTTTCCACAATTTAGAAAAAATACTCTTAATTAACATAAGAAATGTCCAGCCTATTTAAGGAGTAATTGCCAAGGTTTAGACTTGACAAAAAAATTACTGCTCTTAGGTTTTTATTATATTATTAGCCACTTCTATGTGCAGACTGGACAAATCTGTTTTGTACTTGTGATTTCAATATGAATTCACTTCCTGCAGGGGAAAACACTGACTAATCACTTGCAGACCACATAAAAAAAAGATCTGTACTCAAATGTAAATAAAAAAATCGGATTTATGACTTTATTTAGTTTTCATTATTTTTAAACTGAATAAACTGCATTTAAACCATGTACAAACATGCATTCTAGTTCTGAACAGTTCCATTACACAATTTGCTTTCTAAAGACATTTGTGTCTTCACAGTCACAGAATCATTAAGTGTAGGAATGACCTCCAAGATCATCAAGCCCAACCTTAGGGTGAACACCACCATGTGCACTAAACCACAGTAGTAAATGCCATGTCCAGTCATTTCTTGAGCACCTCCAGTGATGGCCACCCTACCTCCTGGGGAGCCTGTTCCAGTGCTTTCCCCCTTTCTGTGAAAAAATTCTTCCTGATGTCTAATCTCCTCTGGCACAGCTTGAGGCCATTTCCTCTTGTCCTATCTCTGGGTTCCTGGGAGAAGAGGCCAGCCCCCACTTTTCTACAAACTCCTTGAGCAAATGTTCCTGATAAGAAATATAGACCTTAAATGTGTGCTGAGGCAGTACCATCTATTCATTCACTTCATAAAGCTTTGCAAATGCCAGTGATAATATCAGGTTTTCACCATTTCATGTTTTCCCAGAAGCAGAATTATCACAAAATTATTATTTTTTAGTCATTCATGCTATCTGTGGGAAATGCAACACTCTGGAAATGAATATTGTACTGAGAAGTGGCAGATGCTCACACCATATGGATTAGACAGGAACAGCTTCATGAATGTTAGGTATGGCAGAGGATCCTCTGGGTATTTTCACATGAAGAATTGCGTGGGCAGGAAAGACCCAAGGACATCTAAAGTATCCTTGATCCCTCCTGCCAACTGACTGCAGTGCAAGCTCTGGGGTTTTTGGTGTGCTGTGTGTCTTAAATGGTTTTGAGGAGCTGCTTGGGGACCTGTAGTTCATGGCATGGTCTCTGAACCCTTTGGTGTTCTCAGCACTGCTGCCTGTTCCTAGGAAGGACTCGAGGCAGTGACCCCATCCTGGGTGTGGGCAGCCTTTAGTCGTGGTAGTGCTCCATGAGAGTCTCAGTCTGCTCTTGGAACTGAAGTGAATGGGTGGTGCTTAACACAAATGAAGTTTTGGTACAACACAAGCATCTTCTCTGTGAAGTTTTAGCAACTATTGGAATCAGAGAAGCGAGAGCTGGAAAAGTTAAAAAATCATTCTCTGCTAATATAAATGGCGCTTTTTTTTCTGCCCTCAATCCAATGGCAAATAGATGGTATTCAGTAAAGAAACAGCTTGGAAGATGGTTGAATAATCTTTAACACTAATTGCAGTAGTAAAAGTGGAAAAATATCTGGGTTTTAAACATGTATTTTTATTAATTATTTCTCATACCACCTTACAGAGGTCGGTATTGTCTCCATTTCATGATATTTCCGTGTTGTACAATGTACATGTGATAACCCAGCAATTCAGGAAAAAGAAACAATTAACCTGTAGACCTATGTGAGGACCTGTTAGTCCTGAGAGAGCAAAGTAAACAGACAAAATTATATTGACACAGAAGGCTGTATCTTGCACCTGGGCTTCTATTTTTGCATTGCATTATATTCAGAGTTAGATAAAGCATGCTCCACAGCTGTGCAGCATTTCTTATCAGTGTCCTTTCCTTAGTAGGGAAATTAGATAAGAAGTATAAGAAAGCAAAGGGATTGAGTCCATTTCTGAAAAAATTAAATGTGTAGGAGAGGAGGAGGCAGATGATTTGGTTTGGGATCATAACTTGGAGCAATGAGGAAAGGTTCCATGGCACAGGGTTGATACCCTGTTTTGGAGGCTGGAGCTGTGTAGTGGGAAGATTAAGATCAGTGTTCTAAATGGAAGTTTCATACCTGGATTGATTGATGGGAGTTTCAATTCTCCTATTTTCTAAGGTTAATTCTCAAAACAGAGGCAGGTATGAAATCTCAAGGGATGTTGCTTTTCATATGGAATTAAATTCTGTAGGTTACTCAGATGACCTTAAATCATATCAGGCTCTAGGCAGTAAGCTCAATGACTGCCTCGTTACCTAGATAGTTTATTGAAAATGTCTCTTCTCAAAAAATATTGTTTTGTTTTTTAGAAAACTCTATGGTCAGTGGTCATCTCTGTCATAATTAGTGAGCCAGCCACAGCTTCTGAAATAAGGTTATATTTGCAGACATTGTTTGGAGAGTTTGGGGAGGATTTTCTTGTCAACATGAAAGAATATGAATGCAGTTTTTATTACTTCAAAAAATGTTAATGAATAGTAGTCTAAAAGCTAGATGGGCTGCTGTGGGAAGGATAAAAGGGCATGGTATTTAATTGACTGTGGAATTCATGACAACATTGCAGACTCCTGATGCAGTTTTTCTCCTTACTTTTCTGTGTAAAGTTGCACAGTAAATGAATGTTTTAAGAGAACACCATATTTCTAGCTCCCCTTCCAATATAAAATGACTTTCAAAGACCCTAGAGATCATTTGTCTTAAACAGAACAAAATACTAAATTGTCTGACATACCAGTCCTCTCAGTGAGAATACTGGGTACCATCTGCCTCTGATTTAAATTCATTGTATCATACTGTGTGAAAAATCATGTTTTGCAAAATAATATTTAATCATTCAAATCTTTTAAATATTTTAAATGCATTCTGTTGGAGTTAAACCATAACCATTTTCTTTTGAAGTATGTGTGCCTAGGAGTAACTCATCATTATTACAGCCAGTGGGCTTTATAAAACATTCTCCAATTTTTAATTTATTATATATATAATTATACTATGTATGCTGTATAGTTAAATTTGTTTTCACATACACTCAGTTCCTTTCATATTAGAAAAGATTCCTACAAACATTAGAGAAGTATAAAAACACAGTATAAGCATTTTTAAAGGACTTCAGAAAAATTCAGGGTTTATGGTGAAGTCTAACAAATATCTTAAAAGATGCTGATAATTCTTAGCTTTCCTATAGTGCTGTTTTCCTTAGCAGTTCTTAAAGCCCTATAGAAGGATGGATGTTATTTCAGCTGAGGAAATTCAGGCAAACTAATATTAAACTGATTTTGAAATTCACCTGATAAACAACTGAAAATGGTAGGAGTAACTCCTGAGTCACAATACAGCAGATTTTACTTTGGACTGCAGTGTTTTCTTCTTCATTCTGTTCTGATTTAATTAGAAAGTCTTCCTTTAAGAAAAATAGTTGCTTGTAGTGATTTATAACATTGTTCTTGTGGACAATTAAAAATAAAGAGGTTGGTATTTTTAGAGATATCTGTGCATGATAGGCAAATTGAGACAAAGCCTAATTCCTTTAGCCTTTCTTGGCAGCCCTGGAATTTAATTTAAATTTTTGAGAATAATTCTGCAAAACAGACAGTTGTGCCACGTTTAAACTGCCTTTAGCTTGAGAACTGGTATTAAAATGCTAATTTGCTAATTTGCTCAGGGTTGGAGCAAGCTTCACAGCCTGTTCCATGCACCATAATGATATTGCAAGGTTTCTGTAACCAAGCAGGAGTTTTAAAGCTCTCTTGCTCTGTACAAAACATTGCAGCTATTGTGAGTGCAGTGTGGTCACATCTCATGTCTCTTTAGGAAGTTCTGGTTTTATTCCTTCCTGCTGACATTTCCTATCCCCTCTTTGTCCCCTTGTTGTGATTCAGCTGCAATGTTAAATTTTGATTAGAAAACTTGATGCAAGCAAAGGTGTTTAAGTTACAATAAAGTGATTTCTGTGGATTTTCTGTAGGCCATTAAACAAGACAGTTCTGAAGTGTTTATGTTGCAGAGTTTGTTTCTAGTCCACACTTGCTTTAATACTGAGAGCAGAATTTTAATGCATACTCTTATTTTCTTCAAATTGGTTTTAACTTAAACTTTTTTTCTGGCAGGCAGGGCATCTTTCAGATCAGAAGCAAATTTGCCATTAAACCACATAATGAATACATTTTCTATGTTTCATAAATAAAGTCTATTTATTCTCTTTTGTATCTAGGAGTTGTGTAGAACCTTATGTCCCCTTAGTAGAAGGGAAACTACCACACTAGGTAGTTTGGATACCACAATTTGTATTTGGAAGGGACGATTTCTTCTCTTTTAATACTCTCAGTGAACAGCTGGTACACAGTAAATTTGATATCATCACAGCTGTCCTCAGTGATTTTTATGACTCAGCCTGAGTTTGATATGAAAACTAGAAGCTTAAATTATGTTCAATTTTTGTTCCTTCACACTTCAAAAAACTTTACTTCAGAAATAAATAAAAAATAACCTAATCTCCTGATTTATGTGATTCTTGACAGTCTGTAAAATCCTAATTAATACTTGAACTCTTTCACAAATATCAGTTCCTCTCCAGTGGCTTATATAAAAATCAAGTTTCTTTCTATATATGTAAAATCTTTATTCTAGTATTGATTTAGTAGGTTTTGAATTTTCTACTGTGAAAAAAAGAATGTCAACACAACATGGCTTCATATTGGTGAATGTAGTTGAATCAGTATTATTATTCTGCTAGTCTGTGTCACATGTGCAAAGACATCTTCCAAAAAAGCACCATTTCATTCTCACATTCTCAAGAAAAAATAGTTGTTACCTTGAAAACTACTTTTTAATTAGGAGAGTGGAAATTTGTCATGATAGCAGATTTATGAAAAAAAAAATTACCATGTACTTACTGACAGATGTGCAGTATTCCCACTGAAATTGTGGGGAGGGCATTTCTTTTGTAAGAAGATAGAAAGCTTTGGGTTGGAGACAGGATTATGAGCAGCAAATGCTTGGAGATGTAGCAATGTGGCCAATGGAAGTGTCACTGGAGTGGGATGTGACAGATGATCTACTACAACTAAAAAATTATTCTTGGTGTCTCTAGGATCACAGTTGTCAGCGAGGTGCTCCTGATGTTGTTGAGAGTGCCCCAGTAAAGGTTCTGTGTGCCATCCTTATGTTGGTATGATTTAGTGGTGTTGAGGGTGTGTAAGGGGTGAGAGTCACACCTAGCACTCAGTTATGGGTAATGCTTCCAAATCAGTTGTAGTGTTTACATGAAATAGAGAAAGAAGTCTGTGTCGTTCACACGTTTAATTTAAGAGCATGAGGGAGTCTAATTGTATTAACTTGCCTTGAAGTTGTAGAGGAAGCAGAACAATAAAAATCTCATGCATAACATTTCCAAACTTTTCTTGTGCTCTATCACAAACATTGGATCAGCATATTAGCAGTGTTTCTGTCTTGTGAAGAATGCAGTTGATGGGATACATAATTTCCTAGCTCATCAAATATCCTTTTTGTCAAAAGGTTGAGAGGTATAGTGAAAAGGCTGAAATTCACCCTAAGATTTCATAATATTCTTTAAAGTGAAAGAACCCAATGACTTCTTTACCTGCTTAAGCTATTTTCCTATTTTCCCTCCATCCCAATATATTTCTTAGGTCTACAATCTCCATGAATATGTTTGTAATCTCATGAGGATTTACAATGGAACACAATGTTTTTATGTTGAGGTTCTCTCTGTAAAGTTAGCAGAAGGAAAAGTACATTCTCTGTGTGTGTATTGGCATCTTTGAATTTACAGTATCTGTGATGCTAAATACAAGTCTGTGTAGTAATGGACATGTGTGCTTGGGATTTCTAATTTTTGTTTTGATTTGTCCAGTATAGGCCAACTCTTCACAAGAAAGGCATGGATTTACAAAACAGACCCATGAATAACTCAACAAAACAGGCTAAAAATACTTTCAGTATTCTGTTCCTTCTCATTGACCCTTTTTTGTCTGCTATTTACTTGTTCGTTCAAACTTTCCCTCCTCTGCCCTTAGCTTTTCAGTTATTGTTGGAATTCTCCCAAAGTGGTGACTTCTCCTTGTGTTACTCCAGGAATCAGGTATGATCTTGGTACCTACTTTCAGCTATACCAGTAGCTTGGCTTCCAGCTTTGAGCTTTGTACTCTTTCATTAGGTTTGGGATGTAGTTTCTTTGTTTTCAAGTGGTTCTGGAAAATTACAGTGGCTGAAGAAAACACTTGGGACACCAGACTTTTATCTGAGGGGCCCAGGAATACACTAATCCTCCTTCAGGAGTCAGAACACATGCCACATATAAGAGTGCACACCAAAGAAATAAGTATATAAGGACTGAGAAGGTGTCTAATGACTTTGAAAAAATTCTGCCTTCATGACTGAAGGCTATCTTTGCTTAGCAAAATCCTTGATTTTACAACCCGGTTTACAACTCAGAACAGCATGGCTGAGCTTCCCACATGGCACAGCTGAAAGGATTGCTGGGTGAATATGGAATATGCTAAGAAAACTCACTGTTGGCACAGCTAAACATGCAAGGAAGCTTTCATTAAAAAAAAAAAAAAAAACTGTCAAAATAAAGTTAACAAAAAAACCCCCAATATCTAAAATGAATAACTAGAAGCTATTTGGGGTTATTATATTAATTTTAATTGAGTCAAAATATAGTTTTTCAAAGGTACTTTAGGTACTGTAAATTTTTTCTTGATTTTGTCATAAGTTTTCCCATGATTGTCATGATTGTGATACTGAGAACATTATAATGATTTAGTCCAGAAATTGTCAATGACAAATCTATAGGTTTTAATTAAAGCAGGAAAATAAAATGTAATACAGAAAATAATGTCATTGTTATTTGTATGAGAAAAGTTGCATTTAAATATGATTGACTTCAGACAAGATGCACAGTATAAAACTCCCTGCAACTTTCTGCATCTTAGAGAAACAGCAAACTGAGCAGTGTCCACTTAACAAATATTTGAAAACTTCAGCTTGTACCCAGGCAGAAATTTAGAGCTGCTGTGGCTGTGATAATATAGACAAGGAACATAGCAGGAATGAAAGACAGAGATGTCTTTTTTGCAGAATTTTGATCAAAGGAGCTTCTTGACAGGATAGACAGATGTAGCAAGAAGACTGAAAGCACTTTTCTAGTAGTGCAGTTCTGGTAAGATTTCCCTGGAACTATTAATATATATATATATAACCATCTAAAACTATTAATATGTATATCTCTATATCTATAATTAATATTCCCCCTTGACTTCTCCTTCTGTGTTTTCCCACTCTCATTTTCTTGCTTACTCTTCTAGAATATTTTTAATTTTACTGGTATCGTAGCTCTTCTTTTAAGCTTTCTCTTTTTTTCTTGGTTGGTTTCTTTTTTACATATCTTCAAGCAACCTTTTTATATATTCCATACATGAATGCAGTGTGAAATAGAAATAAACTGAGTTTATAGGGGCTTTACCTTTTAAAAATGCTTCAGCAAACACAAATTTGTGAAAGAACCATCCCACGATTAAAACTGAAAACTGATTTCCATGTTTAGTGTCTCAGTGTCAGATGTATTCAGGAAGATGAACCTCATTATTCTATGTGCAGTGCAGATGGAAATGGCACATTCTGACCTTAAATTCATGATTTTGTGTTACCAACTGATGTGTGTTTTTCTAAAAGACATTGTACCACATCTCTCAGCTTCTGAAGAAGACAGGCCAGCACTGCCTTAAGCTCTGGTCCACTTTAATCAGCTGGGAACCTTTGTCTGATGCATAACTTTGAAATTCATAGAATGGTTTGGGTACCTTTAAAGGTCATCCAGTTGGACCCTGCCCTGTGCAATGTGCTGGGACACTTTCTACTAGACCAGGTGAAAACTCCATCCAGACTGGCCTCAGTTGTTTCTAGCAAAGAAACATCCACCACCTCTCTGGGAAACCTGTTCTAGTGTTTCACCACCCACATTGTAAAGAACTGCTCCTTTATATCTAGTCTGAATATGCCTTCTTTCAGTTGAAAGCCATTACCCTGACCTATTGCTACAGCTTGTACTAAAAATCCTGTCCCCATTTTTCCTCTAATCCCCATTTAACTATTGAAAGGTGACAATAACGTCTTCATTCAGTCTTCTCCAGGGTGAACAAACCCAAGTCTCTCAGCCTTCTTCATGGGAGAGGTGGTTCACCTCTCTGATCATTTTTGTGGCCCTCCTCTGCACCCACTCCAACAGGTCTGTGTTTTTCCTGTACTGAGGACTCCAGAGCTGGATCCAGGTGGGGTCTCACCAGAGTGGAGTAGAGAGGAAAAATCACCTCCTCACCATTGTCCTCTCACATCTTGGTGAATAGCAGTACTTCCATTCCCACAATGAAAATTAAATATTTTTACTTTCTATGACTCAGCCTCTCTAACTGCCAAGATACATTAAGAACTCATAACACAAACTCAAAATTCTTACTTTCCCACAGGAATTTTTATAGGATTAGCCATGTAGGGGAAGAATATTGCTCTGCCACCTTTCACCTGAAGACTGTGAAGTAAAGTCATACAAGTGTGATGGTCTTTCTTTTTTAATAGTCTTCCTCAACTAGTTTACTTCAGAAAATAATCAGATCTTGGAAATTACTGACTTATTTTGTCTTTGGTATGATAAACATTGCTGTGTTGGATCCCGTAGAAAGTGTGGTTTACCTGATGGGGAAGAAAAATGCCATTTTTTAAGAAGCAGGCATTTATTTTGATTGAAACTTCAGTACTTCTCTGTGATGATTACTGCACGTCTTGGGGTTCTATCAAACGACAAAAATAATTGAAGTTCAGATTGATTGGAGATAATTTGAAAGCACTTACAAATGACAGCCTTTCAGTCTTCATATTGATAGTCTGATTGAAAAGGTGAACTTAAGTCAAATTTCTCTTAAAACTTACTTTTAAATTTCACTGATCAATTTTCATATCTGTGGAGTTAATTTTGCTATGGAAACATATAGTATATCCTTATATATGTGTAGATGGTTTTTGGGTTTTAAAATTTGTCCAAGTTATACTTGGAAGAAAGGAAGCTGCTCTAAAAAAAAACAACAAAAAAAGTAAATATGTCTCTTTCCTCTATGCAGATTTATTCTTTGCTTATCAGTACTGTAGCTGTCCCAGTTACTTTAAATTTTGGCCCAGCATATATTCTCTGAACAGAGAAGATTTTAATAGTTTAAAATCTATTAAGCTATAGTTTTCAAGGCAACCTATACCCAGAGTGACCATTTTTACATTTTTTTAATATAAATATTTACAGACTTAAAATTTTACCTTTATAATAGGTGCTTTCAGAACACAAGCATTTTCTAAATACTTCATATTTCGTCTTTGTATCTACATGAGATTTTTGCAAACTAAATTAAAAATAATTTTAAAAAAACATAAAACCACATTGCACATTCAAAAAAGTTCTTTTTGGGAACAATTGTAATTTGAAAGTCTCATCAAGGGTTTCTGGTTTTACTCTCTGTGGTCATCAAAATGCCTTCTTTCTTTCCTCCTGTTCTCTCTCCGCCTTCCCTGCTCTCTCTTTCCTAATTTTACAAGAAAAAGGTGTTTGCCCACTTTTAATCAGAAAAGTAATCAAAATGTTTTCATAGTAGTTTCACATTATTTTAACAATAAAATCTAGAAAAATAACTGCAGGGTTTTTTTCTGGTATATCTCTTACAGTACTGTGATACATTGAGCTGCTAGTCATGCTTGTTTGCTTTTAGAAAGAGAGCAAAAGTGACTTGTTTTAAATTTCTCAGGAGACCATGATCATCTGATTTCCAGTTTATTCCAAATGAAGAATATTCTAATAAAACAATCATAATATTGTTTCTGCAATTATTTGTTACTTATGATTGACATAACAAACTACTTCTGCACTCTCATTTCTCTTGGGTGTGTTTGGTAAGTTTGGCAACTTGCTGTATCTCTCTCTTGCTTTTGCAAGGAACTTCCCTGTTGATGGAGATTATTCCTTTCTACATATTTACAAAACAAGATCTCGGTGATCTATTGTCTCCTCAGGTGAAATGTAAGCACACTTGCTTAAATAGCAGAAATAGATAAGTGATAGGAAGATCAGATCTGCCTGGTTTGAGGACTTAGTTCACTGGCAAACATAATTATTGATGATACCAAGTGTAACAAATTAAGAGTAGAATGAAGCAATAATAACATTCAGATGTATTGGTTTAAGGCCTTAATGAACATTTTACCCTCTGTCTTGAAGCATCATAGATAAGAAGTAAATAACTCATGATCAAACAATGTGTTTTCTAAATCTAAAGTACCTAATGTCATGGGTTCATTTACTTATTAGAGATGTGCCAATGACTGGATGAGGTTATTTGGTAAAAAAGAGTTTTCTACCATCTATTAGTCCTGGTATTCTGATCAGACTGTTAGCTGAACAGAATCTGGTCTATAAATTATGGAACTAGACCAGTATCATTCCCACAAATATTAGTCTATTTTCCAATCCCTTAGACTGAGTTTCTGTTTTCCTATTTACAGTTCCTGGACTCTTAAACAAACTTTTGTATGTATTTCTACTGGTCTAGAGAATGTTTTTGAAAGCTGTACCATCTTAGTGCTTTTAGCTTGATAAATTAGCCCTCCTTATTAGACTTTGCTGATATTTATTATCCTCATGCACATTATTACCCCAAGTTAAGAAAAATCACTCTTAGTAGGCATACCATATTTGAAAAGCAGGGTTGTTTGGTGCCTTTGGGGGATCTGTCTGCTGGGTTTCAGAGAGAACAGCTGACCCTTTCTTTGAAGAGAATATCATCCTTTCATGAATGGCAGAATTCTGTGGAAGTAGCTGAAGGTGTGGCCAGCACCCCTGTGTGACTGCACTTCTTTCATAGAATGTCCCCAGCTATGACTTCAGCAGAAGGGTTTCTTTGAGAACTTTTAATCCATCTCAAGCAAAATAAACCAGGTGAATTCAACTAATTACCCAAACTGGGGCAGCTGATTAGCCCTATAAGCAGGTTAGAGGCCATTCTTACACTCAGCTCTGGCCCTGGAGCTGCTCAGTGGTGCCTTCTGTTTGAAGAGCAGCAGGGTGAGTGGTAATGTAGTCTGTTGCTGCAGCTATTCAGTAGATGAAATTCTCTCCTCTAATTCTTATATGATCCTAATAGAAGCTAAATTATTCAGCATTTCCATGTGTAACATTTGTGTTGTGTGACTTTCCAGCTCAATGTGTAAGAGGGGTTTTAATTACGTTAAACTGTGCCTCTTGGTTACTATGGGAGCTTCTGTCCTGCAAATAGTTGATGATTCATACAGTTTTTATAATAATATTTTGTTTATTTGGTTGTATTTGTATAGTGAGAGAACTCTGTAAAGTGTCATCTGTGGCAGAGCATGAAAGTTTGTTGTTTTCCAATGCCATTTACTGCTCTTCCATGTCTGAGTCTAATGTACAGTCTAACTGTAGTCTAATGTTTGTTTTTCCTTTAGCTAAATCTAAAATTGAGCAAGTGCTTTTCTGCATCCTAGTAGCTCAATAAAGCTACACATTGGCTGCTAACTATGACTGCTGCACTCCTAGCAGTCATAGTTAATTTAAAGCAGGTTAATTCCATGTTCCAAATGCACATATGTTTCCAAAATATCCAAGCTGATGCCTGGCATCAGTCAGCCTTTCATACTCTGTGACACTCAGGTGAAATTTTTCACTTCCTATTTAAAGTTAAGTGTGTGTAAGTCATCTAAAGGGGGGTATATGCACACATGAAATTATTTATTCTACAGTAAAGAATTCTTTGAGATGTATTGTCTACATCTACTCTCAGTACTCCTTGTCTGCTACTATTTTACCTCCAAGAAACAATTAAAGGGCCAAACCAGATGTCTAGATCAACTTGGATACTACAAATACTGTTTCTGACCTCTTGCTGCTTCACCAGAAATGGCCATATATGTCTGCATTTAGCCACCTGAATCTCTGCCCTTCTTTTCACATCTTCTTTTAAGCATCATGTGTGTAATATTATTTTTAAAGTAAATACAGTTACTTCGGAAAAGTAAGCAGCTTTTAGAGATATTAAATATGCCTAGCAAGTTATTATTCTTAGCTAAATTAGTTTGCACATAATTGTGTAGATTTTTTTAAAGATCATTTATTTTTTTGCAAATAGTTTTCAAAAGAATTTAAATGGTTATCCTCTCACATTTTCAACCCCCAAATAAATAATTAGGAGAAAGTAAATACAGTTAATTTGTTTTTTATTCTCTCATTTTCCCCAATGAGTATTTATAACTAAAAGATGTGGTGAGCTGCAAGTTTGCTAAAAGACTATGATTTTTAGTGATTAGTTTCAATACAGTCACAAGTAAGCAATTATATAGAATTTCAGTGAATATTCCACACAGAGTTGAAAATATGAATGTAATTTTCCATGTCTGTATATGTACCTACATCTAGAACTGAAATTTGGTTCTACAGCCAGAGATATTTTGTGGACATTCTTAGTTCTTGTACACCTTTTGTCCCTACAGATTTAGCAAAAACTGAAAGAGGACATGTGGGGTAGGGGGGGGTCTTTATTTTTCATTATTCCTTATGAGTTGAAAAGGAGCATAGATGATCTTGTATGTGAAATGAGGAAAGAGACAAACTGAAGTATCTTAAAAATACTGCTCTGATCAGAAATATATTCTATACCAAGGTTAGAAAAGAGAAATGTGTGGTCAGTGCAAATGACAGAACATACATTTTGTTTGCTTTCTGGTCTTGTCCCATGCTGGGGGCAAATAGAGCTGTTGCCAGGGCAAATCATTACTTTTAAATGAAATTGTTGTGCAGTGTATCCTTTTAGAAACATTATTCTAAGAATCATCCACTATTTTTTACAGTTTCTTTTGCCTTGAATATTAGTAAGTTTTGTTCCCAGTTGGTGGAGGAGTTTGTCATTCCTTCTTTGCCAGGAGTGGAACATGTAACAGGGTTTTTTTACGGTCTTCAACAAAAAGGATATGGTTTTAAGAGCTCATCTATCACATTGATATTGCTTTGCACTCATTTTGGTTGTTAACTGTCACCAAGTTTTCCTCTTGTATTACTCTGCCCTGCTGTACTGTATTGTCAAATTAACATGTACTTTCTCAGCACAGCCACAACCCACTCAACTGCTTTCTGCTGAAAAAAGAGATCTCCCACAGAACTTCCTCCATGTGATTATATGTGATCTCTCTGCAGAATTACATTTTACATCCATTGCCATTCACCTCTCAGAATTTCTTATAAAACACTCACTAAAAGCTACAAAGACACACTGGAAAAGATTTCTTTTTACTGTTGCTGCATGGCAGAGCTGAAACATTCCAGCAGAATTTTAGCTTAAATGTGAGTGTCAAACTCATCCAGTATTTCACTTGAGGGATGTTGACCACTATTTTATCTGTCTGATATGTTTAGTCCATAAAAATGTTAGCGTGTTATTTTTCTGAAGAATCCTTATTTTGATGTGCAGGCACAAAGCAGAATTTTGTGCTGTAAAATGTGATGGTTCATGAGAGCCTGTCTGTCTTTAAGATGTCTAGGAACCATGCCTTATATAGTCACATAGAAAGTAATCCTCATGGAAACGGCATTATGGAGGTGGCAGCTGCAGCTCTTTATTTTTGTCTGTGTTGAATTTTGCAGTAAAAGGTTAACCCTTTATGTGATTGTGAAAATTGCATTTATGTCCTCCTCAAATACAGAATATACATGTATCAAAAAAAGAGCTGAAGAGGTAAAACAGCTCAATAAGAGCTAAAATTAACTCTGTTTGTACCAGATTACACTGCTATTGCTGAAAATTTTACATTTCTACATTTAGGCACTCTAATGTGGTTGGAATTAGCAGTAATAACTGGCTAATATCTTTCCTCACCCAAAGCTTTTTCTCTTCATTAGATACTGACAAGCAGTGTTCAGAAAACTCCATATGGAGATATCTTTCCCAGAAAATCTTTCTCATCTTTTCAGTTCCTGATGGGTCATTGTGAAACAGATGTGGACATTGAAACTCTGAAGGTGGAGACAGTAAATGAGGCAGTAAAACCCCTCAGTACAGAGTCAAGTGCAGACTGTGACACTAAGGGGTGAATAAGCAGTTTTGAAGCTTGTAAGAGCAACTCCCAACCCACAGAGATGCTCACTGTGATTTCTAAGGGAATGGGTTTTGAGAAGCTGGCAGTGTTGGAACCTGGGCACAGAGCCTGGAGACCGTCAACAGCAACCTCACCAACCACTTTCTGGTGGCTTCTCCAGATTTAGGAATAAGCAGAAGAAACTGCAATCTGGCTGGACACTATTGCTGCTCTTCTGTGTTGTTGCTGGTGACATTAGAAGCCCACAGTCTTCACCACTTGCTTAGTAATCTTGTGCAATCTCCCAGGTCCACTGTACCTTGCTGTAACTTTTACTTGAGTGAGAAGACGTTGCTCTGCCTCATCTAAGAGATCTGCAGCCAAAGTGCTGCCATCAAAGTGCTGCCATCAAAGTGCTGCCAAGCTGTAGCTTGGTCAGAGCATGATTGCTGTGTGAAATAATGCCTTCCTGAACATTGCTACTTCTGATTTTAAATACTATGAATTTTCTGTCTTAGACCTTTCCTTGCTGATCATCCTCTGCTAGATCACTTTGGCAATACAACTGATATTCTCACTACTGAGGGTATTCTGGTGTTTGCAAAGGAGTCTTTACTATGCAAATATCCTTACCCATCCTTCTATAAGAGGGCAGTTTCCAAATATTACTCAGTTCTGTTGGTGTTTAGCAGTCAACTGAATGTGGGGAAAAGGGAGTTGAGAATACATTTTTGGGTAGATATTGCACATGTGCAAAGTGTGATGCTAAAAACATCTTTCTGGATCAATTAAAAACAGAACTTGAATAGAATAATCATGTCACAATACAGTTGTTACCATAGCTATAGAACAATTTTCTAGTGGATTTTTATTTTACATTAGAAATTTTGTGCCATGGCAACAGCAATGCCTGTTAGAGATCTAACTCTGTCATTATAATTTATCTATTACAGCTCTTTTCATTAGTGTTGTTAACAACTGTTATTCTCCTGAATGTGCTTTAGTTTGGAACATGGAATCTCTTGAGATACAAATGTGAATAAGACAATTTCCAATTTTACATGAATGCAAAATTCACAGTATTCAGTATGCTTCTGATTTTCTTAATGTGCTCTGCAGTCTTGGAGTCAGAATCAGGAAAAATATCTGAATTTGATGAAGCATCTGTAAATTATAACTCTCAAACACTGAAAGTGAGAAATGGTATTCTGTAGAGTTCTATATATGTATCACAAGCAACTGTGCTGGGGTGCATCAGTGTGAAAATAAATAGCTGATTGAATTGCAATCTGCTGCCTAAATACCAGTTTGGTTGTATATAAACTGGTGATAATAGCAATATGTATCTGTGGCTTTGAGATTATGGCACAACTGAATTTATTTGTAGTTCCAAATGTAAATGTTTTCCTTGTAACACAGATATGGCAGTATCACAGTGATTTTCAGAAGTAATCCGCTCAGATGGATAAGCTGTACATGCACTTGTAATAACTCTAAAGTTCTGTAGGAATGACATCTGTTTATGTTTTGGTATTTATGATACTATTGACAAGGAAAAAAAATAAAGTGGTAAGGAAAGCAATATCTGGTAAGGAAGGAAGATCTCTTTCTGTTGATTTTTTTTTTCTTATTACAAAAATAAATGTACTTGCAAAAAGAAAAAAAGAAAAACCAAACTTAGGAGAATTCTTCTCTCCACTGGGATTCAGTCCAAGAGCTTGAACTTCTCCTGTTCCCTTGTAACCCCACCCTCTTTCTTAAAGTTCCTTCTCATAAAGCTTACTCAAATGCCTGTGAGGAGAAAAACCTGGCATTATTAAATGGCTCTTCACTGAGTATAGACCTGTGTAATGTAATTGTTTGTATAAATTCTAAGTGCCAGTTAAGTTGGTTGAAATAATAAGCAGAAGGAAAAATATTTATTAATATAAGGTTTGATAGCATGTATTTTTTTGATACAGAGCAATATTCAAAGCAAGAATTATTTTGATATGTTTAAAACCAGAAAATAATATATCAAATACATTTTGTGCATTATTACTAAGCCTCAGGAGAAATACTGATTTAGGTATCTCTTTTCTTGAAGTTTGACAGAAATATTCAACAATTTAAAAAATCCTATCTCAGCAATGGGTAATTATTCAAAGCTAGGATGATTTTTTTTTTTTTTTTTTTTTACTATAGAGTTGCCTATTTTAGCAAGAGTATAGTAGGGGTATTATCCTGTATAAAGCTTTTAATTCTTTAGGCTCTTGAGATGGAGATCTTGGAAATTCCTATGAACAATGAATCTGCATTTTTAGATAATGGTGCAGTTTGAACAGGTTATTTAACATCTCATGTTTCAGGTCTTAGGTCAACAAATACTGACTTGGAATAAGAAAGAAAAGCATACTCCAGGAAATTATTTTATGATTATCTGTTATATGGTTTGTTTTTTTCCTTCTGTGATTTCTTTCAGAACATGACAGGGAGTGTTAGGCTACTATACTATTTAGAGCAGTGTTATAGTCCATCTTTGTGCTCTCCTTATTTGCTGAACATGAAAGTATTAAACATTAACTGTATTAGGAAACTAAAATAATAAGTCAGTATTTAAAGAGCATTAACCTTAACAGTTACCATTCAAAAGCCAGAAGACTCAGAATTATGATTGATTTATTAAGCTGTTGGATGTTTGGAGGATTTCTAGTCCATCCTCCAGTTTGGAGCAGGACTGTCATTATGAGATCAAACACAGCTTTTCATAACCAGGTCTTGAAACTGTCAGGGTGCAGGTGGCACCACTCTGGATAACCTGTTTTAGGGCTGCAGTACAGCATTCAATGCTGATTGCTTCATAAATGTCATGACCACATAGATTTTTCTTTTTCCTGACAGCCCTAGTCTTTTTTGTTGCCTGGTATAGATGTGGTTTGTATTGCACAAAATCATGGAGGGAAGAAGGTATAGCCCTGAGATCTTTGCTTACTTTGTCACATAATTAACAAAGCTCTTACTAAAAGTGAAAGGTATCAAAGAAGTGACAGCTGAGACAGCTGAAAGCAGCAGAGAGAATATTCTGTCTCTCCCAGAGCTCTTGCTACTCTGGTCAAGACAGACCAAAGGTTACCCAAGTAGCCCTTAACCAAAGGTTGTCCAAGTAATCATTCACTGTGTTTCTTGGTTTTTGAGTCACGAATTTGATGCATTGGGAGTCTGATTTTTTTGAGGTACTGAAGTGAGTAGTAACCATGCTTCAAAAATATTCTGCATTAAAAAGTGTTTAGTACTCTGAAGAAAGAAAATCTTGAATCTCAAATCAGATGCCCAAACGTTTGTACATTTTCAGCATTATCATATTTCAGCCTTATCTCCCATTTTTCAAATTAGTATAATATCACATTACAATCTCACCTAGAAGGATACATGAGTTTATATTTGTGAACCCCTTAGATAATGGATGTCATAAAAATGTGAGAAGCTGTTAAAGAACTTGATATTCAAAGAAGTATTTAGATGCTGTGCAGTAAATAGGTGATAAGACCACTTGTATTGAGCAAAGAGAATATAAATCCTTGAAAATATTTAAAAGATGTGACACCTAGGGACATGGATTGGTGGTGGTGGACTTGATGATCATAGAGGCCTTTTCCAAACTGAATAGTTTTATCATACTATGAAAATGTTGAGGAACTTCATTAGCCTCTTTCACTAAGCAAACTTCATTCTGGATAGTAAGTGAAATAGGGTATTTTTGAAAATTAGTAGTGATCTCATAAAAAATGAAATAGAGAACTTGCTAACACATAAGAAAACTAATTCACAAGCAACCTTTGTTTTAATTTTTTCTGATTTCCTTAAAGTATTTGTTGTGGGTATTTTAAAGATCTATGTTATACCTAAAGAAGAATATATATACTTATGTGTACAGAGTACAGTAACTGTTGTGAAAGATCAAGCTGAAAAAGGCTCATACAATATATTTGGAATCTGAATACAAGGTAAACTGCTGCCATATTGATTGTCAAAACAACCAGAAATAATGTTCTGATATGCTGTCACTGCAACACTGCTGGAAAGTAAGAGACACACACTTTCTAATGGTCAGTGCATATATTTACTGACCAGAGGGGAATGGGAGTTCTCAGCAAGAACTTGCTTTGTTTGCAGTAGTAAATAGAGCAAAATCAGGGCACGAGATGCCACTGGTGCTTGGCAGTCTGTATCCTTAAACTGTTTGGGTTTTACCAGTCTTTAGCCAATACTGAATAGACCCACCTAGAAGGTGCCCAGGCACAGTGCAGAGACCAGAGACTATTCCCAGTAATTCTTTGGATAAACCAGCTCTGTCTAGAGAAGGAGAGTTTAACTTAAAGGACATGAGCCTAGTAATTCCTTCAGATCCTAATAGCTGTTGGCCAGTTCTATTTAGTAACACAGATGGAGCAAAGCTAGTACTGAAAATTATTGCAATCCAGGCTCTCTAAGCCTTTTTTTTTTTTTTTTTTTTTTTTTTTTGTGATTTATTCCTCCTGGTTTACTTTGTACTGGCAAAAATATTTCTCCTCAATGAGTTCAGTACAAAGCTATAAGATGTCTGGAGCATCAAAATAGGATTCAGTTCATGACTGAGATACATGAATGTAGGTATCTGAACCCAGACTGACTGCTGTCTCCTGTAAGTCACTGGCAGTGTAGTAACCCAGTTAAGGGAGTACAGGGAGTGATAGGTTCCACTCATTTTATTAATCTGATCTCTGATAGGGTGGGAGCTAACATGCTTCATACCCGTGCAGAAAAACAAGGTGTCTTAATCTGGAGCAGAATCTCAGCTACTGAGTTTTTCATGTAAAGGAAAAGCACCAAAGCCAGTAATTATTTGCATAATTTATTCCTCATTTTGAATTCACCTTCAAAAATTGCAGGCATATGTATAAATCAGCAACTTTCAGAAATCAAAGAGAGAGTGTCCCATGTCCTCCTTTTCCCCTGAATTTTTCCCCTAATTTTTCTGGGTTTATTGATCCCTTAAGCTCTGTCATGTCCTACATTTAACCTTTCTCCATAACATCTCACATCTTTCTGGTTGCAAAATGCCTGAAGTGTATATTCTAGTTGGTTCTTAGAATTTTATCATATATAGAAAAGCATTTAATTTTACATTTTTAAGCTACTGACTAGTAAAAGAGTTGATGGAGTTTTGAAGTACACACCAAAATCTTTCTTCTGTCATTCATAAAGTCAAGCACTGCTTTGTTTTAGAAAGGATATTTTGAGATTTGATTGTTTTTAGTGTTTTTTGCCAGCAGATATTTTAGTTAATTGAAGAAAACTGCTCAGTATCTTTGCACATTATGACATGATGCTATGTTCAATTCCTTGTGGTAGCTTCTGCTGTGCATGCAGTCCTACAGTTAGAGTTGATCTAGAACATACAAGTTCTAGAAGGAACGAAGGAATGAGATGAATTTATTTATCTTTAACAAAGTAGTTATAGAAATGTGACCATTACTAGGAGTGCAGTTATTCTGACTAGAACATTGAGTCATTAATGCCATGTTGACAGAGTGATGTTAACCAAACCAACAATATAAGTGAGGCAGAGCAGGCTTCCTTTCTTTCCCCCCTCCTAGTTCTTTCAACAAGTGTAGAAAAGAAGTATAAAATTTTAATAATCCATTCTAAGCATTGCCCAAGAAATGTATTTTTCTATGGTTACTTTTTTGTGTGTGTATATGTGTGCTAAGTTACAAATAAAGCGTGTTTGAAAAGACTTGATTTGGTGTTCTTTTTTCCCAATGGTTGCTATTACTATTCTCAAAAGTTCCCAAAAATAAAAGCAACACTCATTTTTATTCCTTAGAGGCTGTCAGTAAAAAGGCATCATATTGTAAATTCACTATTATTATAATGGCTATAAAAAGAAAAACTACTAAGAATACTCCTGACAATAATGGTTCTTCATGTATTTTACCACCTACAAACTACCCTAATTCATCATACTAAACTGTGTAATTTCTGCACATTTCAACTCAATAGCAAATTAAGAGAGAGATCATCAAATTGATAGAATAGCAATGCCCTTATTTTATCTTATAAATTTGTTTTTTCATGGAATTTATATAACACTGAGCATTGTTGGCTGTTCTTCAACCAGCAGATATTTTAGTCAGGATAAAATAGTCATATTTAAGATTTTAAAATTTTTTTTTAAGACAACAATAATTCAGTTCATAGCATAATTTTCTCATTTGTTTCTTTACATAAGAATGTACCAAGCAGTATTAAAGAGTAATTTTGAGGGGAGTAAGAATGTTGCTTGCAGTATTTTGTCACGTTCTTGTGTTTACAAGGTACTCTCTCATTTCAGAGCAACGTAGCCAAGGTGAAGCATCCACTGAAAGTGAGCTTCCTGAAGGACACCCCGCTGAGCAGTTTGCAGGTTTACTTCATGGATCATCACCTGCATGTGACCCACCTGAAAATCCACTCCAGCTGTACAGCAAAGTTAACCTGTGCAGTGGGCCACTGGAAAAAAGCATTTTGAGCAAGAGCACAGCACAGCAGATACAGCTACGGAAAGAAAGCACCTCTGATCCTCCTGTTAAGAAAAAAAAGCCACCAATTGTAAACAGAACCATATTTCATACTAAAAATAAACCAGCAGAAAACCATACCCTGGTTGGGGCGCCAAGGATAAGTGAACAATGGGTTGTTACCACTGGGGGATTTGTGGAGCGAGCGTGCACGCTGGGCAGAATACGATCTTTACCAAAGACCTTGCTGGAAATGCATTTGTGCAAAAATGTTTCAAAATCTGATTCTAATCTCATCACCCATCCACCAAATGATAAAAAAGCAAGAAGCAATTGGAGTGAACCCACACCAAAGCCACAGTGCTCCAAAAGGGAATTCGGAGAGAACACCTTCCTTCACATCAGAATGGGAAGAAGTAAGTTTTTTTCATTTTTTTAATACTGTGGTCTTGTGAAGGTGCTGCTATTGTTTTCAGTTTTAGGCATGAAATAAAAAGTGAATTTTTCACCCTGCAAAGCCTCAGAGAGAATGTCAACAGCTGGCACAAAATACAAAGCATTTCTGTTCAAATGCTGCCCACTCAATAAAGTCTATTGTTTCCCTGGTGAATGAAGTTAACCAGAAGTAATTCTGCAATTTTTTGTGGCACTGAAATTGTCTACTAAAGCCCTCACCGCTGACAATAATAATATTTGTAAAAGACTTAGTAACTGTGCCTATTGTTTACATATTTGCTAATTATTTCCATCATGGCAGTGTCCATCAGCAAGAGCCAGGAGAAAATGGCAGCAATGGAGAATTGATTAGGTGTTCTACACACCCTCCTTACGTATCCTCTAACTGGTAGGCTGTGTATAAAATGCTTGGCACATACCTGGCTGCTGTGTGAAGTGGAAATACTCTTAGAGCTACAATGAATTCGGGATTGCTAACAGAAATTTCCACACAGAATTTGTAGTGTACATGCTTGCTCATGTGAGAGACTTTATTTTAGATTTAGAATTCAATTTAAATTAATTTTTAGACACCTCATGTTTAACATTTTTTTTCCTGTGCTGAATTTCAAGAGTGTAAGTGGTTCTTAGTAGACACAGAAGTACTCATCTCATTGAGGTAAATTAAGTGTGTGAAATGTTTAGATCTTTACTGCTTCTACAGAGAAGTGAGCATTTCTCTTTAAAAGTACTGTGGTGAAGAAATGCATCTATCTCCAGGGTGATATTGTGTTCAGAAGGAACACAGAGTTTAATTATGTGGTTGGTTATTTTTCTAGGAAAATGTTTCAAGCTAGCCTAAATGCTGATTTGATAGGGCATTTTAAGACACTTTTCATTATAAAGGAGATACTCTCTCAGTGGAGATGTATTAAAGCTATCAGGTTTTGATCTTTACAACTTGGATCTGTTATTATAAAATCCTGATTAGAGTCAGGTCCAGGTTTGCCTTTCAACATGGTCATCAAGGTTTGATCTTAGAAGTAAAAAAGTGCTCTATGTGCATATATATATATATATATAGATGTATATGTATATATAGTATGAATGCTCAATCTGCAGATTCTGTAATAATTTTCAGACTTTCTCCTGTCACCAGTGCTAATGCATGATTTTCCTACCAGTCCTAATATTAATCTTAGTAAAGTGTGTTTCTCTTTTTCTGCCTTCTTAGTCCACAGCAATCTTTTGATTTCCTTTTTAGTTTGTCCTTACAGAAAATAAAATAGATACAGTGCTTTTGACCTAGAAAGTTCAATGTGTCTTAGAAAGATGTGAGTAAGTTTTGGGATCAGTGCAGTGTTGTTTCACAGAGAATGTTTTTCTGTTGTATGTGGAGACACAACTACGTTTCATACCTATTTAGTGCCCTTGGGGCAGATGGAAAGAAAAGGAGCTAGGAAATTCTCTGGAAATGTTGATTGAACAATTGATTTAATTGTGTGTATTTTAAATACTTTAGAACATACAAGATAATTTTTTTTCATTAGTATTGCTGCTTAAATAAACCACTAGTGGTCATACCTAGATGACCAGAGTCATCAGTATGTAAGGAACTCTACCATGGAAAAAGTAATACTAGTCCCAAGCTTTAGTTTTTGCTAGCATACAAATATTGCAAAATAAAAATCAAAGTGGAGAAATTAATTGTCTAACTTTGATTTATGCTTTTTTACAATTTTGATTGCTGTTTTCCTAATGAGAGTAATAATGCCATAAATCTATGCATGAAAAACTAAAATTAAATATTGAAGATGGGATCCCTCAATTGCTTCACTTTTCTCTCTTTTGTAGATTGATAAAATCATGAGTTCAATTGATGCTGGAATTAACACTGGCCTGGGGGAGATGAAAGATCATGCTACAAGTAAGGAAAAACAACCAACTATTGTTTAATTTTGACTTAATTGTCAATAGGGAAACTGTGGATAAGACATTGCTAAGTAACCCACTGTGTTGAAATCATTTGTAGATATTTGAATAACCATGAACAGAACCTATGCTGTTTACTGTTAGAGATGCATTAGGCCCAGTGTCCTGGAGCTGCTGCTTTAAATAGCATCTTGGAGTCATTACTGTTTTGAAATCTTACCAGAAAAAACACTCCATTAATGTCTTTGTATTGAAGTCTTTCTTCCAGGGGGGTATTGTACAATCTTTTTCAGATGAGGTTTTGTTTGGAATGATGGAGCTCTGAGTATATATAATCCAATAACTGCTGACACTTTTTAAAGTGTTGTATTATATAATGTTGCTTCGAAGAAATATTTGGCACAGGGCTGAAAATGTTGCTGACAGAAGTGACTGGTGTTAGCAATGATGGGAAATTTTGAAAACCTCCCCTCCCATGGAGACTTCTAAGAACCCTAAGTCATGCCTAGCCTGTTGGTCTGTCAGCATAAACCTGTGCAACTGTGCTGATAAGAATTTTTAAAGCATTTTATTATGTCTCCTTCATAACTCATGGAGGGAAAACTGACTTGCATGTCTGAATAATTTAGTCCTGAGGCAAAGCTGTGTTAACTCAGCTGTACTGGTTCATCCCTGCTAAAAATTGCATTGGGTTTATGTATAGGGCAGGATGTTATGTACCTTATTTAAAACTTGGAAAAGGATGTATTTGAACTGTCCATTTAATGGAATGTTACATATATACAGGATAAAACTGTCTTTTCAATTAAATATAATTTACACAGCTATTTTAACAGTAGCTTACAGTCAAAAGAGGTCCTAGAAGAAAGAGAAAATAACTGATTTGAATGCAAATATAATTGCAGATAAAAGAAGCAGACGCAGCTTTTTCTCTAAGAAGAGTAAGGGGCAATATCATGAGAAGTGCTAGGAATGCTGTTCTGGCAGTCCTTTCTGCAACTTGCAGCGCTGGGAAACAGAACTGTTTGTAGACAAACTCTACATAAGGAGATAGTGGATAATTTCTGGAGATACTATAACTAATTCAGAATTTTTTGTTTCTTATATTTTATTATGGTAGTTGTACTGTGTCTGCTGGAGATGGAGTTATCTTTCCCACAGCAGCCTTCATAGTTCTTTGCATAGGTAGCTAGAAAGGGGTTCACCTGTCAAGCACCCTGATGCTCACTGAGCACCAAGGCTGCCTCTCCCCTGTGGGGAGAGGATGGGCAAGATCTTGGGAGGGGACTTACTCAGAACAGGTGACTCCAGCTGCAAAGGAATAGTCCATATCAGACAGGGCTGTTCAGCTATAAAAGCTAAGGAAAAGGAGGGGGAGGCTGAGTATCCAGCTGATAGGAAGTAGAGAATAAATCTTTTGTTTTCCTTTGGTTTCACAAAGGCCTTTTCTTTTTCTGTATTAAACTGCCTTTATCTTGACCCAAGAGAGGGGGGTTCAGTCTTATTTTCTCCCCTGCCCTGTCCTGTTGAGGAGGGCAGTGATGGAGTGGTTTGTTGAGCACCCAGCATCCAGCCAGGGTCACCTTCCCACAGTAGCACACAGGCACCAAAGGCAAAATCAGGTATAGGGCAAGAAGCTGCAGAGCAAGTAAGAGCTATGAAATGGAGACAATGACAACATATGTTTAAAAGTTTTCCATGACTTAGTGATATGTAAATATTACTCTGTCTGTTTCTGTGACTGACAACTGCTTGCAATAAAGGCATGTCTTTCTACTGAATATATGCAACTTCACATGTATGTCTTCAACTTTTCATTTGTTTTAGCCATTTCCAGAGTCAGTCAAACACAATTTAGGCAGCAAAGCAAAGAGAACTGTTATTGAATCAAATGCATTTCATGCATCAAACATGTTATACTTCAAGTATGTTATTTTCTATTGTCTAAGTAATAACCAAGTAATAGGCTATCTAGGAGGAAATAAGGACAGCTTTCTTCTCACTCATAGCAGGCTTCTCTTTAAACATAACACAGCCAAAGGATATGATCTGGCCTATGCTTAGGAATAAAAATTAACTAGTATGGTGTCAGATAAACTGATGAAGTACTTCAAAATTATATTATGTATAAATATGAGGGATTTTAGATTTTACTAGAATGTATGTGGAAAAAGCTTATCCAATAAAGCTTAAAAATAATATTTTTAATGTTCAAACTGTGTAAGTCAAAGAAACATCTATTGTTGAACTGCAAATATCTAGATTATTGAGCATTGTATTCAGGAAACCTCAGTTGTTTAATAACTTTTTAACAAGTAACAAAATTCCTGATGATACTGAAGAGTAAACAAATCTTCCTATGGAATCCTTCATTTTAGTGTTTGCTTAGTCCTGTACTTCATATTATACTTCAGTGTTTTCATGAACTGCTGATAAAAGCAAAAATATGTAAAATTCAAACATAAATACTCTATCATAAAGAGCTTTTCTTTTCTACATAGTATCTCATTCTCAGTGAAAAATATTTGAGAGGAAATATGTCATATGCTCATAATTAAATAGCTATATTTAAAATTAGACAATGATGACATCTTGTGATGAAATTCTTGAATGGACTTGCCAAGAACTTTGGCCTATATTTTCTTACTAGTGATATCTGGAACGACTTCTCTTAGATCTCCAGGGAAATCTCTTAAGAAGCAATTACAAGAGCAGTAAAGCTAGAGATTCAAAACTCAGTATGCTCATGAGGATTCCATCCACAGCACGCATTCAGAAACAAAAAATTTAAAGCAGAGCTTTCTGTTTGGTAGCAGTACAGGTACTGGAGGAGCAAGCTTAAAACTACAGAGAGGGAGATGACTGTTGATATCCTCTGACAAATTAAAAGCAGAAGTGCTGACCAGGAAGCAAGTAAGAACTCTTGATAACTGACAAAAACCCTATTATCCCAAGGAATAAAAAAACCCTATTACCAAGAGGAAATAAAAGGGGCTGCTGGCTTCTGATCTTCTACTCAAGGTGATATGGAAACATCTGCAACACCTGGCACTTAAATTGTGGCTGATGTGCTTCTTCAGAGTCAAATTTTACCAAATTGCATCAGATTGCACCAATAATTAGCATAGGATAAAGAACAATAATGGTGCTGCTAAGAATTATCCTAGCAAATCAAAAGTTCTTATCAAGCTCTGTGGCAGTGAATAAAGTTGAAGATTCAAGTTAATATTCTCTCATGTCCAAGTCTAGCATGAATCAGATACACCTTAAATGTGACTCTTCTCTCACCTGAGAGAAGTTTAAAAAGAGAACCATTTGGCAAGAACAAAAATCATAATCATAGATAAGGCAATTTTAACATCCTTGGGATTATTTCAAACAAGATTAAAGAACTGTCTCGAGAAAGTCATGGGTCAGTATGCAAGGTACCTTAGCTGTTTGCATGCTAATGGTAGAATAAAGAGGAATGAAGAGTTAATGAGGAAAACAAGAATTAATTGGATATTACAACAAAATTGACATTGTAGGTACTTTATCATATACATCACAATAGGAATACAGTCATATAGAAGAAGGGAAGAAGAGAGGAACTTTTGGCTTGTATTTCAAAAACAGTTGCTTTGAAATCTCAAAAATAGGACTAGTTTGAGGTTTTAAATACCTTTTGGGGTACAGGGAAGCAGTAAAGAATATATTTTTTTCTTGATACTTTTTCAAAGACATTGGACATGCTAGTAATGGGGAATTTTAGTTGCCATTTTTATGTAAGAAATTACATTGACAGACTGTCCAACAAAAAGAAGGTGAAGAAGGTAGATATGAACAAATTCAGAGATTTCATTTTAAGAAATATATAGGGTAGAGGTTCAAGACAAATCCATGAGGTTTTTCGACAGAAATCTACTAAAGGCCATAGTACAACCTTGACCAATGTGAAGAAAAAGTGTAAAAGATCAGCTGAGCTAAATTTTTGTCTCCTTCCACCTTAGGCAAAATGAGGAAAATTTATCGCTTTACGAAGCATGGTGGGATAACACACATGTGTAGAGACATGTCAAAAGTGCCAAAGCATCAGTGAGCAGCAGCTAGCAAGATTTAATATAACATAATTATGTTAGTGCATTAATAGAGAGAAGAGGAACAAAAATCTTATGTACCTAAGAGAGCTACTGGAGGAAAAGAAAGGGTGCATGGAGTAGGTGCAGGGAAGGGAAAAGTACTCAGTGATTTTTATGACATAAGTTTACAGTGAAGGTTGTGAGTGAACATATGACATGCAGAGTTAATCCTAGAGCTAAAATCTCAATTGCAGATAAGGAAAGAACAGACTATATAGGTTAGGTTTCTTTACTGTCTGCAAAATTTAGGCCTATTAGTGGCTTTCTCTGAGATTTCATGAGGGATGTATCAGGTGCCAAAAGACTAAATAAGAATAACATAGAACTGATCTTTAAATGAGGAAAGAAAGAAGAATGTGGGGAATTATTTCCAATTAATAAATAAGTCAATGAACAGATATACTACTTTAAGTAGGTAGAAGAAATAAGCAATATGGATTTGCCAAGAGCAAGCCTATTAAAGCCATCTAATTCCCTTCTAGGAGTGGATAGGAAATATTAGGCAGGGGAAAAGCAGTAGATGTCCAGTATTTGGACTTATTGCTGGAAAAAAAACTGCTCAAATTAAGAAGTCTTTTAAGACATACACAGCAGTAAGTCTGTGTTAGTTGGAGCTTGGTAGCTGTTTGCAGGTGTGTGACTCAGGGTTTACTTACATTTGCAAATCACTTGGAAGGGAATAATCAAAAAATAATCTAATTCAAAAAAACCAAACTGAAATGGATAATGGATATCATATCATCATGATTCAACCTAGAATTGTGTCAAATCAGAGCAGCTAAAATAATGAGTAAGAAAATACTTATTGAATCAAAATAGTCAACAATCATTTCAGTTTTTTGAGAGAGCCACTTCTATCAAATATGTTCAAGCACATGGAGAGAGATTTACAGTTTTATAATTCCACTAATCATAAATTCTATTTTGGATGCTGTCCATAAATGCATTCAACAGTTTCTGTGTGTATACAAGTCAGGATATTTTTGGTTAGCTGAGCATGTACCTACCCTTGAATGCTCTCATTGTTTCACCTAGAGGCAGACAGGTTAGAGTCTTATTATCCTTATTATTTTTATCTAAAATGCTAGTTTGAAATACACTGTCAAGCCTTTTTCTCACAGTTGAAATAAAATTCTTATTGTGTTTAGGAAGATTGTATTTAAGAGGGTTTTGTGTTGTCCTTTTGTGAGAACAGTGCCTTTCCCTGTGCTTGGAGGTAATCCTAGCACCACATGCAGCATCTGTGTCTTAATATCAAGGCTACAAACCTTGCTCAATGATACAGCCTGAGTGCTTGCCTTTCAAAGATTAATGTTGCTTTTTGCTGGAAGAGGTGTATGAAACAGAATCACAAAAAAACCCCAACTTTCAAGGAATCTAGCAAATCTCGTGGAATATTTACTTTAGCAGTGTGTATCCTAATGTGTACAGCTTCAGAGAGGACTCATGAGTTGGCTCTTTTAGGGCTGCTTTGAACCCAGAAGGACTCTAGAGCACTGGAAGGCAATGCCTGGGCTGACTGCACTAGCTGTATCTCAATTGAAAGCAGGACTGCACTGCATTGTGCAGTATTCAGAATAAACCTACAACTCCACTTGATGACAAGTTTTTTTTGTACAAACAAGACCTTATTGCTTCTCGATGTGCCCACTGTGTATTTGTATTTCAATGTCATATAGTCCAAATTTAACACCAGGGGCTGGCAATAGGTCGTAGAGCACTGAATTAGAATACATTTTGTAGTGTTCTTTCTCAAATCTTCCATTTCAGGATGAAACTTGTAGACACATATCATACAAAATTATTTTCTTTGTTCATTTACCTTCTCTATTGATATGACCAAGGCTATTGTTGTTGATTTCTCCTTCGCAATATGGGAAAAATATTTAAGAAATCTTACTTTTCAGATTTGTAAGGGAAATTACTTAGAGCTCAAAGATAGGGAAAATAAAATAGATGTGACTTCACCAGCTTAGGAAAATATGGAATTAGGTGGGGCCACTCAGAAAGTCAGAAAAGCTGAATGAGAAGAGTAAGGGTTCATGTTGTGCCCTGTACAGCTGATACAATTGAAATTGGGCAAAACCTTTGACTGCCTGAACCTACATTCTTGGTTTCCTTTCTGTCTTCCACCTGTTACACTGCCACTGGTCAGACATGAAGCCTTCATTGTCCCTAGTGTGGTTCTGCCTATAAAAGCTAATATATTAACTCAAAAGTCAAACTTTCTTTTGAGAAATTAAGCCTTCTTAGGCTGGCCCTTTTCTATTTGCTGCCATATGGTTGCAGTTTTGGCAAAGTGGTTTTCCTCCAAAGCTGTTAATATTCTCCCTCCTCCAAGAACTGAAAACAGATAAAATATAAGTACTTAAGGCAGAATTTTAATTGGGTATGTGTAGGCATGCTGGCATAAGGCAGACTTCACAGTGGTGCATTCTAGACTTAAAAGTATATATTATTTTGTAATTTAGTCCCTGTTTTGCAGCATTTACCTTGTTGTTTCTAAATCTCCATTTGGTTAAAATAAGCTTTTAGAAAGTGGACTTTATTAATAGACTTTAATAAAATGGGCCATTAAACTTCTCACTAAGAGGGACAGCTCTTAAGCTTACAGTTTTGAACACATAACTCTAATTTTGCAATAGCCAACAACACAAGCAGACTGTAAAATAGGGATAACATCACTTCTCTCCCAGCTTCTCTTTGAAGCTGATATGCTATGTAAAAAGAGCAAAATACCTGTAGCATCCTAGATGGCAAAAAAGTAAAAGACAGAAAGAACCTGACTCTGTGGCTGGTAGAAGAGGAACCTGATGAGACGAGGCAGCTCCAGCAGCTGGTGTCAGCTCCCAGTGCTGTTTGATGCTCCTTCAAAATAGGAAATGCATATGCAGCATGAAATTACTAAGCTGAAAGTCTTTGAACTCTTCAGCAACAATTATAGGACTGCACTTTAGGAAAGAGAGCCACACATTTGTTTTTGGTCCTGCCCTTCCTTGTATCCTATCAACAATTGGAATGTGAATGTGGAATTTTAATTTGCCATGGCAGAACAGCTGGGGGGGAATTTGTATTAGAAGGCAGAAGTGATTCTTCTTTTAGGCAAAAGGGTTTTCAGTCAGTCACATTCTTGTATGGAGCCTGTCACACTCGGTACCCAAAAGCAATGAGGTGTGTGTGACCAAGTTGTTTGCCCGTGGTCACTTGTGTGTGTTGTGGTAGGCTGGCTGTTGCATTCTTGGTGCATCTGTTGGGTTCCTTTTGATTAGGAAAAGCAAAGCTATTTTTTCATAGACCTTTAAGAATTAACCTTTACTGTGGTAAGTTCCTTTTGATCCAAATTTTTCTTCAGTGGCACTCATTGTTTTTGCTTCCTTTTCTCAGATATTTTAGGTGATCCTTTTGGAATAACAAAAAGATGAATATCGCGTGCAATGTGCCGTAATGTTGTTGCTGTAGTGCAGGGTCTTCTGCTGATAAATTGTCTGAGCTGTTGTTTATCAGAGCACACCCCTCCTCTTGACAGGAACGTATTCCCTGGTGTTTTACCACTGCCAGCAGTGTCCTTGATTATCAGTACAGACCATGCCTTTAACTCTTTTGTGGCACTATCTCTTCTGGTACTTTCACATGTGCAATTCTGCCACTGCATTATTTATATGAATCTTCCTATTTCTATTAATAATATCTTCATTTCAAATTACTTGAATGGCAATATAAGTGTATGCAATCATCTAGATTATAAAATAGTGGAGAACAGAAGGCATATAGCTATAAAACAAGGAAGAAATATTTTTAGCATTTATTTCCTGAGAACACGATAGTCCTAATGTATTGTATGTCCCTGAACTTACCTAAAGATCATATAAATTTTAAAGAAGTTATCACTTATAATTGGGTTAATATTTTTTTGACTTCTACATCATACAAATCTAAACAATTGATAAAAATGCATCTGTTTTGATGATTCATTGAATCTCAAAACAAACCTTACAGAAACTGGGCAAACTTCAAGATAATTGTAGAGCTTTTAGCTATGTTTTATAATAGATGCAGTGGGAGTTGGATGCAAAAAGCTGCAGGCATTTATTTTATTTTCTTATACTCAAGTATTCCTATTATATTAGCAATTTCACCCTGTAGTGCCATAAATGTAATATTCAGCTCTATGTTCTTCATACACCAATTTTTTTTTTAAGCAGCCTACTACAATGGAAGGCTCAGGCTAAACAGAAAATAGAGTAAAAATGTAAGTCATTGGACCATATTTTTCCAAAGTAGTCTTTAACTCTGATACTTTTTCTATTTACATTTCCACTCTCTCTATAAGTGCCAATCAACATTTACCTTTTATCTCTGTCCATGCTTTTTGTGTTCAATGCTAGGCTTGTTTTTCCAAAGCTGTTGCAAAGCAATTCAGTCATTATATTCACAGACTTGGATAAATGGTTTCTGGCATATGTCTTGTAGAAGGAATAGAGAATATTAAAAGCAAACAAAGGAACTTAGGAAAATGGAACTATAATATCATAAATATTGACATCCATCAGAGAGTAAATGTATAGCTTAATTCTTGTCAATTTTGGTGTAGTCTACTTGGTCTGCAACAGAACTGCTTAAACAAAGGAGTCTCCTACAAGCTCTCTTTTAATTGGAGGATTGACATGTAATTTTGACTGACTTAATATGCTGAGACTTTTCAGGGGTATTTCCCCACATTAGATGTAACTTGCTGTGGAAACAGCATAGGAAATTAAGGCTCTATTTCAATACTGATATTTTCTTCTTTTTAAAAAATAAAAATTAAAACCATCAGAAGTCTGTACTTCTGCACAGTCTCCTGTACTGTTATTTCTGAGCAAACAAACCTTTTTTTTCCCTTCACAGAATACAAACAGTGTATTCTTCTTTGGAAAATTTTGTCACATCTAAAGATTTTTTTTTTTTTTTATTTTTTAGAAATACTTAGAACGAGGAGTAATGCATACTTAATCCCTACCCATCTCTTATTTTGTTCTTAAACTAATAGCTGATCCATTTATTCTGTTATTAAATATGATTTAAAAAGACTGACCACAGACATGAACAATTTATGTACGGTTGGACTGCCACTCAAATCTGTGTAAATTCAAATAGTGTACTTACCACTGTTATTAAAGCCTTTTTAAAATATTTTTAAAATATTCTCACATTGTATAATTTCCTTTTAGAAGAAAGGAAAGATATTGAGTTATAAAGAAGATATGTATGTCATGATATAGAGCTATATTATAACACTTTTAGTATTTGTTTTGGGACAGAGTGCAGAATGGTATGAATACATAGAATGCAAAACTCAAAAAATCAGATTTTCAATGACTTCCAAGGGCATGAAGCTCAGAAAAACTGGCAAATAATAAAATGGAGAGTTCAGTAGTAGGATGTTTAAGCATGTTTGGGGACAGTACTTAGAAAAACTGTGTATGTTACTCTACAGAAAATCAAAAGTAAGTGAATAAAAGTTATTCTCACTTTTAAAGTTCAGATATACCTGCCTATGGCTTAATCTTACAAAATCACACTTGATAAAACCAAATCATGCTAGATCTCAAATTGATTGGTTGTGAAATTTGTTTAAAAATAATATCGCTCACATTACCTCCTGGCTTCTATTGATAATAAATGTATCTGAAAACGTTTCTGAGGATGATGTTAGTGCTGCAATCTGCTCTTCCTGGTCAATTCTCTCCTCTGTCAGACCGATCCCTGAAGTCACTGAGCTGTATAGAATGTATCTTTTTCCACTATGGGGTTTGAATATATGTCTGAGCTTTGCCCACCTAGATAAGAGATAAAAAGATCAACAAAGGAAGATTACAGATTTCAGAACTTGGGGGAAAAAAATGGATTAAAACATTTTCAAAGTTATTTCCAGTAAGACTGAGGTCCTGCCTCTTTCTCTACCAAACCACAATGGTATGGGGGAATTTCCACAAAAACAGTTTGGCTGGATTTCACAAAGTTAATGCCAGAGTGCTTGCTGGTGTGCCTAAAAAGTAACAAGCCAATGATGCCCTTATTCTATAATAATAATTCCAGAGGTTAAGAGATATTTTTTCCAAGCCATGATAAATGACATAGGAAGAATTATCAGATTACTTGAAAGTTTTAGAAATCACATGTTTAGGTTCAGCTTTTTCCTAGCTGTTTGATCTGAACTTTGCAACTATATAGCCACTTAAACACATGTATGTTAATATTTTATTCAATTTATTTGAGTAAATTGAGCAGCGTTTATTTCTAAAGCAGAATCAAATTCAATACCAGGTTGAAAAAATGTATGCAGAATAGGAATGAGCACATCAATGGAATTAAAAATATCTGCTGAAAAATGAGGCTTTCACAGCCTGTGGCCAGAAAATACTTTAAAGGCAATAGAATATTCCTTACTTCTAAAATAGGTTTTACAGATTTGGCTTTAGTAATTAGTTTGTTATTTTCATATGTGATTGCTAATTGCAAATCTCTAAAGTTTTGTTCAGTATCTCTGATGGTGTTTTGTAGGAAATGACAGGAATGTTACTCTCAAGTGTATGTTTGTGTTGGAGATGTTGTGGCAAGTAAGACTGTGATGAAGTTTATCTTTCATAAATAATATAGAGATCTAAGTCTACTGAAACTCTATTAATAATGGTTTCTTGAAAGTTCAGCTGATTCACTCATGTTTCCTTCTAGTAGTCCTTGGGTTTGAATAGATACGAATCTTTGGATTCATATTTCTAGTAATCACATTTCGAGTAATCACAAGAACATCACATGCTAGTTGAAAAATCTTTGGCTTATTATAGAATTTATAGCACACCAAATTGTTTCTAGTTTTCATTCCACCTACAGAAAATGAAGTAATTCAGAATATTGAACTTATTAAAGTGAATTCATTTACTTTCTAACCCAGACTGTTAACCTGAGTTCATTGTAATGCTAGGATCAGTATTTTCTTGTTTCATTTTCCTGTATTCAGGAAGGTACTGCATTGCCTTCACACCCTTCAAAAATGATTTGTGATATACAACTTACCACCCCTACAACGTAACTTATGATATCAGGAATTTTACAAAACTATTTTTCTAGTTTTATCCATTGCTGATCTTTATTTTAGGTTATTACACTATTACAATTCTGAGAGTGGCTGAGGTTAGTTATTGATTAATAATATGAATTTCCTTTAAATGCTAAAAATAACATTTTAGTCTGAAGTGGTGAATTTCTGTGGAAGCTACTTCTGAAGTGTATTTATTATTCGTTGACAATACTTGCACTTCAGGCATGAGTTTAGATAAATATTTCTTACAAACTCTGCTGTTTGCTTTTCTATTCACAGAGTATGATGGGCTATCTCAGTTACTTTGTGCTACTTCTGTTTTCTGCTAGGCTATTTGAAGTGTTTCATAGACCATAATTCTAAAGAATATATTATCTTGTCAGTACACAAATCCCCCTATTTGCATATCAATATGGCATTTATATAGAGCCCAGCCATTCTTCTCAAATTTATGCAAGAAGAAAATCCATGTACATGAACATTTTGAAATGAGTAGCAAGAAACGTGGCTAAACAGCTCTAGTCTCAGAATGTGAGACTACACGTAGGTGTTGGGTTTGCTCATTAAACCACCTCAAGTTTTGTTCTGCTTTGCAGTATGGGAAATAATCATTAACCTGCAATAATCATTATAAAGTATTGGTGGAACTAGTCTGATGAGTGCATTTTCAGGTAGCCTGTACCTGCAGCACCACTTGAACTCAAGCTGAGATCCTTTAGCCTTGACAAATGAACTAGGTAAGGAATGATTCCTGGAGTGCATTTTATGAAACTTTTCTGAAGAGTTGCTTTTGTATTATTCCAATTTCTAAAACAAAAAGCCATGCAGGACGAAGTACAATGCCATGAGAGGTATTTGCAGTGCTGTAAGCATCAGCACAGATTCTTGAAACAAGACCCTAGGCTCCAGAGGTGGGAGAGTGAGAATAGAGCCGTTGGCATGAGGGAGCTCACAGACAGGATGAACTGGGTTTATATAAGCTCATCCATATGCAAACAGTCCAGTGAGTTGCCAGAGCTGTGCCAGCATGCCACCCACCCAAGTAACGTCTTTATTATTCATGGAAAGATGCTGCAGTTTTCTTGTGGTGCTGCAGAGCCTGTGTTAGCAGGGGATGGATAAATATTACAGAGGGTGGTTATAGAGTTTGTGTGTAATAAGACAAGCTCCTGTGGAGAGCCTGACTTTTTGTCAGGAAGCAGAGATGGGTAGTTGTTCCCTAAGTCTGTACCCAGAGCCAGGTGCCGCGCTCCACTGACCACTGAAGTTAAGTTAGCATTACCTGAAATACCAAATCCAATCTAGTCTTAACTCTAAAGAAATCTTGGGGTAGTTTAATCTCACACAAGTTATTTCATTTTTAAATGAACTTTTTTTTTTTTAACCTCTTTTAAAAGATTTGAAAGGGGAAGTGGGAGAAAGATTAGAAGAGGAAAAGGACTGATGTGAAATTAAACAAATGGTAGTACCTGGAGGTGAAGGATGACAAAAGAGTAAATAACCGTAATTTACAAGAAAAGTAAAAATTGAGATAAACAGGGATCATAGAAAATTAATTATAAAATGAAGTTTAAAAGAATAGGAAGGAGAGAAGGCAATTCACCTGATCAGCTGTTCAAAGGAAAAGTTCAGTCTGAAATCTGGTGCACCATAGGCAAGGGAGCCTCTGAACTCAGCTAGGCAAAAGGAAGCAGGTAAAAAAGCACCACACTCTTTCAGGTTGAATCTGACTTATAAATCTTTAATCTTCCATTATGTATAATTTCATGATTCAGAATTTCAAAAATATGTGCCAGTACGTGCTTCTCATTTTCACAGGACCTCCCAGCAGTTACCAAGCTACCAAATCTATGAAATCAATAATGAAATCTGTGAAATCATTCATTTAACAGCTCTATTTAACTTCTTGAGATAGCTCTGTGCAAATTTATTTTTTTTTTGAGCACGTTCTTCAAATAGTTCTCTGTTACTCAGGTCTGTGTTACCTAGTTCTGCCTGTTTGCTAGTCCCGTGTTGCTTAGCACAGACCTGTAAAAAAATTGCTCAAATTTGAAATTATAGTCATTTGGGTTTATGGTGCCAGGAATTATAGGATAAAGGGCTGAGCTTCCTTAGTATTTTTAGCAAAATTATGTAGTATACATTTTTTATATATATGCACTCAGTGTACTAGCTTTTAACAGTAGTCAAAAAGTTTTACTGAATTAAGTAAAATATTTTGATTGGTCATGGTGTCATGTAAATTTCCAAGGGTTTTTTTTTTTCCTTAGTAGACGAAAGCAGTGAAAATGATTACTCATAGGTGGTGAGAGTAGTGTTACTATTATCCCATAAAACTTCCCAAGACAGGACAGAAATTGCTCTGAGACAGTAATTCCTTTTCCTAGAAAATATTATTAACTTCTTTTGAGCTCAAAATACGGATGGCGCTTTCTTAGACCATATTTCATCAACCACCAAACTGTCAGAAAAATACATAAAGGACAATTAAGCACAGAGGCACTTTCTCTTTCATGAAGGCATTCAGCTGCAATTTGCTTGAAATTGGGAAAATGCTAGGAAAGAATTGCTGAATGTCCATCCTGTTCTTATGCTCTTCTGTGGTCATCTAATAGTAGCCACTGTGATTGAAGCTGATGAGTGATGAAGCTAGATGAGCTAGATGAGGCAGCTGGGTCCTGTGGTCTTGCAGCAAAGCATCCATCTGTTCTTAACTAATTCCTTGTGATTCAGTAGGCTGCATCTTGATATCTGTTCTATAAGCCAAGGATATACATCTGACTGAAGCTGTGCATGTTGCAACGCTATGTAATATATATATTTGATTATCCTATTGTCTTTTGAAAAAATTATCCCCCAAATCTATTAATTTAAAATAGAAAACAAAAATCTGGAAAGACTAACTGTATCTCCAGCAGTCTTGCTGCATTGTAATATATGTTACCAAATTAGATAGATAGATATTTCTCTGCATTGTGGTAATGGCATTCTTGAATAGAAATGAGTCCCAGTCCAGTGACTGTGCTCTAGAAAACAGGTATTTTAATTTTCCAATAAGATCTGCTCCTCATTGACTGAACAGCATGCATTCTGAAGAAGCTAAATTAAAGTTGTCAAAGCAATCAACTGAACATGAAAAATATTCTACCTTTGAAGTGTCTGTGATAAATGTATGTTTCATGATATAGTGGAGTGCTTTGACTGAGCTCTTGGTGGGTAAATAATACATCAGCAGTCAGAAATGCAAACTCGTAGAAGGGCCAGTGCAGTTCACAACGTACAGGTCACTGCTGACAAATCATCTGTCAAGTAAAATGAATTTTCCTTGTTGACTTTGAGGTCACAGTTATTAAAGATACAACACTTACCCAGTGGTAATGTAGAGTTATAATCAATATTGGTACAAAAATCAGAAAAGAACTGTGAGGATGATTTTTCCTAGTCATTGAGGGTTTTTCCATTAGCTTGATTAGCTGTGATCTGAGAGCTATTTTTGTGAGTTCTGAGCCATACATAAGCAATGGAATGTAACCTTTAGATCATAGATACTAGATAGTGTTACTTAAATTCAAGCTGTCCCTGTTGATTTTGTTTTTAGGCACACTTTTCATGGCATATACAGAAACAAAGCACTTTCAGATAAATATTCAGCATCACCAAATATTATCATCCACAGTGCCATCATCATCCAAAGAGCCAGGCTGCTGACAAAAGTTACAGATTTTATACAAGGCATCCATTTTTTTTTCAGAGTTTTACAACAATCATCTAAAATCTCTAAGCCTTTGAAATTGCATTATAATATAACTGAAATGAATAAGATCAACCAGAATCCAGCATACCTTTCTTGGAACCTAGTGTGCTTCTCCCATAATAAACTTTAATAGTAGTGGTCTGCTGGATGTTTGGTGTAGTTTTTCCTCATACAACATCCTATTCCAAGCTGTCCTTACCTCCTCTCAGGAATACATGCATTAGGCTAGTTTATTCACTAGAACACCCTGCCATGCCAAGTCCTGTCACACAAGTTCTGTCACAATGTGTACACTGGTAACTTTTTTTATCTGTCTGAAATCCTAAATATGAAGAGAACAATTATATTTCATTTAACTTTATACAAGGCTGGAAGCTTTAATTTAAAAAGAAAAAAGTTTTCAGTACTTTCTCTAGCATCATTTTCTTCTCCAGCTTTGCTAAACTTAACTGCCAGCTTATCTAAATGATTCAGTCTTTCATATTCTCTACTCAGAAATTTTTTGTTCACTTCTAGTCTCTACTAAAATCTTCCACTTTTTGTTTCCTTAACACCAGAAGTGTTTATCAATGTTTAACAGATATTTATGTATCAAAAAAAGAATTGTTTAAAATAGTCTGTTCAAAATGACTGGGGGAGCACCTCCTCTACAGGTAATCATTGCAGCTTCTTCTTCTACTCAGTCAAAAAACAAAGAAAAATAAAGAAAAATTCATACTTTAAACAGTAGAAAAATAAAATTGAGAGGCCCTTAAATTACTTAGCATTTAGAGCAGATCTGCCTTACAACATATTTGAAATCATGTGTCCTCTGATATCACAGATTCAGTCAATTCCAAACCCCACAATAAACATATTCTGAATCCCATTGGGAACAAGATGTCTTGTAGAAATTATCGTATAGCATACCAGATGGCATCTTTCTTGCAGACATCACTTCAGTGTACTTCTTCTGTTGCCTTGGAGAAGAAAGAGCCAAGTACTGCTATCTCTGTAAGACTTAAGTGTCAGTTTTCCCATGTAGGAATGGGTATATCTTTTTTGCTTATGGTATCACAGGAGGATTATCATGGAATTTATGGCTTTTGCAGTCACAGGGAAACATGGTAGTGTGTAACTATGTTGAGGTGAGACCATCTTATACAGTCTGCATGGTATTTTCAATGTCACCAGCTTTAGGTATAGGCAAAGGGGTAGCACTGCCTGCAGCAGCACACTGGTGGGGCTGGCACTGAATCAGAGACTTTAAAAAACTAAGAGACAGCCTTTTAGTCTCCAAGCAGGAGCATCTGCTCCAGGTTCCCATTGCACTGGCTCAGAAATCTTCCCAAGCAACCTGCCTGAGGTAAAACACCTGAACTGGGTAAGGGTCTGGAGGTCTTGAAGAGCTATGAGTTCCCTAATGCAAATAGTCCTGGCTCTGTTCTGTGCCTGCACTCACTTTGCTGCAACCTTTGATGGAAGCAGGAGGGAAGAAAAGTCTTGTAGATAATGGGGTACTTTAGCAATGAGACAATAGCCAGGGGTGAGGACTAGGCAGCAAGCTGACTGTTCCTCCTCACTTTCCCTCCCCTTGCTGAGCAACCTTATGTTGTGTTGATGTGTTCAGACGTGTAGTTATGCTGGCAAAGGACAGAGTTGGAGGAGAGTGCACGGTGGGACCAGCAGTGCTATAATCATCCAGGGCTGGAGCCATGGAGACAGTTAGACACAGTACCAACAGCTACATGAGGAAATGTGTCTGGGGAGCCACTCAGCAACTGAATTTTGCCTACACTGTTGCTAGGCATTGAGCCAAGCACTCATCACTGGCAGCATAGCTTCCATGCTGTTTATAGTAAGGTAAGGAAGAAGCAGTTTGACCATGAAACTAGTATATTGATTATTGTGTGTGCCTTTTTGTGGGCAGCAAATTTTTGGTATTGGGGAACACAATGCAGAGACATTTGGAAATACAGGAGCCAGTCATGCACAATCCATTCAAAGGGATTATGCTTCACTAGATCTCTTTCTGATACCAATTCTTCTGCTTACAGGGGAAAGAGAAAAGCAGAATCAGGAATCCTTTTTAAAGAAGTTCATTAATTCTCAGTTAACTAAGAAAAATTCAGAAAGGGTAGATAGAACTCTTGTGTTTTTTAAGATAACTTTCAGTTCTCAATTTCAGTAGCTTTCAGTTCTCAATTTGCCCTCTGAAGATCTTGTCCAATCTTTTGAATTTGCCTACTCAGGGGAAGTTCCCTGTATTTCGACTCAGTATAGCTTACCCTTCTTCATGTCTGGGTACAATCCAGAAGGGATTATGATCTGTCTACATACAAAGATATAGATTCATAGTAGAGAAAACTTTTCAAAATTGGAATAATTTACAGACAAGTGTGAACAAATGCATTTCTATCTCTATGAGACCTAGATTTCCTATCTATTTCCTGCCTAGTTTGGCATATCTACTTTTTCTGGGAATAAATTAATCATCCATTCATTCATTTGAAATGCATTTAGCAATTAGAAAACTCCTAAAAGTTTCTTCAGCAACTTCAGATTTACCAGTGTCTGGTGAGTGTTCAGTATTCTTTTTAAGGACATAATGATGTCTTCAATGATGTTCATACCTTGTGTAGTAAATTTATCAAGTTGGTAAGAATACCTGGAATAAGAGAAGATCTTATAAGAGACCTTAGGCAACTTTCCAACTTCATGAAAGCTCTTCTATGCTCAACTAAAACTATTCTACAAAATTATTATGGACTTCAGCTTGCACGAGATGTTTCACAAATCCAGGAAGCAATATCAAAGTCAAAGGTCATCCAGTTTTAGTCCAAGGACTAGTCAGAGTGAGCTGAAACTCCTAAAATAGTGTTTATTCTATATATTTAGAATCTGTTTTGCAACTGCTCAGGGGCCTTCTGTGTGGTGCTGGAAGAGGCATCGTATTATAATGTGTTGGTCAGACTATAGATTTAGATTTCTATGAAACAATTATCTGCCATAGTAGCATCAGTCCCATATTATCCCCTTGACAAATATCTATAATTTCCTCATGTCTGGAATTAAATTCCTCCTTAGAGATGGTCATTGCTATCCATTGTGAATAAGAAAAACAAAAGAAGTAATTAATGTGCTCAATAAATGAAACACTACTGACAGAATTCCTTCTAGAATTGTACCCTGAATATACCTATTTCCTGCCTTTTTTTACTAAGTACTTTCATATGGTTATGAAAAACAAAAGTTTAGTAAACATTCCTTTCAGAACAAAGGAATAAAATATTTCCATCTCGAGAGAAACTGTCTCAAAGATGAAATGTAGATAGAAAATACATCATGAGGTATTTGATTTCTTATGCAGAGAATGAATTTTCCACTCATTTAAAATTCATAATCTTTTTTTTCCAGTTATAGTTGATAAAATTTAAATCCTCTCTAGAAATCATGCAAATCTTATATGTCTACTTGCTATCAGTCACATTTTTGTAAGAAAGGATATGAACTTACAGTTTTATTCTTTTAATTATTCATTTGAAATGGTGACCTTTTCAATTTTAATTATTATATGTTGGCATGAAGGTTTTCATGTCTTATAATATTTTACAGTTGAAGAAATCGTGCAGATGATCTAATTACTTTCACTAAAATTGTTGTGCCTTTTATGTCTTTTGCTGTACTACACGAGAGAAACTGTGAAATGTATGTGTTATTGATTCATTAAAGGCTTTTGCTGTTATACAAGCAGAGATGCAGACCACTACCTATCTTACATTAAAAGGGGAAAGGGGAAGGCATAGTAAAACATGCCATGGGCTATGCATTAAGTACTGTGTTTCTTAATGCCTTGTGAAATGTAAAAATCTACAACAAATAGATATGTAAAGCATAGCTGGTATGAAGATTCTATTCCGATTTAAGTGCTCTAGGTTGCTTTTGAATCTTGCTATTTTCTGCATTTGTTTTGACTGCTCTCATCATTCAAGATTGACGCTTGGATGGGTGTGTAGGAGGAAGCAGCAGCAGCAGGCTTACAGCTTGCAGACAAAAAAAAAATCTGCCTTATCTGATGGCTATTATTGAAAATGCGAGGTGTAGCCTAGGCTGGGTAATGAAGGGGAGCGAGCGAGGGGGAGCAAAGAAGCATGGAGCTGCATACTGATGAGTGTAGGAGTACTTGATAAAAAGAATTCTTGCTGCTGGCAGTGCATTGCTCATTGTGGAGTATTCCAACAATCACATATAACGGAGAACAGCTTAGCTGACAGCTTGATATGCCTTTTTTTTTTTTTCCCCTACTGTATGACGTACTGGTCTGTAGTAAAGATTAATAACCAAGAAATGTAGAGCTGCGATCAGATCTTACGTTATATACTGCCCTGAAAACTATGTTTTACTTCTGACTTTTCTGTTTGCTGAAAACATTAATCTGTCAAGCTGGCGGGCTCGTTTGATACCAACTTTTCCAGGAACACGATGTGGCAATGCCACCTCTCAGCCCAGGACTACCGCTATTATCCAGTGGATGGTTATTCGTTGCTTAAACGCCTCCCTCTTCACCCTCCTACAGGACCCCGATGCCCTGTCCAGACAGTGGGACAATGGTTGGAAAATATTGGGCTACCTCAGTATGAAAACCACTTGCTGGCTAATGGATTTGACAATGTGCAATTCATGGTAAGAAACCTTCCGTGCATAGCTGTGTATATACACTGTAGCTGCCTTTTTTGTCTGTGTCTTATGTGCTCATAAAAACCTTAGAGCTATTCTGCATTGCACTAAGATCTGTTCAGTGTTTCACTTTCCGATGTGTAGCTGAATTAATACATAAACTGCCTTTTTATAGACTTCCAGACTGTACACATTAAAAAAGAGTCTAGCTTGAAATTTGGTAAAGTAAAAACTGGGTATTAATGTTCTTTCTCTCCCTCATCGATCCTCTGATTAAAAAAGAAAAATGCACAGTTCTTTTAATCCATTGCAGGATTTTCATAGTATGAAAAAGCTGCAAACACCCCTTTCTGCAGTGCATCATATTCTTACTTTTATTTCATCATTAACTTATAATGAAAATTAAAGAACATGCAATGCCATTCTTGCCTTGAGAGGCATTTTAATAACAGAAAATCATTTAATGAAGTGTGCTCTTTCTGCAAGTAATTTTGAATGTCTCAGTTAAATATTTTTGCATCTTAGATAATCAGGCTATGGGATTCACTTGTTGAAACTTATGCCCTGGGAGAAAAAGTAATGCCTTCCTGTTAATTGTTCCATTTTCATGTTTTAACTCTAGGCATTTATCAGGAATATTTGAATGAAATGAAATTTTAGTTAGGTCAGGATTTACAATATCACCATGTGATGTAAAGTAACAGACCTGTCATGCACAAACTTTCCATTGAAATGAATATTGACAGTAAAGAGAAAATCTTACTTGTAAGGATGTTATATAATCACTTTTCTACCTGCTTCAGTATTCCTCCTACTTGAGCCACTTCCAAAAATCCCAGCTGCATTTCTTAAAAAGTATCAGGGCTTAAAACATATTTTAAAATATCTTTTAAATATCTTTTAAGTATCTACATATATCTTGGAACAATTCTAACTTTTCCTAACTTGCCTCTGCCATATAAGAAACAGAAGTGAAATGGCATAAATGTTATAACTACAAAATTATCACATGAGTTGTGTCCTTCCTCTTTAAATTATTTTGCCAGCATTATTATATGCCTTTGGACTACTGATCAAAAAATTAAGGGACAAATGTCTGCCATTTCCACATTATAATAATGTAGATATTTCTTCCTGGTTTTACATGGCTGCCATGTGATCATTTGCTTAGATCAATAAAAATCATTGTAATCTGTACCTTTAAATATTCTTTAAAACAAAGCTGTGCTGTCAGCCCGACAGTATGGGGGGTTGGGGTGGGGGAAGTGTATCATGCTGCAGTTTCCCAAAATGTAACTACATATTCTTATATATCTTGTAGCATTAGTTACATAAGTAGGTGATCATTTAGTCTTAAAGGGGTTACAAAGGAAACTGTTCACAAGAGGCTGTAGGTGGCATAACAAATGCAGAGGGGTACACCTACCACAGGTAAATTATGAGCACCAGAGAAGTCAAATAACTGCCCTGGAGGGCTTTTCAGTCATTCCCTGTCTCTGGAATCATGTTCTTGGGGAATTTATGAGACTTTCCTACATCTCTTATTACTGTACTTATGTAAACATACAAATTACATACAAGATTTGGCAATATAAAAATCAAAATTCTAATGTATCAGATTAAGTTTTGCTTTCATATTTCCCTGTTAGCCAATATTTTCTGGTAATTTTAAGCCTTTTCTGATCTATTACAGATAAAATACATAATTACTCTTAGTATTAGCTGAGGTAGCATGCGTTGAATAGAAAATTAGACTCATAAATCCAATAATGATAAAAGAGCTATGAAATTTTTTAGTAATAAAAAAATGTATAATTTCAGTAGTTTTATAATTTCCAGTTTATTATTTTCACTGTTCATCATGCTTTTGCATGTTTCAGTTTGTCTGTACCAGAAATCAAATATTTCCTATATTTTATTGGAAATAAACCACTGGTTTCTTTTTATATCACTCCTTTTAATAGATTAGCATTATGTAAGAAAAGCCTCTCTTGAAAAATTAAAACGAGTGTTTTAAAAGCTATTTTCATCCTAGCCAAAATATTAAGGGGAAAATTAAACTTAGAAAGTATATGGGAAAATGAGAGGAGAAGCACTTGCTATGCTAAGAGAAAAATTTGGATTATTCCAAACTTTGTATGTTGTGTCCTTCCTTAATATGACAGAACAGCTTTACCTTTATTACAGTGGTTTGCATATTAGAGTTTAAAATCTTATTAACTTAAAAGTTCCAGATAGGTTAGCTGCTTTGCATGGAAGAAATCTAATAATTCAATGCAGTAAAAATCAGTTAAGACACATTTCTTATTAATTCTGTACTATATTCTTCCTTTTGTTTTTTCTGGAAGCACATTCTGACCTGCATTTATTCATTCTGTTGCCTAAGCAACAACCATCACACTCCTATTAAGTATGATTTAGTAGTACAGCTCTTACTAGCTGTTCAGAACAGGAGAGGGAATATCACAATGTTATAATTAATGTCCATGGAATAACATACATTTGAGAACAAATATATCCCATATATACTATTCTCAACAGCAAAATTCTATTAATTAAATTAGCATTTTAATAAAAAGATGATTTTCTGATAAAAAGATTTCATGGTTAATCGTTCATTAGATCATGGAAATTAACTCCTTGTGTTTAGTCTCCCTTGGGGATTAGGAAAGTTATTCACTAGACTGTAGTTAGAATTAGGAAGGTTTGTTTACCTTACCTGAGAAGTGTGTGGGCTGTATGTGAAGAAACAGCTGGATTCCAATTAACTTTACTGTATAAATAATTTTCAGTATTTTATCAATATGTATGTTTTAAAAAAGCATTGAAACATAGCCTTTTAAAAATGAATGTTTTTTCATGAAATATTTTATTTCTACTTTCAGCATGTTTGCGCACATAGTGAGTGCAGCTCCTACCCACTGTTAGTGTCGTGCAGGAATGACACTTCCATAATATTTAGTAGGCCTCAGGCAGATTCAGTCCCAAGACTTGATTCACATGTGCTTGAATATGTACACGGATATGCAATCATCATTAACTTTGATAATTTGTTGTGTAATAAGCTGCAGTGTCCTTCAGACAGAAAACTGTAACGACTTTGTGCAGATACTCAATATTTGAAGATGCAGATGATACTGCAGTTTCTTAACGTGAAGGCTGTTTCACTGGTAAACCAATTCCTAAGTGCAAGAAAACAAATCAGTCATAAATCACAGTTTATGAACTAGATATAAAGAATAACAAAACTTATGCATCTTTTTGACGCACAGGTGCAGAGGATGTCCCAGGGACGAGCTATAATTTTATGCAGACTTGCAGGCCTACGTCACTTAGTATGCTGAGGAAAAAAACCCCACAAAAACGTTACTTGCAGAGAAGCAGATGTAAATATATAAATGTGTGAGGTCACTAAAAGTTCTTTATGCAGTTTTCTACAACTGTGAAACTTCATCAAAACTCCATTCTGGATTCACAGAGATAAAAGCAGTTCAATCAAATCACTGCCCAGTGGGGACTAGTTCTAATTAAAAACTGTATATGACTATCTATTTGTAGGTTGTCCTAATCATTTTAAGATATTAAGTTTTATCACTTATTATTGCAGTTTGATGAAAAAAATGTCTCTTAAAAATTTGACAAAACACACTATGACAGAAACAGAGACCAGCATTCAAAGTGAATTAACAGAAAAATATGAAGCATTTTATTATATCTTTAGCATTCTAAAATATTGTTCACTATCAACAGTTAATATTTGCATTACACCCTAGGATTTCATTGCTGCTTTTAAAATACATGTATCTCTACCCCTCCAAGTACTTATGTGGCTTGCTATGCCAAATGGTCTAAGTATTGCATAAGTGGTTTGGTGGTTTTTTTAATGCTCTCTTTTTCACTGCTGGGAAACCGAGACATAGAGTGGCTGCAAGGTGGGATTTAAAGCTCTTACACATTTGATACAAGATGCACTAATTCTTAAGATGCACTAATTCTTAAAATGCCTACTGATATAATTTCTAGCAGATCAAGTCAGTTGCTTAAATGTAGGTGTTGAGTACTAGTTGAAGTACCATGGAAGTCAGGGAGATCTAGACAAGGTTGACAGATATTGCTGAGGACCAGAGAGAACCAGGCCCTCAAGTTCAGGTGGAATATCACCAAGCTCCTCAGAGAGCTGTGGAATCCTGAGGCTTTGGCAGCTGAAATGAATCTTAAATTACACAGAGTGTGTGACATGTCTAGAAACTGAACATAGATGTCTTGAGTTTCCACCTATTTGCATATGTATTTCTTTACCTTCTAATAATTTTCTGTATTTGTATTCATCCTGTGAACTTACCTGCAAGAAGTATTTGCCAGGTTTCTCACTGCTAGGCATGGCCAACCTTCTCAGTCCCTCTTAGCTGACTGCTTTGGATGTAGTATTGAGTTAACTTTTGGCTTTTCTTTCTCCCTCTCTGTCTCTTTGTTTCTTTTCTTTCGTTTTTCCGCTGGGTCTGGAGGTTGTTTAGCTTAAATTTATCTGAAGACTCTCTTCTTCTCAGGTGTCATTCCTGGGAATTGCTCCTCTGGAATACACAGTCATTCTTCTTGCCTTTAATCTCTTTTGAGAATCTTAAACACTATATCAAGTACAGAGGACAGAAGCAATTTTATTTCCTTAGAGTGAAATGCACCTCAAAGAAAATCTCTATGTGCATTAGATCCAAGTCCTGCATTTGTGGAGACCACCAAATCTTTTGACCAAAAATATCTGGGGCAGAGATTGATGATTTAGGCATTAGACGAAAGCTAAAAAAGAGTCTGTCAGTCTGCCAACACCTTTCTCAAATTAACCATGTGGCTGGTGATGAAAAAGAGGCCAATTTTAGACTAGGGTAGTCTGTAGTGACTCTGGTGACTTCCAGAAGCCAACTCCTAACAAGCAGGTCAACCCCTGCAGCATGCAGGCTACCAGCTCCCCAGGCCCATAATAGCTACTGCTGGGACTCATCTGGTACTCGTGCATCATCTGGACCCTAAGGAGATTTAGAAGACATTGTCTGTGTGTAGTTTACCCAGAAATTAAAAACTGTTTAAGGGAACATTAAAACTGGCTGTTGATAAGTTTGTGATATACAGGAAGCCATACTTTTAGCAGAGTCTCACTGATGCTGCAATGAGCTGTGGTTTAAGATTTACTACACATCTAATCTTACAATATATTCTTGGAACCACAAGTTTCAGTCCCCATATCAGAGCCTCGCTCTCACACCCACTACTTGCTTTTAGTTTCATGGCAGACCTACAGAACTTAACACTAAAAATGTGAAGAACCAGTGTAGCCTTGGCTTTTTGCATGAGTAAAGTGATTCTGTCTTTCTCACATCTTCTGAGTCTTCTTCTCCTTCACCCTAGCCTTTGTATCTGTAGGTCCTCAGGCAGGCCACCTTTTCCTTTATGTCAAAGAGAATGGGGCAGATTTAAAGTTCAAATAAAGAAAATTACATACCTATTTACACATCAATAGATACTTAGGATTCAGTTCAGTTGCCCTCATATCGAAATTGAGATGTCTGGGATATCTTTGTAGGCTTGGAATTTATGGTACAGGATCTATAAAATAGCCATACATGTCTGGAGCTTCAGTCAGATTCCAAGCAATGTGCATTTGCAGCACCTCAGAGGACTCTAAATTCATTTCTGTGGGTGGCTAAGTGAAGCACCTAATCAGACATTAAAGCCAATGGAGCATAGAATGCAATTTAGCTGGGTGGCTGAATAACTATTAGGGTAGTTATTTGAGGGTAAATTAAAGTAGATTCATCTGATCGGCTGAACCACTGTCTAGGTTATATTGATCGTTTTGTACTAGATCTCCTTAAACTAGAATGTAGACACAAAATTTTTGATGGTTCAGTTTGGGCTAGAATCCATATGGAGTCTACAGAAAACAAAACACAAAATATTTTCATTAGAACTTTTTCTCCCCCCTCTGAGCATCTAGCCTTGAGGCTTCAAGATCATCTTTTTCATCCTAGTAGGAATTCTTACTATAGAAACTGTAATATCAGAGCTCAGGTGGGTGCTAGAGTTGAAGATTGTGCCTGTCATCCTGCAACAGCAGCAGGTCTAACAAATAATCCCATCCCATGCTCTTGTTAATGCTTCTGTCATGGTATTCCTCAAGCTAGTCAAGAGGAAGAAGAGCTTATTCATGTACTACCTAGTATTGCATGTGTAAATAATAGCTTGCTGTCTTTTTTTCTCTCTTGAGATCTCTGGCAGTCTGCATCATCCTGTGTGAGTGCATGCAGCTATGCAAAGGTAGTGCTTATTCCCTAGTGGAAAGGGAGTTTAGAGGCATCTGCTTCACGTTTATATATCTATATATGTAATGTGTGTGTATGAAAAGCACTGAAGGCTGAGGACTGATCCTGTACTTGGTAGAGGACTTCATGAAAATTTTGGCAGTAATGATTGCTCAACAAAGAGATGAAGTTTTTTGTGTATTTCACTTGAATGGTTGATTCATAAGGAACACACCTCCAAAGAGACTTGGCTTCATTAAGATATCCTGGGTATGGTGGAATCTCCCTTGAGATTCAGAGGAAGTATGTTTTCATCTAAACCTGTCTCAGCAATTGTATCTTGAAGGTACAATCAGGGATGGGCCCATCTGCCTGTGCTCTAAGTTCTGCTAAGATAACCTTTAGGGTTTCTCTGGTTGTTCTGGAATATTTGGCCATATGCTATTAAGTGTTGTCCCACACAAAGTTGCACATACTAGGCAGAGAGACAGGACCAGGGCTGCACTCCTGGTCAATGATCCAGGTGCCAGTACCTTGAGTGGAATGTCTTTGCACTCACCTCTGCCATTCAGGTTAGTGATACTTAGTGTGTATGTGCTTTGCTAAGCTCAGTCTAGATGAAAGAGCTTGTCTGAGTTACACAGGAATGTATTGGATTCAGTCATAACTTCCCTAGGAACAAAGGGCCAAACCAAATGTTGAAAGCCACCACTTGTCACCACCCACAGTGACACTATTTCATGGTATATAGCTGAATATGATACATGAGGACTGGAATTAGTCCCATCTGTTCTACCAATATGTTAAATGTTAATGCTAAACAGTGTGTTTAAGTTAAAAGCCTACCTAGTGTAGAGGGCAGCTTCATTTTGATGTACAAACACTGATGAGCTGTATTTTGAGACTACATATGTGAGGAATTGGCTATTGGCCCTAAATGCAATTTTATGAGAAACTGGTAGGAAGTAATTAATCTGAAAGGTAGTTTGAAAAAGTGGATGAAAACTCTAATAAATCAGAATGAAGGATGATGTTTTAGTAATTCATAAAATAACAGGTGTGATGCTAGTAAAATGTTCTTGCTATGTATTTATTTAGGGCCAAAACCTTCCAGCTGGTTATATTAACCAGAAGGAACAATGGTTCCTTCTGGCAAACATAAAAAAATCTTCAAGAATTAGAAATGCTTGTATGTAGAGTGATGTGTGCAATGTTATTCTTGATAGCTGATGAAAGTTATGGAAAACTTGACAAGATATAAACATTGTTTTAAAGTAACAGAAAATTTAAAGATTAAGCAAGGCAAAAAAATCTAAGTGGTTTTATGCTTCAGGGCAAAAAACCCTGAAGATTCACAGGACAGTCGATTTTTAATTTTATTTGCAATTTAAAACTAATGTCCTTTATGTAATAAGAAGATACAGCTTATTCTTAGTTATTCCACATGGGAATACTTTTAAATAAAATTAAATTTTAAAAAAATCCAAACAAACAGAATGAAAGAAATTCTCAAAGCAACATAGTATACCATTGTGTATATTACTAGTTTAGAACAACAGTGTCCAACAAGAAGCAATTAAATGGAATCTGGAACAGTAGATAAATTTCAAACAATGACAGACTTTCCTGACTATGTTAAAGGACAGAGTAGTACAGAATGGCTTGATTAAAGATAATGGTGTGATGGGGCTCTGAAGGAGTTTTCAGGCAAAGATTAATGACTACGAAGAGATAACTGGAAATAAACATGTTTCTTGGGCATGTTATCCTTTTTGAAGGAAGACAATGATGTAAGAGAAGCTCAGGTAGTTATATGAACAAGTAATAATGCTGATCAAAAAATAGAAACAATATAAGATAATGTATACATTGTGAAAGAACAGATAAATAAAATACAAAAGGAAAAAAATAGGAGAGAAATTGCAATGCCATGAACTGTGTGGGTAGAATACTTTCAGAGAAGTTTTTATTATTATGCTATAGCTAAAAGTACTATTTAAAATGTTACAACCACTGTTGGAATCAGATAAAATTCATTTTAGTTTTGCACTAAGAACAAAATATAATAATTAGTCAAGTATAGTGTTAATGAAGACCACTGAGAAATTGGAGGAAGAGAAAGATTGAGAGTAATCATGTTGCAAACAGACAAAAGAGTACTTGGTTAATTAGAATATCTGAATCATCTAGGTTAGGTGATGTTTGATGAAGAGTTTTAAATGACTAAAGAATACCAAATCCTTTAGCAATCATTTTTGAGAACTTCTGGAGAATGAATAAATTATTAGAGGGCAAGTAAAATATAAGTGTAGTACTAATATGTATGTCAGATCACAGGATTCTTCTTCAGGTTAGATTTCCCATCTCCTGGGCTGTTTATCTTCAACCATTCACCATACAATCTTTGCCTGAATCAAGAGGGAAATGTATGATAGTGTTATTGGCAACAGAAAATTACTGTCATTAGCACTGACTCTGATGGAGAGAAAATGGGGAAGTATACAGAATGCTCCAATGGGATGTAATGGGAAGGGAATAAAGCTAAATGAAGTAACTCAGCAGTTGGGAGATGAACTATTTAAAGGAAACCAGTAAAGAAACAGATGTATTGTGCAACACATTGTGCCCCCCATCATTTAGATGAGAAATTATTTTCCATCAAAAGCAACTAGAATTTTGACAAGGGAGATAAGCTTAATTTTGCTAGTAAAACTACAGCTATCTTTTAAAAAGTGTTTTAGAATGATGTCCTGGAATTGGCATGCAAGCGAGCCATTCCTGCTACATTTTACCTGACTGCTTTTAAATTTCCAGGGTATCTAAATTTACTGTCCTGTTTGGAAATCTTTTGTTTTCCCATATATTGGTGAATTTTTTACCTCCTCCTGCACACCATGCCTTATATTGTTTATGGTACCAACATCCCAGTATCTGTTTTAACCTTGGCAATGGCAAAAGCAGGGACACCTGTGTGGCCTTTATCACCATGCTGTGCATTCTGTCTGTTCACACACTCACGTTTCTGAATACACATACTACACAAAAAGGTAATTTATTACAATTAAATATTCCACCTGCTTAGAAATAAAGAGTTGGAGAGTTACAGTACCTGAGTGACCTCAGTTCACCCCTCACATTCACAAGCCTTATGATAGTCTTCAATCACAAGTTTCTTTACTAATTTTTCCATCAAAATTCCTTTCTCATTAAGTGTTCTGAGATTTGAGTGTGCACAGGCACATACTTCAAAGAACTAGCAGTTAAAACTGTTATTTTCCTAATGGTGCATTGCTTAAATTTTATGACCTTAGCCTAATAGTCATTTAAAATGATAATGAGACCCCTAAACTGCCTTCTTTTCTTATTCAGAAGTGATGAACATTTGCATGGTGTTGTTCATCTGGAACATTAGAAAAAAATAGCTATATATCTGAGCATGCATTTGCATTTTAGAAACTGGGTTATAAAGAGTTAGAAAACATAAAATTATAGTAAACTTCATAAAATTATTTATAAACTTCAGCTTATAGCTTTAGGCAATTGAAAATATGTATATGCAGTTAGAAACACTTTTGTCACAATTTTTTCAGAAGCTGAGAACTGTGCTTCAGAAGTCACTTCCAAAAACTTTGCCTGTGCTTCTCATGAGTCAAAGAACAAGCTCAGTTATAAGAAAGTTTGATGCTGTTGACTTTACATGGGACAAAAGATGCATTGTTAAATCTGCTGAATGTAAGGTAAAGGCCCAGTGTAGACAAAACAAGCTGCTGTGTCTAAACTATGGTTTTATTCCATATATGCCTGATTAGATTAATTAACAGAAAGCTTTTGTTCGTTTTAAGGTCACGCAATGAAATTTGCACCTGGTCTCTGGTCTTGTTCTTAGCCCAGTCCGGATAGAAATACATTTTCATTAAAACAAGAAATATAAATGCTACTTTAATCTCCAAATAATTTACTTCTGTAGTCTTTAAAACACTACATCCAACATTTCAAACATTTTATTCACTGTTACATGTTCTATTCTGTATCTTTTCCATTTAACCCCAATTATTGTGCATGTGGGATAAAATCTGCATACAGCAGTACACTGTATTTGCTTTAGAGTGGCTAGTACTGATGAAACTGAGGGCATATGCACTTGTTGCAAATGCAACACTTGCCTTAACTGAAACCTCATGTTTCAGATGTTTATTACTCTTATCTTACACAATATTTTATTGAATTATTGGAAATTGAATGCTTTATTAACATTATTGATGGAAACAGCAAGATGTACCATACCTGCTCTAGATTTGTGTTGAAAGTCTTTGATTAGATAATAATTATTTGAATTTTTTTGGTCCAGAGTCTAGAGCCAGATGGAAGTTTTGGCATATAAAAGCCAAAGCATTTGTCCAGGTGACAGAAGGAGAGGGTTAAGATTACTGTGAATAGAAGTGAATAAATATTAAAAACTAGAATACCATTAATAAAAACACACTGGATAAATACCTATCAAATTACCTTCAAATATAAATCTCAAATGGTATTTCCTCTGAATGCCTACTTAGCATCCAAAAATTAGCAAAGAGTAGTCCCTCTGTACACTATCCCCCTTTGCAGTCAGAAAAAAGGGGAAAAAACAGTATGTCATTCACTGGTATCTTACAGCTTTCACTAAGAAAAAGTATATTATTTGTTGCAGCTGGTTATAGCTCTTAAAAATGATGGATAGTTTCTGTTCTTCTCATCTATTTAGAACTATTTCTCAGCTTTTTCATTTTTTGAGATTTGCTCTCTCCAAACAACTCCCCTTTTAATCACAAAGAAAGGCCACTTCTTGAAGTAAGTTAAGATGGTGTTTAGAAAGAAATAGCAGTTCTTAGCTGCTATGCTGCATTAGGATAAAAGATTGCACAAACTGAGTTGGTTTTTAGCCTTGATCCATTTTTAAATATAGTATGAATATTATAGCCCTGTTAGCTTCTCTGAACTCCCTAGGCATCCCTCTTGTTGCCAGAAAGGAATTACAAATTGACAATGAGAGTTATTTTATTTTGTTTTCCATCTCCCTTGGAATTTGGAAATGTGTCTATTCTGTCCATGAGCTTTTTATTTCCTGACATTCTGATTTTTAAGTACTTCTTTATTGCCTATAGAAATAGTAGATCTTTGCTTTCTGCTCAGAAAAATAACTTTATGCAGCAAGAGTGGAATATTATACCAAAGAACCAACATACCAACAAATCTATGATTCTCAGTAATATCAAGCTTTTTGTCAGAAAATTCTGCTCTCGCTGCTGATATGGTTGATTTCCCTCTATCTCCTAACTCTGCTTCAAATATATGTTTGTTTTAAAAGCATTCTGATTTCCCTCATTCTTCAAAAATAAGAAATGGAGACTCAGGGGAGAAGAGAATAAAGAAAACATTTGCTAGGACATGGAGAAGCAGCCTGGTCCATGGAGAATCCATAGGACAATATATCTAAGGGTCTTCTCTGAGGTCAGCCTTTTGATTTGGATTATGAGTTTGGAAAAAATGCTTCTCTATTGCCTTATCTGTCTGGGGGAAATTACATAACTTTGCTGGCCTACATATAGGGAATCAAAAGAGGATCCTGGGATAGAAATATCTGTGTATTATGAACTGTCTGGTGTTCAATTATCTGCTTGTGTCTAACTTTTGACATCCCGATTTCTAAGTACCTTTATTTGGGAAGAACACTTTCTCAGGTGGGAGTCAGAGGTAGCCTGATTATCTGAGGAATCTCACTGAGCAACTTCAGTTTAGTTCTGAATTAAGTCAGTGGCAAGGACTGAACTTAAGCTTAAAATAGTGCAGAATAGCAAAACAAGTATTTAATAGTTAATTTAGTATTTTTAAAAAATTAATCAGGAACATTTTTTTCTCTGTATGAGGTTCCTAAATGCAATTTATTATTATTTTAATCTTTAAGTTATGCATTTTATTCCATGAACCAAACTCATGGAAGAAACAGTTTTTTAAAATTCTTCTTATCTCCCCTGGAGCTGCCTGGGTGCCATTCTTCCTTTCTGTTTATTTCTGAGTTTCTCTGTGTCTGACCCTTTCCCTCAAAATTGGTTTGGTTTCTGAGATCTCTTTCTGCCTCACCATTCTTGCAGACTGGACTCTTCTTGTGCTGCCCATGTTCTCCTTTTCTCCATTTCCTCTTTCCTAAGTAAGAAGTACCATATGTCTTGTCTTTGGTCTCCAAACAAGGGTGGGAGGGAGCAAGAGAGGAAGAGAAGATGGGAAGGAGAGGAAAAAGGGAGATGAAATAACCGAAAACTAAAGAGGGGGACAGAGGATGCCTGCTTCACATCCATGTTTTTACTGACTAGAACATTTTTACTTGATTTGAAAAGCAGTGGGACATTTAACCAGATGGTTTTCACCATGATGTTCTTGTCACTCACACCTCAAACCCAGCAGAGTTGGTGCTGTGTGAAAACTGGCTTCCTTGTCTGGGCTTAAGATGACTTCTTGCAGAGAGCTGGCCATGCTTTCCAGCATGAATTGACGTTCCATGTTATTCAGATTTTTCTATTGTCCAGGGTATCTCAGGCTTCTTATTTACCTAGACAGCTAGCTACAAATTGTGATAAGCTTGTCTGATAAAATTGTTGCACTCAAAATCCTTTAATACACATGACAAAGGGAAGGAGCAGATTTTGATTTGCCAAAAAAACCTGAATATAACTACAGTTGTCGTTTGAATACGTATGTAGATAGATACTAAGTATTTACTGAAATGGAAGAAAGCAATCCCTGCATTTATGCATTGAGAACTAATATATTGTATTTTTTGAAAAAATTCTAGTCCTAATTTGTTCTACTTTAATTCCTTATCTGTATAACGGGTATTAAAATGCCACCTTCCTTTGATGGAGTCTTATAAAATACATTAATTCGTTGTTTGGAGCTGTCTAATACTAATTCAATGAATGTCTAAAAAAAGTCTGAAGAAAGTGAGTCATTCTTACTGGTGAGGTCTTCAATGGGAAACTATATATAAGACACACAGAGAATGATAAAAGATAAAAAAAGATATGTCAGCTGCCTTATTTTCCAATCCCTCCTCTTGTACTGAATTCTTAGATTATTCAGTAATATAATTATAGTGTGTGTTTGGTGCCATGTGGGATATGTGACCTGGGGCAAAGGGTAGTTAGCCAGTGTTGAACAATCTACAGTCTGGTGTTTTGTAGCTTCATGACATTCCTATAATGTGTATTGGGGATTAGTAACTCCTGTTTTGTCTGTTTTATTCATTGCAGTGACTGTTCCTTTTAGGAAGGTGTACTGAAATCTAGAAATTATATCAAGTGCAGTCACAGTCTCCCACAATCTTGTCTCACCAGATAAGGAGCATACTGTTGTATTGTGCAATTTGTTGATAGCACTGGTCTCTTTGGACCAAATATTTGAGGTGTGAGGGACAAGGGAAACTTGCAAGTATCCACCAAATTATTAGAACCAGGTTTTTTTTACTGCAAAAAAAAATTTAAAAATTAAAAAATTAGAAAAAACTAGCTCATGAAGCAATGTGTGAAGTGTCAGTAAACCACTTGTCTTGAGTGAGGGTAGTATCCCAAAGGATCCCTGGTTCATTATCAAATGCAGTGTCCTTGTATTGAAAATGAATGGTGGAAACACTCATCACAGTAGCATCAGGAAAAAGGGTGCCAGAACAGGTGAACTGGCTTGCATGCAGGTTTCCTTGTGACTGAGGGAATGAGGTACTAGAGTGCCAGACTTTGACGGCAGATATCCCAGCACCTTGAAAATCAGCTGTGTAGCAATGTTGCAGAATCCTTCCATAGGCGTTTCACAGCCAGTACTTGCTTGGCTGAGCACACGTTGCATAGTTCATTTCTCTGAACCTGCTGAATTGATTGGCTTTTTTTCCTTATGTTCACTTGTAATAAGAGATTATGCCTGCCATTAGATATGCAACTAATTTATGGACTGGTGTAAAAATGACATCTTGTGTGAGTATTTGTAACTTCTAACTACTCAGGTATTGGTAGAAAACACAGAACTGTGGTAGTCTAATTACTGCTTTCGTGTTGTATCTGAGGTAAACAATACAAAAATATTTGCAAAAGAGTGAAAAGATGTAAATAAAGCTGAGAATGTGTAGAGAAAGGAAGGTCACAATATTAGAACTGTTTCTTAAAACCTGTGTGGACTGAAAATGAGTTGCACAGGAAAAAAGAAACAGATATGAAAGAAAAAAACAGAAAATAGGTAATTTGCTATCTGGCTTACACAACCAGAAATCTGATTTTGCATTTATTTATTTTTTGGATGTGCTTGTTTATTTTTAGATTTTAGAATTATAAATGTTACTGTTCAATGGCAAGATACTTAAAATTTAGTGGGGAAACTATTTTGAAGCCTGTGGTAGTTTAATATTTTACATGAGATCCCATGAGCAGCTACAAAGTAGTAGCTATTTTTTAATAAGATTCTGGGTGACAGTTGTTGCAGTATCCATTATGTAGCTAGACCATGCTACATGAAATTATGCCAAGTAATATTAGAAATATGTTATCAGGAATTGAAAAATAAATATTAAGAAATGTAGTTAATATACTCCAGAATGCACTTCTTACATATCAGTGGCTACCCAGTTGTTTTCCAAAATGGAGCCTTTTCTGTTTAGATAAAGTTAGCATAAATGGAATGTGTTTCTCTCATTCTTTGGGCTCATTCATCAAGTTGAAAGGGGTTTTAAGCAACATGAAAATTATCCCTGCCCGTGACAGGAACTAGATGCTGTTTGAAGATTCCTTCTGGCCTAAACCAGTCTATGATTGGCTCTGTAGAATCATTTAGTTTGGAAAAGACTCTTAAGAGCATCAGGTATGAGCATTACCCAGTACTTCCAAGTCCACTAGCTAAATGGTTTTCCTGAGTGCCACATCCATGTGTCCTTCTAAATACCTCCAGGGTTTGTGACTCAACCACTTCCTTGGGCACTCTGTTCCAATGCTTGATGACCCTTTCAATGAAGGAATTTCTCTTCATATAAAACCTAAACCTCCCTTGGTGCAAGTTGAGGCCATTTCCTCTTGTCCCTTTGCTTGTAACACAGGAGAAGAGATTGAGTTCCACCTGGCTACAGCCTCCTTTCAGGTGGTTGTAGAGTAATAAGGGTCCCCCTGGGCAACCTTTTCTCCAGGCTGAACACCCCCAGCTCCCTCAGCAGTTCCTCACCTGCTCCATTGCTGTTCTCTGGACACACTCAGCACCTCCGTGTCTTTTCCTGTAGTGAAGAGCCCAGACCTGGATGTAGGGTTTGAGGTGTGGCCTCACCAGTGCCAAGTACAGGGGAATGATTCTAAATATCCTTCCTTTTTCCATGATCCCTAGGAGTTTGGGTCTACCATCATAACACAGTTTGGAAAGGCGTGCTTTTACTTCTATCCTTGTGGTGTATATCTTCCCAAAGTTAATTTGTAAGAAAGATAATCCAGGTTTCTGTCACCTCTGCAACACATTAAAAAAAAAAGAAATAGAGCTTTGCAGTGCAGGCATGTTCTGCTGCAGTCTAGATATGGCATGGTAAATCAGTCTCCTCCAAATGCTAAAGAGCTGCTGGATTGCATGTATCCGTTCAAATTTATGGTAGGTTTTTATTTAGCAAAATCAGGTCTTCCTCCTTCTGGGTAAATGTGTGTATATATATATATATCTATATCCCTCAGTCTCTGGTGTAGCTGAATGCCCATGTGCTTAACTTTAAATTAACCCAAAGATGAGAGTGAAAAAGAGAGTATATATAAGGTAAGTTGCTCATATATTTTCCTTTTTTGAACATTTTTGGCCAATAGCAGAAACACTGAACCAATGAGTTAGGGAGACCTTTGATCTCACCTAGTGTGGTCATACTCAACTGAGGCTCGATTCAGATTCCTTGCAATCCCTGTTTCTGAGGAGCAGGGTCTGCTTGGTGCTGCACATAGGTGCAAACCAGTCACTCCTGAAGTCACAGCCTGGGCGGTGAGGCCACCCTAAGGTGATGCAGCAGCCCATGCATGATGCACAGGATCAGCAGTCAATCCGTGGTGGGATTATCGCCGTGGCTCCTGGAGAACAATAGCACGGCGTAGTGGCGCCAGGCACATGGGATGGCATCGCAGCCATCCGCGGTTGCCGTGGTGACGGGAGTGGGCCCGCAAAGCCAGCCTCCCGGCTGCTGAGCTGGAAGGGATAAGGAAAACACAGCCCACTTCCCCTGTGGAATGAATTACAAGAACAAGCAAAGGAAGAAAAGAAAAATGTCAACCCTTAATCAAATGTTCTCTTATTTTTAGAAAGGGTTTGAAGAAAATGGAGACCATCTCTGCTTACCTCTTGGGCCTCAGGGATTTGGCTAGTAATATCTCTGTACATACTGTGGTAATAAATCACTGAGGTTTTTATAAGAAAAATCACATGTAAAAGATATCTATGTGCAGTGGGAGATGACAAAACCTTATTCAATCCTGCTGTCCTTTGTGGTTTTCTTAGCAAACAAAATCTGTAAGAATATGTTAAAATAATTCACAATATAACAACTATATTTGGCACACAAATGAAATACACGGATTTTTAGCTAGAGAAAAGTAGCATATTCCAATTTCTTATTATCTCTCAAAGTCTCTTACCTTTTACCCTTGCTGCACAGCTGCATATCAGAAGCAGTATGGTGGACTGTGAAAAACATTTAAACAAAATCATTTAAGCAAATCAGTGGTGTGTAGAAAACACCATTCATTTCCCAGCATTTTTAGTTTCTGGGAGCTGCTTCGTATTTTATTATTTTTAGTAATATTAAGCAAACTAGCAGTATCACTCAACCTAACAACTTCCAGTTACTACCTGAAAATGGTTTGGACACCTGGAAGCTAGGACGTGCCTTTGTTTTGCAGCACACAGGGTGGACTCAAAAACAGCCAAGTGAGGTCTCCAAGACCGTAATAAAAACACAGTGAGTTGCAGTGATTTGTGAGCATCTTGATGTTTGACTGTAGAGTTCCTGTTTCTGGGAGCAAGATGTCTACTACTGAATTAGGCAAACAAGAGCCTGCATAACTTAACAGGAAGAGAAAGGCAAATAGAAAAAGGATGTGCAATGCAGTGTAGAGGAAGTCAGTGAGAGGCTTCGAAGCAGGAGTTATAGGAAAGGTTTGCCTCTGCTTGCATCCCTGCAGTAGACATTATTTGGAGGCTGGATTGCCTGTCCTACTCCATGGATTTTGGCATGCAAATCAACCCTTTGGGTAAGGACACCTTCTTCACTGTTCTTTCAAATTGAAGCACAAGCATAAGTCTTTAAATTAGAAGTTAAGATACTTGAATGAAAGAAAGCCATGAATTTTTAGGTTTTTTTGTTTGGTGGGTTTTTTTTGGGTTTTTTTGGGGGGGTTTTTGGGTTTGTGTTTTTTTGCAGTCACTAAATAAAATCAGAAACATTTCTAGAAACAGCATAAGGAGGTTGATTTACCACAACCAGCTGTCACTGGTCTAAGGATAATATTCTTTCTGGCTGACTGACTAAACCTCCCAGCAATTTAGTTTTAGCAGGACCAATGAGCAATTCCTCCTCAACCCCAGAGTTCCCTTTCCTAATAGTTGTTGCATAGTTTCTTCTGTTTTTAGGAAACTTGAGCATGAGAAAGACAGGTAAACCTATCTCCCACCTTCTGCATGAATCCTCTAATCTAACTGGTGGACTGTTCTATGAGAAAGAAAGGCAAAGCCATTCTTCCTCATTTTAAGAAAGAGCAGCAGCCAGTTCATGTTGTGCTCCTGTTTCTGCCTTGGGCATGCTCTGAGACTCCCTACCAGATCAGGCCCTGATGGCATTTCAGAGGAAGGCCTGCTTTCTAGACTGCTCCAAAGGGCTGACTGGTTTCCTAGCTGCTCTGTCTGGTCTGAACTGGGAGCTTGAACACCAGGCAGCCCACAGGCAAAGCCACCAGTGTGAGCAGGGTTCAGTTTGCAGGCAGGAGGTGAACAAGTGCTTGAAGATGTCAATCATAACTTCAGGTGTGTGTGAAAGCTTATGTATTTTTTTGAGCGTGTTTTCTTTGCTGCTATTTGACAGGCCCCTTCTGGGAATAACCCATTTTTAAGGTGTGGATCCTGCCCAGAATTTTATTATCTTTGGCTCTGCATTTTGTGCTTCCTAGGGTGATTTGGGTGGCTCACATTTTAAACCACATGATTATGGTTGATAGAAACATGGAGAAGGAAATGCTTGTGTAGGACACTCTCAGGGGTGAACTGAGTTTTTACATTTCATAGAATAATACAGTTACAAAATTATATAATTATAAAATAGGTTGGGTTAGAAGGGACCTGAAAGATCACACAATTCTTCTCCAGGCTGCACAACCCAACCCTAACATTCTCAGCCTACTTTAATAGAAGAGGTATTCCAGCCCTGTGATCATATTCATGACCCTCCTCTGGACGAGAGGTCCATGCCATTCTTGTGCTGTGGGCTTCAGAGCCAGATGCAACTCTCCAGGTGGGAGTAGAAGGGCAGAATCAGCTCCCTTGACCCGATGGCCACAATTCTTTTGATTCAGTCCAGGATGTGGTTGGCTTTATGGGCTGTGATTGTGCATTGCCCAGTCATGTCAACCAAACCCTTCTCCTCAGGGCTGCTCTCAATCCAATCTCTGCCCAGCCTGTATTAGTGCTTGGGATTTCCCTGACCCACGTTCAGGGCCTTGCCCTTGGCCTTGTTGGACTTCATGAGGTTCAGATGAGCACACCTCCAAGTCAAGGTCGCTCTGGTTGGCATCCCTTTCCTCGCTGTCAACTGCTGTTGACAAATTTGCCGAGGGTGAGCTCAGTCCTGCTGTCCATGGTGCTGACAAAGATCTTGAACAGCCCCAGTCCCTGAGGACACCACTCGACCCTCCTCTCCACTGGGACACCGAGCCACTGAGCACAACTCTTTGAGTGCAACTATCCAGCCAATTCTTTACCCACCAAGAGGCACATCTGTCAAGTCCATGCCTCCTCAGCTTAGAGACAAGGACGTTGTGTGGGACAGTGTCAAATGCTTTGCAAAATCCAGGTAGAGGACATCAATTGTCCCTCCCTTATCCACCAGTGCTGAAACCACATTGCAGAAGGCTGCCAAATTTGTCAGGCTCAATTTGCTCTTAGTGAAGGCATGTTGGCTCACAGCAATCACCACCAAATTTTATTACAAAAGTTACTTTGTTATTTTATTATCACCTCCTTATTTATTATAATACCATCAGTATTAGTTGGTTAAAACACTATGGTACATGCAGAGTAGGTATTCAACATTTTTGGTAAATTTGAAAATATTACCTTTGCCCCTTCCTGCACTTCACAGCATTACACACTTACTGGAGAAAAAAATATTTTTTCTGAGACTTCTAACATCTGTTAATTAGCTCACAGTAATATTGATTTTTTAAGTGGGTCCTTTGAGAAATTTAGCATCCAAGCTAAGCAGCATTTATAGCAAGTAATCTGAATAATGGTGCAATAAAGACTCTCTGGAATTTTCATTACTCAAATGAAGTGAAATTATCTTTACAATATACATTCAAGACATTAAGATGTAATTTATGTAAGTATTAATAATTATATTATTGAATTGTTATGACTAAATAGGTAGACAGAGTTGAGTCCACATTGGCAATTAAGTGGGCCAAGTATGACGTCAGAAGTTATTTTTTCAATTGCCATCTTATCTGTGCAGCTAATTTGTGTATGACAATTGTGTTGGTTGTAATGAATCAGTGCTACAAGGAGAAAGGATAAAAATAGCAGAAATTCCTCCTACAAGGATCCTTGTCCCCAGCTATCCATGTTGTTTAATTACCACTAAACTTTAATTAACTATTCCTGTTGTGTGAAAGGTCTATGACTATATGATCATTTGAATGTCAATATTTGAAGAGCTTTTGATGGCACTAGTTGCTTCAGGTTCATTTCTGGAAAAGCTGAATGTGAACCAGAGAGAGATCTTTCAAGCTTAAGCCATATGGGCCTCAGGTCTGTAGGGACTCCTTTTTAAATTGGCCCTGCTTACAGGGCCCTTTTTATGCAAGTTGCAAATTTGTACACAGAAGTGCTATCACCTCACCCTTACCTATGAGTGAAATGGCTTTTTAGTTACCATTTCAGTAGTAGTTTGTTATTATTTCTAAATTACATGGAAGAGTCTCAGTTTTCTCTGGTTTTGTGGGTTTTTTAATTGCTAAGAAAGTCATAAATGTAAAGACTGGAAATAGAGCAAGGTGAGGATTGAGAATCAGTATCAGTAGTTTTACAGCAAATTAATTTTGGAAGATTGTTATCAAATGATTATTTTGCAACCCGCTTGGTCCTTTCTTCCTAACGTATTTTACAATCAATCTCTTTCTCCCAAGACAAAATTCCATGCTTCTGCAGGGGATTTTCTAACAAAATCTTGTCAGGTTTTTAGATGAAATAATGTCTGCAGTATCTTAAGAAATCTGATAAGTCTTTCTGACCTGAAAGTACAAGTTGGCATTTAACTCAGTAATCATTCTTACAGATCTTGTTTTCATGTTAACTGTGGAAATACTAGTGAGAGGCAACCTTTTCACTTATAATGAAGCTTGCTAAATTCTGGTCATTTGCCAGTTCTTGTTTGGAAATTAAATATGTGACACATTGCCTGAAATTTTTGAACTAATAAGAAGTAATGCTCATTACTGAAAACTACATTTCTCTAGTCCTTTCTTGCAAGTTTCTAAGAAATAAATTCTTTTCTCATGTGGGGGAAACTGTGTTTGTTGAAAAAGCCTTTTGACATATGATTCAGATTATGAAAAAGAGAAGTCTTGGTTATTCAGTGTGTTCTTAATTACATTGTGAGATGTCTTTAATTTGTTCCCAGCCAGAGGACAGTTTAGATGTCCACTATTTCAAGAGGATACAGTTTGGAAGGATATTAGAGTTAGGTGGGTGAGAAACAAAGCAATTCTGACTGAGGAGGCTTGTTTAAGTGAGCTGCTGAGGATGTGCTTTGTAACAGTCCTCATTCCCATTGGTACCAGACATCTGCTCCCTTCCCTACCAGTTATGCATTTGGGATGGCAGAAAGTAAGAAAGAATAGAGCTCTTTGATGTTGTTGGTCTCAGTTTTCTATCTCTGACTTCAGTCTCCAGCCACATGTAAAGGAAGAGCATTCCCATCTGCTCCTGCCCTGCTCCCACCTCTCTTATCTGAGTGAGGAATACTGGTACTCTGGTACACTCCAGTTAGTGTACAACCCAGCAGATTTTCTTTTCTGTGCCAGGCCATATGTCCAGCAGCTCTGTAAGCTGAAGTATGAGGCCTGCTGCCCAGCTCCACTGAAATGCCCCAGCTGTGCTCCTGCAGTGCCAGGTCTCAGTCTGTCAGGATGAGGCTCAGTGCAGTTCACTTTGGAAGAGACATTGTTGAGGCACTTCAAACAGCCACCAGACCTTGTCTGTCATACACATACACCATGATCCTGCCCACTGCTGTGTGCTGGGTGCCACCTGTACCAGCTCCTCAAAGTCTCTTCTGATCTCATTATGTTCATTATGTGCAGCAGATTGCTACATGGATGGCTGGGAGGGGGCAAAGGAGAGTGTAAAGTGTTCCCTTCACATTGGCAGTGATGCAAGCACCTCTGCTGTCCTGTACTTACATCAGAACTCATCCTATCCTTCCCTTACCCACACCACTTGTCTCCTTTGTCAAACCAATTTTCAGTACATCAGAAACATAAAACATTACCAGAAGTTGTTGTTATCTCCAGTAGCACTTGGTATCTCCAGCTGACCTTGGTCTCAATAATGTCTGTCTGCACTACAATGTCTGACTTTGACTCAATCTGTTGATCAGTGGCTCCTACATTGCTTTAAGTACCAGATTTACTACTTTTCCTCCTCTGCTGACACAGATAAACACCAAAAGAACTGGTTAAGTTAGCATTGCCAGCCTAAAGCCAAAAGTCCTCCAAATCTTCTATTTCTTATGTAAGTCTTTTTCCTCTGCAGGGGATAAAGAAAGCTTTAAATTCAAAGTCAGTTTGTTCTTTCTCTTTTTTTTCAGTCAGTTTTTTTGTTCCCCACAGTTCATCTCTTCCAGCTTCAGTGGCTGAATTGCCAGATAAGTCTAGTGATACATCTGCCAGCTATTTTAAAGCTTCTGTACCATTTTATTTAGGTGTCAGAACCAGACATTAGAATTTTTCATGATAATTGTCCAGCACAGAAAATATGTGAAGGAAGATCAAAAACATAGGTACAAAAGGAGGAATGTGAAACATACACTCATGCCTGCCATTCTAATATGTTCTTCAATCACTTTATTTTATTAGCTTCAGGGACAAATCTTCAGAGTTCTTTTGTTCCTGCAGAAGGTAGAATGCATATGGGTGCTAAGGTCTAATACAGAATTTTTGGGAAAGGCTGTATTTAGGTGAGGAATGCCAGAGGTGATTTTGTATTGAACAACCCAAATAAATGCCAGTGACATCTTTATCTCATATGGTATCATTATGCATTTTGTTCTGAACTCATTTATATGAACTATCTCATAATTTGGCAAAATTTCTGGGTTTTTAAAATTATGTTGTTCTTCATAAGCCTCCAGTCTCCCACATACAGTTTTTCCTTCTTTCTTGAGCCCAACTGTTCTGTGAAATTACTGCCTGCTTGCTCAGGAGATTAGCTTCCTGTGTGTGCTTACAGGGAAAAAGATGGCAGTTGTGCAGAACCAAACATCTGTGGGGCCTGGAGGGTTTCAGATGCACTCTTTCCTAACTGGAACTTCAGAAGAAGGATCTTTCCAGTTCATAAGTCTATTATGCATTGATAAGACAGGAATTTCAACACTGTAAGCTAAAGTGAATGATATCTGAATCTGTCCTTGTATAAGCAAATTTCATGTGGTTTTTATGGCTTTAATTCCAAGTTTTCCTTCCAACTAAGTTTTCCTATAGACTTAGGAAATTACAGTATCACAAAGCCTCTTATATTTTCATTACAGAAAGCATAATAAGCTCAGTAGAGATTGCTGTCCCATATTTCCTGTTATAAGAACCTGTTTTGCACATAAGCATATAAAAGTTAAATCTTTGGACTCAAATTCTCTAGGTGTCTACTAGGATAATTTCTTTGTGGTGAATATTTCAACTAATGTAGCTCAGTTATTTTAAGGATGAAATAATGTGGCAAGACAGTCTTGCATTCACATTCATTTTAATTACATTTACTATGTCATCTCCATAAAGTTAATTGAGGTTACATTTGGCCCAGTTTATAATAGATGGAAGCCAAGATCAGAGAGAAAATTTCTTCTCCCCTTGTAGCTACTCTGCTGCAGAAGGAAGTTAGGTTTTCTTCATTCTCAATGTAGGAACCTATGGGAAGAGACTGGAGGAGCATGATAGGAATAATCAGGTAAAAAATAAATCAGGGAATGGGATTAAGGGGGCAACGGGAGAAGATACTAGGGACATAGGACTGTAACAAGAGAGACTGTTTCTTTTTCTTCACAGGATTTCTGCAAATCAAATACCAGCTTTCTACTACTATGAGTTTATTCCTCTATGCTAAGCAGTAGTGGATTATACTGAGTATCTAAATTTTCCTAGTTTGCTCTTGTGGAGAGATGAAAAGTTGTTTTAGCTCCATGACAGAAGACAATAAAATCAGATTTACTGGAGGGATGAATGTCTGCTACTGTTGACACTTAACATTGACACAGCAAAGCTGTAAAACCTGAGCATATTCAACGACAAGGTTGTTGCCTTGTTAAACTGGGAATGAGGAGGCAACATGAATTCCAGGCTTTCCTGAGCTTTAAATATTTGCTTTTGTAACCTTGACATACTTTACAAAAATACATTAAATAATACATAAGGGAAAAAACAATGGCAAAGAATTAATAAAATAATGCTTCCTCTGTGATGCAGCAACTCTGTGCAAATATTTTCCCTGTGCCTGTTAGTTTAATTGAGTTTTAAACATTGCAATATTTGAAGCTGTATGCCAAGGTTACTGGCACCAGTAAACAGTGATGAGTACACCGTGGTTGTGTGTAAACATCATGCAGCAATGAAGGTGAAATCTAAAAAACAGTTAAATGAAGTGAAAGCACTAGCTGCAAACAAAATAGATGCATTTATTAAAATGAATGAAAGTGTATAGCCTTTGTTTTGGACTGGATCCTCAGTTGGCTCAGTTTCCTTAAATCCATTTATGCTAGCTATTTCCAGCTGCTGGAGAATCCAGTCCAAAATGGATGGCTTTTTTCAAGAGTTTTTCCTTTCAGTTTACGGCTTCCTCTTGGTTGCTTAAAAGAGAAAAGGCAGGAAGAGGAAATTGTATTTTTTATGTGTTTACCAGGGAGATGAAGGGGGTATTAGCCCCACCTAATCACTATCACTGTTTGCACAGCCCATGCTGCATGCATTCTTATACTGTGATCTACTTAAACTGGCATCATTGCACAGCTTCTCCTTGTAGAGCAGGTTTCTGCCTGCCCTGTTCTGAATGCTGCACACAGATTGTTTCAGGGTATGATTTGCAGGCTTGTAGTCTTAAATCATACCACTTACTGTAAAATATAATTTAAAATATAATAGCTGGGCAAGGTTTCTTCGATTCCCTTAAAAAGACATCACCTAGATTTTGCAGGGTGCTCTGCGGAGTAGCACTTGGGAGTCCTCAGGGGTACACCTGTAAACTAATCAGTCCATCTGAAAAGACTGAAGATTTAGCAGCTGAACAGAGTGAAGTCTTCTGTATTCCAGGGTGATTTTTGAAAGAAATTCATGCTGCTTTAGGACAGGAGATTTTATATTCAGAAAGAAGTATAGCCTTTATTAAGCCCTGACTCAGCAAAGCATTTAAGCATGTTTTGTTATGTGCCTATTTGCTTTTCGTTTTGCCACTGCTTAAGAACTGTGGTAAGTCAGAAACAGCAAGCCAAATGGAAAGGTAGAGATGAAGTTTTCTTGGATTTGCTCATATAAATCCTATTTCATGATCAAATTAAATGAGTACAAGTAAGAATTTTTGCTTATAGGCAATTAGTGTCATGAGACTCCAACAGGGCTAAGAGATCAGGACGGGTCATCTGTTTTTGTCAGGTTTTGTTTTCCACTGTAATTGTTAGAAAAATTTTTAAAAAACAAAATATATTTTTTAAATGCTGGTTTTTCTCTGAAATGATGAGGTCAAAAAAGAATACAAGATTGCCAGCAATCCTGACTTGATCCCTGTTTGCAATTCCTCTTTTGAGCCACTCTCGTGCCTCCAGTGATTCCTCTAATAGTCACTGCCAGCTCTTTAGATCATTGACCTTCAAATGCTGAACTTACAAGGTGGTGTCAGACTCCTTGAATTTAGGAATTGTATTGTCCTGTTTGTGTAGCTCCTACTGCTAGCAGCTCGTAAGAAGAGATGCTTGAATTGTGGAGATTTATTTCATTAACTTTTCTGGGCAATTATTGTGTGTATTATTTGAACAGATGGTCTTTTCCAGCTGTTTGAATTTTTGGAGCTATTTGACCTGCCCACGAGCAGGAAGATAAAAGCAGTGACAAGTAGAGTTAGGATTGAACTGGTACAGTTAAATTTAGGGGGATGGGCTACTGCATAGTTTGTTGATACCAGTCCCTTTCTTCATCATTTTGCTATCAATGAACTAAATAATTTTTATCCTGATCCACTCTCCTCATCTTATTTTGTGTTGGGTTTTTTTCAGTCTCAAGCAAAATGAACGTCATAAATAGCTTGGTGAGGTAGGAGGTGAATTGAAAGGAGAGTTTCTGAACAATTTTGTAGTCATGTCCTTGGTTTCCAGTGAAAGAGTGTTCACATCTGGTATTTGGCTTGAGTGAGAGCTACAGTTTTTCCACTGGCAGTGCTGCCAGCAGTGTTAGCAATAGTCCACGGGGTCAAGCACCTTCCACCGTATTTTGTTATTGTGAAAATAAATGCAATCATCAGTAATTCATTATTCTTGTCAGATGGTATAAGTTAAGCCAAATGTTCTCTTTTAAATGTGACAGAAGGGACTGTTTCAGGCTATTGAGGGCAACTGTTAAGTATTTCAGTTTTATTCCACCTTTTTTCTCCATTTTTAGGGAAGCAACGTGATGGAGGACCAGGATCTCTTGGAAATAGGAATCCTTAACTCTGGGCACAGGCAGAGAATACTCCAAGCAATCCAGCTTCTCCCAAAGGTATAGTTTCTGTTATTATACAAGTGAGGGAACTAACCCCTGCAGTATTCACGTTATTTAAAACACTTTTTCAAATGGAGATAAATGTAATTCTACTGGTTTTGTAGACGTATTTTTGGCATATCCAAATATGGTGTGAAATAATGTCAATGTTGTACTCCCTTTATAAAGATGCAGTTGACAAAGCAAAGAAAAGTAAAATCTGTAATTTGACATGATAGCTGTTTAGAATGTATTTGAATCACTTTTGGCCTTTCAAACTATTTATAGACTGCTATTACATATGTGTAAATAAGGCTGTCCATGAATCCCAGAATGCCTGCCTTACATTGCCATTGCCCTGGAAATATTTTGCCCCTTATATAAGTACTCTTATAAGCATTGGAGGCAACATTGTTTTCCTAATACTTGCCTTTTGTGTGAGATACAGAGACTTCCTGCAGGTTACAGATTTAATTTTCTTCTATGTATATGAATTTTACTTCTCAGCAGCAGACAGAAGAACTTACAGCCATTTTCCCAATCATTTTTAGTGCTAGCCAAATTAAACTCTAGATTTTAAAATCAGTGATAGAATATTCTGCATACCAGAATGTATTACTGGAGGCTTCTATTACCATTCCAAACAAGAGATAGTGGACCTAGCATGGAAAATTACTACTTTAATTTGGAAAAGTTTATAAGGAGAATGAATAACAAATTGCAGACACCAGTAGGGCTCAGAAGGCTGTCACTTGAGATGCTGATACTTTGTGCAAAATACTAAGGCAGGAATAAAATCAAATGTAAAGTGCACTGAGTGTTCTGGTAGCAGTATGTGGGAAATAATCAAGGTAAATAAAGATTAGTCCACTTGAAGTTTCATAGTATAGGAGAATGACAAGAGCTATTAAAGGATTTTTCATTTTAGATCATGAAGCAGATATTGTTGGAAAGGGCTTTTTGATGCATCAAGACTTCCTGGATGGATGACTTGTAAAAGAGCACAAGGGGTTTTTTTTGTCTGTTAAAATCATAAGTTGTGAAGCAATTTCTGTATCTGGGGGTGTTAGTCAAGCCATATATATTTCAATGTGAGTCTATGCACAGAAACACCAAATATCATTAAAAATAATAATTTTCCACATACATATTAGACAAGTGAAATAAATGGTACAAGAAGTAGGGTATTAAAAGTAGCATTTGATGAATTAAAAAATATATTAAAGATTTGTCTGTGAATTTATTATTTTTTTCAGCAATACTATCATTCAAACAAAACGTTTGTAATCTTTAGCTGAGCTTGTAGCTGATGATATATTTATTCTGTTTTTCATGCTTCTTAGAGAGATCAGCTTTCATGTAGTCTTGTTTACATTCTTTAATATTAGTGAACGGATTGTTAATATATCATCATGTTACTGCTATCTGCACTCAGTGGCTGGTGTTTACGAAAACATTGTTAATATTGTATACTTTTGGAGAGTTTACTAATGCTTAGAGCAGGTTTTGTTATAAAACTACAACTGCAGTCCTTTTAAAATCTGCTTGATGTGAGACAGAATCGAGATCTAGAAGGAACTCTTGAAACCAGTTGAGATCAGGATGGTTATGCAGTTGCTCAGAAGAATTCTGAACCAAAGGTAATTAAATAGCACAGGATGGCTTGAAGCATGTGCTGAGTAATGGTGAGATAGTTTTTAGCTTCTTCCCTGTTGAGCTAAAAAGGCAGTCCCCAAGGACCACATTTTTAACACGTCTTTGATGCAAGGGTGTTGCACCAAAAAAGGTGGTTGCAAGCTGAAGCTGTGCATCATCTTTCTCCACATAAATTATTCAGTAATGTTAGAGAGCTTACAAAGTAAAAACCCATAATTTCCTATATAAGCTCAGTTCTTTTGAAGGCAGGTTATGGACCCCAAAAAATTAAGAGCATGGGAAGTTTTATCTGATGTAATGCACCCTTGCTGTTTTATCTGATGTAATGCACCTTGCAACAGCTTGCTAAATACATAAAACACTTTCACATCCTGCAACAAACCATGAAGCATTGCTGTATATTTATTTGTGTGTTGATAAGTTCAGCTCTGTCATCCTGCATTCATAAAAGTGCATACCATCTAAATATATTAAGACCTCAAACCGTAATTGGAGTCTCACTAATTTGAATCTCATTAGATAAAAACTCTGTTAGTTTGTTTGTTTTGAACATGCACCTCTTTTCTGTTCCTCATTTAATTTAAATCTCGATGACTCCATGCGTTTTTTACTTAATGACATTGCTGATGATGTTTTTTAGTTTTGCTAATAATGTTTCCTGTCTTGAGATACCTTTTAGCTCCTATTTTGAGGTGGAAGTTAAGTACTTTAAAAAACCTATCAAACCACATTTCCTTAAAGCCCCAGGCAGTACCAAATAAGTTTAAAGGGAAAAAATCAAGCAACAAATACATCATCAAGGTTTTAAAATGCCTTTTCTAAAAGCTCTTTTTATTATTCTGATAGATATTAATCTCTACAGTCTGAAAATGCAATAATATTTAGTAGCTGAGATTTTTTACTCATAATTGCTGCCTTCCTAAAGAGTGATGAATTTCTACATGTCAAACACCAGTATCCTGCTTAAGAACCATTCTCAAGAGCTTGAAGTGGTTTTAAATAGTGAAAAATACCCACATTTTAGCCAAATATAGATTAATTAATAATTGTAGTCCCTTTATGCAGTGTTTAACTGGTATAAAAAGGTATGTTTACCTGGATTTCTCAAAATATTTTCCCATTATATTCTGTATTTGAGAAGAACATTTCATAGGAGGAAAAAATGGTGTTGTAGGTGGGGTTGAAACCTTTGATATAGAATGCTTCTTTGCAAAATGCTCTCTATTTTTGTTGGATTAGAGCTTGTAGCTCTAATTCTTGTCCTGTACCAATGTAAGTTATTCAAGTTTCACCTTAATATTAACTAGAGCACTTTATGGCTTATTTTAATAATATAAGACAGTCTAGTGGAAATATCATTTGCAAAATTAATTCTTGAAATGGAGGTATTTTATACATGACTTCAATCTCAAAGCAAATTTCATAGCAGAGTTTAATATTGCATTTAAGATTTTTGTATGAAAAATGAAATCTATAAATGTTTGGAGGGGGATTTTATATGCTTTATTGAAAGGAAGTGCAGATATGCTGAGAAGTGGAGATAACATAAAAAGATACTGAAACTGCAAATACCTTGAGAAAAAAATTAATACTGAGAAAGGAGTTGTGTGCAGTGCATGCTTAATTGACTAAGAAAGTAATAACAGTCATGGCATGAAACTTCAGTCACACTTAAGTTACATAGAAAACCTAAGGAGCATTGCCATCTATTTGAGCATCCCAAACCTACGTGCAAGTGACTTCTCAGTGGATTCCTTAAAATGTTGTTTGGGTTTTTTTAAATTACAATTATAATAGCTTTATATCAGAATTTATCTGAGAAAAAGGATTGGTTTTGTGTGGGCTGCTCAGTGTATGGCTCCTTCTCCCAGCATATAATGGGAACACATGCTCTCATTTGACAGATGGAAGAAAGATGTTAGCTGAGAGCAGCTTTCTCCTGGCTTCAGAGCTATTCTTAAAGCAGCTTGTTCCATCCTGCATAGAGAGGTCTCAGCACAAAGCAGGTTTGGGAATAGCAGTGATGTGCAGGCAGCCAGCCTCTTTTCTTGGGTGCTTTGCAGAACTAGACAAGAAGTAGGATTTGAGCAGGCTATGAGTACATCCTGTCTGCAAGTGGTGTTATAAGAGCGATAAAGCTGCTTCCAAAAAGTGCTGGACTTATTACTCATATGTAGCACTCTTGTGCAAGCACAGTGAGTCTGGCATTTAGGAAACCAGAGCGACTGTGCATGTGCTCATTAACTATGCTGGGTATGTAACAGGGAAATATCACATCATGTGTTTGCTGTTGCTGTATTGCTATTGCCTTAGACACCCCAGAGCTCAGCAAGCTGATTTCAATCCTGCTGTTTAATTACCTCTCATTTAGCACTTCCATTCCTAAAACAGTTTCCAAACTAGGAGATGCTGCAAAATGTCGATGCCTCTTTCTTACTGTGACTCCTTGTTTCTGGTCTGCTGGAAGTGAAGATGAAAGATGGGATTCAAAGGATGTGCTTTCTATTCTGCTGTTTTCCCTGCTTCTTATGCCTCTGGGAGTTACTTTCCTGGTTTGAAGGGAGGCCACTCACATGCTCACTGCACCACTTGCAAAACCTTTAACCATAAGGATAGAAAATGCATTAAATCCAATGCAACACATGAATTTTTCAAGTCTGAAATACAAATGAGTAGTCTATGTTATTTATGTAATGCAGCACAATAGAAATGAATCTGTAGAAGCAGTTAGATACATGCAAGCTACAGTTCAAGGTGTTTTCTTCAGACCAGCTTCAGACTGGTCCTGCAGACCAAATGTCCTCTCCAGGCATGTGCTTCAAAACTGCCTGATGAAAGCAGTATCGCAAACACTTTCCTTCTTATCTGAGCCTACCAGAGAGCCACTCCAGACAAAACATGCTGATATTTATCTGTATCATGTAGATAACAGTAGCTGGTCCTGCCACCATTGCCATACAGGATGTCTTACTTACCTTCTTACTTCTTTTATACTTTCTTATTTGTGATTGGCTCCACGGTATCTACTGGCTGCTGTGAGAATAGTCAGCAGGCAAGGAAATATGCTACATGAGAGGAAGTGCTATCCCCTTTTTTTTGATAACCAGACTAGGATGACAGCCTGAAGGAGCTGACTTAAACCTTTTCATAAGATCAAAAGTCATAGCTTCCACTTGGTCCACACATTTCAGATTTAGATCTTCTTAAGATTACATTTTATGCAATGGATATGTCCAAACTGTTGCATACATTATCTCTGAATGTCAACTATTATTTGCTTGTCCCATATATTGTATCTGATGAAGAACTAGGAGGTTTCTTTATTCTTCTGAATGTGGAACTGTTTACATTTCTCCAGAAAAAAAAGAAACAAACACGAAGGGCCCCCAGATATGCACCTGTTTTCCTTTAAATTTGGAAGACAGATTCCAACTGAAAAAAATCACATAAAGGATGCCTGCTGCAGTTCTGACAATCCTAGGTAGGAAACACTGAACTCAGTTAGGGGTACTGTGAACCTTTCATTTAGGCAAGATCCTGAATCAGGCACTGCTGTGAAGTGAATGTGCCTGTACTGTCTTTTTCTAGCAGCTCCACAAGAAGCTTTTGATTAGTGGACAGAAAAGTCAAACATTATTAGAACACAAGTCTGAATAATTAACTTTTAAAATATGTGGCAGGGTAATGGAATAGAAACCCAAAAAGTTTATATACAGTTCTTTCTCAGTTGCTGTGTCTCTGTAGGCAGACTCTGTTTCACTCAGGGCATTTCTCACCAGCAGCACATACAAAGTCTTCTCAGGTCCTTCATCATTTGTGCTCATCCCATGTGAAAACTGCCTCTCTGCCCCTGACTGCAGGCTCAATTTCTGCCCAGGCACTGCAGGCACCAGCTCCATGTGGTGTCCCTATTCCAGCCAGGCTGTCTGGGCTTCAGAAGTGTCACTTTTATGAGCCTTTTCTTTTAACACTCCAGAGGAGAAATTATCTCCTCATCCAACAAAATTACTCTAACTGACCACGTTTGTAAAGTACATAATATATAACACACAACTGACTAAGACAGGAAACAAAAAAGAACTGATAGATCCCCCATTACAACCACCTAAAATTTCTTAGCTAGGTAGTTGATAGTTTCATATAAGTTCCCAAAAATGCTGCTTAAAGGTCTTGAATGAGCCAGCAGTGTAAAAGAAACCATTATATGCTTGCTAAAAAGCTCTTTCTTCCAAATGAGCACGAGCATAAGTTCACAGTAATCATAGCCATCGTTTAAAATGCTGTGGAAGTCAGGTAATCTCATCCTCCTTTCAAAGCACATAAAAAGCTTGATTTTTATACATACACTAAGCTCCACCTGATAGTGATATTACCTTTGGAGAACATGGTATTAATTCCTCATCTGTCTGGGAAGATCAGAGAAAACTGGTAACAATCCATGCTCCTGAATTTACCTTGATGTTTTTAGTGCATATGTGATTACTTTGAAGCTCCTTTTGTATTTATTTGGTCCCATTTCAGAGACAAAAACCTCAAGTACCTTTTATCCTAATGTAAAATGCTCTATTGACACAGCAGTGATATACTTTTTAAAAAATCTGTTGTTTAGGTGGTCTCTTGTGAGGGATTTCTCAACCCATCAGGAGACTACTTGACATTGCTATTTTATTGTGAGAAACAGCTGTTTCTGGATTCTGCCTTCTATTTATTTCCAGGGAAGTGATACTGATGATATATCAATAGGCTCTAGGAGAGAAATCTCATATGGTTTGTATCTTCTTCCATACTTTTTTGAATCATACTCTCTTAAACATTTCTTTTTCTCTAAATCCTTTTGGCTTCAATTCCTAGCCTTTTCCACAGTCAGGAAATGAAAATCTTCTGCAGAGAAAAAGCTAACATTGGTATTGCTGTCTAAACAACTGAATGAACTGGTAGGAGTGTCTGTGGAAGAACAATTGTGCCCCTATTTATGAGCAGCTAATATTTGAAACACTGTCATGACTTGCAGCTCAGAGATTTTACATTGATCTGAGTCAAACAGTGTGCACCTCACTTGGATGTTTGACACCACTGGTGCCTGTGTTGTAGCTGGTGCAAAATGATTGAAATATGCATGGAAATGCACTCAGTAGGTAGGAGGGAGTTATTCTTTCAAGAAATATCAATCCACAAGGAAGCCTACAGGGGTTGATCTGTGAGAGGAGTCCAAGACAATAGTGCAGTGTAGAAGAAAAGATACAGTCTAAGAGCCATGACCTGTTAATGAAGACCAGGATAAGATGGAACTAAGCTGAATCTCTGACAAAGTAAAAGAGCAGCACTTCCAGACAGATATTTCAAAGTGTTTTAATTTGAAAACTCATAACATTTTATATGAAAAGCAGATACTATTAATGATACTGTCACATCTAGATAACCAATATGTCTGTTAGTAAGTATTTGAAAGGAAAACATTCAGGTAACTATGAATGACAGTTAATAAAGTTGATATTATTAAAAGACAGAAAGAGACTTTTCATACAAGAGGACAGATACTGAAATTTTATTAATTTTCATTTTAGACACATTTTAGAATGCCTGTTTTAGGTAAGAGGATGGTTCTCAGTTCATGACAAAACAAAATACTGCTTTTGTGCTGAAACTGATAACAGATATTTTAGTTCTGAAACTAATTTTTTGTGATGGTAGCAACTGTCCTGCCAGGGCAGGTGGGCTGGGAGCTCAGGGAGGCAGTGGGCAGGAAGCACTGGGATGAGATGAGTAGGGCAAGGGGACAGTGGCAGTGACTGTGAGCAGCCACATCCCAGGGCAAATCTGCAGGACATTCACAGGGATGAGGACAGCACAAGGTCACTTCAGAGGGTGAGTCAGTGGTTGAGGATGAACAAATGTGGGCTGGGCACAGACGTACCTACAGCATAGCTCAGGCAAGTGTCAGCACATGGACCTGAGCTCACATGCAGCTCCTGCAAAAGCTGGGGTCTGGCTAAAGCCCTGGCCAGACTTCTCACTGCTCTTTCTCACACAGATCTGATCCAAGGCTAAGCAGCTGCACTACCTGCAGCACAGCCTTGAAAACAAGCAGACAATACTCTGGGACAGGGAGGGGGGAAATGCTTGCAGAATCAGCTCCTGCCCTACAACAGACCTGTGTATCTTCATATAGGCTGTTGGGTGACCCAATAACAGTTTTGTCCATTGGCACCAAATCCGAAGACTGAAATTGTCACGTCCATTTCAGTTGTTCCAGCCTCTTGTTTATTGCACTGTTCACCTGCATTTAGTTGCCTGCAGCCCTTTGAAACTCTGCCGTAGTAGAGAAATATCAGTTTTAACAATTCTTCTGATAGAGATCTCCAGTGGGAATTGAGAATTTAGAAACTTGCCATGTTGTGTTTACTTTTCATAGAGGCTGATGGGTTACCAAAAGTACGGACCAAACTGTGCGGGTTTTCTCAAATCAGGAGGCCAAAAAAAAATTTCAAAATCAGAAATCTATTAAATGTAAAGATCAAGTAGTAATAAACATAAGAAATAATTTGCATAACATGCCCCATCTGGATATGTTGAAAATTGTTTTTGCAGAAAATTGTTTTCAGTTTTCTTTGTTAGAGAAAGGAAACAAAAATACCTTATATTTTCTGAAACTCATGTATTCCCTGTGGGCCTGCATGTCTTCATGTCTTCTCTATACTAGATTTTTCTTCTTCCATTTATCAGGTTCTTGCTTTTTGAGTGTCTGCTATTGAAGCATACCCTTTTTAAAATCGGATGCTGAAATAAGTTTCCTAGGAGCCAGGCCTCCCAGCATCCTCCAGTATTTTGCAGTCTGCTGGACAGACTACTATCAATCTAAGTCTCAGTGACAAAGAAGACATTGACATGCTTTTTGACATAGAATAATTTCTTCCTAAATTAGGATGAAAGTAAATTCCAAAATGTCAAGTTCAACAACAAAACTGAGCTCTTTCTTTCTAGTCCGATTCCTTTGTTACAGCAGTGAGCTGAAAGGCTACTGCTAATTATATGATTTATGTTGTCTTTCTTTTATGATTTAAGATAATGATTTCATTACATCATTTAAATACTGCAATTAGTATTTTATACCAAACATCTGCAGCAGAAGACTATGAGTAAACTCTCATATTCACTTTGCCGTGTGCTTGCATCACTCCTCTCTGGCACTGCAGCAAACCCAGATCAAGACCCTGACATGCTGGCTTTCTGCATTTGAAAGGACAGAGTGACAAACACTGCTGTGGCTTTCAAATGCAGACTTTAAATTTTTTTTCTCTGCTCTGAATTTAAATTGTATTTCCAATAAACTGTGAGAAGTAAATTGGTTCAGGCAAGATATTACGATCAGAATTCTCTCCTTTTTAAATTACTTTGTCACTCACTTCAAACTTAAGCCCAAAGCATTATGTTTCTGTCACACTTCGTTGTTTTTCATGAAGTCAGAGTGTATATTAGCAGGCAAAAATGGGAGACTGGCTTTTACTATTCACAGTCACCCTGCACAGTCAGGAAAACCTATGCAAAACTCTCCTAAGCTTCTTAACAATTTACCAGTTCAGTGCGTTATCAAGTTAGCAACAGTTACACTTCCATAGAAAGACGAAATGTGCAGAATACTGTTGAAAATTGAAGTTATTTCGTAATTTTTTTCCACCTCATTCTACTTCTATTTTTGCCACTACTGTAGATTACTTTAAAATTCATTTTAACAGTGTGGCATAACAAACTGCACAGGTAGAAGCTTTATAGGCTTTTATCTTTAATGGCTTTAATGACCATCTAGAAAGTCTTCACTCGTGTCACTGAGAGGCAGTTGTGAAAGAGAAATTGCAGCTTTTACTTCCTGGCAACTTAACAAAATTCAGAAAAATTAGATGCTAGTGGTATTTCTTAGTTTTTTATGAAAACAAGGTTTATGACATTAGGTGGCTGTGTTTCAATATACATGCAAGTGGTGCACTTCTGTGTATGTTATTCTGCAATTCCATTCTGATAATACCTGGTTCATTTATCCAGTCTCAGGCAACTTAACAGACAGTGAGCAATCTAAAATATTTTAAATTCCCGGGAGTGCCATGAAAAATGTGAGCAGGTAAAGAGACTTTTTTTAAACCTTCCCTGGGGACAGAAATATATAGGGCAGGTTCAGCTGTTATAAAATAATATATAGGCTGGTAGAAGAGATAAATTAGGAATAATACAACCAAGAACATATATTTCATTTGCAGTATGATACCAAAAGGACCATTTCTTAGTGTAATTTCTTCCCCTTCTATGAAATCTGAGGTGAAAATCTGACATTTTTGGGCAGTAAAGATATTAATGTATCTTTTACTCTTTTGTCTTTTCCCACTTATGGATTCTCTGATGTCTAGAAAGAATTGAACTTCAGCTACAGTCTTGGTATACTCTAGTGTAAAAGGCAAGCATCCATAAGAAAAAGATGCATCAAAAACTAAGTTCTATTCTGCTTAAACACAAAATTGTTTCATGTTGTACTAACCATTAAAAGACTGTTGATCAGAGAATAAGATAACTGACCCAAAGAAAATAATACATGTAGCTCCTCTTCTGAAAGGTGTTCGATGAGTTTCACCAGTAATTTTTGCTCCTCCTTGTTTTTCAGATGAAGCAGATTGGTCACGATGGTTACAACCCCTCCTCTGTAGCTGAATGGCTGGATTCCATTGAACTGGGTGACTATACCAAATCCTTTCTAATTAATGGCTATACATCGATGGACCTTGTGAAAAAAATATGGGAGATTGAATTAATTAATGTAAGTTGAGTAATTTATAGCAGTAGCTCCTCCCAAATACATTATATAGTACTTGTCCTTGTACATCAAGGAGAATGCAGAAAAGCAATTTGCACCACAGATGCACTCAAGTGCTGTTAATGACTACACCTTTCATGCCTGTAGCTGGGATGACTGTACCCTTTGTTTCCATTTATTTTGCCATTGTCTTTAGCATGATATTCAATCAGCATGCTTGTGTTTGCCTTCGGAGGCTGGCTGACATTTAAAAATATATTTTGGGAGTTTATAGCTACAAAGCACACATCTTTGCTTTTAAAGTGCCTAGAGACAGTACTTCCTGTAGAGATACTTATAGTGTACTTTTTCCACATGCTCCAGCTGAATTAGATATAAAATAAGGAAATCCTTGTAGTTAGTAAGTTATTCTAAAATAACACCATTTTTTATTTAATTATCACTTTTGCTTGAATCTTCATTTACATGATTCAGTTTGATTAGATGTCCACACATTGTGAACCAGAAACTTTAATGTGGACTGCACTGCAGGGTAATTTGGAATGAGAGGAAATTTGTGCTGTTATATGAAGTTTGTAATGTTACAGTGAAGACATTGACAGTACAGCTCTGCCAGTGGAATTTTCATGTGAGTTATGTGTCTGAAAGTGAGTTGTTTTCTCTTATAGAAGATTGATGATTGTAGCTTTGCTGTGACTTCTGAAGTCAACTGTAATGTCACTTTATATGAACTTTTAGGGCAACCTCTACATGGAGAGAAGCCTGATATCATGTGTTATTGATTCTTCACAGCCAAAAGGCTCTGCTCTTCCTTCAGGTATAGGAGATACTAAACCTGTGCCTCTGATTAGTGCCTGAGTCCCAGACCAAGGGCTGCCAGTAACCATAGTCATCAAGCATAAGATAAAGCAGCTGGTGTAGTTGTATGCTAGGAAACAGTTGCCACTGTGTCCAGGCTGGAGAAATGAAGAACATAACTATGGTGCAAAGCCCTGTTGCAACACAGTGACTGCTGCATGAGGCACAGGCAGGTGTAGGCTGAGACCAGCATCTATACAAAAGAAAGAAAAACATAAAAGGAAAACATAATAGAACATATTAGTTGGAAGACAAAACCATTGAATATTAGAATTTTCTTTCTTGCTGTCACAGTTGATGGTAACTAGCACAAAAATGTTGTGTAAGGGCCAAACTCTGCCTCGTGTATTTTGTCTCATTTAATGTATCTTGTAGGTACATAATTGAAGTCAGGATATGATTGATGCATTACAGATGGCTGCTGCTAAGCTAGTTATAACTGGGATTCTTTTTTTCTAAATGTCTGGAATTTTAATAAGAACTGGGCACCCTTTCCCTCAGAAGCTAATATAGGTCATCAACCAGCACTGAGCTGAAAAAAATAGAAGATTCTGCTCTTATTGTTTCCTATAATTTTGCTTCCCGTTTAGCCACAATCAATTTGGAAACAAATTACCCTTTAGCTCCCCCAAGTGGATCATTAAAACGTCATTAAAGGTTTGTTGTTTGATTCCAAACTTGCTTAAACTGATGATAAAGGTGAGTACCTGCACTGAGGTTAACAGGAATACACTTCTGTAAAACTAGTATAAACCAAACTCCTATGTCCCTCTAACTTTAAAGCTTAATATTATGTTCCATTTGAAGGTCTGTACTTCTGGGAAAACATCCCCTTTTGCCATGAGTTGCAAGAAGCAGCTATTTAATAGTTGTATAAGTATTTCTATAGACATAGGAATCTATAGAGATAAATATTTTTTCTACCTGATATGTTTGTATTATTTTGTTCAAGAGCAGATTTTAATAAAAGAGTTTCATCTTATAAGAATTACTGTTTTAGTTCTGCCATATTTGATTCCCCCCAATCAGTAGGAGCTTAATGTCATGATATTATGTTCACTGAGAAAATCTGTAGCTTAGAAAGGTATTTACTATTATTATTTTCTTTCAATTGAAGGGAATCTTTCAGAAATGGGCAAGAAATTGGTTTGAAGCATTGTGCAGTCTGTCAGAACGAGATACGTAGGTCTGACCAGCAGGCCTGCTGTCTGAAATTGATTTCAAAGGTCTCACTTCTTCAGTTGATGGCAAAAAAAGCTTATTGCAGAAAGTTTTTCATAAAAGAAGGCATAAAGGTCAAAGCCACTAACTCGGGAGCAGGACTCTTCACTTGAGTAGGTTAAAATTCAGGCACTCAAAATACAAGATTAAAAAACAGACTCAGAATCCTGAAAAGAATTCAGAGTACCCTTGGTCGCATGGCTCTTCATGCTTAAGTTGTGCATGAAACAAGAATTTTAAATTAAAGTCATGGCTAATATGCAATAAAAATATGTCAAGGGTTACAGAAATTATAACTTCTTCATTTCAGCTTTTTAAACAGTTTCAGCCACTGAATTTGACATAAAAGCCATACCTAATTTGGGTCAAGAAATGCCTTTGTTTGTATTTGGTGCTTCTTTCCCTTTAGCTATTGGGAAATCAAACACAGAGGGGTAGAAAAGGTTTGATGCTAGAGATAATATCTTCTGTTTGGATCCCTCACTGGAAGAATGAGATTGAGGTGCTGGAGCATGTCCCAAAAGGGCAGCAGGTCTGGAGCACACGTCCTGTGAAGGGCGGCCGAGGGAGCTGGGCTTGTTCAGCCTGGAGAAAAGGAGGTTCAGGGGAGACCTTTTCACTCTACACCTGCCTGAAAGGAGGCTGTGGCAAGGTGGAGATCAGTCTCTTCTCCCAAGAAACAAACAGTAGGATAGGAGGATATGGCCTCAAGGCCCATATTGAATATTAGGAAAACAATACACACTGAAAGGAAAGAGCTGTCAAGTGTTGGAGCAGGCTGCCCAGGGAAGTCACCAGGGTTGAGTCACCATCCCTGAGGATATTTCAAAAACACTTAGGTGTGGCACTTATAGATATGGCTTAGTGGGACTTGACAACGTTAGGTGGAACTCAATGAACTTAAAGGTCTTTTCCAACTTAAATGATTCTATGATTAAAGTTATCCTTCGTGATTTATCTTTTATTCTCATAGGGCACTGGAATGATCAGAAATTTGAATCTTCTTGTCTTCCAAAAGAGAAAAGTTCTTACTTTATTTCCAACACAGTTTTATTATCATCCTAAATTATCATCTAGGTAAGCATATTTAAAACCACTGTGAGGAGAGCACCAAGCATATGAGAGAGGGAGAATATCTGAGGCACTGGTGGTAAAAGGGCATCTTCCCTCAGCTTTTCTGGTCCCTCAGCCAGCTCTCTCAGAAATAAATTTAATATTCAGCTTCCTAAACTTTATTTCAAATTATTCCAGCAAAGTAATGTCATCTCAGACTTACATGCTAACTTCTTTCAACTTTTTATGTGGACATGGAGCATGTGTTTCTTCAAACACAACCAACAGCAATTTCTAAAAGCATTTGAATCAGAAGAGTAATTTTAAAAGTTATTCACTTGTGTTGCTAGTAAGCTCCCACCAGCATTCTCAGTCCTCAAAAATCAGACTTTGAAATTTAGGTTTTGTTTCACTAATTAATTTTTCATTTAGATCATTTAGAATTTTCCCAGATCCATTTCCTTCTGTGATGTGCTTTCTGGGAAACGTTCTAATTTTCTTATCCTGGGATTGTAAATACTCAGAATGCCTTATCTTAGATTAGGCTTCCCCAACACTTCTGCTTTTGTCTCCCAGGTTTCTTGGCTCGTTAGAGAGATCAGATTCTGTATCCAGATTCAGATGTAATTTATTCAATGCTGTAGCTATGAGGAACTTTTTTGAAATACATATCATCTGCTGGAAAAAAGGTCCAGTATGTTCTATAATCCCTAACCCACCTGTGCACCTGTGTTTTAAAGTATAAATGCTTTTCTATATGACTAATCATATTATTCTTGTCTGTTATTCTGGATTTCTTATGTAACCCTCCCCCTGTGGGACTCACTCTCCTCAGGGAACTTTTACCATAGAGATTCTTCAGGCAAGATATAAACACCTTAAAAGCACAAAGCAGATTATTTGTCGTGTTACACAAAATACATTGTAGGACTAATGAGCTAGGTATTAAATCAACCCCCACTGAATGAGTCACTCAGTATAATGGGCAAGTAGTCATCACTCAGGTAAGGTGAGAGCTGGCCTCTGGGACAGGCTGAGCTGCTATCTTCTGATTTCCCTTTCTTTTTTCTCATTAGGATTTTATGCCTCTTCATGAGTGTTGATTCTTGAATCCTTGAGGTGCCAGTTTTCCCTGTCTCAACAATCTTACTTATGTCTGCAACTTTACCTTTCTTGTCTCAAGTGCTTCCAGCCTGTGCATTCCCTCACAGCTCCCTCTCACGCCCTAGCAATTTTCTCAGAAGGAAACTGAGAACAGTTGCACAGCTGCTCTGTACTGAAAGTAGGTCTGGAATCACAGATAGTTGAACTCCTGGGAGGAGGGTTACATGGAAGTGGCCTGGTTTACATTTCTTCTCAATTAGTTCATCTTGCCCTCTGAGCTTCTTTTCCCATACATACTTCTTTCACATTGCAGATTCAGTCTTTGTCTTTTGTAAAATTAATCTTTATGATATGGTTCAATTACTGTCCAGATTTTGAACTTTTTGGGAAGTGTCCTTGAAAATCTCTCCCAAATTGCACTCCTGTTTTCTCTTAGGATATAATGATTGCTATTCAGGATCACAGCAAAAATACCAGAGAGAGAAATTAGTTACCTATGGACTGCATTCCATTAGTTTAGAGCTAAATACTTTGGACCTTTCACATGATCACTGATGAGTCCCACAATTTAATTAAATTATATACTGTGTGGAAAGGACTCTTTAGTTTTATTTAAAGTGACTACATGATTATTGAAGCCTATGATGTTTTTACTGCAAGAATGAAAGAGCCTAACAGCAGACATAGTGAAGCAGATCAGTGGGTCTACCTAACCCACAGTGGTGTCTATAAAAATCACCATAAACAGAGGAGTAGGGAAGACTACATAGAAAATACATTATGAACAAACATATTATGAATTATTTACATAGCATTATTAATAATCATTTTGAGCTTAAAGACTTTTGGAATTGGGCCCGACTGGTCCCTAACTTTTTGACCTTGAATAAGTTCCTGTCATCATCAAGGTTTGTGATCTTTCTGCTGATCTTCTTCCCCATAGAATGAATAAATATATTGAGCTGCTGAGGTTCATTCACAGATTTCTTGAGGAATTCACTAGAAACCTTCTTCCACCTTGAAAGCTGCAATTTCTCCTGCATTTTCCTGGTTCAAACAGCTATTTCTCCATGAAAGAACCTCATCTTATGGCTTAATGTCATGACTGCTGTTTTGTGACTTTTGGGGCTTTTTTTTGTAAAAGCGTTTTAAGAGTGGCTTCATCAAAAGACTTTAGAAGTTCAGGCAAACAAGCAGATCAAGAACATCATTAACCTTCTCTATGTGATTTTGACTGCTTCAAGGAACACCAGTAGTCTCCTGAGATATGAGGTATCCCTACATGCAGTCACTTTAACTCTTCTTGGTTGTCTTTATTAATGTGTGCATTACTAGTATGCATTTTTAAATTCCTGCTAGTTCACCTGAGAAAGGCATAGGGGTCAGTATTACCCCTATGTCATCTTCCATGAAACTGTTCTCAAAAACTGACATCCATTTTGCCACTTTCCAGTCCTCAGATAACAAGTTTTTAAGGGCAAAGTTGCACATTGTTGCTAGTAGCTCAACAAATTCATCCTTCTCTATTTATCTTTTCCATGCTATGGTTCATTTTACATATTTCTGTAATTTCTCCTGTCAATGGTGTCATTTGCAAACCTACATCATTTAGTAATTTCAGACATCCAGAAATCCTTGTTCTGTATCTTTTGGGTCCTTCTCTTTACAGCTCAAATACAGTCACATAGTAGCAGTGATATATGTCTAATTTCAAAGTCAGAATTTCTTTATATGTATCTAGCTTGAGCCTATAGGTCTAAGCTGTGAAAGCCATTGAACTTAGTGCTCAGAGCTTTCATGAGGCCTTAGCTGACTAATACACCTACAATATCTATGCCACATATAGTATGTTCTTAAAGAACCTAAACATACTGCACATACTGCATTCAGATACCTTGATCAGGTTAGTGCCTCACTTAGCAGCCTCTTCATCCACTCCAGCAAAGCAGAAGTAACTCCACAGTTTGATTGGGTACTGCACACTAAATGGATGGATTTTGTACAGTGCTCACTTGACAGCTAAATTTCCCATGCTATCTAGCATGAAAAGATGTCTTTTTTCGTAGGAGGGCTATCCTTCAGATTCTGTTTGAAAAATTACTCTGTGACTCTTCTTTGCTTGTTGTTACTTAATTTCTCAAGTGTTCCACTCTGCAGAGAGAGTTTTGGGAGAGGAACGAACTGTGCTTTGAGACATTGCAACTCCAGAATTGCAATTCTTGTTCCTTTTCCTCTCTGCTTCAGAGCCCCCTGCTAGATTTCATATCACTGAAAAGAGTTGAGTGTTTAGAGCCACAGTCCTTGCTCATCTCCCAGACACTGCTGATTGATGAAGCTGTCCATAGCACTTCCTTTAGTTGCTTTCTAAATGGCACCAACAATTTTGTTGGTCAGAAAAGCTTTCAAGACCATGAGGCTGCACCAGCAATAGGCTATGGAATCTCAAGTTATTAGGTATTTTGTTATTAAAAATATCTTCTAGAGCTGTGGAGTGTAGAAAGTTGTCAGTTTGACTTTGTTCACTCTTTACAAACATTTGGAAGCATATTACTAGGGTACTTGATTAAGTTCTTGAAGTTAATTTTTGTGAGCCAATGTGATTCTTTTGACACAATTGTATTGATGCAAAACCAAAAGTCTTCTATTTCAGTTTCTAGGTAGCATAGAATTCTTGAGAATGTCTCTGACATCCTGCAAAAATAAATGTGCCTCTTTTACTAAAGAACAGATATTTCTAGCCTTTGAAATTTTAACGTGAATCTTTAAAATTCTCTGCCAGGCAGACTGAACTTTGGGTCTTCTCCCTCGTTAGTAGAGTAGTAACCTATGTATAAGATGCATGAATACATTCAGGAAAACATTTTCTACTACATTTATGATGGGGTTTATATAAAATAGCTATTTGAAATGGAGAATGGAACAACCTTGGTTTGTTTGAGGAAATATGAAGGAAACTTTCAATATCCATTCAAATTCTTTGGCTTAATTTGCAAAGCTATCCTAATTAATATTTATAGAGGACCAAACATTAAACATTCTTTTGACAACAGAAGAGTTGTTCATGTTTTTCATATCAAAAACTCTGAGTACAAGTATGGAACTGAATAGCTTTCATCATGAATCATTATTTCTTCATGAGGTAAGATATATATGGATTTGTTCAGCTCCTCCTGCATTAGTAGGACAATGCTGCAAATTGGATTACATTCATATGTTAGTCACTGTGGTTGCAAGTACAGAGGATAACACTCTAAATTACTCTATTTACCTTTGACACTGCATTAGTAGGTTCGTTAAATGTACAAAAAAAACCCATGCAATATTATACAAATAGTATTTTTCTGTATACAGCAGCTGTATAGATTTCCTTTATCAAGGGCTCCCACAGAAGTCTCAAAGTGGTTTCAATAATGCTTATCTGTTTTGGTTTTTTTTTTGCAATAATTAAGTACCAATTGCAATCTTAAATTTGTTCCTTTGGATCTTGCATTTGAAAATTATTCTTTCTGCAGTCAGACTTTTTGTTTTAAATGCTGATAATATCTCCACTAGTCATTCAGTTCCTAAATTACTGTGGATTTTACTTATAATTTAGAAACTGTTGTTATGTTGTTGTATTGCAGTGTCTGTCTCTAGAAATCTCATTGGAAGTTCTGTATCTCAACAGATCCATGTGCCAGTATTTTATCTAGATAACATATTTGACTCTTCCATACAGTTTCTCCATGTAACATTTTGCAGAGGTAGTGATCTTACAGCCTTGGGGTGATTTGGTGTGCAAGCTTCCATCTGCTCCTCGTGCTAAAGAAAGTACTTTTAAAATACATCATTCTCTTTCTTCTATACTGTTATTTGCAAAAGATCACAAGATGACATAAAGCATGGCAATTCCTTTAAACATCTTGTGTTTACCTCTTCCCACTCCTACTTTGGATCATGGCAGTGCTCAGACTCCAGAGGAGGGAAGGAAAGGAAGGAAGGAAGGAAGGCATTTGCACTGTGAACAATGTCATGACTTTTTTTTTTTTAGAATGATTTTTTTTCTAATCAACCTGATGTCATTTTGCACTACAGGTTGTTTAAATAGAAGATGTGATATAAATACTTTGAAGTAATTTCCCTAATTCTATTATTTCCTTACATAATGGCAATGGCAAAAAAAATACTGGTTTTTTATTTAGAAGTGATATTAAAACAACCATGTTTGATTCATAAATCTAGCCATTGAAATTTGCAGATAGCAATTGCTTTTCCCTCCTTTCTGAGGCAAACATTTGCTTTAGAATTTTTAAAATCAGAACTTCCCCCCCCTCTTTTTTATTTCTTTCCTTCTCTTCCCCCATGCTCTCTTCAAAACAAATTATAATCAGGTAGTGATTGGCAGTCATTTTTAGCACTAATAATCAAAACTGAGCAATTTTAGCACCTATTGTGTTTCATCTGCAGGATCATTTTCTTGTCCTGTAACACACAAGGTAGCATAAATGATTGATTTATTAAAAAAAATATCTTGCATTATAATGCATCCTGCTCTACCTATTGCCAGAGAGAGTACTGTCTCTGAAGTATCCTAACAAAATCTCTCTCCATTCAGGAACAAATAATTGCCTTATAATTTGATTTTTCTGTCTAAAATCTCGGTGTTCTATCAGAAGGTTCATATTTCAAGTTTCAGAATGTGATCTCCTTTTCAGGGAGTACAATAAACTTATTTCCTTTAAAATCCCTGGAAAATAACCTCTTCTGCCAGCCCACAAGTTCTCTACAAAAACAGATAAAATACAGTCACTAAATATTTTGTTGTCCTAGGCAACAACTTGTTCTGCCTCCAGTAGCTTAGAGGAGGCCTGAATAAAGAATTATATTTTACCAGCTTAACCTTTTAAGTGTTGATGAGCCAGCAAGGAAATTTGATTTCCATTTTAAAATAATGTTCTTTTTCAGATCAAGCTGATATTAATTTAGAAATTTTATACATATCCTATTTTGAAATTTGACCTCTGAAATATGCAAGCTTAGAATAACATCCTTCATTACAACAAGAACTGCCTATAGTAGTAAAAGATAACTGCTCTACATAATTTCATTATGGGTATTTAATTTCGTAGACAATGTTTGGGATACTTGGTCTGGAATAAATTGTTTGTTTCAAATGCTTGCATTTTCTGCCCACAAAACCTATCTCTCACACTTTTAGTTTAAGGCATTTTAAAACAGATTGTGTTGATTGAAGGTCAATACAAAATACTTGAAGGTGACATACATAAAAGCAAACAAGAACATAATTGTGTTAATGTTGTGAACTAATACTTCTGCTTTTACTTTGAAGCAATTTGCAGTGATGAAAATAATGAACAAATATCCTCTTTTTTCAAAGAAGTAAAGCTGCAGAATTTATTACATAATGTTTTTAAGGACTGCAGTACTATTTTGGTGCTTTTCAAAGAATACTGTGTTCAGTAGAGTGCAAAGGAATAATAATTCTTTAAAATCTTCTTAAATCTTTTTTTATCTGCTTCTGCATTTCTCTATAGGAGAAAGGAGGAGTTGGTATTTCCAGTTAAAATTCCCAAATGTATCAGATCTTGGTTAGCATGATTTGTCTTCTATTTGCAACTGATTTCAATTAGTGAAGGTAAAGAGGACTGAATGGCAGTTATTATAACTATAAGGATGTTGAAGATCAGAAATATTTTAGAAATATTTTCCCTCTAAAACAGAATTTGTTAACCTTCTCAGGTGTGAGAGCCAATGCAGTGCTGTGCCATATAGACCTATCAGTGTGATTAATGTGCCAGAATTAGGACAGCAGCCTTACCCTGGTCTTTTGCTTTATTCTCCTGTCTCATATCATTCAGAGCTACTTTGGGTATCTCTGCAGTCCACTGCATGTGTATCATACAGATACAGCCCTGCATTTCAAAAACGACTGGAAAGTATTATACCAAGATTATTAATAGAAGTAAGGTCAAAATTTTTCGAAAAAATAAATTTGAGGGGAAAGAAAGTATTTACTCAACTGTAAAAGGTTCTGTTGCAGCCTACAGCCAACACTGCTTGAGTCCTTAAAGTCATCTTCAAGGATTTTTGTCCTTCACTGTTTTTAACTTTCAAAGGAATAAGGTTTCAGTCACTTTCCATGAAGGGCAATGCATAATTCTAATAGCTGTTGGTGCCAAGAAACCTATCATATTCAGTCTGTATTATTTCAAAATTAAATACCATTTTCTCCAGTTATAAATTTTCTATAGATGTAAATAGCACACTGGCAGCCAAATGTTTACACCCTTGAAATAGTTATTGGCAGGTACTTGTGATCCCTCTCATAATGATCAAGACCTTGTAAGGTTATGTACATTTAACTCCTGATTTAAATTCTTACCTCAAATTGCACTTTCTTACTCATTGCTCATTTTAAAGATTATTCTTCATACCACGTAGAGATTTTGAAAATGCTGTATTCATCCAAAAGCAGTATGTGTATGGATTTGAATGCACTTCTATAATATGCAAAATAATTTGAGAAAATGCATTTAAACTTGTTTCTTTGTGCAGTGATATTCAAAATTTTATTCAGATAATGAATTACAACATAGCTGTTGCAAATCTTTGGGTTTGTTAATAGGAAATTAGAAATCTTTCTAGTTTTCTGGGGTTCAAAACAGGAAATCAGTTTCAAAATCTTTTAGAATGTTTTATCTGTGCTTTTTTAGTCAATGAACTAAGTGCCTGATTCAAATACATTAATGACAGAAGATACTGGAAAAATATAATTAGACTTTAGTTATTCTTTCCTTCACTTATTAAAAGCTGGATCAGAACCTGTCTGAGCTAATCAGGTTGTATGAACACATTCATCAGTAAAGGACATATATGGGTTCTGCAAATAGTATTTTTTATCTCTTGAGGCATCAGCCAAGCACCTGGACATCCTGATTTTCTCAGAGTCTGGACTTCATGCTATCATTTGAAGTAATAGATTCAATAATAATTCTATTGAGTGGTTGCAGATGAGCTGCTGATAGCTGTCTTTCAGTCTCTATCATCTCAGGATTTTTTCATCATCCCCTGTTATACATGCATGATCTACTTGAAAACAGAAAGCACAGTCATAATGACTTTCTATAAAATACTTTCCCCTCCAGTAAGCAACAAAGAAGTGCACATAACACTCATGTGCACACATAAAGCACAAGAAGAAGAAGAATTATGCAGAGCTAAGTATTTAAAACATTTGTGTTCCCACACACAATATGGTTCTACTGTGTTTTCAGTGAACGTAACCAAATGCAAGGTATTTTGTGCTTCCTGCTTTATAAGTTAAATTTATGTAAGATTTATATAAGCAATAGATAAGCATCAAAGCCATAGTCAAGGAGGATGGATGGCAAAACACCAGGCTAGTTCATAAATTTACATTATTAAAGAGAAGTGATGGATCTATGCTGCTTCTTTAATTGAAGCTGAGCAACAATCTGCAAGCAGAAATAATTCTCATCTATAGCAAAGCATACAGTATCACTAGTACATGACATTCACCAAAAAAAGTTCATTATTTTAGATTATCTGCTCTGATCTGTGAACTTTTTTTTTTCTTTTTTGTTAATTTGTGGCTCTCTGGGAATCAGAAGCATAAGATGTGACAATGTGAGAAAAAAAATGACAGAAGTTTAATATGCCTCTGAGCATATGGAGTGGTTGGCTTTGGAAATTTGCTAGAACTGCAGCAGGGGAAAGGAAGTTAAGAACTGAGGAGAGTTAGTAGCAGATGAGATATATGCTAGGATGAGATGTCAGGAGTCAGAAACAAGTGCCATTAGAAGCTAATGGGCTTAGCAAGAATGACTAGAAATGTATTTTGAAGATACAAACACAGAGTCTCTAAGCATCATATAAAACAGAAAAAAGATTACAGTTCTTTTATGTCTATTTAAAATGGAAGCAAATGAGAGAGTTTCAAATATTCAAAGTTGCTCTCACAATTAGGTTTTCTACTTTTGTTTAGCTTGCTGACCCTTTGCATCAGAGATTCACCCTCACGGTTTGACAGTGAGCTCCTAGAACACTCTCTAAAATATTATCAAAAATTATACTCTCTCTCTCAATATTTTATGGTGTTATTTATAAACAATACTATGGATATCAGAACTATGATTTACAGAAAATGTGAAAGATGACCACGTCATATATTCTAGAAGAAATAAAACATTGGATAGTGCTTCAGGTAAGGAGATTTATGTCAATAATGCCTTGATGTGAGAAAGAGTTTAAGAGTTTGCAAAGGATTCTTTAGGGATGTTTTATTTAAGCTGAGGTTCTTGGCAAAATATTTTCCTGTGGATTTTGATGTGTACTTCAGCTTTTCACCATAAGATTTCTAATGGACACTGGAATTCAGATAAGGCAGAGAGGCAATCTGACTGCTATCTTCTTTGCATTTCCCCAGGGATTTAACGCAGATTATTCCAATGTGTCAAGGATAAAACTCCCTCGCTGTTTTGCAGGAGGTGCTTTTAAGCAAAATGGCTGAGATTTTGTGTTTATTGCTGACAATTTGTTATATTCCCATAAGCATCAGCATTTTAGCATCCCATTTGTTTGTGTTAACCTAAGTATTTTTTTCTGTGTAAGTATGGAATTAGAAACTGCATTTTTTTCTATAAGGAATCAAGGAACATACTGCTGATAATTTAACACAGACCAATTAATAGGAAAGTGAAGAATTTTATTTGGTCCTGAAACTCACTTATTTTGTTTGACTGTGCATGTAGCAATTATCAAGGCACTAAATAGAGGTTCTGAAATATGCATCTTCTGATGGGAAAATGTCAAGGTAAGTTTCAATGAATAGGAGGACACTGTCATCAGAATCATAACACACGTAATTCTGAATATGTGAAATCTTGTATTTGGATTTAGTCTACATCAGGTCCTCCTGATGTCTTGCAAGTAAAAAAAACAACCAACCAAACAAAAAATAGCTAAAAAACCCCAAACCTTTCCCAAAATATCTATCAAAAGAGCTATCTCTTTATAGCAAATCTTTTATTGAATTGTAAGAGAGATGAGTGTCAGTGACAATACCCACCCTCAGTTTTTACCCGCAACTAGTGAAATAATAAGTAGTAGCTTTGAAAAATAGTGTGGGAAATAAATTATTTTCATTGTTCATTTTGTCTTCTGCCTCATCTCTTTTTATCTCAAGGGTAGTTTGCCATTAAAGCATTTTGTTTGCTCTCATTGTGAGTTTCCCACCTGAATTCCTAATCCGGTTGAGTCTGGCATGCCAAAAGTAGTCTTGGTACAGAAATAACAAACACTGGTCGGTGCAATGGACATTCTGGGACATATCTGGTGGTCTTATACCTTCAGTGCTTTCACCAAAGCTGTCTTGCCAGCAGCTGAAAACTTGGGACTCTCCTGTATCTCCTCATGAAACTTACTGATACTTTAGTAACCCAGCATGCTTGTTCAGTGCATTGCTCTGCCATGAAGCTCTTGGGAATGTCGAAATGTATGCACTCAAGTGTCTCTGGTTGTAGGATACCATGACTTGTTCACTTGATATGTGAAGCTATATACAAAGCAATATTAAAAAAAAATGACACAATCATTTAACAGGGTGATATAATTCAATGTATACTTATCCTGATGTGCTTCTTCAGTTGTGTTTAATTTGCTTATGGCCTCCCTCCATTGGCCTTTATTTTTCAGACTTCTCTTTTGCCAGTCTTCATGTGGTATTGCAGCATGAGCAATTAAAAAAAAGGCTAACAGTATTCTCAGAGAGCTTTAACTCAACCAGTTTCTCTCCTCATGGCTAAACAAAAGAATCTTCAGTTACATTATTGATATTTGAAAGTGCATTTTCTAACCAGCCATTACCAAAATTATTCAAGTCCGAAAGAGTTCACAGCACAACTTTACTAAATCATTACAAATAAAGGGCAGTGTTGGGCAAAATTCCTAACTGGATCTTTCATCTGCCCATTATATTAATTATCTTACATATTCCACTCATTAAGCAGATGGAAGTGGAGCAGGACATTGCATGATTAGAAAAACCTATGTTTTCATTATGTATGTGTTAATTTTTAAGCTGCTTGTGATGACTGGTCCTACAGTGTGCAATCATGTATATGCTGCTAACTGTCCAGATTATTTTATTTTTACTAAATTGACTTAAGAAGCACACTCTTTTTCACAACTGTGTCACAGTTACGAAAAGAAAATTCTGAAATTTATTTTAAAATTTTCAAAATAAATTGCATTTGAAAATTTATAGAATTTAAAAATATCTAAATATTTTTTAAAAATCATCTTGAAAGTTTATTTCATGTTACCTAGGTGATCACTTGAAATTATAATGAAATAACTCGTGTTTTCTTTCTTTGACCTGTATTGAACATGCTAAATTGTGATCTGCTTTAGCAGAAGGAGGAACAATGGAAGGATAGCATTTCAATTTCTGAGTATATCAGTGAAATTCATGTTTACAACTCAGTCATAGGAGATACAAGTCTAGCTTCTTGCTATAATCATTGAAGATATGCAGCCATCTCTCTAATGTGACTCATCTAGTCCTAAAGCAAATGCCTGAATTGTATCAAATGAGTCATCCCTTAAAGGTGTCTATTTTTCCCTGTTAATTAAAGGGACCTTTATGTGAGTACTGAGATCTCTATCGTGGACATTTTACATGCCATACTATAAATATTGCTCTGAATCTCTACTTGGCTTTGTACTTGAGAAAATACAATAGAAATTATTGACTTGAAATTGTGATTTACAGGAAAAGCAGTAATTAAAAAATAGTCCCAGTATCAAAATTCCTGAGATGAAACCTGTTTCTCCTAGAAACCTGTTTCTTACTTGGAGAAACGTACTTGAAAGTCTCGGAATGTTCTGAGAAAGGAATTGTAGCACACCATCGTACACCAACACATTTTATCATTAACAGCCACTGGATGTACCAGACTGCTAAATGCTGCCTACTCCTTAGGAACATCTTGTATCGTATGTCTGGGGTTTTTTTTCAGTCCTGCAACTATGTCTCTCATACTTCTATGGCATTTGTACTGCAAAAGAGAACACTTTTAACATGTCTTTTTAAATCCCCACTCCTAGTTATGCATAGAAAGAACAAAGTAAATAATTTCATTTTTCTGACATGTCAGTATTCTGACAAAGTCCAGAATAATCCCATATAAAACAGATTTTCCAATTTCCTTTTTAAATTCCTGCATTTTTTCTCGGACCTGTGGTTTTTTTTATTCAGGCAAGATAAATCCTGTTCAAATAGCACAGACCTAATTTTATAAGGGCTGTGCTCCTTACAGCTATGCCTACAGATTTGAACCCATTTGCCCTTCCTAAGGATAAATTTTGTATATGATGATAATCTGTAAATTTCACAGCAAGATAATAAATCTTAATTCTGTGTTCAGGGTCAAACCAAGCAGTTACTGAAAGTATAGCTTAGCATGTCTTGTGGGTTCAGTTAATATATCTGCTTTATATTTGAGTCCTTTATAAACTTTATAAACATTTTTCTGGTGTTCTCTTAGAAAATAACTATGTATATGGCAAAGAAGGAATGCAATCTGATGATATTGTCTTATATGCTGAAAACAGTCATACATGGAGAATCACCAACTCCTGCCCGTATTCCTGAGATTAATTTAAAATACAAAATAGTTTTAATATGGTTTTGCAGTTGTAAAAAGACATGTTATCAAAACATAATTTTAAGTGTCCTTGATATTTCTGTGCATCATCTTAGTAAAGTTTTGCATATATCCCCAGAAAGATAGTAATATGTGCTTTGGGGAATTGAGAGAAAAAAAGAAAAAGTTCACCAGAGAATTTAAATTATATCAGTAACAGAATTTCATATTCATACCAATACTGCTGTAGAGTCCAGAAGGAACATGACAGACTTTATAGTTTTGAAGTTTAAAACCAGATAGTTGTCAGAGTAATGTATTCAATTGCTTAAAAAATAAGATTACACAAAGAAAGACACAATTTAGTTAGAGGAAAAAAAAATCATTACATATAAAAATTAGAAAATACTCTCTCTCCAAATGAGCAGCTTAAACATCATCCTTTCATAAATTTAAGGTAGGTGAAAGCCATCATAATAGTTCCTGCATGACAGGAAGAAACCCAGCAAGAATCTCCCCAGCCCTAAATTGTGTCATTCAGTGACAATATCACATATTAGCTTTCCCACCAAGCAGCCTATATTGTGATATTGCTTACAAGATGGCATTTTAGAGTCACTGTAATAAAGGAAAATTCCACTAGGTGGATCTGGTGCTCTTCTGACAGGGATCTGGGATGTTAGTGCACAGCAATTCCGTGCTCTTACTTTTTTTTTTCTGTTGATTGTTTTCTTAACTCCTCTGAGTATGTCAGAATCCAAACATTTAGTTATATTTTGGATGTTAGCACTGATATATTTATTGATTAAGGATAAAATACCTGTGGTCAAATAGGACCAAGGTATGAGACTTTAATAATGTGTAATCCCATTGCTAAGTAGTTAGTATTTATCTTACTCCTAGTATTAATCTAAACTGTTAGAGCTGTGTTTTATTTCAGCCCTCAAAATTACCTTGAATTTTAAACTTGTACTGTAAGGACAATGGACTTCGAATTACATTTTTTCTGGGAAGTATCATCAGTCAAAGTAGAATTTTAAATTAGTAAATTTATTACATTTAAAACATTTTTATCACCTAAAGTCGGATGTGACAATGGAACATGAGCAATCATGGGAACTTTCTTCTATGGGCATTGCTTAAGTGAGGATGATGGTTTAAACACCTCTAGAGCTCTGCTATGGGCCAGTGCAGCCACTCCTATTTTTATTAAAATTAGTATACTTATCACCTTTTTCTCTCAGATGACCCGAGATATGCAACTTCAGGCATGCAGCTTGTATATTCTCAACTTGTATTCTACTTTAAAGGCTGCAATTGCTATTTGAGACCTGAAGGCCTTATTGCCCAAACACCTGTATCTCCCAGATGTGTCAGTCAGGTCTAGTAAAAGCTGATTTTCATTACTACAAATGCTGCCCTTTTAAGAAGGTTTAGACTGGGCTGCTGATTCTACAAAAAGTTTTTCTGTCTTTTCTTTCTTCTTGCCATTTCTGGTGTTACACAGTTGGTTATTTTTAAAAACAAGGTTCATGTTATTAATGCTTGGTAACTACTCCAAATATTTCCACAAACTGCAGTACTCAGTTTTTTTCAGCTGTGTTTGCCTTTTTCTAATATGCTAATGAATGAGTTTTGGAGTATTACAGAGAATAATATAGAAAATAAAGCATAAAAGATATGATAAATTCCCAGTCTGTACACCAGGAAACCAATTTTTTAAACTTCATTCACTATGTTTAGTCTTATTTTTGGTGGATGTGTGGGTTCATATACAGCAAATATAAGCCTACTGAGAGTAGTCCTGCTGAGACACTAGAAATTATTGTCAGACCCACAGAGGTCCACAGTGCAACACAGACTCCCATCAGGCCAGAAATGAGAACTTATACCATGTACTGCTGTTAATTACAATTTATCTGCTATCTGCTTTCTTTTTCTTTAGCTCACTGTTAAGAAAGCTTTTAAAATCGGGTTGTGTATTTTCTGTTAAATATAAAGGTGCAGAGCATCTACTCAGCAGCTATTTTCATCTAATGCCATACCACACAACCTATGCAGGGAGCTGGATTGGTGCCCCACTTTTCCAGAATAATCTTCTTACTTCTTTTCATGGTAGGTGTAGAATGAAGATCTACTTCAGTCATTGACCAAAACTAGAAGTAGAGGTGTGTTTCCCTGCATACAAGGATCTCAAAAGATTGCAACATCTAAAAAACATTCATCAAAAAGAGTAAACCAGTCAGAAAAGTGCTATGGCACGCTTTAAAAAAGTTATTTTGCTGACAGACATAGAAAGCTCCATCTTTCTATAACTTAAAAAAAAAAAAAAAAAAGTGATATACTCTTTCTAAGGCTCATACCCATTCTTTCATCTTGCTATAGCCAACCCTCCATATCAGAGATACTGCAAAGGTGTGATGTAAGTGCCTTCTATGCTCTAGGAAGCTTCCCTAAAAGTACCAGGTAAATAGGAGATCAAATGTGCAATGGATTGTGATTCATGTGTGGAAATACCCTTATGACCTTTGTTATTCTAGAAGAATATAACACCAACTAGAAATTAAGCATGCAATAGGCAGTACTGGGTGCAGAAATGTGGGAATTTGCAAAATTTATTTTTTTGCCAGAATTTCTTAGTGAAGTTGAAGCCGACATGCCTTTGAACTACAAAAAAAAAAAAAAAAACCAACTCAGTCTTTATGATTAAACCCCAGAATCTCATGAGTTAACCATTAGTAGATATTTGCTTTTCAATTCTTTTGACTGCTGTTGCTTGAAATACCATGAACTGTCACTGTAACCAATACTAAGGCATTTGTGAGTGTGAAGAACTAGCAAGCAGCATTATTTTTAACTTGTGTTTCTAAGCAGTGCGATAGCAACGATACTAGTGCTGCGACAACACTCCTCTGCTTCAGTTCTGCCCACAAGCCCTTCCTTAAGCAAACGAAGAGTACATACTTGGAGAATTCCATTACTAATGATCTGCAGAATTTACATAGTTATATGAAAACAAAATAATCTTCTGCCAACATTTGGACATTTCAAACTTGTTTTACTGTTCAAAATTAAAAAAAAAAAAAACGCCAGGGTCAGTCATTTTGGCATGGAAAGCTTTTTCATATTGTTCATAATGTGAATTGCCAGAATTGACCTTGAACTGAGAAGCCTGAAAGTATATTTCTTTTCTCTCAGTATTTCAAAAGAATATTTCTAGTGTGTCATAAATATTGTCATTGTGAGCATTATTTCTACAGTAACCTCTTATGGTATGTTGTTTCCCAGGAGAACACATAAAATGTCACAGACTAGCCTGGAAGATTACAGATTGCCCTGGTGGTTCTTGACACACCAAGACAATTCTATAAGCTACTAGAGGCAGAAAACTTTGAAGAACACTTTTGATTAGAATTCGGATTTCACACATATATTTCCAAGCTGTTATTGAATCCATTTCCATGTAGACAGCCCAGGATACTACCTCTTTAATTCTGTGTGTGTGTTATTGCTGATGGATTTGTACTTGCTGCAGTAGAAAGCAAGCAGCAGACATAACCTCTCTGGCTTGTGGTACATTACCAAATTAGTTGTGACTTCAGAACAATGAATTCCATAGCTCTGTCTATATTAGCAAGTTAAACAGTGTCCAGGGAATGTGTCCAGGCACCAGAGCACACATGCAGAAGGACCCAGGTATCCTTTTGACTTACACCTACTAGTACTGAAGAGATGCTTGAAAAAAATGAAGATTCCTTTTTGCTTCTTCCTCTGTTTTTCTGCTCATATAATATCCTAGTATTCTGGAAAGGCAGAATTTGTGCCCTCTGAATAATTTTTACCCTGGTATCATAAAGTATGTAGATGCATTAAACCAGTTTAAAAATATCCTGTTATCTGCAATGATAAACATCTATCTTTCACTGCCTGTCCTCTTTGTCTTAGTTATACCAAAACCTATCTTCATTACTATCTAGATATAGCAACACTTTATATGAAATTGTTATGCCTTGCATCTCAACGGGGAGTTTTAGTTAGGGACAAAAGTTTTCGGTTTTTGTCTTTCTCACAATACTGTCATACAAGTAGCAGATGAAAGGTTTAAATTTTAATGTGTACTCCAGCACAGTCCTTTGATTTGTGTTCTAAGTACTATTTGGCAGCCTGCCCTTATTACTTGTGTTTTACTTTACTATACATAATTTTGAAAAATTAGTTTAAGAGTTGATACAAAGTATGGGTGAGAATAATCTAGGCATTTCCTGTTTTGTGTCTTCCATTTTTATCTTGTTTCCAACAATTTTGCTCTGCTTGTCAGCTCTCTCATTCTGATACTCAGGTTTTTGGATTGCTTTCTAATTTTGACACCAGCTGTAAATTAAAGCCTGCTACTTCTTCCATTGCTTGCTCTGTAGACCGTACTACTTTAACTTTGTAAATCCCCCTGAGAAGAGGGATCACCATGTTATCTGCACAGTGATTTTCTGACTCGTAATCAGTTTGTCTGTCTGCTCTAGAAGAAAAATTAGCTTATCCATATTTTATTACGAGAGATTTAAATTCTATTTTTGTTTGATCAGGTAAAAACCACGCAAAACACAGCCTTGCAGCTGTTCTGCATCAACAGTAAGCCTCTGCCTGCACTGCAGTGTGATTTCAGAGGTCTCATACATCCTGCCTTACCCCACGGAAGCTGGCTTATCCTTTAGAAATGAGTTGTTCCATCTGGAACTTTATCTGAGGGAATAGCTGTTGAAACCTGTGTGAAACAGGTGTGGTGTTGTCAGTAGCTGCACTACCCAGGTCCATCAGCACAGGCTGAGGCTGCACATCTGGGCAGCTGTTCCCTTGGTGCTTACCCGTGTCTCAGCCTGTGAGTTGCTCCCCCTGGGAGCCTTTGTGTGTCCCCCGTGGGGCAGGGATGGCACAGGGACAGCGCTCCAGCAGACAGCTGTGCCTGGCAGGTGGGGCAGCGTGGGCTCCTGCCCACAGCCTCTTCTGTGGCTGGCAGTGCCTGAGCCAGGAATGACTCAACGTCTCTGCGAGGTGCCGGCAGGAGCCGCGGGTGTTATTTAAATCCGTAGTGTTTGCAAGCCGAGCCCGGCGGATGTGTGTGTAACACATGGCCACGGCTCCAGCGTCTCTTGGATGGAGTCGCTCTGCAGAACACTCAAAGTGGTGTTTTACCATTGGTGCTGGGAAGGATGGATCTTCAGAATAGACAATAAGAGCAATAGACAACAATAGAATAGAATAGATTGGCCTGGCAGCCCAGCCCAATCCCACCATCCCAGGCAGGAGCAGGAGCAGGGCATCTGCAGGGGACCAGGGCAGCCCCAAGGACCGGGCACCTCCCCAGGGAAAGGAGCAGGCTGTGCTGGGATATCAGCCCACAGGGGATGCCAGGATCAGGCAGGGTGTGTGGGGCTGGGGTCAGCCTGGCCCCTGAGTTGTTGTGCAGGGCTTCCCCATGGCAGTGTCTGGGGGCCTCCATGGACAGCAGCGGGGCTGTAGCTGAATGCAGCATGACAATGGCGTGAGCCTAGTGACTCCTTGTCGTCCTTCAGTTGTTAAAGTAATATAGAATATTACAGCCTTGCTGTTTATGTATTTTACAATATATCAGTATTTTTTTAATTGGAATCTGAGATTGTTTAGATCTTTCAGCACTTTCAGAAATTTGCATGTAGTAGTTTACTTGCTTGTATCATAGAATCACAGAATGTTAAGGGGTTAGAATGGACCTTAAAGATCATCTACCTGCTGCCTTGGGCAGGTAGACAAAGCTGCTCAAGGGCTTATCTAACCTGCCTTGAACATGGCCAGGGTTGGGGCATCCACAGCCTCCCTGGGTAACCTGCTCCAGTGTCTCACCACTCTCACAGTAATTTCTTCCTGATATCTAACCTAAATTTCCTCTCTTTCAATTTGTTCATATTATTCCTTATTTCTGATGAGGAGTCACTCTCCAGCTTCCTTCTAGGCCCTGTTCAGGTACTGGAAGGTTGCTACAAGATCTCCATGCAAGCTTCTATTCTTCTTTATCCTTTATGTCAAAATCTCAGTATAACAAGACCCCTTTAGTGATGATCACTACTGCATAGGTGTAGCAGCTTGTCTTTGGGGAAACTCTTCAAGGTACAGGATACAGGAACATTTTAAATGTTTCTACTCAAGAATCACTTCTAGGATATTTGACTTTGGCTTTCCATTCCTTTGTGTATCCAGCTCTTTTAACTATGTTGAATATGAAGCTTGGTGGTTTTGTTATTGTTTGGATTGTTTTACCTCTACTTCTATAAATTAATTTCAAACTTTCACAGGTTTCCAAAAATTGAGCTGATCAGACTGTGAAGGCTGGTAGAAAGCTGACTATTACACAAAATAACCCATCCTTGCCATTTAGCTCTTTTTCAGTTGCAAATACAAGAAAATAAGTTATGTTGGATGAAATGTGCTTATTATTAACAAAGAAATATAGTAATTGTTATATTTAAGTTCATGAAGAATAGGTAGATTATTTGGTAATTTTATTCTTTAAAGAAAGCATTTTAGTTAATTATCCTTGCTACCTTGTAGACATTCTCCAAGAAGAATGGAAGGAAATAGGTACCTCTGTGACTAATTATCACATAAACTGTTGTTTATTCTGAAACTGTGCTTTTGACCTCTACTGGTCAATGGTGACTGTATGATGGGGAATGAAATTGTGCTAATATCCAGATTCCATGTTACTGAGCTCTGTTCTGTAAGGAGCAGGAAATTTCCTCTTTATGTCTGGAGAGGGATTTCTTCTGCAGTGCTTGGGGATGAGAACAATTCACATCATAGCAGTGACTGCATGTTGAGTAATATGCCAGAAAACTTCTGACTTTTATGAGTCACCAAATCTGAGTGGTGTGGTGATCCTCTGGGCTGATTTGGAGGGTGGAGCAGGAAAAAATTTCAGAATGTTTCTGATCATTCTTGAAGTGATCCAGTAGCTTCTTGTTTCTACTGCATCAAATATGTAGTATGCTTTTTGAGGTTAAGTTTGGTTTTTGGGGGTAATTGAGAAGGCAGGAAGTTTCCCTGAAGGAAGATTTGAAAGCAACTTATTTCTGAAGCAAAAATATTTCCACTCAGGTAAAGGTCATATATCTCATAGTTGTGGAGAAATGTTAAAATTGATACAGACTCCAAGAACTGTAGTACTATTTGATCTTTCTGTAACTTTCATGCTGCTAACTGGTTTGTGGAAGTCCTCTGATTGACACTTTTACTTATCATGTAATATTTACAACTTCAAAACTTGAATTTTCTTCTTTTCTATTTTTAACTGCAGTAAGAACACTGACAAACTAGCAGAGCATAAGAGCTTTTTAAGCATTAAAGAAAAGCAGTTAAGTCCTGTCTATGAAGAAACAGTGAATATAGGTTTTAGAAAGCCATCAAGGCCATTCTCTGCTGATGGACTTAGGATAAGATAGGTTCTGATAAAGTAAGAAGCTATTTAAAGATGGGTTTTTTGAGAGTAGTGACAGAGGCTGAGTTAGATTACAAACTGAACATTGTTAGGGACAGTTGGTGGGTTCTGAAATTAAGTGTCATGAGCTGACTGATATCTATTCAGCAAAAATCTCATCCTTACCTCCAAAAGAACAGGTGATGATGTCTGAACTAGCTAGTGAGAATGGTCCTTGGAGCAGGCTGTCCTGAGAACTATGCCACAGAGAGTGCTAATTTGCCATCCCAGGGTGAAGGCTATCAGTTAATTAACATGTATGATCAGCAGTGTGGTGCCTGGGTTCACTCCCTGGCTCCATTCCACTGAGCAGTTTAGCCATAAACAACTATCCTTGCTGCAATGAGCAGCTTTTCTCTGCAGGCTTCAGGCTTGCTAATGGGCAGTGCTCATTGATTCAAAGGCAAATTGTGATTTAGTCTTGTTCAGTGGGATGCTGCTTTTCTTCTCTTGCCTTGCTTTATAAATTGATGAAAGCTCTTCTGTTGGGGCACTGGCAGAACCTGGTGCCTGAAATGGAAGGAAAAGATCAGCTTATACCTCATTCTCTTTCATGCAGTCTTACTACAATTTTATTATTAGATAAAGGCAACTTGTGAGCAACCTATCCAAGAAATCCGGTTTTGTGCGTACCATAAAAAGTGCCCTGGCACACAGTCACAAGTCCCATTCTACAGGAATTTTTTAAAAAAATCATTTGAATATATAGATATATATATATATATATACAGTAGCTAATCAAATCCAGATCACTGATCTTTTACTCTTGGGTGCAATGGGTGAATTAGATTTGCAGCAACCTGTATTTGTTTTTATGAGAACTATAATTCTTTCTTTCCCTACTTCACAAAAAGGACTGTTTTCCCAGAAGAGCTTAGAGAAAAAACCAGGAAAATACAAAGCTGCAGTCCCAGACTTCAGCTTTTGTTCAGACTCTGACCCAGTTCCCTCTCCTGTGCTCTAGCAGTAGTTCCAGGAGGATATGACTCTTCTTGCATTTGGATGGTTTTCAGCAAAGGTTGTTCCTGAGCCAGGAGGAGGCAAATGCTTACCTCTTGAGACTTAATGAATTAATTCTGATTACTAAGATGGTTTCTGCAACCTGTATTATCAGTATGTCTAGGTGGTGTTGGTTCCTTTTGACCAATAGACCTATTTACATGTCAGTAATTACTATATAAGCTGTTTTTTCTGAAACCCACACCTGAGCAGGAGATGCACTGGCTCTTACATCTTGGAGGATCATCTCATCTTTATTTTTCCACGCATTCCAGACATCATTCAGATGTTGGTCACAGCAACAAGGAGTGATGGGACCAAATGCTAAGCCATGTCTTTCTAAGTTTGGAAAGCAAAAGAATCTCTGTGGTAGGCTGATACATCTGCTTCTTCCTAAATGATTTGGAATAGATTGTGAAGTTTTTTGCATTTGCAGAGCCTACCATGTTATTGAGCAGCACCAAAGAACAATCTCCTGTATCATGAGGGGAGGGCAGGTATTACAGAAAGCATTCAAAACGGTGATCAAGAGAAAGAGCAGCCCTGGAAGGGAAAGCATCTCTCTGGACCTGCAGGAAAGCTTACTATAAGTGAAACAGAGAGCTATCAAAAAGTGAAGCCACCAGACAAGGTATTTTGCTTTTTAATGTCACAGTTTTTATGGGTGTGAGTTTTTTGTGGGGATTGATGTCATAATTTATCATTTCAGCAGACAGCATCCAGGACTTGATGTGTTGTTTCATTAATGTGTCTGCCAACCACCTGTATATGTCAATCACAATATCCTTTATAGACCATTTCAATTTAAGAAGCTGATAGAAGCTTTTTAATATTCACTACTGATGTAAGAACTATGCTAGCCCCCAAAATAAAGATGGTATCTCAGTGCCACTATAAAGGATAAATGCCTTGCAGAATGTGAGTATTCCAAAGAAGAAACAGCAAACATTAAATCAATTTACTAGAAATCAAGTAGCCTATTTTGTTATTTGTTGTCTGTCTACTAGGAATGAATTGATCAACATGTTTAGATGATGGCACTGGAATAGCTGTCTCTTTATTTTTCCATCTGTAAATAATTAGTGGCCACTTCACATATCAAGATTTTCTCCCTGTGCTGGTTTATAAGTTTGCCTTTTGTTTACTGAATTTACTAATACTGATAGCATAGGCTTGTGAGGCCAAGAGGTCTTCCAAATCTTCTGTATCTGATGTTAACCAGTGCAAATAGGATCTTCTGGATTAGGGTCAAACATGCAGGTTTGCATTATCTACTGCTGTACCCTGATTTGGTCCTCTAAGTAGGAGCATTTACATAAAGGTGATTTATCAGTACTAAGGTTGAGGTCCCTAGTGGATCTGAATTAGTGTTGTTTCAATGCCAACCTTTTACATGTTGCATGTCTGAAACTTGATGAGAAATGGAATACACAATAACGCTGCTAACCTGCTCATACCTTTCTTCTTTTGTTTTTCTCCAAGTGAGAAGACATTTCATATGGTCATAGAATAGAGACCAGGAGAGAACTCAGCTGCATAGCAACTGAGGATTCAGAAGAACAGAAGACTGAGGCAAAGTCTTCCTCCTTTTATGCAAGAAATCGTGAAGAAAGCCTGAATTGCAAAAGCCCAGGAGAATAAGAAAGGGGAAAAGAGTGAAAAAAATAGGATGTGAACCCCTTTCTTTAGAGTTTGTATCCTCAGCATATCAAAACAGTCCTGAAAAAAAGGGGATCAGTAGAAACAAGAAAAGAAAATACTGCAGAAGAAAGTAACATAGAGAGAAAATAATCTTCTAAGATTGCTTTTTTTTAGAAATTAAAACATGTAGCCAAATTATCAGTGTCCCTGGTGATGCACATTGTATATCAAATCTGAAGTAGCAGAGAAGCAGAACACTTTTGTCCCCTGTAAAATTGGTAGGAAAAAGAAAATGAAAGCAAATGTGGAAAAATATTTTCTTTAAACATTAATAACAGTCATTTTTTTTCTGCACCATTTGATATTCCATGAGTATCCTGCTTCTGCTTTTTGAGACTAAAAAGCTCTGAGAACCTTCTAGAGGAATCTATACTCTCCAGAAGGCAAATTCCTCCAAGCTCCTATAAAAGTTAGAAATAAAAATACAAGCAAGAAACTACTCCATTCCTTCCTGCTGTCATACAAACAAAGGTGTCTGTATTTTAATACATTAAAGAAGCTGTAATATATTTATTTTTTGCTTCTTAGAGCAGGTTTGTGTCCACACTGTGCTTTTCTGACATCATGCCAGTCTGAAGTGGCATGTTACACGTCCAGCAGAGTGTGGCTGGCCTTTATTCAGGGGATAAAAGTAGGTATCCAAGATATCCCTGAACCTTCAATTCTTGGTAACCTCATTCTGCTATGGCTATAGGAAAGGTAAGCACAGGTTCACTCTTTGTCTGAGTTATGTCAGGATTGTTGCAAAGGGGAAATCTCAGTTTGCTGCTAGTGAGCAAAGACTGGTTTTTCTCTGAAACCATTTCTTTATTTCTACAGTCTCATTGCCCTTCATAGTATCCTTCTGTCCTCTCTTGGAGAAGGGAGAGGGATTGAGAAGTAACCTGTTGGCAGCTTTTCCTGTTATTGTTTATGTCCATTTTTGAATCATGAGAATGAATTACAGAACAACCCTGAATTTATAGACGTAATTGGTTTTTACATTTCACAACTAATATCCATTTTAATAATTTAGTGCATTAATAAATCATCATCTTTGCAGTGCCTTGCACTGCCCTCTCTGTCTCTCTTACCTTTTTCATTCAAAAAGGGTTCCACCTGTATGAGATACCTGTTATCATGTCCCCTATTCTTCCTGCATTACTGCATCTCTCAGGCCATCCTCAAAGTCATCTACTTGAAATACAAATGTGAATTTTAAAATTGCAGACAGTGTAGTAAGAATTACTCAAATAAATCTGTTTTATTTTATTTAGCTACTGATTCAGCTGTTCCACTTTGCAACTGTTTGTGATTTGTGGACTTGAGGGAGAGCAGTCTCCTCCTCACAGTTTCTTGGCTAGAGAAAGCAACCATTCAAAAGCCCTACTGTGGGCCATTATCCCCAAAGTTCAAATTGAAATCCTGACTTTTCAGACAACTTTCCTCCTTCCTGTGGAGCACATCTTGGATAGATTTCTTCTGGGGGAATTTGCAGCTCCCTCTCAAAGCATCATCACATTAGTAATTTGTTATTGATTAGGGAAATATTAGCATATCTCCAATTTGAAAGTTGCTTTTCTCAGGTTATTTTCTTTGTTTGTACACAGCAGTAGGAAATCATTTTAGTGGGGGTTAAGTGCTCTCTGCAGATCATTGACTGTTGGTCTAAAGCCATACTGTTGGGTTGAGGGAGCAAATCCACTTAGTCTTATGATTTGAGGTTTCATGCTAAACAGTTTTAGAGGTTGTAAGTAGTTTTTATGCACAGTATCAAATTAAGCAAATGAAGTTTTTATTTTGCTGTTTCATTATCTGTTTGCATAGAAGTCTGTGACCATATGTTTATCCAAGTATATAGTACATATTGATTTTATGCAAATAATCAATCTCTTTGGGGTATTTTGATAAGAAATTGCCAGAAAGCTAAAGTAAAAATATTCTTAGAATAAACTCACTGGTATAAATTAATTTGTTTGTACTGTAAGTTATCTAGCATGCTTTCAGCAGTTGTAACAATACTGACCTCTTTCAGAAACAATTTTAATAAAAAGGAGAATCTAAGTAAAAGTGACTGATTGTATTCTGTCATAGCTAAAAAACAAATGTAAATAATATCATCTTGAGCAATGAGTGTGAACGTTGGCTACTGTCACAGAATCACAGAATATGGTGAGTTGGAAGAGACTGATACTGTTCTTGCTTTAAAGCATTATTACTCTTATTTCACAAGCTTGGTGTCTGATATTGATGAAACTAGAAGTTTCAAATAATTCCTGGGAAGTAATTGATTTAATTAGTTTTAGCTCTGTTGCTGCATGTGATTTTGTCATGAACACGTTATAATTTTCTCAAATGTACTCATTAGAAAATTTCTCTAAGTTTTAGTGTATATATTATTCACTAATATTTGAAATTCAACATCTAAGCTATTGTAAAGAGCTTTGATTGGATATATGAGTCATATAGTATTTTTGTGTTCTGTGACTGGTTAAAAGAAACATAAATTTTTATGGCTAGTCACATTTCTAAGTCCAAAATTTACTATGTTCTTATTCTCTCTTTTGTGAACTGTTCTCCTGTTTGACTCATTTGCCTGAATAGGAACACAAAAACTAGCCTTAAAATGAGTCTAAACACAGCCACAACAGAGTCAGCATTTTCCCAAGTAAGTATTTCTGGAAATTCCACTTAGGTAGATACATACCTCATGAACTGACCATTTCAAATGTGCTTTGACATACTTTTTTTTGAAGTAACTCTGTCATGGGAGTATTTAGATCTTGCAAACTGGGAGAGGATGGAGGAGAGGAAAGGTCATTTGCAATTCTGAGGTATTTTCTGCTGTACTTAAGGAAAGGTATTTGGTATCCCTTAGTGTCCAAGTTCATATAATCAGTGCTGAATACCAGCTCAAAATATCTAGATGCAACTGCATACTGATTTTTGCATTCACAGGTTTTCTACTCTGATACCTCTTAAAGGAGCTAGCCCTTAAACTAATATGTGACTCTAGGACAGTTTTAGGAGGTAAATATAGGTCTGTTATTCTAAATCCTATAACTAAATCAGAAGTGTACTTATGATGCAATTTATTTATATGTAGTGATTAAAAATTAAAGCTCTGAGGCATTAATACCCCAAGGCAGCTGTTCAGTTTTGCTGATACATCATGGTGAATTAAGCTGGTCACTTTTGGCCTGATCACCTAATTCACACACTCCATAATGGAATCAAATAATTTGTTAAAATTTGATTGACCTGCTCTTTACCTCTTTGTGGAAGAGACAGAAATGAACAAAATCTATTGATTACATACTCTACAGTTTTGTAGTGGTTAGTATAATTCTAAAAGGAAGTTATGCATAAGAATATGTTCATTAGTATAGAATTATACTGCAGGTACCATTAGGGTCATAATGACATTTAATGTCATGTACTTTAACTATAACTAACTAAATTTATCAAAAATTATAGTGGGGGTAATTCAAAATTCGGAATATGCTTAAATCCTCTGTAGACTTGAAGGATGTAAGAACTGCAAATTGTCTGTCATTGCCACTATGGCTCTTCCTGCTCTATGGTAACTAAACAGAAAAAGGTTACATATATTTTACAGCAAGCACTGAGTGTGCCACAGAGTTAATTCAACATAATCCATGATTCTATACGTTTGCTATATCAGAAACATTCATTTATACATCTTAATTGCCAGTGATCTCTTGTCACTCTTTTCAAGTAGCATTTCTAGGGCTACTGCTACCAGCAAGATAATTAGTAATGTAGTGTCTTAGATAATATCAGTCAGACTTATTGAAGCTGCTGTTTAACCTCCATTTTTGTTCACCTCTCTAGTCTTGGGTAGAAATTAACACTGTGTTTCCAAACATATAGCAAGTACTGCTTTCAGTCTTCTTGTTTCAGAGTAACTTATTCTGGAACTACAAAAAGAGATCTGAAGGCAGAGCATGGCCAGAGTTTCCACAGACTATTATTTCTCTCCTACTTGTATATCTTAATTGCCTGGTTTTTATTTCAAGTAGTTAGCAGATGTTCTGTCTGACAACATTACACAAAACTGAGAAGCTGTTCCCAGTAAATAAGTTATTATCTTGAATATCTAATAGATGCAATTAGATGCATGTTATTTTTCCAGAGCTATCCCACTTAGAACAGGTGACAACAAATGCTATCTTTAGAACAAGATGAACTTTTATATTTTGCCCTTTATAGAGATGTGCTTAAAAAATCAGCAACACTATCTAGCAGTCAAAAATGGTAATTGTAGCTTTCTCTTTTTTAAATAATGCAAATTAATTTAGCAAAATAAACACAAGGATATCCCTTATTTTTTATGATGGCTTGTTCTTCTGCCTTTTTTTCACGCAGAGGGACAACCATACCTTACATAGGATCCCAGCAGGAAAAACCCTAGAAATTCCTGGAAGCCCTGCCATCTGTTGGAGCATAGCAGAATGGGAGCTCTCAGATATATAGGAAGTTTTGGTCCATCACTTCTTCTACACTTTCTGTAAAGAACAGAAGATAACACACAGCCCTCCATTTGAATTTTGGGTAAGCCCCTTTAACATAATTCTTGTAAAAGGATGTTGCTGGCTTACCTGAGGCCCTCTGAGATCACCAGTTTGGGATCAGCATTATTTTATTATATGGATAGTAAAGATGTAGCAAAAACTTGCATCAAATGAATGCAGGTTTTGCAATTTATTTTTTCCTGTATGATCTTCATATCCTGACAGAATAGCTAAGGATCACTGTTATTTATCAGCATATAAATTTGGCAGCACAAAAGGAATATAAAGGTTATTTCCACAGTGAGTTGCTTTGCAGTGATAGTATCCCACCAACAATCCTTTAGGGAATAGAGGAGCTTTATCCAATATTCCTGTTCTTCCACAAAAACATCCTGTGTCTGCTTCTTCTCTCCCTTTCTAAAAACAAAGGTAGAGCAAGTAGAAGAAGCAGAATTAAATAAAAGCATTTCCTGTGCAATCTCTTTCACTGTACTTCTTTAAGCAGATTATCATGGATATTGAGATAACCACTATTTTTCAGTCTATGTAAAGACAGCAATAAGGCATATTTGTTACAAAGTAGGGGATCAAAAAATGATCTGGCAAACAGCACAGTGAAATAGGAGCAGAAAGGTCACAATAGACAGCATCTGGGTGGATTGTGACAAGAAAGAAATGGAGATGAATGACTAGTCTTGGATTAAAGATTCTCAGAGAAGTCTCTTACAGTAATCATCATTGCAAAGGTGATTAAAATAGCACGCTTAGTCATGTTGTCTCTGTAATCTGGAGCTGGAACATTATTATACAGCACTTATTCACGTATGTGGCACATGAAGACAGAATTTTAAAATGGTACATCCCATTTGGCTGGTGAGTCAAACTAAGATTATGGAACACCCATTTAATTGCCTCTGTAATGCCACAGCTGCAGTATGTGTATTTCTGCATTCAAATACTAGAAGCTACTTTCTGAGTTGTTTTAGCTCATTTTACCTTCATTCTCTCCCCTTCCCTGCTAAATCAGCTGCCCAAGACCTACAGAGTAAAACATGCCTTTCTGCAGTGTTCTAGGGGAAGATGCCTCCTGCACCCAGCTGGTCTGCAGTAAATCAGAAATTTCTTCATTTCTACTCAAAAGGGAAAATGCTTCTGCATTCTGCCTGAAGAAGACATTGCTGACATTTTTAACAGACTATCAGACACCAATCTTCCTAAATTATTTTCAACAGATTTTATGTAACAGTTATGCTCTCTAATCTATCCAACCTTCTCTTATAATTCATGGAACTAATTCCCCTGATTCACAATCAGAGACATGATCTGAAAATTCCTATGTGCAGCCTGCATGCTGAGACTTTAGACTGCCATGCTGTTGCATTACTCGAGGTTTATCTTTTTTCACATCTGTTTTAGAAAAAGATTCTTCATTTTTGATAGCTCCTGACCTGGGGGAATTCTGATCTGCTTGTTCTCCTTGTAAAGGCAAGTGACCCTGAATATCCCACAGCCTCTGAGAAATCTAAGAAAATAATTAAGTATTAAAAGACATATTGTCCAAATGTCTCTAAGGTGAATAAATTATCCCACATGCACATTTTTTTATCCACTTTATACTCATATTCTATTGTGTACATGGAGACTGGTTAAGAAAGACATATTATTTTTAACTGAAAATACTACCATTGTAAATAACTTATTTAGAAACTGAGGGTGGGAATGTAGAACATAGCAAGACTACCTTCTCTTGGATACTTCTAATTTGTGAACTGCGAATTTAGAAGACTAGAAGAAAATAATGGGCATTATTATTGCAAAAACATCTATAAAAATAGAAAAGTTAGTAGAGTATGTCAGTCTTCCAAAATTCAGTAAAATATGCTGTTTCTTGAATAATCAAGTTAATAGCTAAACACAGACTATAACCTTAGAGGTTATGAAGTCCCTGAGGAAGACAGCTCTGTGCAGCCCTGACCTCTAGGGTATTTGCAGGGGACAGTGGTAACTTACTAGTAAGAAGCAATATGACTGCATTATTGCACTCTGCTTGCTTTAATTTGTTCTGCCCAGAAGTTGTGTTTGTTGGACAAGGCAAATCCCCTCTCTGGTGAGACTGCAATGCTGCAAGTCACTGATGTACTCTGTGCTGAATTGTGCTGTATCATCATAATTGAAAAGGTTTCTTCTCTGGTAAAAGTGTAAAGTTAAGCAATTATAAAAGATTTCTTTTTTCATACATTATTCTGAGTGGTATTACCTGCTCTTCATTTTAGTCTCCTTTTTTCCTTGCATAGAAGAAATTCTGGTGTAGTGCCTGGCAAAATAATTTGTTGGGTGTCATCACTCCCAAATCCCTTCTGATACCCATATTTTTCAAGATTGTCCTGCATAATTTCACTAATAAACTGCCTACAGAACAAGGCTAAAAAAAATAGTTCTAAATTTAGATATATTTTTAATACATTTCAAGCCATCTTTTAATTGCTCTACTTTGAACTATGGATATTGATAGATTAAAAATTCATATAGTTACTGGGACTGATTCAAAAAGTTTTGTCCTTTCAACCAAAGAAATAAAATTATTACTGATATTTGCTAGCCCACTGTATGGATTTCTGCCAAACTGCTTTCCCCAGCTGATAGCATCCTTGGTAAATAGGAAAGGGTCTTTTTCTTCTTCCTCCCCTTCATCTGTGAAATGTATTCAACTCAAACAAGAGATTGGCCTCTTCCCAGGGGATCCAGAACCTCATATCCCTAGGAACTAATGTTCCCTGCTCTGAAGCAGTATCATGAATATTATTCAAGAGTCAAGATACTGTCTGTTCTGCCAGAGAAAAGAAGGCTTTTGCCAGATTTTAATCATGAACCATATAACCTAATAGCCTAAGTTTAGAAACTCCTCTTCCAGATGGTGCACATTTCCTTTTCTCATCTTGGGAATTCTTCTACTCAGTTGCACTGTTAATGTTATTCCTTCCTGTTTTTCCTTCCATTTCTCTTCAAATTAGATTCAGAATTAGTCCATTCAGTTATGGTAAAAATTTAAAATAATTTTAAAAGTCTTTCATTTCAGTGGAGTCCACCTCAGGGTAAAAATTGGTATTTTTAGATAGTGTAGTGGCATTTTTCCCAGATGCTTCAAAAGTGTATCTGAAATTATTTTACAAGTACTCTGAATGATCTATCATTTTCTTTTATTTGAGGTGGCAATAATTTTGATGGATCCAAGTTGCAAGGTTACTAATAGAAAACAGTAAAGTTTTGAAATTAGTTTGAAAGGTGTTGTTCCATAGGGACTGGACCAGCAGGAAACGAAATCATAAATCACTATTATCTAATTGTAGGGGCAAGAAAAGAAACAAAGTTCAATAAAACTCCAAGCCTACTGAAAATGTTCATTAGAAAGGAAGACATGACCATGAAAGCTTTTTTTTTTGTTTTTGTTTTGATGGGAGAAATCTTCCTTTCAGGGGTGTAGAATTAAAAAAAAAACAAACAAACAAACAAAAAAAAAGACAAAACAAACCCACCCAAACAACTGAGAAGCAGGGAAATGAGAATAAATACTGCCAAGTGTACAGTGGGGCATATGTTTTTTTCTCTTGGGTGAGATAAGCCACCTCAGGCTTTTAAAGGTGCACTTGATTGCATGGTAACAATTTGTGACTCTGATGAGTGCCTTCCTTTATTGCTGTTAACAGGAGCATAGCCCAGATAGCTTTACTTTTGCTGTTGCTCTCCAACCTGTAAGAATGGTGGCACACTGAACATCTAAGAAATAAGAGTGGAAACAAAAAATAGATATAAGGATAAACAATAAAGATTTCAAAAGAGAGAGGAAAAACTGGCAGTAGGAATCAACATGAAATCAAACAAAACATCTGTAGTAAAACCTCTATCTATTCCATTGTTCAGTCATTGATTCTGTTTCTTCTTATAAAAGAGTGTTGCTTAGTACTGGAGTATTATTCCTGTTTCCATGCCCCTTTTTTAATGCTTAGTACTTGTAGCAAGATATTCTGGTGTGATATTTAATTGTGGAAAATGTCCCATGAAGCACAGCTCAGTAGATAAGCTTAGTATCTTAGAAGAACATCATTGGAGCATCCTTGGATTAGTAATGAACTGTATAATGTGATGCTGTCTTGATAAAGGTGGTAACAGAAATGGGTCATGGTCGCCTTAAGTTATCATAGTTCTTTTTAAATCTGTAGACAGAGGGTCACCAAGGATTCAAGGGCCATAGGCAGGATTTTTTTCTCTCTCTCACTCCTACAGCCAGTCTGATCTCAGTGGACTAAGATCATGGGGAAGCTGTGATCTGTTCAGCAGTTGTGAGGGAGAAGGAGGGACACTGCAGGCTGTGCAGAGCAATATCTTTCAGACATTGTACATCCACTCCATAAGACAACTATCAGGTACCATGTCCCCAAGCTGTGAGGGGAAATTATATTAAGTGGTCAAGGGGACAAAAGCAGATGTATGATATTAGACCAGGGAGTACTGTACAGAACCAAGAACAAGCTCCATGTTATGATGTCATAATTAAATGATGCCTAATAATTCTGGTACAGTTTAGTATTGTGTCTGTTTAAACCTCAGCATTGTTAGTTGTGTAGTGTGGGAATAGATGATGATGGTATTTCTGCACTGATGAGGATCTTGGTTTTTTGTATAGCAAGAAAGAGTGAATGTCTTTGAGTCATGCATACACATTCATATTTCCTGCATCTGGATGGGATGAGGAATTAGGAGCATCATACAGAGCCTGCTCTTTCTTTTTGGATCTGAAATCCTTCAAAGCTGACATGAGCTGTTAATACCAAGTTGTTAATGCTGCAGTTTGATGACTCTGGAGTAGGCTATGTGAAATGTATTTCATGGCTGCCATTCTAGCTTCTATATTTGTTGCAAATTGTCAGTGGTGTTGGTTAAAGACCACATGTACTCAAAGGCAAAATTATTTGCATGTCTGTGGAGCTGATGCTTGCAAAATGGTTTGAAGAGTGCTGGCAGGTCTGTGGGGAAATTTGTAATGGGAAGTGATACACTTGAATGAAAAAAATGACCAAAAATGTTTTCATTAATTACATAGACATTTAGAAGCAGTTAAGAGAAACCTGAGTTAAACCTGAATTAAATGTGAACACGAGCAACAAAAAAGAAAATATTATAATAAACTGAATGATAATTACTATTGGGAACATTAGAGTGAACAATTCACATGACAGTAGATAATGAATAGGATCAAAAGGGAGAAATCTCAAGATTACTGTATAATTAATTGCTATTTGCACCCCAGGGAGATTATTATTTTAAAATCTTTTTTTTTCTCTCTAAGCTGTACTTGCAGGTACTGTATACCTAGATAACTGGATCCTTTTTTTCTTTTTTTTCATTTTTGTACAGGATCAGGCAAAATACATTTCAAGTTATTTTAGTTATTAAAGATAGTTTTTTCACTTTCCACTTACTATGTGGCACCCAAAAATTATTAAGAAAGGGGTATCTTTTCTGGTGACAGAAGTCTGATTACATATTTTTTAAGCTATTAATAAGGTAATAGTCATAAATGGATACCTGATGATAAGGTCCCAGTATGGGACAGTACCTTTTCTATTATTAAAGACAGATCAAGTTTCCTGTTATAAAAAACTATTTTATATGCACATAAACTCACAGTTAAGATAAACAAAAGTTTATTTAGGGAATATCCAGCAAGATGATTTTGTTTTAAAATTTTGCCAAGTTTCAACTTTTGCAGGCATTTCTCCACCTTTCATTAGAAATTGAGATGTTGGGAAGAGGGTGTCTCTTGAGGAATGGCTTTAAGAACAATTGCATATTGTTCTGAACACATATTGACACACTAGGGAACCTTTTCACGGTGATTGTTGAGATATCTACCAAACAAAATTCCTGTAGTTAAAATCGAACTTCCTTCTTCTGCCCCCAGTTAGCAATATTTTCAAATTATTTCAAAACAGATTTTAAAACATTGTTTCTAAAGTATGTTATAGAGCAGGTAGGAACATTGTTGATTAAGAGTGCAATTCATATGGATAGATTGCCCTGAATAGATGAGCAGTCATGATGACTGATGACTTTGGAAAGCATGGAAGATCATTAGTACCTTCATTCTTCAAGAAGAGAAGGAGGTGGGACCAGGCATTGCTTCTACAGGATATTTTTCTGAAGTGGCTTCATCTGGTGGGACAAGATATTTTTCTGGCACTCCAGCACACAGCAGGCTGAACACAGAACACAGGTCTGCTGATCTAGATGAAGCTGTAGTTTGAGTTGTAATAAGAATGCACTTTGTATCTTGCAAAAAGTGTTTAGCCCCTGCCATCTGTGAAGTGATTCTTTCCCAGTTGTATAGCCTATAATCAGCTGTTTTAAAGTTGGTAAATCAGCCACTGAAGGGGTTTAAATAAGACATATACTCTGATAAGCCAAAATATCCTGCACTGGCCATAAAACTTGGCATAAAGAAGATTAATTACAGGTTTTAGTTCCTAAATTCTAAAGTCAAGCAAGCACAAGCAGCCAAAGACATAACCACAAGACAGGACTGTGGCACATCATTTCTCACCCCCACCCCCAGTGAGAAACTGAGACCATCCAACACTTGTATAAAGTGTCTGCACACCAAAGCATGCAGAATGGGGAGCAAAAGGGATGAACTACAGATCCATGTACTGTCACAGGGCTTTTACCTCGTTGTGATTATGGAGACATGGCAGGACAGCTCCCACTATTGATGTTTTTTATTGCAATGTGGTTGTGCAGGGCTTCTCACTGCTCAGGACAAGACAGACAAGAAAGGCACAGTGGTGGAGTTGCCCTCTGTGTGAGGCAACACTTGGAATGTTTAGAGCTCTTGGGGTGGCTGATGAGCAAGTTAAGATAAGGATAAGGATAAAAGGGCAGACTAGTAAAGGTGGCATTATGGGGTGTGTCTGCTACAGGCTGGAAGGGAATCCTGATTTTGAAAAAGGGTAAGAAGAAGGGCACAGTAAACTACTGGCCAGTCAGCCTGGCCTCAATCCCTGGGAAGAGGATGGAGCACCTCATTCTGGAGGCCATCTTTGTCCACATGGATGGCAGAAATGTGATCAGGAGTAGGCAGCATGAGTTCTCTAAAGGTAAATCATGCTTGACCAACCTGATTGCCTTCTAAAATGAAACAACTACCAGAATGGATGAGTGGAGAGCAGTGGGTATTGCCTGCCTTGACTTCAGGAAGTCTTTTGGCACTGTCTCTCACAACAAATTCAGGAAGTGTGGACTGGATATGTAGACAGCAATGTGGATTGAGATCTGTTGTGGACTGAACAGCAGATCCCAGAGGGTTCTGACAGTGGCACAGGGTCTAGTGGGAGGCCTGTCACTGGTGTGTCCCTCAAGGTTCAGTTCTGAGCCCAGCACTGTTTACCTTTACTCCTCAATGACTTGGAGGAGGGGGACAGATGCTTGCTCAGCAAGTTCACTGATGACACAAAGCTGGGAGGAGTGGGCAGTACTCCAGAGTGCTGGGCAGCCCTTCAGCATTGCCAGCAGGTTGAGGGAGATGATCCTACCCCTCTACTCAGCCCTGGTGAGGCCTCAAAGAACTGTGCCCAGTGCTGTGCCCCTCAGTACAAGACATGGAGCTTCTGGAGTGGGCAACAAAGATGATGAGGGGACTGGAACACCTCATTTATGAAGAAATCCTGAAGGAGCTGGGTCTGACCAGCCTCAAGAAGAGATGACTGAAAGGGGACCTCATCAATGGCTGTGAGTATTGTGAAGAGCATGGACCAGGCTCTTCTCAGTGGTGCCAAGACACAGGACACGAGGCAATGGGCAGAAAGTGATGCACAGCAGTTCCACCTGAGGAAGAACTTCTTTGCCATGCAGGTGACTGGGCACTGGAACAAATCACCCAGAGAGGTTGTGGAGTTTTCCTCACTGGAGATACTCGAGAACCATCTGGACACAATCCTGTGTAAGTGATCCAGAATGACCCTGTTTGAGCAGGAAGGTTGGATCAAATGACCCATCCCTTCCAACCTTGTCATTTCTATGATTCTGTGAGTCATATATAGCTAATATTTGCCCTCTCACTGCTGGGCAAAAGACACTGCAAGTACCAGTTTGATTAGGTAGGATTGATCCATTAACATAAATATCTGAAAGTTCCTTTGTAGCATTACATTTTAAAATTTCACCCTTCTCCAAACACTGAGTAATGAAACTCTTGCCTGAAACAGATATTAGTGATGCTATAATTCCAGACTTTATTCTGAAAGACCCACCTTGGCTTGTGTGTCCCTGTTCCACAAAGATTATTACTGTTTGTGTGCTGAAAGATGTTACTTGTATCCAAATTACAGAATGATGCTCGATTCATATGGTAGACACTCATAGTGCCTACACAGCAGAAAGGTGTTTGTATGGGAGTGATGGATGGGAGAGATCTAGAGAGTTTGACAGAATGTTCTCAGTAGGCTGCAACTCTTCTTCAGATGTCCTCTTGGACCCCTCTGGGGTCATGACCAAGAAAACACTGTGCTTTATTAGTAAAGTGGATTTTAGGTTTTGAGTGGTTAATATTGGGTAGGAAATTATTGTAAATTGTAGTACTTGTTTTGATTTTGTTACTAAAATTCGTTGTTAAAGGGGATATGCAGTAGAATGGCATTTTTCAGTGAAATGCACTTCCAGAGTAATAAATCATTAGCTCTGAGGTATAACAGCATAGTAGACTGGAGAACTAAAGTAGCATACAGAAAGGCAATGTGCAGGATGAATGCATATTTGTACAACCATGGATCATAAATGTTCTTGTGTGTCTTAACAAGTGGAGAGTCTGTCCCATGTAAGTAGAAGACTTTCAGTGGTCTTGTGTCCTCAATTTAGGACAGAGTTAGAAAGGCCAGTACACTTATGCATGGTCAGTCACTGCCCTTCAGTGAGCTCAGCTCTACTGTTTCATATCCAGTATCTTTTCCTGGATGAAACTTTTTCTGTCCAGTCTTCCTTTTCTTGACTTTTTCTGGCATTTTTCTAGTACTTCTGCCTTGTTCTTCTCTTCTAATGTAACTCTTCCTTTCTGCTATTGTGCAGCTGCTAACTTGGAGGCGTAGCTCAGTTTTTTTAAAGCAACACAATTTTTCATTCTCTTTCTCATCTCTTACAGATAAAGCAAGGTATTAACTACTGATACCAGGTTTTTTGACCTCATATTATGCTGTACTTAGGGCTAAAAAACAGGAACATTTTTGATTGCCTTACTGAAGAGTATTTTCCAGAAAGAAGAGTAAAATTTTAAAATGTTTCTTTTTTCGTTTTTTCATTCTAGTGTTTTCCCTGCAATACAGTCTAGCAATAGCCTTTCAAAGACTACCACACATCTTCCTAAGCAGAGACAAAGGATTTAAAAGTAGGAAGACGAGTAACTTCATTTTAACCCTACCAAGACAGGCCTTCCTTTCTTTGAAGATAGCGCCAGCCAGAATTAAAATATGCTATTAATAAGAAGAAAAAAAAAAAAAAAACGAAATTGGAAAGATGCACTTAAGAAAGTTCCTCAGCATCCTGAGACCAAGGGTTCAGCAAATGCATAAAAATTGAGAGTGGCCAATAAGTGTTAAATAACATTTCCTGCTTTTTGTAGGCAAGAATAATGGCATAGAGGATCAAGTCAGCAGGGAACAACACGTATGTGTGAATTGGCTCAAAGAGATCCTGTTCAATGAGATGTATTTAACCTTTTCATCTGCTGAAAACTGCCAAAGATAAGCTGCCATTATCAGATTCTTTTGAACTGGGGGCAAAATTCATTACACTGGAGAAATGCTCTTTCCTTTTAAACAGCACGTGATTGAGATATAAATTACAGTTTTACTAATTGATTTTCTGTGAACAAGATAAAAAGCACATAAAGTTTCTTCATTCCTCCAGCAGGGTTTTGCCAGTGATACCAGATGCAGTTCATAAACAGGACAAGAAAATCAACCACTCTTACTATACAGGGTGTACAAGATCCAAGTGTTCCTTGAAAAGCCTTTCTTTGAGATGTTGAATGATCAATTCCAGGAAGTTATCGTGAGAACAAAATGTTTAAACCAGACTCTGACCAGCATCTTGATCCCATGTGAGTGCCAGTACAATGTGGATTTTTCATATTTAGTCTATTTAAATGGTCTAGACAAATTTCTGTCAGAGTATCACTGAGCAGCTGCAGCACATTATATCCCTGCAGACAATCAATTTACTTTTGCATATGATATAGTTTAAAAATGTATGAAAGGTGTTGTTAATTTGTACTGACCAGTAAAAGACTGAGTAAGTTCCATCATGGGAACTTAATCTGGCAAGGATATAGCCTGAATCCCTTTGAAAATGTGGTGGATTCTTTTTTATCTTATGTATCCATTTTTTTAACAGCTATTGTAAGTCTTATGGCATCTACAAAATTAGAGGAATTTGCTAGCAGCTGCTCTTTTTCAAAAAGTTAATCACCTCTAGAATCCTTTTGGTAAGGCAGGCTCTGACTTTAAGTTTTATGAATTTATTTATGATTTATATTTCTAAGACTGCCAATTCATAAATGTGAATATAAATACACATTTCAGGTTAATCAACAGTTAATTTGAAATATGAATAAGAAATCTCTAAACCTAGATTTCTATTTCTTATAATTATGTTTTATCTCCTATTTTTTATGGCAATTATAATTAGATAATACTTCTCAGTCATTATATAGATGAATTAGCAAATAGAAAAGAGATACAGGGTAGTATCAATTCTTCCTTCTCCAAGAATTCGGACTAAATTGATGACAGCAGGAGTGGACATCATTAGGAAGTCTCTCACATATTCCTGTTCTTGAAGGATCTCTATTCATACTATACTAAATAGTATTAATGAGATATGGCTTCTGGGTCAGCTGCTTAGTTTGGTAGGACAGTATTTCCATACCCATTAAACAGTGATTCAAATCTACTCTGACTAGCAGTGTCTGGACAGGACACCTGAAGAAGGAATGGGTGTTACATATTCATGTACTTTCAGGTTCCATTCACTTTATCTTTTTGCTATGAGAAGGACCAGAATGTTAATAAGGTCAAAATAGGTGCACAAGTTGGCAGAGAAAAAAAGAGCTGAATCATTGGAAATACCACAGTGTTCCTTTAGTGGCCTGGCTTTCAAGATGTGTGGGAATGATTCAGAGGGGAGGACTAAGAGGGGTGAACAAGGCTGTTAAAAGAAAATCCTGATGTATAAAATGTTGTCCTGCCTCTTAACTCTGATTTAGCACTGCAGAAATAACCTCCATTCTCACAAGATGGTGATGAAATAGGGGAAGGACTACCTCCATAGCATGCAGCTAAGCCTCTAGATTGCTTTGCTTGAACTCTTATGGCCCCAACTCCAAAGCAAAGTGAAACAGCAATATCTCTACCAATTAGTGATCGTGATGTATATACACTTAAGGCACAGATTTAAGTGTTACTTACAAGTGAAAGTTTACTGGAGAATAATTTCTAATCTTATGTAACAATAGCTTATAGCATTTATATGATTTTTAAAAGAAAACTTAGAATAATTTGGCCTCAAATGTGTGCAGTTTTAATTTAATTTTATGTATAAGAAAATCTTATTATCTCTATAAGTTTGGTGTGCACCTGATTTGTGACCTTATGTTAACTTTTTATTAGTGTATTTCTTGGACTTTTTTTCTTTCATTCTAATATATGACCATGGTAGGTTCAAGGGCATTAATATTTATTTCAAAATATGTTACATTGCCAAGTGGAAAAATGAAAATCAGAAGCAGTTATAAGAGATTATATGGTCAAACCAAATCAGAAAAGATGGGAGAAATCTTACTTGATTTACAGATAAGGGATTAAAATATGTAGTGGGGGAAAAATGTCACTGGTTTTACTGCTCTGTTTTCTTGCTTCAGTAATACTCTGAAGGTGCTACAGCCTTAGAAAAACACCTAGCAGCTGCAGGAGTGAAGGACATTGAAAAGTCTTGTCCTGTCATTACTTACTAAATATAGAGGTAGCACAGAATTTTCAAATCCTGTACAGCAAGCAGCAATAGGAGACTTGGTTATTTTAAAGTACTTTGTGTCTCCTGGATTAGAAACTTTCTACTGTTACTTACCTTTCTCATAGGCTGTCTGATGGTGGGACACACTGGATAGAAAACAGGCTGAAGGCAGGTGGAAGCAGGTATTTCTCTTGGCTGCACTCTGATGGCTTTCATGGTCTCAGGGAAATGCTTGATGTATTGCAAATCAGACACAAAATACTGAACACACATCATGGTTCTGTGGTGACTGCCAGGTAAAAATCTGTTCCAGCTTCTCCCAGAGTGCATGTGGAAATGTGCACTGAGAAAGGTTATTTTGACTTTAGGTTTTGGTAATTCACCCTGAGAACCTTGGCAAGAAACTTGCCTCCTGGAAACAGGATTAATTACAGTCAGTGTAATGTGCTAGGACATAAATGAAACAGAGTTAAAATGTGCCTCATCTTAAAGATGCAAATCATTGGGATCTTGTATTGTGCCTGTTCAGAAGCACAGGACTTCTACATGCAGCTGACTCACCATCAAAGGCCCTGCCATGTGCTGGAATTGCCAACTACCAAGTTTTGAATATGTCTACAATTAGATAAAAATTAGAGAAATGAATGGGGTTGGTCGTAGGTTGAAGGGATCAAAGAATGGAAGAGAAGAGAGTTCTCTGAGCAAAGCAATGCTGTTTGTGATAGTTGTGGAGAGAACTGCTTGAAGAGGTGATTGAAATAGTAATAGCAACCTATCTCATAATGAAATAGACAAATGTAGGGCATAATTTTACATAGAGTAAAAATGATCACTTTTTGAATTAGTCATCAATGTATAGAGAAGATCTGCATTTTGATAGAAAATACGCCTTTTGCTGAAAGACAGTTTAAATTTTTCAGAAAAATGGCAAACCCAGATCTCTATAAATTTCCCATAGTCTTGTCTATACACTTAATTTCTGTGCATGAGCTGGTTTTGGCTGGATTAGAATTAATCCCAACTGGGGTTAAACCATGATGCTGCATAACAGATTCAGTTTTTGTTGAAACTTCACAATTCAATATAATCTTCCAAAAGAAGCCATCAAAAGCACTTTCACAACAACTTCAAAAGCCTCTCTCAAATCTGGAGGAGCTGGCTATCAAAGACTGTCAGCCAAAGCACTAACATAATACCATCAATTCAAGTCATGATCTAAGTAGAAAATAATGTTTCAGTCTGGAGCACTTTAAAATAGTTCGTCCTTCCTCACACTGTACTACCTGATTGGCAGAAAGCTGTGAGCAGTACAGTTCTCTATTCTAGTAGTTAATCAAATAATACTAAAATATTCTGCAATAAGTGTCACTGTTGGGATTTTTTTGTAATTCAATATGAGCATGATCCAAAGCACATGGCAACAGGAAGGAAAAGCAATGATACCTTCCTGAAACCCAGCTCATTATGGAATTAGTCTCCATGGAGATGACATCTGAACTCCTTTCTACAGAATTTTCTATTGCAGGCATGAAATGAGGCTGATAATAAGTATAGCTCTTAAAGAAATTGGTCTGCTTTATGAAATGGAAGTTTGTTTACTTTTAATTAGAAAAGGTGTCCAGAGGAAAAAAGGTCTGTTTATTCTTTGCAGTTCATCCAATTTTTTTGTAAATTAGTGCTGTTAGGATGTTCTGTATAGTTTCCTAGCTAATTCTTGTCATGCCAGCAGCTGGATGTTTGTTTCCAAAAGCATTGATTAGTGCTGAAATTTCTGCAAGAAGGCATGGTAGTGTATCTTTCATTTGAAAGGCTGCCATGCCCAGGCCTTGAGTAAGAACTGAAATTACTGAAGTCCTTTTTGGTGACATTCTGCCCAATACATGCCCTGGAACTCTTTTTGGAATTAGAAAATTACCCACTCAAATAATATTGTTATAAAAGCCACAGTTCCTGAAAATCAGAATTAAATAGAAAAAAAATCGGATTATGAACTGACCTAAAAGTCAGATAAAAAAAAGAATTCTTTTAGTGCTTTAATAATTTTTCTTTTCTTTTTATTTTTTAGGTTATTGTTTTCCTGTTTCAGTACAGTCCTTCCCTCCCTTAATGTGCCAGAGCTGCAGGGCTTAGTCATCTCTTTCCCTTCCTCTCCTCCCCTCAGTGACAGAACTTTTCATTTATACTTTGATTCTTTGAGAAAGCTAAAGCAACATTTGTGTTATCCTCATGATTTATCCATAATCCCCTGAAGTTCAAGGAAAACTTGAGCAGAGAATTTTTCAGAATATAGGGTAATGAAATATGCCTCAGAGGAGCTTCTCAAGTTCCCAATTTAGAACTCTTCATTTTTTCCTTTCTGCTGTTGTGGACAAGACCATAAGTAATATTTTAATTTGGTCACTGGCTCCTGATCTAGGAAAAAAGGATTCTCTTGAGAACCTGTTAACACAGACTAGTTACCCAGAAGAATTGCTGTCAGGAAATATGGACACCTCCTCACCTGTAGGGATTAAGGATTTGGCATCTCCAGGCCCATTCATCTTCAAATTGAGAAACTTGGGCATGATGGTGGTGTTAAATCTTCATGAAAAGGCAAGGAAAGTAATTATCAGTGAGCCACAGAGCAACTGCCAACTTATTTCTTTTTGTTGTTTTTTCTAATGGCACGTGTGTTAGTTTCAGGTAAAACAAAGAGCAGCTTGGAGATTTTTATTTGTTCAAAAATGTTACCAATCTAAAGTCATTGATCTTTTATTTTCTGATGCTGCTGCTCAGTTTAAGGTATTTTAGAGAGGCTTTGATTTGGAATGTCCAACCCAAGTATGAACAAGTGTCATTAAAATGTAATGATTTAAAACTCACTGCCCATTGTTTTAAAAGCAGTAAATTCATTAAACTAAATTGATGAGAATTTAGTCTAAAAGGGGCCATTTGGAGTCAGTGGCTTGTCCATGGATGTCAATGGAAAGTTGCTCCCTTAGGCATTTAAATCACTGTCCCACAAAATATTTCTCTTTTCCTTTTGACTCTTATGTAAGAATTAACAATTCCTATGGTAAAGAGAGAGAATAAATTCATAATCCAGCTACCACAAAACCCAAAGAATCAAACCCAGGCTGATTTCAATGAGGAATGCCCTGTATCACTTCTGGCAGTGCAGAGTGCTCTGTAGGGATGGTGACCCACACTTGCCTCTGTCACGTTCTTGCCTGGGAACTCTTTAGTGATTCCAGTTGTGCAAAGTGCTGAGCAAGTTCCCAAGGACCTGTGGCTCCCACTGGCTTGCTTTGGGGTGCCATTCAGAGGCATAAATCCAGAGAGAGGCACTGAGCCCCTGCTGAAACTGGAGCTCTAAGGGACAGATCCCTAGAACAGGTGACTGCCAAATGGAGTGTGGAGAGGAGCTGATAATGCTTTCCACTGTAGGAAATTATCTGGTTTTCTTGATATGTTTTGTATTTAGTATGCATCCTGGTGCTTTGACTGCTTCCCTTTTATGGGATGTAGTTGGTTCTGAAAGGGCATTGGTGTTTCCAATTATACTTTGGTTATTATTGATTAAGTATCATATAGTAATAATTTACATATAGCAGTTCACAAAATAAAGTTGTTGTAGCAGGCTAGTGGATGCATCAGAAATTACTTCTAGCATTCTTTAAATTTGCATTTCACATAAGTGGTCTATTTGTGCTACTGGATACATTAATTATCTTCAGATGACTTTTTAGGGTATTAATAGTCAATGGCTACATTTGCTCTTCTGAATGGCTCTTTATTTCCACAACTCGAATTTTATTTCACAAAAAGCAAAAGATGAGTGAAAAATAAATAGAGCAACGCTGCAAGTCTGTGTTTGCACAGAGTACTTCTAATCAGATCTCAGTTTTCAGGTTTGAGACTTCTGAATGACAGTTCACCTCAGTGTTTAACTCAGTCAGCTGGAGAACAAGGGAAGTGAAAGAGTACAGTCTGAAGAGTACAGATCTTGTCCTGAACAGTAGCTCACTTGTGGTATGTATATTTGAACTTGGGAGTTACTTCTGCTTTTTGTTGTCACTCAAAAGGAATGAAACCCAGCAAACCATCTAAGCCTTTTGGGGACAAGGTAGGACAGTGCTAACTGGTACTTGACAGAAAGAATACGTGAACACAACCTGGGAGTTTGTTCTGATGAAAGCAACAAATTATGTTGTTTCCCTGTGGATAGAAACTGGGAAAGTCAAAGTATCTTTGTCAAGTTTCTTTACTGCCCATGAAAGTATTTTGAATTGCATGCACTGGTAGAATTATCACAGTAAATTATACACAAAATCTATACATTACTGAAATGAGAAAAAAAAAAGAGTTATCTATTAAGATAGGGACATTTGCCTTTGATAATTTATTCTGACATATCCAGGACGTGGCTAAAGGTCACCAGCAAAGACAGATTCCTTGAATTTGTGGGGTTTTTTTGTTGAATGCTGGGAGTTTCCATTCTGCAACAGACCTGGACACAGCCCCTGCCTACATCCAAACACTCCCCTCTCTTTGGACACAAGTCCTTGAGGCTTGCCTGCCTTACTGCCTCAGGCCTAATAATGCATTAAGAAGAATTTTCACCAGACAGACGCTGATTGGAAATGTGCTGTAGCCATTCTCAGAGTGATTTATAGAGGAAAGAATAACATCTTAATTGAGTTACATTAATTTCTGGTAATTATCATTTAATGGGGCAAATACTTTTTCATTTAACTAGTGTAGATGTTACTGCATATTACAGTTTTCTTAAGCTTTTGTATAATTTACTGATAGGCAAACCTTCACATATTCATATAAAAATTATAATATACATAAATGTATTGTATAATGTTCATATCTAATTGCAGATATTACAAGGAGTAGCAATTTGAGACTATTATTTCTAATTATCAAATCAGATGTTTTCATGGAATTAAAGAGAAGATTAGTTTTTTTAAACTGTATTTTTTTCTATTTTGAAAAGCTTTTCAAAGTTACCTTCTGCCTCTCTTGGTTATTGAGCTCTCAGATTCTCTCTAAGTGGTAATGTCACTGAAATCTAAAGAAATTATCAGTGTCTGAGCCCAAATAATTTACTTATTGGAAGACATTAGATAAATATTCCAGAATGAATTGGCCTGGTGGCACTCCATGAACTAATTTATATCCTGCTTAAACAAGTTCCAGAGTCTGAGGGAGTCAGTGGGAAAGAACCTAAGTGACTGGGGGAAGAATTCGATCTGTATAAATTCTTCATTCAAATGCAGGCATTCTTCTAATTATCAGCTAAGAACACTGAAGCTAGAGTTTGTTTTTTAAAGTATAATTGACACCAAAATATCTGCAGGTCTTAGTTACTTTTACTTCTGCACTACCCTGTTTCTTTCGTAGGATCCCAAGTAATTTAAGGTGGAAGGGAACTCTAGAAGCCATCTGTGCCAGATGAGAGAACTCAGAGGAAACATGACTAGAAAAATATGTTTGCAAATACTAGAGTCTTCAGATACTACTGAGAATATACATTAGAACTTAAGATTTTATGTGTCACTGAACCATTTATATTCAATGGTATACTCCTTTTACCATAAAAAAAAAAATTCACATTAAAAGATATTATTTCTCTCAAAAAGACGAAAAAGCCTCTTTTTCCATCTGGTATAGAGTTTCATAAATATATCACATTTTTTCCCAGGCATTTAAAAAGCACTGCATTACTATGCTGTCCACACACTAGCATAGAAAGATGTAATCTAATTTTAAAGTTAAAATTGAGCAGTTTGCATGCTTGGCTAGTAAAACTCTTCTCAGGAATGTCTTCTGCATCTGAGCAGCTCTTCTCTCTGGTCAGAAATGTACAGGGTTTTACTGCAGGATGTTGCTCCTGCTCACCTTTCTTTGGCTACTTTTGAGGGCACCTTAGAAGTCTGTGCTCAATGGTGAATTTTGTAGCTTTCTGACCCCCCTACAGTGGCCACACATACAGTACAGCAAATGTGGTATTGCAAGGAGCTCTGCTCCAATAACACCTTTTTTTTTTCTTTAGTCTTTCCAATTACTTGAACAAAGGCTCAAGGAATGTGTCCTCATGCTTTTATTTTGCCCAGTATCATATTAAGTTTCTCAGGAAACAAGTGTTCAGTCAAGATTTGTTCTAAAAAAAACTAGGATGTTTTGTCTTACAATTCCCTCACAATCTAGATTATTACTTTTTTGGTAACTCCTTGCAGCACTTTGTCTTTCTGTGTGATCTTCAGTTTGGGGGAAATCCCAAGTGTTTTCCTCACTATGACAGATAGGTGAATATATCCCTTCCCTTCTGTAACAAGCATCAGTACTGAAGTGACTTGCTTTGATTATGCAAAGATTTGGCAGAAGTAGAAAAATGTTCTCAAAAAAAAGCTGCAAGATGATCCGGATTCGACCCTTCTTTTGGTTTTATCAAACAGCTTCTGCCTCTGCCAGGAGTTGCAGCAGGACTCCTCCCTGTTCTGTCAGGATATCAGCTGTGGATAGTAATTAGGCTCCACAAAGTAACAGATTGCTGGGTCTGCACTTTGTTCCTCATTTGCCTTTCCTCAACTGTCCACTCCATGTCAAAAATAACTGTCACATTTGGACTGCCTATTAAACTTCATTATTATTATCTAGCTAGCTAATTTGTGCCAATCCTCTTCCCTCACATTATTTTTTCCAGAACACTGAAAACAGTCAATTTGTCAAGGACATAAATTTTCTGTTTTGTCCTTGCTGCAGCCAGAGTTCACCATGGGCAAACAGAATCTCTGAGCTGGGGAAGGGCAAGGGAAGGAAAACAGAGAAGAGAAAATGGCAATAGGGTGGTGAGGGGCACACATAAATGAATATGGAGCTTTGAGTAGAAAAGCCATGAAAAGTTCCACAGCCTTCTTTGTTCAGGACACCCTCAACAAGTGGGGAAAGCAGAGATTTCAATAAAATCATATTGCACACTGTCAGCAATAGATAGTGCATGCTTATTAGGGATTATTGTCAATTCCTTCCTGCCTTCCTGTTTTCTCCAGATCTAACATACCTATTTGCATTGGAAGTCTGGTTGTAATCTCTTTCTAACATATCTTCTTCTGTCACTTTGTCACTCTTAATTCTCAGTGGCTCTGCTTTTGGTAGGTGTCATGTTGTCTGTTTCTTCTGCTACTCTATTTATTGGGCAATCTGATAAAATGAGTTTCACTAAGCTTTAGAAATGCTTTATTTACAGCAAATTGAAAATTTTATTAGAAATTATATAAATCTAGGAAGGCTGGTGTCTTATTTTAAACCGTATCTGTAGAAATGGAATGCAAAAAAAATTAAGATTTTTTATGAGAAAAACATTGTCAGGGAAATAACAGGATGTACAATAAGCAAATAAAGCTTGGTCTTGAGAGACTAAAAACAAATATATAAAGTATTCAATTGATCTGGTTTGATTAAGGGCATAGACTTTTTGGAATATTTGTATAACTTTTCCTACACAAGCACTAACATAATAGTGTGCAAATGACTGAAATACAAAATAATAAATATAGTCACAAAAAAATAAATGCCAGCAAAAGCCATTAGTAAAAATAAAGAAAAAAACCCAAACTCAAGAGTTCAGTATTAGTAACATAAAATGTCATTGAGGTACAGTGTAAAAGACTGTTGAGAAAATAGCCAAAATTTTTTAATTTGGGACATTTAAATCTAGTCTGGGGGAAAAAAAAAGGGAAATATAGGGAATTTCCTTGCATTTGCAGAAATTTATTGGGACACTAATAGAGATCTTCTCCAGCTCTAACTTCTTTGAATCAATATTGGACAAGACAGCCTGAAATGTTCATGTTAAATAGAAACTTAAACTCATTGATGCAGTATCTTGTCACGGTTAGGGAAATAAACATATTACAGTGCTATGTCAGCAAAGCAGAAACTGATAAACAGAGATCCAGTAAGGCAACCCTAAAATACTTTGTTGGCCAGTGGCCCTGTTACTAAGATGGAAAAATTAGGTGTGTAAAAATGAGCAAGCCCTTACCTATGACAACATATTGTTATGCTGATGTTCCTTAGGGAAAAAAAAATCATAAGATTCCCTGTTACAAGATTTTTATACTGAAAAAGTAAGTATGTTCAATTCCACTTTGCAATATTTTTCTCTGCTAGGTCTTAATTTAAAAGTCTAGCTTCCATCTGGGCCATTCATTTATGGACCTCAAATGCCTGCTGTTTGGGCTTTCATGACTGCCGCCTTTTTAGGGTTTCTACCATGAAATTTAGGACAGAAAAAGACTGGATCTTGGATGTAGAAACATCTTGGCTGCCAGACTTTCTCACTGTTACCAAGCATCTTTTCACATTTCCAATTTATATCAAGTCTTGAGAGACTGTTCCTAAGGTGATCTTACTGTAATTCTTGCTCATATTTACCACGATTGCTCTTTTTTCCCAGACCCCCCTTTTTATCCTTTATTTTTTAATGCGTTTTATCTTGCTTAATTCAGATGTTAAAAGGGTTTGGTTTAGTTTTTTTAAATATCCAGAAACTCTACAGTTATCAGGGGAGTTCTCATTTGGCAGTTAAATTATTTTTGTCATAAAGTGGATATTATAAAACTCTTTGACAGGAAGCATGAAACTGAAATAATGGGACAAAGATCAAAGCCAGCAGCTACACAGAGTTTCCTGAGTAGAATCCTTGACTGGCAAAAGGAAAATGACTGATGGCATGTTTTTGTACAATTAATGAAAATTTCTCAAGAGGTTAAGCCTTCCAATAGTTTGGAAGTTGTAATAAAAACTCATTTCAGACTAATACAGAGTTTGCAGCAATATGTTATATGTACAAAATTTGCCTTTTACAGCTGGTAATTTATCACCACCTTAATCTTCTGTGCTGCAGCCACACACAGGATCAGTCCTGTTTATTTCAGTGCTTATTCCCAGAAAAACTGTAAAGCCCCATTGCTGCTTATTTTTCCCTAACTTTTTAATATAGATGTTCTGATCATTTTTAGCAGTACTTTTGTATTTTATCAGTGCTGAAATTGAATCTCAAATCCTTTGATTGACATGGTAGAATATCTGCCTGTAAGTATCTGTATTCTTCTACCAAAATACTTCTAGATAAATATAATAAATAAAACCCTAGTAAATTAGTAGAACTGGTAAAACATTAGTACATTTTCACCATACTCCTTTGATGTCTCACTAGAACTTTTATAAATCCTGATTTGTAATTAAGATTATATTTCATTCCATTATCTGGAATTTACTTGCTTTGTATGTACTTAAACATCACTACAAACTTATTTTATTTAACTAAAATGGGAGTTTTTAAAAGAGTTTTAAGTGAAGATCAGAAAATGCAAGATGCAGAAAACAAATGTGAAGAATAGGCAGGAACAGAAGGAGAAATAACAGGAAAAAATCAATAATGATAAAAGAGGAGTGATGTATCAAATGAAAAAGGTATGATACTTACAGAATTTAGGTAATTTACTGAATAAAGTGAAGAAAATTATCTGAAATAAGAGGCAGTCAGAAGGATGTATGTGTTTTCTGGAAAACTTTAGAAGTGTTTTTCCCCTTCCAGCTGCAAGTAGTTAGGTATCATGTTTACATGATATGGCCTGTGGTTTGTGCACTACTTTGCTATTTACTCACAAGGAAAAACACAATTCATTAAACAACCAGAAGCATTTTGTTCAGTGTTATGGGCTTTCCTCACACAAAGATCCATCACAGTAAAGAAGACTGCAATTACTAAGATCTGACAGCTACACAGTCCAAATGATAAATATAAAAGCTGTTTAACTACCATTCCAGTAGACTGTAAACCTGCAATAATCTCTAAAATTATAAAGCACTACAACATTTTGATCTGTATTGCCAGTTCTGAACACCTGTGAATTTTCAGAAATTTTTAGAGGCCTACCAGGAAGATAAATATTACCCAGAAAATGTCTGATACAAATCTTAATTTCTTATTTTTGTCAGTGTACTGCAAGGGATATCTGCTCTATAAGGGAAAGGATGCAAGGGGTCAAATATATATTAAAAATAAGGAAATTTTCATTCAGTACTGTGAAATCTCCTTAATGGTGCTGCAGTAGAGTGTAGCTGTCAGCTTGGACAGTCTCACCTCCCTTTCTCCTGATACTTGGAAGAAAAGATCCTGTAAAAATCAGACACAAATTATGCTGTTTATGAAGTTGGCATTAGCTGTTTTCTAACTATCTCAGTGCTCATGGGTTTGGAGGAATTTCTGTTTCATTAAATCAGTGCTTTATAGCCCAAAGAAAGATGTGACAGGGGCCTGGGACTGAGTCACCATTTCCAGGACCAGCTATGTTCAGACACTTTCCAGCCAAGGCACATTTTCAGCATAGGCAGGCAGAAGTGAAGAGCTGACTGGGCTGTGAGAAAATGATGTTAACACTCATTTAGATGAGCTGGGGAGTTCCTCCTTGTTTAAAACACATGAAATGTCTTACACTGCTACTACACAAAATGTCTTACTTGATTAAACAAAATCACTGCTACTACACAAAATGCCTTACTGATCCAGTCTTTCCATTAGGATCAGGAGCTTCTTTTCCAGGGAAACATCTCACTTTGTAGTTCATTCTCAGTGGATGATTTTCTTCCTTTCTTATCCCAAACCTGGTCTTCACTGGAGAACCATAGCAGCAATTACTGAACTGATCTGAAGTTGGCTTTTTTTTTCCTCAGCAGTCCTGCCTGGAGAAAAAGAATATATGTTTGCTGTGATTGCCTTTGTTTATCCGAACCTGATAAACCAAAGTATTTCCATGAAAATGAATCACCCAGTTTCTCTTTCAGGATTATTTCCTTCTCTGGTTCTGAAGACCACCCCAAACTCCAGCCTGAACTTCTTGCTCTTGGCAAGTCTTTGCTCAGAGCTTAGTCAGGCAATGTCACCAGCCCCTGTTACCAGCCCTTGCTGCTGCTCTTACTGCTTAAGATTTAATTTAAAGCATTCCTTGCTGACCACACATTTTTCATTAAGACAGAATCTTATCCTCATGCTATCATCCTTTTCTTTATTTCGGTAAATATACTGGTATGTCACTGAAATACAAAAGGCTATTTTATTTGATTACAGATTTGGAGGTTTTTTGCATCTTTGGAAATAGGCCTAACTAGAGAAATGTGGGAAGTCTGCCACTAGACATTCCTGTAATATAGTTACCAAAAAATACATGGAAAGGCGGAATAGAAATTTAATTTCTCTCCTGGAATATGAAAAATACAGAGTAGCAAATCAGTTCTTTCAGGTTTGAAAGATTATTGTGCTTCCATTCGTCTAAAAGAGGTAAGGGATGGTACTTGATTTTATAGTTTTTAAGCTTCAGCAAAAGTTTTCCAGATGAGAACTCTAATTCTGGATTTGAGCTATTATAGTTAGGTTTGAACATATTGGTGGCAGAAGTTACCCTGAGGTTTCACCCAATAATATAAATTTTATTTCATTCCAATGACCACTGTATCAGCTGCTGCTAACACAAGGAAGAGAAAATTTAGAGATGTTGATTTATGCAACTGCTGATTATGCAATATTGGATAACAAAAAATAATTACAGATAATGCAACAGTTTGTGTTTTTATAGAATGGAAAACAAAAACAGTAAAGCTGAATTAATTTCTACAATATTCCAAAAGAGCAGTAGCTTCTAAAAGAAAAGTGAAGAGGAAAATAAGTAGTTTTGTGGGAACATGTTATTTTCACCTTAATTGTCTACCAAAACCAGATTGAGCATCTTTAGAGAACCATTAGCATATTTTCCACTCTATTTTTATCTGGAAAACCCTGTTACTCTCCAGGCTCAGACTTAAGTGTTTTGCTTTTGAATAATTTCATAGTTGTGGTAGGTTACTCCAGTGGCATGGCCCACTTGCTTTAATCACTATACTAGATTCCAGATTGGTAAGAAATAATTTTATTCTGTAATTCTAGTATTCTTTATTTGCTGAGATCTGTAGTATTGTGCACGTGGAAAAAATGCAAGATATCTTGAGCAAGAATGATTAAAAATAGTTCCATATTTTAAAGTATTACAAATATCAACAAAGTTTTCTACTTGAGCTCCCCAATAAGTTTATTTAGGAGTGCCTTTTGCTAGGTTATTTTAGCTAAAGAAAATATATTATTAAAATTGATGTTGGCCTCTAAAATATATAATTTGTTTGATAGAATATGGTACTTTATTTGAGTAAATACCTGTTGATATATCCATTATTTAAATGGTACAAAATATAGGTTTATTTATCAACAACAACAAAACTGCTTGATTTTTTGCACCAGACTTGGAAAACAACTTAAAAATGCTGATTATCCTAGAGCTACTTTTTTTGACACCCTGAAAGCTCTCATTTCATTATCACAACCTGCCATTGCTTTGTAGATTCGTAGGTGAAAAGATGAAAATTGTTACAAGTGAATCTTCCCATATCCTAATTTAAAAATAACTATCAAATATACGCACTACCAAAAGAAAAACAATAAATTTAATCAGGGTCTCTTTCTGGCCTGCCCAGATTCTGCTGACTACAAAAAAAAACAACCCAGTATCCATTCAGGAACAGGCTCAATCTTGCTGGTATTTTGTTGCATTTTGCCTGAAACAACATGAAAGCAATAGAATGGGTGAGAGAAACTTGTACAAAAAGCAGCTCAAACTCCTTTGACTGCACTAGGTGAGGCTGTATTGAGCCCCAAAGCTGTGGGTGGAGTTCAGGCTGTTGAACCAAAAATATTTCAGGCTAAACTTTCCAAAAGTATGGATTACATTTTTCTGTGCTTGTGCTTGGAGTTTGGAGTTTGCTATGTATTGGTGTCATTAATACCGATACTTTATTAGAAATTAATTTTATATATATAAAATACTGATATTAAATCTGTCATAAGACAGGTGAATCAACCAAAATCATACAGCCAGCTAAACTCTGATGCTAAAATGACGTGGCTGGGCTGCCTTGCTTATGTGTCCCTCAAGGCAGTCAATTGAATTTTCTAAACAATCCACCCTCCACTATACCCATTTGCCCCATCACAAATGAATGGATAGAGAATTATGTCACATCTTCTTTTACTGACAGACTTTGTCATTGAGACCCTTTCTACTTTCCTACTGATGTATGTACTGTGCATACATACAATGTAATGCTGGAAACATGTACATAAAAGCTATCACATTTAGATTAATTAACAGCTAATTAACAGCCCTTCTGGCCTTTTCAGAAGAACATGCTAAATTCAAGAAATTATTTGAATAGATAATTATGAATGCTATTTTAAAATAATGAGTGAAAGCATCTACAAGATTTTTACCTTGACAAAAATGTGACTGCTAAAATTGCCACTGACTAATACATAGTTGGGAGGAACAAACAGCATTTAGAAAGAAAAAAGTGTAGTCCCATTGTCCATAAAAGCTCATTAGAAAGAAGAAAGAAATTTTGAGGCTCTCCAAATACAGGATTATGAAATGGAAGAGAGAAAAAAATAATTTCTTGGAAATATTTTTTAGTGGATGAAAATATGCAACATCCAATGTCATTTTCCAGGCACTGGACTTTGCACCATGCTGGCACTGATTGTCTCACCACAATGCAGATTGTAAGACTGGGGACTAAATAGTCACTGTCATGCACAATTCAATGTTATAACACTTTAGATTTGATTTCTACAGCGGCCTTGAAAACGTTGCTACTGACAAAGCTAAATGTATTCTTTCATAGTCTGGCTTTTCAGTCTGCTTTTGTATTCACCCATGCCCATATATCACCACTTTCTGTTTATACTAGAAGGTTACACTAACATCCTTAATCTAACAGTATTTGAAGCAAACCATTTATGAAAATGAATGGTTTGCATACATAGGATGCAGATGTCTGAAATACCCAGAGGGTGGTCAAAATACAGTGTTATTATATCCACCACAAAGGTATTAATCAGTTCCATGCTTTTGTTGCTTTTTAACAAAAGCCAGAGGCGATTGCAGCTGCAGAGTTGCTCAGTCTTGAGATGACCTCTAGGGGTCACCTGATACTTTCTCTTATAATGCACAGAGTTTTATTTAATTATTTCTAAACAACCCCAAAGAAATTAAGACTTCTTGAATGTTTTTTCCCTTTAAGCTAGTAATGACACACTCTTGTTTGTATATGTACTCCTATTTGTTCAAATCTTATACAGTCTTTCCTAATATGCAACCTAAATTTTCCCCTCTGCATGTTAAATGAGTTCCTCAATCTTCTTTGATTAATCAAAAATATGGCCTACTTTATGACATGCCTTTAATTATTCGTAGACAGTTCTTGTTATGTCATTTTCCTCTGGATGGCAACTGCTTAGCTGTATAATTCCACACAGATCTTGTTTTCCAAACACCTCTGTTCAGCTCCAGTCTACTCAGCTTGCTTGGCCAGAGCACATCCTTTTAAATACTGTGTCCCTCGACAATTCTCTGATCTTTAATCACTGTCAAGTACTGCATTGCCATCCTGCTCAGTGTTTGCATTGTGCTTTTCCAGAGTGAATGAAAAATAACACCTGAGCCTGAAGGGAACCCTACAAGCAAGGAGGAGGAAGAGGCCAATTTAAGGGGGAAATTAAGAGTGATGTTAAGAGGGGCAGCAGCCATCAGAGCCCTGAAATTCCCTCCTGAGGCTTACCCAGGTCAGTCAGGTGTGACCACAGAACAGCAGGAGCTGCTGCTGTTCTGGTGAGCCCAGGAGGAGTGAGTGTTATCACCCTTCCTGCATACAAGTGTTCCTGGGATGGGAGACAGCTTCCTTAGATCCTCCCCCTGGCCACAAATTGTCTGGCAGTCTGACATTCCAGTATCTTCATACAGAAAAATAACACATTTCTCTCTTTTGTAGCCATGTGAAATATTAATATAGGATGAATTTATATTTGATCCTGGGGAGAGAACTAAAGGTCATTGTACCTTTGCTTTGCATTTTTTATGTAGCAATACCTTCTGGCCATAGAAGATAGGAATTTTCTGAATCATTTATGTGGTTTTGTCTTTGATTAATGCCTAAAGTTTTAATTTTTTTTTTCTTAAAATAATAAATGTAAAGATTTTTCATTCAGTGAATATTTTATAATGTTGAAAGGCCTTTTAATTGGATTCATGTAAAGAAACTGAAATCTGGAAATATTTAATGGAGAAAGTATTCTTAAAATGTTTTCAGAACACAGTCTGGATGTATAATATGTCCATATTTATGGTCATAGGCATTTGTTTTCAATTCTTAGGCAAAAACAAAATAGTAGCATAGTTGTTGAGACTATTCCATTCATTTTCATGTGGGACCAGTACTCATAGACACATTTTATAATAGTTTATAGTCTACTGATTCCTCTGATTCACCATGGTATTTGTTCAGAAGGAATCTTGTTCTGTAATAAAAGACTTTAATGGATTTTTTTTCTTCTTCTTCTGGGAAAACACAGAAATCTTACTTATAGATCCTGTGAGAAAGTCATTGCTTTAGAAAGACAGTCAAGAATTATTTATTTTTTTTTTCAAAGAAGTTCTTAATATCGAATATTTCATTTTGTTTTACTTATTCAAAACACAACATTTGAGGAAGAATTAATTGACTAGACTTCCAAATGAAAATTCAGTGGTTTTAATGGACCATGTTAATTATGAAGAAACTACAGCTATCAATAAAGTAAGCCACCTAGTAAAGATACTGTGTACCTTTCAATTCTCTCCCAACTTTTTTTCTCTCTCTAACTCTCTGGGAAGCATTTATTCCTCCCTCTCTGACTTCCAAGCTTTAAAAATAGTACATTTTCAGGAAAAATAATAGAACAAAACTACTTCTATGATTTTATACTTTCCTTTTCTACATAAAAACCACCAAGTGGCTGAGCCAGGCATGTCCCTACTTCACTTCAATATCCCATTATTGTTTCCCTTCTCCCATTAAGTACATGCACATTAACATTCACATACATCCCCTTCATGGTTAATTATCTGATTACTAGGAAACAAATATTCTGTCCTATAATGCTGAGGTATTATTCTACTTTATACATTTCTTAATCAGGATTAAGAGCAGATTTCCACTCTTTTTAATTGCTTTGCTTTCTGATCACACATTAGATATCTGTTCACTCAACTCTTTATTTTCTTTCCTAGTTAGTCAAAGGTAGAATAACCATGGTGGTCACAAGAATATAATGGATCAATGTACTTTTCCTAGATTTCTCTGTTTCTTTCCATCAACCTACCTGAAACCAGACTATACTTTATATTCATATCAATATTCCATATGGAAAATTAAAGAAAGATATTTCAAACTAGAGTCTACAGTTTCCTAGAAATTATTTTTACATCTTTTTTGTTGTTGTTTCAATTCAGGTTTCAATGTGGTTCTTTTAGGGAAATTGGAAAAAGAACTTGAGCATGAAGTACAGCATGAAGCCTGTACTATCTCAGGGACTCCTTTGTGCTGCCTTTTGCTCTTAGAGAAACTGACTTTACAGATATTCTGTGTTTATAAGCACATTCCATGTTTACAAACACCACCAGCATCCGGTAATTGACCAGATCATTTCTTGACATTTGCATTCAAAGGCAGGTTAAAGGGGATTTGTAGTTACTCCATGCCTTTGGCACCCAGATATTTGTTAGCAAGCACCAGGTCCTGCAGAGACTCCAATGGTTCCAGAAGATAGCTCCAGTTATCTCTTTGGGTCCTACAAAAACTCCATGCTCACACAACTTTATTTGGAACTTGCTCTTTCCAAAAGGGACTGTACAGTCCAAATTTATCAGCTTCTTTAGAAATTCTCTCCAACACTGGACAATTTTAAGAATAAAAATCAAAATCAATTATGAATTATTTTGAAACATGGGCATTTCAGTTTCTTATTCTAAGTCTGGAATTAAAAGAAATGTAAAAGACAACTCTAGTTGTAGTATGGTAGCTACATTTCTATTGGGTCCTTAACTTTTTTCCTAGAATATTTCAGCTTCAAAAGTGTTTGTCCTATACAGCAAAATCCTATCATCTGAGTGCTGACCCAGAGCTGAAAATAAAGCCTGCTTGCAGGACTGGCTTAAATTCCCCATGTGATTTCCTGCTTAAAACATCATTCTGTGAAACTTTCTATGACAACTTCCTTTTTTCTTCCTTACTTTGAACTTCACTCCCTGCCTCTTACCTGAGCCAACACAGCTGTTCCATCCACCTCCAGTTAGTGTATTCCCTTTGTCCTGATCTGGTACAGCCCTGGTGCAAGTGTAACAGTCTCTGTCGAGTTATATATCATGGGCATTATGTAAGCAGATTTTACCAAATGCAGAGAATTTCTCTATGTGCTGGACCTCCAGGACTGTGCACAGACCCAGACTTCTGTGATTCTTGTTTGCAGCTCTTCCCTCTCCATGTCTCCATTCTCACCTGTATGTTCCCAGCTACAGGGCCCTATATACACCAGCTATAGGGGGGCTTTGACAAGTATAATTTACTAGTAAAATTCTCAAATATGCTTTGTTTATCTCTTAGATTCACATCATGATTATGCTTTCTCAGTAAACATACATAAACAATTAATGTACTCAGTATCTTAATATTATTATGTTTGTGTGTACTTCTAATAACCAATGGTATAAAGTCAATCTGCTTGGTCGCTATTCAAGAAATTCAAAATCAACATGGGTCTGAAAAAAACCTGGCTAAGTAGTTAGTCTGGCTAAGTATTTTCAATCATTTTATCTTGCTTTTCAATGAAGATTACTTCTCTACTTGAAACATGATTTATTTTTTTCTTGCTTCAACTCTCTAGACCCCTTGATAGACTACAAATCACTAAGAGTGTGGATATCAGTAAAGCAGTTCCAATTAGCAAATAATTATCTCTAAGAAAAAAGAATCAAGTTATTATAACACAGATCTTTGCAGCACTGGTGTAAAAAAAAGTTAGCACAAACCTTTGGAGAAATTATTTGAAGAATCAGGATATAGTACTTTTACATTTTACTAAGAAGAGGCTGTTTCACATTATTTTCAGAAATAAATTTCATTGCTAAAGGACATTGATTTTCTATGACTTCCAGTATGGAGCTAATTAAGTGTTTATTAACAATTAATTTTAAGCAGAAAACAGATTTCCTCCCTGCATTTCAACAGATTTCACTTTCTGTGAAAATATATCTAGCATTTTTTTGTCAGTAGGAAAAATAACTTTTAGGAGCCATTTTGTTAAAAATCTAGTTCTGTTTTGACTTTTTCATCAATGTGCAGTGTGGTGATGCTCATGGATTAAGCCTGGGAAATCTTGGATGTAACTCTATGCTTGTGGTAAGGGGATTCTTTATTTAAAATGGTCTTTTATGCTATAGGTTAGAGTGATCCTTTCCCAGAAATAATCCAACCCTCCCATTTCTGCAATCTCATTAGAAGAAATTTCTGCAACTTTGGTGTGGAGGTGACTCAGGTCTAGAATCTATGGAATGTTGGTGCCCACAGGTGATTTCCATAATAATGAGGAATTCCCCAGTGTACCTATTTTAAGGCATATCTGGATACCAGATGAGTATAAGAAAGCAGATGCTGTTCTAGCCATTCTCTGGGAATGGAGACTTGCTGGTTATAGTGCCCTACTGGTCATATAAATTCCATGCAGACAATGACAATAGTGGTAGTCCTTTGCCATGAGGCTGGTTAGCCAGTCGAGCTCCTCATCTGACATTGCTGGAGGCACCTGAGCTGAGCCACTGCTGCTCAGCCTGAGCCACTCCCAGGGCAGGAGAATCACATGTTGTCTACTGTTCTCCACCTAGGAGTTCCCCCCTAGCATCACATCAGCTAAGAGAACCAGGTCCACAAATCAGCCACAATGGATGAATCTTGCAGGAATGTGTAATGGTAGCCAAAAATATTATGAAGCCTTTCACAAAACAAAACAAAACAACAACAACAAAAAAAAATAAAAGACACGATTGTCCCATTGTTGTAAAGGAGAAAGCAAGCGACCTAGTTTCTTTCAACAAGAATCATGGCCACCATAGCAGCTCCTCCTAGTGATCCACAGATCTACAGATAAATGAAGTGTTGGGCCAGGCTTTGATCGCTGTGATCAGCACATCAGCATACTTTGCTAATCAGTTCAAGGAAAATCTCAGGGAACTTCCAAGAAAAGAAAATTATGTTTGTTGTCAAATCCACTCATATAATCACTGACAAAATTTGGCCTCAACATATACATCTAAGATTTTGAAGCTTAAAAAATATTTGCTAAAACTCATTAAATGGATCCCTCTCTCTTCTATCTAGATCCCCATTACTAAAATAAATTCTTACTCTGCCTTCATGAAAAGAGTCATCACACTTGTTGAAACATAGAATGGCCCACATGGCCCTCCAGCCACGACTGCAGTCTGTCCACAGTCTCTGTTTGTTCCTGTCTACAAGAGAGGCATTTTCTTCTCCCTTTATAGTAACAAATCTCCCTTACAGAACAGACAGAGGTATCCCAATGTATATTCCTGCTATGACAGAGGTCCCTCAATTAATTTATTTTTATCTTTACTTATCTGGCCCTGTCAGGATGCCAAGTAGCCAACCTTCTCTTCAGCCCCATCACAGGAGCAGGGTGGAGTACACCAGGTACTGTGTCTGGGCTGATGGCAGTGTGCAGGTGCAGACCTGGCTCGCCCAGCACCGACTCAGCCATGGCACCTGCTCACCTGTAGCTGGTCAGACCTTAGAGGGACTGCTGCTGGCTGGAAAGGAATCCAGGCAAAAAGAAGGTCAGAGTGGCTGAATGGGAGATGTACCTAGTGGTGAAATCATGCAGATCTTCCCTGTCAAATCATTACAGGATCCAGGTTCATGTTCACCTCTTCACCAGCTCCCAAATGTCTAAAAAAGCCCTTTCTTCCACCATCTTGCTAGAAACCTTCATCCTTTCCTAGGACTTGCTAGGTGTTACACACTTATTTCCTTCATGGAGAGCTGCTATAGCCTGGAATATGTTACAATCAATAGAAGTAATGAAGTTTATGGCAGGTATGGAAAACGGCTGGCACATCCACTATGCTCTGCCATCATCAGATTGGCCTCATGCTGACAGCCTTAACTGGTTCCTCCTCTGGCTTAGCAATTCCATTTAATTACTGCTTCTAACTCAGACAGTTGTTAATGGATCACATCTCACCTATTCTAAAGATCTGATTTCAGTTTAAAAATGCAGATCACAAAATCCAGGACAAAGCAAGTTGGGACTGTGCTAAAAGTCTTGTTAGTTGCAGGGATAGAGATGTGGAGACACAAGGTATTGGAAAAGTATAGACAAATCTGTAAACGTCATTCAACATTTTAAGGAAATGCTGCCAAAGCATCTGCTTTGAAAAGATCTGTTCATGTCAGAACAAAAGTGACACTGACAATTTAGATGTTAAAATTTAAACTGCATTGACGTGTTTTGAAAAGATGAAAAAGAAGTGTTTTGAAATGGACATTTATCATATTTACAGACTCAGTTTTTGGAATTCTGTTCAGGAAATGTTGCAAAATGTTTATGTTTTCTCCTGATTCAGGATGAAACGAAACTTTTGTGTTCTGTTCAGTCCTTCTCCAGATGGGCTACATCAAATCTATATAAACACCAGACTGTGTCTATAAGATTTTATTGAAACAATGGAGCTCTGCAAAGAAGCAGAGAGTATTCACTTAAAATCAAAATAATTTTCCAAATCTCATTCTAAAATGTGCTTTCAAGCTAATGCTTTGAGTTCCCCAACATTATTTTGGCAGGATAATTAGCTGAAATCAGTTACGATACAGAAAACTGTATCTCTAGGAGCTTTCATTACTACTTTAAGCATTCCTTTCAACTCTTAAATAATCAGCAGTTGATCTTCGTGATTCATAGGCAAACACTGCTGCCTTTACTCACACATGTACCAGTGCATTCAAAGTCAGCACTATCTTGTGGTTGACTCAGTCCAGCAAACCTGCTACACGTTGCTGAGCTCGTGGCTATGTGCATGTTATTAGCACTCTCGGTAACCAAGAGAACCATTCGCGAGTAAGATCATTTACTCCTTGAGACTTGCTTTTGAAAAAATGCAGCTTAGCGCTAGTTTGAGACCTAATTGATGCTCTGAGGGACATACCCTCAGAACCTCAAATACTATTTATTTTGGTTCTCAAAGCCATCTCTGCTTGAAGCTCCATGTAAGCACATGCAGTTAAACATGCCAGATGAAAGGGCTTGTGAATTAGGTTTCTACATTTAATCAGTGTGAGGTCTGAGAAGTCTGACTATGAACTTGCACACCTGGAAAGTTTGCCTTGCTGGTGTGCTGGATCTGCAGCTACTACATCATCCATCCATGCTCTTCCTCTTGCAGAGGCTGAAAATGATACTGAATTTCAGCACTGTGACTTGTCTGTGTAAAGCTGTGCAGCCCAGAGATAAACACTTAGTTTTTCTTCCAATTCTTTATTAAGAATTTTATTTCACAGAAGACAGAAAGCCTCCAAAGGCAAAACTGGGGCCTGAAGCACCTGCCTGGCTGATGTCTTGGATAGATCTGCCGGGAGTGGGCTGGAGAAGGAAATGCAGCAGGCGTTACTAACCACATCCTCCCCATCACTTCACCTGCTGTAACTGAGTAAAATTGTTTGACCTGGTAAAATGTTTCTTCCAGACTCCACCGGCTGAGCTTGTCAGATAATGTGCTCAGCCATCAAGTGTGTAACTTCCTCAGGGAAGCAGAGTAAGAGATAAGAGACGCCATGGGAGACTGAAAGTGCAACTCTGTCCTCTGACATTTTGTAAAGTTAAATTATAGGGGCATTATCTTTTGTGTTTTATTTCATTTATTAGGCGGCGCGGGTGCTGCTTAATGGGGATGCAGTCACCGAAGTAAGCAATCCCGTGGGATGCTTATTTGTTCATATTAACGCAGGAATTCGAGCTCGGATGAGATTTATTTAGACACTCGTGTTAAAAAAAAAAAAAAAAAAAGGAAAAAAATTTAAAAAAAAGAAGTGGCTCTGCCGAGGGAGCAAGGGAAGGCGTTCGCCAGCCGGCGGCGGGGACGGAGTTCGGCCGGCGGCTCCCCGGGCGGCGGGAGCGCGGGGCCCGCAGATGGATATCCATAGTAACGCGGGCCGGGGGCGGCGCCGCGGCAGCGCCCGCCCGCCGCAGCCGGGACCGCACCGAGCCGCGGTGAGCGCGCCGCGCGCCCCCGCCCGCTCCGCCCCGCCCCCGCGGCGCGCGCGGCCCCGCGGAAGGCGGGGGGGGCTGGGGGCCGGCGGGGGCGCGCGCGGCGGCGGCGGCCGGACGGGGAGGGCGGCGGGGGCTCCGGTGTGCGCGGCTCCGCGGCGCTCTCCCTGCCTGACTCACCCGGGGCGCGGGGAAGATGCTCAGCGCGGAGGGGTAGCGGCTGCGGAGCAGACGTCGGGGCCCCCCTCGCTCCCCTCCCTCCCCGCCCCCGCCGGGCTCGGCAGCGCAGCCGGCCGCCGCCGCCGCTCCTAGGTGAGACCGGGGGCCGGGGGAGGTGCCGGGCGAGCACGGGGGGCCGGGCGCGGGGCCACCGGGCGCCGCCCCCGCCCCGCCGCCAGCCCGCAGCGGGTGTCGCCCCCCGCGGCCCCGGGCGCGGACCCCGGGGACGGGCGGGCGGGAGCCGGCGGCGCCTGCGGCTGCTGCGTTCGCAGGATTATGTCAGCCCGCGCCTCGCCGGTGCCGCGGGGCGGGCGGGGGCCGGCGGGGAGGCGGCCGCGGGGCAGCGGCGGGGCGCTCGGACTTGGAGCCGCCCGACGGGGCCGGTGAGTTCTCACCGGGCCGGCCTGGCCGGGAACACCCCGGTGGGAAGAGCGGTGCCGGGCAGCCCCGCCCGGCCCGGTGAGCTCCTCCGAGCCGTCCGGAGCGGTGATGGATCCCGGGGCGGTGGCACCCACTCGTGTGCCGCACGGGAGAGCGGCGGCGCGGCGCGCACCGCCCGCAGCAGCGGCTCTCGGAGCGGGGCCGTGTCCGGGTCTGGTAACTTGGCCGTGCTGTGCCCTGGTCCGAAACTTGCTAAGCGAGGTCTCGCCTTCACGGTACCACTGGTGGTTCGCTCGGTATTTCAGGAACGCTGGTTGGGTGAAGTGTTACGGTTGTGGGGGGGGAAAAAAAAAAAAGCATGAAAAGCAGAAGTGTGTAAAGATCAGAATGATGGTTTATGCTCTTATGTTTCCCTATCTCAGAAAAGGCTCACGTTTAGAAAATGCGTAGTAACGAATAGGTACTGTATGGCTTGGCAAGAAAACAGTATTGGTGTTGGGAGACAAACGGTATCTGAGAATTTAATTTGGAATTTAGTTTGCTGCACACGTGCAGTAACAATTTTCCTGAGCATTTTTATCATGTGGAGTGATGCATGTTGCCATGTGCCTCGCAAAATTCCTTTAGCTGTGCGAGCAGTGGCAATGTGTGCCAACATGCACAAAATCAAGGTGTACTCCGTAGCGTTGTTAGGAGCAGCGGTGCTAATGAGGAATGCTACAGGGTCCATCTCTGACAGAACGTATCTTACGGCTCCTTAAAGAACGTTCTAACTTGTTCCTTTAACGACGCACAAAATACTGTTAGACCCTGGCACGATGGATAGTAACTTGCCATTTGAATGCACTTTAAGGACCAGTTTGTGTCCTCTTCTGTAAACACCATCATCTAAAATATAGTCACCTGCTAGAAAAAAAACCTCAGTGGAAGGTTGTTGGTATGATTTTTTTCTCCTCTATAAATGTGATCACAAATTGTTAGCCACTCGTGTGAATTTGATACTTGTTTGCTCAGTACAAAGCCTTGATCCTGTGGTGTATCATTAGGATAGCGAATTAAAGCTCCATTCTGATAGCATTCTAAAAATTTCAGTGGTGCTCTGAAAAAAGTGAAGAGTAAGTGATTTTAGCAGAAAATTTTGGTCTTTTGGCAGTTGCTCATTAAGAGATATGTTCTTTTTGATGCGTGATTATAACGCATACACGCTGCAGTTGTGCTGTTGCTCCCACACCCTCTCAACTTTACACACCTGAGAAGTTCTATTTCAAGAATTTGTGCAAATGGTTGACAGATGAGAACTGGAGAAGCTCTCTGATGTATTTGAAATAAGCTCTGCTTTCTGTACTATTGGTGAGCTCCTTTATTTATTTTTTTTTTCCCAGAGAAAGGAGATGTGAGAGTCAGGAAGAGATAAATTTATCCAGTAAGAAGGCAAATTAGAACGTACTATACATATTCATTTTACTTAGGAGGCATCGAAATGCAGTACCCCAAAATTAATTCAGAAAGCTGATGGTCTGCTGATTTTCCTCTTAGTGTTTTTCTTGGATGGGGGGGAGGGAAGAATGACACCTCTAACTGGAAGCAGGCACTTGGAGTTAAAAAGGGAGGGTAGAGGATGTGGAAACTGGGAACAGAACTGGCAATGAAGCTGCCATCAGAGGTGGCTGCACTGAAGTAAGAGCGTAAACCAAATTTGCTCTAGGTAAAAGTTTTGCTGCTGGGGAACTTAGGAGGGAGCTATGACCTGGGTCAGTCATGATTTCATTTACAGTCCAGGAACAAGACACTTTAGTGTCGAAGGAATCAGAATTCCATGTCAGAAACATTAATTTTAATTTGTTTCCATCAGTCAGGAGGATGCAGGTTTTGCTTTGTTTTAACATTAAACACTTGGCATTTTGGTGAGGGATCTTTGTATTTATTTGTTACATGTTAGTGGTAGTCATAGTGAATAATATTCTTCACAAATAGTAAACTCCCACCTTGCTTTGGGCAGACTGAGAAATTGTCAAGTTTTGGACTTAAGCTCTTTTGGGTCTTGGTCCTGAGACCTGCTCTGCATGCAGACTGCAAGTTAAAGCAGAGATGAGAGTGAATGGCACCATTCTGGGTCCAAGATTATTCATTTGCCAAATACCAATCATGGCCAGATTTTTTTCTGATGATCCTATTATCATAATGCTTTGCTTATTAAATGTTGAAAATTTATATTAGTCTTCCAAAATCAACACTCGTTGTGATGAACTGGCCAGTTTTTGCTCTGAGAGATGTAATTTGGTATTGTTTGTACATTAGGGAACATATTGGCTTATACTAGTTCACATTTTGAATGTTGTCTTCACAGCTCTACGAGCTGCAAGCTTATTTTTAAGAAATCACAGTCAAATTCTGGAGAATAACACCTTCAGAAAATTGTACCGTACTGGCAGTCTTTACGATCCAATGCAATTTTTCTCTTTGTGTAGGCAATAACAGAGGGCTGCTTGTACTTTGTCTTTTAGTCCATGTGCCAACTATGCCAGCTTGTCTACAAGACAGTAGTCATGGTTCCAAGTATCAAAGGGTTATGCTTCAGATAAATATGGTTTTGACAAGGTAATTAAGCTAGGAAAGGTGCCTCATTGTCTTCATTTGCTTGCTGTCTCTATCCATAGTCTTCCTGTATCTTTTTGCCTTTGATGAGAAAAAATTCAAAAGGTGGTAAGTTCGTTACAGAGTTTCAGCATGTTAGGCTGAGGATTTTGGGCACTGCAGTTCAAAGATGCAGGTCTTCACATACCTTAATCTCAACTGCTTAGCTCTATAATAGAGTATCAGTCTGCACCTATGTTTGAATTGCTCTTGGAGATTGTCTTGGCTTACGGGTTACATGTAAACACAGTGGGGCATTTTTGGGTCAGTTTCAGTGGTCATATTGCTTTTGATGTGGACTTGCATACTGCCTAGTACTCTAGGAGAAGAGGAGATCCATGGTGTTGGGTGGAGGTTGCTTTCCTTCTTTTCTATTTACGTACTCTGGAGTAGTAGAATTTTTCTAAAAGTCCTTCAGTCAGGTAGAAAAACATTTGTTCCTCTCTCCAAAGATTCTTCATTTTAAAAAAACCTGCAAATTTGGACTGGATTCACTCTGATAAACTTGAGCATAGTCTTAAAGGATCTTGTTGACATTATCACCCTGCATTGAATTTCTCTGGAGTGTCTCGCAGCATTTCAGATGGCTTCATGTTAGCTGCAGATAGCAATTGTTATCTCTGGCCTAAGGAAGTGATGATACTGGTATTAAACAAACCTTTACCAAAGGAAAATCACCAAGCAGGTAGCCTCTCTTCCTTGATAAAGGAATGGTGATTCTTGGTTGAGAAGTGCTGGTACATCTCCTGGAGATCTCTGTTCTCTGATCACAGAGTCAAAGAGGTTCTTACTGTCATGAAAATGCTCAAGCATAGAGAAAACCTAGGACCATATCCATCCTTCCTCCTTCCTTTTTTATTGCCTACAGCCTCTTGCTGGTGGGTTATTTCTAACTCTGTCGACCGAGGAACATCTTAGAGAGTTTTGCAATGCCTTTCATAAAGGCAAATGATATTTGTTCCCTGCTTGGCCCATCCTTTGGGGTTGGATAGTATCTTTGTGGTTCCTCAAGAGGAATAACAAGAACATAGAGGCTGCAGGGTTAACAGTGTTAACAATCCCAGAATTCATCCCTTTTTTATTAGGACTCAAATCCCAGTATATCTGTGCCCTGAGAACTGAGTTTGGGTTAAAGTCAAATGCCTGAAACACAGCTTGATCAAGAGAAGAGGTAATGAGCAATGACAGGGTATCTGAGGACCTTCTAATATCTCTGGCTGTGCTATCACTTGAGGACACTTGTTCAATGTTAGAAAGCAGTTTTCAGCACTGGAATATACTCACTCTCTGGATGGTTAAGATCGTGCATTTTTTTCCTCTTGTGAATCTTGCCTTGTTTTCAAGGCTTACATGATCCCTTGCTAAAAAACAGTACTTTTCCTTTGGGAAAACCAAATGGAAATTCCAGCTGGTCCAGAACTAAGTAATTGTAACCATCCTGTTTTTTCTAAATGTACCACACATGCTGTAGGCTTATCGGCAGTGCCTGAAATAAGTGTCTGGTGTGGTCTTGGGAAGCTTGAGATGAAAGTTCTTTCTCTCAAGCCTTTGTGTTTGGAGTTTGCTCTTTCTAGAAACGTGAAACTGGGACATGTTAAGGATATGTCTCTTTCTTACTTTTTTCCAGCTTTTCGATGCAGGAAATCCAATGTGATTTATATGGAGTTTGTTACATGTAATTGGTTTGTTCTTCATTCTGTTCTTGTTTCCTGCAGTCATCAAACATTGAGAGAGTCTTTTCTATTGTTTAGAATGTTTTAAGTTCTGAGGCTATAAAAAGGCTAAATTTAATAAAAGCTGCAATAATAGCAGATGAAGTCAACAGGGAGTTCGACAGAAGATTTTAGACCATTGTTTAAATTTTGAAGTTCTTTTTTCCAGAAAGTGCTTCTCTACAGCAGAGAATAAGCATTTCGTTTTGCAGTACATTTAAACATGGTGAAATGTGAAGGTGATAAACACTTGTTTTGCTTGTCCCACTGTAGATTATTGTCTAAACTCTTCAGTTGGTTGACTGATCCTCCTGGTGGAGATTGGAGTCGGACCTTCAGTGTTTGTGGGTATTTGCATGTATGCTGCCTTAGCTGCTTTACTTTGAAGTAAAACTTTTGCAATTGTGAGAATATATGTCTCTTTTACCAGGAGTATACTGAAGATAATTTCTTTCTTCTTCATGTATCTGTTCAATGAAGAACACTACTACTCACAATATCTCTAAGTCTCTCGTACAAGCCACGGGTAAATTGGTGAGCCACAAAAATGTTTGGGTGTAATTATTCCAAATATAGGAAAATGTAAACTCAGTTAAAGGGTTCATCAAGAATTCTGGAAGTTTTACTGTTATATTGTGTGATCATCTCACTGTTCTCAAGCTTCCTTTTATCCCACTGAAACTGATAATAAAGCTCTCAATAATTTTGAAAATAATCATAAAAAATGCATGTAAAAATAATCTGGTAAATTCTTACTGTTTATACAATTTTAGATAATGTCACAGCATAAATAAATATGCTGGTAAATGCCAGTGTGCAAATAGTTAAAACACTTAATTTTTAAGTTAACTGAAAACTGGCTAATTATCTCCTTCAGGATCCCATAATCAAAGAGCTGTTATGCCACTGTTGTGCTTTGTTAATGCTTTTGTTTCCCAGGAATGTTTTCAGATATGGTTCTAAAATCTTAGAAAAGTGTTACTTTGATAATACTGCAGCCACCTGGAAAGTACATTATTAATGAGTGCCCAATTGGTCTGTGAAGCACCTGTGTTATTATTATACGATCAAAATACACAGAACTTCAATTTTCTGTACCAATATTAATAAACCACCACAGAGGTAAGTGGATATTAGAGTGAATAGTCACACAGAAAAATACTTTAGCAAAACCTAAGGGAAGTATTGTATGATTCATTGTATTTTTACTGAAGCTATTATAAACTGGATGTAGGTTATTATTTTTCTTTAAAATCCGAGTGTGGTAGGGACTTGGCTCTAAGCACTAGCAAGAAACAAGAATTCAAGGGGTTTCCAGAGTCTTTTGTGAGTGCTTCTCAATTCCAATCCGTGTTATGCCCAGCTAGGGTATTTCAGAAGCAAAGATTGGCTCTACAGGAAACATATTATAAAAAAAACCTTCAAACTTCATCTTCGTTCAAAAATTCATATAAAAGTGTTATATTTAACAGGTGTTGACAGGTTTAAAAACCTGTTGCACTAACCATTTCCTTATTAATTTAATTAATTAACTATCTATGTCAATTTTTCATACTTGTGCAAAATGACAATCTTTGATATTGTCTCTATACTGCAAAGTTGCACTTCTTTAACCATTAAAATATGAAAAGAACGTGAAATATTACAACCGTCATTTTCTGCTTGAATTCTATTGATCCTAATTTTTGTTGTTGGCAAGAGTATCTTTAACTTGTGTGAAAGGTTAACAGACCATTAGCACAAGGTACAGACTTTGGAATCACCATGTGGTGCTGTGACTTGAGTGCTTCCAAACCACTGCCTTCACTGAGCCGTTTCAGCACCCTGCCAGACAGCTCCTCACTTGTCCTTTAAATACTTTGTGTATGTATCAATCACAGCATAGAAATAGTAAGTTTAATTGTTTTATGTTGTCTGCATCATGTTCCTTTCATAAGCATCGCCCAATAAGTGCAGGATAATCTTTGGGTTTACCTGGATGAAATATGCCCTGTACCTCTGTAGTTCTTGGCCGTGCCCATTCCTTGCTGTTCCCATTTTTGTTGCTTACAGAGCTGTCTGGGGCTAAGCAGCAGCTCTGCAGTGGTGATATGCACGGGGAAGCGTAGGGCAGGGGAAGGAAGCTTCACATACCCTGAGGGTTTGCACTCAGGTTTGAACATGGCTCTCAGCTGGTGAAAGTTGTCATAGCACCATTGATTCTGTTGGCTGCACAGGCTGAAGAGTGTGTCTCAGGTACCTTGTCAGAAGTAATCTTCCTGGATTCCGGGAAGGACAAGCAATAGAGTATGTTCAGTTATCACTGCGGTGAAGAAGCGTTTGGGCTGCTTCTGACGTGCCTTTTGGAAGATAGCAAGAATTTCCCAATTGCTATCACAGTCATGAGAGGCCTGACACTGAGAGAAACCCTGTGGGTCTTGCTAAAGATGCCATCTTTTAACGTGATTTTATTTACTTCTTGATTTGTTTGCATTGACCAGTTAATTAGCTGAAACTTCAAAGAAAATGAAATGTTGAAGAGGAAACTCGATACGTGCTTTTCAAAGGGAAAGGTGCCTTGAGAGGAAGTGTTAGAATAGTTGATATTCACTGTAAATGCTCAGCTGTGGAAATAGGAAATTAACATTAGGTGGTCCTGATCTGGAAAGCTTGGCTGAAGAGTTTAAAGTTTCCCTTTGAAGTATATTTCACTAAATATGCCATGTTCTACTGCATATACAAGCAAGTGATGTTCCTAAGTTGAAAATTTTGTTGAAATCCTTTGACCTTGATATTTAAGGGTAGTACTGCAGGCCTACAGTTCTGCAGTTAAAAGTATTGTTAATGTTCATTAAAAAATATGTGCTGTTTAAAACATAAGCTAGGGAGCAAGTCATAGCCCCCAAAATAGCTAATTTTTTTCCCATTTAAATAGTTGACTGCCTTGAGATTTTAGTTGTTGGGAAGACTACTGTAGTTAACAGAAAATTGGGAGACTTATTTTTTTTTCTAACAGTTTCCTAAATACTTTCACAAGTCAAGCAAAGCTGCTGCTTGCTTCTGCTGACTCTCAGTATGGTGCAGCATCTAATGTGTGTGGTGCCTGAGGACTTGGTGATGCCCCACGGTGGTCAGATCACCTCAGCTGGGGACAGTAGCTTGGTCACACTGGGAAGTGATTCCCCAGCTTCTCACTCTTTGGTGTCTGAGATTGGTAATCTATGCTGGAATCTTTGCAAGAGGAGGATCCTGTTTTATCTGCAGAGCATCGCATAGCATTGGTTTTTTAAAAATGTCTTTCTTGACTTACGGTAGAAAAAATTAGACTTCATGTGAAAACAATTTCTTTTGCAAAAGCAGTTTAGAACAGAAGTACTGTAAAATAAACAATCTGAGTTAGAAACAGTGAATAAACACAAAACAGCAGTCATCTTTCCGTGTTGTTTTTGCATTGATATGCACCCTGCTTTGAGTTATGTAACTTAAGTAATAGGATTGTTCTTTGACCTTCATAATCTCTTTCTATACTGGAGGTACAAATACTCATGTAAAATAAAATTTCTTATTTTCTAACTAATCTTCACTTTTATTTATCCATATGTGATGATGATTTTATACTTTAATGCAAAACTGTTGATTCATGGAAGTAATCCTGTGTTCATGCATTATACAAAAGCTATATCTGGTATTGTTGCTATTGCTAGGGGCTGATGTGTCACATTTTTATAAATCTTGTTTTTAGAATATCTTATTTCAGCCACCACAGCCCAGTTCTAGTTTAAACTCTGTTATGTTGATCCTAATGCAGTGATGACATAACTAAGAGAGTGAAGGGGCTTGTTAAAAACTAATAATATCCCTGAAGTATTACATTAATTTATTAGGAATGTACCAAATCCTTACCAGTCAGATGTTCCTAAAGAGGTTGATTTGAATGTGTAAACTAAGTGGAATTTAGCAGTTTTGGTTTATCTTACTTTTTTCTTTCTACTTCCCCCCCTGTTTTTTTTAGTCAAAGTTTATACTTCGTTATTCACATCTGCCATTTCCGAAAAGCAAATCCTGACCTTTTGTCCTGGTGCCATTGTGCTGCTCCATGGGTGAAGGAGAGGTGGTGCTGCCCTTCCAGAGCTTGTGTGGAGAATCCTCTTGACTGGTGGTCTCCAAGGTGGATCTCACCATTCAGCTTCCTCCTGTTCCTCTCTTCCTGACTTCCTACCTCACCCACTGGTGAGACAAAGCTCTGAATCTCCCTGCCCATGGGAGGAAGCAGGTGGTAGAAACTTACCTCAGTCTTGAGGCATCCTCATATTCTACAGATTCAGGATGAGGATTTGGGCATCACAGTATAACTTCAAGTCACTCTCTGTCATTGCTGTGGTGAACAGAGGGTCTAGTCCAGCAGTATGAGAACTGTCATAACCAAGTTTGGTTTAGAGGTTTTCGTGTTGCTGAATTCACAGATAAAGCAGCTTGAATTTGGCTCAAACTGTAATGGTGTGTGTGAGTGTATAATCAAATTGGAAGGCATTTGCATAATTACTGATCTATCGGAAGCATTAAGAGACCTGTCATGCATTATTATGCTATCAAATGTGATACCCTTTGTAGACTGTGACACATGGAGTGTTTTTGTTTATACTTTTGACATACTACAAAAGATTGTGTGATGCATTCAGAAATTACATTGACATTATAGCAGTCTCTCTCCCTTTTTCCACACAGCAGTTTTTCAGAAAGAGGAATGTCAGTCATGGTTTTCTATAATCTGAAAAGGGATAGAAGTTGAGTTAGTTAATAATCATTAAAAAAAAATTAGATAAAGGGGTTTTTTTCTACTTCTTAAAGCTCTGACAAAGAGGACTTCTTCCTCACTCTACAGTACTCTGTATTTACAGGCTGTGATGGTTGAAAGTTAGGGAACTTGTTAAACTGTAAACAGGAGTAGTTGAAAGCAGCAATTTTAGTGTTTCATGTTTATAGTCTGGAAAACAGTGATGGAACAATGGAATAAAAACTTCAGGTCTTCAGGATTGATTCTGGATACTATATTAATTGGACAGTAATCAAGGTTTAAATTATCGCAGTTTGTGTTTGCATTCTGGTATCTTCTTCCACAGACAAGAATCCAACAGTGATATTCTTGTTTAGATTTTGATCAGGCTGGCTTGAAAGACTGAAATATTGCCTGCTAACGGGGTAGGGTTATTTTATTTTCTGGGATACAAGACTTACTGAGCTACATTTATGAGGATTCTGTAAAGATATTGTTCTCTGTTATACTCCAGATGTGGGTTAGGGAACTTGTGTAATCCAAGGACTCCATATGGAACTTGAGTGCACCCCCCTTAATGTATCAGGGAGATATTTTGATAGTTATATGTGTTTTTCTTAGGTATGTACATTACAGGGACTGTGCAAATCAGAGCAAAGGGCATGTTAGTTTTCACAGAGTGTATCTTGGACATCAACTTGAAAATGCAATGTTCCTGTTATTAAACTGAATATCTAAAATGTACAGAATTGGTGTATTCTGAATTGCATATGTCTCCATAGCATTGAAGTGCTTGGTCAATGAGAACATTCTGGTAGGTGCCACTTGGTAGAAAGCTCTTGTGTCACAAAGTGTGAGTGGCTGAAGGCAGGTAACAACAACAAAGGGGACTTTTAAGAAGGCTGGAGAGACACTCTTCATGAAAGTCATGTCGTTATAGGACAAGGGGGAATGACCTTGAGTTGAAGGAGGGTAAGTGTAGATTAGCTATTAGGGAGAAATTCTTTACTGTGAGGGTGATGAGGTGCTGGAACAGGTTGTCCAGAGAGGTTGTGGACTCCTCCTCGCTGGAGATGTCCAAGACCAGGCTGGATGGGGCTCTGGGTAACCTGATTTAGTGGAAGGTTCCCTGCCCATGGCAATAGGGTTGGAAATAGATGTTCTTGAAGGTTTCTATCAACCCAAAATATTCTCTGATTCGGTCATAGCAAATGTGGCTCATCAGTAGCTCTGTGTTGCCACGAAAGGTGTTGTAGAGTCATCTCTGGTTTTTTTGAGCAGTAAGGAGTGAGAGAGCAGGGTCTCTGAGGCATTGGCTCCACTAAAGCCAATGTTCCTATATGAAATTGCTCCAGTTGCTCTTATTTCAAGCCTTCTGTAGAAGATTAGAAAAGGTTGTGCTAGTCTGCTACAAATAGCTTCAGTATCAGTCCATGACTTTTGATTTTGTTGTAGTAGATTCAAATACTTCTGCTCACTGTAGTGAATCATCTGTCTGAGGCAAGGATGTCTTCTACCAACCAAACCAAGGCTTTTTTGATGATAGGGTTGATTGCTCCTCCAAAGTATAACAAATCCCACTGGAAAGCAGGAATACTCTCACCAGGAGCACTTCTTCCATGATGAAAGTGGAAATGTTTTTCTGGATGAAGCAGATAAGAAATTGAGTGATGCTCATTTCATGCACTTTTATCCAAACTACTGACCTCCTCTTAAGTAGTCCTGAATTTCTGTCAGCTCAGTAATAGCCCTGGACTTTCATGTGTCTGTTTAGGATAACACTATGTGTGTGATTATTACACAGTTACGTTTTTGAGCGATTTATTCCCTGTGTTTGCTCTGCTGCCTGAACCATACCTATCCTAGGAGTTGATTGCAGTATTTATCAAAGCTATGGAGCCCCCATTGGAGCCATCTGTAGGCAGTGGTTGTGCCATCTGTCACTAAAGACTGTGTTCCAGAGGGAGAGACAGTATGCACAGTCTTCGTCATGCAAAGCCTGTAGGGTACCGTCTCTGATGTTTGCTTTATCCTTCTAAAATGTATAAGTTCCAGTGTTACACTAACTTCTAAAATCTTTATTGCAAGAGGGCTTTTGAATACAGCAGTAGCTGATACTTCATCCTTGCCCGATCTGTATGCATTATGCATTTTACTGAACTCCACACATTCCTCTGAGAGGTGAACTATGATCCCCAGTTGTTAAAGACTGCAAGAGTAGTAAAAAATGGGCAACACCAAGCTGCAAAAAATTTCCAATTAGTATATAAAGCTCAGAGATAATGGAAAGAGCCACAAAAACTAAGGTGCCTTTGGGTGCAAGCATACAATTTTCTGAATATTTTTGCCATGAATTATCAAGGATTGCAGCAGCAGCAGATGTTCGAGGCAGCATGATATAGATTGTGTATACCTTTGTGCTGTGATTAACTGAGCCAATATCCTTGCATGCTACGAGATAGGTGACTTCAAAAAGTTTCAAGAGAACATTAACAGAATATTTCAGGAATGCTTTCCCTATAGATGTTGCTACCAAGAGCAGCATTCAAAATTTTTAGTTTTGTGTTTGGTGATCTTCTTATTTGTGAGTAGCAGTAATGGCATGTGATTAGACACCAAATTTTAAGTGAAATTTGCATATTCTTATGATGTATCTCATGTTATATCTGGGGGCAGTGTGATGTCCTAGACAGTATTGGATGTGAGAACCTACTAATGAAAACCCTAGGCCTTCCTGACAGAAGTTTTCATGATTTTGTATTTTCTCTATTGCACAAGCTTAATTGCATCCCTTGTCATAGGGAAGGATATGCCTTCAAACTTAGTGCTCGTGGGGCCATGAATCCTTGTGCTGCCTCTTTCAACTCTCAGTAAAGCATGGACCAGACTCATGCTGGTAACCACAGAGTTCAGAGGCTGCTGTCATATTTGCACACTGCCCAACTCTGTAGCTCATCCACACAAGTAGGACTCCTGAGCTACTCTTATTTGTTTTTGTCCACACAGTGTCAGCAATCTGTCAGAAACAGGCATGAAATAGAAAGCAACTAAATAGTGGGGCTTTTAGTACTCTTGTTTTTTAAAATGCAACACAAGGAACATTTTGTACGAATGACAGCACTTTAAAAAGAGATACTGCATCAGTAAGAGGCAATACTATGCACTGCTATGTTAAATGGGAGAGGAACTGATTTAGCATAAGCAGATGAACTTTAAACAAGTCCTGTGATACCTATTCCTATTCTGCTACAGATCAGATGTAGCATTAAGGGCCTGTCATGACTTAAATGTGTTATGGTTGTGTACTTATGTATGTATTAAAATGTTCAAAAAAATACATAGCAAGAACATTATATTGTCAGTGAGAGGTTATGCATGTTTAATCTAGACCGAGCTTCTGAAAATACTCATGAAATGTGGATGATCAAACATTTTATTTAAATATTGAATTTGGGGGCATTTGAGTGGATTATTCTTTGTTCTTTATGGATGCTCTCTCAACATGAAACGAAGAGAATATATAAATATATATATTTCCTTTTTTATGTGGTTTTTTTTTGCGGCATAGCAAGGACTTGCTTCGTTGCTAGGTAACAAGGTATTGCTTTATTTGCAGGAGTGAGTTGATAGTGGAGCCAATGATTTATCTGAAATGTATTAGTATATACTGGAGCAGTAATAATGGTTATTGAAATTGCTTATTTTTATGTGCTCCATGCCATGGAAAAAATATATAATCAATTAATTAGAATATTTCCTTCTACTGTGTAGAATAAATGCTTAATTACTAAGAATGTCCAGTTATTTAGTAAAGTACCCGAATCTGTATCATTTATTTAATGTCTTAAAATGGGTTCTTTCAAATACAAAACAAGTAGTAAAGTGGTACCAAAATAAGAGGATTTATAAGGTGTAGCTATAATTGGCCATTCATAGTTTTTTTGGCCTTTCACAGACTGGCTTGCTTTTTCAGCAGCAATACATTTTCCTCCAGGGATCAAGGCCAAAGCTGCCAGTCAGCAGGGAGAAGCTGGCTCATTTCCTGTGGCAGGCTGCCATCTCACTTCTGCCTCCAAGAAGACCAGCAGGTGGTCTCCAGGCCACTCCACTGCCTCCTCTCTCACACCAGTCTGGAAATTCAGAATGGTCACAGTTGCCTTCAGGGTAAATGCTAATGCCACCTGCTGCCACTGCTGGCACAGTGTCTGACTAGGTGGTGCTGGATGCTGTGTCCATGGCCAAAATGTCACTGCTGTTCATCTTGCTCAGTTTTGCTGCTGATTGTGAGAGGGAGGCATGCACAGTCCTGGTGGAGTCCCCATGGACTTGGTGCTTGCTCCTCTTAGTCAGGCTATTCTTGGCCAGGTAAGCACCTTCATCCCTGTCTGTTCTGTGAGATACCAGTCTCACTGGTGTTCATGGATGCAGGAAGACTGGTTGAGTACATGGAGGAGGATTTCTGTGGTCACACTGAAGCAGAAGCATGAAGTTGTTCTTTCGTGGTGGTGGAAGCCATATTGACTCAGAAGAAATTTGTCTTCAGCATTAGCCAAATTAATGAATGTGGTATGGCTGAACATTTTTTACTGTGATTCATGGAACCCTGCACAGGACCATCCTCAAGAGTCATACCCTGGGCCTGAGAGCATTGTCCAAATGCTTCTTGGTCTCTGTCAGGCTGGCGCTGTGACCATTTCTCTGGTGATTCCAGTGCCCAAAAACCCTCTGGGTGAAAAACCTTCTCCTAATATCTAACCTGAACCTCTCCTGACTCAGCTTCAGGCCATTCTCTGGTCACCAGAGACAGAAGATCAGTGCCTGGCCCTGTGCTTCAATTTGAGTCTCCCTTGCCTAAATTATTGATACCTTTCCTCCTTGCAAGGACTGACGTTTAATAATAAATCACATGTATAATTCTGCTATTTTTAGAGTAAACATTGACTTAGTCAATCAGTTTTGAGCAGCTGCAAACTCTTTCTAACGTGCAAGATTACCTGTTAGACTTTCAACTTTGATTCCAGATATTCACATACTGCTGCAGAAAGCTGCAGTTCACCTCCACTCCACTCAAACAGATTTTCTCACCCTGCTGGTTTTACCTTTAAAAAGCCTATTAATCTGTAGTCCTGATCATTCAGTTTCATTGGTTTGTTTGGGTTTCTTTTTGCAAAGCAAGATCCTGCTTAATTTAAATAAAATGGGGCGTTTATCAGTCTTTGATGGAGAACAAGACTAGTCTGCAATGGATATTTGATGGGCAGGCAAAACCAGGATAGAAGAGATAGCAAAGTTTATCTCACTGTGCCTTACCTGTGCTAAGTATTTGCAGCTGTGGGGAATGTTGCAGCTTGTTGTAGTTTCTATATTGTATCACACTTGACATTTTCCCTTAGACCTCTAATGACTTCTAACACAGTCATCGACATAATGGTTTCATAAGTAAATAGCTGCAGGCTTGGACAGAGTCTTAAGAACTGAAGTAGTCCTTATCTTTTGGATTCCATTTTGGCAAAAACAATGAGTAAATAAAACGAGGCAAAATGGTACTTGCACAGTATCTGGCTTTCCTGAAAAGTTGCAGAAATGAAAAAAAAAATTTAGAAATCTGTTTCTGTATCTGTAAATGTAGGAGATAAAAGAAATAAAAGGAAAACAAAAAGGACAAATGAGAGAAAATGGATGCTGCAATAAATAAAAAAGAGGAGCAATTATGCTTCAGCATGAGTCAAAAGGACAAATTCTCTTCTATAGGTCATCAAAAGGAGAAGGTATTTGCAGCCATTGCTGGATAAGGCCTTCAGTATATACAATTCTGTTATCTTGAAGGTAGAAGAAATATCATTTTTGTTACATTTTCATGTACTCTCTAGTGAAAGTTATGCATTAAATAAGCATGCATCCAGGGTTGGTGACTGCCTGTCTGACCATCCTCACCTCACTTGCACCTCCTCTGACAGCACCAGGTGTGCAGTGTGTTGAGGCTCAGTGTTGATTTACCTTGGCACTGAGAGCCCTTGGCTCATCCTCATCAGAGGAATTCTGAGATGGACTGTAGGACTTCCTTAAGTCCCCAGATTTAGTGAGCTTTGTGTTTCATTTCGCTGCTGTTCAAAATTCCCCAATAGTAATAATGAGACTGACAGAGGACATTTGCCTACCTGATGTTTTTGTTATTTGGGCAGCCAGGTTGTTGACTTGGTTCTTTGCTGAATAGGAGGTCACATGTATGGTTATTTTGGTAAAAATGTTTTCCTTTGTGGATAAATAATCAAAGAACTGGAATTTTTCTGTTTATGAAATACTTTAATTTGTTAGTGTAGATGTATTATAAGCTCAGAAACCAATCTGATCCCTGCTCTTCCGAAGCATCAGATCTCTCTTTCCAGTCTGTGTCAAAAGAATGCTGTGTATAAATTCTGGATGTGCATGCTCAGGTGAGAGGAATCACTGGAGACAGTTGCTTAATTAATCCCTGTTCTGACAGGAGTGTGGAATGACATTCACTCCACGTGGATGTCATGTCATTTAAGTAAACACGAGTGCACAGCCCAGGTTTGTTTTGCTGACTTGTGTTTATCGTTGCAGAAGGACAGAATTGAATCTAAATTTGGAGTGTTTTAACTTCCCTGTTATAAGCAAAAGAATATTTAGAGTAGCACAGTCCTTTTATTTGATGATGTGAACAGTAATTAAATAACTGCAGTTATGTGAAGTTACATAAGAAACAAGATTTGATGTTCTTGCTCTGAACTGTATTATTGAAAGACATGTATTTTAGCAATTTTGGCCACTGCCTTACTCCATTAAGGTTTACTTTGGGAGAACACTCTTTAACCTAAAGAAGTATGATCTTGCAGTGATTCTGTTGGTCTTTCAAACTGATTTGGGCATTTGACTGGAAGAATGGTTTCCTTCAGAGGTATTAAATTCCCACAACTTTCATGGAAGTAGGTGGAACTCTCTTAATATCCTCTTTGTGGTGGGGATATTGTGGTTTGCACTGTTGAGGGTAGGAAAAAAGTGTGGTTAAGTAGTAGAACCGTGGTGGGAAGCTGAAATTACAGTGAGGATGGAGGAAGCTGAAAATAATACAGAAAAAGAGATAGAGAGAGAGGAGGAGTTCTGCTATGGGCCAAGGGAAGGACTGTGGAGACACACATGAAAATCCATAGGAAAATGTGCTGTTATTTATGCTGCTGGTGGTGCTGGTCAATCACCAGTTGCCTTTCTAAAGCAAGCCACTGTGTGATGAATGGCATATTGGCTTAAGTAAAAGCACTCAGTTACAGGTGACTTCTCATACTGCTCTTGTCACTGCAGTAGTGCACCCTGACTGATGAGAGCCACCAGCACCTGGTACTCTTGTCTTCTGCCCAGGGAAAAAGCCACACGGGAGCTGGATTTGGCAGAATGCCATGGCTTGTGGGAAAGTTCCTTGGTGTGTGTGCTGGGAAGGCAGAAGCAGATAAATATGCCTTCTATCTGGGATGGAAGGCAGTGGAGTGATGTGATAGATGGTGACATTAGAAATTCACTTTTGCTTTCTCACATATTTTTAATCAGATATTTTATTATTTTTTTTACAAAAATTAATGTTTGCCAGTCCTTGATTTGAATTTTCTTTATATTTTTTATCAGAAAATGCAATGTCTGTTATGTAACCATGTTAATTTTTCACTTATACTAGTAGTCCATGAGAAAGAGTGCTGTTATCTTCATAAATATTATCATTAGTTAATGAGAACAAAGACCACTATGAGAAAATACTTTGGAACATCTGCTTTTAGGCTTGCAGAGAGTGAAGACTGAATCACTTCTTACAGTGCCTGTCCAGACTGCATATATGGTAGATGTTTTTTATTGGTCTTATTTCACCCATTCTGATTGTGTGGATACAGCAAGTAAATCCAGGATTATTTTATGAATAAGGCATGGTGTTAGGATTTAGAAGATAGGGTTTTCACTCCAATTGGTATGCCAAGTTTCACCTGCAGCCTCATATTTTTCAGTTAATCCACATGTGCTTCAGGTTTGCATTTGTTAAAAAGAAAATAGGAAAGAGAAATCAAGTTAGTATTTTTTCCCCTCTGCACTGATAGAAATGTACACTTGTGTTATTCAAAGACTTGAGAGCCACACTCTCATCAACAATACAGGATCAAGTGACCACATTGCAACAAGGAAGGTTGACTCTATATAAAATTAAAGTCAATGCATTAAAAAATGGGCTTATAGCCTGATGTTTGTACTATGATAAGACTCACTAGAGTACAATAATGCTTGATCATATGCAATGTAGGATAGTGGATTAAATTTCTTAATTGCTAATAATAAGTAATCCTTATGTCTCCAGGGTATATAGAAGGTTGAAAAGCAGCCAAACTCACTGCATTTTCGTGGTGTCAGTCTCCTTGGCAGCTCTCTGTGGAAGCATGCTGATGGGCAGGAGGGGGGTTAGGAAGAGCCTGTGGTATGTGTGGCACTGCTGTCAGGTTAATAAATGACACGGGTCGGCTGCAGAGTGGGTGCATAGAAGCACACGTTGTATATCCTTCCGTGGCACTCCAGCACGGCACTCTTCTGGCTCGGGGGATCCAGTTATTCACTGCTCCCTCTCTCTCTTAATTTAATTTGTGAGCTCATTTCACAGTAGTCTACTCTACTCCTAATGCTCCCATGTAACTTTCCAGAATACTGGAAGTGTATAAAAGCAGTGAGAAGAGAATAGACCCCTGAGCTTGGACTGTGTTTTCTACTGTGCTAAATTTGTGTTTTACCATTTATAAGCTCTTGCTCTACAAAACCTGTGCTGCTGTTATGAGATAAAATGTGTAGGTTTGGATTTCATTTTTCTAGGAAGCTGGATAATAGTCATAGAAGCAATGCATACAGCCACACATCAGAATAGTTGTGTGTTATATGGCTGTATTTGAAAGTAAAGCTCAAAGAACGAGTCTTTATTCTTCTTCACATTTCTTTAATCATTTTTTAGCATGCTGTGAAATAAAACATACCCTGTCATATTTTTCTTCTCAAATCACCTTGCTCTACCCTGTTCTTATTTATCTAGTGAAGCAGGAGGCCATGTCTGAGCAGTTGTACTTTGCACCCTGCACTCCAGTTCTAAACTCATTTGATGTTCAGTTTACTGCCCCGTTTCATTTCATCCTGATGGCCGTGTCTTCTCTTATACTTTACCATGGAGTGATAGAAGTCCTGGATGCCTGAGATGCAAGGACAAATCTTACCAAGTGGGAGGCATCCAGTTCTCTTCATTTCACCCAGAGCATCATTCTTCTTGAGACCCGAGATCCTTGTAAGCTTCTGCTGTAATAAAACGTGGGTGTTCACAAAGCAGTCTGGAAACATTGGGAGTTGACAATATAGGATCAAGAGCAGCTATTAGTAAAAGTTGCTAACATCTGCATCTTATCCCAGTGTATCATTAGAGTTGTGACTGGGATGAGCTATCTGTGGCTCTTAGCAACGACAGCCTGGGTGAAGTTCCTGTAGAGGAGGGAGAAACACAGCAGAACTGTGGGTTGTCCCCAGCTTGTCTCAGATCTGCCTCAGTTTTACACACAAAGCAGTGGGCTGGCAGGAGAGGATTAGCACTAACAGCAGTGTCCTTTACACCCAAGTCCCAACAGAGCCCTTAACAGGGCACAGCCAGGGAGAGATGCCGTCATACAACTCCTCTCATCTCTGCACATGGTTTTGTAGTTTGATTGCACTCGTGTCCAAGCTTTTCTTTGCATCCCTCAGAGACTGTAAATTCCTTCTACTTCAATGAGTCAGAATCGTTGACAACCCAGTGTTGTGAAAAGCTGAAGCTTTGGGGAAGGGTTACAAAATGCCCTGTTCATTTTGTCTCATGAACCACAAGGAAAAAAGTTGTCAAGTTTGGAAATAAGAGGTTTCTCTTAATTAGAATATGCATGTCACCTGAAAATCTAGTTTGGTCTCTGTAAGGCTTCTTTCTTTCTCTCATACAGTAAAAAGGTGGCAATTTACAGTAGGGCTGTTTCAGCTTGGGCAGACTGTTCCTGTGTGTAGAATTTGAAAGTTCAGTTGTCCTTTAATTAGTGATTATCTACATGAGGAAAAACTAGTTAACCTCAGGGCTTGAAATATTATAGGTTTAAAAAAATTCTTAATTCAAAACTGTCCATGCAGTCATGGGACTCATGCATTTGTCTTCCCAACAAAACCTGAGATTCAAAAGTTTATATTTTGGGAAGAAGATAGATTTTGTTGAGACTTGTGATGAAATCACAAGAGTGAAAGACAATATACAGGATCTATTTACTCCCACCATAACCGTGCCATCTCTGAAATTGAAATAAAGAGTAATCCTAGGGTGTTTTTCTAGCTCTTGAGTATAAGCAGCTATGAGATTGAATATATTTGTAGGGTAGGTCTGCTGAATAAGAAGCTACTATTTTTTCACAGTCATCTTTCGTTCTACCATTTTAACTTCTTTGTTTTAACTTTACCCATCCTTTTCAGTTCTGCATTGCAGTGTAATCCCTGTTTTATTGGAGTACAGCATGTCCAAGCGAGACACTGGCTTCATTCCAGTCAATGTTATTTTGACATTGACATCAAGAAAACCAGGTTCTCATTCTTGTTACCAATACATGGTGTTTGAAAGAGAATCTTTCACTGGCATTAGATCATTGCAGGCAGGTAATTTATAAACTTATGGAAAATATTTTAAGTGCTTTCAAAGTTCTAATGCATGTATGCTTTGTTATTAAACAGTGTCAAGCTGATATTCAGTGTACATTCAGAAGTTTTTAAAAAGCAAAGATTCTTTTGGCAGCAGAGTGCCTCAGAACAAGAACATAAGTGTAAGTCTAGACAAAAGATCAAGTGTTGGCTCAGATCTAAACAGGAGCAGTTTCTGTAGGGATTGTAGGTTGTCCAGCACCCTGGTACTTCATGCAAGCTGAGAAGGCTTCTCACTGGGTCCTCCTGCCCTGGAAATTGTACATGGGTCCACAGGCAAGGGCACAAAAACCCCCGAAAAACCAGAGGTGTTTTGATTCTGCTTGGAGGATTTTTATATTTGTTAATATTTAAGTTAATGAAATGCCTGACCTATTGAATTGTTTTCTTAACAATTTATCCAACTTTAAAAGGCATTAAAAATTCAATGCCACTAACACAGCAAAAAAAAAGATTCAAATGTGTGTTCATTGAATGCATAATAATCTGCAGTGTATAGATAACTTTTCAGTTTGCTGCACAGATTTAGCTGTGCAACTTTGAGCTGAGTTAAAATAATGATGTACATTTTCCCATTTAATTTTAGATCCTATTTTTCAGTATATGGGTCAGCTTCTTAAGTCAGTCTTGCATTAGTCTTGTTGCACAAAGCAGGTTTAGAACTGCAATCAGGTCTTCCACATTCTCATTTCTTTAATAAACTCAACTGTAAATGAGACAATTATATCTACAAATTATATCTACAAATGCAGATGTGTTTAACAACAGTTCTTGTCTTCTTGCAATCTGCCCAACAAAAGTTATATTTACTCTCTGAAAGAAATTATTTTTACTCGTGACTCTTCTGCTGATAGATCTCTGGAGTTTTTTTTAACCTTTCAGGAATTATAGAGATTTTAGAGAGAAAAGGTTTTTCCATCTCATCTTAATCTCAGTTGTAAATTTTATCAGGTTTTGCTATCTCACTTGTCCACAACTTTCTCTGCTGTTGTGAGGAACATTTTAGCACAGTAGATTGTGTCTGCATTTTTGTTTGGGGTGGGGGAAGCTGCCTTCATTTTGAACTTAAAATAGATTGTGTGAGCCTCTGTGAGAACATCTGAATGAGTAACTCCTCAGTTGTGTACCCCAGAAAGATGAGGCTTACCTCCCAATTTTCTCTGACCTGGAGGATATTGTTGCTATTCCAATCCAGTGGATTTGACTTAATGATTGTCTCTGTTTCTCAGGCTTGTTGTGGCTGGCTCTGCTGCAGTAGTATGAGAGGTTTCTTACACATTTTTCTTTCCTTCTTTCTAGCCATTGTGTGTGTACAAAGATGGTAACACACATCGTGCATTCTTACTTAAGAGTGGGTGTATTTATTTAAACCCCACATACTTGCACACCAAGTGTTTGGAATCAACTCGATGAATCATGCCAATGCAAAATTCATTATACTTTCCATTTTATGCCTTGAAATTATGCTTTTATGAGGAGGGTGGTCTGAGAGCTTTGTCAATTCAGGTCACTGGAGGGTATCTCTGAGGGACACCAGCCCTGATCTTGTCCATAGAGTGCTCTGTATTTAGAGTTTTTGTGCTCTTCATATATGGTATATGGAAATTCTTCCTGCCCTGGATTTACTTTTGATGCAGGCTTTCTTAATGCACATTTTCTTATCACACACACAGAATAAAAATGTGGTTGAACTTTAAAGAATGAGTGACTGCCCTTGCACAAAGAGAAACCTATATATACTTATATATATATATAATATATGTGTGTGTATATATATATATATATATATGTGTGTGTTCTGCATATATATCACCTGACCTTTAATCTTAACAGGTCATATGAGGTGCTGAGCTGAGCTATGAGGGAAATACTGCCCTTTTCCCTTCCCTGATTTTCAGAGATGCACGTGAGGGGAAAAAAGATGGCTAGGATAAGCTTTTGGCTTTTTGACACCTATTGAAAAATAATTCCATGCAAATCTTATGGTAGACATTCTTCATTGTGCCTGTCAATTGTTTCACAGCTTTACACGTGTTTTAAATGAGATAGCTGGACTACATTGCTTTAGCATTTAAATGAAGCCAAATTAGTATTCTGTCAGCAAGCAGAAGGGGTTTTTATACTAGAAAGGTGTAGGAGGGAGAGGGATAATGGGGGATGAAACTTGCTGATACAAACACATGCCATATTCTGTTAAAAATTATGAAATTCTGAACAAGGAAGCTTGTAAATTATTAAAGATGACCCCAGATGATTTTAACATACATGCCTGTTCCTGGGGACTTATGAAATTTTTTATCAAAATGATACAATGATAACATACAAGAGTAAATTTTTATATTTTCTAAGTATTTCCTGCACCATAACACAGTAACAAGTTTTTGCTATAGACAGTTAGAAAATGTACCCTGGTAAGGAGATTTCATGGGGCTTTAAATAACTAAAACTTAGATGCACAATTTTATACATATATTAATCCATAGCAGGAGCCCATGTTCACAAAATCAGTTCTTTCTTCAAAATGTTATTGAATAGCTAGCCCTTCTTCAAAATGCTTCCTATTGGTGAAACATTGTGCTCTCTGTGTCTTATCTCAATAAAGAATTAAGCAATCATACTATGTGTGGTAGTAAACTCAGTCGTCCTAAGTCACAGCTGATGAGGGGAGGTGGCTGCAGTTCTCCTTGCAGTACCATTTGTACACAAGCCTGCACAGACTATGGAAGAATAGAAACATATGTGGGTGTTTGTTCTCTTCATTTCCACAGTATCCTAGAGTTGCAAAATAAGGACAGAGATTGCTGAAGAATGAGGCGGTCTTTTTCTGCAACCCTGAGTGGTTATCCTGTAAATAAATATAATAGACATTAAACACACATTAAAAATGTTCATTATGTGGTTATTTCACTGCTTATGGAGGAGAGCAGATGCCATTAAATCAAATCGGATTTTATTATTAATTCAACTGCCTCCTTGCCATTTTTTCATGGACTTTTTGCCTCATTCATTGGTCAGCAGTTTTTGTTCATTCTTTTGCTGTCATTTCTCCCTGTCACCTGTGCAGTGGTCAGCTGAATGAGGTGGGAATATGGTTGCAAGTATGGATAAATTGCTGGGTTGGGTGGTGAGTGATGGGTGGTGAAGAAATGAAGGGGACGTGGAGGAAAGCTGCAAGGGAAAAGGAAGGTGGGGTTTCTTGAGCTGAAAATAAGATGTGAAGAGAGAGAGGGAGAAGGTTGACAGAGAGGGAAGGAAGTAGAATTTACAAATAAGAAAATAGGAAAATTACCTGAATAGCCAGAAGAGACAGATAAAATAATCTACTCTGGTTATCACAAATGCCTTCTGATGTCACCTACTGATATCCTTCAAATAGTTGCTTTTTAATTTTATTGCAAAATGTTAATCCTTCCATTAGCTATTTTTCATCTGATTACTATAATTAACCATTTTCTGGTCTTCCTATTCTTCTGTCATGTTATTCATCCTCTTAAAATTCCAGCATTCATTTTGTCTCTCGTAGGTTCCAAATTTTCCTTTTGCTTTATTATTTCAGGAGCTTGCGTTGGTTGCATCTGCAGCTAAGGAGCAGCTTAACAAAACTTAACATTTGCATTTTAAGTTCTCAACAGATACAGTTCTTTGTACAGTTAGTACTTAATTGTAACTCGTGGTGTCTCTCACCATCTTTTAATTTATGATTTGCACATGGTGTTTTGTCATTTGTTTGTTTTCCCTGAGCATGGATGTGGAGGGATCCCTGGCCTGCACAAGGGTCTTATTTCCCTCTGGTCTGTAAGACAAATGTGGATTGTAATGTTCCACAGTCCTAGCTCTCTCTGAAGATGAGCATTCATTGGAGCCTGAGATGAAGCATGCAGCAATGCATTCAGCATTGTTTGCAGCAGTGCAGCTGCAGGACGGCAGCAAAGCAGCTCCAGGCAGGAAGGGCACGCTGGGCTGGTGGTAGGAAAATCTGTGCACTGGAGCATTCCATTGTGCTTCAAACTCCTCCATCCCTAAGCCTACCAGCATCCTGGTTTTGGACTGGAGCTTCTGTGCCAGTCCCCAGGAGGCTCTACCAGCAGATTACTGTTGTCTGGGAACAATCGTGGAATTTCAGGGAGCTGCTTAGTGCACTGTGCTCTGCTCCCTGCTTTCCAAACTGAAATACACATTTTCATATCCTGAGCAATTCTGAAGAGCCAGTACATTCATTTTCACCCAGAGGGTGGTTGGGCCCTGGAACAGCTCCCCAGGGCAGTGGTCACAGCACCAGCCTGACAGAGCTCAGGGAGTGTTTGGACAATGCTCTCAGGCACAGGGCCAGGAGCTGGACTTGATGACCCTGATGGGTCCCTTCCAACTCAGCTTATTCTATGGGTCTGTGATTTTAAAATGTTCTCCTAATTTTATGTATAATTCTGTATCTTCAAGTGTGAAGAATCTGGATCATTTTTCCCAGTCCATCCATGCCACACTTTGATGGCAAAAGCTTGCCTGCAGCACTTTTGTTTAGAGTGAAACACAGAAAAAGTTCCTGACAATGAAGGAACTTCCCACTGCTAAGTAAGCCTGAGGTTTTTTTAATGCAGAAATATGATATAACATTTTGAAAGCATATTTTAAATTAAGCACAGTCATTTCCTTACAGTTCTGTTCAGAAATTTGGTTTACTTATGCAGTTGAGTACCTGTGAAAAATCTGTTTGAGGAGAAAATATCGGCACAAAATATGAATGGAAAGTATTTCATGATTCAAAGGTTCTTATTACAGCAGAAACAAAGTTTAAATGTCAGGGTTCTTAAAATGAGAAAAGGCTTACACTTGTCTGGATCCAGATCTGGATCACAGATACAGGAAGACTCTTTAAAACCCCCATAAATGAGATGTATGCTTGAATAGTAGACTTTCTAAAACTGTACTTAACAGTGACTAAATTTAGGCTTAGTGACTAATTTGAAATCCAAAATGTTATTTAATTCTCTAGTACAACTCAGAAACACATTTTAAGTAAGTGGTGTGAAGGTACCCCAGGTGGCTACAGATTAGAACATAGCAACTATGTAGATTACATTATCATCTAATTGTCCATAATAAGAGTTTTTTTCCCTTTGCTTGTTGTTCATGTAAATCTACTCTTCTGATTCATTATTAATCACAGTTCATGTGGTGATTTGGTGTAAAATGCTCATTACAGGGTTTCTTATGTTATTGTGAATTAATGTGGTCTGCACTGTAGTGCACATTTGTGACAAGGTCATATAAAAACTTAATTGACTTCACAACAATGCCTCTGGTTATTATACCTAACACTGTAAATTAAGAGATATAAAAGTACATGTAAACTAATATCTTGTTTTGCTGTAGCAAAACTTATCATCAAAAAAATGTAGATTGTCATGGCATTATTTCTGATCTGAAATTTAACATTGTAGTAATACTTGTAAAATAGGATTAAAATACAGTATGATCTTCATAATGCATAAATGGGCTGAATCAGTTATATAAGATTTAATTGAAGAAATGTGAAAGTGATTTATTTTGAAAGTACAGCTCACATGAGAATATAATGAGCTCTGAGTGTGTCATTGAACAGCACTACAGGGGAATAATTTGGGCAGGAGGACTAGAACTACTGGGTATTTGACTGAACATCAGTCAACAACAGAACACAAAAAAAAAAAGAATGTTGTGTATAGTAACAGGAGGAGTGTGTATAAAAACTTTTCCATTTCTGTCCCCTAGCATGGTTGCCATCATATTTCACCTGATATAATTTGTTTATACATTGTATTCTTTATGTCCACTTTAAATAAACTAAGAAAAGAAAACAAATTTCTATTTTTGGTAGGAGAGTTCTGCAGAATTGTGTGTATGTTGTGATAAATGACTTACAGAAGAAAAAAAAATGTTCATAATGATGAATTTTTTTCAGAAGTTAGTGAGGACAGAACAAGAGATATAGAAGTGCCCATTTAGGTTAAATATTAGCAAAAACCATAATTCAAGAATCAGAGGGGTTAGTTGTTGGGTTAAGGATATTTGTAATCATAGGAAAAAGACCTCTGAGATGATCAAGCCCAACTGTTAAGATAACAATGCTAAGTTTAAGCCAGCACTGCAAATATATTTGCCTAATTACAATATTTAGAATTATAAAAAGACATGATTAGAGATATGGGAGATGCTTGACAACGTTCACTGTGGTTTGAAAATCATTATACATGTGATTCTGGGCATCTGACTTCTTGCAGCATGGGACAACTATCCTGCAGTTTAGCTGAACCCATAGGTTTGATAAGTCATTTTGGTTTCATGGGTGTCCAAATATCCCCTCATGTAGCACTCTGCCAAAATAAGGACCTGCTGGCATTTCTGCTACTGATGGGAAAAGGGAGGAATGGAATCCTTGGAACTGTCTTTCCTTCTTTTGATTTTATTGTATGGGTTGGATGGGTTTAAGATAAAGAACAAGAAAATCAAAGCCTAAACCATGGAGATGAGGTTTATCCTCCCTTTGAAGAGAACTTTCTTTTTTCAGGAACTTTTGATAAGGCTGAAGAGAAAAAGGAGAAAGAGTAGAGGTGTAGAAGACATGCTGCACTACCCTGTATGAGAAGTCAGTCATGTACAGCCCTTCTCACTGAGAAAAATCAAATAGAATTTGTAGCAAGAAAGCCCTTCCCATGACAACCCATTCATTGGTGGATTTTGCCAGAATGCTTCATTAGTAATGCATCTGCCCAAACTGAGGATTCAGAAACATACATCTATGTTTTTTTTCATTTATAAAATAACTTTAAGGACAAGAAGTTTGAGATGACCAAAACTTTCTTAGTAAGTAGTTTACAGTGTGTATATATATTTATTTTATTTTATTTTATTTTATTTTACCATAGTACAAAATTAGCCTCATCTTTGGAGAGCTCTTCAGTACAGCTTACTTTGTTCTAATTTGGTTATGTACAAAAATGTTTCTTCCTTAAACCAGACTAATGCTGAATGTTTAATGAAGGAATCTGCATAAGAAGATGTGTAAGATCTGAACTGCCTTTTGGTTTCAATCTCTCTCAAATCACACAGCCAATAATCTTTTCTGCTGGAGTTCAGTGTGTTGCTCAGAGCCACATGGGAAGAATTTACTTGAGCTATTGACGAATGAATATTTTTGCCACTTAATTTGTATCCCTTTGTAACCCCACTTTTTGATGGTATTCCTTCCTGCTCTTGCCTCAACGCATGAAAGAAAAAGATATTTTGAGAAATGCTTTTGCTGTCCCCTTGCTGCCCCTGGCAGAGTTAATCCAGCCATCCTGCTGTGCTTATAGAGCCTGTTCTTTCCCACCCACGGTGCTTCCTCCTCACAGATTAAGAGTCAAAGTACAGGATGATGCTGGCTCTGCCTGTGATGTATGATTCTGCTCTGCCATGGTGGCCATTGCCTGTTTTAAGATAAGGAACTACCGTTGATATCATCATGACAAGCATTAAGGATATGAAAAAATGCCAGGATATAAGGGAGAACTAATAGCTTTTTTAAAACTATATCCTGTATTTGGAAAGTGTGCAAGATTTGGGGTTAAGAACCTGGCAAACAGCATCACAATCCAAACTAAATGTAGATTAGTCAAAATTTCTCTTAATTTATTTAAACTACACTGATCAATCAGATTACCTGAAAGAAAACAGTGGATTACTTTAGCTGGAGCTGAGATGAATTGGTAGTTTTTATGTATGCAGTACCTTCTTCCATTTGGTGTTAAATGATGATGTTGATGAAGGTGGATGGGAATGTGAAACTTGGGGAGAGAGGCTGGCATTTAATTCAATAATTGTTTAATGACCAAAGATTACAAACCAAGATAGTAAAAGATGTCTGAGAAAATAATTAGATGGAGAAATTTTTTTATTAATTATTTTTATGCTAAGGTTGTATGTCACAACTATACTGAGTTTTTCAGTTATTCATAGTTTATTCTTCCTGGGAGTGTCCTTGCTGAAAGAAAAGTGATGAAATTGGTCAGCTAGATGCTGCTACAGTGCAGGTGGAGCAATAATTGAGGATCCTCTTTACATCATGTCATATCTGTTGGTACATATTTCCTGTAAATTAATGAAATTAACATCTTGATAGTGGTGACATTTCCTGCATGGCATTAACACCTGGTGCCCAAAAACAAAGTTAAAGTTGCCTATTACCAGCATGTCACAAAACGTGTTCTTGCTTCAGCATATCAAACACTGTCAACAGCAGTGGTGTGGCTGAGGGTAAGCAGCCACTCTGCAGTAGGGTGAGGCACACTCACAACTGTTAGAACAAGAGCTGCTGAGTACTAAAATGCATGGGCTTATAGACCATGGTTTCTGTTAGAGCACTTGCTTTATGGCTCTTTACTGACTCTTTTATCCTAGCTGCTCTCCTCTTTTGGGTGGTTCATTGTGAAAGGAGCTGCAGTTGCCCTGTAGTGGGTTCATCTTGTGTTTGGCTCGTGCTGCTGTAAGCACAAGCAGCTGCTGAAAATGAGATTTCCACACCACCTTCTTTCCTCCATCTCTGGCTGTACTTTCCAGCCCATTTACTTGTGCCATTGTTAGCATTTCTGTGATCAAGGAAGGAAGGAGATGAGGAGCTGGCCATACAGAGAACTGCTCCCTGCCCACCTCCCAGGTCTGTTTTTTTGGAATGGATGGGATCTCTAGGACTGAGAGCCCTGGGAGGTTGCTTTGCTGCAGCTGGCCCCACTGCAGCCCAGAGCCCCTCCTGCTAGGCCAATCCCTGGTATTTCTTTCAGCAGATCTTCCTTTTAAGGAAGCAGTTTTCATGAGATTTATAGGGCAATGCATCTGTATTTTGGCAGTGAAAGGGGATGGGCTGTGGCCTCAGCACCATGCTGTCAGTTCATAGTACTGACATCCTGACATTACCAGTGATGGCTCTTGTATCAAAGCCTACAAACATTTTTCAGCTTTTTATCAGGATGATACTTTAACAACTTTTCCCCTTAAAATGTGGGTAAATATTAATGTTAGCAGTACAGTAATAATGCATTGTCGTGTTTGTAAGTCTGGGATGTGTACTACTGTAAGGAATAAGTCTATTTTGGATTACTGTATATCCTGTATGAACCTCTCCATAGCATGCTGGAGTGTGTCCAGAGAAGGGCAATGGAGCTGGGGAAGGGTCTGGTGAGGAGCAGCTGAGGGAGCTGGGGGTGTTCAGCCTGGAGAAAAGGGGGCTGGTGGGACCTTATTGCTCCCTACAACCACCTGAAAGGAGGCTGTAGCCAGGTGGGGGTCAGCCTCTTCTCCCAAGATACAAGTGGCAGGACAAAAGGAAATCACCTCAAGCTGCACCATGGCAGGTTTAGTTTGACTATTAGGAAAAAATTTCTTCACCGAAACCATTGTCAAACATTGGCACAGGCTGCCCAGGGAAGTGGTGGAGTCACCACTCCTGGAGATATTTAGGAGATGTGTAGATGTGGCACTTAGGGACATAGTCTAGTGTTGGATCTGGCAGTTCTAGTTCTGTGGTTGGACTCAGTGACCTTAAGGGCCTTTCCCAACTTAAAAGGTTTCCATGAGTCTGTGGTTCTATGATAGCACAGCCAGAATGAAGCCATAGCCTCTGTGCATAGATCTGCCTTGAACTAGGTAATTAAGAGTGGAATCACTGTTTTCACATTCATATTAAAAGCATTTTTACTAAACTGAAGTAATTGTGATGCAGAAGTAATTAGGTCTTCATGCATACCTGTGGCAGCTGGCAAATGTACCAATAAGCTAAGTCCATTCTGAATGGCATTTCTAAACATCAGTTCTGATCCTCAGTCCAGGTTCTTCTCTCCAGAGTCTGGGTTTTCCTTCTGTATGTTGATGACAGTCTTTCTGCACTCACTGTATATTTAAAGAATGTTGGTGATGTTAAAAACAAAACAAAACAAAACACAGAGGGACTTTTGTTAAACTCTAGTAGTAGAAGATATTTAACACCATCTTCGGTTTTTTCACTGTTTTTGCTGCAATTTTTATTGGTCTATATAATTGCATTATGTAGAAGTAAACAATTTCCATTCCTACTATATTAATATCTTTATAATTAACTGATACTATTCACATATTGCAGAGCTTGGCTTTTCATGACAGCCTTGGTTATGACTGTGAGCTAGAGTAATCTGCATTTTTACTCCAAGCAGTGAAAGGCTGTTTGCTTCTTCTGATATTGTAAAAACTCTCATTACTCTGTGTTATTAGAAGGCTTTAAAAAGATGCCATTTACTTAGTAGACAAATGTCCCATTCTTTAAATGGGCTTGAATGTTTGGGGTTTTTTTCCTTTTGCTTGGAATTAAGTCTGCAATGAAACTGGATCAAAACAAGGAAAAAAAGGATCCATTTTAGAGCTATTAAAATTTTCTATAGAGATTTTTATTTTATCTCTTATTTCTCATTACATGAGCTGTATTTCATGCTTGTATACAGATTAATATGCTTTGCTGATAATTGCCTATTAAAAATAGATAAATAAATTATTAGCTCATTATGAAATGTGTTGTAGTACCAGTAGCTTTAATTATAATTTATCTGCTGTGTAAGTAATCCTGCAAAATATCGTGGGATAAAATATTAGTATTGCAATTGCTCTCTTGTAGTGCTATGTGATTAACACTGAAGACCTCAAGGAGTAAGTACTCCTGGTCTCTGTGACCACACATTGTTCAGGTCTGATCTGAACCAGTAACTGGACCTATCATTAGCTCAACACACAGTTAAAAATGTAATTTGGGAATGTGTTCCACCTTTCAATTTATCTAATTTTTTTCTACTAGCTTCCTGTTAAAATTGAATGTTTTCCTTTATGTACAGACCTGCTTAGTTCTTGTTATTTTTCTCATAAATAATATTTTCAGCCTTATCTCTTTGAATAGGTAGTCATTATTGTAACAACCTTGATGTTTGTATGTATAATAAATCTTTAGGATTTCTGATTTATGGGAGTTTGAGACTAAAGTGACAAAGATGAACATATGTAATGTTTGTCATTACATCTGAGGCTTGTAAAACGATTGAACTGTGACTTATTTCTTGAAAGGCCTTGTATTTAACTTTTTAATTTAAAAAATTGTTTTTAAATAACAGTTCAGCATGTAGCCTGAGACACATCCTCAGGAGGCACAGAGGCCAGGTATCAGTGTTTCAGTCAGGTCTTATTTCGCTGCATTTTCCTGGGCTTTTTAAAGGAAATACTAAGTTGAATTTTTATTTTTTTTCACTGAAACATTACAACAGAAAATTATAGTTACTCTTTTTATCATTAGTGGAGCCAAAATACTAGTGCCTGGTATTTTCCCTTAGCCAATTTGGAAAACACTTTAATGACAGAAATGGCTTGTCTGGCCAAGTCAGGACAAAGCTTGTCCTGAGAACCCCTACAAAAAATAATGAATTCTCATCTGCCTCAGTCTGACCTGGGGTGGCAATGGCAACTTTACTTGGAGAAGACTCTCTTGCTTTCTCAATACCTTAAATGGAAATCTGCATCTCCATTATTTATTTGAGTGATAGGGGCCCAAAACAAGCATCAGTTCCTCATGATAACATATAGAAATGGGACTTACATATTGGTGAAATGCTGTCATCAGGACAACTGGCATCTGTTTCCAGTTGGGTAATTAATTCCAAAGGATTGTGATACATATTTCATATCCTTATTGTATGAAATCATTAAGATATGAAATAATGAGTCTCTTACAGGTGTCTGAAGTTGCAGCAAGCCTCTGACCAGCAGGATGCTTTGGTGCTTCTCTGCTGCCGTGTGCTGAGAAAGAGCATAAAGTATCCCTGTGTGAAAAAATGCAATAGAAGTTTGGTGTGGCTGGACTGTATTGGTTTTGTCTGGTATTGGTAAAGCCACTGGGCATCCACAGGGTGGTTTGGGTTTGGGTTTTGCTTGAAGAGCACCCAGTTCTGAGCCCCTTGCCATGGGGCCACCTGCCCCTAGATCAGGTTGCTCAGAGCCACGTCAGCCTGGCCTTGAGCACTTCTAGGGATGGGACATCCATGACTTCTCTGGGCCACCTGATCCTCACTATCCTCACTGTAAAGAACTTTTTAATATTTAATCTAAACCTGCCCTCTTCAAGTATCATAGCTGACTCGGGCCTATGCAATTTTCAAAATATACCAGTTATTACACCAAGTAATCCAATTTTTACACCAAGTAATTCTGGTCAGTATGCAGAATATAGAGGGTTTTTACCTTTTTTGTTTGTTTGGTGGGTTTTCTTTGTATGCTTGTTTTAACTATTAAAAATGACAGCAGTTCTGTGGATGGAATCAGTAAAATTTATGCTAACAATTTATACAACAAGCAAGTTTAATCCTTTTTCAAATTTTCAATTAAACAATGCCATTGGTGAGGTGAGCTGTATTGTTGATCTAGGGTCCCTTTCTGGGTATTCTGGGCCCTGCCATGTTTTATTTAGGATTAGCTCCATGGGGCAGCATTGTGGCAGGAGAGGGATAATAATCAAATGTATCCCTTTATCTGTAAGTCCAGGTAGCTTGGAGTTTATTCCAATGTGACCGGTGGTAAAATGGTTAATAATTATTTTAGCAAGTGTTTTGGCTGTTTTCTTGCAGAAATGGGAAGATTCTGCTTTTCTGGCTTGATTTACCATTTTCCCTTGAATTCTGGTGTCTGATGCTGCTACTGGAGAATCACTTGCACTGTTCTGATGACTCTTTAATTTTATACTTTGTAGCTGGTTTCTTGTGTCCAATTGCTGCTACACATTTACTCCAGACCTCCTGTGCTATTATGATCCTAATTTTAGCCCACACAAAAATTTTTCAGATTATTCCAAGAGAAGGAGAATTAATGTCTTGAATTTCAGTAATCTTTGTAATATTCTGGAAAAAAAGTAGAATCATAGAGTATTGAATATTATAATTCAATTACAGAAAAGATCAGTGGAAGAATGTTGCAGAAATAATGCTCATTTTTAGGTGGAATAAGTTCCAGCATTTGCACATACACAGTCATCAGGGAGTTATTGGGCTACATGTGTCTTTTGAAACATCTGTCAACTAAGCCAGAGATCTAAATGCAAAGTGTTACATTGGTTATATTTGTGGATTTCTTACATTTCCTGGTGGAATTTCATTTTGTATGCTAATCATTGCAGAGTACAGAAGTAAAAATAAGATTAAATTTTTGTGCATGTATCAGTGCTCTGGATGAGTGACTTGCCCAATTCTATTTTAATTGTTTTTCAACATCAAATACATGAAATAGAGTAGTATCATTTTGTCTTGGATATCCTGCTGTCAGTGTGGAAAAAAGCATGTCATGTACATGCTTTTTTTTTTTTTTTTTTTTTCTTTTTCCTTTTGTCCCAGTAATGAAATAACATGTTGTGGACAGTCTTGAGCAGCTCTGAACAGTTTCACGACATGTTGTTGCTGATTCCTGCAGCCACACTGCAAAACTCATTTCATTGTTGTGTAGAAAGTGGGCTACAATCCATTTGACAAAATGCCTCACTGCATGACACTTAGATGCATTGTATTCACTGTCCTTTTTCAGTGTTTGCTCTGTGTTATGGTGTTCACTGTAACCTGATTTACAGAAATTATATACCAGGAGAGCTAACCTGTGGGCTGCTTAGGTGCAAGACTTTCAACATTTAACACATTTCTATGGTACTGCTTTAGGCAACTGTGCCATTTCACACTGTTGACCTATATTTGTGATTATAAATACTGTCAAGGATAATCCATCACAGGACAAGTTTCCAGAGTTTCAGGATGTTTGTTAAACCCTCAAATATAGAAGTGTTTCAAAAAACACTATTTTATGTTTGTAAGTTGAGAAACAGGTTTTCCAAGTGAGGAAATTGCTAGGGAGCCATTTCCAGAAGAATACAGCTGTCTTCAGTTAACGGGTATGTGCTCCAGATGAGACTGGGATGCAGCTGCCTGTTGCCTGAGGACCATATGTTTCTGTAGGTTGCATCATTAACTCCCTCCCATTCACATTTGGGGCAACCACTATAGTAGGAAAAGAAAATGTGGACTAAGCTTAGCAGTGCCTATGGTGTTTAAAGATCTGTATTACTTTCAAACTGAGAACAGTTTTTGAAATAATTTAGTCATCGAGACCTGTCTGCTGATCTCTTATGTCCGCAGTCCCTCAAGACTCATGTCCTTTTCTTTCCCATTGTTCAACAGCTCTGTGAAGTCAAGGAGGATTGCTTTGTGTGGTTTGATAGAGCTAATAAGGCCGTCAGAGTGCTGAGGACCTTGAAACAGCCCAAAGAACTTTAGCTTGGCTTAAAAATCTCTGGATAAATGATCTTGTTGATGGGGAAGCATTATGAAAGAAGCAAGTTCACTGAAGTGCATTACTTGAGTAATGCTTAAAGCAGCTGTAGTTCATTCACGTGTTTCATGCAGTTAAATACAGAGATAAACTGTGCACCCTTCTGTTTAACACTCAGTGTAAACTGAATACATAACTAAGTCTCCTGCACGCCTCGGGCATTTCTCTGTGTGCTGCATTATCTCAGCTTCACTCGTGCTTCTCTAGATTTAGACTGGAGGATAGCACACAGCAGGGTGCTTTGTGGGACTGCAGCTTGTGTCTGCTGCAGGGTCTGCAGCTCCCCTGTAAGCTGCCTCTCCAGGAAGGCCTCCATCTGCTTCGTGTCACAGCCCATCACTTGGGAGATGTGGGCAGAAGAGAGGTTATTGGTGTTCAGCAGTATCAGACGGCACGGAGACACCTGGCAGAGGAAACGTGGACGGGTCATGTGCACGTGGATAGGCAGGATGGATAGGCATGCATGCCAGAATAATGACAGCTTGTTGCTGAGCCATATTCTGAGATACTGGATGTAAGAGATGTAGCAGGGGAGTTTGGGTTTTGTTTGTTCTCATGGATTGTAGCTCCCAGAGCTACCGCTTAAGCTGAGGTAGCTGTTCATTTAAGATGTAGCATTTCCAGTTTTTTAGGGGACTATTATTTTTTCTAGGTTGGGCAAGAACTTCCTCTCAGCTGAAGGGTGTTGACACACAGTGGTCCTAAATATAGTGGGAAGTACTGTTTTCTAAGAGGGAATGGAGGCAGCTCTGGAGTGTGGAACCACATGTACAGCCTGGAGGAGTTATGTAAGGACACTGCTGTTTGCAGAGCAGAGGCTTTGCTGCTACAATTAGTGCTGCTATACACTCTTTACACTACAGCCATTGTAGCTATTAAAGAATAGCATTGAAATATGTTATTTTTCCACTAATACTTAAAATTTCCAACTCGCTGCTTCTGCTCTCCTCTTTTCCTGACAGCAGTGGTGGTTTTGTACGAGGCAGGGACACAGAGAAATACAAATGAGGAGTAGTTGCTGTAAATTTGGGGCAAATTTTTGGCAGCGTTCTCAGAGTTTGGACAAGCATGAGGTGTGTGAATAGGTGGACATGTTCTTTGCAACAGAGCTTTTGTGTCTGATAAAAAAAGTAACACAACTCCAGGGTAAAGTTTGTCAACCCAGTGTTTCTTACACGAGGATGATTCTAGATGATAACACAATATGTATGAGATATTTGGAGCTTACTTGTATGTGTGAATCTACACACAGGGACATGGGTCCATTCTGGCTGGCAGGAGGGGAGGGAAGGGCTCCTGCCTCTCTCTAACACGAGGTTTCCCCCATGTCTGTGAGTGTGTTCTCTCTCCACAGCACTTCCACTTCTCAAAGCAGGCAGGGAATGAACAACATTAGGCATAATAAATGGAGTTTTCCCACACCAACAATTTTAGCATTCCCAGCTGCAAGGTCATTTTGAGAGAAACTCTTGCCTCCTCCTCTGCCAAATCTTGCAGTTTTAACCCTTTCCTAGCAACACTGTGAAAGGCATGGTGCATAGATTTAAAAGTGGTAACATTTACTCATCACGCAATTCATTTTTTCCTTTGTTGCCTCTAAGCATTCACTGGCTGTTTCTCACTCTTTTCCTCATCCATCCCATGATGAGGATGAATGAATCACTTTAATCCTCATCACTCACTGTTTGCATGTACCTTTGCATTTCCTTCTCCAGTCTTCTCATCCCCTTCCCTTTTTTTCTTCCTGCTCTTCTGCCTTCATTTCATTTTTGTTTCCTCTTTACTCGTATTTGAGTCTGGTTTTTTTTCAGTTTTCCACACCTATACATGCTCTAGTTTCTTCCTTCATTTTACAGTGTTTTTCCTCTGATCTCACCTCTCATTTTCTCTGCTGATTGTTTGCCTTGCACGGTTCCCTGTCTGCTCAGGCTGTCTAGAGGACTAACTCGTTGAAAGGTTTAAAGAGAAAATGGCTTCAATCTGAATGGATCATCATGTAATGGTGCAATGTGCCCTTTTAATGATGTATTTTTCTATTATTTCAGGTCTTAAAAATCAGCTTGATTGGCCACCGGAAGCGTGTTCTGGCGTCTTTGGGAGACAGGCTTCACGAAGATCCTCCCCAGAAACCACCTCGGTCAATAACCCTCAGGGTGAGTCCCCACGATTATTTGTTGGCATTTCTTGACAAGTCAGCAAGGGTTTCATAGCATTCACAAGAAAACAATGACTGCTTTGAGTGGGGTTCAACTTACCTCACTCCAGAGTTGTACATTATGGACATCTTAGGCTGACCTGCTCTGTCACACTTCCCCATATGGCCAGCAGAAATATATTGATTTTTTTACAGGGTGATCCATGTGACTTGTGTCAGATGTCTGCTTTAGGAGAAGTAGATTCTTAGAAGCACCAGCTTATCTTTGCTAAACAAACCAGCTCAGGACCAGGGGTGTAAAAGATGCACATCTTCATTTGCCCACAGGAATCCCAGCCAGCAGATCTGTATTGCAGGAGAGTTACCATTTTCCTTTCATGTTTTCAAATGTTTGCACTTACTTTTCAGACATATGCTTCAGGCTTTCTTTAAGAAAAACCTCTTGAAATTGTTGAGATAAAAATGCCATTAAGGTGTCTCATATATCAAAAGTTTCATCATGTTTTTAATTTTCATTTGTATTCCCTCTTTCAGAAACCTTGTTGCAATGTCCCTGGGGTTTTTCCACACTTGGCCACATTTAACCTCTTCTCATTACACCACCTTCACTCAGTTTCTCTAATCCAATGCCTTTGCTTACTTGTTCTCTGCTAGTCTTAGCAAGTTGTGGTCTGATGGCCACTTCCTACTGTGTTCTCTCCAACAGAGTTCATAGCAACATTTTTATTTTGATATTTTAGGTCACACCTTTTGCATTTGATTGAATCTCGTTATTTTCATGGGGCTGCATTTCTGACTGGAATCTCGTTTGGGATTAAATTTCAAAATGTCAGAGAGTGTCTGTGCTCCCAAGTTATATTTCCTGGTGTAAAGAGAAATACAGAAAGACAGAATGAGGGCTTATTTTTAAGTGTACTTAAAATTTCTTTGACCAACCTGTTTTCACCCTGCTTATTTTCAGGTGCCCCATACAGACATTTTAGATCCCACCCCTTAATTCAACCTATTCCCAATGCCATATTTTAAAAAGTCTGACAAATCTGTAATGTGCTCTAAGGAACATTGCACAAACGTGTGGATGTTTTTCTTGTATTTTATTTTTTATTTATTTTGTGAGTGATTCCTGATGCATGGCAGGTGTTAAAACACTCCAAGGGAAGAGAAACAGATAAAAAGGCAGACTTTTCTGCTGAATGCCTTCAGTACTCTGGACTGGATAATTAATTCCTCCTCAGCAAGTGGGAAAGCTTCCACAGTCCACATTCTTGGTCAGGGCTGTATATTCTCAGTTAATATGGAAGAGAAAACTGGATGTCCTCCATCTGTAGTCAAAATGATAAAAAGTATCTGCTGCTGCACAGCTAGAGCTACTGATGCGGGCCAGTGCTAAATGTCATTTATCACCTCTTGGAACTGGAGCCTTCACAGAGAATCCTAAAGAGGGGGACATGCATTTGGAATAAAGCTTTCCTTTCCCATCAACTGCTACTGTGCCATTTCACACGAAACAAAGACATAGTGTTTAGTTTGTCATCTGCAATACTTTGTATCTTGAGAATTGGCTTAAATAAGCTGCTGCTGCTGTAAGATTGATTTATATAGAATCACTGAACAATTTGGATTAGAAGGGGCTTTAAAGTTCATCAAGTTTCAACCCTCTTTACCATGGGCAGGAGCACTTTCCACTAGATCAGGCTGCACTACATCAGTAGAAAAGATAGCTTTAAAGTATTTCAAATAAAAGGTTAAATATTGAGGAAAAGCAAAAATTCTTTAAAATCTTAAAAACATCCACAATATATGTTACTCCTTGTTGTATATTACTGTGTACTAGGGAAACACTATCTTGATTTCAAATGTACTATATTCAAATATATATGTATGCTATATATATATATATATATATATATATATATATTACAACTATATATACACACACTGTACAAATATACTTTTCTATACACAAAAGTGCAGAAATTGCTGGATCTCAGGTTACCTATGCAATCTTGCTTCCTTTCCTTGAGTGCATGATAATCTTTACTTATAGGACCAGTTTTCATGTTCTTCATGAGAGCCCTTCCTCACCCAGTGAGCACTGGAGGCTGGAATTTAAACTGAAGGTCGAACAATTTTGGCAGAAAATTTGGAGAAGTGCTGCAATAGTAATGATCTTTTAGCACAATAATAAATTCATTGGAGAGAATTCCTGGTTTTAGGTTGGACAAACATCTGTGGGACACAAAGTGTGTGCAGGCAGCTTGGGGAAGGGTCTTTTAAGCTCCCTTCCAGCCCTGACCTCTGTGGTTGCAGGTGTGCATGAGCAGCAGGTCTGAGAGGGGATGAGACAGCCTTTGAGAGGGAAATACATGATCAGACATCCCTGCAGGTCGTGTGTCCTTGCATTCACAGCTGGGTAGAAACACAGTATGAGTACCTGGTGACTAACAGCAGCTTGGTGCTGAGGCCATGGCAGCACCTGCAAGGGTGTCTGTGCCTGGACTGCAGGTTTGTTTAGGGAGATGAGAAGGTGGCTATGGAGTGAGGAAGAAAAATGAAGGAATAATGGGAGAGAGCCTCACGATTAAAGGAATAGTTGTACATATGAAACTATAGACTTATACCTGGTTTTGCCACAAAATATTGGATAATTTGTGGTAAGTTATTTGATTAATTGCCTCCTAAACAGTCAATAATTGTATGTTACTGACAATCTCCATATTTGACTGGAGTCTTGAGTCGGATTTGTACAAGTGCTGAGTACACAGTGCTGAGAATTAGATCAACAGAAGTGGAGTTTGGAAGTCAAGCACTTGGGAGACCAACAATGAATGTTGTAATTGAGTGACTGTAACTTTCCAACCTTTGTCTGTGTGTCTCAGGTCACCCCCACTTAAGCAGTGATTATAAAATGCCAGAAGTCACAAGGTGTGGTGAAAATTAATTGATTGGCATTTGTGAAGCACTTAGGAGCACCATGACTATGACGATATTAATCATCCTATCATCCTATCTTCAGAGCAGGATTGGTGAGAGTTTAGGAGAGAGGTTGGGGCCACAAAATGAGGTGAGAATAAAATACTGACTACACGAGAACTAATGATAGCACAGTGCTGAGTAGATGCCAACACGCTGCACAGTTGAGGATCCATCTGTGCTGTGAAGGACAACTTTGAGAAAATAGCATAAAATCATACAATGACATACTGTTCCATAATGCAGAGGCACAGTAATTCTTTTATTTCTTGAGTTGGTATTTCTTGTCTGTATTGCCTTGCCAGCAATCTTCCAATATAGATCTCGGAGTGAATTTCCTCCTCATATGCAGTTTGATAAAATATGAAAAGCTCAATGAGGGCTGGAATCTCTGTGTTCATCTGTCACTTTGATACACTGGTGGCCCTCTCAGCCTGCAACAGTGGGTCAATCCTGATGCATAGCAGAGAAAGGTTACCCACCTGGCTGGAGCAGCAGGTAGCACTCACTAAAGATGTCTTGTTTGGTGCCCATGTGCTTAGGTTGTTTTCAGAGCAGAGGTGTGTGCATCGTGTTGTTAGACCCAGGGAGGGTGGGTTTTAAAGATTATGCCTCACCAAGCCTGCTGAGCATGTGCAGACTACAGCTTTTAAGAAGCTTTTAAATGGGCCAAATGTAGGTGGATTTTTGTGAAGGAGGGAAAAGATTATTCCTAAGAGGAAAATATTCTTTTCTTTGCCCTGGGAAATGTCAAGTGCTTGTCTCAGATCATAGGAAAGCCAGAGAACTAAAAAAAAAAAAAAAAAAAAAAAGAAAAAATGCCAGTTAATTAAAAATTACTAAAGAGCTATATTTTCCTAACATTTTTGTTGTTGGCAGTGTGCAAAGTACTAATCCATTGCTACAATTGCAAGAAATAATGTCACTTGGACTCCCACACTTCAAATATTGACATCAGGCGTTACTATGGCTTGAACTTTCCATTTGAAATAGATTACAACTGTCTGATTTCTTACACCAGATTTTATTTCTTAACAGCATGGAGTAAAGTACCTTGATGCTTTTCAGAACTGGGCTTGCTTCAATGTGATAATGCATTAATTATCTGCTTTAATTCTCTCTTCAAATAAAAAGGCAGAACTTTTTTACCTCCCACAGTGGAGCAGATTTTTGCTTGCTCCATCATCTCCAGGTCCCCTCTTGCTGCTCAGTATTGAAATAGAGCATTGCAGCAGCAGGTGGTTAGTGGATAAACATGCTCCTGGGTACATTCTGGCAGTGACCTGCATCATGGGAGAGGAAGATCTCCCATCCAGTTGCAATGGCAGTATTCTTTCTGCCCACTGGTGCAGACTGGACAGCACACTGTAGCTCCTGCTCCTGCTGATGGAGCTCCAAGAGGGTGTGGAATGGTGGATCTGGACGCCAATATTTGTAGCTGGTGTTTGAACAAGTGATGTCCTGTGCATGGGAGTAGGTGTTTCCAAAAGTACACACAATGTCTGGCTCTGGGCAGTGTGGTGGCAGATCCTGGTAAAATGTACAGCAGGATGACCTGTTTGTTTGTTTATTTATTAGGTGGCATTTATGTATCAATTCTATGTGGTGTTACCACACTGATAGAAGGTTACAGTTCAGTAGCAGTAACAAGAAAAGCCAGGTAAAATATTTGTACTCTGATGCTTTCATGCATTCTAGGAAGTGGTATTTAGCTTGTGTCTGATATCTGGTACTTCAAGTTAAAATGGATGTTCTGCAAAACCTATAAAAATTGCAACAAAATGTCTATACTGTGTAAATGGACATGCATTTATTTTCTTCCAGCAAGAGGTGTTGCTAGTGTTCAAATCACTTTCACTGCTCAGAGCAGCTGCTCAGAAGTGATGAGAATGTATTTCATCTTACAAATAGCTAATCCTAAATCATGGCTTTATTTGGGCCTTGACAAGAAGTAGCTCACTGTTTTATCTCTAGGAGAGAGTATATATTACACAAGGAAGTTTCAGGGAGGAAATTTGCCACTAGTTCATGTAATCAGTGTACTATTTTTCCTTCTACATGGGCTCTGCACTGCAGGTAGCAAATCTCAAAAGTTCATCCACAATAACCTCTACTGCAGGAATTGTTCCATAGTTTTTTTAGTGTGAGCAATTCAAATGCACTTTTAAATGTGTGATTTGAAGTCAGCAGTATGCTGTTCTTCTTATGCTGCATTTTTCTTTCTCTATCCAGGAACCCAGTGGTAACCACACTCCTCCTCAGTTGTCTCCATCACTCAGCCAAAGCACTTTCACTACTGGTGGCTCCCTGGACGTTCCCCACATTATCATGCAGGGCGATGCAAGGAGAAGAAGAAATGAAAACTATTTTGATGATATTCCCCGGTCAAAGCTGGAGAGGCAGATGGCACAGGTAGGACTAAAACCAGTACCACTAAAAGCCTGGGCTTTGCTGCTTTTGATTACAGGACTAATCCTGACCAGAGCACTGGCTTGTATAAGAAGGATGAGTTATAAACAACAAAGGTTGACAATTTTTCCAAGCTGTCTGTTCCAGCACTCTATATTTCAAACAGTGCAAATTGATGTGTTGGTGTATAATTTCTCCTCAGAAATAGAGATTTGAGGGTGTTCAGATTCATGGACACTGAGGTGAAGGTGGCTTCTGTGCACCAGTGTCCAGTCTTCCCCCAGCACCAACTCTGCCCCTCATGTTTGTAATATGGTGCAGATTCCTGAAATTCGGAGCAACCTAGATAAAAGTAAGCTTGCATTAATTCACTGCTGGAAACTCAGAGGACTTGAAGGGTGATGATTGCTGCATTTATTAATTGGAAGGGTCAGCATTCTGCAAAATTGTGATCTGGGGATATATTTTGATTATTAAAAAAAAAAAAAGATTTAACTATACAAAAAATTATTTGAACAGCACTAGACTCAACTGGATGTTAAATCAAACTGTTCATGAAATAAACCTTTAAGTGGCCTCCATGTCTAAACTTTTTTCACCCAACCACTGAAAGAATACTGAAAATTTTAAATTTAGCATACATTGAGTGGTGCCACTGAACTGTAGAACCACGTAGGATGGAAATGACCCTTCAGGTCTTCAACCCTTAACTCAGCACTGCCAAGTTCAGCACTAAACCATGTCCCAAAGAACCACACCTACATGCTTTTTGAACAATTCCAGGGATGATGATTGAGCCACTTCCCTGGACAGCTCACTCCAATGCCTGACCACCCCTACAGTGAAGAAACTTTTCCTAATATTCAATCTAAAGTGCAGTAAATTATGCATGGACAGTCTGTTGGTGAAAATGCTTTAGAATGAGCTCAGCTGGTTTTCAGTGACACTTATGATGATCAGACAGCCAGGTCTTCTGCTGCATGCTGGAAATAGGACTTTGATTTGCTGTCAGAAGCAGATGGGCAGCCAGGGCAGTTCCTGGAGCAACTCATTCCACGAAGGAGCAGGTTGCTGCATGCTTCCCTGCATGAGGCTTCCCAGCAGTGTCTCTGCCTGCCACAACCCAAAATAGAGCCTCTGTCCAAAATTCAGCCTCAAAATGGAAACAGCTATGCAAATAACTGTATTATAATGAACAAAAGGCTGCAGTCTGTCAGCTAATTGCATGAACAAGAAGTAATTAAATAAACAAACAAAACAAGGTGCTGCCATTACCTGGGAACACTGAAACAAATTGAATTCCATTTGTTCAGAGGACATTTCTAGGGAAGTGAAATTGCATTTGGTTGGGTGGGGCTGTTGCCTTCCCCTTTTTTAATCTAATTTTCTGCTATATAATCTTCTTGTACAGAATTAAGGAGAAAGTTGCTGAGTGAATGAGCTTGTTTTCAAACCAAAGTCTGCTGGGCTTCTGTGGCAAGAATAAGGTTGAGCTGAAGTCCAGCAAAGAAAAGACAAGTTCTTAACATGAAGATATTTCTTGAAAGTCGTGAAATTTAGGTATAAAATGCACACTTGTGGCCAAATGCACTGGTTTGTCTAATTAGTTCATTTTATTACTTTGTTCACAAATCCTATACTCACTACCTCTTTTAGTCACTAGCATTGAGGACAAAAAAATAAAACAAAACAAACAAAAAAACCCCTATGCTAACAATTCTTTCTGACTCCATTTCACCCTTTCTTTTGCTGAAATTCCTAAAAGATATGTCATACTCTCATAGGTGACACCTGGAGATTTTCTTTGTGCTGCTGAATACTGCATTTCCAGAAGGACTGATATGTTACATGTCCAAAGAGAAAACTGAGCAGTTGTTATTTGCACCACTCCACACTCCTGTAGAACAAATTAAGTGCTTAAGGGATTTTTTTGTTGTTGTTGGGGTTTTTTTGGGTTTTTGCTTGGGTGGTTGGTTTTGGGAGGGTTTTTTTTCTACGGGTTTTTATTGTGGATTTTTTGTTGAGTTTTTTTTTTCTGTTGTTGTGGGAGTGTGTACCCACTGAATGGATGACTCCAGTGCCTTCTCTCTAATTTTAACCATTGAATATAGTTGTCATCCTTTGGGACCCCTAGGGGAAAATGGATTCAGATGAAATCCATAAAACCGTGGTTTGTGTTGTTCCCTGAACTCCTATCTGTTTGAAGTCTTTTTCAGCTCTGCCCCCAAATTTCTGCATTCCTGATGTATGTAAAATTCCCTTTGACTTTAATGGGAAAGTCAATGACTCCCTCTGGTGATCATTCTCAACAAATTGGACTCACCCCATTAAGAGGCTAACCAGGGATTTCTTCAACCATTTTAGCCCAAAAATAGATTCTTAAATTTATTTTGTGTAATGTGTGCTCAGCCAAAATGAGCTAGATTTCCTTCAGTCTTTTCCCCCAAAGCCCATTTGAAATTAAATGTAAAATAATTGTTTCTGCGAAGTAAAGGAGATCCAACTGATTCTTAACATGAACCTTCTGCTCTGAGTGTTGTGGTTTTTTTTGGTTTTTCTTTTATCTAGCAACTTTCTCCTTGCAATTTGGCTTGTGTCAGATCAGCAGCAACATCTGAACTGATACCAGTCCAGCTTCCCAGCTAAAATACTTCTTGCATACAAAATGATCTAGGATGATTACTTGAATTGCTTTGAGAATGTTCTTTTATCTTAACCCTTTCTTTGCTAGGCTGTGTGCATGCTGCTGTATGAATCTGCATGTTTACTGGATGCTATAGTACACAAATGTGCATAAAGACATCTTGGGTGCTGTGATGTTTTGGGAATGTTTTAGATATCTTCTTGATGATGAGATTTATGGCCTTGAAGAGAGAGGCCAACATGGTATTGAGAACTTACTTATTGTATTGCTTTCATGAACTTGATTTTATTTTAAAAATGTCAGAATAAGACTATCTTATCCTTAATTTATAATCTAAAATCTGAAGATATTTTGATGAAACTTGATGTTTCCATCTTTACTATGGCCTGTGTTTTCCTAAACTGTTACAGGGATTCATCAAGCATGTTGATCTTTGCATCAATCAACCAGTATTTCTTAAACAATGAGCACAGCAGCTTAAATCTGTTTTCCTTTGATGTGCTAGATGTGTTTAAACAGTACTCTAAACCATAATCAAATCTGCTTGTAAGTAATACAACTCTTTGTTTCCTGGAGGAAGCACTGATTTAAATTTACTTAATGTGGGTGGTTTTGTCTCAAGGCCAGCATGTACCTTCATTTACAGTTCCCTAGCAGACTGCTTGTGACCTAAGGGGAAAATCATAATATAAACAATGAGTCTAACCAGTTTAGATTCCCCAATGGAATAGGTTTGGTCATCCAACCCCCCAGTTGATCATGCAGCTCCAAAAGTCTGTGATGTCTGGTTGTATAAATCATAACTGCCAAAATGGTAATACAGAAGGTTGTGAGATGGTTTGCTTTCAAAAAAAAAAAATCTAGAAAGAAATGAGTAGTCTGAGTCATCATGAGCTGTGGATGTTGAATTTTGAGCCTGCAAACTGTAGGTTAGTATGATCAAATTAACATGGTTCAGAATAGCTGAGGTTGTTCTTAAGATTGCCTGAACCTTTAAAATAGAACTGAAATCACACAGGCAAAGCTTGGGTACTTTGGAACCAAAATTGGTAGGAGGAGGAGTCCCATGGAAGGGATTGAGCTCTTCATTCACCCCTGAAATAGGTGCAGGGAAGAACTTTGGAGGATGAAAGGAATGATAGCCAAGTTCATTAAAAGACATCAGTTAAAATTTGCCGGATTTGCAGTTCTCCAGGCAGGAGAGAAGCTTTAGGTACTAGCTGCAAGCACATTCCAGACTGCCCAGCCAGGGGCATAAGGTGCTTTTAGCCACCCTGGTCCATAAGACCTCTTGCTGTGGTGCTCTGAGTTCTGCACCCTGCCCTGAGCCCAGAGTGAGGGCTAAAAACATCTTTGCCATGGCAGGGAGGTGCAGGAAGCACTCCTTGCAGAAGGGAGAGCTGGGACAGGCTCCCCCCATGCTGTCACACCCTGCCCATGGCATCCTTGCAGAAGGAGAGCTGGGACAGGCTCCCCCCGTGCTGTCACACCCTGCCCATGGCATCCTTGCAGAAGGAGAGCTGGGACAGGCTCCCCCCATGCTGTCACACCCTGCCCATGGCATCCTTGCAGAAGGAGAGCTGGGACAGGCTCCCCCCATGCTGTCACACCCTGCCCGTGGCATCCTTGCAGAAGGGAGAGCTGGGACAGGCTCCCCCATGCTGTCACACCCTGCCCATGGCATCCTTGCAGAAGGGGGAGCTGGGACAGGCTCCCCCCATGCTGTCACACCCTGCCTATGGCTCTCCTTGCAGAAGGAGAGCTGGGACAGGCTCCCCCCATGCTGTCACACCCTGCCCATGGCATCCTTGCAGAAGGGGAGCTGGGACAGGCTCCCCCCATGCTGTCACACCCTGCCCATGGCACTCCTTGCAGAGGGGAGCTGGGACAGGCTCCCCCCATGCTGTCACACCCTGCCCGTGGCACTCCTTGCAGAGGGGAGCTGGGACAGGCTCCCCCCATGCTGTCACACCCTGCCCGTGGCACTCCTTGCAGAAGGGGAGCTGGGACAGGCTCCCCCATGCTGTCACACCCTGCCCATGGCACTCCTTGCAGAAGGAGAGCTGGGACAGGCTCCCCCCATGCTGTCACACCCTGCCCATGGCATCCTTGCAGAAGGGGAGCTGGGACAGGCTCCCCCCATGCTGTCACACCCTGCCCATGGCATCCTTGCAGAAGGGGAGCTGGGACAGGCTCCCCCCATGCTGTCACACCCTGCCCATGGCATCCTTGCAGAAGGAGAGCTGGGACAGGCTCCCCCCATGCTGTCACACCCTGCCCGTGGCACTCCTTGCAGAAGGAGAGCTGGGACAGGCTCCCCCCATGCTGTCACACCCTGCCCATGGCACTCCTTGCAGAAGGGGAGAGCTGGGACAGGCTCCCCCCATGCTGTCACACCCTGCCCATGGCATCCTTGCAGAAGGGGAGCTGGGACAGGCTCCCCCATGCTGTCACACCCTGCCCATGGTGCTGGACCTGCAGCACAGCCCGAGCCAGGAGAGTTCTGTCCCTTTGGGCAGGACAGCTCTGGGGACAGTTCCAGCCTGTGCCTGCCTCTGGTAGTGAGACAGGTAAGTTTTCTAGAAGGATAAATCTAGTCATGGCCCACATGGCAGAGAGATGGGATGGAAGGAAATCTTAAGATCTGAGAGAGTTGAAAAACTTACTCACTAAGGCTCACAGGAGAACTTTTTTCCCATAGTTGCTGAACTCAGACTTGATTTTTTTAAGCTTTTCTGGGTGTTTCAGTCACATGGTCTAAGGGCTCTTGGGTTTTTAAACAATATTTTAAATTTTTTTATTTTTTTTTTCATAAGATGCAAGATAGCTTAAATGTAAGGTCATTGTAATGACTGCACAGTAAGTGTGAAGAAAATCTGTCCTGATTGTTGGGATTCTACCTTTTAACATCATTTTGTATGATAAAATAATTAATTGATTGATTAAGATTCGATATGCAGGGGACAATAATTTAAATGGATTTAGTACAACGGATCCTTTACCTACAGAAGAGGAGAAATGTCATTTAAAAAAAAACCCCAGAATTAGCAAAGGCAGGTTTATATTAAAATTGTGAAATAATTTTGCTTCTTTCTGAAATAATACCTTCAACTCAGCAATGTCTTCCAAATACTTCACAGATACTAATGCATTTGTATTTCCAGTGCACTGTGGGGCTGTGATTTAAAATCATACTTTCCATTTTTCAGCTAGGGAAGCTGACATACAGGGATGTTAGCAGGTTGAGTAAGATGATATAGAAAACTGAAGGAGCCAAAAATAAATAAGTCATCTTTAGTTTTGTAACTTTAAACCACAGTAATACATTTTTATTTACTTGTTTCATGTTTGTTTTCCCATCTCCTCTGCTTTTGAAGGATTTAAAGATTACTGTGAATGAGGAAAAATATGCCCAAGAGAATACTGGTGTGTAAAACGAGATTATCTAAGAAGCAATGGAGGTTTTTTTATCAATGGTTGAGATTACTCATGAAATAACAGAATTCTTTACTAGTTGATTTATGAAGCAATAAATACAAAAATATGGTTGTATAGATTCATTCTCTTGTTCACTTCTTAGGCTACTTATTTCCATTTTTTATAAGCATAAAATAGTTTATGTTGTGAGGATAAATAGATAGCTATCTAAGAAAAAACAAGCCAAATCCAAACAAAATGCATATTTTGTTCATATTTTGGTGCATTATATTTTTAATATGGAGAGATAACTGAACTGTGACATCAATTTAACATCAAAAGAAAAATGCTTAACTGAATCTATTGCTGTCAGTTGTATTTGTAATTGACATAGATGCAAATGCCATAGACAGCTGTATCTTGATCTGTAAATTTCAGCTTGTTTTCATCCCTAGATCCCTTGAGAATTGTGCATTTCATAGAATCATAGAACCATCACTGGGCTGGATCATCCTGCTGGTTCCATCCTCCCTGCTCTGAGCAGGGACACCTCCCACTAGAGCAGGTTTCTCAAAGCCCTGAACACTTCCATGGATGGGGTATCCTGCACTTCTCTGAACAGTGGACAAGTAACTGATAAAGGCATTATGAGAAATCTACTTAATTTCTGCCTGAATAGAGAGAGAGAATAAATGTTACAGAAGCTAACATGTTAGAGCTGATTCATGTGAGGTGGCTCACACCTACAGGCTGCTTCAGCAAATGGGATTAAGGAAGCTGATTCTGTATTTAGTATTAATGATCTAAACTTTAGCTGTAAATACTACACCAAGAAATGAACAAATCTTCATTAATTTACTGTTTTTCACACTCAGATTTGTGAACTGGGAGGTCTACATTGAAAAGATTGTATGAAAACTGATTTTTAATATCTAACATATATATTTTTGGTCTGCTCAAAAAAAACCTGTTCTAAAAGTTTGGGGTGCTTTTCTGAAAGAGCAATTTTGTTGTTTGGGGTATTTTTTTGCAGAAAGGTAGATACCTGTAGTCTCATAATCTTCACTGGTGTTTGTCCAGAAGTTTGTATCCTCTCTGCAGGACTAAGAGCTGGGGTACACTTGGAACTGGCAGCACCAGCAGAAGGGGTGTTGTCAATGAGGAGCTCACACCTATCACCCACTTCTTGCTGAAAGAGAGCCAGTCCAAGGGCCCAGTTGTTGTCTGGAAATTTTCATGTAAAGTATTTTCATGAGAAGCAGAAGAAATAAACCAATGCAAAACATGTAATTCTTCTAATAAGAAGTGATATTTCAAGTTTCTGCTTCTCTTAATGAAATACGAATTTCAAATTTCACTTGTCATCTCTGAATTTTATTTTTTTTAAGGAGAATTTGCAGTTATTTCTGCTAGTAAGGCAAGTTCTCCCCAGAGCTTTGAGAACGTTCAGGGATGCAGCATCTACTTTTATTAAATACCTGCAGTTTTTTATATAGGAGAAGGAAATTCAGCAAAGGGCCACTGAGACATGGTTGGGAGCTGTTGCCCTCTGAGGAGTCTGCACAGCCAGGGCTGGCTGGAGGAGACATGGCTTTGAAAGAGGGGCTCAGGACACCAGGAGGAGCTTTCTCCCCATATGGACAGGCAGGCAGGGGGACAGATTGTTCACAGAGTCTGTCCAGTCTCTATCCTTGAGGTTTTCAAGACCTGACCTTGATGAAGCCCTGAGCATTCTGGTCTCATCTCACAGCTGCTCCTGCTTTGAGCTGGAGTTGGAGTGGAGCTTTCCTGAGCTTCCTTGCAGCATGAATTATCCTTATTCTTTTGAAAGACTGCTCTATCTAATTTGAACTATACTGAGACTTTCAGATCTTTTTGATCTCCCCCAACCTAAATCACTTTGCTAATTTATTTGCTGTTTTATTTCCCTGTGTAATCCCGTACTAAATGTCATCTGACTGATCTCTAGTTCATCAGATCTGTTTTCATTTCTTACCCCATTTTGAGAAGATCCTAACTTCTGGATCTTCCTTAGAGAGCACTGGCACTCCTCCAAGCCACAGCATGGAGCAGGTCCTTGCAGATTGCCTCAACATGTTCAGCCCATTTGTGCTTAAATACCAATAATCATTCTCGAAACATGCTGCATCAGGAGCCCCACAGTGCCCATGTCTTGCTCTACTTCTCCTTGCTGCTGCCGATTTAATTGGCCAGTCTTCCAACACAGGAAGGAAATTTGATCTGACATGATTCATACTGAAGAACCTCATTATGAACATCTTGAATTTTTCTTGGCACGTAGAAGATGTCTTAGTAGCACATGGCCAGCAATATTGCACTTTTTCTTTGTTATTCTCAATAATGTATGTATAGATATAAATATACACATGCATACATATATTCCTGAGTGTTTATTTCAGATGGCCAGGAGCAATGTCAGAAGGTCATGAGAACCAGGGCATGGTGGCTGGATTTTTAAACATTTTTAATCACTTGCTCTGCAGTTAGGCTGGCTGGAACCCTTCTGAACCTTCCTTTGCTACCATCTTAAATATTCCTTAGCCCTTTCTTTGGTCCTTTAATATCTTCTATGACTTTTCAAGGGTAATTACTCCTAATTTAGGTAAATCTTTAACATCTTCTAACGTGCCACTGAGTGAAATTCATTGAGCTGTAATGAATATAATGAATACATCTGGATTGCCTTCCACCCAGCTCCTGCTCCTCCTGTGTGTGCTGTCCAGGTATTTTTCCTGCCACTTTCCTCTCCTTAGAAAGCATATGATTTCTATGATCAGTCTTAAAATTACTCTCTTTCTTCAGATTATCAGCCATGTTTTCCTAGTCTATAAGGAGGAAGCCTTAAGTTTTCTCTGGATAAATCTTTTCACCCTTCCTTTGCCCCTCCTGTCTGTCAGAGTTGGATTCCACCATGACTACGACAGGGAAACCTTTTATGCATGGGACACCCCAAAAAGGATATGATAGCAGAGTCTTGCTGTGACATTACTTGTAAACATTTATCTTTTGGGAAGTATTGAGATAATGGCGTGTTTGATACTAATCAGAAAATAGATGACAATCAGACAATTGTTTTGCTCTTCTTTGCCTTATTACTTAGGAAAATGTTCTTCATTAAACTCTTTCACAGAGCCTCTGTGTCAGTGGTATTGGGTGCCCAGGTGTATTTGTGTTTATTGTAGTGGAAGTGTATGCACAGATTGAATTCTTCAGGGTTTTTTTGAAAGCATATGTTTTGAGAGATGAAAATTGTGAGTGTTTGAAGTCTAATCCCCATTCTTCCTTCTACTGCCTATTTTTTGGCCTCAGATAATCACTTAACCTTTTTCCTTGCCTTGGTTGCTTCCTCTCCACCACAGGGATATGCAACTTTAGGTACTTCTCCTGGGCATTTCATAATTCATTAACAATTTAAAGTACTTTGAAGATATAAAATATGTATATAGTAAATGCTAAATATTTCTACAATGGTGCAAGGAAAAGGTTGATTTCTGAATTTGAATTCATTACCATCCATAAAATTAATGTTCCATCTGCACTGCATTTTAGTACCTTAGTCATTCAAACATTAATGAATGCAAAACTGAGTAATGAGTTTTGCACTGCTGCCCTTCTGACTGGGCATTCGTGGAGTTGTGGGAAATTCTCAGTCTCTGCTGCTCTGCTTGATTTATTGTTGATTGTATTTAAAGATGGTTTCAACCTTCAAACCTTTAATTCTGGAGGTAGTTCTATTTGTTGGGAGAAGTTCACTTGAACAGTTCTTGAAGCAGAGACTTGGACCCCAAACTTGTGTGTTTCCATCTGGGAGAAGATGGGCTGGGGAGGGAGAGGCAGGATGGGTACCACTGACAAGAGGATTAATTCCCTGCCCTCTTTTTAAGTGGAGCAGCTTGAATCCTGGGCACACAGGTGTTGCAGGGTTACCTGTCCCGAGTTAGCACAGGGCAGCTGAGCTGGCTGAGGCCCTGTGCCAATCCCCTAAGGCAAGTCCTCAGGAGGGGCAGGATTTAAGGGCACACTTTTGTCTCAAGAATATTGTGATGCTGAGAAGTGGCTGCACGATGTGGCAGCATCATGGCAACCCCTTGCCAGCTCTGGGGAGAAATAAAATATCTGCCAGCATGCAGTAGCCTGCTGCATCCCTTGCTGCTTTCAGAATAGCAGTGCAGTCAGTTTTCTTGACTACCTTAATTACCAGATGTTTGGGCATGCTGGACCAGCATGGAACTGCCTTCTCTTTGCTCTTCTCTTGAAAAACAGAGGCACAATCTTCTGCCATGGATTCCTATTCAGGAATCTTCCCCTCCTCAGGCAAACAGATATAAACACCACAGCGATGGGGATGGCCAAAACATCCAGAAGTCAGTTTGCTTGACACACACAGAAAAATGTAATTGGTAACCACTAGTGCAGTGTCCTAAGGATGGCACAGCAGAAGAAGCTGCAGCAGTGTTTTGCAGCTGGCCTTGCACTGAAACTGTATGTTCATCACATGGAGGAGCAAAGTTGCAGGGGATGAGGTAGAAGACTGGACAAAAGTCAAAGTTTTAATTAGCTAATGCTATTAAAATATAGAGCCCTGCACATCATGAAGGAGAAGCAAAGAACTCTGAAAACAAGATGCAGGAGGTGGAATTAACCACATATGTGAAAGTTTTAAAATTACTGAAGCTGGAGGAAGAGATGTGTGCTCATGCATTTTAGATGACGAAGGAAATAAGGGACAATTAACAACATTAGACAGCCACCAGGCTGTCTGGCAGCTCTCTGTAGTCAGTCCAGAGGATGCCAGGCTTCCCTGACAGTAACCAGAAGTGGTAACTTACTCTGTTGGCAGCCAGGGTGCAGGCTACAAAAGGTAAGAGAAAGAGTCTTATATATTTTAAGAAGACTTGCATTTCTCTGGGTTGATTTGAGCATTAGTGCTGAATTCCTGCTGCTGCTGCTGACAAAAACCAGCAATGCACGTTCTTGATGTTGTTAAATTACTGGTATATTAATTGCTATCTCTTCTGGATGCTGCAGTTGCATTTTTCATGTCTGTTTATTGCCTTTTGTTGCTGCCTGCTGAAGATAGCGTGGGCAGATCCTATGTCTGATGCTTGGTTTTAGTTGCCTGGCTACTGTAAAATGTTATTTTAGCTTTTGCTGAGGTGCCACAGATGCTTTATTGACGATTGTCCAAACAAGGAAATATATAAAACATGCTGGTGAATGCTGTGCCTGCCTAGTTCTGCTGCTTTTGCTAGAGATGCTACAATATGCTTACTTTGCTTCACTACTACAGCTTCTCTATATGATAATGTAGAGGGTAGGCTGAAACCTTCCATTTACACACTGGGGTCATGGTCAATGCCAAAGGTAATATTATCTGTATCTTAGTAGGCAAAGGAGCTGTTGTTGGGAGGAGATGGTGGGCAGCTGCTTCACTAAATTGCAATGCATTCATTTCTGGTAATTGTTATAAAGAAAATGTATTTTTCCTGTTGATTGTGCTGCCAGATTTTTCCCTTCCTTTCTCCCTGTGAAGGTCTCCAACAGAGAGAGATTTAAGTCTCAAAACTTACTTGGCATGTTGACTTCAAACCTCTTTCCTGCCAAAAACTGAAAGTAACCAGTATTACTTCTGCTCTAGGCAGTTTCTATTTATGCTTGTATAACTTTATCTCTTTACATCATGAGCACTTCTGACTATATTGTTTTCTTGTACTCACAGTCTGAAACCTCTTCTAAAGTCTCTGAATAAGCTATGTTTCTTTTCAGTCAGTCCAAAGATATTTTGTCAGCAAATAAATGAAAGAACTACTTTTTACAACTGTTTTACTTCGTTCTTTAGTATTATTGCAAGCCTTTTCTTAATTATTCTTGCCTTTTGGCAGTTGCGGTGCGCTAACATTTACAAGATGAGATACAGTTTTCTGTTTATATTAGCAGTCTTCGGTCTGTGAGATCTGGACCAACCAGAATGCAGGATATCCTTTCTCCTCGATCCATCAGGTCCATAATGTAAGACACAGCGGTGAACGGCTATGTTGTCCCTCCATGGATGTTCAGTGTGTCGCCTCGGTGTTCCCCGCGTCGCGGGGCCGTGTGTGCGCCCCTTGGTGTGTCGTGCCGTGTGCCTGGCGTGTCTCGGCTCCCTGGGGACGGCGACACGGCCAGCAGCCCCCTCCAAGCTCGGGGGGCTCTGGGTCCCGCTCCCCGTGTTTCTGTCCGCTCCCGCCTGCGAGCGGCGAGCCGTGCGGGCGGCTGCCTTCGCACGGTTTCGCCCCGCGCTGTGTTGTGCTGCCCTCTCTGTGTCGGTCCGTAGGCTTTGCCCAGCTGAGGTTACACAGCCTTTGCAGAGGCGTTTGGGGGAGCTGGAGGTAATGCCGGTGGGGTTTTGTCACTTCTGTGGCAGTGCATCCGTACTGCAGCGCGCCGAGGACCGCAGCCAGTTGTTCAGCAGAGTATTTGAGAGCAGCTGTAGATTCCTCCTAAGCCTCCTTGGAACACTTCTGCCAGAGACGGGTCATTTTGGCTACCGAGCATCAGGAGTATTTTAAATCTGAAGTACAGCATGAACCCGTTTCCATTATTTCAAAAGCCAAACATTTAAGGAGCTAAAAAAATTGTCTTCCTCTAGGAACTAAAAGACAAGCAAATTATGAGGACTCGACTGGTCTGCAGAACATTTAAAAATTTTACAGGGAAAGAATTATAAACGTTTCAGCCAGGACTGTTGTATCCATGTGTGCTCCAATTTGCTGTTGTCATGGTGACTAATACTCGTTACCATAACTAGGCATGAGGCTTAACAGGTGAAAAGTTATAAGATGCCGTCCTTGTTAAAAATAACTACATTCAAACCACTCAAAACCAGACCTTCTTGGTTTTTTTTCTTCCTCTTAGCGTGGAATCTTTTTAACTTGACATTTTTATAAAAAGATGAGGGAGGTGTTAGGTTTTTATAGATTTATTGAGGTTACTTCTTATCTGCGACTATCTCTGCATCCAGGTGCCTTTAATATGAGTCAAACACACTTTTGAGAGAATGGGATAAGATAGGAAAATGTGCAGCAATTGTAGAAAAAATCGTAGAGGAAATAATAGCTGTAGTCTGCTTCTGCAGCTCGTTTGACATCATGAAGCATCCAGCCCTTTCTGGAGCACTGAGAAGTGCATGTCTGCCCATTTTGGGGGTTAGAAAACACTGCAAGAGCACAAGGTATTGTTCTCTAAGGCTATTAAAAGTTGTTATTGCAAAAGGATTGAATCCTTACCTCTCTGGCACCTGCCTTAAGACCATTTTCTGATTTAATATTCTTTATCTGCAAAATGTGGAACAAAAAAAATCTTCTTTTTCAAGTTAGCTGAGGCCAAAGAGAGGAAAGGTGCTGGTTAAAGTCATAGGGAGGTTGGAATACTAAACCACAGGCAGTACAGCAAAAACCATGTGATAAATTGCACAGCTGTCTGATGAGCTGTAAAGTTAGATGAGGAAGAAATTATCTCTTGCCTTTCTACTTCATCAGAGAGATAAATATCTCCATCCGTATATTGTGTCATAAAAAATACATAAGCTTAAATGTTTGATTATTTCTTATAATTGCAAATTAAATATTCAAACCAGAAAATCCTTATCCTATCATATCTATTTTTAAAGCTTAAATCAAACATTATAGTTGGTCTTGCACAGCAATTTCTGTACCACTTGAAAAGTGTATTAGGTGCTTTTGAAGGACCTGAATCTCAATACATCACCCATAAATTGTTCCACATCAACTCCTCAGATTTAGGACTAGTAGTAATTAATTTTTCCACCCTTGGCTTGGACCTTGTGGTTTCAAGTCTTCTCTAAATCAAAAATGGTCCTATTTTGTATATAACCTGATGTTAGATGTCACCATCACATCCTAAATCTCAGAATTTCAGTATCTGACTAGAGCCAGTCAGCTGAGAAGCTCCCTTTCTTCTTGGTGAGATTTTTAGACACGGATTTATGGATGTCTTTAGATGTCTAAATCTTGTTTAAAAGCTTTTCTTCCTTAAAAAAAAAAAAAAAAAAGAAAGAAAAAGGGGAAAGGAAGTTGCATGGGGAGTATGTAATAGGAATTAGACTTCTAAACGTCTTCATGGATCTGGGCTTTGGAGACTACCCTGTTACAATTCAGTCTAAATAGATTATGAATACTAACAGTAGTACTGTTTAAAAGTCTAAGGAGTTTGGTAAGAAACAAAAGGAAAGGAAACCAGGAGCCACTTCTGCTGAATATTAAAAAACACCTATGATACAGCTGTAAAAAGAAAATGTTGACTATCTATAATGTCTTCTCCATCCATCATAATAATTTCTATCTATATGTTTAATTTTATGCACTTTTCTTAGTAGCTGCTCCCTCTAAAAGACACATGGAAATACATGAAAGGCCTCCAGGGGCAGTTGTCTGTCAGGAGCAGCAGAAATCCTGTATGTCTGCATTGCCCTAACCTCAGCTCTATTGCATGTTTAGGACATCCTGGAGAGATGTATAGTAATTTTGGCAATTCTATTTTGTCTAATTTAAAGGAGTAGGTAGTCTATTTTGTCTAATTTAAAGGAGTAGGTAATAGGATGATCATATTTATAAAGCATTCAGTGGATATAAACATGGTGTCCACAAAGTCCCACTAAGTTCTCATACACTAGTTCTATCAGCCTGGTTGAAGATTATTTCTAATTTCTTTATCAAATTGAGGAGGTAATCAGAGGTAATCATTGTTCCCCCATTTTCTGCCTTTTATTTACAGACAGAAACAATGCAGTTCTCTATGCTTTTCACACCTCATATGCAAAAGGGGAACAAACTGTAAAATTATGTACTCACTTTACTCCCTGCTTAATTTGCCAGTGCTATCTCTTTCCTGCATGTGTCCTGCATTTCCTGAGCAGTGCAACAGAAGGGTTTGGAGCACTAACCCTGGTCACTTGTTCAGTAGAAGTTCTGGTCCCACCTCTGATCCCATCCCTGTGCTTCCTTGGTACAGAGATGTACTTTTGCAGCCTTTCTGTCCTGAATTTACTCCCTGTCCACATAGGAACCTTTTTGCTAAATGGCCAGGATGTACCTCCTGAGCTCTGCTTCCTTACACAGAACATACAGGAGTGTATCTTTATTTGGGGGGGAAAAAAAACAAACTAAAGCAATTGGCCTGTTACCTGTGGCCTTGAACATTCATAAGAGACAGCTGAACACAGTGTGAGAATTTGTGATGGTTCAGTCCATCTTCTCTTGCTGCCAGACTCCACTAATAAGGATGCAGATCCTTGCCCCTTGTAATATGATGGAAACCTTATTTTATAAAGAAATCAAATTCCCACTTCAGATAAAATAAGATAGAAAATTTTTATGCATTAGTGGCCAGAAGGATTCACTTTTGTGGATGCAAACTGACAAAAATTGGAGTAATTGCTCCTGCTGCCTTCCTTTCAAAATCTGATGCTGAAGTCATATCCATGGCATATAGGCAACTTAACTAGGCAAAACAGAAATTACAGTACTGTGTAATTGGTAGATTTGCTAATGGTGTCACCAGTAACTAGGTTCATTGTTTTATGATGTTCTCTTGCTTGAAGTTGCCATAATGGCAGGGTAATGTTGATGTTTCCAGATTTATCTCTTGCTTTTCGTTGCAGAACTGTGCAAATGCATGTCATTTTGTTATTTTGTGACACATGAAAATGATGTACTTGTTGTGTTTACTCTGTCCTGACTTAATTAGCAAGATGTGATAGTTTGCCAGACTTTGAATGTCTTCGATAAGATCTTTTTCATGTGTTTTTGATGCTTAACTTCTTTTTGCTATAAAAGTCTGAACTTCTAGCCATGTTCTGTGTGAAATGCTGATGACAATTCCCTGTCAGTTTCAACACATTTTAACAATATGGAATACATAGAAAATACACAAAGATAAGTGCAGGTAAAGAAAGAAGTAGCACAATCCAAAATGAAATTATCATATAGGAAAGGGTAAAATAGTTTGGGAGAGAATGGGCAGGAGAAGAAGGAGGATCAGGAAGTACAAGTGTAATTGCAAAAAGACAGAGCTGTGAGAAGAAGAGAATTGAGAGGCAGTCCAGACCAGACAGGATAGGAGAGAAGTGAGGGTGGTGGCAGAGGGAAGAGGGCGTAGGAATAGGAGAAGTCCCTCCAGGGGTCATTTTCAGTGAAAGTGAGCTGATGCAATAGACCTGCAAGGTAAAAGGAGCCCCTAAGGATGTGTCAGTTCAGGTTCCATGGAGCCATGATCACAAACACACAATGGCAAGTGAGACCCAGACCAGCACTGCCAGGCTGGGGACGTTCCTGGCTGCACTGGCTCTTTTGGAGGGCAGAAGAGTGTGCTGCAAAGGGATTTGGCAGCAAACTGCACTCCTACCTGTGTTCTCTGAAGAAAGAGAGGAGATGACAGCTCAGAAAGGCAGTCTCCTATATCAGTGAGAAGGATGAATGTGGAAGGGCAATGTTACTACCTCCACAATGAGGCATCAAGAGAAGGTGATCAAAGTAAATATTCGTAAAGAGATTAAAGAATGCCTCGTGTGTTTGAAGAGTGTATAATAAGTCTTCAGATCAAAGCAAAGTCTCTGTTATTTAGCCATTTAGGAAAGTTAGTTATTGGCTATATGTGCTGGATAATGGAAGGCATATTAACTGTGCAGAAAAGCTTGTAAAACACATAGCAGGATTTGTGATAGGCACTTTTGTGCATCTCATGATTTTTCTCAAGTGCTCTCATCCTCATATATGTATTGTAAACACTTATTTTTAAGGAACATTTCCGGTGCCTAATGATTTTATTCTCAAAGCAGAGATTTAATTAAGGCCTCATTAAACACTACAGTAGATGACTTTGGATTATAAATTAAATCATGAAAAATATTGTAGGGGTTGTGTTTCCTTATTTTAGTAAACGTGGCTCTATGTGTAGAAAAATAAATCCTTGTTAATTGAGCACAACAGTGGAGGGCTACTTTATAGTGAATTTGCCTGCACATACTCTTACATCTTGAACAACTGTGATTTTCAGACAGGAGACTGGGGAGAGCCTTCAATTACCTTGAGACCTCCAAATGAAGCCACAGCATCAACACCTGTACAATATTGGCAGCATCATCCAGAGAAGCTCATCTTCCAGTCATGTGATTATAAAGCATTTGTAAGTGTTGATCAATTCAGTGGTTTGATTTGGGGTAGATAAAATTTTATGTTTTGGATTTTGATAGGCTGTTGTGTTTTACTATTATTTATAATATTTTTTCTGTCACTTTTAGAGAAACAGCTCACTACTTCTGAAATACTGTGATTGCAATAAATGAGAAACAAGGATGCACAGTACTTTTTCCTATGAATTGTGTGATATATTGCAGTCCATGTGGCATCAGTGTTAGATAAAGGGCACTGTAAGTAGCTAAGTGTTGAAGTGACAGTGAGAGCAAGCACCCCTACTTTTCATCTCTTACAAATCCCTGTCTAGTAGTTATGAAAGAAGAATAAAACACAATATGGGATCCTCTAACCTACCTTAATGCTGTGTTCACAGCAGTTAGTGTTGCCTCATCTGAGCTTAATACATGTGTTTTTGGGAGAGGAAATAGAGAAAAAGAAGATGAGGGTGCTGGGTGTTTTCCATCCATGGGACAAGGGCACATTCAGACCTCTCCCAGCCTGATGGCTGCTTGAAGTACCAGTCAGCTCCATCAGGGCAGGGCATACTTATTTTCACCTCAATGTGGCTGTAGGTGATTACCACTTCCCATCCCTGGAGAAATGGAGCTTCCCCCTACAACTAAAGACAATTAGTCTTCTCTGGCTGTTATAAATGCTTCTGGAGGAGAGAAAGATCCCCTGTGATACAGAAAATCATTGGAAAGCACTTTTTTTTAAAATGAAAAACAGTTTTCTGAAATCTTGAGTTCCCTGCCAACAGGATGGGGAGACTGGAGTTTCTGGGGAGCTGAAGAGGTCCCTCAACCTACCTTTTTAAATGCTTGCATTTCCCCTTCTGACTTTGTGGAAAGCATTGCTGAAGGTGCCTGCCAGCCCACTGTGTGTTCTCTCTGGAGGTGGCTGCCCTATGGAGGGAGCTGGCTTGTGGTGCAAAGGAAAGGGGCTCAGTAGTTGCAGTGACTCTGGGAAAATAGCTGGGGATGAACTACTGGTCCAGGACATGGGGTTCAGATCTTCACTTGGAGGGGCTTTGATCTTTGGTGTTCTGTTCACTAAATACTGCTGTATTTTGGGGAACAGGTGGAGGTTGCTGGACTGGATTTAAGGCATATCTGGGAAGGCAGGAATTAGAGACCAAGTTCAAGTGTGACAGAGCCTGGCTCCCACTGAGGAGGGGCAGAAGGTGTGTTACAGACCTGTCTTTCTGGAGCACATCTGTATCTTCCATCAGACCCTCATGGGGGTTAAAAATTGCCATGCATGCAGTGGTTGTCCCTGGACAGTAGCTAGGACCTCTGCCTTCCTCAACAAGTTTGTTTCCCTACTATCCAAAATTTCCTTGCTCACCTTAGATTGAAAAGGAAAGTTAGCAACTTCTAGTTCTTTAAATATTTTTCATAGTTTTCAATGAAGTAAACATGTTTGTCTCAAGTGCCTTTTCACTTTTTGCATGATCCAGCAGTAAATTCATAATCTAATGTAACCTTGGTAATAGATTGGAAAATGGGTCATTAAAGAAATGAAGTTGGAATGACCAGGAATATCCAAGTTAGTGGTGTTAAGGAAAGACCTTCCTTTCCTAAGGACCATGTGTCACCACTTTGTTTCAGCTCCTTGAGCTGCATTGACCTCAGCCCTATAGAACAGAACCCTGGCTTGTAAGTTATAACAGGGAGTAGCTTTCACTGTATGCCCCATTTATCAATCAAACTGTTGGATATTCTCTGTATTGCTCCCACATGCCCTGGGTGTTTGAGAAGGAATGTTTCCAAAAGCACAGCAAGTCAAAATAGGAAGCAAAATTTCCTGCTAGAGTTTCAGATTTTTCTGACAACTAAATTGGATGGCACTACTGTGATTTGTGTGTCTATTCCACCTTGGGAAGCATTTCTGAATGCCTTCAGCTGAGGCTTTTTGCTTCTGTGCAGGTGGGACAGGAGCTCTCCTTCTCTTTTCTCTTCTCTTCTCTTCTCTTCTCTTCTCTTCTCTTCTCTTCTCTTCTCTTCTCTTCTCTTCTCTTCTCTTCTCTTCTCTTCTCTTCTCTTCTCTTCTCTTCTCTTCTCTTCTCTTCTCTTCTCTTCTCTTCTCTTCTCTTCTCTTCTCTTCTCTTCTCTTCTCTTTCTTGCTCTTGTGCCATAAGCAAAAAGCACTGGTTTTGTGCCCTGGTGCCTGAACAAATAGTAGCTTTCAAGGAAAAAACAATTTGTTTTACTGTAGTCTATAAAAAAAGTGAGGAGAAAAAGACCTAACAAAATAATAACCCCAAAGCTAAACAAAAACCATCCAACCAAACAAAAATTTAAGACATTAATTGCAGCCTGTCCAGAGACAGGCTAAGGATTCCAAATGTGTCGGACAGCAGGAGTCAGAGAAAAATAGAGTTCAATTCACAATGGTTCTGTTTACTCTTCTAATTCTGTAGCTTGCTTTAAATTTGTTGTTTCTCTTCAAGGGCAGTATCAAACTGTCCCATCAAATTAATGCCCAAAGCCCTACTCACGTCACCATCGAGCCCCCAGCTGGACTCACAGCTGCTCTCTTCATGAATCTTTCACATCTGCAGTCCTCTAGGAATGCCCTTCATTCATTCCTTTATGCTTGTGCTTATCTGGTAGTGTTGATGTTGCTCACTGGTCCATGTATAATGCTCTATAAAGTGTTTCTCACTGATTGCTGTGTTGGCTACTGTCTACATTGAAATATTTATGCATTTTCTTGCAGGTCAGAGACTCCTGCTGTACACAATGTGTAAACTGAAGGCTTAAAAGAAAATATGTCAGTTTAGGTCAGCAGACCAGAGAACTGAACCAGTATACTCCCTGTTCAGTTCCAGCTTGCATTCATCTGCATCCAAAGTTCTTTTTGATAGGTTCTTGTCTAAGCTGAATCTGGTTGGGTCAGCTTAGGCTGTTGCCACGAGGAGTCAGTCTGGTAGAGTGAGATGGGTCAGCAGTGGTGGGCTGCAGCATCCTCCAGAAAGAGGCTCACAGTGCTTTCTCTCCTCCTGCAGCCTGCTTACCATATTCTCACAGTGGCATGACTTATCTTCAGCTCCCATGTTGCTCACTTAGAACTGGAGACTTGGAAGAAGCTGTGGCCTTGTGCTACAGTGAGAATACAGGGAGAGACTTCTCTGTGTCTGGGGAAGGGCAGGTGAGGGGTGCCCTGCTGTGCTCTCTGCTCAGTTAAGCCAGACTTGCAAGTGACATCATACAGAAATTCAGAAATGTTTGCACAGAGCACTAAGAGCACGTGCACACCAGCAGATAGGCACATCTGTAGCATCTGGAGAAGAAATGCAGAGTGTGCTGTGGCTTTGGTACAGCCCAGCTGGCCACAACAGGACCCCTGGCCACAACAGGGTGGGAATGGCAGGGATGCTGCAGCCAGCTCCATCCCTGGAGGAGCAGCACCATTCAAACAATGTGTAAGGGGCATTGAGACCTCAGAGGAGCAGGGGCTGCTGCCAGAGTGCAGGAGGGCTCAGACTGCCTGTGCCAACAGGGGACACAGCAAGGGAGAGCCTGTGGCACAGGGGCTGTGCCTGCCTTGTGACCCTTGGGCATGGGCAGGCTCCTCTGAGGACATGGTGGATTCCAGCTGAGCCAGGACACAGCACCCTGCTGCTTGCTCTCACACATCTGGAGCCCTCCTCCAGATCACTGAAGGCTTCAAAGTACAGATTTATCATCTCTCTTTGCTGACATGGGGCTCTGCTATTTGTAAATTAGTTACAGATTGAGTACACCGAGGTTAAGATCACTGCTGGCCTTCTCATCCACGTGATTGCACACATAACAATAGGAGTTTGGCAGATGGCAGCTAAAAAAAGAAAATTCTCCATTTTACAATCAAATGGCTTTTTTAAGATGGAATTTGTAGTATTTGTTCGTTGTTTCAGCAACTAAAATGATAAGCTAGAAGATTTCAGATATTGTTTCAAAGAACTCCAGCTGATTCAATACATGTGCTGCTGTGCATTCTTGTTTCATGGGTTGATTAACACATTGGTTTAAATGATTTGTCAAAGAACTGCAAAGTAATGAAAATCTAAAGCAATATGTTAAGAAATTGACTGCTACCACTAGGTTTTTTAAAGCATTTTTAGTGCATTTCTGCAGATGTTTGTCAGTTCTGGAATTTCAGTTAATTTAAGTTCAATGGATTTTTGTTTTAGTATTTAGGTTCCATGCTGGTAAAAGAGTTAAGAGGCACAGAGTCAACACAGGATGCATGTGCAAAGATGAGGGTAAGTTTGTGATCTTCTTCATTTCTCTATTGTAAAAGAATTAAATAATATCAATCTGTGATTGTTTTTACTGTACCCTTTTTGTTTTTGTAATGTACTGTTACCCATTTCCTTTCCTTGCTTTCAATTGATATTCAATAGGAAGTCTGTCTTGTCTTATCTTAAATTGATGTAATACTAAAATTTAAAGATAAATTTTTATTTTGCATGTTGTATCTAACAAAAAAAAACCCCCTCAAATGTATGTTATGTTTTCTCCTGAGTCTTTGAGTATGTTTGAAAATATTCCACATTTCCACACAATTTAAGCATGCCCGTATCCAGTTGTTTTATATGATAATCTAGATTGAATTTTCAATTATAAATACATAGTAGTAAATGTATAACAAATTACTAGACACATTGGTTTTTATGTATGTCCTAATCAAACAGTCACATAATCCTATGGATAATTTTACTCACATGACTATTTCCTTTAATTATGAGTTATTTATATGCTTTTTTATTTAAGGGTGAAATGGGGTGTCAGTTTCATCTGATGGTGGAAAAGCAGGTTTCCTTCAGACTCTTAAGAATGTGTTCTCCAGTGGCTCTTTGGCCTGACACTGGTTTGTAGAAAATTACAGTAGTCTATGTCCAAGAAACATTGCTGCTCAAAACAAGGCATAGCCTGATTTATTCCCAGCTGTAGTTGTAGTAAGAACACACCTGTTCACAGCCATAGTGAACATATCATGGTCTGGCATGATTAGTTAATGAAGAATATAATGGTTTGCTAATCTACCAAATCTAGATGAATGAACCAAATCTTTTCTTCTGTGTATCATATGTCTCTTATGCAAGATGTCTCTGAGCACAAGACTAGATCAGAAAACTGGAAGATGTATAAAATTCATGCAGTCAGACAACCATTTCTTGCTGGTTATGTGTGTGCAGCACACAGACTTTAGTACAAGCTGTTTTAGCTAAGGGCTGGCAGTAATTCACAATTACTAGATTGCCTGAAGATCTGAGGATTTTCAGTTAATTACATGCTAATCATTCCTTACCTGGGCTTAAACTCCTCTGAAAAAAAAACCCAACAATTTGACACAGAAGGGATTTACAATCATATTCATGTGTTCTGGGGAATTAATTGAGGCTGCAAGCATACCATCTTCCAATACAGTTTTGAAACTGTCAGGCTTAGCAGTTCAATTCTGTGCAGAAATTAGGGCAGAATTTTGCACCACAGCAGCATATGGCAACTGCAGTAAGTTTTCTGACTGAACTAGAGGCTTAACATCAAAAAAGGCACTCTAAATAATTTATAGACATTTTAATGTATATTTCCATAAGTAATAACTTTGGCCAATTAAAATTATGTTAAGTGTTTGAAAAGAGATTTAATTTAAAATACACATTTTCTATATAAATAGTGCAATTGCACTGGTTTTCTATAGTGCTGTACAGGACACTTATATAATACAGTGATGGGGTTTGTGCACATTTCTTTTTTACATTCTTTTTTGAAACAGTTGTTCTGTGAGAGTTACAGTTTGAGGTTTTTTCAATTCAAAGATATTTGAATGAAACAGTTTTTAATCAGGATTTCATCTGTTCTTTCTATATAGTTCTTTTAATCATGTTCCTATTCAAGTGAAAAGCAAAAACCTTTGACTTAATGAGAACAAATTATTATTTTAGCCTGTTTCCCAGTGAGAAAAATGTATATTTTTCCAAAACTTTCTCCCTTGGGATGTCTCCTGAAAGGGAATTGGGAGTCCAGATTGTCCAAAGTCATCCTGAAATTTTGCTGTGATGTTCATTGTTGTATTTAAGCAACCTTGGGTTGTCATTGAAATGCTGATTTCTGTTATAGTTACATTTTACTTTCAATGTATTGGAAGGTACATTTCACTTACAGGAAAAAGAAGCAAAAGCTAGATATATTGTTTGTCTGGCTCTCAGGCACTGAATGCTTTACACTTGTCTAGTGTCTCTAGAGTCAGCAAGACCTTTACACAGGGTTGTACAATTGTGATAGAGCAATATTTTTATTATTCTAGCATTTTATTTGTTACTCCATGCACATATTGCAAAACTATAGCCTGCTGCAATCTGAAACTTGTTGGATATGGGAGCAGTATATCATATATAAACTTGTGCCAGGTTAAGGTCACTTCCACAATATTTTAATCCTTCTGGACTCTGCCACATAATGGTTTTATGGAGAATGTAAGAAAACTTTCTGACAATGTGACTTTTGATTTTCCATCTTTAACTTAATGCTGCTCTCAAAAGTGTTAACAATTCACTGGATGTCTTTCAGTCAGCAGGTGCACAAAGATGAAAGAAGCACATCGGTGAAAAAAAAAGTCTTGATCTTCCTTAATCATTTATAAATACAGAGAAACAACAAAAATGACATGTTTGCTGACTGCAGATCCCTCACTGTTAGTTGTAGATGCTCCCAGGGCTTTCAGTTATTGCAATTGATGATTTTGGTTCTCAAGGGAAGTGTTGTGAATATCCCTTGTGTCTCTCCATAGAGATGCTTACAGCAGCCTCCTTCTTTATAGCTTAAAAGGAGATCCTAAATCATCTATAATGTGAAGAAACCACCAATAATATTTTTTTAAAAAGAAAAAAGCAACTGGGAACCTTTACCTTAGTAACCCTTCTTGGCAATCCACTCTGCTTCTCAGCATTGTGCAGCAGTGTGCTCTAGCAGGGCAGATGATGGATTTGTTTGGGAAAAATCATGCAGATGCACTAGCTGGAGCTCAACACTGGGGTCAAGGTTATACATACTTTTTTTCCCCATCCAAACTGCAGATTCTTGCAACCATCCAGAATTATGGATATTTGTCAAGAACTTCACTTTTCTATTCATATATTTGCACTCCTTTATATTTTATGGTTTCTTGTTTGTTTCCAGCTATTTTCTCTCACAAACTCCCTCTCTAGTGGACAGCACTGTCTTCTTATCTCCATCCCCACCTGCTGTAAACTGACCTCTCCTACTTGGAGATTAAATCCTGCTGTCCTGGCCAGAACAGATTTATTAATCATATTTGAGAGATGCCTTCAAGAAGTTAAGAGCTTTCATCTTTTTCAGTGTGAAATGGGAAATACTGCAAGGTGCATTTTCAATCTGATTGTTGCCTTCATCACAATTTATCATAGGAACATGAAGAGAGAATAAGATATGTTTGCATAAAAATAAAGGCAAGAGTTAAGTTAAATTTGAGCTAGAAAGAGACTTTCTCTCTACAGAAGACTTCATTGGGCATTTACACGTTGGAATTCCTTGACCAGGTGAGATGGGGATTGTTTCATGAGCACAGCAGGAGCACAGCAACAAGGCAGATTCTTTCTTTGCAGCAGTGTTAAATCACTGATGTTACATACACCAGTCTAAACCAGGCAAATATTTACTGCAGCAGAAGGTTCTTGGATCCTTCCACCTTCCTGATTATTATATTTCTTTCTTAAATATTTTCTTGTTAAGAATAGGTTCTTAAATTTCAGCTCAAAGTTCTGAGGAATTGGCAATATAATTCTGTTCACAAAGCAGGTATTTAAATGTCTTGCTGACTTAAGACCAAAATGTCAAAGTTGGAGTTGCTACAAAATCTGATTCTCTTATCTCTGGAGAGGCAGGTGAAGCAGAGTTGACTCACTGGAAACAGAGAGCATCTGGGGCCTTTCTTCCTCCTTTCATTTCTTCTTATGTAAAGAAGGAACTGAATTTAGATGGCAATCTCCTTGTTTCTACTAAACCCTTTCTTACTTTTCAATCTCCATTTTATTTTTTATCCAGAAGTAGAAGTGTAGAAGTCTGCATGCAGAAGTCTCCCTAGGCAAATACCATGTCAGCATCAAACACTATTTTGGGATTTAGATTCTTCAGTCTCTGCTCTCTTGGGACTTGCAGCTCTGCCTCTCTCTTGTGTGGCCACTGCTTTCAGAGGGATTGCAGTGGAACAGGCAAATGAATATTTGGATAAATGGAACATGGCTATTACTCAAAAGGAAAAAATAAGTAGTGGTGGAAGGTCTTATAGGCATTCAGTCTCTATGCACATCCACATCATGATGTACCATGTGTTAAGAGGATTGTACATCCTTGAGTTCTGGCTGGAAGGCATCTAAGGGGCAGGAGGAATGCAGAGGAATGTTTAGAGATACTGCAAAAGAAAAAAACCATCTCACTCTAAACTAGGTGCAGTACAGGTGCACCCCAAGTGCAATGCTCGTTTTAATGATGTAGCTTGTAGAGCAGTAAAGAGTTTTGTACCACAAGGACTGCAGATGTAGTTTATTCCAAGAAGTGTTAAATTACGCCATTAATGCATTTTTAAACCCTTTGGACTGAGAGAAGTTATTAAGTATTTGTTAAAAGGCCGATTGTATAATTGTATGTAAATAGTTGTTCTTAAAAGGCAAATTGTCTTCAAAACTAAGTGGTCAAATGTGAACTTAGACTTTTTATTTCAATTTCATTTATGCATGATCTTGTCAAAGTGATGCACTCAAGCTCCTCCCTTCCAGCTGGTCAAGGGAGGTGATTGTCCCATTTTATTCTGCACTGGTGCAGCCTCACCTTGAGTCCTGTGTGTGGTTTTGAGCACCACACCATAAGAAGAAAGTAAAAATAAAAAATAATAAAAATAAAAATATAAAGCTGTTAGAGAGTGTCCAAAGGAGGGCCATGAGGATGGTGAAGGGCCTCGAGGGGAAGCCTTATGAGTAGCAGCCAAGGACACTTGGTCTGTTCAGCCTGGAGAAGAGGAGACCTCATTGCAGTTACAGCTTCTTAGGGGAGGAGCAGGGGCAGGCACTGATGTCTGTGGTGACAGTGACAGAACCCTGAAGTTGTGTCAGGGGAGATTTAGGTTGGGTATCAGAAAAAGGTTCTTCACAGAGGGTGTTTGGGCACTGGAACAGTTCCCCAGGGCAGTGGTCACAGCACCAGCCTGACAGAGCTCGGGGAGTGCCTGGACAATGCTCTCAGGCACAGGTGTGACTCTTGGGGATGGCCCTGTGCAGGGCCAGCAGTTGGATTAAATTATTCTTCTGGTTCCCTTCCAACTGGGATTTCACTATTCTGTGAATTATATAGTGAAGTTTCATAAGCCTTGAACAAATAGCAGACGTATGGGTATGACAGTAGGTGGTACCAACACGTTTTGAAATGTGCAGTCTGATGCCATTTGGAATTAATAGTTGCTACCAGTTTGGGCTAAAGTTCAGATTCTTATAATGAAGTGGATTCCAGTAAATAGTTAAATAGGAGAATTGCCAGCTACAGTGTTCATTTAGATATTAAAAATCAATATAGAAATTGAAGATTCATTTGCAAAAGTAGAAAGCCACGATGACGACTTAAGATTTTACAGGCTCATAAACTTTTACTTGGAATTTATTTATGTATGGGGTTATTAGTGACTTGTCGTAGCTGAGTAATTTTTCTTTACTGTGTATTTTCAATATCAAATATAATTACATACAAACCTAAAAGTGAACCTGTTTTCATTTTGGCCACTGTATGAAAGCTGGTTTATCTAGTTGTAAATGCATGTATAAATACACTGAAGTGGTCAACATGGCAAAGTAGAAGTACCAGTGTATCCCATTTCCTCCTGGCAGGAAATAAATGAGATGAAAGATACTCAGGGGGGGCTGTGTTGCACCATGTGCAGTATATATACAGTATATCAAGGGAATTTGTTAGTGTCTTACTTGGACACCATCCTCTGTGTGTTTCTGAATTTCTTACTCAGCTGCTTTGTGTGGGTGTGTTCTCAGAGATACCATGGTTTGTACACTGCAGAAGCATTCAGAGGTGTTGAATTAGTGCTCTCAGTTCTGCACAGAATAACATATTGAGGTACATTCCTGTCTTGAAAAGGTTAAAGGCCCTTCAGGGTTGCAGGTTTTGTATTTGCTTTTTAAAAATAAACCACTAGTTTATATTGCTTTATTAAGTCCTCTACCTCTTAAGCCATTGTTAATTACCTTGATTTGTTAGGCATGCTGGCAGGGTGAACCTCAAATTAGTAGGGTTTTAGTTTATATTCTAAATAAATTCCTAGCAGTTCTGCACAGCCTTTAACTCAAAATCAATATGCAAGTGGAAATGCTTTACCTACTTAAGACAATTTGTAGGACTACTATAATATGAAAATTAGTTTAGACTCTGGATATTAGAGTGATTTTTTTTTCAGTGAAACTAAAGAAAATCCATGAACAAGATGAGAAGCGAGATTGAGCTTCCTCTCTTGCTCTCTCTGGCACTGCTGCTCTTGCATCTCCTTATGACCCATTTCAGAAGGAGAAACTGGGAGCAGCACTGTCCAAGCCTGTGCAGGGTTTTGGCACTTTCCTACATAATGGGAGCAGTGGGTTCAGATGCAAACTCAGAATAGTCTTAAGTTCAGACCTTTGTTGTAAAAGCAGTCACTATAGTAACCAGGTAGTCGTGCAGAAGTTACCTTCCACCTTCTTCCACTGGGCTGATCTGCATTGTGGGTGCTGCATTGTGGATCTGCATTGTGAAGCAGCTTCATTGCAGCAGCTGCATCAAAATACAGACAAGACTGGTACTCCTGATGTTCTGTGTCTTTTCAGAAGTCTGGGAAGCTGCACACATGTCACATTAGATTTGGGATGGTGACACTTTTTTCTATCTTCCTGTGTCTGCACACAAGCCTGTTTCATGGTTCTTGAATTATACATGGCTTGCTTTCACATAGTCACCTACCTGTCTGGCAGCAGGGATTTCAGAGGTGGGACCAAAGCTCAGTCTCTGGCAGTGCAGGTTGTGCAGCACAGAGACTCCTGCCTGCAGGAGCACTGCACCCATGGAGATGGGGCATGTACATCTGTCCTGATGTAGGTGATCAGCTGATCAGCAACAGGCACTGGCAAGGAGCCTGGAACAGGCTTGCTGTTCACCCAGGTGATTCTCCTGAAGATGTGTATTGAAATTGAGAGCCAGTTACAGTCACAAACAATGGAGTTCATAGGAGCTATGACCAGTTCCAGGCTAGTGAGCACTTGCCCAAGGAGAGTGTCCTGTCACTATGATTGCTTCTTTGTGAGATGAAATCTAATCCTGCTCCATGCCTTGGAGCATGAGACCATATGTCAGCATGCACATGACATCCAATGCCAGCTTCAGCTGTGGCTCCTATAACTTTGGCTCAAGTCCATATGCTTCCCATAGAGGCACCAGATGGACAAGAATATTTTGCCATCTCATTGTGTCCTCATGGAGTTGGTACAGTGGCTGGAACCTGAAAAGCCCGAGGAAAGGGAATACTGGCTCCTGTGTCCCACCTTCTTCTCAGATTCTGGGCACAGACACGGGCAGAGATGCCCACTTGGCCTGCACAGAGGTGTGAAATGTCTGAACAAGAAAGCTGTGGGACTTCATCTCAGCATTCTAGAATTCAGAGCCAAAACACCTACAGTGCCTGAGCAAAAGGTATTCATACTGTATCTCTGAATTCACACGTTACACATTCTGGCAGACAACTCCTTCATTAAAAAGAAAGGAACAACAAGCAAATAGTGGGAGCTCACCATGACAACTCTAAACTGTTGAAGCCTGGAAACTGCTTGGAAATAATAATTATCTGGTGGACCCCAGTTTCTGTATCACTAAGAGTTGAGCCAGGGAATAGAGCTGCATGTTTTTCCTGATGGCACTGTCATAATAACAAAGGACATTATTCCACTGCCCAGCTGTTTGTGTCAATGGGAGTACAAGTGCAGAATTGTTACCCCAGATCATAATTCTACACTGGACTGCAGTCTTCCAGAACACCTTTGCACAAATCCTGGGGTTTGTATGGTTTGCAAGCTGACAATCCTGTGCTCCTTACAAGCTGAGATGGTTTGGCTTAATAAATTACAAATGTCCATCAGTCTCTGATTCATTTCCTAATTTGCCAGCTGTAATTTAATAGCATCTTCATGAGCTATTTCACTCAGAGACAGTCTTCTGGCAGTTCACAACCCTGATTAAATACTAGAGGTCAGGTCTGGTCAAGACAAACCCAGGTGAATGTGGAGCAGATGAAGATGATTAAATTACAAACTGCAGGTCTAGGGGGAAGAGGTAGTTGGTACAATGTAGCCTGGCCAACAGGATGCTTCACCTTTATGGCAAATACCAGACAGTGGGAATTATGCTGAAAAACTGAAATATGTGAACTTAGTACCTGTGTTTGTATAGCACATTGGAGAAAAGGAATTTTGCTGTTAAGGAGGCAAGGAAGGAGGTAATTACAATAATCAAAATGAAAAAGAAAGGTCTCTTGTGTGTAGCTGTTGGACTAAAATGAAAGGACAAAAGTTGGATGATTGCTGCCTTGCCAGATGATTAAAGTGATATTGTCATATTTGTGACTATTTTGTCTGGTATGAGCATATGCAGGGTTTGTTGCTTGTTATTCTGATAGATGTATGTACTGCAGCTTCTGTACAGTCACTGTCGTGCTTTCTGTGCATTGAAACTGAATTTTATTTAAAGACTCATGTGAGATCTGTTGTAGTGACACATACACACAGGTAGTTGCTTGCTCTGCTTCTGGCAGGGATAACCATTTCTGTCTGCACTCAGTTCAGAGGCATGCAAATCACATTAGTATCTTTCTTCAGATTTTGTTAAAGTTCTTCAGGATGTTTTACCATTTAAGCTTTATTTCTTAAAACTGGCAAGCATTCTGGGTGAAAGGAGTTTTCTCTGGGATAAATTGGCAATTGATTGCTGTCTCAAGTCTCTCATCATTTGAAACAGAGATCCAGCAATCCTCTCTATTACACGGATGGGTGGGGCTCTTGAAACTTTAATTACAGGTTTTAGCCTGCATGGCATGGACACTAATTGCAGAATGTAGCTGGATTTGTAGCTTTGAATTTTATGCTGACAAAAATGGAGTCTTGTTTGATTCTGGGAGGATCAAGAGCCAATAAGGAGACATAATTACTGAGCATTTTTTGTTGTTATTTTAAGTTTCTGTTTATTTTACTCTCTAGTGTTAGCATTGACTATTTTTTCAAACTTTTTTTTTAGTTTTTATCTCTGCTTCTTTGGGCCTGTTTTGAATAATACAAAGCCACTACTGCTACGTTTGTTCAGCTGCTTTAATGATCTTCCCATGTGCCAGTTCTAGACTTTTCAGTGTGTTTGCACTCTCCTTCTGTGTGCTGATGTTTCTTCATGTTTACCTGTAACTGTCAACAATTCATTTTCTGTCAGGAAGATATCTGATTGATCTCTATGATTGTTTGCAGATAATCTCATATATAAGCATTTTCTGAATGTTATGTATTTATCTATAGAAGTTTTGTGTAGAATATTCTAGTCCATCATTGTCTTCAACCTTAAAAGAATTCAAATCAATCATAAACTATTATGCCACATGTGGGGGCTTAGTTTGGTTGGGTTTGGAGTTGTTCTAGTAAATTTAATCTGTAAACTAAAGAACATTTTTTTCCTGCAGAGAACTTAAATCTGCCCCAGATATTTTCCCAGACTGTTCAGCAGGAAATATGTTTGCTGTGTGCATCACACTGGAGGCACACAGAAGTAGACCAGCATAAAAGGAAAAACAATCTTATAGGAGGGCATGAACTGTAGGCAGGAGAACCTGGCACTGAGGGAATGCAGAATAAGCCTCTGTGCTAATTCTTGTGTAAAGCAGCCTCCAGTAGCCCTGCACCCCAAGAGCAGACAGAGTGACAAGGTTCAGCACTGGGCTGATGGATTGACTGGCAGGCCTGGCAGGCTGCAAGCATACCTCATGTCACAAATACAGCTGCCAAGAAGGGAAAAACAGGAAATATTTCTAAATAACAACTAATTGCAGCAAAGAAATGGTACTACAAGAAGTACTGTTGATTCTTACAGCTGGGGAGGGAGGCAGCAGTGGATGGGGTATATCAGCTAGATGTCCTAAACAAACTTGTTTTGTGCATGACTGGTCTTTTTAAGCATGGAAAAGTTGCTTTGTTCTCTTCCCATTGTGTTAGAAAAAAAGCAGAATTTTAACATCCTCACAACAAACTTAAATCTATTTTAGTTTTGTTACTATGAGAGAGCATAAACCCAGAGCACAGCCAGCTGAAGAAAAAGTGAAATATTGGTTTAACTTAGGTATTTCAGCAGAAGAGGAGCACTGTTATTGCAATGCAACACAAGTCTAATAATATCTTTGTTTTGATTTCAGAAGTCTACAGAACAGATGAAGAAAGTCCCAACCATTGTCTTGTCTGTCTCTTACAAGGGAGTCAAATTTATTGATGCCACAAATAAGGTATGTGCAGCTACTGAATATTACCTTTTGTTTCTCACAACTAGGAGAAATAGTAATACCTATGAAGGCCAGGCCAGAGAGGGGACAGATGTGCACTTTGTGTTTTCCTCTCCCTTTTTTCTCCTCTCTTGCCCAAAATGGATGTAATGTAATTGTCATTCTCCAGAAACTCAGTCTGGAGGACAAGTGAAGCAGCTTTAATGGTTTATTTGGGGAACATTGTGTCCAGAGTTCTGCAATTAAATGCAAGCTTATCACAAAGAGACATTCAGCAGGGAGCCTCTGTGGAATCCTTTATCATATTCTTCTCTATACAGTTCCATAAATATGTAGAATACCTACATATATATATATGTGTCCATTAATATAATTTGAGAAAATTCAAAATAAGAAAAAAAAGGTGTCTCAATAAAGAATAAAGATGCAGTTTTATCCAGGGCCAGCCATTTTAAGGATAAGAAACACAGGCTTTGAATATCCTTTCCAGACATTAAAATACCACAGCCTCTTTGTGAGCTGTTTTCTTGATGCTAACCATTTAATTACTTGAACTGCAGCAGTTTTTTAATAGTTGGTTCTCCTTTTTTTTTCCATCTTCCTGCGTGGCAATGCTCTCATGCTTTTTTCTTACATTTCTGAATACATCCAAATCTTTAAAAACCCCAAGTAACCAAAGCCACAAAAGTAGAAATTAAAAGATCCAAGAAAGTGATGGAAAGAGCAATGGATTATTGCTTAGCCAAAGTAAAATGTAAAGAGAAGTAAAGTAATGCATTCATTTCTCTTCTTTGTATGTCTTATAATGGCAAGAAAATACAATCCATACTGATGCTTTTATACGAACAGAAAATAAATTATATTTTCTGTTCTGTGACTAAAACTTACTAAGCACTGTAAAAAATAAATCTGACAACCCAGCTACCTGACCAGGTTAATAATGTATATACCAGCTTTGTGTTGCTGAACATTCAGACCACACAGTACACCTAGCCCAGTACCCATCAAACTTGCCAAATCAATCAGTTTTTAAGTTTAACCAGAACTGTGTTTTAAGTGATGGGTGGAAGCAGTTTTGTGAACTTCTGCTGGAAGCCATATTTAGAGTTAGAAGATGGCACAAAAGAAAAGCTGAGGTGAAATTACTGTTGTTTCAAGTCTGGCATATTTGCCAGAGCAGAGGGACCAGGGATTCCCGTCCACTCCTTTTTCCTTCCATTGATTCAAAACTGAGCTTCTACAACCCTCATTCCTTTTGTGTTCTCTGATGTGTAGGGCATAAATCAGGACATTGTAATGCTATCAACTCCAACTTGGATAATGCTGTTTTCACCTCCTAAATCTCCTCTGTAGCATAAAGGATGTAACTGCAGTGTCCTTAGGTTTACTAAACAATCCAGGAGAACAAAAGGAGCTTCTTGTGTCTCTTTGCACAGTGCCTAGAGCTTTGTGTAGGATGGAAACCTGAAAGAAGTTTGGCAAATTGCATTACATGACTCTAGATGAGTCCCACTGAAAGCTAGTAGTGCAATGGATGTATTTGATGGAGTTAAATATGCCACAGTCCAATGTTTTTTCTCAAGTGGTAGATCACTTTCTCTCCAGTTCAAAATCTGCACTGCCTTTCCCTTCTGTAAAAACCAGGTAATAGCCTGCAACTCTCCCAGAAGCGTTGTTACCATCCTTGTCCACAGTGTGCTGTTCCCAATTCCTTCAGGACCCAAAACAGATTAGCACTAAGGTGAGAGCCTATCCAGACTTGTGCTGCTTCCATAGGAGCTTGTAGTTGACGGCGCTGGGCACCACTTAGCAATAAATGCAGTTTTTAATGACAAAACTAGCTAGCAGTTCTGTGCTTGAAAACCCAGCTCTCATGGCTGTTCATCCTTTTCCTTTATGGCACTAAGCTAAGAGTTTGTATTCCCAGTCATAGCAGGCAAAGTTTCAGGTGGCAAAGGGGCCCTGACCTCATTGCACAGCTGCTGTTTCAGTGGTGCCTTGAAGCTTGGCATGGCACCATTTCTTTGCAAGTGAGGCCAGAAAGAAATTACTGCTTAGGAAGAGGCAGACTCTCAGAATTTCCTCGTGGCTCACAGCTCACCCTAACTTCTGGGTGATTTCTGCCAGAAGGGAGGCTGGCTGGCATGAGTTAGGCAAGCAAAAGGAAGGATTCTTAGCAAAAACCTGGTCTCTCCAAGGTATTTCCTTGGCAGAGCCAGAACTGACTTTCAGCTTCCCCACTTTTTGAGAAGCACTGGAGGTTTCTCTTGCCAAACTGAAAGACAATTTTTAGAATAGCTGTACAGTGTCAGTCAGTGTCTGAGGAGTGTACCCAGAACAGGAAGCTGTTTCATAGCCTTCTACTTCCTGCAGAATAAGACCATGGTCTACTGAAATGTGACAGTGGGACACATAAACACATGCACTGAAAAATGTTTAATTTTGAAAGGAGTTCACAGAGGATATCCTAGAGCAGTTAGGAAAAAACTCAATTTCAGTACCAATTTCTACGCAGAAGATTTAATTTAGGGATACTTTCTGTTATTCAAAACAAACTTAATATGTGTATGTTTCTAAAATTCACTTGATTTTAAAATTAAAACATTAAAATAACCTCCATGAATTTTGTCTCAAATGCAAATCCCTATGTCAACCCCAAGTCACCTAGAAAAAGTTTCAGCATAGCAGAGCTCTTTTCCAATTATGCTGCATAAATTCAGGTGATTACCTTGTGGCTCATGATTTGGCATAAATACTTCACATATGATTTTAACAGCTTCCAAACTTCAATTCTTTCTGCTTTCTGAACTAAAATATTGCCAACACTACATCAATGACAGTGCATTGCAGCTCCATCTGTGGATATCTCAATCCCTGGTTTTTGTATAATTCTAATTCTCATCAAAATCTTTATTGAGGGTAAAAGTTATCTATTCGAGAACAAAGAAAATAAAATGCTTCAAGTAACATAAAAAGCAAGCAATTGTTGAGCAGAGATTATACATGTCATTATAAATTGGCATATATTGAAACACAAGTACTAGTTTTGTCATTTTCATGAATAATGCATTAAACAGAAATAATCAAGTATGTTGCAACAATTTAAGAGGATTATTTCTTTTCTTCAGTAAAATTTCCTTATCTCAGCTTTTCCATAATTTGGAAATTTGGTATGCTTTTTATTAAGATTTTTCCTAAGTCATGTTTTCTTCAATTAGATATGTTAATACTTCTTTTTGATAACTTGGCACCTACATGCAAGGGGGAGAGTTGCCACTTAGCAAATGAGAGAAGATATGGCAAAGCATCTGAAGTAATTTAGTTGCGTGTATTAAAAAAAAATTTTAAAAAAATAAAAAACGAGGTGGGAAGGAAAAGAGATGGGAGTGAGGGAAAACCAGATATGCTCAGAGATTGTTTTAACTTGGATGGATGCCACCAGCAAGTGGTGGCTGTGTGAGGAGCTGGGACACTACAGGTGTCCCCTGTTCCATGATGCAGTAGGGATGTCATGCTGCAGCAGGATATGTCTCTGTGGGCTTTTGTGGAAATGCCAGAGCTACAGCCAGCAGGGCTGCAATTCAAGAAAGCATATAAACTAAACCCTAAGTAAATTGCTATGCCATGAATCGTTCTTCTCTTTAAACAAACCATCTGAACACACACATGTGTTGCTGAAGCAAGGCCTAATCATAAGTCACTCTGCCTTATCTTCCTCTCTGGCTTCATGGTTTCTTTGGCCTGAACACAGTAATTACATATCAGCAGTTTATGTAATGAGTATTCATAATTTTCTCCAAAGCTTTAAGACAGCTTTTTTTTTATTCCATTGAACAGACATGCCCCACTCTCTCCCAGTAGTGTGCTATAGCTTACATTGGCTGTTGCAAGTAGTGTGGCTCGGTGCATGAACAGTTTCATTTTCCTACATCTCTCTTGCAGGATGCTGCTGTCAGGAAGTGGACATGAGCTGCCAGATACCCCTGTAGTTACCATTTCAGCAGTCAGAATCCTTTCAATATCTCACAGTTTCAATTATAAGTGATGTTTGGTGCTTTTTTCTCCTGAAGAAGTATAGCTAAAATTTGTCAAATAGCGTGTGCAAAAGCCTGGCTATTGAGCTTGCTGAGTTTCACCAGGTCCTGCCTGTCAGTAGACTGAAGCAGTGTCCCATTTTGATCATTATACAAAAGCCCAGGAACTTCATAAGATGCTGGTATAGTGCTTTGAAACTGTATCTATAAATACAATTTCTAAGCACTATACCAGCATCTTATGAAGTTATGTCCTGTGTGCCAGGAAAGATGTCTCTTTGTCAAAGGAACCTGAATAAACTCAAAAGCACAAGTTGGCCTCATAGGGAAGACTCTAGAACATAATGGTTTCCTGCCAGATGATTGGCAATTGGAGAGGGTCAAAATTCCAAATACCTGCATAAGATCTCACATGGGGCATATTAAATCTCTTCCTATTAGGGCATTTCTGAAATACTTTGGTGCAGCAGATCAAGGCAAATGTGAAGCTAAACCCACACCTTTTATAGCTCTTTTAAATTCAGTTCTTGAGTTGATGGGAGATGTTTTTTTCCACACAGAACATCATCGCGGAACATGAAATCCGTAACATTTCCTGCGCTGCGCAAGACCCCGAGGACCTTTCCACGTTTGCGTACATCACTAAGGACTTGAAGACTAACCACCACTACTGCCACGTGTTCACTGCCTTTGATGTGGTCAGTTTACAGGAGATACTTCATTTAATGGCTCTTTCTCTTAGGAATAGTTACTTAGTTGTGTTAAAGCATTTTCAGGATGTATTAATGGAAGGCACCATTCATTTGCCCCAGGAAAAGATAGCTATGGCATAGCAAAAGGACATTTCTGGAGAAGAGCAAAGATTTTCTTTGATATCTCATTTCCCACTGGAAATAATTCACCTCTGTCACCTCAGCTGTTGACTGTAAACTTAGCAAGTAGCTTTTCATACGAGTCTGGACATGTAATTCTTATGACCTAAGCTATAAGCCTAAGCCTAAGGCTTCCAAAAGTTTGTAACAAGTATGTTTGGCCAGCCATTCTGAAATCTCAGCACAAACTTTATTGCCTTTATTTTGAAAGTAGCAAATGAATTATTTAATTCTAATTTCCTTGTTCTGTAATTCTTGCCTACATATCTCAAAATGTTACTTCAGCAAAAGTCCTAGGAGCTCCTGTTCTCTCGCTGGGAAATTAGTAATTTCTTCCTATACTTATACTTTTCAAGTGGGGATGCACAAACTATTTCGGTTTCAAGAAATCATGAACATGTATCAATTGATCAGCCATGCAATTTTCAGCTAAATTTGGTGAACTAAGTAGTGGCTACATTTTTTATGACTAAGATTTACAGTGCAAAACTTTCAAGAAAACTTACTCTTTGAGTTGTGCACAAGAGAAATTTAAGGTGCTATTAAAACTTCAAAATAATTCAAGAAAAAATATTTTAATAGAGTATAAGGTGTATGAATTCTTGCAGCATGCCTACATGAATATAAATAAGTTAAAAGAACAGAGTACTTGAACTGCAGCTTTTTATTTGGAACTGGGGAAATAGTTAACATGCACAGCAATAGTGTGTGGGAGAATTTAAATAACAAGATGTACAGGTAGGTTAGAAGAATTTTAGCATTTTGGTAGAGTGCTTTTGTTATTTAAATTCTCTGCTGACATTTTAGTATCCACAGGGAGTAGAAAAACTTTGAAATTGGGTTAAAAATAGGTAGACAACGATCAACAAGATGTTACATTATATAGGTTTTAGTGATGTGTGAACAACTGAAATTAGACTGATTGAGTGAGGTTATTATTTCTCCTGGTCCATTTAAATTCTTCTTAATGGTTTTGAAGTACTGCAGTTCCATTTATAGGTTTAGTAATCAAGCAGAAACATAGACAGGTATTGCAGATGAAATTCATCTCCTTTCTTGGCAAGGGAAGAAAAGTGATCCAGGAATAATTGCATTTTGCCCACTTCCTGTACCTTAGGAGGAGCATTTAATATCCCAAGCACTTTAAATGGCTATTTTAAGCAATATGGAAACTTTAACTGTCTTAACTCAGTTTTCTCCTGCAGCCCAATCCTCAATTGGGTGATGCCTACTCAAATATGCTCTTTTTGTGTTGTTTTTTCCTTCAGGAACTAGCATTTTTGATGCAAGTACAAGCTCTGTAAAAACTAGCTAGAAGTTCAGAATGCAAGCATACCATAAATTAAATTTTCTATTTAAAGCCTAATGTTCATGTTAAACTGATCATCCTGTTTCCTAATAGAAACAAACAATTCTATCCATATGCCAATGGATAGGAGTACAGTCATTTTAAGAAAATTGAGGTTTGAAATGGTAGGAATCCTCAATAAGGTGTAAGGCATTTAAAACCATATATATTTTGGTAATACAATATATGCAATGTTATGAAAAAAAAAGTCAGTCTCTTGCGTCCTTCAGTTTCTCAGGAAATGTGGGCAAGAATAATTTATTTATAGATAGTGAAGTATTTTAATATAGTGACATGCAACCATAAACATTACTGATACTATTTAGGAGTAACTGTACATTTAACTTCTTTACAGAGTTAAAATTCTACGATCAAAATTGCAAAAATATCATACTTTGTTACAGAATATTGAAGGGGAAAAGGTGTGGGGGAAGAATAGGATTTATTGCTCAGTGTTTGAAATTCACTTTGCTTTCATTCTTTTACTAAGCAGACTTAAATCTATGGGTGAAGGATTCCCACTGGAGAAACACACCATCAGCACAGCTCTTATATCAGTTTCTGGTTCATGTATTGGAGATACCCAAAGTAATTTCCATCAGATTGCCTAGTGCACCTATGAATGGAAGACACCAAAAAAGTCAGTTAAAATGGCAGGGAACAATTAGCCATTGCAATAGGCTGGCTGAGTTAAAGCAGAAGAGTCCTGGCTCAGACTTGGGCTGGGGCTCTGAATTGCAGCATTGCCTGGCAAACAAGTTGACCTCACTCCTCACCCCCCAGAAACTGTTGCTTAAAGGCATTGGCTTATTTCCCTCTCTGCCATACCTGCAAGGAGCAGGATTGCAGCAGCCTGGGGAGCACCACAGGCCTTTCTCTCTCCTTTCCAAGGTGCTTGGTGGGTGCTGTGAGAGTCAGTGTCTCCTGCAGCAGCCAGGGGCTCTACAGCTCCACTCTAAGCATCTGTCAGGGAGGGAAACTTGTATCCTTCCATTCGTGCCACATGCTTTTGAACTTTTGAACTTAATTGTACTTTTTAGTTCAAAATAATCTCCTCATTCCATCAGAATTTCCACAATGGATTTTGGTTTGGTGTTCCACCCCTGTCCTGAAGGGAATCCTGTTCCTACCTGTCCAATATAGCTCCTGCAAGAATCCATTCCAACTCTGGTCCTTATAATCCCCTCCCAGTACTACAGGTGGGAGATTGCTCAAACCAAGCTTATTTACATACATATTTTCAGATAACTTTTAAAAATTTTACAAGGCAGTTTAAAGCCCTCCTTGCCTCCATTTGCAGACTTCCCTTTGTCAAGGCCCTACCACAGCATACTATGTATGAAATTTATGTACAAGCTATGATTCAGTTTGCATTTCAAATATTGAACAGAGCAGTGAATGTTCTGTTTTATTTGCTATATTTCAAATATTTATTATCCAGAGAAGCAGTTAATGTGTTTCTTATAGTTTTCAGGTCCTAGGCAGGCCTGGTTTTTTCATTTTACAAACAAAGGAAAACAGATTATAGATGCTTTATACAAGATGCAGGTCTTAGGCTAAATTTATGGCTCAGTATGGCAAACTTTCAGTCTGTCTCCACTTCTACCTCCCAAATTTTCAGGCCTGTCTCAGTGATCTTTTTGTATGCCATGTGGATGGTGTATTTTCTCAGTCCTACTAGTATTGCAGCCTGCATATTCTCCAACAAGCCATTCCTACACCTTGTCCTGCTGATGTATTCCTTAGTAATATTAATAATATCCACTGCAGACAATCCCATCGTGATATAGTACACTCCTTACTGTCGTGATAGCTGATTCTAAAGATGATTCTCTTTAGAATAATATTCTTATCCCACTTAAAAGTACTCTCCATTTCAAATTATATTGTTCTCTACATTATTAACAACTAACTGTTGCTCTTAATTCCTTGGCCAGCATTTTGCTAAAAGGGAGAGCACTTTATAATAGACTCTTTAGTTTTTATTTTATTATTCCACTGGCAGACTGCATCCTCAGTGTTTTTTAGTTCTGGACAGTTTCCCTTGAAGTTAAAGGGGAGATAATTTGGAGACTACAGCTATCAAATCAGGCAGACATTTTTATTTGAGAAGCTATAAAATTTTGGCTGGCTTGCTGTTGTGACTGTAGTCATAACAGCAGAGAGCATGTCCCAGTGCAGGAGTATAATTGTTTCCTGTCTGACCTAACACTGGCACCTTTCTAAGAAGCTCCTATAATGAGCTAAATATACTGAATTTAGCCTGTATTTTATCAGCATATATAAGTGATAAAAAAGGAATGGAATTTCTTCAGGGAAATTAAAATGTAGTGCATGAAGGGGCTGCAAATAGTGTATTTCCAAATGCTTTCTCACTTACTGCAAACTTAACAGACTTGACTAGTGAAGACATAACTCATTTGAAAAAGTATCAGAAATGTGGGAATTTTAAGGGATCACCTAGGTTCAAAGCAATGCAGAAATGCTTCCAACTACAGGCTTTGGAGATTGAGGAAGGAGAGGGTAACATCTGAATCATATTAAAGATATATGAATTATTCTAAGGGGACTGTAGGACATCATATGGAGGCAAGCCAACAGGCTTGCCTTTGCTTTGCAGGGATTCTAAATATTATTGCAGTGTTAGTAGCCCAGAAATAGGCTCTAGTAGGAGCTTAAAAATAAGCTCCAGTTGGAGCCCAAGAATAAATATACAAAAACAAACCCACAAACCTGAAGAAAAATTACCATAGGAATTCACTTGCCATTTAGAGTAAGGTCAAATTTGAAACTCACAGCTGTTTTTTCATTGATGTATAACTGCACTGAAAATATATTTATATCAACCCCTCTGGTACCTCAGTTCATGTTCTATAAATATTTCAACAGGTTTTTTTCCCCATATTTGAAGAGGATTTAAAGTGCTCCATGATAACACTTGAACTGGCTTTAGGCATAATAGCTAACCTCCCTTCTCCTTGCTTACAAGAGTGTTGCTACACGAGTGTTTGAGCTCAGTTTTACAGGCTCTTTGTCCTTCTGAAAGCATCACACCCGTGCTGCAGCCTCTTCCTGTGCTGCTTGGTGAGCACAGAGCATCCCAAGGATGTGCCTGGGAAGCAGCACTGGAGCAGCTCTGGAGGAGGACGGGTCAGCACAGGAGTTCTGAAATAGAGAGAGGCCAAATGTCACATTGCAGCAGTGCAAGAGGGGCTGGATCCCGAGAACAGCAGATATGGGATGAGCTGGGAAGGTGGGAAGGTTAATGTACTTGTTCTAAAAAGAGATGACAACACACTCACCCACTCATGTTTTCATGTTTAGTGAGACGTTTTCAAGGGGTTTGGAAGTAAGTACTTTCAATACAATAAATTGCATTTAGATCGTTTTTAATCAATGAGAAATCAGATGTAAACAGAGACAGAGGAGCCTGTTACCAGTGTGATTTTAATTATTTACATTGCAAATCACTTCCCCACTTCACATATCTGACAACAATTCAACCTCTCCTCAATTTTAACTGTTTCTGTTTTGTTCCAGAATTTAGCTTACGAAATCATTCTTACACTAGGACAAGCATTTGAGGTGGCCTATCAGCTTGCACTACAAGCACGAAAAGGGGGTCATTCTTCAACCCTCCCTGAAAGCTTTGAAAACAAACCCTCTAAACCTATTCCCAAACCACGTGTTAGTATTCGGAAGTCAGTGGTAAGTAGAAGGTAGTAATGCATGCAAAAAAATTCCAAAATTCAGCAGTTAAGGGTTTATGTACTAGAAGCTGTACAAATAAAAATAGCTCTTGAGTCAGGAATGCTCCATCGTGCCATCTCTGCTCATCAGCTGGCAGGGTTGTGTCACCACAGCACTGGCAGCCATTTCAAACAACTGCTTGTTTCAGATTTCTCCAGTTTAAGATGTTGCTTGGTTACTCTTGTACATATGTGTCTTATAGTAATTACAGAGCTTTAATTAATTCAGTTTAATCAATGCATACCTCTCAAACTCTGCGGTTTCATGGACTTTCCTAATCTCTCACCTAACTTGTTTGGTGTACGCTCACGGCACGTGTATCCTAATCAAATTACAAATCCAAATCAATTTACAATTAACCTGTCAGACCAAGCAACTTCTTTTCTTTTCTTACCCTTTTCTTTTTTGTTTTTGGTGTTTGTTTTTTAATCTGGGATTCGATATAACTTTTCAGTATTAATCACAGACTCCTAAGAAATAAAGCTCATTGAAGCATACGTATTGATTGCCTCTAAAGTGCCCTCCTGAAGTGCAGAGATGACAGAGAAATATTCTTTTACAGTAGACCTTTTAAAAAAATTATGAAAACTATTATAAATTAAGTGAGAACACAGGCACAGGGTAATTTGGGAGGGAAAGGAGAAAAATGACCACACACTGTATCATATTGACTGACTATGACGCGAGAACTGTACTCTATGACACTTAATTACTGGGTGAGGGGAAGGGGGGGGAATGTATGACTGTACACTTTGTCATCCATTGCCACAGAATCTTCCTCCATAAAACTTTAAGTAGAAACATTTCCTGATGCCATCGTCTGTCTCATTAGCGAACAGACCTCTCAGGATGAAGCGTGGCTTTAATGAATATGGTGCCCTATAGCTTGGGGGTAAACACAGCTCTGATCTCAACAGGAAGAAGAAGGCAGCCATGAGTACATGGGAGTGTAGACACCACCCTACTTGCTGCTGTGCGACTTTGTCAGTTCGGGATTTGCCCTGTTAGTTTAACGAAAAACCCTCTGCTCGAGCTGCCGGGCACGGAGATGGTAACCCGTCTGTATGTTTGCATTTGTCTTAAAGCAGATAGATCCATCCGAACAAAAGACTCTTGCGAATCTACCCTGGATTGTTGAACCTGGACAAGAGGCCAAAAGAGGCATTAATACCAAGTATGAAACTACAATTTTCTGATACAAAACTGTCCCCCTGTTCCTTGTTGTGCCTTGCACGCCAAGCAGTCACAGCACAGCCTTTCCTTTATGGCAACGTTTCAATCCAGCAGAGAGGAAGACTGCACTGTATGAGTGGCCTTGTAACTAACAAAAAAGGCTGACAGTCATTTCTGGTGATCTTCTTCTTCCTGCAGCACTGACAGAAGAATGACACTATATGAAGACTTTTAAAATTACAGTCCACAAGAGGAGTGAAAAACCTTATTTTTCATGCAGTTCTCCCTTGTGACTCTGCCACAGTGCTTTCTTTGATTTCTTATTTCAGAATTCTACTTTTTAAAGAAAAAAAAAGGTCTCTAAACTAATACTAATGCTGCCTATGACTAGAGTATTTGATTGGGTTTTTTATTTAAATCTTGGCAGTTTTTAATTGAAATAGAACCAGAATTAATAAATAGATTATTTGTGAAACCACTGAATTCATTAATAATTATTGTGTTGAATAAAGAACTCATTAATAAGTGACGAGAAATTAGGCACCCTGATTTCTGTGTGCGCTGATTTTATATGTAATCATTGATGTCCTTTGATCCTCTACAAAAATAAGAACCTCTTGCATTGTAGCAAAGGATCAGAGTTTTATGAATGGTTAGAAAAAGGTATTAATAATGCACAGAAAACATTTATTAGATATTTTTATGGAAGAGAAGTACTATAGGAAAACATATGAATATTTATGGAAGGAAGCCAGATAAATTATGAGAAATATTGTTTATTTTAAAGTTAAGTAAATGACTGCTATTGCAGCATTATGAAAATTATAAGAGTTGTAGCATCAGTGCACTGGATGTTCTGTGTGATCAGTCTGGAATGAAAGTGGAATGGTTATTCTACTACATCTACATATAGTTTATGCAGTTTAACATTGCTATAGCCATGAATTCTACTAGTCTTTTTAAAAAAATAATCTCAGTGGTTCTAAAAAAAGTCAAAACCATGGCTTTTGCTATCAAGATTTCTGTCACAGAAAGCTTGTTTGGAAGAGTGTTGATAAAATTCTACTGCAAGACATTTTCTAAATAAAAACAGCAAGAAAAAGAAAAAAATTCCAAAGTAATAAAAATGTTTTCATGAAACAAAATAATTAAGCATTTGCTTAATATTTGGTTAAATAAGATTTACTTACTTTTTCTTTAAAGTGTTTTAATTTTTTTAATGTCTGTGGAGTATTTGTATAATACCATGATGTATATTTATGTAGAACTGAAATTATAACAGTAAAAATATCATTATAGGAGAAAAATGACATTTTAACGTATATTGTTCTATCCAGTCAAATTGTGAATCATTTTGAAGTTCATTATAGAGATATTGATAAATTGTGTGGTTGTCTTACTGTTTTTTTAATTATTATTTCATATCCAGCTGAGGTTTTTCAGTTAGAATCATCAGTTGGTATATTCCAAGACATGGATAATTGAACTTGGTTTAAAACTGATAATTGTATATGGTTTAGTTCAACCTAATCATAGCGCTGAGTGATGACATCCTTTTAATACAGTATTCAATTTACTTGAACAAAATAGTTCCTTGTACATATTTTTGCTTATTCACTGTTGATATGTACTTAGTCAACTGACAGTAAAAAAAGAATAACCCTAAAAATATGGTACCAAAAGGAAAATTGTATAGGAGAACAGTAAATAGTAGCCTCACTGCAACAAATACTTATGTAAATATGCTTGGGCTTCCAGTTATAAATTTTGTAATTTTGTCATTTATTTATATCCTATAAAAGCACACAAAATAAAAGGAAGTTGTACAGTCCCAGCTTTGTGTATCATTTTATCATTGTTAAGGGAATTCAGGGGCCTGATGCAAAAGATACTAAAATCAGTGAAAGACCTCCCCCTCCCATTTCACTGATTTCACTGGGCTTTGGATTTTGTACTGAGGAAACCTAGGAACTGCTGTGGAGTTTTGGTTTGCAATACAGATTTTGTTTACAGATGGTAAAAACGTCACAATTTAAAGTTCTTAATTAACTGGTTCTACCATGCTCTACTCAGCTGCTGACTTCCCATATTTAATCACACCCTGTAAAGATTTGTGCAGGAGTTATGTTAAAACACATTCACTTCAGGCACATAAAGTACAAATGGGCCAGCTTTTCAGGGTATAAAACTGGGGCACCTCTTATGCAGCTGAGTGACCCCTAAAATTAAAGTATGACACAGGAGCTGGAGCAAAACTCAAAGCAGATGTAAAGGAAAGGTGTGAAACAACAGGAAGAACTGGCACCTTGCAGGAAGAATTTGATCTGGGTTCATCAAAGAGATGTCAAGCAGGTAAGGTGGCACAGTAAGCAGCTGAACTCATTTGGGAGAGATAATTGGGGCAAGAGAGACTGATGATAACTAGCAGGACTGATGAAAGATGAGACAGATGAAAGACTGGTAGGGCAGAGAATTGAGTGTGAAGGTTTTGGGACACAGGCAGTGAACAACTGAAGCTCCCACAGCAGACAAATTTAAACTGGAAGGAAAGATAAGAATTAACACAAACTAGGGACTTCTGTATTTGCAGAAACCTGGGATTTTAGAAGGAAATATATCCATCTACTCACCAGTGCTAGTGTAAGCCAGTTGGAGAGAAGGCCATGGGGACTCCTCTAGCATGAGACAGTCCAGAGGGACTTCTACAAACTTGCAGCAATCCAAAGGAGTTACCACTTGATTTTTTGTCTTTTTTGATTGAGGTGACTTTTCATTTAAGTTCCTGATATGCTGGAAGTGCATAGGCACTAAGGAGATGATAGTCCATTTGAAGAGTAAAGGTAGGGAAAAAAGCCTGAGACCTCTGTAAGAAAGTCAGGAAAATTGCTGTTCTTGACCTCTAGGGTAAAAGGGAAGCAGAGGCAGGTCAAGAAGAAGCTGGAGCATTTGGATGCTGTAAAACCAAGAGTTCATTCCAATGACTGACTTGGAGTGGGAAGGTGGAGAATAGGCAGAAGAAAAGAGGTGATAGAGAAGAAGATTGCATTTGACAAGAGAAGATAAGCAAATTGAAATCCAAATGAGATGTAGATGACTAAGCATTTTGAGAATTATGTGAGTAGTGATGTCTCTAATATGCTGTTGTGAATGGGTGTTTTAGGTCAAAGAATCACTGGCAAAGGTATCAGCTAAAGTAAAGTAAGTTTAATTAAAAAGTCAAAGTGCAATAAAGTTCATTAGCAGGGGTCACTGTACTGCTGAACTACATATTTGAAGCACAGAAAAGAAATGGACTAAAATCTAAAATCAATCAAACTAAAATCAGTCTAACATTATCTATGTAGAGGTTGGGGATGGGCAAAGTTTAAAGATGGAAAAGAGTAAAAAAGGGAATGAGGGGAACTCTCCTGTTGAGTCACAAAGTTCAGAGTAGACACTTCTGCCAAACACAGCTCCAGACTTGACCAATGGCTTAGTCAATGGCCAAGTTTTTAACAGCACTTAAACTTAACAGCACTTCATTGATAGCCTAATTTAAACTAGTTAAGATTCTTTAGAATTTACAATGAGCATGACAGTAACACACGGGCCTAACTTACATACAAATCTATTGTACTGATGAATTTCAGAGATCAACATTCACAGTGCACGTGGTCCTGGTTTTGGCTAGGACAGAGTCATTCTCTCACCATCGCAGAGATGGGGACTGGGGACAAGGGGAGCAGCTGTTTGGTTTTAAACCACAACCATTTGCAATGCTGTATTCACACTTGGCAGACACACACCAAAGGAGTGTGGACACATACCTGTGAAAAATTCCCCTCAGGATCAGTGAAGTACTCATGTTGGGTGCCTTTGCATCATTTTGAAGGGTGAATAGCTGAGCCTCGAGGAGTGGGGGTATCAGCCCAGGCTCCATCCTTGGCTTTTGGCAGATACCCTACAAATAGAGTGAACTTGAGAATTTTCTCACTTGGAGGAGTGTCCTGCTCAGAGTGAGTTGCTGGCTGCAGGTCCAGGAGAGCTCAGAGGGTCTCACTTAGAACTGCTCTTTATAGGGTTACAAGAGTGTTTTCTTTTGTCACAGCAATTTTCCATCCTGGCCACAGTTCAGGTCGGTAACTTCCTGTAAAAGTTCAATCACAAAAGAGGTGTTACACTTGCATCCTTATGCTGGCAAGAAAAATGGGTTGCCAAGATTGTTCGCTAAAGAGCAGGAGCTCATTAGCCAAAATAAGTTCCTGGGAGCACAGCTTTTCTGATAAGCTAAGGAGCTTAGCAGAGCTGTCATTCATCAGGGTCAAGGCTTAAAAATAATTTCTGAAATCATAGGGCCAGTATGAGAGGGGGATGCACCCCATGTATGAACAGTGAAAATCCTGCTGCTGCGACAGGGCTAAAACTGCAGAAGGGGATAAACAACAGAGAACTGTGTTTGTGGAGTTAGAGTTTCCCAAAGCAGATGTTGATGTTGCATTTGATGGTGACCCCTCCAATTTGGCCTAGTGGTTATTAAAAGCCAGAAGAGCCACTGCTCATGGCTGGGAGGAAGAAACATTCAGCATCTCTGGTTCTGATATTCTGCCAGGAAGTTTGTGGGACCTGCAGAACTGCAATGTGCACATGCCTTGCTGTTTAAAGTCAACACCTCAGCATCAAAAACTGGCATGGCCATAAAGTAGAAACCATTGGCAAGGGAATTGTTGGGTTGTGGAGATTTTGTCTGTCCTTTGGAAAAGAAGCAGAGTGCTAGACAACTAATGCACATACAACTATGCAATAGTTTATCTCCCATTCTAGATTAAAACAAGCAGTTTGTGCCACATGCAGGACTCTAGATTTTGCCCTAGATTTCTTTCAATGTGTGCTTTTCAGCTGGCCTGCTTCACACCTCACTGAAGATAGTGTCTAAGAGATCAACAAGACAACAGTCTAGAAAAAGTAACTTAACTATCTCCAGAGTTCCAGCCCAAAGAAGAATTGACTCTAAGGGAACTGAGCAGCAGTGACAAGCACATAAATGAGACATGGCATAGGGATTAGAGACAATATTTAGATGTGGGCACTTATCTAAGAAGAGGGATATTTGTTATCATGTTAAAGGGCCATTCTTCTGAAGAGAATGGGAGTAAAAATGACTCTTAGCTGGCTGGAAACCCTGGCAGGATTTTTAGCCTGCTGGAAAACATAGGGGGATAATTCTTAGGCTTCTACTGCAAAGCTCTGCAATTGTTCAGTGCTCTTTGGCTTCTTTAGGTGAACCAATTTCTTTGCTAAATCAGCAAACTGACTCTACTGCTACCAAGGCCACACTGATTCTGGTTAACCATATGCTGGTTCTAGTTAACTTTCCCACCTGATAACCTGAGCTAGACAGAGGCTGAGCACGAGTTTCACTTGTGGCCAGAGCTCACACTGGATGTAGGTTTTGTGGAACTGGTGGATGATTTTGTTCCTACTGACTAGACTGTCACACTTCTCCTCTTTACAAGCCAGCCCAAACACCACTGTCCTGGTGAGGCAGAAATGGCCCATGGCCATTCCAGGAAAGCTGTGCTCCAAATGCATGAACAGGAAACAGCATCTCCAGCTGCCTCCTGCCCTTGTAAAGACCACAAGCAAATTTCTCTTCAATCCTACTCAACCTTTACAGAGTGCCACATCTTTCTTCCTTCTGTGGAAATCAGGTACCTAGATATAGTCAATAATGTGGGTCTGGGTAAAGTGGTAACAACTAGGCAGACAAAAATGCTGTCAGTGCTGTTAGTATGTAAATGAAACTGAATTCTCTCTCTTTCTCTCCTGTCTTCTCTTGCCACTGAGCTTGGATAGAAAACTGCTTTTTCTATCAATCATAAAAGCTGAATTCAAAACACTTTACAACAGCATAAGGAAAGATGAAGCTTACTGGAAATACTCAGATGCAGGCCTGTGTCACGCACTCCAGGATGACCCTGAGCAGGGAGGTTGGACCCACTGTAGTCCCTACCAACCTTACCCATTCTGTGATTCATACAGTTCCTACTGTAATGAAGAAGTCTATCACAGGTGTAGCTTCATAAGCTCACTTGATTGCAAGAAGATGTGTGCTTTTTTGTCTTTCAAAACATGGCATTTCCTACTTTCAAGTCATTAGAGCTGCTCGAATTCTCCACAGCCTTATATAAAGCTAAATCAATTCTAATATTAAATCCTTAGGGGAAAAACAAAAAAAAAAGGAAAAGAAAAATAAAATTTCATGCTCAGTGTTAAGGATAGGCCAATGCTTGAGAGAACATGTTCAAAATTGAAAGTGGTATGTTTGTTGTTGCATTTTCTAAACACATAATAGAAAATCAGAAAGCCAGTGAGACAAAGAAAATGGAAATATGCTCCAGTATAGAGAATACCCAATGAGCATTAACTTTATCCTATAGTGACACCATGAGGAAAAAGGGAAACAGACCACACTAATTTAAAAAAACACATTAGATGCAGTGCAGTTTTCATCCTTCCACTTGTGATTATTGGATAGTGATAATTGCAGGGCTATGAAATGTCAGGCTTAGACATGTCCTAAGCAAAAATATCCTAGTGGATATAGTTGAGGCTAGCACTATTTCTTTATTTTCTGCAAAGACTAATATTTAATTTACCTTCCAGACAGTATGTAAGTCTATAAAAATATGATGGATTAAGTGAAGAATTCTGACTGGAACTGAGTGAATTTACTGAAACATACCAGTGTCTGGGAATGCTGTGCCTGAGTGGAAGTTGATATAAAAGATATTAGATCATTCACCATGGCCACCTCTCTGTCACAGCCATTTCATTTAACTCAGTTATATTTGAATAAAACTTGAAGAGTTAACTAAGCCAAGTACCTCAAAAACCTGGAAAATTGAAGTGATTGTCACAAGTAGTAGGGGAAAGAGACTCTTAAGGTGCCAACATTATCCCCAGCCCCTGATGTGACAGGGATGTACCTTTAGAGATGTACCTAAGTAGTTCCAGCTGGGGATACATACAGCCTGCTACACAGACAAAGAAAAAGATGAGGGGAATATTGGTTTCCCAGCCAGAAGTCTAGTCCTGGCATGATGGAATCTGCAAAGAAACAAAAATTTGAGTATCTATTGCACCTGAAAGTACAGATCACCTGTGTTTGTATAAAGCCAATCTCAAAGGAAGGTGAAAAGATTTAAAGATCAAATTATACAGTACAAGACTGAAATTCTTTCTGGTCTGCAGATGAGAAACAAAAATCTCTGAATCCTAGTATTTCATTGCAATCACTTCTCTAGAGCAGACTTTTGCAGACCTGAGGCAAGAGACATAATCAGAGGGTCTCTGAAGTTCCTTTCTGTACCTATATTTAGGTGAGACATGTAAAGCAAGGAAATAAAGATCTTAGCTTTATAATAACCCATAACGTTTGAAACAACATCTGGAAGCACTTAAACAGAATGTTTTCATGAGATGTTTGTTTAGACTCCATTTTGCATAGAGATGTAGGAATTAAGAGCTAATTCCTTTGTTTTATATGATTTTACAAGTTTATTTTAGAGGAAAATATGGTGTAATAATAAATTAAATTCCTTTAAGAAATCCAAAGTTAATGTATTTACAATGACGTGTTAAAAAAAACTAAAAACACCATAAGCAAAACTATTAGAAATCTGTCAGTAACATTTGCCAAAACCAGTCTCAGGAAAAAAAAACAAACCAGCAGTCAGACATGCCTGGAAAAATCCTGTGGTGCTCAGAGTAGACTCTACTTGTCCATATAACCTCAAATCTGCCATCCCACTGTTTTCCTCAGGACTGACTTCAGGTCAGTAGTTGCCTCAGTCACCTCTTTTAAAACACCATATCTGCAACAATTCACAACTTTTTTGAATTTATCATTTTTAAAAGTGTGATGCATTTTACCAGGGATGATTCAAAGGACTCTTCATCTTATCTATTGCAGACAAATGGCTATTTATCATTTGGACTCGGTGATTCAAAATTCTTTAGTTTGAACAAATGCATTCTTGCTACCTGTTCTGTTAAGATTATCAATTTCCAATGCCATGTTTCAAAACTGTGTCACTGTGACCAATGGAATAAGCTTTGGTTTTTTTTTTTTCAATTACATAGGTTTAATATTAACATCTCATTTGCTTTCCTTATTGGTATTTCACTCCTTGCTCTAAAAACCCTTATCAATTGCTCTTATACTTTGTAATTTGCACTCTAAAATATTATGAACATCATCTTTTAATTTATTTGTGTTGCATTGCAGCTTCTATACCTTTTTAAAAGGGATGTCATATAAGATAACATCTTATCAGTGGGTTTGGTGGTGTGGTGGCTTTTTTGACATCTGTGCAACTGTGATTTCTTGGACCCTTTTCAAAGCTTTCCAGCTTTTACACATCCTACATTACATCTGTGCTCCCAACCATGTCAAAATTTATTTGCTGGAATGATTCCAAATCTGTAACTCCCTCACCAAGGTGATACCCTGTTACACAAGGAATATGCAAGCAGAGTACAATCAATGACACCTGAAAAACATAATTTTTTACACCTTGGAATTGGCTTCATAATAAAGATTTCATGAAGGATTGCTTTTCAAGAATGTCTCTGCTGATCCAAAGCCAAATGTGTGGGTGTTTTTCATCTTGCTGTAGTTGATTAAACTTGTAAAAGGAGACTTAACTTCCTTTCTATAGTTCCTCTCAATTACATAAACATTCCTGTGAACCAGTCTGTAAGAGTTTATGACAGATTTAGAGCTGCTTGGTGATAATTTATGAGTACTTTACATTGGCCTAATTACTGAAATGTTTGCTGTATGGCTTCATTTGTTTAGTGTAACAAGAATTTGTTGGGAAAAAACAGCTCTGAAAGGGAAGGATGGGTTAAAATACCCAGTTTTCAAACTTTACTCAGTCCTTAAGGAATGCCAGAATTATTTGAACATCCTGTTCAACATAGCCTCTAAAATCAGCTTAGGGAATGAAAAAGCAAAGTCCAGGAATCTGCAAGAGCAAACCTTGTATTTCAAACCATAAGCAAAAAGTGCTTCTGCTAAAAAAGTGCTGCTTCTGCCAGTCACCACAAAAACAGCACCACTGCAGCTACACCTTGAGTGTGCCACTGCTGCTGGGTTATCTGTGCTACTGATCTCTGATAGTGGTTGCTCAAACCTTGTCTTCACTTCTGTGGGGCAGAATTTTTGCAGTCCTCCCCCCTGGACTAAGTCCTTGGGTTGCAATACCTAATTCAGCTGTTCTCACGTTGACATTCTGACTGGGTTTATGAACATTCCTTTTTTTCCCTTCAAGGAATCTCAGCAGCTATGAACAGTCAATTTAGAAGTACCAAAGAGAAGTATCTCATTTTCAAAAGAAAAAAAAACATTTCATTAGAACTCAAATGTTGCTAAAAACACATTCTAAACAGAAAACACTCAGGTTCCAAGCCCCTTGCTTCCTGTCATAGGTATTAATTCCAATTTAGATATCCAGACTATGATATATTCTTTTTCACAAAAGCAAAGACCTCTTGTATTTGCTGCTAACTGCTCAAAGTATTCACTGTGATCAAATTCTCATTTTCCAAATGAGAAACAGAACAGACACATGAGCAGATACGTAACAATCCTAAAGTAACTTCTAACCCATCATAGAACTCAAATAAGGAGCAAAATAAGTAAAGCAAAATGGACAAATTGCATGAGCTGGAAACACTGTGGTTTAATTTTTGAAAAGGAGGAGATGTAATTTGTATGCAAAATAAAAATAAATCTAGAAAGGATTATCATTTTCAGAGAACTTTATCTTAATTTCCTAAATCTGTATTTTAGCAAAAATCCAGCTATATAACACATAAATGTAACAGCTTGTTAAAGATCACTTGATTTTTTTGCTCTTACTTGCTGAAGAAACCAGAGAGATGCAGAACACAAACTGAAAAAATGTTCCATTCTACAGTCACTTTATGATAAAAAAACAGGAACAGTGAAGTCCAACTTTGCTGTTGTGTAGTGTTGTCTTTCCCTAACACTACCAATACTAGAACCAATAGTGAACAGTGGAACCCCTTGTTTTAAGGAAGGTTGATAGAAGCAATCAAGGACTAAAAATGAGATGAAAGGAGAAGTACAGGAGCTTGAGAAACTGCAATGTGCAAGGAGACCACAGCTAGGAGAAGTTCAAGAGGAAAAGTAGATCATAACTCAAGGAATAGACTTCTTTTTCTATAGCCACCAAAAATTTAACCCTTTCAACAAAAATATTTCTGGGAAAAGGAGATAAAACAGTCAAATTGATAGACTTATTGCTTATTGACACCTATTATGTTTAATATATTTTTAACCAAATTTAAATGATCAAGATATGCTATGAAGAATATTCCAGGTCACATGAAGTTCAGCTGAATTGTACATATTGTCTGGCAGGTATTCACTGATACAATCTCATAGTGAAAAACAATTCTTCCACAAGTTCAGCTTGGCCCCTCAACCATTCCTTTGAATGAATGTGTACCTGTGAGATCTTCCTCAAACCCAGTGCTCCAGACTATAAAAAACCAGCTGCTGCCTCAAACCAACAATTTAGTAGCTGAATCCTTGATACTGTAGAAGTAACTTTTTAAAAAGTAGTATCTGCTCTATAATTACTGATGTAGAAAAACTGCAACTCTTTGGCTTTGATAAATTGAGAGTGCAACCTCTGCAAGACATTAAAACATCTCTTACATCTCTTTAAATATTTTGAAAACTCAGACATATTCAGGTGACCTTTTCCCATGCTGTTGTTAAACATATACTCAAGTAGAGGTAAAATTTAGGCAATATTTCTTCTGTTCAAACTCTTTGAAACTCTTTCTCTTCCGATTTCCTAGTTCTGAAATTTAAATCACATATTGGTGAGACCACACATTTTCTCCAATATCTCAGCTGGAAATAATAACCTATAATTGCTATCCTGTACTGAAGATAAATAAACTCCACAGTACTTTTTAAGAAATCCTGCAAATACACTGAAAAAATTAGGAGCTACCAGCTTCCATAAATATATCTTACCTTGCTGTGTAGATGCTGAGTGTTCAACCATCAAGACATGATTATTAGCTTCAGGTTGGATTCTGTAGATCAAAATCTTTGATCTGCATTTAGAGACAGATTTCCACTGGCCTATGCCGATGTCTGTTCATTCATCTATTCTCTACTAAAAAGGATTCTAAGCATTTCCAAGTCTCAAATTAAAAATATGCTATTCCTCTCTGGTATTATTTCAGGGCTATTAAACCAAAAGTATATTCTTCAGTCTTTCCTTAATCTTTTTTTCCTTACACTACTTCTGCCAAGGGGCTTATAAACAACAGCCAAGACTGATCATAATATTAAATTAAAGGAATAATTTAAGTGGTTATAACTGGGAAACACAAAAAAGAAATGTTGTCATTGTTACTCTGGGACAGGAAAACTTGCTCTCAAATTGTGTAAAGACTAAGATTTCTTAGCATGAAATAAGAGTTTGAACCAGCAGGCTACAAAGCCTTATCAACCCAAATACTGATTCTAATGAGGAAGAGGAATATGATGTTATTACTGTCTTTGGAGGATATGGCAGGCAAACAACATGATTTTTAAAAATAAAACACTGCTATCATGCTAGAAAGTACGATAGAAATGTGCTATAGAAATCATATTTTCTATACAATTACAGAGAAGAATTAGAAGAGTCTAATGCTTTAGAAAAGTAAAACAAAAGGTATTTTAAATATCAAGCATACGTTATGTGCATTTATGCATTAAAAATAACACATGATTTACCTAAGAAGCATCATGCTTACTTTTGAAGAATTTGAATGGATAAATTCGTCTTCGCCTCATTTTGAGCCATTTTAAACATCATGATTTTCAAAACTCATCTGAGCTTGTACATTATTAGAGAAAGTGAGCAAAGCTAAAAATAAATCATAGACACAAACAAATTGAAGGAAGCAAAAAAAAATTAAGAATACCACATAAACACATGGAATCTAATTGCAGCATCCTAAGTAGTACTCAGAGAATGCCTCTCGAGTACAGAACAAGAATCCTCTCTAGCCTGAAGGACATGAATCTAACCATTCTCAGAGCACTTCTCCTATGTACAACATATGGTTTGTTAAATGGAAACAAGCACAGGAAGCTAATTTGTTCTGTAAACAGTCAGGCCCCAAGAGAGAAACTGCCTATTGAAACACTTATAAGATACTTTATCTTTCTCATCCTCCTGAACACGCACACACAGGCAGCTTAAATAGTTCTAGCCCAATTATCACCCAGTTGTGCTATATCCCTCAAGTGCAACTGTAGGAGATGATATAGGAAGTGATGAAGCTGTCAATGACACATGCAGACTGAAAATCTCACTCCTTTATACTTCCAGGATGCACCCTAGCAGTCTCAGCCTAGCCCTCTATTAAATCTAGTTGCAAGATTTTTCACAAAAACCCCTCCTAGAAGAAAGCTGTGCAGTGAATTAATCTGGAAGAAAAGCCTCTTAAAACCCAGGGAAAGTCAAACCCACACCAACATCAACATAGGCTTGGGTAGCAGCACACCCCATGGAAACTGTGGAAGTGCTGAAAAACACAATCAATCTACTGTCAATCTATTGCAGAGTTCCAGCCACAAACAAGTCTGTTCTCAGCTTAACATCTTACTGCATATTGGCAGAGACAGTGACTGCTCCATTCCTAGCTTGAAAGAATAAAGAACAAACAAACAGTGAAATTGAGCACAAAAACCAAAAAAACATAGCATACTGGATTTACTCAGGCACTCAGTACACAGCTCTATTTCAAACAAGTGTGTAAGATAAGAGAATGGGAAGGAGAACACTGCATTTAGGGGAATGGTACTCTTTAAGCCAATAGAAAGCATCCTCTTGAGTGTATCACACATGGGTACAATTCCAAAGGAGAGAGAATAAAAAAGAGATGTGTGAAGCAGCCATAGGTCTAATTGACAGAGAGGCTCAAAACTTCTAGAGAAACTGATAGGCATGGTTAATAGGAAATATACAAATTGCTTTCACAAAAACATATTATAATTTCAGTTTTAGAACTGGATAAAATTGGCAATGCTCATTAGTTAAATTTGAATGTAGACTGGTTCATTTTGATCTGATATTAAAAAGATAATGTAAGCACTAATATTTAATCTACATAAAAATTGCTTTTAGTCAAATTATCTTTTGTTTCCCTAACAATACATGTAAAGTCAAAGAGAACAGCCAAATCTGATGATACATCAAGACTTATTTTTCTTTATTACTGTAAACTCTCTTCTTAAATATTTTAAATAGAAGAAGTTGCTTTCCTGGCTCCTATTTTAATGATTTTTCACTTGAATCTTTACATATTCTTCTTGCAAATCAGATCTATTTTTGGCTCTTCAGACACTTTCATCACTATTCCTCTTCTCCCACTTCAGTTTCAAATACTTACAGCCAGCTCCAGACTTCTGCATATGTGAATGCAACCATCCCAACATCCCTTTCTGTGAAGAACAGCTTCCTCAGTTCCAGCAAAAAGCACAATGCTTCTGTGTTGCCATTCTTCCACAACATCCAGGAATGCAGTATTTATCTCACATTTCTTCAAGTTTCTGTGCTATTTGCTTCCTAGTCACTTCAAACTTGTAATTGTCTCTGAATTCTGCCCAGTCACCATTTGCTTTTTGCATTAAACTGTGACAGTTTGGGTTTTTTTTTCCTTATCAGAATTTCATTACTGTTCTCAGAGAACTTTCTGCCCTGATTCCTCATAGGAAATATTTTTCCTGTACGTTTTAACCTGGTTGGGTGTCTAAGTTCAGCCAGACAGGGTCCTAAGCAGAAGGACAGCACAGTCTCTGGGATAGAGGGATACTGGCTGAGAGAAGCTTCCTGCTCCTTGCACCTTCAGCTGCTCAGGGGATACTGGTGGCTCTTTACAAACTGGATACTAGATGCAACTCTGTCCTGAACACTGCAGACATATTCCAAAACTTTGTTTTCCCTCTGTTTCCTTTCTTCTCCACACCCATATTTAATACTGCTGCTCACCTATCAAAGTACTTTTGATGTAGTTTGTAAAGCAGCATTATGTTTAGATTGAAAACAAAACCACATTAAGAGATGCAGCACTCCCCCTCCATCCCAGGTAGAAAAAAATGACTCAGGAATTCAAATTAATTTACAACTTTGGCCAATATTGCCTGGATCATCTTTATTAAGTACTGTACATACTTGGAATACAAAACATCATGGTCTTTTCTATTGAATTTCTTCTCTTTACATTTCTGCCAGCAGTACTTTGATTATACTGACCCGTATTCAACAGCACCTTAGAAAGAGTAGAATTTCAAGTTGGAAAAGAGGAAAAACTAGTGATTGTCAAAAACAGGGAAACACTAAAAATGCCTATTAAATTTTATGAAATGCACACAAAAAATACTAAAAGTAAAAATTTCATTATCCAGTACCAGTTGAGATACTTGCTACAGTATTTTTTACAATCAAGTAGTTAGACAGTGTTTCACTGCCAGCTACAAAAATATGAAAATCATATTAATGCTTGTGCAGTTGCTCACAGCAGTTGAGAGGCAATTGAATAGAAAAAGGCTTACTAGGTATCAAATAAAAGATTGCTACCCAGTTATTTAGAAAGCATTTGCCAAGTAAAATTAGTACAAAACACTGATATTTCTACCCTATAATGAATCTATAAATAGACTGTAAAAATTACAAAAAACATTTAAAAAACACAAAAATCACATATTACCAGGCAAGAGATCAACTGGGCATAGAATCCCATGTAAACAAAGCTGACAACAGTAAAGTGACTCCATAGTATAAACTGAATGTTACTGCCAAAAGAAAAAAAAACCTAAAATTCACACCATCTTATAATTTTCAATACATAACTTTTAAGCCATTTCCATTCTCATTTTAGCTAGCTAGCTATACTCATCCTTTGCCTGGAAATGTGGCACAGTCTCTTCCACCTGGATTACAATATTGAATTTCAGATTGTGCTGTGAGAAAAGAAGACTCAGGATGTTCCCCTTAACAGGGACAGCTCATACATGTTGCAATGCACTTTATCTCCACAGGTTTGAAGCATGAGGGTTCCTACTGCAAGGGGGAGGCACAGCTGCTGTAAACTCAACATCTACTCAATTTGGTTTGAATGTCAAGCACCAACATGGCTGGTTTCATCTTTCAAATGAAGAATGCCCCTGCTTCTTCCCATTCTGTACTACATGAAAATCCTTGCATTGCACCAAAAAGAATGGGCTTTTTGCATCTTCCACAGTTGTGTTCATGGCTAGACAGTATTTAACCATCAGCCTTATAACAAAATATAATTTCAAAGTATTACACGCTTATTCTCTCTTCACTGCTATTAATATTAATTTCAACTAATTTGAATAAATCTTAATATAATTTCCTTACAAAACTGGAAGAAACATACTTAAAATGCAAATCAAGATTTAAGGATTATAATAATGCTTATTAAAAACAAGATTAAATGCAAGTTCATTTGAAAAAGCATGCATAAAAGTACATAAATATACATGAATGCAACAATTAAATATAATTCACAGCTTAATGACAGTCAGACAAAGAGGAATTTTATTTCCTGTTTAAAAAATTAGTTATCTTTGCAGTGCTCAGCCCACTAATCAGAACTTCTGTAATACATAAAGAATACCAAGATTATCAACAGTCACATACACTTTGAAATTAGGGGACACATGTATTGACTTGAGGTTTGTTCCATTTGTGTAGAAGGTTTGTAAGGATTCTCCAGTATTTACATTCCACCACTACAAAAAATAATAGAAAGACACTTTCAGTTAGGTGAAGGAAGCTTAGAATAAAATCTGTTAACAGGCTTAACATGGCTAGCCCAGTTGGCTGCTTTTACCAGAGAGGTAGAATTAAAAATAAAACCACCAAATTAATTAACATTAAAAATAAACAATCTTGAAGTAGAGTAAGTTTAGGACTAATTACTAAATATAAGGCTTTCAGATGAAAAGAAACTTCCAAAAGACTGAAGCTGTTAAATTTCAAGAAAAGATACAAAATAAATTCAGGTACTATTCCTTACCCTATCACAAAATGCAATCAATAGATGTAAACTGCAATATGTCCAAACCAAATGAATACATGAAACACATTGCCAGATAACTTAAACTATAGCTGAATTTAAAAGTTAGCTATACACACAAGAGGACTGATCATGTGCATGTTTGAAAACACTTGTAGTTTTTTTTAGTAGGGCTGACTTCTTTCTCAGTGAGATTACAATTAATATTTTTTAGAATATGCAGTAAGCACTAACAACAAAGAAATCAAGAAACCTTTAACCATAAGTTTACCACAGTCTGAAATTTCATATTTCTCAGAAAATCTGTAGACCAATGCAAAACTGGACTCAAGACAATTCAGCACAAAGCTGTGATTCCATTGTGCCAGTAAGAAGTCTACCCTCTATTCCTGCAGGATTTGAGTGAAGCAGCAAAGTATCACAACAGATTACCTTCAGCTTTGATCACAATGAAAAGCAGATGGTATTACTACTTTTTAGCTAACTCATCTCATGAAATATGTAACATCATAGTTGTGTGTATAATACAGATTTGCAACCACACAGCTACAATGCTCTGATGAAAAATACTGTTTCTAAAGTGTCTGTTACTCGATGCAGATCCCCTGAAAAAATGAAAAAAAATAAATTAACCAAACCAAAAAGGGATCTTAATGAGCTTTTGAACCTTTGTTCTGAATAAATGAGCAGGTGCTGTACCAGTGGGTATCACTCACACAGCAAGTTCAATAGTACACAGGTGGATACTCCTCATCTGTGACTTAGATGACTCATTCATTCAAAGGTGTTGATCACCTAACTCTACAGTCCAGCTCACTCCAGCTTTTAGGAGTCCAGACTCCTGAAATGTTCTGGACTTTGTGTGTTGAGCCGTGCCCAAGTACAAGAAAAACACTGACAAACTGGAGCAAGTGCAGCACATGGTCTTTGAGGTGGCTGGACACCCAGGACAGCTGTCATGGAAGACAGCACTGCATTGGCTTAGGAGACTAACTGCAGTCTTCAACTACCAATAAGAGGGTTAGAGATAACAGAGTCAGACCCTCTTTACAGAGCCCAGAGGCATCCCTGCTGGACTGGGGACAAGGCCCTAAACCTTTTTACCTAACTCTGCAAACTACTTCTAGCAAGGGGCTGGACTAGAAGAATTCCAGAAGTCCCTAACATCCTAAACCATTCTACACTCCAAGCAGCAACACAACACCATACTGTGCAACCACAAGATGAAATGAGGAGGAACACAGAAACAGAAAGCATGTCTTGTTCTTTAATATAAAATGAACATCACAAGGTGCTTTCAAAACTAACTCAGAAATTTCAACTCTGTTACACAGTTACTGACTTCAAAGAATCAGTCTGATAGCACGTCTAACAGCTACACACTGACCAACAATCAGCTAAACCCCATCCCTCTGACATGAGAACTTATGCCACCTGTCATTTCACACACACACACAGACAACACCTTTCTAATAACAGGTGTTGGCTATCACAAGGGAAAAAAAAAACAACACAAAACCTCATGAGGAATTTAAAATTAGAAACAACCATCCACAGACTGAAAAATAGACCATCTTCTTCCCCTTCCAAAACAAACATATGACCAGTAGATGCCCGAACCAATGAAAGTTTGGTGAAAACACTGATTTCCTCCAAATATTACTTATAAAATGTCTTTCAAGGCAGAAAATCATCACCTGCAATTTCTTCTGAATTTCTGCTTATGAAAAAATTTAAACCCCAGTATCTCAAAAAAAAAAAAAAAAAAAGCCTGATACAGAGCATTTTTCTGCCTATTGTAAAGAAAACAATTGCTGTCAGAAGTGAGTGGATCCTAAGGCAGACAAAAATGACTGGGATCTTTAAAATTAAAGATGCTAAGAAAGGACATTGGAAATGAAAATCTGAAGTTAATAAAAATGGAATGTATGGAGTTTGAAAACAAACCTAATTCTTAAAAGACTTTTTCAGGGGACTTGCAGATATGAGAAGTGAAAAGTGCTAAACCATCAGAAAAATGAAGCAGCTTTGTGTAAATTAAGTAAAATATTTCAGCTCTGTTTATTGAATTTGTCTTAATTGCCAGAGTACTGCCATTTAATAAGGTATGACAGGATATTTTATTATTTCAAGGCTTACCTTAAGACAGCCTCCAGATGATACAAGCATTTTACTGTCAGGAGAAAAGGAGAGGTCTGTTACCCAACCCACATGTGTTGATTCTCCTTCATCTACAGTAACTGGGGAGCAGAAATGAAGTAATGCACCTGTTAAAGCATCCCAAATCTAAAAGAGAGGAAAGAGTATTTATAGAAGGAAACTTAACAGGGAAAAAAAATGCCCTCAAATAAGTGAACCTGAAATGCATTTTTCTGTATTAGAGGAAAAAAACAAAACCTTACAAATATGTATTCTACATGAAGTGACAAAATAATTTTTAAAAAATCTTGTCTTAGAACTGTATGCTATATAGAGGATTTAATCACACATGCAATTCACAGTAGAATTATTATTAAATCATGTGAATCAGTTCCTTATCATTCATGGAATGCCAATCTATCAATATGGTTACAAGCTACTGCCTCATGTGGCAAACTTTGCTATTTTCACCCCAATGTTCACCACAATGCTAAGGAATTAAACATGCAGAACACAAGCCATAAGAATTCTTCTGTCAGTGAACAGACAGTCGACTGAATTATAAAACCACATCAAGATTAGAGCAGTACCCTTATTTCTCCTTTGTCATCTCCAGTGGCCAATAGTCTGTTGTTAGGAGAGAAAGTACAGCACCGCACACAGGCTTCATGGTCTTTCAGTTCATGAAGAACAGATGAAGTTTCAAAGCTCCATATCTAAATGGAAAACATTACAGAGGAGTGAAAGACAAGTTCAAAACCAACTATGACTTCTTTCTAAAAGGCATTAGCATTAAACAAAAGACTTTTCATACATATGCATATTTGTACGTGAATTTATGTAAATGTATTATGCTGTAGAGTCTGGTTTTCTTTTTCATTATCTGAATCACACAAGAATGCACTTGCTATGAATTACTGAACTGACTGTACATATCTTTCCTTACAATATACATTTTAATGAAACCAATATATTTACAAGAAAGTTTAAAGCTGTTCACAGAAATAGGATTCAGCAATCACTTGAAAATTGTATTTTAGAAATCTAATGGATGCTTTAGGAACATAATGGGGCAGCCCCACTTCACTACTTTGTGCCCCTGCCTTCTGAACTTATGAACCTATGAACAGAAACTTCACTGGAAGTCTCAGAAATTTTTCTTAACTTTACAAATTAAGAATGTCAGGCTATCAACAAATCAATAGAGAGAAATAAACAAAGTGTTCTGCACAAGCTATTAAACATGCATTTATTTGTACAAAAACCACTTGGCTTAAGTTATATCCAAGATCAATTGTGAATGTCTGCAACAGCTTCAGAAACATGTTGATGGATACAGGAAATTTAAAACTAGAAACACAACAGGAATAATAACTTGAATAATCACTAGTTACCTCAAAATGAAAAATATAGATTACTTCTCAGGACAAATAAGGCATCATTTTTATCTCTGTACAGAAGCTAACCAACCTTTGCAGTTTTGTCAGCAGAAGCAGATGAAAATTTACTACCATCAGGTGAAACAGCACAGGAAAGAACAGCACCTCCATGACAAGTAAAAGTCTTTTTCTGGGTTTCCAGTAGTGATATTCCAAACCTACCATAGATACAGAAAAAAAAAATTACTTTTTTAACAAAGTAAAAAGGTTAGAACACTTGAATCTTACACAACAGTATATAAGGGATAAAACCCAGTTAGATAGCTCACATGTGGCCAACATTTTGTTATATTCACTGGTATAGTTAAAATATAACAGTATAGATCTTACTGAAAATAGAAAATCCAAAACTTTGTCTTAAAAGTTAGTTTACACTTTACAAATGATTCATTAAAATGTGTGCCCACACAAAATGTAGGAAATACCAATTGTTACAAGAGACAGGCAAATGTGTTTGATGAGATTTCTCACTTTCCAAGCTTTTACTCACCTTAACAGTTCCATCAAATGACCAAGAGAGAATTTTTGAATTTTCCAGAAGTCTAAAATCCTTGATGGCTTCCTTGTGCCCTCTTAGAAACACACATTCGCTCAATTGCCAATTCCATACCTAATCATAAAAATCAAATATATTTTTTTAAAAAGTGAAACAGCAAACATAAGAAACATGAAACAACTTTTTATTTTTAAGTAACAGGACTAATAACAAGTTGTTATGGTGGAAGTGATTAATTAAAATGTTAGATGCTGTAGTGATCCATAATGGAGATGCTGATGATTGAGGGTGCCATAGTATTTAATGGTCAACCTATGACAGAGTTCCCCACAATACACAAAAAATCTTATTTGCAAAGAGAATTTGATACTTAAAATTCACCAGTATTTTTTTTTAAAGCAAACTGATAACTTTCAGGCACCTCAGTAGTTTGGGGTTTTAAGCATTTGATCATTACAACATACAGACTTATTTCACCTGGCAGAACTCATGGTTGCTTACTTAAATTAGATTTCTTTTATATTTTTAAAGGTCATTTTTAATGAACTGCCATTTTGCTTTGCCTTTTTACAACAAAATTACACTTCTATTTTTAATTCAACTATTCACTGCAAAGTGAGTTAAGTGTAATTTTTTCTACAGAAGCTATTAAGCATCAATTTATTTCCAACAGCAATGATTTAATAGCTTTCAAAGGAACAGTTTTCCTGCAGCAGGGTGAACAGAAAGCAGTGTGTGCAGGTGACAGTCCTAGGGGTTAAAGCCCACCAGAGGGAGCTGAGGGCCAGCACAAACCATTCCCATGGCAGACCCAGGGGAAGGATCCCAACGCTGAGGATCAGCACCCAGGAGTGCTTCAGAGGTTTATTCAATCTCAAAGTCTGGCTGTGTGGGATGAAGGCTCCTGAGTAGCTGAAGCACAGGCTCAGGGATCCTGTCAGCACTCTGAAGTGCTCTGCAGGACAAATCAGGGCTCAGCCAGCTCAGACTGAGACATGGATCCTTACTGCAGAACTGCACCCCTGGGGTGGATAACGCTAACAAGACATACCAGAATGCACCTCTGGAGCAAGCCTACCTTGCTGAGGCAGAGATTCCTAATTTGAGCCCACATTAAAGCAGCCACTCTATTTCTAGCTGGTTTTCAGCACTGCACTGGACAGGGTGAACACACCAGCCCACTCAGGGACTTTTTACATCATTCCTCAAGACAGTGGAAGCAAGCACACTGACAGACCTACAGCATCCCAAACCCTCATTTCAGAGCTGCTGAGTCACCTTGTTTGAAAACTAATGTTTCTTTTACTCTTCTCAAAGCCCTTCTATCATCCACAGCAGTAAAAATAGAAAATCTGTAATATTCATTATCACATGAGGCATAAACAAAGGCTACACTTTCTACAGTCCCTTGCTCCAGGATGCAGCAATAGAGAATACAGTAGTAATTTACTGGGTTTACATTATCTATAGCATAAAAGCATATTATTTTAAGTAAATTACAGCATTAGCTTTTTAAATATTGCCCAAACCTGTATAGTTGAATCATGAGCACTTAAGATGAGAGTCTGACAATCAGGTGTAAATCGACAATGCTGCACAGATGTCCTGTAGGCCTCCCAGGAATTCAGAACCTTCCCATCTGACAACTGTAGCACCTTTACAATGAAGAATGCAAAAACTGCATTTATTTGACACACTTGTGGAAAACAAGAACATGAAAAATTTTTTTTAAATAACATGAAGCTGTAAATACATGATTTTAAGTCACTGAATTGGAACAACCAAAAATTCCTATTAGCTTAGTCTGGGTGGGTAAAATGAATTTCAGAGCTAGATTATTAGCATTACCTTTAAGTTATTTTAATTTAGACATCACTCATAAATGTAAATTGATTTACTATATTGAAGACTATTATTATATAAAGTCATCCAAACGACATTTATTTAAAAACAAAATGCATAAAGAAGAGTGTTTTCCTAATATTTTCAAAATCAGATTTAGGATTTAATACCTTTATTGTTCCACTCTCCAGTCCAAAAGCTGCAAATTTAAGATCTTCACTTAAGCAACAGCAGGAAATGGGAGATTCTTGGGCAGCTGTCTGCATAATAACATGGTCTGTATTTCCACTGATAAGCTGTAAAATAGGAATGTAATTAAAGTATTACAATGCTTTAAAATTTAAACTTAAATAAATTACAGTATAGATCTGAGAATGCCAAAGGGAACACTTACGAACTTTAAATTACAAGTTACTTTCATAAACCACTTTGGATGTTGGTGAACTTAGCCCTCAGTGTGGCAGGGCCCAAAGTACTGAGTGTAGCCACTACTTTCTTTAGCACAAATCTGGGTTCACACCTCTCACTGCCCCACTTTGAGATGCTTCCTTCAGCTGTTACACAGAGCTTTGAAGCATTTACATAATTTGCTGGGCAACACCTGGTCTATAGGTGCTGCACACATTACACATTGCTGTGCACACCTGAGCCACTTGGAGGGCCCACAGACCCCCATCATGAAGGGATGAGAGTTCTGGTCCTCTGCATCCAGACTCAGTTTCACATCAGTGTAGAAATTTCCCCTCAAAGCCCGTTTCTTCACTTACTAAACACGGCACAGTTTCTAGATACAAAAATGTTATCATACATTGAGTCACCTGCTACAGATTCAACTCTTGAAAGCCAAGAGCAAGAGGTTCTTTCAGTGCTTCCTCAGTTTTCTACTGAGATTTTCAGGTAACATTCAAATGTAGCAAAATATTGGTAAATACATCTTACTTGTAAATTCTTCTGATTGTAGATGGCTAAAATCATCACTTCACCATTGTGAAACACAACATCTAGTTCACTTTTCAGCACAGCATCAGAAGACTTGCACACCTTCTTTGTTTCCCAGATCTGTTGAAAAACACAGTATTTCATTAGCTTTATTAAAGAACTAGACATAAAACTTGCTGACTAATGGCACCACTAAACTGAAGGCTTATAAACTTCCAAGTAACACTGACTTTTTAAAACAATGAAAATTATACTTCTGCTGGTTTTGATACTAGGGAAAGTTGTGCAATTACTATAGTGATTCCAACAGACTAAATAGAACCTTTTTTTCCAGGCTGACTACAAGACTCCCCTGTGTTTAGAATCATAGCTGTAACATCTTAAGTTTTCTAATCCAAAGAGCAGCATTAAAATCCAATTACAAAAAATATGAAATACAGATTTCTATATTTCAATTCCTTTCAAAATTTCATGAATCTATGTGTTAACTTGGGAGAAAGGGAAATGTTACCTTGGTAAGATATAGTTCTATTTTCACAGGTTTTAATGAGACATTATAATTACAGAAATCTATCCTAAATATTAACAGGCAAAAATATCTAACAATGAAACATATGAAGTCTGCTAGAATTCTCCAAAAGCTTCAAAATTCCCAATTCAGATAAAATGCAAAACAAAATAGAAGGTTATAATTACTCTTGAAGTGCTACCAGACTTCAAAAAATCATACAGATATAGAGGAAGTTTAGAAAAACAGTAAATAAAGCAAAAAAAGTCAGCACATTTTACTGTATATATAAATTATTTCATAACAAATATTTAATTTATAGTGACTATAAACTTACATACCAAATACACAAGTATATTTCTATGTACTTTATATGACATATGATTTTACAATAAACAATTCCTCACATGAGTGACTTAATACCTATCTAAATTCAGATATTTCAAAACAGGAAAGTTATCTTACACGTATTGTCTGGTCATCAGATGAAGTCAGAAATAAAGATCCATCTGGTGAAAATGTCACACAGTGAACCCAGCTCGTGTGTCCTCTGCAATATGCCACTTTTGATAAAGACTTAATATTCCATAACTACAATAAAAATATGAAAGAAAAACTCACATGGACTTAGATTGCATTTACAGTAAAAATAGTAATAGTCACACTTAATAACTATGTCTTCAAGCATTTTCTTAATTCTTATTCTGAAATCAGATGTAACAAGAACTGCCTGCTTATCAGATTTCGATGGTCAGGAAAATTGAATCAACAGTCTCTTTGACTGCTATGATTTTAAAAGACAAGGTATAAAAAATACAAGTTCAACTGGACCATATAAGACCAAAAAACCAAAAGACCTAATGCAATAAAACACCCCAAGCCAACCTCAACTCCAAACTAGATATTTGTACAGACCTACTCTAGCCATGCTAGTCTCAAAGTTATTCTACATGTTTCCTTCCTTCTTATGTTCCAGCACACAGAAAGAGGGTTTAGTTTGAGTTCAGCAATACTCCTGAGCGTGACAAGAGTAGCTTTAGATACACTTAGTAAACTAGCCTAGTTTTAGATAAATGTGGGTTCCATTGTCCAAAATTAACATGTAACTTTAAAACTTTTATTTCCCAGCTGATATTTTAGATTTAAGAAGCAAAAGAAAATTAAAAAGAATGGAGCACACCAAAAGCCTGCTAAAATAGCTACTTTTTGTTTTATCTCTGTATACAAGAAACTATTAGGACAAATGTAACATTTTAAATTAAAAGTAGTCTCCCATGGTATATTACAGACACTTACCTCAACAGAACAGTGAGACAAAGCAACTGCTACTAACTCATCCCCAGGACAGAAGTCACAGTATTGGATTGTGCTGTGATGACTGACAATGACTTGAGTTAACAGACCACATGTTTCAATATCAAAAAGCTGTGAACACATAATCACAATAGGAATTCTGTTTGAATGACTTCACTGCTGACAAATAGCTTACATGCTTATGGCTTATATGCAAATAGTTACATGCTAAACACTGTACATCCTTGAATTCAGAAGGTATGTCTCTTAGTCACAAGTTTGTTGACCACATACTTTTATTTACACATACTTGAAATCAGGCATTTCTATCTGAAAGATCTTAATGGCATGGAATTTTATCTCTAATCATAATTTCCGCCTATATTGTAATCCACTACTTCCAAAAGATTGTTAAAGTGAGGTACTTACCAAAAGCTTATTTTTGGCTACCACCAAAATCATGTTACCATTTCTGGACCAAGAGCAACATTTTACTAAAACCTCCACATCATCTGGTTGCTCATCAGCATTTTTGAAGAAATCTTTTATCTCAATACTTTTCAGTTCATTTCCTGAGCGTGCTTCCCAAAGCTGGAATAAACAGGAAACAGACACAATCTCTTGGCTGATATAGGTACAGAATACAACAGGAGAGAGCTCCCAGCTACTTTTTAAGATAAAAGGACAGGGAATAAAATACAAAAGCCCCTTGTTACTTTCTGAAGTCAACAAATAGCATTAGAATATTCACAAGTCCAAATTATTTCTATATTAAAAAAAAGGAGAAAAACAAATTAAGAAATAAAAACAAACCACAAAGAGGATTATGCTGCATCAGAACCCTCTCCTTGGGTTTTTCCCTCCTATCATTCCAGCTACAATGCTGCCTCATCTTCTACTTAAAAAAAAAAAGAAAACCAAAAATAACACCTGCTCTATAACTCTGTAAACAATCTACCCACCATGAGAAATCTGGTATACATCTAGCTTTGCACCTTAATTTCATTGAAGGACCTGCCAGAAAATCTAGGGAACCTTTCTGCCCCCTTCACATTTTTCCTTACGAACAACAGCTACAGCAATCCTCCCTTTCTGATTTAGCAGCTACATAGAAACATAAGTGTTTTAAGAATTGCAATTCTGAAATAGCATAATTCTGTTGCAACTAAAGGCAATAAAAATAATGCTTACACTGTCAGAAAAACACAAAACCTCTCTGTTTTCTCCTAATGCATAAAAGAAAACAGCACATAGAAACTGCCTTTCATTTTTATGTCTCCTTATAATTCATATTCAGAGATGTCAAAAGTTTCAATTAACATAAAAACTTACTACTTTTTCTGGTTACATGATTTTTATACCCACTCAAGTTTTCTTAAAGTGCATTAGGGGACAAAAATATTGAAAATTAGGCCAGTTAGAATTTATTTCCAACTACAAGCAGTTGACTTTCTTTTTCCTGGTACTGGACAAGCCATTTCAAGATCCTGCATTACAAATGGGACCAATAATTGACTGGCTCAAATTTTAATTCATTAAAGCTGATCATGCAGACACAAAATTTTCTTATACATATTTTGCAACTGATGCAAAACCTGCCCATCCATCATCAAAACAAAGGGTTGATTTAAAAATCTACTGTATACCTTTACTGTTCCATCTGTCGAGCAGCTAGCAACATATTCATCATTTGGTGAAAATCTGCAGTGATTGACAGAATTGTCATGACCTATCATCGTATTTCTACAGTACTTTTTATTCAAATCCCAAATCTGTAAGAGAAATAAACATATCAATATCATAATACTCATGAATTATTCAAAGACAGATTGTTCATGCTCTTCTCACAATCATACACTGGCAACTAAAACACCACTTTTATTTTTTCCTAGTTTTATCCACATGCTCATGGACTGCATGCTATGCCCTGGGCTACCCTAAAATCTACCTCTACATGTTAAGATGCATGAAAATTATTAACATCAGAATTACATAAATCTATTTTAAACTTTCTGTACAGTGCAGACAAGGCCCCTGACCAGCATAAAATTACTGAAAGCTTCCTCAGACTGAGGAAAAGAGCTTTGTCTTGCCTCATTTCTTTTCAGTTTCCTAAATTACGATTATGCAGTTACACACTTTAACAAAAATGAAATCTCTGAAGTAAGTCTTGAATAGTCTGAATATCATCAGGTCAAAGCTCTCATCTTCATGCCCCACCAAGAGGGCTTGCCCAATCTCCTCGGCTGAGTACAAACACTTCTATTCTGCCTTGCTGAAATCTGATTACAGAGCTGTAGTCAATACTCTTGATCTGTTGCCATGTTTCTTCTACCAGGCTCATTAAAAAAACCCATTACAGTGTTTAGATATATTTATACATCAATAACTACCCTGTTATGACAAACAGCACAAGAACAATCTCAACCTTTTCCACTTACTTTGATGTAAGTGTCATTTGAGCAGGTGGCTAGAAGGTACTGACCACTTTTGTTATTGAACTGGCAACAATTGACCTGCTCGGAGTGTTCTTCATATACACACTTACACTGGCCTGTTCTTGAATTCCAGACCTAAGCAGAATTGAAAGATGAAAGACCTTTAAATATATTTAAAGTAATTGTTTTGAAAAATTTGGAAATTATGCTGAAATACAGATAAAGTCCTAAAACATTTCTAATAATACCTCAAAAATATATTGAAGAGAAAGATTATATATCTAAAAAAAGAAACAGACATTATGAAGGGAAAGGTCATAATTCAGATTAGAATCTGACAAATTCTGGAATTCCAACAAGATTTTGCTACCATAATGAGGAATTAAAAATCTCAACTATTTCAAAGGTAACAGGAAAGAAGCATTAAAAAAAGAATTATGTAAAGATTTGTCTCATGTTATGAATAGGACTGGACTATCATATTATGTTCTAGTTAAAAAGAAACATCAGATAATACAAAATAAGTTAATTCTGCATGCATGATGTTAACATTAAGTATCTTTTATTTTATTTAACAAGTGGGGCTTTTCTGTTTGTCAAGTATTAAATTATCCACATAATATTTAAGGCAGTTTAAATTTCCTTTAGTTTTAAGAATCTGTGCTGAGTTAGCTAAACAGAAATTTAAATTATGAGTTTGAAAAAAAGAATCATCTTTTCCTCATTCCCTTACCTTGACTTTTTTATCACTTGAACAAGTTGCTACAAATTCACCATCTGCAGAAAAAGCGCAACAGAGTATTTCATCATCGTGGGCATTTATCTCCAGGAGTCGCTCTCCACTTTCTGCTTTAAACACCTAAACCAAGGAACAGTAAAACCTTATAACTTGCAGACAGTTTGAAAACACATAAGTTTCTTTTATAATCTCAAACAGCTCTCTTCATGTAAGCTCTTAAAAAGTGGGTTGACTTTTGAAAGGATTCATCATTTCAGGGACAATAACATAATTAAAAAGTTCTGCAAGGATGATAGAAATTGTAAGAGAGAAAATTAGTGAACTGGTTTTTAAAAATACTCATTAAGCCAAAAGCCATGCCCTTTCACAGTAATAGTAACTGCAAAACACTATCTTTTAACCAAATCTAAGTTATTCTAAAACCCACTAATTCCAGTTTTACATGTATGTGATACACATACATATAAAGCAAGAATTTTAACAGAATTGATGATTGGTGGAACAAAACCCCCAAAATAAGTAGGGAAATATTGACAGAATGACACACATTTCAGTCTCAAGTTAGACATAGGCAATGAAAGGACAGCTGGGGAAAAGACCTATTAATCGATTTCCTCAAATTCTGGAGTTTAACTTTACAGTCTGGGGTCAGCAGGGGGCAGAAATCAGGTGTCCCTTTCCATCTTAGGTTATATATTCTTAATTATTAAAACAAACCACAAATGTTATTTACAGCACTTCTCAGATTATTTTTTAATTGAACAGGAATACTAATGACAATTAAATGGTCGTATTTGCTCAAATAAGAACGTAAGTACTGAAGTACCAGGAAATCTACCTTCACAGTAAGTTCTGCAGAGTATCTGTTCTTAATCCAGCAATCATTTTTTTAAGTAGCCTTGAAAACTGAAAAGCTTAAGCCGCAATTAGAAAAAACATGAATAAGCTCAAAGTTAAAAAATGCAAAAAGGATTATGGCTACTAATTTTCCTATTATTTCTTCAATGAAAGTTTAGTTCAAATGCAATTGCAATCCACAGATTTTTTTTTGGGGGGGTGTAAAATGAAGAAAAAAATAAGCAATCTGCAGTGTCAACAATGAGGCCATTATGTACAGAAGCCCAGCACAGCAACAGCATCACAGCATGAGTACACCCCACCAGGCATCTCCTAAGTGGATGCCATGATCATAATTCTGTACAGGCCAGCAAATAAAATAAGCAAATAAAAAACCCACTAACAAACAACACAGTAAGTAGCCAAATGAACAGCAACTTAGTATCAACTTCCCAAGCATCCAAAACAATACCAAAGGTTTGCAGCAAAGTTGTTCTTTTCCCTTACCTTTGGCTGTCTGGAATATGGGTACTTTTACCAGGTTACTGGCTGGCTGATTGCTAGTTTTCTTGAGAGCTGGCTGACTCCCCTCCAGGCAGACTGCTGGCAAATTTATATTAGTCACGTTCCTCTCTGTCTCTGCTTTCTAAGCACTTTGGGCCTGTTTCCAATTCAATATTGTCCTTAGCTTCAGAAGTGCTTTCTCCACAGATATATTTCTTTTGCATTAAGGGGTTTCACTAATTAAACACCAAAATGGCATAATGTCCACTACCATCCCATATAAATAGTAAAGCTGAATCTAAAACATTTTACTGCTCCTCAGTATAGAAGGTCAACTGTGACTGAAAAATTTTGCAAGCAAGTATTAAATAAGGTAAGGTGCATTGCTGGGCTGTGATCTTTTCCATATCATGTTCACACATTAGTGCAGTGAGGGTACAAACCCTAAAATCACACCATTCAGCTCTTGAAGATAATGCTTACAATTCTGAACATGCAACTTGATGTTTAAACAATAAAACATCCTTTTCAATCACTTCTCTCCAATTATGATCTAGAGCCAAATATTTCCACATAGCAACAGAAGAAAAGTGAGCACTGTTTAACAAATGGTACACAGCATCTCTTTTGACTCATGCATAGCTGTCTTACCTGAAGTGTTTTATCAGCTCCACATGATGCAATTCTTTGTCTATCCTTAGAAAAGCAAGCATGGTAAACTGCATCTCTGTGTGGACGAACAACCAGGCGGTAGAGATTTTTCAATGATTTTTTATTTCTAAAGGGTAAGACAATTATTTAGATGAGTGCCTTTGTATTATTCAAGATCATCTCTAAGAAGATTAACACTTTTTCACACATCTTGAGCAGCAAGCTTTATAGACAAAAAACCAATCCACTGTACCTTACCTCTCAGCCTTCATGCTGAACTAATAAAGGAAACACAAATTCCAACATTCACATAGAGGTTTATATTGTGCTCCAACACTGACAGCTTAGAGACCAAAAAAAATAATATTTTTATGATCTGAAATATGCTATTTCCAAATATAGACTTTTTCCTGAGAATTCTTGTTCTCCTGCAATTGATGAAAATGCTTCCTTTTCAAGCATATTAAAAAACATTTGTAAATTTGCTTAGATCTTCACAAATCTCCTTAATTTTCATGACAATGGCTCAATTCTTATCACTAGATAGCTAAATAAGATCTGTGACTATCACCACTTTTCAATCAGAGGTTAGGTACAGGATCTAACACACCTTAGATGACTCTTGCCTCACTTCAACAAAAACTTAAGAGTTTATTGCAATCACAATCATCCTGTTTAGCCAGATCTTAACACAGAAAGCTGGCACTGTAATGAAATGACTTGGTGATGAATGACCAAAACATCTCTCTCCTGAATTAAGTGGATATTGAATCTTCTGAACCATGCAATTTCCAAGCAGTTTTGCTAAATAAAATAACCAGATATTCAAAAAGGAGACTAATCTGCCTGGGTCTTAATATAATTGTTTGACATGAAGTCACTCTGTTTTATAAGCACGAAGTACTACAAATATCAGAAGAGTTACGTGGTCAACTGACTATTGGACAAGGCTGGGAAAATGTGTAGCTCTGTATACTTTTTCCTTAAACAACTTCCAAAAACACAAAACAGCATTGTCTAAATAGGAGAAGTTTCAAGATTGTGTAGAGTTTAGAATGTCCCATCTCAGTACTTTATAAAACTTTGCAAGTTAGTAAAAACACTCTCCTTTTTAAAGTCACAGTTTAAAACCTGAAAACATACTCTAACATACCCTATACTTGCACTACAATTCTAACTTTAAAATAAAGCTATTCAAAGAAGATTCAAAGTATATTTTCATCTTCACATTATTATTTAAAAGGAACAATAACTGAATACAGAAGTAAATATATTAGTCAATTTATTTTGATATAATAAGACTAAGTTGTCGCCTTACATATCCATAGCTTCCCTTCCCCCACAAGTTCTTGAAAATTATTACACCTTCTTTCCCCACAAAAAACCCCAGCAGCTCTTACAAAGATCCTTTTATTACCATACACGGTATTCAGTTGTACATGAAATGATTTCCTTGGTCAAGGGATCAGCATATCAGCAGACAGACTGCAGCTACTTACATCCACTCCAAATAAAATGTTCCAGTTTCTCTTTGAGCATGTAGCTTGGCCTGTTGATACACCTCTGATGTCTCTGGCTGGCAAAGACCCAGCTGAATGATGTCAGGAAATGGCTGCCGTCCAAGAAGGTGCCCATTTAAAGACAGAAATTCCTGGAAATTCTCACGCACTGTGCTGTCCTAAATACAGAGCAGACATTTGACAACATAGATTTATCTTAGGACTTATTTCCTTGCTTTTTAAAATTTCTATACAAACAATATTCTTACAGAAGCCCTTAGCTCTATGTTTCTGTTAAGTTATATGAGCAAATACATACACTAGATGGAAATATTTCATTATCCTATTCTGAAAGCATAATATCCTTATTTTTCAAACAAAGAATAGTAGCAATAGTGATTTATTCAACAGTGTGAAATATCAGAAAGACTATTCCAAGTGGTCAGCATAATTCTACGACCTCTCAAAAGCAGAGTACCCTATGTACCCACCACTAGGTATTGATCACTATAGTTATTGAGTTCCATGGCCAACCACTTACATATTGAAGTTAAAACAAACTGAAAACTGAGTTTCCTTCATTTATATCTTCTCCAACTTAAAGTTCAATTTAATATTGGTTTCTGCTTTGATTTTTAAGCTTTCTATACATCTGCCATATACATACATGCTACAAAATGATTAACTGATGAACAAAATGAACCAACTGATCATTTACCTTTTAGTATCATACCTTTTGATCCAGGATTGAACTATATTCTACATATTCATGAATCAGATGAGCAGGCCCTACCAATTCTGTTTTAGCTTTAATCCAATCTAAAGAAAACATAAGATCACGGAGCTCCTAAAAGAAACACAAAATTAAGTTCAGATTGTAAGTTTCACAGCAGAATCTAATTAGGGAAAAAAAAAACCCACAGGAAATTTGCTAGGTATTTAGTAGATTTTGGTACAACTGTTTCTTGATGAAAACAGGCAATATCCTGTTTTCTGTAACTTAATTGTTCAGTTTAAAAAAAATTCAGTGTATAGAAGACTAAGTTTGTTACTTTAAACTGCACTTTGATACAGCTAGTCAGACAGGAGATAGAGGTACAGAGCAATTCTTGACTTCTGCAGCACATGAAATCTATCTTTTTAACTCTGAAAAGCTTCTTCTAGTTCAGTCTAGCAACGATCACTGCTAATAAGGATTGGTGATCTTCCTAAGAGATGCTGAAGCTCCTAAAACCATTGATAAATGATCAAGGGATTTCTGCCATAACATCCTTTCCTTCCTTTAGTGCTCTGGGTTGCATCATATCAGGCCCTATGGACTTGTGAACATTCAACTGATCCAGCCAGACCCTTACAATTTCACACATGTCGTCAGAAACAGAAAGTCCCTGTTCCCACACTTGCAGTCCTCCAAATCAAAGGGCTGGGCAGACAAGGTATGTCAGTGTTATTAAGGACTCAGGTAAAAAAAAGCATTAGTTAGATGACCATCTTTAACGAGTTTTGGTCCAATGTTTTCTTTAGACCTCCTCTAGAAAAACTGCTTAGCAACAACACTGCACAAGTGTAAAGTGTATTCCAACTTAAAATCAATAACTACAACAAGGATTAAAAGACTGCCATTGTTAAACAAAGAAAATTAATACCTCCTAGCTTTATTAGCCTTCCAACAAGTAGAAGTCATTTTTAAATAACGAAAAGTGATACATAGAATATAAACTCTAAGAAGCATATAGTCACAATGAGCCAGGCTAAAGACTTCTGAGAAGCTAATTCTACAAAATATAGAAAGGCTGCTAATAAAAGCATTTCACTACAGACTGAAACTAAAGATACTAAGTTAACGAAATAAACATGATCCAAAACACCTAGACTTGTAGTCAACATTAATTATGAAGGTTCCTATAAGAGATAAATCCATGAAATGGAATCTCATATACGATGAGTCAGATGAGCCATCTTGAAAGAAGCTCAAATGAAAAGGTTTGAATACACGTGAAATAAAGCAATTAACAACCAGGACCAAACGTTGTTCAACACACTTGAAACTCAAATTCATGTAAAACTACCAATTATTAATCTTTCTGCATGATTTGCATCTTATACTAGCTATTGCATCAATATCTAAAGAAGAGTAATTGGCAAAAATAACAGCAATTTTTTAAGGTGCCAAGACAATCCTGGAAACAAGAGACTTGCCCATCTAACTCTTGATGGAAATTTTTTGCTATTGAAATCAGGTAATTAATTTTTACACACAAATCTGTATGACAAAAGAGGGAAAAGCTAACAAGACTTCTGAAGGTAAAAAAAGTAACTAACTGATAAGATGCTCTGATGAAATCAATTGTATTATTACACAATAAGGAGAGCTTGGGTTTTCAAAAAGGTTTAGAGAAGACTTCTTATTAAAGCTGCTTAAAAAGGAAAAGAAAACCACAAGTCATTATGGCATAAAATAGAAAGTCTCAAGAACTGGTTGAAAAGACAAGATATGAAGGGCAGAAATGAAGTAGTTTTTGTAAGAGACAGTGATTACCAGAGGACCTCCTAAAGACTCTATGTTGAGTGTTTACCCAGCTGGACTAAAGTCAAGGGCAAGCAAGAGAGGCTCAACTGGGAAAAGGCCTGGAGAGAAAAGCAAAGGTAAGAATGGGTGAAAAAGGGAAGCAAAGGACACCTGTCAGAACCCACCTGCTCCATTTTGGCACCTGCCATGTGATATGCTAGGAAGTTATACCAGTACATGCAATCCTCTTGAGACAGAACAGGTGTATTAAGCTTGTAGTATTTCTTGTACTGATTTACTATGTTTTTATGTAGCTCCTGCAAATGAAGAAAAACAAGCTTTTGGCATTGAGGAATTATAAGTATTATTGTTATTATTACATTGTAAATAGCATTGAGGAATAAGATTTTCTCAATTGTAATACATTAACAAGTAAAATAAAAAAGCTTAACTTTCAAAATTGTACACCTAACCTAATTTAGTGCTAAAGACTTCTCCAGAAACATCCTCTGTATATTAAAAGAGAGAAAAGCAAGCTGTTAACCCTCCTTCTCAAACTGATTAGCTACCAAATCTCTCTTCCTCTTAAATGTGGGTAGCTAACAAAAAAAAAGGATCCTTACATATGTAGATCTAAAGCAGGGCAAAAAACCTGCCTTTTCCTCATATCTATTCTTTCTGCCTTGTCCTTCAGAACTGAAATTGAGCCCAACTTACAGGTCACCTTCCTGAAAGTACTGCCTTAAACTGAAAAAAAGGGAGCAAAAAGCATTTCTCTGCATTAAAGAAGTTTCCTATTCTGGTAGGGCCTTGATGTCTTTGGAATCAACAGTGGAAAATTGCATCTCCTGGTGGAGACATCTGATAGAGAAATAATTGTTATAGAGTCTTCCCTCAGTTTAGTCTCTTAGCTGCAGATGGAACCATCAAGAAGCCCCTCCACAGTTTCAAGTCGAAAATAAATATTTTTAATGAGTGGGCCTTGAGTTAAATTTAATTTGGACCTAGGCTATGAAGCCACTCAGGGTACCATTTAACAAAAAACCATTTTCTGAAAAATGCCCAGCTTTGGAGAGTAAAGTTGAATGTAAGTATCAGCTGATATGCTACCTGAAGCTGGCTGCGATTCTTCTCTGTGAGAAAGTCCAGCTGAAGATCATGTAAATAATAATGGAATGACTTCCCATTCCGATCACAGAACAACAGTGATTTGTTAACAAATTCCTGTAGTATATCTTCAACTTCTTCAGTTTCCATATCCCAAAGAATACAGAGAACCTAAAAAATATTTGCACATTAACAGAGAAGAGAATCAGAACCAAGTCATAATATGATTTGTATGAATATTGCAAAAGGCTACCAAACTGTCAACAAAATGCATTCTAACAAATATAGACACAAAGGGGTCATTCAATTCAATAAGTTACCAATTCCTTCATATCAAACCACAGGACAGATATTAGAAGCTAACCTATCTTTTGTCTATTTGTTATTATTTGCTGATTTATGGTGACCACAAAAGGAGAAGAATTTCACATAACAGTTTTCAAGCTTTCAGTGTGCTCAGGTACAATCTAATTAAAGAGCAAAATACAGAATGCAGATTAAACTTAAATAGTATGAATATGTTTATTCAGTTATGATTATTTTAGTTGCACTACTAACAACAGGAGTCATGATGCAATAATGGAACAAATCTACCCAACCTAGCAATTTTTATTGTTATATACCATAGAATTCATACATGACAATAGTAAGTTTTGAGAATTCTTTAAGGTTGCTGTTTGTATCTCACTGTTTTTATTACCTTGGTAGGTACTTTAACATCTTTTGGGAGGATAGAGAGGTCTTTATAGTAGTCTTTGTAATTGTCATCCAGCTGCTCAACACTTATGGACATTGCTTCATCAAGGGCTTCATAATCATAGGAGGAAGATTTTCTTATTCTTTTAAACTGTTTATTCTGCAGCTGCCTGAGATAGTATTCCCAGCGGCTAGGAAAGTCTCGTAGTAATGCACCTATCAGGGATATCACCAGAGGAGAACCTGAAGGAAAAGATTAAATCAAATTTAGAGATCCTCAAGGAACAATCCAGTTGATGGTGATGTGATGAAACAAGTAATATTCCCAATATGCTGATAAAATTCTTGAGGTGTGGAGCAGAGACAAATAAAACACACACTCCATGTAGACATTTGCAAACTCACCAAATTTAAGTGTAACTGTGGTGCAGAGAAAATATACTGAAGAAAACTACCCAAAAATCAACATGAGACTTCTGCTAAGCTTAAAAAAAAACCCCACAAAATATTTAAAAAACACCTGTATTTTACCTAACATATACAGTATTAAAGGATGTTCCCTTCTCTGTTTTTAAGTCAAAACATAGAATAAAAAAAGAAAAAAAAGACATTCAGTAGTAAATTGTATGACAAAGGGCAACTAGAATACCTTTGCATTCTCTTACAAGAGAGTTAGCTTGTTCTGGAAGTTCTGATATTTTCATATTCACAAATAGGGATAAAATCTCCAGTCCTTTCTCATGTGCTAGTCCACTTTCCACATGAACCTCATATTTATTGCCTAGAAACAGAAACATGGAAAAAATTTCTCCAAATGCATAAAACTGTACAGAAATTCAAGGTATTTTCCAAAGTAAAACTGGAGCAAAGGTTCATGATTTTTTGCATAGTACTAAGAAGAGTATAAATTTTACTATCAGAATCAGCTTGTATTATATATATATATATATATATATATAAAACAAACTATAAGCTAATAATTACAATTGCATTATGGGCAGTCACTGGTGAATAGAGATAATCAGCCTAACAGCACCAGTGTCACAGAGATTAATTTATTTTGCTGAGAATTACTGCACTCATCAATGTAAACATGTAACTTTCAGGATAACATACAACACTTATTTCACAAAGAGAATAAATCTTACAAAGCAGAATTCTAAAACCCTGCCACTTGTGCACAGATTGACAGACAGATTCTATCAGATTCTTTTGAAAGCTCACATGAACAATCTGCAGACACAGACACATAAAATCTGTGGTGCAGGAGAGGAAACTGCTCCTTACCAGCCACAGCATCTGTTACACTCCTGTCCCTGCTCGTGATGAGTACCTGACATTGATTATCAAATGCTTTTAACACCCAGGAATCCCAAATGTCATCCAAGACCAAAAGAGACCTAGTGTGAGAAGAAATACTTTAGATTAACTATTAATGCTAAAATAAAGAATTGCATTTTAATAAAGAAAAAACATTTTCAGAACTTATAAAGTATCACGGCATAATTTTCTTATATTAATATGTAGAATATCTTAATAGTATGTCCAGAGAAGGGTAACAAAGCTGGCAAAGGGTCTATAAAATGTCCTAAGAGGAACACTGAGGGAGCTGAGGTTTTTTAGCCTGGAGAAAAGAAGGCTCGGGGGACCTTATCAATCTTTATGACCTGAAAGGAGGTTGTAGCCAGGTGGGAGTTGGTCTTTTTGCCATGTTTCAAGTGGAAGGATGAGAGGAAATGGCATTAAATTGCACCAGGGCAGTTCAGATTAGATATTATAAAAATAATTTTCCTGAAAGACTGGTTAAGCACTGGAATAAGTTGCCAAGGGAGGTGGTGGAGTCATTGTCTCTGAAAGCATTCAAGAAGTGGCACTTAGGGGATATGGTTGAGGTTAATTATGGTGGTGCTGGGTTGTAGTTGGACATGATGATCTTGGAGGTCTCTTCCAACCCTGGTGATTCTGTGATTAAACAATGTGCAAGAAGCTGAATGCAGGTGTCTCAAAAAAGTATTTACCATTTATTATTTCATAGCTACAACTGAAGTGTAAACATTCTGAGAAACATTTCCATTAGTAGACACCAGGAAAAAACAGAAATATTTACTGGTTTTAAGTCACTAGATATCATAAATGAAAAAAGAGTTGCATAAAACTAGGTAACTCTGACACAAGCTAGTGATAAGCTTGGTAGGAAAGCATTTCAGTTTCCTTTTTACTCAAGTTTTCAATTTTGTTCTTGCATCTTTGGAAAGCTATATGAGACTAATCCTCTTGTAAAGCAGTTGCCATGAATGGCAAGGCTTGTCTTACATAAATGGCATTTCATAATGACTGCATATTCCAATCCTATGGCCACCCATACTTGTAGGTTCCTACATGGAATCTCACCAGAGTACTGTACAGCAGACATCCCCACACCTGCCTTTACGTGACAGGGAAGTTACTGAAAACTGTTTTTAAAAGACTGTGCTTAAGGGAATAAGAAGTCAAAAAGACTAGCTGGCAAGTAGATGAATGAAAAGAAATAACAGTTATTTGCCTTCAGTGAGTTTTTTAGTTATTGACACCTAATCCTGCAAATTGTTTACATTTACTACACTTTTTATTAAGGGATGGAATTTTCCACTCTACTAGTTACTGCTTAGGTTGTCCAGTTCTCACTGAAGCATGACAACACTTCGCATTTTTGTCCAGCTAAGTGACACTTACACCACCAAAACCTATAAATAAAGAAGTGTATACACATTCTCAAAGATACACTTAAGTCTTGGATACCCTTATCTCATTTTTATACAATTATTCTATTAAGAACCTTTCTGATAAATCAGAGGGGTTCACAAGAATACTATCATAGCCATAGAGAACTCATTTTGTAGCACTTTCACTACTGAAAATATGATGGGTGACACAAATTACAGCCTGATTTTATGTCTTTAATTAATCTGTGCACTTCAAAGTCCTCCCATTCATTAGGTACCAGTGATTTTTCTCCTCCAGTCACACCAACACATCTTAAATTCTAATTAGGATTATTAAAAAAACCCTTAAGACAAAGAAAAACCAAAACAAACCAAAATGTACCTCAAAGCAACAAACAAAACCTTGTGATAACAATCATAGGAGATTAAATCCTGTAATTTCTTATTTTTTAAATAATACTTTATTCCCAAGAGATCTACTGGGTTGGCTGTGTGAATCCAAATACAGCTAAAGTGACTTCTTGTTGCCAAAGAGAATTCCAGAGTAGAGCCAGCTCCTTCCCAAGCTGCAGTGAAGCTTTGTTTCCCATACACTTGCACTCTCTATGAACCTTACTCCCAGGCACATTCCCCTCTACTTCCTCCCATGCCCACTTCTGCATTGGAGAGGTTTGATTTCTTTGTTAATAAACAAGAAATAACAATGGAAATGGAGACAACCCCTTCACATCCTTCAAGGGTAACTGCACTTGCAGCTGATAGATTTTTTTTGGAGGACCTGTCAATATTTTCCACATCTTTTCTTCACAAGAAAGGCTTTTTTTTTTCCCTGTACAGAAATGCCAGTATTCTACTCTGCTATCTATAAAGATCACAAGGCTGGAGTATTATTCCCAAGATAACTCACTGACAAGCAGGCTTATTTAGTTTAGTACAGACTTTCCCAGAAAATAATTAAATCCTCAGCAAATAACAAAAACTATTGCTCAAAGGTGAAAAAAACTGTGCAATGACTGAGCAAGATACTGGGTTCATGGCAATAATTGATCACATAAATGAAAACCTGCTTTCATTTTGGTATCTCTAGACCAAATACTTTTTAAAGACACTGGTTGTTCTGGAAAGGAAGAATTTTCTGCAGTGATACACACACACCTTTTTTTCTGCTGCCTAATCCTCACATATCAGTAAAGTAGTCTACACACTGCTACTGCATACAATGAGAACACTGAAAATTAGAGAAATCCTTATTTCCAACTGCTTGTTCCCATCTTTCACTATTCAAACCCATCTTTCATTATTTCACTATTTGCTTTTCCAAGCAAATATGACTTCTGCACAGCTGGTTAATGTATTTTGTTGATAGAAAAAACCAAAAGACACACCACAAACACATGTAACCACAGCACAGACACTTCAGATGATTAGACCAAGGTTACTCTGCAAAGTTTCATCAGCTAAAAGAACAGTATTCTGATTTACTGACATCACCTGGGGTATTTGCGTAACATCAGCAAACGAAGACGATCTTTAGCCTCCTCAATGTTAAGTGGTCTTTGTGAAAGAGTGGAGTCATGTTCCAATCTACTACAGAGATTCTGAAGTTTTATGAGGAGCCCTGCTTTGTCCTGTTTCCCAACAGAGATCCAATGAACTCCTCCTGGAAAGCAATCTAGCAAGAAAAGCAGTATTAATCATGCTATACATTTTAAATAATTTTAAATATTTAATAGCAACTTATAGTAGTAAGTCAGCATTAATTAAAACACAAATCTGTAAAGTCTGTTGCAAGTCATCCTTGCAACTCTACTATTGACACCAAAGGATGGTTCTACAAAATCTCCTGTTTATTTTTAAAGGAACGAATAGTATAGGGCAAGTACCCACAGGAATTTCACACCATCACTCATGCTGTTCTCTCTCCTTTTTTCACATCTTTCTTCCTGACCCTCCACAGCCCCTTCTGCATCCGTCTTTCTGCTAGTCTGACCTACCATTTACATTTTTAACTGCGTAGTACTGCAGGAGTTCAGAGTCTGGGGTGTAAAAATAATCCTGAAACAGTGATGAAGAATATATCTAGAAGAGTCAGCTCCAGCAGAGGATGCTATAGTTTCTATCCCTACATCATTTTTTTCTTTAATGCCAAGTTCTACTTTTTCCTCCTAGTGTCCTATGCAAGGAAAAATAAATAAAATAGAAAAAAATGCCATTAAACTGTTGCACCAATGATCTACTTTAAGCTAAGGCAATACTAATCAGTCATAAATGTCTGTCACTATGAAAATATACCCAAAAGTTAGAGCAAGATTTTTTTAAACTCACATAGCAAGGAGAGGAGTTTGAGGACCTTACAACCAATGCCCAAAAGGAATATATATATTATTTTGTACTAACAGAAATAACAATTTCAAGTCAATTAAGGATGCATCTACTCTCATAAACCAAAGCAGAATCTAAGGTGAAAAGCTTCTCAAAACATTTTTCTACAAACTAATAGAATACTTAGTGGTCCTGGACCACTAAATGGTTATGAAAGTTGCATGTTTCAAGCAAATATTTCAGAATCACCTAAGAAATTTAGAAACCCAAATCACTTTTCAAGGGGCATATGATATTCCATCATACATGTTCAATAAGTGTACACTTAAAGTGATTTTTATAAAAATACAGATGTTTTTCTGAAAGTACCTTCCAAGAGCTGAGGATCCCTTAAAGCTTCTGCTGTTAAAACAGTCTTCCCACAGCCTGCCATTCCATAAACTGTGACCCAACCTGGATCACTTCCCAAGCAGTACAGTTTCTTTTTAATAGCATCTACCAGTTTTGGTCGAGTGACAAACACAACTGGTCTCTGTGGTACGCCCCCTTCGCAGAGAATGGTCTTCACTAAAGTTAAGAACAAGAAACATCAAAACAAAACATGAGTTCTAAATGTAATACCTCTTCAAACCCAACCAAAAAACTCTTCACCCAAAATAACTAGTGGTCTCCCTCCCCACCTCATGTCCCATAAAAATGCCCTAAAAACTGCTGGACTCAAAATACCAAATACTGAAAAAATACTGCTTTTTAGACATAAATTAATTAGCATGTAACTAGCCCCCTATCTAATAGAGTCTTTTAATAGCTGCAGGAGGAAAGCTTGTTATGTTGTTCCCTAGAAGTGAAAAGAGAATTAACATCTCCCATGGAAACTGTGGCAAACATAGGAGTTCAGCATTACTGTACCCAACAACCAAGTGACTTTCTCAGCCAGAAGTCACCACACAGTGCACACAGCAGAAAAGAAAGGGTGCTCTGTAAGGCCTTTCCTTGGCAGTTCATAGCACAGCACTGGGGCCCAAGCAAGACTTCCATTGATTTTAGCTGAGACAGCACGACTTGAAAGAGGTAAAGCATAAGAGGAAAGGAAATGTGCACTTCATCTGCCCACTCTGTGGCCATATGGGGGTAATATAACTGATAGACTCTGATTACCTAAGATAGCCTTGAACTCCTCATGCCTTTTACACTTAATAAATGTAGAGTGCCAGTAAATATGGCAGTTAGTCATAGGCAGTTAGAAAGTTCTGCCCATTAGAAACTACAAATTTATTTCATGTCAGTCAAAGATGACAATGTAGGTAAAAGTTATGGAACTTATACAGGGTAACTAAAAGATCTGGAGGAAAGAATTAGCTAACCTTATAATTAGATCAACTGATCAATGAATCAACAAGATCAATGTAGGTTGAGATTCCAGATTACTCTTCAAGAAAAATATCAGAATTTTGAAGGCTACAAGTTTTTCTTTTAATACATACAAATGAGCCTTCCTTTAGTTTACAACAAAAATGTTACAGATTAGAGAAAAGGGTGTGACATCAGGTCTCCTGCCTTTAAAAATAAGCATTATTCAATACGAACACTTACAAGATGACCTATAAAAGTGGTAACTGTTGTAACTCTCCTGCCACATTAAGTAGATGAAACAGAGATATAGTTACTACACCACCAAAACAAACAAATGCCCCAACTGCTCCTTTTTCATTGGAACAGGAAAAGTGACACATAGTCACTTTCTAAGGAATAAAAAAGACATCTTGTGTTCACACTCAAGCACAGGGATTGCTGCAGTTACACTGACCATAGGAAGTCATTCCATCCATTGAACTCTTTCTGTTACCAGACGAGACAGCAGGGATGCCATCCTGAAGAAGAGCAGCAAGATCTCTGTACCCTTCATGGAGCAGTGCATTATAGAAGGATCTATATGAATTATTATCTTTTGTAAGAATAATGTTTATTAGCATAGCTGCTCGCTCCTTCCGTGTATTCTAGGAAAAGAAAATTAGAAGAGGTATTATGCAAAACTAAGAAACCTCAGAAATAATGTAATCTATGACTCTGTAAATTATAGACCATAGTTATAGAAACAGCCTTGAACTTACCAAGCCCTTAACCTTTTCAAGAGCAACAAAAACTGTGTGCTAGGCATACACTTTAGAATTTGACAAATCCAGGAATTAGACAGTCAAAAATCACTAATTTTAAAAATGATGGTAAAATATATGAGTAGACTAAGAAGACTAATAGCAGTGAGAGATAATTTTACCTGTTGCTTCACTCTCTCCTCCTCCTGTAATGTTAGTACTTCATCAGAAATCATACGATCCATAATATAAGAAGTTTTGATGTCATTTTCCAGTGCTTGACGATTCATAAGCAAATAGTTTCTACTCCTGACATCCATATTTCTTCATTGTGAAAAAGAAGGGAGAGGGAAGTGAAGTCAGACAGGGAACATAACTTGCAAGCATGAGGAAAAAAGTTTTTAAACAGCTCATAAATTTGGGTGTTAGCATCAGAAAGAGTAGGAAAGCACCTGCTAATTCTGAAAATACAAATTCTTTTCCCCATTTCTATGAATTTATGTTTATGAACACTTTCAGAACTACAAAACCAAAGACTACAAGCTTCTCATACACTAGCAACTTGCTAAATGTCTCTATTAAAAGGTCTTCTCCCCACTCACTGCACCCCTCAATTTTTTTTAAGTCCTTGGATCATGTGATTGGGACAACAGGATGAGAAAGAGGACGGGTCTCATTGCACGGGATAAAGGCGTTGTTGTCTCCAAGTTCAAGACTCCAAACAAGGGCACTTGGATCTTGCCATGTGATGGAAGAGGGAGCACCCAACACTGCCACTGACTGCGCTGGGCCTTCCTTTATCAGCATTCGGACACGCAATTCTAAACTCGCATTCTTCCTCCATATCATAGAAAACCAAACGTCTGAAGAAAACAGAAGGTGAAAACTATTGACTACAGGTTTCCCAGAACTGATCAGCACTTTGAGAGTCCCAATGGATCAAAAGGCTCTCTCTGACCACACTCCTGCCAGGAAAGCTCCATAAACAAGTCCAAACTCCTCCACAGAGCAGCTGTGCAGAAGCGTTCGCCTTTTCCGGCACTCTCTCCCGCATAAACCGGGCAGATGTAGAGCAGCTGCCTTGGCTTAAACCCGTGATGGAGTAGCTCTTACGCCGTGCTGACAGAATTTCCTATTTTCACTGAAAATTACGTGGCTAGGAAAGCCTTCCACCCTACCTTTATCCCACCACCCCGCGGAGGAAAGCGGACGCTGAAGCTCCCCGGTCGAAAAACAGACAACAACAACACTGCCACACGCGAAGCAAATACAAAAGAAATCGCCCCACAAACACCCAAATCAAAGGGTTAACTCACACCGTGCCGCTTTCCAGCCGCGAACGGAGCGGCAGCCGAGGCGCTCAGCCCGCCCTGCCGCTGACCCCTCACCTGCCCCGGCGGAACCCCGGCCCTGCCCGGCCCGGCGTGTCCTCACCGGCGGCAGCGCGGAGCCGCGACAGCCCCGAGCCCCGCCGAGCCCCGGCCGCAGCCCTGCCCCGCGGCGCCGCCAGCGCTTCCTCCTTCCGGGCTGGGCGGGGAAGGGCCGGCCCGGCCCGCTCGGTGCCGAACAAAGCCCCGCGCTGCCTCCCGCGCCGGGGCGGAGCCGCCGAGCCCGGGCTGTGCGTGCCGGGACCGCGGCCGGCCTGCCTGCCTGCCTGCCTGCCTGCCGGCCTGCCTGCCTCAGCGCGCCGGGCGGCCGTGCGCCAGCCCGGCCAGGGGCGGGGCCCGGGGCCTGTAAACGTGGTGCCTGCGGGGCTGGGCGGCCCTGCCCGGCCCTTCCCCCGCACCCGAGGCCGGAGCGGCGCGGCGGGTACTGCAGCGGCCCAGGGACGGGGAGATGGGGCCGGAACTACAGGGCTGGCGGCTCGGAGGGGATGTGGGTCACTTTGGGGGCAGCGGAGGGGACAGTCGGTCCCTTTGGGGGCACCCCATCACGGGGGGAGCGGACCCGGCGCGGCCGCAGGTCCGGGAGGGTCCCTGGGGAGCTGCGGCTCATCCCTCTGCACCGCACCGGGCTGCGCGCTGTCCTTTTAAAGCAGAGCTTTGCTTTTCTCTGTTAAACTGTTTTATTTTTAAAATTGAAAAATTTACTTTTCCCTTTTAGTGTGGTGCAGGTAATAATTCATTTTTTAAATCTACAGGTAAAACACAAGTTCATTGGTGAAATTGCTGATGAGCTTGTGACAGTCAGGAGCTACAAAAAGAAATATACATTTAATTCTTGTAATTTTAAATACATATTTGAAATAGCTTATTGTAAAACAAACAAAATATTTGTGGAAAGGTGCAATTAGCTTAAGCTTGGAAAGTCAGTTCAGTTGGAGAAAATATGAAAGTAGTGCTCTGTAATACAGAAAGCAAATGAAAGTATTATGATACTTTACAAAAGTTCACATAACTAGGAAACATAGTGAACACTAAAAGAAACATTCTTGGGGGTATATTTGTGTACTTAAAGTTTATGTTTGAGGATATTTAAAAGTAGAGAGTAAGAAGTAAAAACTAGTCCGTTCTGGGATTTTTTTTTCTAGCTCTCTCCTTTCTGCTTTTTAAAACTGCAAAATGTCTGAAGTTAAGCCGAGGAAAAAAGGTATTTCTTCATCCAAGACCAGTGAAGGTTCACAGAAGGCTGAGAAGCACAGTAATTATGGGAAGCTGGCAAGTCCCAGGACCAGCAATAATCACAGTTCCTTTTGCATGGACTCCAAGGACAAGTCTGAGTATCATTTCCCTTGCTGTTTGCCTGGTGGTGAGCTGGTAGGTAACTCTCTAAGAGGATTTTCATACTTTCTTTTGTATTCTGTGGGCTGTATGATTTACATGTTAACAGAGTGCTTGGGCTAAGTGTCTACAGAAACTTGTCAAAGCCAGCAGGATCAAGGGAAGAGTAGCAGTATTCACAAGCATGGAAACAGGGGCGTGCAGTGAGTTACTACAGAAGCTCCATCTGTTACATCATGTTGAAGCTGCCTTGCTCATGAATTCTAAATACCTGCTTTGGAGACTGTATCTACCTGGAGAGCAACTTAGTCTGACAGTAAATGCTCATTTGGACGGCAATAAATAATTGGACAGAAGAAATTAAATAGAGTTTTCTGTAAGTAATTTGCTCAGCAGTGTAATAAACTGTTCATCAGGTGGAGTCTCTAAGTGAAGGTCAAATACCTTTGTTAAAGATGTTTTAAAGTAACTTAGCAGCATAGTAACTTAGCAAGTAGTGTAATAGCAAAGACATCTATGGATGCTTCCTTGTTGTCATACTTCTTTTGGAAGATAACTCTAGTATCAAAACAGATCAATTTCATTTTTTTCTTTCTGTCATGTATTGATCTAGCAAATTCTGTGAACACAAATCCCTCCAAGTAACAATTTGCTGTGGAATACTTAATATAAGGTAATTAAGAAGCTATGGTTTCTGTTTATTTACTTGAAATTTGCAGGTTTCTGTTTCAGCAGTCAGGTCAATTTGCTGATCTGGAAAGGAAGTACAATTTTTTACATCAAGAAGCTGGAAAAATCCTGGATGTGGAAAATAAAGTAAACTTAATTTCTGAAAAGGTAATCATTAACATTAATTGGACAATCTTTGAACATTTGTCATTTGTTTTCTTCATTGTTATTTTGTTAATTTAACTGTTTTAAAACAAGTTTTTATAATGTGTTTTACTTGCCTGTGAATAGGCCTTTAGAGACTCTTTCATGTGACAAAGCATGTCAATCCATGCCATTGTTCCAGTATGTGAATACAGTATGTGTATATCAGTATTATTTTTTAGAAACTAAACTATTTTGAAGAACTTACATGCACATTCCATTCTGACGTCCTCTTTCGTGTGCAATTCTAACATACATCATCGATTTGAAGAAAATTTACCAGCATTTTGATGTAGCAGACCTGTTCTAATAATATGAAGACATAATAAAGTGATAGATAAGAAAATATGATATTAATGAAAAAGATATTACCACATATTATCAAGGAGAAAAGCTGTGCTGGCTGCTGAATTATCCCTGATACCTTACAGATAATGATGGTAGCACAGCATGGCTCATGCCAGTGATTTTGTTTCAGCACTGATCTCAGAATAATGTCATTTATACATGATGTAGTTTGGATATTTATATACTATACTTAAGATTGCAAAATGTTGCATGGGATTTACTGTATTTTGGACCAAAAAAAATGCATGGAAAATTGCATATATGCTATAGAAGTTCAACAACAGATATACCTTTTCTCCATTACTTATTCATGCTAGGTTTATCAACAATATTTTAAAGATCAAACATGGAAATACACCAGGGAGGAGCTTTGTAACAAGTACAGTGGCTTTTAAGGGACTTTATTCTCTCTTAATAAATGGAAATGGTTTTGTGTTCTTACTTTTTTTAAGTAGACACAGACATTGTTTTGTGTTGCAAATGCAGCTTGAGTCTTCTGAAAGTATCCTGCAAGAAGCTGCCTCATCTATCTCTGTGATGACTGAGTTTGGGCAGGAAATATCTTCTCTTCATAACATCATAAATGATATTCAGAACAATGAACAGACTCTCTCTCTAAAAATGCAGAGCATTAATGAGAAGTTCCAAAATGTTACAAATTCCTGGAGAAGAAGCCTGGATGAAATGAACACAAATGCTAGTGGTTTAAAATCTGAAGCAAAGTTCATACATACAGAAGTTACTTCCAAAATTAATGAAGTTGACCAAAGAATTAAATCCCTTTCAGAAAGAGTAAGAGATTTGGAAGACAGTACAGCCAGAAATATCAGAACACTGAAAAAGCAAGAAGATGATGAATTCTCTAGAGTTGAACAAGAGTTGAACTTGGATGCAAAGTCAGTTGAAAAGCTAGAAGAAGAACAGAATAGTCTGGTAGCCAAGGACACAGACCTTAATAAGAAACTTGGAAACTATGAAGTTAAAATTGAGGAGTGCAAGACCCACTTGCCAAAAATTGAAAATGCTATTCACTCTATTCTTAGGTTGTCCAGTGACTTGCTTGGTATGGAGAAAAAGATAGAGGACTTGAAGACACAGCTGTACACTGTGGAAAATGGCATGTTGAAAACTGTTTCTGATACAGTGGTGATGCAGAAGGCTCTTGAAGGCCTACAGTCCAATGGCAGCTTGTTCAAAGTGCAGCCTGAACTAGATGTTCTAGAAACAGGGGCTGACATAGCAGTATCTTCAAAAGCAAAAGAAGTAACTTTAGAAAGCTCTAACTTAGAAAATGACCAGACTGGGGATAAGTGAATTTGGACTTAGGTTTTTTTATTGATGAAAAAGCACTTTTTTATAAATTATGTGATTTAAACATCAAGGATAGCTAAGCTATTGTTATTGATCTAAAGAGGCATTGGAACTGCCTGAAAAGCACTTTTTTATAAATTATGTGATTTAAACATCAAGGATAGCTAAGCTATTGTTATTGATCTAAAGAGGCATTGGAACTGCCTGAAAAGCACTTTTTTATAAATTATGTGATTTAAACATCAAGGATAGCTAAGCTATTGTTATTGATCTAAAGAGGCATTGGAACTGCCTGAAAGGTTGAGAAAGAGGCTGGAGGGCAAGAGAGTAATATTTTATTGAAGAAGGAAAGGAATATTTTCTTAAATTAAAGATTCTTTTCAGCTTATTTATTAAAAGCTCTCTTTTATTAAAAATAATTTGAAACAAAGTATTTATCTTTAAGAAGGGAAAGTTCATATTTTTAGTTTGTATTTAGTTTTCTCTATTTAGTTTCTCTTGTTGTTACTTTGTGTATTATTTTCCTTAGACTTGTAACACAGTGAACAATTAATCACTTATTTCTCAGCAGAGATAGCTGTACCTTGCTTTTAATATATTGTACACCATAATGGTTTCATGCTGCAGGAAATTTTTAAGTACACTTACTGGTTATATTTTATAACTGGGTACACTTTTAACAGCAGAAGCTTAGATACAACACCCTTAGAGAAAACACTAGTAAATACCCCCTGCAGAGAACCTTGTCTTGTTCTGGTATCTATAAGCAGCTGGTATTTACATAGCAGCTGGTTTGAATTTTATGTTTTTTTCTTGTTGTTGTTGTTTTTGTTTTTTTATTGGGGGGGTGTTTTGGTGCTTTAGAAACAAATTTTAACCTTTTCTTCTGTAGGATGTTCTTTGTTGGGCATTACATGGTACATCTCGTATTGCTTTGCATTTGAAAAGAAAAAAACACTTAATAGTGTTTAACAGTTTTAACTGACATTGTTTCCCAAAGTTTGCTGCAAAAGTAATTAATGAAATCAGTGGAGTTATGTGCATGGGAGCAGGGAATATCCAGTTTATCCATAGACCTACTTACACATGATGTAGTACTATTTAATAGGCCTGACAGCTGGTCATTAAAATTTGGATCTCAGGGACAACACAAATTGTCTGCAGACTTTTTGTCTTGATAATTCTGTATTTCTCAGAAAAGGAGATTGCTTAGTAAAAACATTATGAACACACATTTATGGCCTAATCAGACCTACTTGAAATTATTCTAGCTTTGTACATTCATTTCTCAAGAACACCACTGAAATCTTCACTAAACAGGTAACATTGCCCATTCAAGACATTATGAAACCAGTGTTTCTCAATGTTATAAAGCCGTGTTGGTTTCATATAATTATTACTTATGTATAAATTTCTGTTTACATTGATATTCAAAATAAAAATATATTGTAGTGAATTTCCCTGTCCTGGTGCATAATCTAATTTATAATAAACTGCTCTTCCAGAAAGGGTACAGAGTAAATACTGTAGTGTTCTGTGTCCTCGTAGGAAAAACTATTATATAAAGAAATGTTTTTCAAATACTTTTTCACAACTGTATTCCAGTTCTAGTGTTTCTAATTTGTATCTCTTTGGGGCAGGGTGGTTATATTGCCAGTAGTATGACCCCTAATCTAAAGTCTTTCATCAACCTCAACCAGACTGAAAGCTGAATAAACCAGAGGTTCAACATTAAATCCTCATTCTCAGAGGGCATTAAGTAGGAAACAAGCACAACTTTCCACAGCCTAAATTTTGGTCTTTTGCTTTTGAGCTATTGAGGAACGACCAGCACTACTGAAGAGTTAAAAATAGTGGTTTCTGTGATGATATTTTTACTATGTGTCCAGAAAAGGATTGCTATGAAACTAATTCTTGCTTCTTAGAATGTGTTTCAGTTTGCCTTTTTGGTGTTTATTTCTCTCTAAGTTCTACCCTGACATATTGGGGATTGAACAGGATAGTATCTCTCAGATAATTTCCCTTTTTCCTCTCAAATTTGAAAACCAAGAACCAATCATAAGAAAATAAAAATAAAAGAGCAAACTAGCAAATCAAGACAAAAATCCAGCAGTAGCATGAGTTTTCCTTCATTAAAATAGCTTTTATGGATACTTAAAAATTCCTGTATATGGAAGAAGATTCCATTTGATGACTTGTGTCTTCAGAGGTCACCTTGGAAAGTCATATAGCACCTTCTTGTAATTTTTTGTTGTAATAGAAGTACTAACATTTATTATGTATACAGCAAAAAAAGTCTGATTGTGTTGTAACAGAAGTTTATTTCCTAGAGACAGGGGTTTTTTCCATCCAAATTGAATGTCAGAATAGTAAGATATTTCATTAAAGTATAGCTTGAATTTTGACATTGAGTAGTTAAGCTAGAAATATTTTTGTATCCCTCTAGTGTGAAAAGACTTGGAACTTAATGAAACAGCTGGAAGATCTTCAAATGATTTCTCACATTAAATATCTGCAGGAAGATATTTATACAATGAAAACATGGTCTAGCAGCATAATTAAAAAACAAGAAGAACTGGAGAAGAACTTAACAAGCCTTTTTCAAGCAGTTTCAAGTGCTGAACTCAACACAGCTTCCATAGCAAAAAATGTAACATTGGCAATTGTGACAGTAAAAACTGACATAAGGCGGATTTCAGGCCTGGTCTCCGAAATGACTGCACTGACAGATTCTTTGCAAACACTCGAAGATAAAGTAGAAGAAGGTGAAAAAGCAACAGTCAAAAATATAGGTGAGCTCCTTACCAGTAGCATTGACCGAAGTACAAAAATACAAAGTCTGGCATCCAGTAACGCAAGAAAAATTGAGCAAATTAAGACAGCACTGTCTGAGTTAAGGAGCAATTTTAGCAAGCATTCCGACAGACTTTTGAATCTTGAAGGTGACAGAGCAAAAGTTCTGAAGACAGTTACATTTGCAAATGATTTAAAACCTAAAATGTACAAAGTTAAAAAGGAGTTTGCCATGTTGGAGCCCCTAATAAATGACCTAACGCTGAGAATAGGAAGATTAGTGGAGGAGGTGTTACAACGGGAGAAGGAAATTGCTTTACTGAATGAGAAATTGGCCAATCTAACAAGAGTTCAAACACAGATCAAGGATGTGAAAGATGAAATAACCAAGATTTCAGAGATTAACTGAAAGGCCACTGCCTAAAGAATAGTGTTTGAGGAGTGTTAACTCCTATCATCTGTAGTACTGAGAAGATAGACAATATTTAAAGGCTTCATTGAGAAGCACACCTAAACCTGAAATTTGTCCTGTTCCTTTGAACAGGACAGGAAAAAGTCATACTTATTTCAAGGGAGAAATAATAATGTGAACAAAAAACATAACTCTCTGCATGTATTTGTCTTTCTGAAGAATAACAGATGCTATATTTAATAAATTGCTTGTTTTGTACAATAAAGCAGTGTTAAAGCATGAAATTATGTTCTCAGCTTTAGAGTTTGCTTTCATAAAGAAAGCAGGAACCAAGAATGATAGATCTCCAGTTTTGCTTTTCTGCTGCAAAGGAAGGAACAGAACTGTGGTTTCCAGCTAAACAAGAGGGAGTCAAACAGCAGTAGCACTTTGTCTCTATTCACGCTATGATTTTTGTAAACTACTTTCTTTTTAAAATAATATTTAACAAGGTAAATGCAGTGAAGCAAGAAATGCTCAGAAATATTGCTGATGCCTTCCAAAAAGGTTGTCACACATTTAGATGGAATAATGCATATAAGGGAGTTTTTATACTTATAAATCAAGGTTACTGTGCAGCACTGTTCTGTCTTTAAAACACATAACTCTCCACAGGGACAATGCTCTGAGAGACCTACTAATGCTGCTGATGGCTTAATCCCAAGTCATGGTATCTGCTCAGGAATCCTAACAGTGTTATTCATTCATTCTTTCCTAGAATGTAAAATACTATAGTGAGCAGCAGAATTAGCAAAGAGTAGCTACTTATGCCCCAAAAGGCTAATGCTATGAACTGCTGGGACTATTTAGGTGCTGAGGAACAACAGAACTGAGACATTTGAAAATGAAGTAGGCATTAACAAGACAGTGGGTATGGTTTTGGGAGAGGAAGGTGGGGGAGGGAAGTGAATTAGATAGGAATTAAAATTACTATCAATTAAAAGTAGATACAGCAACTCAGAAAATCCCTGTAAATGATTTTATATCAAGAGTGGAAATTTACAGTAAGGTCTTTATAACTTCTTAATAGGACATACCTGAACATCTTGCAACTACTAGACTCTTGATTGTATGGGACACACAAGCATTCCTCTCCCTCACTATTTTCATCCTAATTCAGCATTCCATGGTCTTTTGGTCTGCTTCATGTTGCTGGTCTTCTTTGCTTCATTTGCCCACATTCAACCTCCAAAACTTTGTTTAGTTTTCCTCTTTTTGGTACAGGCCCATTACTATCTCCCCCCTTCTTCTACCCCTTTCCAGTCCACCTGACAGGATGGCAAGAATAAATCTATACAAACACGTTTTCCTAGAAGCATCCACAAATACTCCACCAACCCCTATCCCTTTGCTCTGCCACACAGTTAAGTGAGCCCCTGAAAATAACGAAATGGCATTTGAAGGAGGCAGCAAAATTCAAGAACAGTCATGGTATGCACTGTGTATTATACCTGAAAAAACATGCACATACATCTTAGGAGTTTGAGGGTTACACAATAAAAATATTGTGTACTAAAGGCATCACAGGCTGCAGTGATTTTCTTTACTTTGTTTTCAATTTTATGAATGCATCATTTGTGGTCAGTAGCCATAAGAATCTGGAGAGATAGAACTGGAGAACCAGTAGAGCAACATCTACACAAGTGTGATGTGGAAAATACATTCCAGCTGCACAGTTAATCTGAGCAGCCTTGACAGAGCAGAGGTCTGTCTGCATGAAAAAGAGTGCACTCTCTCCTTGGAACAGCAACCAGAAAACAAGCCAGGATAAACAACTGTGGACTTCACTTTCAACCTCCAAATTCTAGAACACACCTCCCAGTGAAAAGCTAACTGTTCAGTCCTGAGCAGGGTTTCCAAAGGAAGTTAAGCATGCAAAAAATGTTACAGGACCATTCATTTCCCTTTCCCAATAGATGTATGCAGACTTTCTACCCTTCTTATCCCAGGATAATCCTCTCAGAATCTTTTCTTGCTGCAAGCAAGACAAAAAAATCTAAGTCACAAAGGTAAAGTTTACTTGGAAAAAATATTTTAGAATAACCTGTATCTAAGTTGTCACACCACTGTGCTGACCTCAGCAGTAAGGCGAGTGATCAGAAATTCTACCTTAACACACAGGTGTTAAAAATCTCTGTTTGCCCTACAGGCACACATCTCCACTGTACTAAAAAATGGACGTTTTATAGTAGCTTTGTAATTAGACTGCTCCAAGCAGAGGCAGAGAGCTCTTTCTACAGTGGAAAAGGTGAGCAGAGAGTGAAGTATTTTTCAAAAGTTTAAGCAGACTGGTAACCTTGCCTCCTTTTTTTAGTACTGTCAGTGGTGGGGAGAGTATCGGCTCGGTGAAACTACAACCCCTTAGTTAATTTCTAGGGTCATACAGTGATACTCTGCAATTTTGTCAAATGAGAGATTCAGGTAATAAGGAAAATTACAGCTAGCTACTTAAAACAGACCGTTGAGTCCAAGCTGTAGTGACATTCAGGCCATCTTTGCTTTTAATTTCACTTTCAGGTACAAAACTGGCCTATTAATATACTTGTCAGCAACTTGAAAGGAAAAAAACAACCCAAAAACTAGAAACAGCATTAAGTGATCAATGGTGAAAAATCATATGAGCAAAGAAATCCCAAAACCATAAAAACTACTTTTAGACACCTGAACATCTGCTTAGCTAAGAATTTCCTGCTTGCAGTATCTTTCTCCCCAGCACTGAGTTACAAAAATTGTATTCTGTAACAAGGCCATGCAGCTATTAGTCTTATCTACCAAAGTACTCGTATTTGCTATAAAAAAGCTGAATGTTTATTGTTTTCATGGTGGACTACATCATTGCTATGTAGAAATGTAAATGAGTTACAACTACTTGTATTATTACAGCCCATTTTAAAATTATATGCAACAGACATTTCCGCGAGTATCAGTGTCAGCACATTTCATTTGTAGTACAACCTGATACAAACACCATGTGCAAATGCAGTTGTTACTCCAGATTTATATATACTGTATGCTTTAAACCAGAAAGTTCATCTCAGCTCCAAAACCAGCAAGAAAGTACGTTTTCTCCTTCACAAAATATACACAAGCAGCATAGACATAATCCATGTTTTACAGAGCACTTTGGGGTTTAGTGATGGGTCTGGAGTTACCCAAGTTCAAAATGGGGTACCCCTTTTTGATACAGGACTTTCCTTGCAATGGAAGTGCACATCCATCAAAAGCACCACTGCTCCACCTCAACCTTCATAAAATGTACCAGGCATTATACACAAAGCAGTTATCAATGAACAAGTTGACCTTTTAAATGCATTTTAATACTATATTTTTCCCACTGAAGCTTATTTAAAATATCAGCAAGCAACCCTTTAAGCAATATCCTTTCCTAACAAGCATCTGAACAATCCTATGGCTGAATGTCCAGGAAGCTGGCAGCTGCAAGGCAATTCTCTCCCCCTCCTGGGTTTTCCACTGAAACACAACACTGCTCTAACGGTGTATTTTCCCTTTCTCAGTTACCGAAGGGGAGCTGCTCGCTGCTCCTTGTAGTCTTATCTCAGATCTACCTTGATAAAATTGTCTGAGCATCTTTAAAAGATAGTTTCAGGTCTACCAGTGACCAATGGAAAAACAGAATTAAGATTTTACTGTACGTATTTGTAACAACTGTGCAACATTGACTCAGTCCTAGAAAAAAATTGTGCGATTTTGCTCCACATATAGAATGAGTCTTGAGAAATTTAGCTCAGCACTAGATTGCTTGACAGACTAGCTCACAACATTAGCCAAGCTTGTCTCACTCTTCTGCCAGGCTTAAAATTTGACAGAAGTGCTTCACTTTCCCCAGTATTAGAAGGAACTTTCAGCAAAGAAAGAAAAATCTACTGAAAACAAAACATGCCTCTAAAGAAACTGATACCCAGTACACAAAAGTGACAGTTTTGCCTAGCAAGCTGCACCATATACACAGCCTCAAAGGGTGATTTAATAACAACAGTCTTGATAGAACATCGAGACATAGTAAAGGCTCTTCTCCAAGGAAGCTCTTAAAAGTATCTAATGACTCATTAAATAATTTCAGAGCTTCCCATTCACGATGGGGAAACAAGATTTACATACTTTTAGCATTAAATAATTTTAATTCAATAACAAATTACTTGTACAAGTATTTTATTTAGACTTAGGGTATTTGACTTCGATGCATAATGCAGGCAGACACCAGCTGCTCCAAGAGTGCCTTTATTACTGTCATAGTGACAGGGAAATGGTGTAGTTTTAGCTTTCACTCCACATTCTGAAAGGCAACAATGCAAATTAAGGCCCAGCTTTCTTGTTTAACATAATCATTCAAAATCTTGGAAGTTGGAGGATTTTCACGGAGGGTGAGAAGCTCAATGCTACAGTAGCAGGCACATCCAACTCCAGCAAGATGCAGCTGTCAGTACACTTATGATATTCCAATGGCACCTGCCTGATTTGTCCTTTTGGCTCTGAAGGAGCCAAGTAAGGAGGAAGAAGCAGTACAACATAAGTGAGTGCCAAGCTAAGTTCAGTATCAACAGCTCACATGCTCAAAGCAGCCTATCCACAGTACTGCAAAAAGAAAAAAAAAAACACACCAGATCCAGCTCTACTTGGTGAGCAAAGTGGAACTGTATAGGGTGTAGTGATTAGCAACTGTGGGTTATTGAACAGGTGAAATGCAGAAGGCAGCATGATCACCCTTCACTAAAAAACTTGAGAAAAAAGTTCAAAAACAAATACCTTAACATTGCCTTAACTGTCTCCTCTTGTGTGCCAAGGAGCATGTATTTCTTCACATCAAGGTCCAAAAAACCTGGTATGGCTCCTTGTGCTGCAAAAATACATGGTTCAACCATAATTCAGTATCAAACTAATTCAGAAAAAAACCCTGAAATTAAAAAATACAGCTGCAGCTAATTGTAGGGAAAAGCTGGCAAATTTTCCAAACTCTAGAATAAAAGACAAGCCATTTTTATTTTATTGTAAAGCTGAAGTACGCCATTAGTAGTCAAATATATTTGAGAATCTTTATTAATATCAGCTTTTCTCTAGTCAAGAGGTAGCAACTACTGTTTAATTCCACAGGACAATCAGAAGGGCCAAGTTCTTTGGTGTGGTTCAAAGCCAACAGAAGCAGAAATTAGTCAAGTAAGCGTAAGTTAAGTTGGGATGACCACCCCAAGGCAGAAACAGCTCTAGTATGCATAAAGTTCCTTTTATCTCTGTGGGGAACACTGATACCATAACTGGGATGCCCAGTCAGACTCCAGTCTCAGCCATTCAGGAGTTCAGCTGTTCCACAGTAACAGCTTATTACAGGCAAATGATCAGTGGGTTTAAAGTGCAAGGACAGGTTCTTGGCACTTCTCTGGAAACAGTGAAAGCTAATTTTGTTTTTTAAGTGGAAGAGTAACATTTCTCTAGTCTCTAAAGTGTGGAACAAGGTATTTTTTAAAATTTCTTTTCCGAGGGAAGGGGGAAGCTAGAAGAGTATTTGAGGTATTTGCTACTATGAAATGAAGCTTACATATGCAGTAGTAAACAGACACTAAGCACTCTGTTTTTCATTTATTTCAGGCAATGACAGTGGTAGAATTTAAACCCTCATATGAGATGAGGGCACAACCAATAATGACATTGTATAGAGTTTGTTTTCTACATAGTCAAATATATAAAAGTTTCATGAAACTCATCACTGGAACAGCCAGCAGTCAGTCAATGAGTTGTCTATTCAGTTAAACCAAGCTTCTTCTTCAGAGATTCTGGCATTTCAGGTGGAGGTGGGCGAGGAAGTCTGAAATAAACCTTGACAGAATCGTAGATGAACCACTGTAGTGCAGTCAGGGTACCAATCATAATGATACGAGCAAACAGACCTTTCCATACACCTGGAGACAAACCATAAAGTGTGAGCAGCATATAATGGCATGACAAGAAGAAATCCTCCCCAAAACACCAGAAACACTTGATCCAAAATACATGAAAGTAAGAATGTACCTTTGAATCCAAGCCTCATAAGAACCTGTGAAGCTGAGCTGCCCTTTTTCTTTGTTCAACACAGACACCACAGAGTCAGCAGGATGGGAAACAATTGCACAGAACACACCAGCTGAAAGAATAATTTGACATTAGTTCTGTGGTGTTTTAGCTGTACACTACTACACTCAGCTGTACACTAAGTCAACCAGCTGAAACTCCTAAAGAGAAGAAAGCAACCAGGAAAAAACTTCTAAATCTTTGGATACTAAAAATCCCCCTTCCCTCCAAAACTTCCCAAGACTGAAAAAGATGCAAGCTTTCATTTAAATCAGCTGCAGCTTTTAAAATCTGGCCATCAATATTGGTAACATATAGGAGGAGTTAAGACTAGTGCACTATTACAGACCCATTTTCCCCTAACAGACTGATCATAGTTATTTCCCCTGCACATTTTCAAGTTGCAAGTAAGTTTTCCCACATTAGTGACATCTACTTAACAGTCTGAAAAGCAACAGGTATCTAGATTTGCAGTCATCTATTAATGAAGTGTAGGACTTGAAGATTCCTTACCAATATAGCCTGCAACAAATGTGACTACCAGCTGTTCTCCTTTTGTACATTCACTTCGTGGCTTGGGAACGACGTACTTGTACAGAGCTTCAACAGTACGTTCAAAGCAGGCAAATTTCATCATTGTGTATGGAATCTGTCTCATCCATAGTGGAGCAACACCTTTATAGAAACTTAATCAGAGAAGTGACAATCTCAGTTTCGTTTCCTTCAGTATTTAAAGTGTACTTCTAATCTGAAATAAATTAGCTTATTTATTGCTGCTACACAACTTCTACATACTGACTCTGTAATGCTGCCAATACCTGCAGAAATTTGAGTTGTATTAACTCCTGAGTACTACCTTTAAACAGCAACACATACTGAAATTTTCCTGATCCCCAGGCTGCAGAGCAGTTTCTTTAGCCACTTTTCAGATCACAATGCACTGCAGGCAATGTAGTACTGATACCACCAGTGCAGTAAAGCTAATGTCTGCACACCAGCCAAGTCCTGATAGTGATACATGACCTGTACAAACACAGTCACTTCTATCAGAACAGAAAGCTAACATGCAGTTATATTACTCTCACATGCCAATGACTCAAGCATCTTTGACTGTACAACCAGAAAGTTGCTGAATATCTCTGACTGGAACTGCTAGAAACTGAAGTTATCTAGCAGAACTCAGCACAAAGATACTCACAAAGATGGATCTAAGGAGCATGTGGAACAAACAGCCAGTTCAGCACAGATTCCCTAAGTATGTTAAGTTCTTATCTTGAAATACAAAGATCAAAAAGTATTACAAGCTAAGGCCAAAATTAGTTATAGCACCAGTTCTTCATTAAGAAAATGTACTGAAAATCAACAACTGCAATTAAAATGAAGGGATGCTTACGCCCAGATGCCTTCTTCTGCAAACATTTTGGGTAAAGCCTGCCGTAGAGTGTTTGCATATCCAGGCTGTGTCTGAATACGAACTTTAGCAGCTTCCATTGGAGCCAGAGCAATGTCAGCAAAAAACTCTGCACTGGCAGATGCAGCTAAATACAGTGAAGTACGCCACAAATAGGCATTTTCCTGAAAGGAATTCAAACACATGTATTTATTATTGAATTATGCTTTTGTGAACACTTCTTATCACTAATACTATTACACTGCAGACATAAAACATCTTTACATAAAACATTTAAGGCTTACCTCTCCCAGCATGTTGCCATACAGGATTTTGAAAACTTCATAGAAACCAAATTTACAAAGACCTTGCATGGAATAGCCAATAAAGGTTGGAGCCCATCCCTTAGCCAAGCCACGAACACCATCTTCATTGATTGTCACTGAAAATCCATTGAAGATGCTCTTGTATTTTTGTGGATCAACCTAAACAGAATAGACAGTTAAATGTTTGACATAACTTACTATTTTCCTTCTCATGCCCTCGCTCAAAAATTTTAATTTTTCTATTCCTCAAACAGCCAGCTACCTCTAATTCCCTGGACATATGATGTACTCACCACAAAGTTACACTAATGTAACCATAATGGTTACTTGCTAGTCTCGAACCCTGACTTAAAGCACCACATAGAATTTTGTTTCACTTTAATTCTCCAAATTAACAATGCAACTAATGAAAAGATTTACTAGAATCACTGTTCTAACACTGTCAGTGGTGTACTGGTGCAACTATGTATAGATCAGATTTTTAAAAAATTTAATGGGTCTTGACAGCAACCTCATTGACTTCACATACTATGCCTATGCACACTCAAGCATTGCCAGAAACCTAATGATTCATCTGATTACTAATCAGAGAAGGTTGTTTCCTGTGTCATCTCTCCACACAATCAGACTAAGATGGAGAAAAAGCAGACCAAAGAGTACTCAAAAACTTCTATGCTTGTACTTGGCAATAAAAGCTACATAGAAATTGTTTTCTGCCTGTAAAATTTTGAGTGAGATTTTATTAAACTTATCAGAAATTTAACACAGACTGACTTGAAGAATTTTGTTTCAGGCGAAAGAAGTAATTTAGCAGAAACTTTACAACAGGTAATGAAGTCACATCCCATTGTTACTTTTCATATTTGACACCATCCAACAGTTCCTCAGAAGAAGCAAGATATCAAACTGGATGCCCATCAAAGCTTTCAGAAAGAGCTATGGGACATGCATGCCAACCTGTGATGACTGGTATTTTGTCCTGCAGTCTAGAAACAACATGCTTGAGATCTAGTTCACCTAAATATGTCAATTTTAAAATGAGACATAATTTTAGAAAATTGGATATTTAATCGGGCACTGTAAAATGAGAGAGACCATGTTCAATCATGCTTAGTTATTAGGTGTGTAACAGGTGTCCTGGTTTCAGTTAAAACCATGGCAAAGGTGACCTCTTCTTAAAAAGACATGAGAGGGCAGGAAACAGGTTTCTTCCTGGAGAACTTAGGAAGGATTAGTAACATGCTCTGTACTGGATCTGTGAAGAGATAAATGCTGACACGTTTTACAAGATCACACCTGGAATCCACATGGAACCCCCCCTCCTGAACCTCCCCCTAAGTGCTGGAGAGGGAAGGGGAAGTATCATCACCCTTACCACATAATGAGCTGGAACTGGTAGCCCACACTGAGCATGTCTGATGTGTTACAGATTTCCCAGTTTGAGACCAGAATTTCAGGTGCTTTCAAGAATGTGAAAAAGTCTCTCTGGTAAATGTTGTTAAAAAGGCCATTCAGAACAACAGTTTTGAAGAATAGCACATGCATACTCCTAGTGTGACAAGGAGGCCTGACTAATTCATGGCTCCCTTCTAATTACAGGAGCTCTACAATTACAAAATGGCCATTTTTATAATCAAATGTCACAATAGGGAAATCATTAACTACTTTAATTTCCAGAAATTTACAAGTGTGCTTTAATTTGCTTCATACTTGCAGATTTGCCTGAATAAATCTATTCATATGTTTTCACCCATGGCTGTTCATGAAATTATTTTACTGTGTCATAAGTGCAATGCAACAATGCTCCTTTCAGCTTAATCAAAAACCACTTCAAGGAAATCAGTTTGCAAGCACTGATGGCCTTTCTGATACCAAATCAAGTTTTAGCCACTCTGCTCAAAGTGGCATCATTACAAAATATCCAATCCATAAGCCATGCATTGATATCCACAGTGTTAATATCACGTCACTCCAGGCTAAAAAACAGAGACCCAAAAGATACTATTTTCTTAGTCCAAAAGCACTGGAATACTGCTGGACAGCCAACCAGCCTGCAGAGTAACATTGTGCTGGGTGCCTTTTAGCAAACAGTCAGTCAAACATGCCTTAAATGCTGTCAAAGATAATGCGTCCAGATTATCTGTAGTACCTTTACATCTCTCGAAAGCGGTATTTCGCTAGTCTTGCACCAGTAGATTTGATAACGTAGCATTCAAGCTGACTTGCTTCTTGACATCTACAAAAGGTTGCCTACTGCCAACTCTTAATATGCTGGCTAAATAGAAAGCAAAGAGCTCAAGAAAAGTTTAAATTTATACAAACCTGCATACGACATTTCACTAAATCCAGAGGTACGACACCAGTGTGTGTCAGGCCACAACTTAGGACCCCACCAACGCCACAGAGAGCGTAAAACTTGAGCGAGCCATATTCACAACTGTATTCTGCAGCAAAAAATAAAGACACACCATGCTTTTATATAAACTCCATGCACTGTTGGACAGTGATGTCCAGGGTATAGTTTATGCCTCCAGTTCATTAGTAATTAAATACACCACACTAAACATGCTCTGTCATCACATACCAACATGCAGAACAAACCTGCATTCTGCATTTAACCAGGTCTAGAGGAACCAGTGCCGTATGTGTTGTTCCACAGCTAATAATCCCACCAAGGCCACAAAGCACAAAGAATCTGTTTGAGCCATAGGCACAGCTGTATTCTAGTTAATTGGAAAAAATTACATATATACAATTATCATAAATGGTAACGATCCGAAAAGAAACAAAACTACTAAGTGCTACTTTCTCAAAAGCAATAAACTGAAATAATCTCCCATATTGTATCATTTGAATATAGCGTTACAATGAAAAATTATTCTTTTTCTTTAAATTAAAACATTTTGGACTGACAAGATTTGATTCTAAGCCTTCAAAAGTGAATTTGTTCCTTTAAATAAACAAATCAAGAAACAGTGAAGTTTTAGGTCACAGCACACTAAAACCATAGAAATTAATCCTGGAAGTTACTCGCAGAAACTATGACTTGAAGCTGCAATGTCCAACCATTTCTTATATACAAGAATTAAGGAAGAATAGTACTCCTCTAGTACTCAAAAGACAACACTTCTTTTGTTAAATATTCTATGACAGTTTAATTTCTGTATTTAAGTAAAGATTATAAAAATCTACAGTATTGTTGTTGGAGATACGCTGATATATTTTCAGGTATTTCTCAGATTATTTACACAGATTTTCTTTAAAATGTTTTTCAAATACAGAATCTCAAATGTATACAGCTTGTTCAATGAAACTGCAGATTGATATTTATTGTCCAATTAAATGATCATACACAAGGTTCATTAAAGAATCTTTCCGGTCACATTTAATCAAAAGATACTTCATATGCACTGTTCTATATTGTGTTTTAAGATGGGATGGTTTATACAAGTTATTAATTTTCACATATTCCTATACAGCAAAGTTACTGGAGCTGGAAAAAAGTAATTAATTTTCTTCTTTAATTTTTGAAGAAGCTACAGAGGCTATGAGTGAGTGCAAACCTAAAAAACCACCCAAATTTACAATGAACAGTACAAAATAAGCATAAAGTAGCAGGACAGTTCTGATACTATGCTAAATAGTTTTAAAAAAAATAAGTAAATGCAAAACTAATATACTGAATAAGCATACAGAAAATAATACACAATGTAAAAAAATATTATCCAAAGTAGAAAGACAAACTTTTGCTACTACATCTACTGGAGTCAATATAATGGAACAGATGTTAAAGTGTTACAACTTAATAAGAACAATTTCCAAGAAACACTAATGGAAATGAAAAGCAAAAGCCTATCTTATGCAGAGCTTCTTTTCCATGCTTCTGGTTCTGAATTCCTTTATGAAATCAACAAAAACTGACAAGGATGTTTAATAGCACAACAGAACAGCACATAACACTAAGAGGTTTATCCAGCTCATAACTTTGCTAACATAACTTTTAAAGGAACTTCTTTCCACAAACGTTCCAGATTTTATGTTACATTTTATATTTACATTTTTTCACCCTACTCTTAAAAATTACCCGAACAATAACTTTATTTTTCTTTATTTAAAATGATAAATATTAAATCACAGATGCCATAGTGAACTTAAAGTTAAAAGCTAGAAATCAGTTATCACAAAAACTTGTTTTTAATTGAAACACTGCCAAAGCCTGTAAATATGCTGGTCTGGGACTTACACACAGCTTGGCTATGCTAGCAGATTTGCAGAGAGCAGAAACAGTCGGTTTACAACTTTCCAGAATGGCTGGTTAAACACATATAGCTCAGGCAGGTGTAACCAGAGAACAGACTGGAGGTCTGTTTGGGGCAGCTCTGTCTAGCTGTCTTTGGCCAACAGCAGAACTGCCCTGCAGCAGCTACCACGCTGCCCAGCTCTCAGAACTGTTTGTTCACACTGCCCTTTTCACAGTAATTCCGAAGTCATACTCCTCAAATGACACGACAGACCTTTATAGTAGCCCCAGAAAAGTAGAGTTTTATGTATGTGCTGTATTACAGTGTTATTCAGACTGACCTGTCAGCCTGGTGTTCAATTACAGTAATTAAGAAAGCCAGTACCAATTAGACTTGAGCTCTTTAGAAGTGCCTAGGTTTGTAGTGGCATGGTGGTATTAAGAAAATAAAGCCACAGATGATCTTGGACTTTCTATTTCAGAAATAAGGTAAAATTTTCTGGAAACCATAACTTGAGAAGAGAAGCAGCTGAACATGCAGCACAAAGGACAATAAAGTCATTCTAACATTCCCAGGTACCGATTTAAGACAAACACCCCTAAGGTACATTTTTATGTTATATGTTTATATTAGTGTATCTACTCTGTTGGGACAGCTACATCGTAACTATTTCATATCTCTGGTTCCAATCTGACACGTTAACAAGGACAAATTCCACCAGCCAGTCATAAAACACTTGGTCTCTGAGCTCCCTTGTGGTTGATGCCCTGAGCTGATCTCAGAAGGTCGTGTGGTTTGTACTGACTTTGTGTGACCTTGTGCAAGTTCAGATATCTTCTGCAACGCGTTACGTTCTCAACATAAAAGCCAGAGAACCAACTGGTACATGAAATAATGAACTCAGGAGAAAAGGTTATAAAGACTGTAAAACTTTGGCCAGCTTTGACCACAACTGCCAACAAACAGGATGAAGATTAAGCATAATGCTTTAAAGAAATAAGTGCACCTACTGAATATATTTAGCATAGCAAAGAGCGGTTTAGGGCTTTAGTTACCTGGCAGCAGGATTACTACACTGAAAGCCACAAATAATTTCTTGAAAACTCTGTAAAACCTAACCTGTCTTATGTATTATATGAATGTTCATGCAGGTTTACTAAAATACTTCAATAATCACAGTACTTCAGAAGAGGTAGCTTGCTGAAAGTAACTTTTACTTTTTTTAAGTGAAACCAGAGAGACTGACAGCTTAACAGAAATAGAATTTTAATATCCACCTCTGCTTCCTTTAGATGGACCTCAACAAGTTGGAGAGGCATGCAGAGACGGACTGAATTCACTTCAACAAAGGCAAATGTAGGGTTCTGTACTAGGGGAGGAATAGCTCCACATAGGAGGAATGGCACAGGCTGTGGACCAACCTGCTGGAAAGCAACTCTGCAGAGAAGGAGCTGAGGGTCCTGCTGGACAGCCAAGCTGTCCATGAGCCGGCAGTGTCCCCGTGTGGCCAAGAAAGCCACTCCAACGGGGCATCCTGCAATGCATTAGGAAGAGCACTGCCAGCAGCTCCTGCCCCTTCACGCAGCCCTAGTGAGGTTACATCTGGAATGCCGTGCCCCTCAGTGCAAGACAGACATGGAGCTCCTGGAGCAGGTCCAGGCGAGGGCTACAAAGATGATAAGGAGACTGGAACACTTCATTTATGAAGAAACGCTGAAGGAGCTGGGTCTGTTCCACCTCAAGAAAAGATGACTGAAAGGGGACCTCATCAGTGTCTGTAAGTATTGGATGGGAGGGTGTCAAGAGCATGGACCAGGCTCTTCTCAGTGGTGCCAAGCAACAGGACACGAGGCAATGGGCAGAAAGTGATGCACAGCACATGTGAATATAAGGAAAAGCTTCTTTACTGTGGTGACCACGCACTGAAACAGGCTGCCCAAAAAGGCTGTGCGGAGTCTCCCTCCCTGGAGATATTCAAGAATCTGGACACAATCCTGTGCAATCTGCTTCAGCATGATCCTGCTTCAGCAGGGAAGTTGGACCTGTAACAATGACTCACTGTGGTTCTTTCCACCTTTACCCATTCTATGGTACTGCAAGTATCATAAAGGTCTGACCTTCAGAAGTCAACAAATTGACTGGGAAACATACAGGAAGCATTCGCACATAGCACTTAAGTGCACCCCTGTAGCTTAAATAACAACTCATCTGGTATACACCCCACAACTAGTAAAAAAGAACTAAAGAAAGAACAGCAGAAAGTACCCCTAATGTACCTAAATGTTCAGGTGCCCAGCCATGAATAAACCGGTGAAAACAATAGGAGAAAAAGGAGAAAAGTATTACTAGGGATGGTCTTTCGAATCCACAGATTCACTCACTTCTATTCTCCACCGAATAAAGAAGTGCGGGCCTACAAGCTCAGTGCCCGAGGCAACAGGCCATGCAGAGCCACAAACAGCGCTCTGCTCCCGAGACAGGGGTCTCCGCGATTACTCTGCACTAGAACCTTGCCGTGTCCTTTCCCGGCAAATCCGGATCTCTCCTGCTCCTCAGCACACGCCGCCGGGAGAGCGGAAGCACTGCCAGCGCCTCCCCCGCCCGTGCCCTTCCTCGTCCTCCAAGCGGGCGCTAGGCCCAGCGCCGGCCCCTGCCGAGCCCGCCGGGCGCTGGCACTCCCTGCGCCGCCCTGGCGGGCACAGGCCGAGCGCCGGGGGCAGCGCCGGGCCGGGCCGGGCCGAGCCTCCGCCGGGCCCCTCCGTCCCGCCCTCACCTTCGGCGACGGCCGCGGCCGCCAGGCTCCGCCGCGTGGCGGGGGCCTCCGCGGGCTCCGCCGGCCGCTTCCTCACGCCGTCCTGCACCAGCTGGAAGTGCGGCGCGTAGAACGGGTTGTGCCGCGCGAGCGGCGCGATGGACGAGAACATGGCGACCTGAGGCGGGCGAGAAGAGCAGAGACTTAGCACCGGAAAACCCCGCCGCGGCGCGGCCGCCGAGCCCCGGCCCCGCAGCCGGGAGGCGGCCCTGCCGCCCCGAGGCTGAGCCCGGCTCCCGGCGGGCAGCCCGCGCCGCCCCGGCTCACCTCGCAAGATGGAGCCGCTGCGGCAGAGACTGAGCGCGGGCCCCGCGCCGTCACCTTGTCCTTCGCCGCGCCGGGGGCGGGGCGCCGCACAACGAGCCGCGCCGCGATTGGCGGAGGCGCCGCGCCAACCGCCGCGCACGCGCGCACACCGCCCCTCCGCCCCGCGCCTGCGCGGCAGGGGCGCGCCCGGGCCCCGCCGCCCCTCAGCGCCCCCGCCCGTGGGTGCGGCCCCGGCGGCTGCGGCCCGCTGCCCGCGCTGTGTGAGCGCAGCCTGCCGCACTAACCCCGCTGCCCGGGCTGTGTGGGCGCAGCTGCTGCCATAAACCCCGCTGCGGCCCGCTGCCTGGGCTGTGTGAGCGCAGCTGCAGCCATAAACCCCGCTGCGGCCCGCTGCCCGCGCTGTGTGAGCGCAGCTGCAGCATAAACCCCGCTGCCTGGGCTGTGTGAGCGCAGCCTGCCGCATTAACCCCGCTGTCCGCGCTGTGTGGGCGCAGCTGCCGCCATAAACCCCGCTGTCCGCGCTGTGTGGGCGCAGCTGCCGCCATAAACCCCGCTGTCCGCGCTGTGTGGGCGCAGCCTGCCGCATTAACCCCGCTGCCCGGGCTGTGTGAGCGCAGCTGCAGCATAAACCCCGCTGCCTGGGCTGTGTGAGCGCAGCCTGCCGCATTAACCCCGCTGCCCGGGCTCTGTGAGCGCAGCCTGCCGCCATAAACCCCGCTGTCCGCGCTGTGTGAGCGCAGCTGCCGCATTAACCCCGCTGTCCGCGCTGTGTGGGCGCAGCTGCCGCCATAAACCCCGCTGCCCGCGCTGTGTGAGCGCAGCCTGCCGCCATAAACCCCGCTGTCCGCGCTGTGTGGGCGCAGCTGCCGCCATAAACGCCGCGCCTCAGCTGCTGCTCCTTCCCTATCGCCGCCCGGCCCGGGGCGCTTGCCAACTGCGCCACGTGCCTCCCGCAGCCTTGCCCCGGGCAATGTCAAACCAGAAACACCCGAACGCGAGTTCCCTGTGCTGGCCTTCGACCCGTGCTCTGCAGCACTCACCCAATCACGAAAGCATCAAGGTTGGAAGAGGTGTTTAAGATCAAGTCCAACGCCTAGAAAAGCACCATTTTTTGAGGCTAGTCTAAAGGAGTCCTCGATATCACCTCAGGTTCAACACCTGGTAATCGGGTCTAGTAATACTTTTAATTGCTCACCCCTCTGCCAGACTGTGGCTGTAGAACTCTGCCAACCCAAGCACGGTCAGATCCAGCACCAAGCACAGTCTGCATAGGGTAAGCTTGCAGGGCATCGTGACATAGCCTATGCTACATGGCTGCAGCTGCTCACGGAATTGTTTCCTACTGGTTTGTTAAAAGCTGAATGTTATGTAACACAAGACCCATGCTTGGCCTTACCTACCTTTAACTGTGCCTTTTCCAACACAGGGTGATTTCACTCCTTTTAATGACTTACACAGTACAAGATTAGCACAGACAAGTACAGCTCTCCAGTTTCCAAAGAGACAACATTTGCACTTATCCATTGTTTTAATCATATTCTTTCGATTATAGAGCTCTGCAACAGCATACGCACAGAAGCCAGGAAAGTAAGAGACATATGTTAAACACCCCAGCTCTTACTTCTGGGCAAATGATAGCACACCAGCAGCACCACACTGAAGGAACACCCCAACTTTGATAGGAACTCCTCAGCTGACCAAACTACCAAAGAAGGCCCTTAGGCCCTGGCTCTACTCTATTTCACAACAAAGCTGTGAATCCAGGGAGACTGGATTCACATGGACAAAAGTGCCCAATAGCACTGTCACAAATACCAAGGTTGGTTATGTGCCTCTTGAATAAACTACACACTCCAGCTGCTCAAATACAAAAAAGTCAAATGAAACTTGTGCTCTTCAAATATTTTTGTTTAGCAACCAGCTGAGAGCCCAAAGTGCTGTTGAATTCATTGCCAGTGGCCGCAGCGAAAACAAGCTGGAATTGCTCATTTTGCCATTACTTGTTCTGCTCTACTCACTTGCCTCTAAACAATTGCTGGTAACAATGTCTTACTTAAAAGACAAACACTGACACTTAGTTTCAATTAGATGGTAACCTCTAAACATTGTAGAGATTTGGGCTCTTATCTTGAAACTGCATACAGATGATTACATTTCTTGCAGACTTTCCCAATTTTTAACATATAGCAAACATCTGTTCCTTCCAATTATAAAGGATGAGCAGATGACTATTTATAGACATCTAATGGCAATTTGTGTGCACACCTATATAGATGCTAAGAGTTAGTCTGCAGAACTTTTCTGGAACAAAATGTGAGTTTATTTTTTAAGTGAAATGAACATCTAACAGCTGTACTATTAACAAGAACTACTAAACAGCAGTCTAACACAGGCCCATGAAAATGTAGGGATAATATATGTTCTTGTTGAATACATATAATTTTACGAAAAAAACCCCAAAACCCCAAAAAAACAAAACCAAAAAACCCCTACATCTTTTCCCAGATATGAAGGAATAAAATAGCAATAGCCTATAATCCAAACCACCTAGATTAATTTAATTAATTTCTGAGAGATATTGCAGGTAGTAATAGGTGAAGACTTGAAAGATGTTACCTACTAGTGTAAACCTCTGTCCAGTTCACAGTAACAAGAGCTATTGTAAATTAAATCCATCTTTTTAATCAGTAGCTCTTCAAGTTTTATGACGTTAGGAAAATTTCAGTTTGCAACTCCAGGGTGTTCTTAATTTCATCTATCCTTCTGTTGCAACACCCACCACATATCCTCTCAGCCCAAGGGAAACCTTAATTCGCAGTATCTCCTTCGCATCCAAAGCTTCCAATGTTGAACAACTGCAGTCACAAGTTCTCAACACAGAAAGCAGTAGAACCACTATTCTTATCAATTGCTGCCATGGATAACCCTTGTCTAATAGTATTTCTTTTTTTTTTTTTTAATTCTCCTCACACATTACATGGTTTATCTCTATTAAACATCTCTTTTTTTTTTTTTCCCTAAAGAACAAATAAATAAGATAGTGCAGTTGCTATGTTTTAACCACAGACTACCAATGCCAACAAAGAACTTCAAAGTGAGGTGGAACAAAAAACTTGTGGGATTTTGTTCTTATGTATCAGCATGTACACAATACTTACAGGCATCTATGTCACCTTAGGACTGCTTTACAAGTTCAGTTAACCTGGAGACCCTGTGCTGGCTGAAATGTGCATACACATATCCATGTAGTAACTTGCTGTTGCAAAGCAGCCTGGTTAATTCCCTCAGGAAAAAGAAAAGCAAGTCAAAGGATAGTTTTAGACAAAGATAGGTAGACTTACCAAACACACAATAAAAGCCATATTAACAGACAACAAAGGGTATGCTGAAACACTTACCTTTGCAAACACAAAATATAAAATTATACATCACAACACACCCCATATCTGTTCCACCCAATATGTTACTTAAGCCATATCAAAGTAAGCCAAATGTACCATGCATTAAGATATGCTACACAATTTTACCAGCTTCATTTGCAATTATGTAAGTTTTACAGCTGAGTCTTCTTTGGGACCTGCATTATTTAAAGGCATTCTTTTTGTACTCAACTTTTTTGCTTTGACTCTGCATAAACTAGTTAACATATTTTTTAAAGATAACTCATCCACAAAATCGGCAGGGAATTAGCGGGAAATGTAATACCATGAAAAGTTTTGTAACTTTTGCCACAGGAAACAGAATAAAACAGATAGACCAAGCCTAGAAGGGATCTGAAATCATTCTGTAGGACACTGTTGAGCATAGTGTTTGCAAGTAAACTCGAAGTTCTTTCACACTGTTTCTTATGCAAATACAAATCAAGTTCTTAAAACACACAGAGAATTTAATGTATGATCCTTCTTGAAAATTTATTGTCTTAGACACAACTGAACCTCTCACCGTGGATCAGATGCTTTAAGATTAATCTCAAGACTGCAAGTAAAATCCCCTAGTGATCCACAGCCTGATACCAGCCTCCAGAGACTGGAGGAATGTTGAAAGATTAGCACAGATTTTAAAGGGAAAAATACAAGCTGTATGTTTGCTCAAATTCAAACAGGAAATCGAGACCTGCCAGGTTTTCAGCACAGCATTCTGAGCAGTAGAACCAATCATGAGAACAAAACCCCACCAAACCCACAATAATGTTGTCATGCCCATTAACTTCCACAGGCCTTTTCCAGGCTCATTGTAACCCTTGCCCTAAAAAGGACTTCTTAACCAATACTTACATCAGAACTTCACTCATTTTTGCAACTGGATTTTGGATACTAGTCCACAAAATTGCTCTATTTTGTCATTGGTTCTGAAAGTTCAAGCTGGCTCTACATAAAAAATATGAACTAATGGAATGAAAGTGAGAATGTCTAAAAGGAAGAGAAAAAAGGAACATTAGTGCCTATTGCTTCAGCACTTTGATACTAAGACTACAGTGCAATATATACTCCAGCTTAACTAACAGAGCAGTAGTCAGAAGGCTTGAAGCACATACAGCTCATAGCACTGTATATGTTACTCTTAGAATACCATGAAAAATTCACCTTTGGGGCCAAGAGAAAGATCCTAGTCTCAGGGCTACCTCACACCATGAAATGTCTGAAATATAAAAAAGCCCATTCCTTTCTTGAAGATGCATTGCCTTCCAACTACAACTAAATGTGGGTTACTTTGACGACTTTTCTAGAAAACTCTTGACCAGCTGTGAGGCAACACAAGTTGCGAGCATTCTCCAAAACAGTGCAAAAATTAAAGAATGATGGCATTTAACTGCAACAAAATTCAGTCTGCAATTTGTTTAGATTATGGCTTGTTTTTCTTTCTTTGATGATGCTAATAGTACCCTTGGAGGAGGTCAACTGAAAGTATTTAATGCAACTAGGAAAAGAAGATGTATTTTACATTCAAATGCAGTAAAGTGGTATGAGAAATAATTTAAAGTGAAAAGGAAGTTCCATTAGCATTGAAAAACAAAGCTATCATCTCCCCCCACCCAAATTAAAAGGCCTGACAGGCAAAAGATTATGGTGCAAAACTCTGGATATTGCAAATATGATGAATATTCCCTCCCACCAAGTGACACGAACTGACCTGAGTTTATTATCAGATTTTTAATTTTCTTTTTCGATATGGAAGACTGTAGCAGCACAAAATGACACCACTGATACATCACTTGTCTTGCTTTTGCTGCCTTTCAGCAGTGCATTTATTTTGATAAGGAAAATCCACACACATTAAAATCATTTTTATTTTTCTCCATTTTTGACACCAAAAGTGAATGTCTTATGTTACAATTCCCTATAGGATGGACACAAGTTTAACTATTTGGATTACTCAAAAAAGCAGTTCAGAAGGAAAAAAATTATTAAACAGGAAAAAAACCCCAAAACTATTGCTTTGCTACAAATTACCATGTTTGTCCCAAAGTTCACAGAAAGTAAAGCTTCCCCATAGCTATAGTCTACACAATAATTGTACCTAGAGTAAAAAGATATTGACTATTAACTAATATTCTCAGCTTTTTATAAGTAGCACTTTAAGAATAAGTAGTATGATTTATTGCAATTTTGTACCAAGCAATAAGACTGAACATCTGTATGCTGCAGATTTAAGCACACCAAAAATGTATACATTCACTTTAAAAAATTTTTGCTTATCACTCTTCATTGGTAGTAGTGACGTCAGCTGCCTGCTCAATCAAGTTACACAATAGAGAGTGTTTCAGCATGCTTCCACTGAGAAAAATAGTCAATGGCATGAAAGTAGTAAATCTCACCTAAAAAGATGAAACTGTAGCAGAAAATGCAGCAATGCCCTCTTCATACAAGAATAAAACTTCATATGGAATTTTAACACTTTTAGAATACTTTTCTACATGAATATTTAAAGATAATCACATAAAGCTGTGTTGGAAAGACCTCGCTTTTTTAAAAAAGAAAAAAGATCACTGCTAATGTTGGAATTTAGACTGCTTCAGATAACAATCTTGACCCAAAACCAAATTTTAGAAGCAAATTATTATGATGTAGTTTTTATTTCCCACATATATTCCTAATAAATAAGTTCCTCTAAGACATCTCTTGCCAATTAGGTTTGTATTCAGCTCCTACAACACTGTAAGCACTAAAATGAAGGGACACATTTAAATGAAGTTACACTTAAACAGATTACTAATATGATACTAAGACTTTTACAGAAATTCGAACAGGTTTACAGTTACATTTACTAAAAAGTTACAGTAATCTACAGAAAAGGTCGACGTTGTACTCTCTCTACATCCTAAGAGATCAAAATCAGTTATGTTGTTACTGAAAAAATGCATAATGCATTTCCCTTTATCCCATGTTAAAATCCTTCTCCACTATAATCTAGAGACAGAAGTACAACTTCTTTTCTGTACAAAGGAAAAGCTTTAAAAACACAGCTTCACATTTTACTACATTTTTTGCCCTTCTCAGCTTCCAAGTTCTTGCAAAAACAAATATACATTTTCTCAAAAGTGAATTTAAAGGATGTCCACATTAAAAAAATAAAGCCTACAAAAAGTTCAAAGATTTTTAAAAAAATGTTACTCCTATGGCAGTGATCTCCTACTTGTCCAAAGTCCAGAAAGTTACCGATGTCCATTTAATATTAATCTTTCTTCAGTTATCCAATTTATCAGGTTCCAATCACGTTATTTGTAAGAAGTCCTTGAGCCGATGAGAGGGCAGAAGAGTTCTCTACAATTAAAAAACAGGAGATCAAATTGGGTGTGCCTTTCAGAAAGATATTCATTCGGCACTGCCCGGAGTGACCATTTTCATGTATTTAGCAAAAGGATTTCCTTGATTAGTTTCCATTGACTGATAAACCAAAAACATGAAGACTGAAACAACAACAAAGAGAAGAACTTTTATCCACAGGGGAACTGGGCGTTCTTTTTTTACTGCTGGTTTCTCTGACTTGCTGTCAGTCGAGGTACCATATTTTTGGGCATACTTAGAGTAACTTTCCTCCAGTATGAAGTCACTGTGCTCTAGAGGGCGGCTTGCAGCTCCTTTGATTGGTCTACGGCAGCTAGCACTGTTAAATTAAAAAAAACAAACAAACAAAAAAAAGAGTTGAAATGCTGCATACTTAAAAAAGCAATCTAAAGTACATAGGGAAGTTTTAGCATAATTAAAGAACTTAATTATTTCTGGTGAATACAGTACCTGTAACACTACTTTTGAAGCTTGACCGACATGTTAAAGTTAATAATTCAGTGTTCAAGCAAACACTCTTTTAAAAAAATTTTCAAATGCTACATCACTCTAGCTACAGAAAAAGCATCATAACTGGCAATAAAACTGTAGAAAGTGTCTCCCTCTATTTGCTTTTATAATGATTACTTATGCAGCCCCACTGGGATTTCTAAGCATAAGATTACCTCTGGCGAATAAAATATCTACTGATGGCTAAGCCATCAGAAGACAAAGCAGTAAGGATTAAAACCTCCATATACACTGCCACTTCTTATATACAAGGAGTACCCACATATGATTTTGATTTAAAAGGAAAAAAAAAGTGGTATGTATTTAACTAGACCTCAAAACAGGAGAGCAAACTTGAGTGGCCAGCACATGCACTATGGTAGTAGCAACTGGTACTATATATTCTCCTTCTGGTTAAGACTTCATGCAATTACAGTTTAAATTGAAGCTATAATCAACATGCTGGAAACACAGGAGATGACTTCACATCTTAACATCAGAAAACTCTCATGTCCTCTAAACAGAGCACTTTTTAAAAATTGCCTAATTAACCAGAGTGCTGCTTCAATTTTTATTTAAAGACGCAAAAAGAAAACCCAAACAAAAAACCCCCCAAAAAGCACAGGTTATAGCCTTTCCTTGATGCCATGCTCATTCATACTAAGAGTAACGTGACTGCCACTTAAAGCAAAAAAGTAGGGTATCTGAAAGCTCTTTCTGGCTTTGCAAAAGAAAACTCAAATATAGGTTGTGAGATCTTTCCTTAAATTAACAGCAGGCCTAAGCAGTAGCATATAGCAAAAACTTAAATACTGCAAGTTATTACTACAGAAAAGCCCTTTCCATTTAACTTCCACCATCCAGAAATCCCAGGGATAGTTCCTACTATAGAATCACCCTATTCTCCCTCCTCCAATCTAAATAAAGAGGGGGCTGTTTTGGTAACAAATCTGTGTATATAGAATGGAAGAACGGGTGGCTGTCACAAATGTCATTGAGCCAGAGTGCGAAAACTGATCGTCAGAAATCTAGCAATATCATAAAAAGATATTTCTCAGCTTAAATAGGTTTACAAGAACTGAGGAAAAAAGCCCCCATAAGCCTTAGAAATACCTAATTCCTGTAGGTGTTGACACTTCATAAGGGAACAATTCTTTAAGAATATCCCTTTCTACTCTTCTTTCTTCTGTAGTTCGTTCCAGCACCTAGGAAACCAAAAAGAGTTAGAGGCTGAACAGACAGCAAAACAAAAAGCTTCTGCATAGCTATCTCAGTGACCACAGCCATGTGCAATTTGTAAGAATGAATGAGTCACCCAGTGGCATTCAAGAAGTTTACTTGCTGGGTTTTAGAAGTTTGTTTAACCTTAATTGTTGGCAGCCATCTGGTCACTTTTGGTGCCTTAAAGCATTCAGTGATCTTCTCAGTTTCCTTTAAGATAAAAAGTAAGTTGTACAAATCCTATACATCTGCCAGCCGATGATGTAGATGATCAAAAAAACTTAACCATCACCTCTATCATGGCAGTGTTGAGCAGATCACAGGACTGGTTGTGACTAACATGATTTAAAAAGCACAGATGTGTGCAATCGGTCTCTTCTTGCTGTAATAAACCATACCACATTACAGTAAAATGCTGACCAAAAAACCCCATCAGCAAGTTGGAATAGAATATCAGGTTTACCCACAACCTTGTACTTGCCAACCAAGTCTACGTTGCAGTCATATTGTAAATGAAGTGTTAATAGCAGCTTTACCTACAGCTACATGAACAGACAAACAGCATCTTGCAATGTAAAATTCCACAACATTACAGCATTATATTAATACAATTACATATACTTGCAGGTGCTTTAGACAGTTCTCCAAGAGATATAACTTTTGACAGCTTGAATAGGTTAACAGTAAAAGAACTCTTTTCTTTCTTGAAAACTGACAGGAATCTATAGATGCTTTTTTAATTCAGGCATTTGGTCTAAAATAATTCTACTACTTGATTCCCTACATTAAAGTACATTGCATTTTTCCAGGATAGGCTGATTTACAAGCTCAAAGGGAGATAACCTAAGTCTACTCTACTTTGAGCTATTCAAAGAATTTAAAGTAAAAAAAAAAAATAAAAATCTACATTTTCGTAAAGAAAAACAGCAGCACAAGGAGAAATAACACATCAAAATGTATTTGTCTTAGGAAAAAAGAAAAAAAATCAGATTTTCACACACACACCCCTCCCCAGATTAGTTTATATTCTCTTATGTCATGTGACAACACCAATTTATTTTGACTGGTGTCACCTGGGCAGTGACATCCTCCACCCCCTCCGTACTAAGAAGTAAGCACATACACACAAGAATTTTGTTCACAGAGAGTAAATAAGCAAGAGCAATCTAAGTTTTAATTTATTTACTTCAGCTGTCACCAGTGGTTTCTTTGGTGTTCTTCTGGGCATTTCTGAGAGTTCACTGACTGACAGTGTAGGAGCTGCATGCTTGAAATTTCCAGGCACCCTATTGCCAACCTGCCGAGATTCAAAATTGTTCAAACTCAGACACAGCCAAAATACAAAGTGAAAAGGGGCAAGGTGGCAGAACCAAACAACAAAACCTTTATGTGCATTGAATATATGCATGTTAGGAGTTAACTCAAGAAGGTTATGTAACAGACTCCAAGATCAGCAAAGGAAACACACTGCTTATTATTCCAAGTAGTTTCTTTTAAGCCATTTAGAAACATAAAAGCTATTTAGTTCACAAGAAAAGCCAAACTTAAAAGCAAATATTCTGCATGTACTTAAATAAATAAGAAAGTATCTAAGCTTTTAAAGTGGTTCTTTTCAGCCCTCCCCCCAAAAGACATTAGATGGGACCTAGGTGTTGACCTAGCCCCATCTCAAAGTGAACAGTATTAGGTACTAAAACAGATACTGAGTATGTGTTTTCCAAGACTACTGAATAGTCTTACTTTCCTAAAAACAGCAGTCTATTAGTCCAAAACAGAATGAGTCTGTCAGTGAAGATATGTTACAGAGGAATACCACAATTGATTAAACATATTTACTAAGCATATTTACTAGGGTCTCGTTGCTTGCAGCCAATATAGTTTCATTTATGGTAGTACTCTCTGATATTACAGCATCATCTATAGGCAACTGTGCTGTAGCTTCCACCTGTTTGTTTAAAACAAACAAAAGACAACAACAATTGAATAAAAAGTGCCAGTGGGACCCTAAGAGTGAGAGAAAAAAAAACAAAAAGCTTGTCTATTATAAAAGCCTCTCATCACCCTTTTTCTTGGTGTTCTTCTCGACCCTCTTGTAGTCTCCCTAGAAAATGCCTGCAGAGGTCCACTTTTTGAAGATCCACTTGTCCAGACAGTCTCAGTAACTCCATCTTGAGAATAGGTCTATTCAAGCATCAAACACATGATCATATACATGAAAACCAGCTCCAAACATTGGATACTCACAACCAAAAGCCAAAATAGCATGCACACTCCAAAAGCAACATTTCTACAATCAAGAAACTGTGGATCCTAATATATTCACTAGTGAATAGCTGGCTATATTAGAAGTGTTGACCATAATACATTTGAGCACATTGTTGTTCAAATACAGAACTAAATAGATAATGCCCAACAGTAAAAACTGCTAATTTGCTCACTGCCCTAGAATGAGCCAACAGTATGAGGAATTACATCAAGTCATAGACAGCAGACATGAAGCTTTCAGGCCCATTACATTTCCTGCCTACACACATACAAAAATGAATCTATGAGCATTAAGCAGAAAGCATCACCTAGAGCTCTACACAGATAGGGTTCTATTCTCTCAAGCAAAATTGGGCACAGTTTATGCACAGCCACCTGCATTTCAACAGGAACTAATCTTCAGCCACAGCTGTCAGGGAGAAATAACGACCTTAAAACATTTCCACATATAGGGATGAAACTAACAATTTTCACATAACAGCAGGTTTAAAGAATCTAGCCTGACACAGATCTCTCACAAATCAAAGGAACAGCATGAAGCACCAAACTTTTGTAGCCACTATCAAACAGATCATTCCCTATGCTTTACTGCAAGTTTCATGCTCAAAGCAAATATTCCCCTCAAAACTAATTCCAAGATGGAAAGGGAGATGTGGATCTGCTTCTTCTAGATTACATACAAGATCTTTTTTATTTGGTTAAGTTAAAAAAAATTATTACTTTTTTAATACTTCTATCTTTGCATGTTAATATATAATGATGTATTACCAAGCTTTTGGAAGTTACACTCTCTGCTAAATAGTTATACACTGCAACTGTCAGTTACAAGTTCAAGAGCAAAAATGACTTCACTAGAACAGTATTAGCCCCAAAACAATGTGTTAAGGGAACAGGCTGAAAAGTATTTATTATTTGAGAGGGGACAGTGAAACTAGAAGCTGAACAGCTTTATGGTTTTATAATAATTTCTGTATAGCAGCTACCACATACCCAGCAGAGGGAGCACTCTGTGCACAGTGTTTCACTTCATTCCAAAGTCAAAGTACTTTATACAACAAATGCATAGACCTCAGGTCCAAACAGATTTAATTTTTTTTTAATTGTAGATTTCAGCCTTTTAAATATTTACCAGATACTGTATTCTCTTCCTTCCTGCAACCTACCATCACAGTTCACACCTCAACCATATACACTTTCTATTTGAGAGGTGTTCTTTAGAAGTTTAGAGAAAAAAAGATAATAACTTCAGAGTGTTTCTACTCCAATATAATCCACTCAGGCAAGCAAGAAGGCAAATTCACTCATACTAGTAAAAAAGAGCTCCCCATCCCAGACTATTTGCTATGAATTACTTATCTTCTATTGAAAAGTTAGAAACACTTCACTAATAACAACCTCTCTTCTTCAGATGCTACAATCATGTTTCAAGTAAGTTTCAATTTTTTTCTTGCATGAAAAGTCTAGGAAAAAACAGAATCTCCTGCATAAAACCCATCCAGACCCCCAGTAAAACAGTCAACAGACATAAAAAGAAGAAATAAAAATTGTTGTCTACAGTTATAATTATCCCCACTGTCAATGGAACAGGGCTCTAACCCTATCAAAAATGTAATTTGTTAGATGTATGTAACCAGAGAAACTACAACAGTGTGGTACACAAGAAGTGCTCAGCATATGCTTCTAACTGTCAAATAACTCACGAGCAGTGGAGCTATAAGTTGACTTTATTCCAGCTATCACTTACCAAGTTACTACACAGGTAGTCAAAAAAATATACAGGGAGGAATAGGGGAAGACAGTACATGCAGAATGTCACTGTACAAAATTTCAGGAGAGAAACTCGTTCTACATTGCTCCTTAACATTTACATGGTTTATTTAGCCTGCCTCCCTCTGTCCAATGCCATATACTATGATGGGTCAGGCTCAGTTTTGGACTCCTACTCTAGAGTCACCTGCAGGATTAGAATGGGGTATTTAAATTAGGGTTTTCTGACAACTTTTCACTATGAGGAGGTAATTAAACAAACAGCTGACCTCAAGTTCATCCAGCCCTCCACAGATGACTGATAAGACCCATACGCCTGCTCAACCTCCTCACCCAATTTCTTTTGCAGCAGTTTGCCTAATAACTATCTATTTGCACTCTCTTCTTAAGAGAACAGCCACATCCAGCCATGCCAAATGACAAACAATCTTGTCAGCTTTGTACGTCTGGTCTAAAACCAGTGCTGCACAGGACCTAGGAGTAACTAGCAAGTCTGCTCACACCACACTGCCCACCAGCTCAGCCTCACCATGCTTCAGACACTCAGTCTTTGAGCCAAAGCCACACAGTGCACAACAGTTGAAATAGTTCTGCAGAATGAGCACAGTCTCTTGACACATTAGCTGAAAACATACAACACAATTCCACAGGAAGAAGTGGACAAAAGAAAAAAACCTCCACATTCTGATTTTCTTCTCAGTAAAATACATGACTACACACATTTGCTAGCCAAAAGCATTAAGTTGTTCTTGGCTTCAAGCAGCTGCAAAATTTTACTGGGGGGTGGGTGGGGCTGTTTGTTTTGGGTTTAGATGGTTTTGTCTGTTTGCTGTATTAAAAAAAAAAACCAAAAAAGAACAAGAAACAATCAGAAGTTCAAAGGTAAAACATTTAACAAACTAAAGAGTTTCTGAAGAATTTGGAAATTTTGTAATTAGGTAATTTTTTGATTATTCCTATGATTAACTCTTGGTAATTAAAATAGGCAAGTTGCAACATATTGCATCTGTATTGCACATTTAAGACTGCATGACAAAACAGTAATGTCCTGATACTAATATAGTGAAACTGGATGACAAAAAAATTGAGTAAACAAACTGTCACTTAAAATGCCACAGAAATACCTCACTAAATCTCTTTTATTCTCTAAGCAAGCTCCTGAAGACTATAAGTTGTTTATTGACAGCAGAATTAAACATCCTTTTTACACTGTAGCTGGCAGGAATTTCTGGTAGAATAAACATTTTGAAAAAAAATAATTCTTAAAATGCAAGAACCTAAAGATTAAGATGCTCATTATAAAGAAGATTACAAGCAGAAGTTGCCTGAACAAATTAAAGAACATTTGGTGCATTAAACTATGTGTGTGTTTCATTTTTTTTAAAGTAAAATCTGTTCACCTTGTACCCTAAAAGTCCAGCTTAAAATAAGCAAACTAGTGATGGATCTCCATAACTGTGTTGCATTGCTCACGGTCATATAGTAGCATTTTACCTGCTTTAAGAGACATCCATAGCTAAAGCAATGCTTATACACACACACAAAAACCAGCAAGCAGCTGGCATTTAACAAAGTATTGAGAAAAGTCACTGCAATCTGCTAAAAATCACCAAGCAATTAACAAGTCAGATCCTGAGTCACTGAATGTTTCTTTACAAGTCCTTTACTATAGCATAATTCCACTTCTTACTTGTCAGATGAGCAACACTGAAAAGACTCAAAGTATCCTAAGCTGGGGAACAGGGTGTTTAGCGACATTTTCACATCAGGACAGATCAGCCATCAACTACCAAACCCTGCATTCAGCAGTTTGAAAAACAGAGGTGCTTCTGTAAAATCCCTCTTGCATCACAACGGCAGAACTAATACCTATAAATAAAGGACAGGTGGTATATGCAGGGAGATCTACACTTGTTATTTATTCTTTCCTTCACAGGAGAAGTTTTTCAAAAAATTCAGGTCTACTCTAGTACTGCTGCTACAAACATAGTTGTAAAAAAATATTATATAGATAGCTACTGTATGTGTGCACACACACACAATTATACATACTGGCATATACTCAAATACATTACTTCACATATTACATTTAAACGAGTCATTATGCAGATGTATTCAAAATGCATACCTATATCTATAGCTATCTAACCACATATATATATATATATTTAAAAACAGTTCTTGACCCAAAAAACCCCTCATACCCTTTTTTCCAATTTTTTTTTGAGAAACCATTGCTTTTGTTGATTGCAAGCATCCAACAGCAAGCCATCTGCCCATGTGACTTAAAAATCTGTAAGGTTTCCAAAACTAAACACGTTAAGGCTGCCAACTATTCTCTAGGAGGTGCTACAGCAGCTGGCAAGTCAGACAAACAGCTTTTAGCAGACCATAACTTTGAACTTTATCAGACATGCTAAAAACAGCCGCTATAGTTAATTCACAAGATTTTCATGCTATATTAGAACAGGCTTTCTAAAAGAACTTTTAAAAAACAGCATAGCTTACTTAGTCAAATGTGATGTTAAAAGTGTAAAAGAGTAAAATGTGTAGTGAGCACATCACCTGCAGTTAGTAGCTGTTCCACATGCTGCTATGATAAACATACCTGGTTGTGTTCAACAACTCTTTTTTGTTTGAGTGGTACTGGCGTCTTCGTCCTGGCTTTCAGAGGTTCTCTCTTCTCAAGCCTCAGCTCAGCCTTCGGATCTGCAATCAGTTTTAATATAACTAGTTTCTATAATACTGCTGGTTGCTGTACTAGTTAAAACCAAATGGATTTTAATAAAAATTCATTTTAAGAGGGAACATAACTCTTATGAGTTGCCATTACCTTAAAAAGCTGTGAAATCGGTATATTTCTCTATTAAATGTATTAGAACAAAGACTTTTGAAGAATAACCTTAAAATTATTTTAAAACACTGACCCACATATTTACCCTTTGTGCTCAAAATCATACATTTCAAATAAGCCTTGATCAATTCAGCAGTTCCATTTAGAAACTGGTATCAAATTGCAACTCCTTCAACCTAAGTATCATTATTCTATTGATTGCAGTAAAGGTATTGAAGCTTGTGGACGTTGTTTGAAGTTTAGATTTCTCTAATGTATGTCCTTTTATATAAAGCCTTACTTTTTATGCAGTAGAAGGGAAAGTGGTTAGCAGTAACCTCACCAATAAGGGGACGCATTATTTTGACTGCTTTTCTAAAATTCTAATAGCATTACACCAACATATTTAAGATCTATTTACAAAAAAATTTTTTTTGGTAGGGGAGTAGGGGAATAGTTGAGTTTGAGGTTTTTCCCCAGTGTATAAACAGTTCAGTAATTATATGAAGCACATGTAATTATAAGAAGTTAGCTGTCAGTTGTGATTGAGCTCTTGGTTGTCCCAAACATTAATAAATCAATCTCTAACATCCTTTCCCCCTTAAAAGTGCAAGAGATAAAAGTTGAAAAATGAGCCCAAATATGCAAGGGAGATCAATCAAATTACTAGCTGTATTTCAACTCTGTCTATCCTATGTCCATGGAAATTCCTGTAAAAAGAAAAAAAAAAAAAACCAAAACCCCTCTCCCAAAATCAAATACACTAAATAAGAATATTCTAACATTCCATTAAAGTAATGTTTTAAAACCTGTGCTGTTTTTACTTTTTGTAAATTGCAGAATGTCGTGTTTTGGTTCCACTTCCCCCACCACTACACTTTATTGATACAAACTTGACATTAAAACCACAAAAAACACACCCAGCACCAACCAATCAAACCATCCCCAATGAAGTCCATAAGGAACAGAGCATAAAAGGGGTTGAGCCATGCTAGACATTAAACAAAAAACCCCAAAAGATTAATAAACAAATATTCATTCACTATCCCATAGTAAATAACTACTGTGAGTGCTGTAAGACAAAATCAGACTGGTACTTAAGTATGAAGTACAAAGAACTTTGAAACGCCCAATATGCAGTTCTGCCTACTGGATTTATAGGTTTCAGCTGGGGGGAAAATGATACAAGGTTCAGTAGCAAAAGGTTTCCTTTCCCACAACAGGCACCTGGATCACAGTGCTGGTACTGCATGATCAAGTACCTGAGTGACATGGCCCACAGCAGCATCTCACCCAACAGCAAGATCATACTCTCTCTAGGTTATTTCTACTGCAAGTATTATTCATGTATAATTTGAATAATTTCCACACAAATCTTACCTTCTTCATTGTCACTGTACTGGTCAGAATCATTGTTTCCATTCTGTTTGGTGTTCTCAGTAGTTGAAATTGCTGGCAGAGGCACAGGTGCCTTCAGGTCAGGACCTTGTTCCATCAGTTTCAAAAGCTTTTTCTCATAAAGTTTCCTAGTAGTAGCTATAACAAGGAAAGATACATGCTAAAAAAACAGTTTTAATATTTTCTGACTTGACTGACAGAACTTGGCTGTTCTATATTCTTTGGGAATTTCTGAACATAATGTGTTGTTGATTTTTAATCAGTTTGTATGGCCCAGAGTGTCTACGTATACATATATATACACACACTTCTAGGTACACAACTCTGCCTCTAAGGCTTCTAACTTTTCAGTTTAAGAAAATTCTTAGATAAACTTAGACCTCTTCATACACTGAAAGTTATAGAAAGGAAATCTTGGGAGAGAGAATTCACCTACTTCTTAGGTGTTTTGCTTCATATGCTGCAATATACAAATTGTTATTCCCTCAGGAAAAAAAAACAAACAAAAAACTGAGTTTGTTATTGCAAGGGTAACAATTTCCACGCAGATGGCACTATTATTCTCCTAATTCCCTTACTCTGAAATTAATGCCCCTGCCTTTGTCTTGTTGGGAAATGCAGTCCAATAAGCATCAGAGGTGGTGTGAGCAAGCGGCAACAACAGAATGTTCTGCTTTCTGCCATATATCAGCTTGGGTTGCCTGATCTAAGAGGACAGCTGTTTAAAGCATTATAAGTCTAGCACATACTTCTACATCTGGACTTCGTTGGCAAAAATCTGTAGAGGTGACTGTTAGCTGCAGAAAAAGAATTCTTTTAAAATTTTCTGGTAAGTGTTTGAAATCACCATTTAAAGGAAATGGCAGCCTCTCAAAGAAGAGTCCATACCCTCTAATAATTAAAGGCAATAAATTAGACCAAATGTAAATGCCTTTCCAGTGGACTACATAGGTTCTTGAGTACTGTCCAAGAAGTACAAGATGAATGGCAAGGCATGCAGAATCAGCTAAGATAAGACTCTGAATACACACAGGACTGCAGGCTCAGTCACGGACACTTCTATCCACCTAGAATTTCAAGAACATTCCACGGAAGGCTCTGCATACGACAGACAACAACCATTTTTTGAAGAGTTGCGAAATGAAATTCCCTTGCCATTAGCCTACTGCACAATGTGAAAGGCAGCACTTTGATCCCACAACACAGATGAGTGCCCAAGGCAGGAGATTAGGCTGGGGTCAGGACTACTCCTGACGTGGGCCAGCACACAGGACAGAATGCTAGGCTAGAAAAAAACATTAGTAAAGGAAAATATTACTGCACAATGCAGTGAGTAGGAAATGCTCTAGGGAAAGGGAAGTTCCCTGTTCTCATTCTGCTCTCAATACTATTAGGTTATTATGTAAGATGTATTTGCTATTTAAGTGGGCCCAGATCTAAACCTTTGTATTAGAAGACCTAACTATACCAGCACTGAAGTAATAGTTACACAGCTTCAGAACAGAAGTTGGAACATCTCCAGGTGGCCTAGAACACCAGAAGCAAACTGCTGACTTGCCCACCTGCAACGCTTCGATACATCTCAATGTAAACAGTTCAATGAAAATATTCTAGGTGGAAAGTAGGATTGCAACAATACCGGTATTAAAAAGTAACTGTATCAGGGAAACTTCACAAGTGAGGTTTAGTGAGAAATAAAAAAGGTTAGTTTCTACTAGTTCAATTGACCTACCTACAATCGGGCCAGGATTTACTCCATACTTCATGAGTTTCTCTTGAAGGTCTTCATTACTCATCTCTGTTATATCTAGATCATCCTTCTCCTCTGGTCTGGGTTTGTCAGTTTTCTTTGTAGCTTTCTGAGAGCAGGAGGAGAAATGAGAGATAGAAGAAAAATATGTGTTCAGTATTAACTGGAAACACCCTAAGGGAACAGGAAGACATAAGACTACTAAACATATAAATCCAGAAGAAATTAATTCAATTCTCCCCCATGATCACTACTAAAGCTTATATGAAACAGTACAAGCATTTACACCTACTAAAAAAACATGCACAAGTTTTCTACTTAGGAAGGAAATACCCATTACAAATCTCCTCTAGATCTGGAAAAAAAATTTAAAAATCACTCATTATTCTGGTCTTATGTTTTAATTTGAAGTTCAAGTATACAGTGGGAGGGGATTGCCTTCCTGTCACTGGAGAAGTAAGCTTCTATCAGTTTCACTATCACTGCACAAAACTACAAATATTTATGTTACATTGGCATTTCTTTGCATAATTTTTCTATCTGGTACGTCAACATTTCTTCCTCTAATAATATGGAACAAGTTCTTTAGTATCTATATACTTTCAACCAAGCTTCCAAAACCCCCATTCCTACTTGTCCTGACATTCTCTATGAGATTACATGATGTTACAAGGTGAGTGTAGGAAAGGCAAAAATCAGAAACAGGCTCAAATTTTCAAAATCCTGCTAGTCTACTTAGGCCCCTGCAACTTGTAGCTCCAACAAATTCCAAACCAAACTCTAGCAACACTACTTGAACACTTGATAATGCACCATCACTAGATACAGATATCTATCAAAATAGTCTGCTGAGATGCTACTGCTAAAATAGCAGTTTCCACTCAATCCAAACAGAGATCATAACATTTCTTCAACTTGGGAAGCCTCTGTTACTACAATAGGCATTGTGAAAGTGTCAAGGTAAGATAGAAAAAAGCATGCTTAGGATTTGTATGCTCTTCACTAAGACCTTGATACTGGTTTTAAATAAGTCATATTTGTATCTCAAAGTTGTATTATATAAACAGAAAATTTCTGCACCTAGCATTTTTCTCAACTTATTTGTCCAGAGGGCCTGGTTTTTTTTGGTACTAACAAAAGACTAAAATTCAAAATACAAATATGCTATAAATACTCAGTAGCAATTAACAGGTCTTTTTCTTGTTGCATTTTATAAGATACCAATAAAACAATTTAAGATTATTTACATGAGCCAACAGTATCTATCTAGCTATTAATGCCGGTTCAATACTTGTTTGCATGCAAGCTTGGTCTTGCCTCAAATATCTTGGTATTTTAAAGCTAAGCAGGGACTGTATGAGGGCTTCCCAAATATATCTGACTGCAAATTTTCCTCTGACTCATGGATATTCCAGCATGACAAACTTAAAATCAGCTGCTGAAAAGCAACACGATCTCCAAGAGATCATGGTATATCTTTATTCTAAGAAATAGACTCCAAACAGGCTGAAGAAAGTATAGGGTCATTGAAGTGGCAGATTTGACTAAAGACAGATTTACAACTCACTTTTATCAATCATTCCACTCCTAATTAGTTTTTGAAGCAACTGAGCTGCTTGTGTACATAGTGCACAAGAAGCAGTCAACCTGCAGCTGCACGAGACTGTTATTCACTTTTGAACATGTTGGTCTTAACATTATGCCACGTTACATATTGCATTAAGTTCAATTCCATATTCAATGCATTTTTCTGGACTATGAACTATCCTAACAGAAAAAAGTTCTGAAAAAAAATGCTGGGTTTTCTTGTTGAGATCTCTTTAGACTAGTGACAGCTCTGGTGTTTGCCCACATCACCAAGCAGATTAACCAAGATGCTGTTCCATATTTCAGAAGAAGACTACCATGGTGCAGGAAATTGGCATTCCAATGACACTTCAGAGAAGCTGGAAACCTAATGCAATGTATCTCTACCTTTGTTCACTTAGAGACCACAGAAGATATTATGACAATTATAAACCAGCATTCTGGATGCTTTACAGAAATCTTACCCATCAGAAATTAACTGCAACTAATGAGTACTGGGGTACTCCAACACAAGTAAACTCACATATTTCACGGTTTCTTTGTGGCATTTTTTCCTTCAAAATACCATTTCATTTTTTCCTGCACTACTGTCACAAACAGATCATCAAAATAGCCAATTTCAGCAAAGAAAAAGAGTAGGGAGGGGATGAAGAAAGTTGAAAGTAATCTGTGCTCTTCAATAACTGGGCCAGATACTTTCATTTTTGTGCTCTGCAAGATCACAGCTTTTACTTTTGAACACCCATTCTCCTCAGAGCAGGAGCAAATGACTTCCCTGGTACAAGCAGAAAGCTGCCATTTAACCATTCACTGGACCACAGGATGAGACCTTAGAAGCATAAAGCAGGATAGAATTTCTCACACCTCGGCTGTGGTATGGCAGCATTAACTTCAGCAACAACACTAGCTTTAATTAACACTACTGTTATACTATAATGCACTACTGCACTTCCTGTGCATTGTGACAACCTATCTGCTAGATTACACCCTGAGACAGATCAAAAGAGCTAGCTTAGAAGTTTAACACTGCAAATTAAAAACAAACAAACCCAAAAAACCCACACCCACATTTACCTGCTCAATGACCACGAGTAAAATTTGTTTTACTCTAGTGCAGAGATGAAGTGCTTAAAATGAAATTATGGCAATATCCAGGATTTGCCAAAGTGAGGTGGTACAGCTGACCACTTTGCCCATAACGTAAATATTTTTGTAATAATACACCCAAATCTATGTAAACATTTTTGCAACAATATACCCAAATCAATAAACCCTTATCTGAAGATCTTCTAATTCAATCCAGAGCTCATAGCATTAAAAAATATTTCTAGTCATTGCTATTTTCTAGAAAACAGAAGATGGAAAACTATCTGCATACTTCACTTGACAGAGATTTGTCCACATCAGAGATAGCAATTTGGTAGTGGTATCTGTCAGACTCAGTTTCTGCTTGCCTAGGAACTAACTCTTCAAACAAGTACTGAAGTGAATTATGCCACACAGCATTCTCAGTACTAGGACCACATAAAAACAACATCATAAGAAAAGTTCATCTTCTCCAAGTATCATCTCTTGAAAGCATAAAGCTTACACAAACTTTAGCTAGCAAGAGCAGAAGATGCAAGTAACCAGAACTGAGACTTGGGAGTTACCTAACCCTTACCTTACCTTTGGCATCCCTGCTGAATGGAAACAAACAGCCAGAGATCAGCTTAATCAGGCAAACTTAATAAGTACCTGTATTAGTCCTAGAACTGTCCCAAAGACAAGCATAAGAAACAAGTTGAAAAAGCCATTAAATAATAAAACCACCAACCATGGATCACCAGAAAACTATTTTTCAAATCCCAGGTTTAGTGGCATCTACCTCAGGATACACAATGATTTTAATCCCAAACAGGTGCAGTTTCATCACTAGATGCAAAAACGGCCAGTGCTTATTTACCATTTTCTCTGAATGAAGTTAAGATAGGCTAAAGAAAGCCCAAACCACACCAACAGAATGCTGTTTAATTCTCCAGTTAGCAGAGTTCCCTCTGGTAACAAATAACTGTTTCTCTTAGGAGAGGTGAAGATAAGGAACTGGATATGCAAAGTGTTAATAATAGATTTATACTGTGAAATAGATAGGTCTTTATTCCCCTTACACTTTTTATTCTACAGTACACAATAATTACCTGCAGTAGAATTTTCTTTCTTAAAAATCAAGCCCTACTAAACTTTTTAGCCTTAAAGGCCTGGAGATATTGTTTACCAAAAGCTACAGGACAGACAAAATAAACAATGGAAAGGAAATCATGCAGTAGAACTTCAAAGACACTGATGCACACAACTTAGAGAATTCACTACCTTTTAACCATAATTAATAAAAAGTGCCAGAGTTAGAATTTCCAAGCCTATGTACAGTAACAGTCATAAATAATAAGATTATGGAGTATTCAACCCTTCCACCCCCTTCTTCCAGACACTAATTTCCATGTTACTTGGGGAATGAAATGTACCCACTCAAAATCTGAAGGTGTAGAATAGCATGGCAGGACTTCTTACTTTAATGAGAATTACTTTGGTCATCTCATCCCTGCTGCCCACAGCTCTCTCTCCGTCAGTAGATGTGCACCTTTTAAAAGGCCACAAAGGATTTAAACTGTATTCTGGGTGACATTTGTGTGGCACCTCATCATTAAGACATACAACCACAAAGAGAACACCCAATAGATTCTCTGCCTTCACTGGGCACGCACAGATGCTTCACACTGTCTCACCTATACAGTACACTTTCCAAACACCGAATCCTCACAAACTACCAGTTTTACTACTACCTTCTCTTTTCCAACAGGGAAGGAGTTGAAGCTGTTGTTACCTCAGCTACAGACAGCACAACCACAGCATTCTGACGATGAAGAGCTGTAGCTGGCTCTCTATTCACTTGGCTACTTGATTAAAACAGAAAACCTCAACAACCCAAACAAACTCTCCTCTCCTCCCCCAAACATCTTTACCTGGTAGGTCTCTTGTATGACCTTTCAAACAGACCCTTCAGGTCCAGATGTTCTTATCATATCTTCATTAACAGGAGATATTTGACTGATTTTTTTATACCATCACTTTGAAGGTCAAAAATATCACTCAATGTATTGTTTTAGAAGTGATTCTTCCAGGACACAAAATACACAATAAAAACTCTAGTTATAATAATCTGGATATTCTAAGCTCTGAACAGTTCCTGTTTGACAACAGCTTCTAGACAAGATTTTTGGTACATGCTTTGAAATAATGGGCCTAGAGAGGCAAAAATGTAATTTCATAGTTACTTTTCCCTGTGAGCTATCTTTGCTGATATTCAGCACAAAACTAACCAGGACAAGGGGCATTCAGATGCAGATGGTTCACCCTGCAGCAAAACAGTGTCTTGCATACCTAGTCACTGTCCTCACATCTACTATGCTAAACAGGCTTACAGGAAAAAAAGAAAAAAGTTGCTCAAAAACATTAGTAGAGCTGGAGAAGCTGGCTCCTCCAGACAATATTATTAGAGTGAGGCACGAAACAGACATTATTTTAAAATCTTCTCCTCTTTTGGTAGGAATATATAGCCAAAATGAGCTATATATTCTTGGGCTGGATAGAGCTAAGCCAGAAGAGTGATTAATTCAAAACACGTAACTTGCAACAGAATTCAAACTATGGGATTTTGTCTCTGCACAGCTCTTATCAACAGAAAATAAGCACGTAAGTGCGTTATCAAATGCTGAGAATTTAGGGAAAAAAGAAACCACTAAAATGACAGTGTAGACAGTTCACTACTACTAATGACTACAGCCATGTCAAAACTCTAACGCCAGTATTAAGAGACCTGGTGCAGCTGTCAGGGCTGCAGCATGGATATTCAGACTACTCCCTTGCACTCGTGGCTCACACCCATCTCAAGGAAAGCGATGCCTGCCCCCCTCAGGACCCCAGAGCGGGCGAGCGAACCGCGGCGGAGCCGCTGGAGGAGCGCCCCCTGGCGCCCGCCCGCCCCCCGACCGCTCCGCACACGGGGCTCAACCCGACCTGCCCGCAGCCTCAGGGCGATTCAACACTCGCTCGTAAGAAAGGGAACGGCGCACTGGCCCCGTCCCCTTTACTTTATTCCTCCTTTTCGTAAGTCCTTGCAGTTCCGGCTTCCCCCCTTGCGCCTTATTTCTAACTTCGTTCAGACGTCTGAGCGCTTTCCCTCCTGCTCTCTCTTATCAAGATATTTTGCTTTGGTTTTTCACTAGAATCACAGTCCCCTGGGACGCCAGACTTCCCTCACTCTTCCCTCCTCTTTCCAACTGTTCTGGGGGCAGATCGCTCTGGAGACATGGGTGCTAATCTTTTTGAAGGAGAGGTGATCAGAGAAGCACGATTATGCCAAGAGACGTTAACAGGGACAACAGTTACTCAGGCCACAAGCAGTTTCAGAACTACTCAAGTGGCACAAAGGAGACAACAAGCACACATGAACCAAGTTTGTTTTGCTTTGCAAGTATTGTTTGGGATTTTTCTGAGTGTTTTGGTTTGGGGTTGTTTGGGGGGCGGGGGACATAAAACAGGGCATAGCAGACCCAAACGTGAGCAACTCTCACTAGAGTATTTGCTGAAGTTCTGGAACTTCTGATGATACAGTGCTCTGATACGAACACACAAGATAAGCATAAATAGCACAGAGCCTTCCAGATATTGTTAACAAAAGTGCAGGAGTACCACCCGTTCTGTAAACATCAAAAAAGTCACCCGTAATTGTTTAAACTTAAGCACTGTGGAAAGGAAAACGCAGAGCTAGGATAGGAACTAAGAGTTCTGAGATGTTCCTCCTCCGACAAGCATGAAACAAGTCAGATTCAAGCTCATCCTGTTTTACTCAGAAGCACTTTATGAAGGCTATCAGAAGACCACTCTAAGTCAGAGAAATGTGTTTCACTGTGACTCCATTCAGTGAATGCCAGTTAAGTGTCTGAAATAGATATTAAGGTAAATAACTGGGTTTTGGAGAACGCTTCCTCTTGAAGTTGCAGTTCTCAATTTTTTAATTCAAGAACTGCACTCTTGGGCTTTTGAAGGTTAAAGCGTGAAAGCCCTTCAAAGGTCTCCGCTGCTCGACACTCGCTTAACTAATGACCTTTGAAACATAGTATCTAAGATACAACTAAATAGTTGTACTATCCCACACATTAAGATTCCGGAAGCTGATAATCACTATCCAAGTCTTTTCTTGCAATTATCAATTACAAGAGTGCTTTCTCAATATATGCAAATTTATAGTCCACTTATGAAAAACTAAGAAGGAAATCACATTTTTCCAAAGATAAAAATTCCAAATGGCATCAGCTTCTCCTCTTTCCTTACATGTGTGAAGTCCAAGAAAACGAGCACAGCAGACGAACTGAACAGGCACCAGAGGCGCTTTGCTATAAACACATCTCAGAGGTACGAGCAAGACATCTACATTACGCAGACCCTCTTTACACTAAGCAGTCCACGTCATTAAGCGAAACAAGCCAGCTGTTCCCTCACAGCACCATCCTTTCATTTAGGGGCATTTACACCGAGCAGCGTTGCCGCCGTACAACCGAGACAGCGGACGGGAGTCCTTTCCCGAGCAAGTTACAACCTCGTGCAGTTCTCTAGCTTCGTTCCTCCAACACCGAAGCAGCCTAGTGAGGAGACCGCTCGCCAAGCTGCGGTGCAGGTTTCCCAGCTTACAGTCGGGGCTGTCGCACCCTCCACGCGCGGTCGCGCTGCCCCTGTCCCCCGAGCCAGCCGCTCCGAAAGGCGCTCAGGGCGGCACGCATGCTGGAGCGACCCGCCGTCCCACTCGCTCCCGACGCGGGGCGGCCGCCCGGCAGCGCCGCTGCCCCTCTCCGCAGGCGGCGGGACCGGGCACGATCCCGGCTCGGCCAGCCGGAGGCTCCCCGGCGGCGCGGCGCTCCCCGAGCCGCGGGCGGCGGCCCCGCTCGGGCGGGAAAGCGGGCCCGAGGCTGCCGGGAGGCGAGGCGGCGCGAGCGGCAGGCAGCGCTACTCACCCGCCCGGCGGCGGCGGCGCCGCGGCTCCGGGCACCCAGAGGTGTGGGCTCCCGCTCCTCGTCGCTGGAAAAGTCGGGCTGCGCGACGGCGGGCGGGTTGCGGGCGGTGAGGTGCTGCAGGTAGAGCTGCACGTACACGTCCTTGCGCTGCTCGCCGCCCGGGAGGCTCACATTGTTAGCGATCAGCTCGCTCTTCAGCTTCTCCTTGGTCAGCACCGACGGATCCGCCAGGAACTCGGGCATCGCCGCCGGCCGCAGCCGCCGCCGCTCTCCCGGGAGAGGCACCAACAAAGCGCGGGGAGAAGGGGCGGGGGAGCGGGAGGAGGAGGACTCGCCTGCTCCGCGCCAGGGACCAGCTCCACAGCGGGCGGGCGCGCGCACCGAGCGCTTCTTCCCAGCCGGCAATAAACCGCGCCCTGATTGGCGGGGACGGCAAGGAAGCGGCCCCGCTATTGGCTGGCGGGCGGGAAAAGGGCGGGGCGCGCGAGAGCCGCGGCGTTGGTGCTTTGCGCGAGGGACAGTAACGCAGTTTAAATTCGGCTCGGGCGGGAGCGGCGCGTGGGGCGGCGCTCGTGGGCGCCGGGCGGGCTGAGGGCGCCGCCCGCGCCCCGCGGGTCCCGCTGCCGCCGGCGCCTCTCCGGGGCCCTTTACGGGTGGCAGGCGGTTAGCGCGGTCCCGGTTACCTGCTGTGATCCCGGTGTCCTGCCGCGACACCTGCCGCACCTGCGGCCCTGGCGGAGCGCGCCCGGGCCGGGCGGGCACGGCAGCTCTGTCTCCGGGATAGCCGCCCTCGCCCAGCCCTTTGGCTGTAGGGCTCCGGAAGAAACCCAGCCGGGAAATCGGCGGCTAATCTGTTAGCGTGACTGCCACTGTTGCGATGGCTTAAACGCAAAAAACCCCCCAAACTCGCATCTGTGGTACTGCGGAGTTTGAAAGGCGCATAGTCGCTTTATTTATTTATTTGTTAAGTCGACTTTCAAAATGTCCCAAGTGTGTCCCTGCTGGGGAAGTTCGATTGAGTTCAAGACTGCAATCTGACAGTCTTTAAACAAGCAGGTTAAATCCCTCTGTGTTTACACGCTGCTTGCTGGGAACGCCGCTGCTTCTGTTTAATGATGGGAAGGGTTTAGTGTTTAGATCCGGCTATATAGCCTATGCTTTTGAGAACTGCCTTGCAGTACCAGAGGTAAGATTTTAAATGTGGCTGTTTTCATTTTCCCATCAGTCGTGGATCTGAAACAGGATTGTTGGTGTTTGCACCTAGTCCCCTTTGTGTTCTGGGTTTCCAGTGCTGATGTGTGCTCCATCATGGAGCTGTTCTGGTGCCTGCTGTTCCTATTTACCTTGCTATAGCCTCAGTATCAGCTAGATGAAGGTGGTGAGGGTTATTTTTTTGTGGAAGATAGTTTCGAGACAGATCATGGACCCACCAACAAGCAGCCTGACACTTCTCACTGGAGAATTGGTGTGGTGTAGCAAAGTAATTAAAACAAAGGCAGAGCTTAGCTTGGGGCATTTAATATACCCTGTTGTGCCAGCAGCTCTGTGAGGTGGCAGTCATCTGAAGTTCATTATAATTTATATCTGAGTGTGTACATACATACTTAACCTGTTCAGTTTGTTTGGCAAGGAGGCTGGAGAGTGGGTAGAAACATCTTCCTCCATTAATATTGCACATATACACAGTAAAAAGTAATGTATCAATGTGGATTGACTACTATCGCTTACTTTTAAATTGAATAGAACAAATTAGGTGTTTCTACCTGTTTTTCAGCATATCTTACCCAAAATTTTACCAGGTACATGGGTATTACATGACAGGTGTTTTTGAAATGCTTAAAGGAAATGTATTTCCTCTTCAAATTTGATAGTACTAATTTAAATAATAGATAGTATTTTTTCACATTGAAAAGCTTTCAGGTGGCTTGGAAAATAGTCTTTCCTCTACCTTTAAAAATTTGCTTCTTTTTTCAGATATGGAATGAGTTGCACAGCATACTTTAGAGAGATTCTTCACCTATCATGCTAATGTAAAAAATAGCAACATCAACTTGTATCAAGTCTAAAATATTTTAAAGCAGTGTGAGGGGGAGCTGCATCTGGGAAATTTTAGCCAAAGTTAATAGTGAAAATACAATCTAAAAGGTTGGTGCAGGACCATCTAACATCCCCACAGACAATAATGGTACTGAAGCTTGTTTTTTGGCAGTACTTCTTCCAGGAGTGCAGGCACCATTTGTACCACAGTACCACTGTCCTGTTCAGATTCTACAATGTAGTTGGTGCTGGCTTTTCTTGTGAGTGACAATTCAGGAGTGGAAGGAGGTATGACTGCTGAGCTTGAAGTCTAAGTACATTGATGGTAAGCCTGGTTTTAATGCATTAAGGGTAGCATAAAAAACCCCTACAGGAATATGGTATGAAGTAGTAAATCCCTACAGTTACTCTCACAGTTCAGCTTTGGTCTTAACAGATGGATGTGCTGACTTGCCTTAGCTTGGTTCTGTGTTTTTTGCCTTTTGCTGTCAGATGTAACTGGCATAGAAGCATAAAGATAGCAGAAACTTACCATATGTTTTGGCTATTTGTTCAAACTCCAGTACAGTTGTTGTGGAGCCACTGAGGTTGTGGGTCTGATTAACATTGTTTAAAGTTCATATTTACAGTCCACTTAAGTTTTGAAAGCTACTTTCCCCAGCTATAAAGAAAAAAAATTATTTATTGTGAAATAATTTCTCTGTTACTGCCTTGCACCGATACAGAATTCTTTAATTACCTTTAGTTACCTTTAGTTGTTTCCAAAGCAGCCAAACCTATAGAAGCATGACATAATACTTCAGTGTCATTCTTCTTCAGAGCAATAGATTTCTCTGGGAAGCCAAGTCCCTAATCAGCCCTTGGCACAAAATTGTCCTTTATTGGTTCTACTCTTGTTACTGTCACACTTTGGGATCAACAGGCATCTTCCAGGCAAGGTAGACAGGGGAAGTAGTATAAGAAAGCACTTAAATGTGCACATATGTGATGATTGACACTGGAACCTACCTGGAGGTGTCACCACAATTAGACCTTGATACAGCAGAGGATCTGCACCTTTATTTGTTCTGCTTGAAGGAAAAAGGAAGTCACGTTTTGTAGCATGAGGCAGCAGTCAAAGGGAGAAGGGAATGATTTCATTATGAATGAGCTCAAAAGATCTTTCTAATGTTACTACAGTGGGGGGAAAAACCCACGAATATGAGGTCTCTGGTCCATATGCCTATTCAACAATTTGTTTTGTGAAGGTTGGAGCATGAAACTGTTGTTTTACCGTGTCTTCTGTGAAGCTTTCCAGTACTTGAATGTTTACCCCTAACTGCAAGTTCTGGTTTTCAAAGACCAGAATACCTGCCTCTACCTGAGAAACAGGTAGTTACAATTTACCTCTTGTCAATATAAACGCTGACAAAAGCAAAGTTTAGGAAAAAAAGTGAAAATGTTGTGAGAGTATTGCCATTTCCGGTGGTTAAAAAACTGCTCTAAGCTTGCCTAAAAATGTGAAATATGCTGAAAGGAGAAGCCAAAAATCCTTCCTTTGTAGGACCCTCCCAAATGTCTGGAATTTCTTAGCTTTCCTGAGCGTGAGAAAGAAATTTTTCAAGCATACATTCATCTTTGACATGAAAACACTGAATGCCTTTTAAACTGTTTCACATTTCTGGCTCGAGTTTCCCTAAATTTGTGATTTCTAATCTCTAATGCCACCCATAAAAATGAGACAAATAGTTTATGTTGCAGTATGCTGAAAAAAAATGATTTTTCTATATATGTGCATTCAAAAAAGTATCCTAAATTAAGTGGGGGTCTGGAAAACAGCCTATAATGAAGTATAGATGTATAATTTGCATTCATATGTAACATTCCTCTCACAGTAGTTAACATTGTCAAGACTATAAATTCATAGCATTTAAGCAAGCGTTACAGACATGCTCTTGTCTTAGACTGGGCTGATAAGGAAATGTAAAAAAGCTGTATGAAGTATTAATTCAGTCTTGGCAGGTTTCACTATGAAAATGATATTCCCTTTGAAAAATGCAATGTAAACTGGAAAGCTTTACTAGAAATAAAATAAGCAATTGCCTAATCATTATAGCACAGCATAGCTATACTTTCTAGAATAAATTATTTATTTTCCACAACCTTGATTAATTTAGAAAAATTAGGTGGCTTTTCGAAAACTCTAGTCTTCTCATTAGAAATGTCTGGTTTTAAAGTAGAAAGGGAAAAGTGATAAGAAAGCAAGCATGCCTTAGTGTAATGGAGCATATTGCTTCCAGAGCAGTTCCAGAGCTGGCAGCCACTGGGAACACTGCTCTACCAGTGTCACCTGACACAGTGAACAGACAGGTGAATAAATGGATGCCCAGCACTGCATGGCTGTCCCCAGGCAAGGAAAGAAATATGTACGTTTTGAAACGTCTAAACTGCTGATCTTGTGATAGTTGAAGGCTTATACCAACAAGGACTGAGAACAGAAGTGTCAGCTCCTGCTTAAGTACGCTGGCTGAAATGAAATGAACAGTTTTCAGGGTAGTTTCCTACACTGAGTCATTTCCAAAGCAGAATTATTTGGATATTTATTTCTGTCAAACACAGACAGAAGCCATATTTACCATATATAAGCTATGACTTCAGTGCCACTGTTTCTTGAAACTTAAGTGGATTTAAGTTTTTGTCTATATTTAGCTAGTAACAATTTCATAAGAAAAACATCTGTGTTAAGAGATTAGTCAAGTTACAAAATGCAGTATCTAGAAGTCAGGACGAGACAAAAAGCATAGAAGCACGTGGGCTGTTGAAATGCTGATGAGACAAATATTCACTAGCCTACTTGGATGCCTCAGAATGAATGGAGTCAACCTGACAAAACATCTGTAAGGTCAAAGAGAATTATTCCCACTTCACCAATAGGAAATTGAGTGGGAGAGTTTGTACATAGCTAAGGCACATTTAATTCTTTCATTTAGTTTTGAAACATCACTAGATGATTTTGGTTTAGAGACAGTGACCTCTCCTACCACAGAACAGTTGACAAAATCTAAAACTGAACCGCTAGTAATTGTGGTTGTTGCCAAAGGGGAGGATGCTGCTCTCTATCCTGTCCCAGGCCATGCCCTCCTGGTGCCTTTCCTGTGTTGGATCTAGTGGTTGTGCCACCAGATTCACATGCTGAGCTGGCAGCTGCTGCAATGCCATTGCAAGATGTGATCCAAGTGGAAGGAGGGAAATGCAGGGATGGACAGAGCAGAGTGACATGGACTGTTTTGTGACAACCTGCACGTGTCAAGTGTACTAGTGTGAAACCACACCCGGAAAGCTTTGACTCCTGTATGCAGATATTACCCTTACTGCAAGCCAGAGATATTGTCTGGCAACAGTCTGGAATGTTTAGAGCAGGGCACCTGCTTTGGCAGAGATACAGGAATGCAAACAGATTGCTGCTGCTTCTTACATCCGAGCTCTCTGGTGGGTGGTGAAGCTGAGAGATAAGATACTGTGTGGGACTGGGGAAACATCTAACATTATGCATCTTATACAAAATGCATCCATCTAACAGACTGTGCATTAAAAAAAAATACTAACCACATTAAGTGTAATTCCTGTCAGCATAGCATGTGAGGCAATCCTCCTTGTTCATTCACACCTGGTAAAATCTGAGTCAGCTGAAATACTGAGACCAGTTCTGAGCACTTAAAAATGCAGCTTGTTTGGAAAGGCTCCAGAGGCAAGTGATAAAATAATTCAGAGGCCTGGAAAACATAGCCTGTTATGCTGAAATATCTATAGAGAGACATAACAAATGTCAAATATGTAAGAACTACCTATAATAAGGAAGGGAATAAGCTGTTCTGCAGTGCAATGACACGAGGGCTGGATTTAAGTTGAGGCCAAAGAGATGTCAGGGTTAAACTACATATACTAATTTTGTAATTGTAAAAATAGTAAAGTACTGGAATAGATGGCTTAAGGAAGATGCAGAATTTCTGTATTTAAAAGGCTTTAAGGATATATAAACAATAGCCTGTAAAAGCCAAAGTATTTGGCTTAATAACCCCTACATAATTTGTTGACTCTGCTTTCTAAGACTTGTGTATTCATTTTCTTCTATGGTTTACAATGCTAATAATCAGTCCTTACAAAGTGAGAATTGTATCTCTGGCATTCTCTCTCAATTCAGGCCCTTGACAAACTATTGTTTTCCTCCCAATTAAATTTTATCAAGTGTCAAATTTCCCAGTCCATATAAATCACTAAAGTATTATTTCTAAGACTTGCTATCTCATGTCTAAATCAATCCTCTCTGTGCCTCTCTGCTATGGGTACCTGTCAACCTCAGCATATGGAAATAGCTATTCTGAGAAAATGCTTCTGTTCTGCAGCCTGACCCCACCACCCTTGGAGATTTCCCTTGTCCCTGCTCTCTCCCTGCCAGAGTTTCATTCTTCTGCAGGGTTCTCAAGACAAACATCTCTCTGAGCTCTTGGCTCCATCAGACCACTTGTTATCTCTGCCTTTACTTTTTCTTCTTGTTATGTGAATTTCTGTACTGAAAATATGGTATCTCTGCCACTTTGGGGCCCTCTGTCCCGTTTAAAATTTCAAGTTTTTCTTTCTATACAACTTTCTGAAGTTTTTCATAATTTCCAAACAGCCGGTCACTTTAATAAAGTAAGCCTTTGACACGTTCTTGCCTTTTGCGTTTAAGCCTGTAATCAGGCAGTCCTATACACACGAAGACCATAAACAAAGACACGCCAATGTTATCCAACGAGATCTTCAGGACTACCCTGCTGCAGCAGCCGTCCTGTGCCTTGAACCCCCTGGATGCCTCTGTGTCGCGCTGCCCTCTGCCTCAAGCACGAGAGGGGAGCCTAAGCTGTAGGGGAAAACAAAGAGAGCCCAACAATACCGTTCCCCGGCTTCCTGCGCGAGGAAAAAGCCGACAAATGCGGAGGGGGAGAAAAAAAAACGAATGACCCCGACGTGATTCGAACACGCAGCCTTCTGATCTGGAGTCAGACGCGCTACCGTTGCGCCACGAGGTCTTGCTGGGCAGCGGCAGCCACACTGTTAGAACTCGGCCGCGGCGGGCAGCGCGCCCCTCTGCCCAGCGGGGCAGGACGGGGATGGATCGGGCCGGCGCGGCCAAGGACCCCGCCCGTCCGCCGCGGCGGCCGCACCCCTGCGCCGGCCCCTCTGCTCCGGCACCGCTCCGCTACCGCCTTCCCGCGCAGGCACGTTCCCTCTCCCCACCCACACCCCCGCTAGTGGTCCGCAGCAGCAAGGGCCTTCCGCCCGCTGCCTGCTGCTGCCGCTCGCCTCCCGCGCCGTGGCCGCCCTACGCGGGCTCGTGGGTCCGTGCTGCCGCTGCCGGAGGTCGCCCCTGCCGTTCCCCCCGCCCGCAGCACGGCATTTGCGATCGGCCGGCGGGAACGCCTTTCTGCGGATTTGTGCATAAAAGCAGTTCCGCTGAACGTGGGCCTCCCCAGGCAGTTCCTCGTTAGTATAGTGGTAAGTATCCCCGCCTGTCACGCGGGAGACCGGGGTTCGATTCCCCGACGGGGAGGCCGCAGAGGTTGTTTTTGCTGGCGGCAGGCGGCGCCTTTTGCCGGCGGTCGCTTTTGCCGTCGGCGTCAACGGCTCGCGCGGGGCGGGGCGAAAAAAAACAACCGCTCTCAAGAGCGGCTCTCCCCGTCGGGGAATCGAACCCCGGTCTCCCGCGTGACAGGCGGGGATACTTACCACTATACTAACGAGGAGCGCGGGTAGCTGGCTCCCCGCGGGGGCCCCTCCCCCGCTCCCGGCCCGCTCCGTGGCGTGAGAGTGTGAGTGTGGGAGTGAGTGTGAGTGTGTAGTGTGGGGTGTGGGTGTGGGTGGGCCCGGCCGAGCACGGCGGCCTCAGGGACAGCGACAGCTCCGCACCCTCCAGGCACAGGCACAGGGATAGATCCACAGGGCACGGATCCCTGGAAATGGCCGCGGCAGGGAACTGCCCGGCTGGAGGCGGGGGAGCGGAGCAGCGCCGCGCCGGCAGCTCGGGTGTCTTCGCCTTTGGAGTCGTGCATCTCGTTCACGCAGAGTTTCTTTTTACGGGAACCTGAGAAGTGCTGGAGTCAGCAGTCCTTGAGGTTAAGGAGCCGGAGCACCTGCTCCTTACCTACCTAAAAAAGGAACGGGGGAAATGGAAACCAGCTACTTTGAGATTTGAGAGTAAAAGGCCGAAGCACATGGGCTGACCATCTGGCTTGATGCTGACCCGGTCAGCAGAAACATGGTTGGAAGTTTGTACCACGGTGACATTAGACAAGAAACTATATTTAATTTGCTGACTTCTGAGATGAAGAATTAACACCATATAATAACCAAGCGATTGGAGCAAATGGTGCTCTCTTCTGATGGCCTCCACTACTGCTAGTGTTTGTTTGCATAAATGAACCCCAGCTTAGCTTTTTCACCTAATCACAGCTAAAGAGCCAGCAGCATCCTTTATGTAGACTTCTAAATATAAGTGACCTGTAAACAATGCATTTCTGAGAATTGGCCTGCTCATTTAAACGTTTGAATGTGTTATTCAGTGGATGAAAGAGATTCAAATTTTGTCCTGAAAAGTGAAAAATAACCACAGTCTCGTAACAGTATCAAGACTTTAGATGTACTGTAATGAGTAATATTGTAGGGCTGTGATCTGCTGATAGGCTTTAAACCTCCCAGAGCGGGATCAAAACCAGTGTTTCCAGGCTGGTCTACACTTGCTGTGCATGTTCAAATTTTATTCAAAAGATGTTAATGGTTTGCTTGAAGCTGGGAGTCCTTCTGGTGGATCAAACGTTGCCAGTTTGCATTTTATGGGACCACACACACTTATTCTAGAGCTTTTTGCCTGCGATTTTCTCACTTCCTTCTGCTCATTAACCCTTGTGGTCGGGGAGCTGAGCTTCAAGCATCTTTATGCACCCCAAACAAGAGGATGACTTATCCAAAAATACCTAAGAAGGGGAGCAAGAAGAGACATGGAGGTGTGAGTCAGCTCAGCAAAAGGACTGTTTTGAATTGGATGGACTATTATGAGGCTGCAATGATTTGCAGTTACAGAGCAAATGCATTCCCTGTTGATTTGTCACAGAGGCATGCAAACGCAGAGCAGAACAGGTACTGAGGACTACTGTCAATGCTCCAAGATCTGTGGAGGCTCTGTTTTCTCCTCAGGATCTTATGTGCAGCTATTTCATGTGTCCAGCTCTAACAACCCATGCATGATTTCCTCATCGTTGATCAGGTCTGTGTTTAGCTTGCCCCCAGTGGCTGCTAAAAGATAACTAGTGAAAGTCGCCTGTAAGGGGCCCATTACAGCCACAGGCAGGAGCAGGGCTGGAATCTGGCACATCATTGTAGCTGGCTGCTAGTAACCTCCCCTTCAGCTTGCTCAGCTGAAGCTCATCTTGCAAAATGTCCAGATGAGTTTTGAATCTCATCATGGATGGGAAATTCCACTACCTCTTTGTCACAACAGATTGCCCACCCTCACTACGGAGAACTTCCACATTCTTCCACTGTGAAGAATTCTCCTTGGAATTTGCCACGTTGCAGTTTGATTATTTTGCTGTGCACCTCCAAGAAATGTGTGGCTCCATCTTCTTTATTCCCTCCCGACAGGTAGCTGAAGATGTAAGTCAGATTATCCTGTAACCTCCTCTCTTTCAGGCTGAACAAACCAATCTTTCTCAGTGTCTCTTTGTTTGCCACATGCTCCAGCTCTCTATTCATTTGGTGACCCTTCACTAGACTCATTGCAGTTTGTTGGTATCTTTCCTGTTTCACAGTGCCCTGGACTGTGCACAGCTCTCCATAGGCAGCCTCACAAGTGCCAGAAGGGAATGGGGGCAGTGATCACTTCCCTTCATCTTCTAGATGGACTGTGACTGATATTTCCCAGTGTATCACTAATTTCCATTGCTATAAGAGCAATCACTCACTCAAGCCTGCCCTCGTTGTTCACTGGGACCTGCAGGACCTTTTCTGTGAAGCTGCTGTTCACCCAGTCAGCTCCTGGCTGCTTGGGTTGTTATATCAGGACTTCACTTGCCTTAATTGAATTGGAAGAAATTCATACTGGCCCACAGCCCCAGCTAAGGACAGCCCTGACCTTGAGGGAATCAGCTGCTTCCCCTAATTTGATCCACCTGAGTCGCCTGCTGATGCCCATTTGCCTTGGCAAGTAACATACGCTGTTATTGGCATGTTGAAGTTCATCACTGAGCAGTGATGGAGCCTCCCGTGGCTGCAGAAATTAATTTCTCTAAACCAATGAAAAAACACAAATCCTAGATGAGGAGGGAAGCCCTTTACTGGGTGTGGTCTTTAGGAAGCCACAATCCTGAACAGCTGCTGAAACGGGAATATATTTGATTCTGATTAATCTTCACAGCTATTTTGTATGCTCTTATTCCTGCCCATTCACACATATCCAGCACTCCATCTGCTCGTTGTGTTTTATTTTCTTTTTCATTTTTATCTGTGCCCTCACTCTGTGAAGTTCACAACACAAGATTTAATGAGCTTTTCAGTGAGACCATATGAGTTATCAAATGGTGTCTTAACTTACAGGGTCTTCTTTCTGTATAGTTTTGGCCTCATACAATTTCTGTCCAGTGTAATGGGTTTATAGTGAGGTCTGCATGGCTCAGTGATCTCTTTCTGTGCTAAAGCATTTTGATTTAACTAAAATGAAGTTTAGGGAGTTTTTTTAAGAAGTTATTAGAAAAATCAATTTACATCTCTTAAAGGAAAGAATGATCAGGCACCCCACGTGAAATTAACAGCTGAAGAGCTGAAAAAAATTCTGGGTAAAGAGGACTGGGACATTGTACGTCAGTGCCTGGGGGATTAGTGGGAGGAGGGATTTAAGGGGCTTTCCCCTATTAGCCTAGCACAGGTTATTCAGTACTAAATGCAGCCACACAGCTGGGCAGCTTCCCCCTTCATGGTGAGTCATTTGAACTGTCTAATAAATGGAACCTTTTAAAAACTTGTTGGAGAAATCTCAGGGCTTGAATATTTATGTCCTAAGAATTTTGAAATTAAATAGACAAGAAATGCCCATGCTGAATGGCATTTTCTGTTCAGGTATAAAGGTGAAGAGTTGAACCTGGCCATTTTTATTCCTATCACATAGTTTACATCCAGTGGATGCTTCCAATAAGAATAAACTCCTTCTTGGAGGGGATCTGCATTCTCATCACTTGTCCTCAGGAGGGATTGCCAAACAAATGTACTAAAAAAATACCATAAAATTAGAAAATGAAAGCTGGGAAAAGTAGAGGCTGGCTGGTTTTAAATGAATAATTTCAACTTTACAGCAGCAAAGACTGTGAGAGGTCCTTGCTTAGAAATAGAAGGATAAGACTTGGTAATTAAAATGAAGAGGATTTAAGTTTGTATGCAGAATAAACCTCTCTTTGTTTATGAGATACACATATCAGAGACACTCAAAAATCCGAATAGATTTTGTACTAATGTAAGTGTTCCTGTGTAATATAGGTCTGGATACCACAGTATGCCTACCAGATGACTACAAGTATAATAATAACTTTCCAGCTGTGATGAAAGACTGCAGTAAACTCAAAAATTTCACCATTGGTCTGACTTGGTTTGAAATATGGCATTCTTAGAATCTTGAAATTGTCAATGATTAGCCTCAAAATAGACCTGTCACATAATGCCTATGAAGGAAAATTCTAAGGACAAATGTGGAAAAAAATCAAATACTCTAATATACAGTTATAACATAGCAATCAGGACTGCCTCTCACATTATATCCATTCTGGAAGTAAAAAACTGTCATTCAAATTTTTAAAAAAAAGGAATCACAAATGTCATCATGGATAATAATAAAGCTAAATGAAGTGTAGAGACAGGAAAAATATAGGGTAGCCAAACCCACAGAAAGTAATACAGGAAAAAGCATCATAGATTGATGTTAGGTAATGCAACAAAGATGTCATGATATAAAGGCACATGCAAAGAAATTAGTTATACTGTAAAGAGCAAGGGGAGCCTTTTTAAACTTATTGGTTTTACAAAATTATAAATGAGTCTGTATGCAATGAATTTAATTTGGAAATCATCACACTTTCATGCATTCCAATAAATGGACTTGTGCAGGCTAATTTATTACAATGGGAAAACAGGGCAATGAAACCAAAGATGAGCATAGGGAGGAGGGAGGAGTTGCTGTTAAAACCAAAACCTTGGTGCTTGCTTAAGGTACAAAATAATGAATACAGAAGACCCTGCAGAAGACAGGAAAAAACCCCACACATTCTGCCACTTCAGAATGTATAAATGTTCCAGATCTTAAGCAGTGCTTGCTGTTCTCTAACTTGGAAAGATTGCACTGCTGTAGTACTGAAAAATCAGAGGGTAAAGAAAAATCAGAGTGCAAAGCCAAGATGAATAGAAATTAGTTTGGTTTTTATCTAGTAGTTAACACAAGGTAAACTGAGTATATCTTGAAAACACTGTCAAAATGTGTAGTGAAAGTATGAAGGGAAATTTCTGCATGTTTTGCTGCTTTTGTAAAGTTTTTGAGAAGAAAGGTATGCATCACTGAAAAATATGTTAATGGACACACAAAACTCAGAGTTTAGAAAACACTGGATCTGAGAGAGAAAGCAGGATTGTGAGCAGATACTGAAACATCAGGTGCATGTTGTCTGTGGAAACACTGAAGACAAAGTGGAAAGCAAATGACAAATGACAGTTTGGAATCTTCTACATGGTATATGAGTTAATGGAGCTTATATAAAGTGTATAATTTTTGTTAGCAATCTTGCTTTAAGAGTTAGACTAGAGAACACTGTTGGAATTTGATGAATGTTTTGGGAGAAAAAAAAAGAAAAATTTTAAAAAGCCCAAAGGTGCTAAGAACCATCTCAGCAAAAGGCAAAGTTGGTAACTTTTTATTTTAACAACCAAACGAGGTCAAAGCTACCAGCACTCTAGCAATTTGTTGTAGTGCAGGCTTCACTGTGCATTCCTGGTCCTCCAGACTCCATCTTTTGCTGCTTCATAGTGTTGTGCACGGGGAACAGAAGAGCAGCTTCCTTTTTAGACAAAACTGTGGCTTCACAGGTGGTAATAGTTTCTTCCCTTTTCCTTTCTTATGGTACAGGAACAACATTGGCATGGATACCATGTTCTTCTTTTCCTTACTTAGGGGTACACTCCAATGATTGAAGCAATCCATTTGCACAGGGAAACCTTGAGAAATCCCAAGTGGTCCTCATAACTAGTAAAAACCAGTAAGGCATCATTCTCATTTCTGAAGTTCATTTTTATCTTCACCATGTATTGTACTATTACTCCTGACTTCTCCCACTCAGAAGTTTTCTCATCTTTTCTTTCACTATTCTTCCTCTCCCCCTCCCTCTTAGTTTTTGTTTGACTCCATTTCCTTTGGAAAAATCAGGATGCCCTATGTCTTATCTAAGTCATGGGAGTGCAAAAGAGAGACCTGAAGGCTCAAAACTACTGGTCCTGTTCAGCCTGCCAGTGCTGGGATTGGCTTCTTTGGCTACTGACACAATTTTTGGTGGGTGGATGAACAATAGAAGGGAAGTGGATAGGTTTTACATTTAGCACATGCAAAAAGGAAGATGATATAAAATAAAATATTAAAAAGCCTTTAGAGAAATTAATTGCTATTCCAAATTTATTATTGGCAGAGAAAACCAAATATACATGTTCACCAAAGGTGGCTTAGGATGTGACTCTTGGTTAACTATCTTGCTCAATTGTAAAAAGCCTGACACTTAAAAAAGATGCAGAAATCGATCACAGTGCACTTTAAATTTGAAACAAGAGATGAATATTTAAAGTCAGTTGAATAGCTAAAACAAAAAATGAGGAACAGTTGAGAGTTATGTGCTTAGAGCACAGCTACTTGAAATCAGAACTTAACTCTACTGTGCATTTGCAATATATTGCCTGACAATCACCAAAATACTCTTAGTTGTAAGCAATTGTAGTAAAATAAGGAAAAAGTATTTAAAGAAAAGATATCAGATGCATTGCTAGGTAGAGTCACAGGACATTTTACAGCATTGTCACAGCTGGGGTGGGGGAGATGGTGACTGCAACCAATGGTTTGGAGGTGCCCTCTTTAAGGGATGAGAAAATGGCTGAGGAATTGGCTGTGGGGCAAAATATGGAGACATTGTCAAGGTGATAATAAACGATCAAAATAAGGAGACATTAAGGTGAGGTGTAATTCAAAATAATGCACTTCCCACGGCAAAAAAATATAAGCATGATTGTTTTTGATTTATGTTGCTGATCTCCATTAAGTGTTATTGAATGAATTGAATGTCATTGAACGTGAAGAATTTTGCTTTAAAAGGCTCAAAAACTCGCTTCTGAAGATCAGTTTTTATTTCTTTACAGTCTTCTGTTTGCTATTTTGCAGGATAATGATCTTTCCCTAACTGTTTTTTGGCTTTGCTTGGGTTTCTGTTGTTGTTTTGCTTTCTTTTTGGAACTTAGATTTTCAAGTTTTTAATCGCACTAGCTCCCTCTGGTGGAATTCTGAAGTGCTCTACTTTGCAGTCCAGTAACATGACTGACTCACAGTATGATAGACGATGCGTGAGGTTACTGTTTTATATAATTGTTACATTAAAAATAGGGAAAAAAGAGAATCATATCTCATAAATCCAATTCAGCTTACACAAAATGAGTTCATAGAATGAAATTTTAGCAATCTGGAGCAAAATGGCTGGAGAAAACTTCTTTCATTTCCCCTCCCTCACATTCTCTTAACTGAAATAATGGATAGTATTTTGCTATCATGCGTTTGGAAAGGAAAGGAGTTAAATAAAATGTCATAAATATGGGACTGGCATGTTTCACTTGGCAGCAAAAATCAGTCAGTCTCTTACAAAAAGTTTTCATAGGAGAATTTCCGTTTTGAAATTAAATCACTTGGCAGCAGTTGCCACTTGCATCCTGAGAGTTCTCACCAGAGCTGAACCAGATGTGCAGTCCATTCCTCCATTTGTTATTAATAGTGAATATAGAAAAGAGAAAAGAAAGGATAAAGAGGAGCAGGAAATGGGGAAACTGTTGGACTATTTCCTCTGTTTATGCACGTGGGAAAGACTTACATTTTTGAGGACTTCACAAAAGAATGAAATTAAGCCTTTCGCCTAGAGTTGGGTAGCTATGTAGCTGCCCTTTCTCAGTGTAGCAAGACTGACTGAGAGGAAAACAATGTTTTAATTGCATCATCACTCCACCCCAGTCCCCTGTCTCTGCAGTGTAAGTCCTCATTGCTGCACATGACAGGTTTCCTAAATGGATGTAGTTCCTGCCTTCAATAGTTACCAAGGGTTCAAGAACTCTTGCCTGGAGCCAGAGAAAGGGAGTACTTTTTGTCAATTTGACCCTGCTCTATAAACATTCTCAGGTTGACACACTGATATACTTTTAATTATAGCACCTTAGAAACTTTGAAAAAAAGAAAGCATGAAAAAGTCAAAATTTCTGTAGATTAACTGTTCATATTGGAAGGCTCCTCTGCTCACATGGATGAGGGGGCCACAGTCTTTTCTGACATTGCTTAAGAAAGGTAGAAAGGGAAATGCTAAAGATATTTTTAGAACCATTGTTCTCTAAATGGGATGGAGACTGAGCTGTTTGAAAGGACTTCAGTGCTAAATACCTATTATATGTAACACTTTTGACAAAATTCTGATGAAGATATCAAATTTTTGCTCAGTTTGACACAGGAAAAACCTGACCCAACATACTTCTCTGTTCAATTAAAATAATTTGAACAAACTTATTAGATAACTTTTAAAAATTAACTTATTAGTCCACTGAGTCTGAAACTTCAGTTTTCAGGATTATTTCAAACAGGTTATTTCAGATTTTCACAAGAGCTCCACAACCAACAGTATTATGAGTAAGAGCTCTAAGAGCTGTGACTAATGTATATAATTCTGCACACTTTAAAGATTCTTGGAACTTTTCTTTAACCTGTAAGACACACAATATCAGATAAGCAATATATTGCATGTGTCAACATGTTACTCAAACACTTGATACAGACTTTAGTGATGTTAAATCTTCTTATGCAGAAGTCCTATGTTGTTCAGCAAATTCTTTACCTGACAATTCCACAGTGAATGTTTGTTTTACATTTACAAACCTCACTAGTTTTGGATAATGCCTTTTTTTCCTTGTTAATCAATGGAACCAGTCATAAGTTATCCATTTTTAAATAAATCTAGCTTCTGTGCCAAGACAGTATATAAGAAATTTCAGCTATGTTTAAAAGGCAAAAGTCACTAGACCTGTGCATTAAGAATTGAAAGTCATTCATAGCAGTCATAACATGACTGAAAGCTGAGTTTGACTATTTTCAGCTAAGCACTGTCACGAGCAGTATGTGTCAATCAGAGAACCTGATAGATAGTGCACTCCTAGGATAGGTGCCTGTCAAAGAGATCTGTACACTGCAAGAAAAGAGAAGAACAAAAATAATGTTTAGAAACCAGAAGGCATGTCTAAATTGCTCAGATACACAAAATTGTAAAATTGCAGGCAAAAAGTGCTATAGGTAAAATTGTCAGCAACTATTTGTAAAGCAACTCTGCCTCCTATAGAGATTTAAAAATGTAAACTCATAATACTTTAAAATTTACTTATAATGAATAATTATATTAGTATTTTTAATAGTAGTTTATTACTAATAATAAATAAACCCCCTCCCCATCAAATAAATAAGGATTAATGTATTCATTAATATATTCATATTAATATGTGTATTTTCCCGAAGGCATTTTTTCAAACAAAGGAGGGAAAACAAACTCTTTGTATAGAGGCTCAGTTCCAGTGCAATGCTGAATGCAAGCTTTTCCATTTTTGTTCTGTATTGATCTGGGTTATATTAAAGACAATTTCCAGATAAGTGGCAAGCATGAAGGCAACCACAAAGGTAATTAACTCTTAGGGGTATGTCAATCCTAAAATCTCTTCTACAGTGTCCGTCAACTGGTACAACCTCATAGAGTATTTAAAAGATAGATCAATGGATTCATTGAGCAATCTTCTGGTCGTCACTCTTACTCAGAATAAAACCCTTTGCATGCACAGGAGAGAATTCCTGAAGTTTGACTATCTCATTGAATTACGTTGTATTTTCTTTGGATGAAAGATTAAAATGCAAAATGTACAGATTTGGGGGTTTTTATAGGTAAATTAATTATGAACCTTCTATTACAGCTTTCATTCTTATCATATGCCACCTCCTGGAACTGCAGTGTAGCAATCTGTTTTCCCTACATTTGCAAGTGAAAGAACAACTGAAAAATGGGCACTACCAGGCCTGTAATATTTCTGTTCTCTTAACAAGAGACATGCTTGTGTGTAAAGTTTAAATATAGGCCCAAGTTTCCTTACAATTTAGGGAGGGTCAGGAGAGCGTGGCAGTTCTGCAGACCGGATGCAGAACTTTGGCTGAGATACTTGGGAGAAGGATGTTGTGGATAGATACGTATCTCAGATTCTAATACCTTTGTGTTTCAGGATGCATTCTGAATTTGGGTGTTGCCTTGTGCCAATTCCATATTTAAACTTCCTCTGTGGTGAAACAATTGCTTAGTTTCAGATTTTGGTGAGTGAAATAAAAAGGATTCATGGGTTTTAAAAAGATAAGGTAGTGAAAGCTCTAAAGAGGAAAATATACACAGAAGTCACGTGAAGAGGATATGAAACTTGGAAGGCTGAAACTCCAGTTTCTGCAGCCCGTAAACCGTATTTCCTTTATATGTTCAAATAAAACAAAAGAAATTATTGTTGTGCAGTGTACTCTCCCTTTTTGACAAGCCACTTTCTGAAAGGGAAAGCAGAATGAAGTTATGCACGAAGAATGGCAGTTTAATGGCTCGTCCTAAATGGATGGATGTGGTACAAAACAAGGATGGGATGTGTGGTGGTATTGGGGCTGTCCAACAGCAGCAGGTGTGCCATGCACACTGTCAGGAAGGCTGAGATCTCAGCAGGTGCTCCTGCCTGCGTTCATCATCCCTCCCTGCATGACAACGTGACACCCACACTGTACTGCTCCTGTCCTAGCTTCTAGCTGCAATCCTTAATGAGGACACTGTAGCACTCCCCCTCTGTACAGGCACTTGCACTGGTTTTGCCTGGGGTAGAGTTAATTTTCTTCATAGTAGCTCCTACGGGGCTGTGGTTTGGATTTGTGCTGGAAACAGTGTTGATAACACAGGGATGTGTTTGTCATTGCTGAGCAGAGATTACTCAGAGACAAGGCCTTTTCTGATTCTCACCCCTCCAGCGAGGAGGCCAGGGGTGCACAAGGAGCTGGGAGGGGACACAGCTGGACAGCTGACCCCCACTGACCATGTGGCATCATGGTCACAAATACTGGGGGAAGAAGGAGGAAGTGAGGGATGTTTGGAGTGATGGTGTTTGTCTCAAGGAAGCCTTGCACATGATGGAGCCCTGCTCACCTGGAGATGGCTGAACACCTCCATGGAAACAGTGAATGAATACCTTGTCTGGCTTTGCCTGTGTCTGTGACTTTTTGTTTTTAAATTGAGCTTGTCTGCAGGAAGAGTGTCATACCCCCAAACTTGAATATATATTCTTGTTATATTATTACAACAGAGACAGTTGCATTGAATGATGATTGTTTTATAAAGAAATGCTTTTCATTAGGTAATGTAATTGATGCATTTGGTGCTACCACAAGGAACTCCCAAGGAAAGGGAATGTTTTAGCTTAGTATACTAGGTATGAACATCTTCCAAGCCTGTATGGCAATTGCTCATCCTTGTGTCTGAGGCAATGGTCTTTTGGCAGAAGCTTAATGGCTGCTATTCCATTGGGCAAGCTAAGGCTCTGTTATCCACTTAGAGAGTTATTGTCTTAATTCTTTGTGTCTGGGTGATCACAGAGCATGTTATTAATAATAGATTGGAGATGAAAAATAAGAGGGTCTGTTCATCAAAGACCGTATCCGTAGGAACTCTGGCCAGCTGGACTGATTTTTTCACACAATGATTGTGTCATTTGTACAGCAGATGCCTAATAGTAGCTGCTGAAGTCACTGAACTGCATTTTTCTCCAGAAGATGTAAGCATCTCACCAACTTTGCAAATTGCAAAGATATATTTTCATAGATGAAGCTGAGTTTCATAGATGAGACTGCTGTCAAGCAACTAAAAATGTCATATGACTTTAATTTATTGTATGACTCTAATCCAAATGCAGGAAAACTTGAATAGAGAAAAAGTTTGTAGGAGAAGGCAGCATGAGAAGAAAGACTCAAAAATGTTTAGATAATATTTTTATTATGAAGTGTTCTGTCATGCTTCTGGCTATGGTTCCTAGATTAATCTGATGGGGAGACATTTTTCATCATCTTTTGAAGTGCTATAAAATAGCTGCTCTTCTATTTGCTCTTCTACAGTCTGTGGTGGGAAAGGATTTTTTTGTTGCTCTGCAAACAGCATCATTTTCTTCTCTACGCAGCCATATATGATGGACTCACAGGAGTATATCTTAGAAGAGGAGGGTTTGGGAAAGGTGTGGGAGTCAGACAAATGGTGTGCTAGAAGCAGCAGAAACCACAGGAAAAAAAAGCATGGGGAAAAGTACTTTGGAACAGAGCTTGCAAAGAGTTATTGATGAGAGCAGGAACTGATAGATTGCCCAGATTAGTATATGAATGTAATGGGACATCATGCTCTACAAGATCAAAATATCAAATGCCCCATTATGGCAATTATCAACTGGTAAAAGCACAATAGATGAAGCTGATAAAATACTTCCGTGTTCATTAGCCTCACTATGTGGCAAATGTGTGATAGGGCACCGTATGCTAATGCTTAACCTGACAAGCAGAAAATGTTAATGGAAAATAGAAAGACAAATTATAAGGAAGCCAATCTGTGTTCAGCCATTACAAATCCAACTAAATTATTCAGTCTACAAATACTTACTGGTGGGTCTGTGGTCAGCACCCAAAATTCTTTCTTCTGATCTAAGTGTTGAGGGGATTTAGGTTCAGGCAGCATTTTTCTTGCAATTGGCTATTTGGAGGCAAGACAGAACTATTTTGATTTTTAACTCAGGGAAACAGATAGCTAAGCTCATTTGGCCTTGAAGAATATTGGAAGGCAAATAAATGATCAAGCATTGTTAAGCATTCTTCAGGGAAAAGCCATTTGTAATCAAGATTTGCAAAACAAAAGACACAAATAACTTGGACTGAACTAAACTGCAGCATTTTAACCAGAAAACATACTAATTTTACTTGTATACATGAGGGTCCCTGCCTTCTCTCATAAATGTCTTAAGGTTTTGCATGTAACTATTTTACTTATATTTTTTTTATGTAACATTTTATTAATTGTTTTTTGTTCTGCTTAGGAAAAAAGCCTTTAGCTCATCAGGTACCAGTGGATTCCCATATGTATTTAAGAATTTCACCATTTCCCTTTGTGTCTGAGCCAGGATTTTAAAATTCACTCAACGGTCTGGATAGAACGGAAGGTAGAGACTTTTGCCAACACGAAATGCATTCACTCCATAATGGTACTAGTTAACAAGCTATAAGGAGGAAAGACTCTTTTCCAGATCCTTCTCAAATCCTTCCAGACAAGTCCTTCCAAAGCTCTAAAGAGCCCTTAAACACTTATATTCAGAAGATCTAAGGGTTCTAATTACAACCAGGTCTTCACCACTGACACAGATGACGATGATGAGACAATGAGATCTCAGTGTGTTCCTTCTGTTTTCTATTAACCTACGGTGAATGTTACAGACATAACTGGCTTCTATTGATTGCATATGCCACCACAGGATACTACAATACTCAGGACACCAGCAAAAAAATTAAACAAAAAGCTGATTTGTGTAACTGGTCTGATCTAAATTGGGTGTTCATTTCTAGTTTAAGGCCTCAGAACACAGATATACCTGTACAAGCTCTTTGGAGTTATTACATTTGCCTCAAGATTCAAGCCTATGCAATGCTGGTGCTTAGGAAAAATTACACAGTAGCTGGAAAGGAATAAAAACTCAACAGGATAAAACAGCACAATAACAGGAAAAAAATGAAGATGTAAAAAGGAATGAGTTGTTTTTGATGTTAGTGGAATGGGGCTCTATGGCTAAACCCAGCTGGCCTGGAGGAAAAGAAAAATAGGGTCAATAAAAATATGTAAATAAAAAACATTGCCAATTAAGTTTTAACATGGTTTGGGCACCAAAGTAGCAGTGTTTAATAAAAATGCAAGCATTAACTGGCAGGGGCAAAGATATGTAAGCAGGGAGTTCTTAAATAACTACCACATCTATTTGGTATTCTCAGCAATGTGTATCTTCCAAGGAGAATTTCAAAACATAACACCATAATTTCAACAGTTCTCCCATTCTCTGGACCAGTTTTTCTTCCCTTTTTTGAATCTCTGCATGCTTTAATAGCTTCAAAAATGTTGCAAAGGGGTTGTTAAATTGTTCTGCAGCTAACTCTTGCAGATAGAAGTTAGGGGAGATCTGGGAGAAAGAAAAAACAAATTGCTGAATAAAGGAAGAAAAAATAGTGAATAGAGATCAAAGTATGCTTTGGGGCAAGCAGTTCTTTATGCTTGCAGCAGGTGCAGCAGGTGATGTAATTTGCTGTGCAATGAAGGTGAGCTAGGCTACTGTGCACCATCCTGAGGTGCCTTGGCATGTGAGGCGTCACCTAAGCAGCACACACTGCCTTGCCACAGCTTGCAGGAATTGAAGAAAACAGTCTAGTGACAAACTTAAGGGTGATAGGGGCCAGAGGGGCTTATCAGATTCCTTTGGGTTTTTTCCTGAGTAAGTAATATCACCAAAGTGAGATAGGACTCGTCCAGCCTTTCGACCAGTGCAGCTCCTGTGGGTAGGCTGAGCTGCAGGACACCTTGGGACAGTGAATGCCTCCTGTCCTTCACCCAGTGTTCAGGTGGGAAATTGCTCATCAGTGAGTACTAACACTGACCCAAGCTCGCAAACTTCTCATAATTCATCTCCTCTGTTCAAGTGAGACTTGAGAGCCTTGGGCAATTCACAAGCCCTTGAAATTGCTGACCTGCTGCTGTGTCACAGAGTGTGTAATGGGTTAGCAGTGGCACTGTGTCTGTGCAGTGGTCTGACCTTTCAGCCACCAGAGCAATGTGGTGGGACTGGAGGGCTACAGAAGGATTCTGTGCTGATGTCCCCTCTCTTCAGACACCAGAGTTGCTTTTTGTGATATGGAAATTTTGGTATACTGCTCAAAGGCTCTGAAATATTATGCATATATGCAAAAGATATTGCACATGATTAATAAGATATTGCCAAATTAAATTTTAATTTCATTTATTTTTAAGTTAAAAACCAATTTAAAATGTCAAATGATTAGGATACACTTTGTGGAGTAGACTTCTGCATATTATCCAAACAGAAAATCCAGCAATTACACATGGAGCCAGAGAGTTGCACAACCACAGTTGTGAGATCAGAGTGGTTCCAGAAATATTTTAGTTTTTAAGTCTGTGTTCCAATCACTGCCCTAGAGCTCTGTGTTCACATGCATAGTGCCATCTATGTCTAACCTATGTGCTTGAGCCCATATGAAGCCAGTGGATTTTCACATACTTTCAGACTTTGGTGTCTGTTGGAACCAAGGGCTGTGGTACCTTTGTGCTCCCTCTACTGTGCAGGGCTGCATAAAACTGAGGGCAATCAGGGTTGCACATTCTTTTGATGCTTTTGATGCATTTCACCTACTTTACATTCATGGTGTTGAGAGCATAATGCACATGGTGGCCAGGTGGCATGAACTTCAGATCTTCCAGGTGTTACTTTTAAGTGTTTCTAAGAAAAATAGCTCGTCACTGCTTCCCATAAAAAAGCATAACACCCCCACCCTCCCCTCCAGTTTAGCTTGAAATGGGAGACAAAAATAGCTATGAATTTTAGAGTTTACTTTTAGGGGCCAGTAGAGTGTGATAAAAGCATTAAAACATAATTGGTGAAGTGAACCCCAACAGGAGGACATTCATTGTGAAACAAAATATAATATTGCCCTATCTTATTACTCAGCTCAGACTGCAAAATATTTTTAGTGTCACTGTAGCATATTCTGCCATTAGCAGAGGCATATGCAGAGTACATACACCGTCGACCTAGGAGATAATTAACAGGAACAGAAAACAGTGTGACCAAAGGCCCCTGGTTCCTCTCTGCTGCATTGTATCATCCCTTCTGGGTGTCATAGAATGCAGTGTTATCAACCAGTATTAAGATAGGGTTTAATCTCAAGCCTCAGGCTCTGCCAGCTTCTGCATTGCTCTATAAATCATCCTTTCTTCTTAGCAGAGCTTCGTTGGGTATTAAAGAAGTGTTTATATCTAAGCTTCAAAGTCAGCACTTGCTGATACAATTAACTAATCTACAGCTCTCAGAGCAGAAGCTAGTTGTTTATTTTTAGGTAGAACTCCTTTTCATCTCAAATTGCTGATTTATCAGAATTGGAGTGTTTTGTGGGAAGATGTTTTAGCAAAAATTGAATAGAAATGTCTGCTGAGGAGGCATGAGGAGAATCTGCCAGCTCGATGGAGCAAGGGGCAATGGAAAGTTAAGAACCCACAGCTCTGGAGCCAGGCATGTGGCTCTTTTGAAACTCGGCTTTTCTGTTCTCAGCTTTTACAAACCTCACCTCAGGACTGCCAGGAGCCACCAGTGGAGAAATCCTTAGTGTTCAGCTCTGAACTGCCCAGCCACCCTGAACATCGGCGTAGCAAGGCTTGGGGAACATGAGGGAACTTTGTGGAAAGGTAAAAACACAAAGAGATCTGTACATGATTTTTGAAATTTCTTTGCTGTGAAAATTTGAGTTTTTAGTCTGATAGAGGCTTTTTACATTCTCTCAGCAGAAAAATTTCTGGGACTAGACAGTAATAGCTGCAAATGTATGTATACAGCATTAGCTTCCCCTTTCCTCAGCAGTCTGCACAGGGTATGTTGAACCCTATCTACTTCAAACATAAAAAGAGAGGTTATAAGAGACACAGCAGCAGTCACCATGGGAAAATGCTGACAAGCAGTATGGTATGGTCTAACCAAATAGACATCCCACATTGCAGTTATACCATTTTTGAAAGGAATTTAAGAATGCATGCATTAGTAGATGCTATTCACAGGAGCTTTGGGGTACATACACACTCCTGTCCTCCTCTGGCCATCTCTGGGTTGCTGCATTTGAGACTTGCAGTTTCACCTTGTTGTATTTGCCTTTGGACAAAGCACAAGCAGAGCATCTTCTCTGTTCCTCTGAACACTGACTCTAAAGATCTAGGGTCAGAAGCTGTGAAATAACTACTCTCAGTTCCCTGAACAAGCTTGCTATTGAACTGCCTCCTTTGTTCTTACCCAAGGAGAGTACTCATCTCTGTAATTTGCTTGGCAGCTGAACCACAAGCTCCTACTATTCAAGGTATTTTGAAACTATATAGCATTGTTTTCAATATTGCTTTATACTGAAGAGTTATATAAAATAAGAGAGACACTTACAAAGGTAACTTAAATAGTTCTCTATACAATTACACTACTATAATTACACTGCTAAGGTAATATTTGTATGACTCACCCAGGATGAGTTTTTCTTTTTCCCCCTGAAGTTCTAACTCTCTTTTAAAGTGACACAATGATGTAATTCTTGGCTAGGCTACAGTATTGTGTTTGTTAGGACTTGAAACTTTCAGGATTTAAGTATTCTGATCAGTAAAGAATGAAAATTTGATTGATACAGGATGGATCAGTGCTCCCTTTTAGACTTGGCCTCCTGTCTCTTACAAACACTTTCCATAGTGTTCAGTGCAGCTTATTGTTTTGGTGTCTATATTTAAGATTCTTCAGGACCTGCCCCAGCTTATCCAAAGCATCCTATAAAGTGCCAAGGAAGAGTGGGGTGAGTAATCTCAGGAGAGGAGCAACAATTATCAAAAGGGAGCTGCTCACTTTCTTGGGGCTGCTGGCCACCAGTTTATTCTAACCTTGTGCTGCTTTCCCAGTAATCACGCTGAAAATCCTGCTGTGATTATCAGACATTCCTTGAACTGTGCTGGGCAATAGCATAAGAATTTTAATTCTTGATTGGCCAAAACACATCTGTTTGTGGGAAATTGGAAAGGAATGTGAGAAAAGTGCACATGTAGAACTGCAGTTCCTAACACATGTTCCTATCTTCTGGTATCTGAAGTTTATGAATGTCTGAAGACAGAGTTGGTGTGATATTAATTTTTAAAATAAGAAGTATTCTAATCTTTTTACAAAAGTAGGAGACTGTTTGGAGAAGTAGAAGAGTATATAGGGGTTCCTCACTTTTGATCTAGATGTTGCTTCTTTCATTGGACACAGAATTTCCATTGTCCATGTCAGGCTGTGAAGTTCTTGTATCAATAAGGAGTTTGGAAAGTACTTACTCAGAAAATTTCTTATGATCCTTAATGGTTAATTACATGTGGAATTTAATACTGGCATACTAGGAACAAGAATGGATGACTTTAATGTTCAAAATTTTATAACTTTCCCTTCTATCTTTCTAGTATTTAAATAGTTCATTTTCATATTGCCTACAATACTCTTGCATTTGTGTAAGTGTTGCTACTGGTCTTTTATGGCTGAAATACTGAGACTTGTATTCAAATTTTAGTTTAAATTTGGGATAATTAGACCACATTTCTGCATTTTTCTCTATAGTGAAGGATATTTGACTCTCAAATTATAAAACAGTTGGACATATTTTACTATTTTAGTGCCACATATGTTCCCTTGTCTATCCTTGAATGCAAATAAGTTTTTTAAAGAAAGCCAGTGCCGTGAATACCATGTAATGTCATGTGAACTTTGCACTGGAGGTAAATAGAATGTGGTGACATTTCCATAGCTGTGGGAGAATAATCTGGAAAGGTTAGGCAGGATTACTTTTTTTTTGTTTGAATACATGAAATTGATCAGTTCACTGTCAGTGGAGGTCATCCATTTTGGGCTTGGGCTCACTGGACCGTATCCAAAACCAACTGATGCACTTTCCTCTACCCACTCGTATCTGCCTGCAGGGACAGAAAACTCTGGTTGCTGAGTGCAGAGGCCAAGCAGTGTTAGCTTCAAACTCAAATTTAAAACAGATGGTGCCCCATGCTGGCACTGACCTTCAGCACACTCTCATGGCTTTTCTCATCACCCTTGTGCTCTGGCTGTGATGTGACCCCATGTACAGACCAGTGGCATTGCTTTGGTTTGTTCTGTTCTGTATCCTCTGCCTGTCACGTGTAGCCTCTTGTTTTATATAGAAATTATTATCTCTCTGGCTGAGGGCAGCATAGAGGAATTGGAAGGGCTCCTACCAGCCCCATCGTCAAAATCTGGGCATGAATGGAAATCAGAGTCAATTAGTAAATAATACGATTAATATTTTGCTTAATACGCTCTGCTCTCTGCCCTTTTACTGTTCCTAGTATAAAGCCTTTCACTTATCGAATGCCCAAAGCCCAGCAGCAGCATCACTCCAGAGAGAACACCCCCTGCGGTGCTCCGGGGCCCGCTCCGACCCCGCTCGGTGTTCCAGCACACGGACACCGAGCCGGACCGCGCGGGCAGCGAGCCGACCGGCGGCACAGGCTGCGGAGCTGGGGCGGCTCCGCGCCGGCAGCGCTGCGGGGCTTGTGCGGGCGCGGGGGGACCCCTGCTGGGCAGCGCGGGGAGCTCGCCCGCTTCTGCCGCTGCTAGCCCGCTTCTGCCGCTGCTAGCCCACTTCTGCTGCTGCTAGCCCGCCCCGGCCGCTGCTAGCCCGCCTCTGCCGCTGCTAGCCCGCTTCTGCCGCTGCTAGCCCGCCCCGGCCGCTGCTAGCCCGCCTCTGCCGCTGCTAGCCCGCCCCGGCCGCTGCTAGCCCGCTTCTGCCGCTGCTAGCCCGCCTCTGCCGCTGCTAGCCCGCTTCTGCCGCTGCTAGCCCGCCCCGGCCGCTGCTAGCCCGCTTCTGCTGCTGCTAGCCCACGCCTATTGCTCCTAGCCGCTGCTAGCCCGCTTCTGCCGCTGCTAGCCCGCCTCTGCCGCTGCTAGCCCGCTTCTGCCGCTGCTAGCCCGCGCCTGCCGATGCTAGCCCGCTTCTGCCGCTGCTAGCCCGCGCCTGCCGCTGCTAGCCCACTTCTGCTGCTGCTAGCCCGCTTCTGCCGCTGCTAGCCCGCGCCTGCCGCTGCTAGCCCGCGCCTGCCGCTGCTAGCCCGCTTCTGCTGCTGCTAGCCCGCCTCTGCCGCTGCTAGCCCGCCCCGGCCGCTGCTAGCCCGCCTCTGCCGCTGCTAGCCCGCGCCTGCCGCTGCTAGCCCGCCCCGGCCGCTGCTAGCCCGCCTCGGCCGCTGCTAGCCCGCGCCTGCCGCTGCTAGCCCGCCCCGGCCGCTGCTAGCCCGCCTCGGCCGCTGCTAGCCCGCGCCTGCCGCTGCTAGCCCGCCCCGGCCGCTGCTAGCCCGCCTCGGCCGCTGCTAGCCCGCTTCTGCCGCTGCTAGCCCGCGCCTGCCGCTGCTAGCCCGCTTCTGCCGCTGCTAGCCCGCCTCGGCCGCTGCTAGCCCGCGCCTGCCGCTGCTAGCCCGCTTCTGCCGCTGCTAGCCCGCCTCGGCCGCTGCTAGCCCGCGCCTGCCGCTGCTAGCCCGCTTCTGCCGCTGCTAGCCCGCCCCGGCCGATGCTAGCCCGCGCCTGCCGCTGCTAGCCCGCGCCTGCCGATGCTAGCCCGCCCCGGCCGATGCTAGCCCGCCTCTGCCGCTGCTAGCCCGCGCCTGCCGCTGCTAGCCCGCTTCTGCCGCTGCTAGCCCGCGCCTGCCGCTGCTAGCCCGCGCCTGCCGATGCTAGCCCGCTTCTGCCGCTGCTAGCCCGCGCCTGCCGCTGCTAGCCCGCGCCTGCCGATGCTAGCCCGCTTCTGCCGCCCGCCGCCAGCACCGCCGGGGACCACCCGGACTGCCCGGCCTCGCAGAGAGGAGACACCTCCCTGCTCCGAGCTGAGCTGGGCTTATGAAAAACTCGCGTTTCTGTGATGGGTGTGCATTCACACAGACTTAGTCTGACGTACATCTGGTAGCCACAGTCATCAGCCTCAGCAAAGCTCAGGCACAAAACTGAGTTAGGGGACGTTTAGGCTGGATTTTAGGAAAGGGTTTTTCACCCAGAGGGTGGTTGGGCACTGGAACAGCTGCCTGGGGCAGTGGTCACAGCACCAGCCTGAAAGAGTACGAAGTGTTTGGACAATGCTCTCAGGCACAGGATGTGACTCTTGCACAGGGTCAGGAGTTGGACTTGATGACCCTGATGAGTCCCTTCCAACTCAGCTTATTCTGTGACTTTGTGAAAGTTGCTCCATGTGGAGGGTGTTTTGTGTCAGCAGAGAAGTTCCAGTGTGTAACTTGCATCAGGACACATGGATAAAAACCTGCCTTGGAAATCTGATCCAAGGCAGGGAGCACAAGAAAGCCTCTCAAGCTGGATGCTGTTGGCATTCAGTGATTTGGGTGCTGCATCTCAAATACCATTTTCAGTTTTGGGCCCCTCTCTACAGGACAAGAGTTTGAAGTTCTAGAGTGTGTTCAGAATAGGACAATGGAGCTAGTGAATTGGCTGGAGCACAAATGTGATGAGGAACAGCTGAGACAGCTGGGGTGGTTTAGCCTGGAGAAAAGGAGGCACAGTAGGATCTTATTGCCCTCTTCAAGCACCTGAAAGGAGGTTGTATCAAGGTGAAGATCAGTCTCTTCTTCTAAATTACAGGTGGTAGGACAAATGGAAATGGCCTTGAGGCCGTGCTCCACCACGGCAGGTTTAGATTGGACATTAGGAAAAATTTCTTAACTGAGTAGTCAGACATTGAAAAAAGTTGCCCAGGCAAGCAGGGGAATTACCATCCCTGGAAGCGTTCAATAAACATATAAATGTGGCACTTGGGGACATGGTTTAGTGGTGAACTTTAGTGGTGGCAGTGCTAGATTAGGGTTAGACTCAATGACCTTAAGGGTCTTTTCCAACATTAATAATTCTGTGATTCTGTGAATATGACTGTGAACCAGGAATGGAGCCTGCAGTGCGGTCGCACAGGCCTTACCCGGGCTGGCCTTACAGCTGAATGGGGTTAGGATGAAAGGGGATCAGGCTGAAAAGGGACCAGGCTGAATGGGCCCTTCCCTGAGGAGTAACCAGGGGCAGGAGGCAGCTGGGCCACACTGGAAGCAGTGCTGTGTGGTGGCCTGGCTCAGGAGGGGTGAGCAGCAGGTCCCTGGGGCTGTCTGCCACAGAGGCTGATCAGAGCTGATGGTGTCACCAGCTGTCTGTGTTTGTCCTGCTGTCCTCACACAGACACGCATTGGGCTCTTTGCAGCATCAGGAACTGGACTATAAAAGCAATAATTTATCAGGATGGACTCTCATGTGCCTTTCTGGGATGTCCTTGGCAGAGAGAGTCTTGCAAGTACTGCTTCTGATCATGTCTGACACACTGAATCTGTGCTGCATGCACGTTGCACAGGCTGCAACTAAGATTCCTGCACAGTACTAAGATTCCTGCTCACAGCTTGCATAGTTCTATCTACCCAGACACATGGAATCTCAAACACAGCAAATCCTCACAGGGAAATGCGTCCAAGGGGAAAAGGAGAATCTGGGAAAACACGCTGTCAAAAATGACTGTCATTTTAACCAGGGCTACTGAAGGATGGAGGAAAAGAGCAAAATTGAGGAACAGCAGTGAAAAGCATATTGGGCTTTTCTGGGGTCTGGTGTAGAAAGCCCTGGTCTGCACTTTAAAAGGTATTTACTAAACCTGCACATTGTGTTTATTCAAAGTCTACCACAATAAGGCTGATTTTTCTCAGTTTTATGTCTATTTCTAAAAATAGACAAGTATGGTCACTGCCACATCTTGACACTCTGCCACAGAAGGGTGAAATTAGTCACATGAAGGGCATGCTGACTGAACTTGGTAAAGTCTGCTTTTTATGGATCTGACAAACATGGAAAATGCAGACCCTTGTGTTTTATCTCTATTATTGAATTCTGTAGATGGGGTAAACAGATGTGCACCTTACTGTTTTAATCACTGAAATTAAACATTTGTTTTGATATATCAGCTCACTATAATACAAATAAATATCTTGCTGTTATTCTGTTTGCTGTCTGAAGGTATCTTGTTTAAACTTCAACACCACAATCCTGTTTTCAGCTGTTCACTGCAAATCCCAAGACTGGGATGACACCCACTGTACTGTGACACCTTTTACACCAGTAAGCACTACTACCTAACTCTTTCCTTGCACCCTGTGCCACTGCCTCTATTAACATGATGTAAACACCTAACCATCTCATTTTCATATTCTTATACAATATTGAATGTAATGAGATCCTGAGGCTACAGGCACTGCCACAGTAGGGCAGAAGTAATTACAGGAACACCAGCAATGCAATTAGTGGCCGTGAATTTTGCTGACATGGTGTACCCTTAGCAGCATGTCCAGCTCCTGTGGCACTGCAGCTGATAGTTGTGGACAGAAATTTTAAGACAGTTTTCTGATGAAGATTGCTACTGCCTAAGAGACCACCTTGAAACCTTGATCCTTGCAGCTTAAAATAACTTGAACTTTTCTTCAGAATTCTGTACAGATTTCAGCTAGGCGGTTGAAGAAGTAGTAGCTGTTATTAATCTGTCTGGAAAAATATATACAGGGATACTAATGAAAAAATTCTGCTCAGTCTACTTCCCTCTAGGATTTAGCTTCAGTATACAGCTTAAGAAGACAAAAAACATTTGCCTCTGATACTGGTATGGATATAAGAATACGGACAATTTTGTTTTATGATGAGCATTTATGATGAGCATTTTCTTCTGCTTCCTGTTACAGGTTTTATATATATATATATATATATATATAATATATGTATATTGTGTATGTGTACATATATATATACATATATAAAATATGTTTCTTACCCTTTTGCTACTGTTAGAACTCTTCATATGACATTGAAATTGAAACGTAATCTTTCCTAGGTTTGTCTTTGATCTTTGAACATTAATTTTTGCATTTTTAAAATTAGAATTTTTCTGCTTATTTTCCAGGTGGAAAGACTATCCCACTATGAAGTTCTTGTTTATTGTCCTCTACATTTATTATTGAGTAGGCTCCCCAAAACCATGTGCTTTTCTCCATGTTTAGTTTAAATTCCAGGGCTTCTTTTGTTTTCTTCTACCAGTGGCTGTTTTAAACCATTTTCTGTCAATCTGCACAGTTTGCTTCTACTGCAGATTGTGTACATTTCTCTCCTCAGAGAGAGATATTGTATTTTTCACAATGAGACAAAATAAAAGTAGTCATAGGTGATTTTTTGCCAAGGCAAAGAGGGCAACTGTAGGAGCTAGAAAAACAAATATAAAACCAGGCCAAACTGCACTGAAACAAAAGTTCTTCCAGCTGCAGAGAATGGTAGATCCTCTGCTAGTCTGGACTCAATGCTCAATTTATTAACATACAGACAGACCCTATCTAACAATATTCACATATTTAACGCATGTCTAATCACATTTGCAACAGAAAATAGACTTATTTTGCACAGTCATGGCCTAAATGTATCTTTAGGTTTATCTCATATCCCAGTAAGTTTGGGAATGGCTTTCTTTGAGTCTCGCACATTTACACTGAAAGGAATGCATGAAATTAGACAGTTCTGTCTCAGGTTTTGTACAACAGATTCTGTGTGTTATGTAATACATTTAACCTGTGAATCAAAGCTAGACAGAATTCAAATATCTGCAGGGCACAGTTGTATGCAGTCTGAATCTGTGCTTTCACAGAAAAAACAATGTCTCACACTGAACTGCTGGTAGGGAAATAACTACAGTGGTTTAGCTCACCTTCAACCTGACCTCCATTCCATCCACCCTGTAGCCTTTGCTATCTCTTACCACCAAAATAGCACAGGAGTCCAAAGCATGAAGTGTTATCAGTGCCACAGCAGGCAAAGCTGTTGCAGTGGTTCCAGAAGTGCTGCCTGGGACTGTCTGCCTTGCCCACGTGATGTAGGAGGTGCTGTAGCCAGTGCATTGGTGGGTGCAGTACAGCTCAGGATTTGGTATGTTGTGGCTTCCCAGCTGGTTTAAAGCCTGATACATTAGTTTGCACAGTTTGAGTTCAATGATAGTAGCTTAAGCTGCTGTACCAGAGTCTGAAGTGCAATGGCTGAGAGCCACCACAGAGCTGCTGCTGTTGCCTCACCTGTGGGCAAGAATCTCTCAGAAAGCTGTAACACAGATCTGTGAGAATTAAACTCCCACGTACTGCAAATATACCTTTTGGCATATTTGAACCTGCAGGGTAATTTTTCAGGAGATGCTTGCCATGACTGCTAGTCCCAGGGTACAGATGGAATTGGCATGGATGGCTGGAAAGGACCACTGACCAGGCTCTTCTTGTCCATTAGTGCTGTTAACAACATGTCACCAGAACTGTGTGAGACTGTTTTGTAACAATCTGCTGCATTTTAATACATTTATTTCTGTGTATGAAAAAATTCATTTTTGAAATCAAAGCCTGAAGCCTATTCCCCCTTAATACAAATGAATCACTTTGGTATTCCTTTTTAGATTAATCCGGCAGTTGTGATAATGACATTTTTCAAAGTGGCTGCTGCCTAACGCTGTGTGATTTTTTTTTAGTAACTATTGATCCATAAAATAGAATTCATACCATTCTTAATACACATTCTAACTAGAAGCAGTGATGGTGTGTGTGCAAAGCAGGCATATCAAGAAGTGTCTGTTTCATGGGGCATATTAAGGTCCTGGCTGCAGCAAAAGCAGGTATTCTCTTTTGGCTGGACTGGAATTTCAGTTGTTATCAGCTACAGAGAATTCAGTCTATCATGCAAACATGAGCCAGACTCCAAAGCAAGCAATAGGAAATTAAAAATAGAATGGTATTATATGTAAGTACTTTACTGTCTGTTCTAGACAGTGAATGAGAAGAAGTCAAGAGAAACAGAGACAATGTGGGAAATTCCTTGCCTATGCCTGGGGTGTTCTCTGTAATAAAGTAAAATGCAGTTCTGGATAGTTTTTCACTTGTAGGGTCTTAGACCAGTGTAACACAGCTTGAAAAAAACTCAGTTGTGGCACAGTTCATAAACAAAAAGAAACATATATGTAACTTTCTATTTATAAATTGTCTTTACAAAATGAAGACCCACTTGGTCAAACACACTTGGCTCAAGTTCTTATATACAGGAAATGTTTGAGCGTAGTTATTATTAAAGAAAGTATAAGGAGGTTAGGCTAAGTCAGAAGAGGAAAAGGCTCCTCTTTAGTCATGAGTGAGTATACTTGAAATGTATTAAGTACTTCAGTAAACAGTGTCTTTGTTTTTTGCTGGGGGGTGGAGAAACAGAACATTCCTTTCAGCACTTAAAATATTCATGTAATCTGCTGTGACAAGGATATCTATGCAGGCATTTTACTAGCAGCACCACTTGGGCACTGGGACAGCAATTTAGACTGATTTCTGCCTATTACAGTAATATATTCCAGCTGTGTCTTTTCAAGAAATTCAAAATATCTTTTCTCTATTACTGATCCTTGATGGAAACTACATTCTCCTAGAATGCAAGGATCTGGTGAATACAAGCATTGGCATTATTTTTAATTTTTGTATCTGCTGGTTTAAACACTTTAAAAAGTTGTACATTAAGTCTAATTTGATATCTATAGGTCTTAGCAACAGTTGTGTTTTAAAAGCAACCTGTTCTACTCAGTGCAATAAATGTGCTGTCAAAGGCTGGTAGGTCCATGGAGCTACAAAGATTTTCCTGGACTGTGAGATTCTCTTCCATGAGCATGTGAACTGCTTTCAGAAGTTAAAAGGGGTCAGTTCAGCTGTGACTTACTGAGTGTGCATGGGACCCAGTTCTCTGTTTGCAGGCAGATGTTAATATATGAAAGACCAAAGCACTTGAGGAACATTGCCAGCAGAAGGACAAAAGTGAGGTTTGGGGGCTTTTCCTAATTTTTTTTGCTCTTAAGATTTATGACAAAAGAAAATAATCATAGAGAGTGTTACATCTCTAACGTTACTGCTATTTATCCTCTACATGCTCCTGAGGAGTTTCCCTTAATGAGGGACCCCAGACCTAGAGAGCCCAGCTCCAGCTTTGGTTCTGCTTTTCTGGGACATTTGCTGAGCAGCAGAATCTCTACAGGTAAGAACAGTGCCTGCAACTGTAATTGTTTGCTTTGTAATAAATGCAGAGCCACTCTGGATGGAGAAACTGATGATCTAAAGTCAACAAAGTGGAGTTGAGTAGAAGTAAGGGTAGAAGATTATAATAAAATGAAATCAAGCACAGAATATCCAATGCCTGGCAAGGTAGCAGAGCTGCAGAACAGGGTCTGGTACTTACACTGGGTCACAAACTGAAAAAAAGCCAGTTAGTGAGATACTGTGGTACAGAAAATCAATCTCCCTCTGGGATGTATTAGCAAAAGTGTCACTGAACTGAGCAGAATTTGCTCTTTGCAGTGCTGGTGTGACATTATTTGGAGAGGTCAAAGCACCAGACATTAAAAGGAAGACATGCCCAAAAAGAGCAATGAGAATAGTCAGAGGCATTTTTAAAGTGTTATTTGTGAGAAATGAAAGAGGAAAGGATTTGTTAACTTTTGGAAGAGAAATAACTATAACTGGAGAGAGGTAATGCTGATAAACTTCAACTCAGTAAAATTTAAAAGATTATTATAAGGAAAGAAAACAGTGATCAGTTGTTCTCGCTACTCATCACCACAAACCAAAGAAAATGGCAGCAGAAATTTCAGCAAACACTACTTTGGTTATGTATCAGGAAAAAAATCAAGCTACCAGGTTTTTCAGTCTACTGGGTCAGTTCCCATGATAAATACAATGTACAAAGAACTGCTTGCATGACATCCCATCTGAGACCCTGCAATACTCCCCTGTAGCCTCTTCCATAGGATCCAGACATGGACTTGTGGCATCTGGAACATACCTGTGAAAATTTGAACTGCTGGTGAATGTAACCATTGTTTTCCCAACTGTTTGTGTCTTGACTTCTTTTTGAAAGTCTGCATCTGTTTTCCTACCTCCTGGACTGTCTGAAGTAAATAGAGACGAGCTGAAAGACTTAATGTTGGCAGCCTGGAACGCAAATAATTCTGTGCCTGGGACTGTAACCAGGCAGCTTAGTCAATATCAGCTTCAGTAAATCAGTAACACTCATTGCTCTCAGCAAAAATCACTTCTTTCTTTCAAAGAGCACATTCTTGGAAATCTACACTCAAGCCCCACTTCAAAACATTCCAGAGAATTGACTTGCATCTCTCTGGCCTTTAACTCCCTCCCCCCCACCCCAACAGGTTACAAAATTTTGGCTACTCAAAAGACCAGTGTAGCAATTGCAGGAGCAAAAGTCATTACTAGAAATCTCTGCATAGCTCTTTTTGGAATTAATAAACTAGGTGGTGGGTTTTGTTGAGCTGGGGACAGAAGAATATACAGTACTGTTTTGATGGAGTATAATATATATGAGAATAATCTGTATGTAGTGATTAACAGGCTCTCAGATCTGCTATTACTCCTGTTTCTTTGGCAGGTGGGATGCTGTACAAACAAGAAAGGTGTTCAGGTGTATATTTTAAATGTTGTGTCAGAAATTGCAGGGAAGTCTTGGTTCTGCCCAGGATCTGTGCAGGTGAAAGATGACTTTTTACAAGTCATTGTCCACACTTCTGCTGTCACCTGGGGATCCAGGACAAGTAAACTCAATAATCTTTCACTGACTCTTTAGAACATATCACTAGAAACTGAAACACACTATTTCATGCACGAAAGATTTCCTACATTTTGGATTTAGAGAGTCTTGACTGCTGAAATGCTGCTTTCATACAGCCTTCTCTGCTAAAAATTGGTTTTCCCCAAATGATCCCAAACTTTCTGAAATAACCTGACAAATCCTAATTCCTGCAGAACTTTTTTCCCCTCATTTTTGGTGTTATCATTGGTAAACATACCTCCAGGCTGATATTAAGTGGCAAACTTTTGACGTATTTCTAATAACTTTAACACCTACTTTTTTATTTTTTTTTCCACAGCAGAGTAAATCCTGCTGAAAAATATTTATAGTGATCATCATTTCAGATGCCTTTACAATAAGTCCAGAGGACTTAAGGAAAAGTGTTGATCTTTTCCGTGGGTCTCCATAACTGCAGTGAGTCTGATGGCAGTCACAGGTCCCAAAGGGACTTTGGTTATATAGAGTCAAATGCAGAGAGAGCAAAGATAAGCCTAGGAGTTAAAACCCACTGAGTCCAGCCTTAAAATTAACAATCACAAAAGCTGTATCTATTTAGAGCTTTGATTTAACTAAGTCTCTCAGAGCACAGATCAATTGTAAGCATGGCATACAAGCCAATCACCATAATGTCTAAGTGAGGATGGTTATCCCAGCCTTATTCTTCCCTGCATTAGCCTAGACACACAGAGGGATCAAACTCTCTTGTTAAGCACTCAGCCATTCCTCCCTTTGTATCTACAAATGACAGGCAAGGGACAGAAACAGATACGTCTTGCAGTCCACACAGCATATCAATATCCCAATCTGCATAGCACACAACAGGGGTCACCTTGCAGATGGATTAGTGTGCCAGCTCCCTGTTGCAGCTAGGTGATACAATGAGTTACATAAAAGTTAATTAGCAAAGCAAAGAAAGCACAGAGCCTGAAAGGCTCTGATGTTTTGTTTAAATACTATAATCCTCTGATGTTCCGCAGATTTACAGCAAGACTCGTGTTCCTTTTCTTTATGGGAGGGGATGGGTTACTGCTTGGTGCATTTGACTCTTTAGATGCCTTGCTATAACACATATTTATAAGACAGGGTAATGCTTCATGAACCAGTCCCAGAGCTACATGTTTTTAGTGTCCTTCTGATTTATTCTGTTAAGATAGCATTTAATAGGATTGTCAGATTGTTCCTGAGCTTGGCTAGCCAAGGCCAGACTTCCAAAAGGAAAAACTTAAAACAGTTTGGGAGTTCAGACCTATTTAAAAGATTCTAATTTCTTTGTTTTACTTGCCTGGGTATTGCAATCCTGTAGTTACTTCTATTTTTAACAAAGTCAATTACATTTTTGTACTAACCCTCTTATCTTTAGTAATACGTGTGACCTTTAACTTAGCTGCCGTACACAATCCAGCCTGATATGACAGAGAGAGCAAAATCTTTATTCTCAAAGGTCTTGTGTCCTTTTGTAGCATCCAGTCTGAATGCTGCAACTCTATAGAGCTGAGGAACAAGCTAATCTTCTGCTACAAAGACTGCTTTTCAGCTGGATGAGATGATAGTTGTATTTGTGGGCATCAGCTTTCCTTAATGGGGATCAGGTCTTCATTGTCATGGGATTCCAGGAATAGCAACAGGCATAGGATGAGAAAACAGATCCACACAACCTGGTGGACATCAGATGAATGTGGTGATAAGAAAGTAGAACCAAGTGGTTTATGGATGTGGAATAGGAGCAGAGCTTCTTACATTTCCACCTCATGTGGGCCATGACTCAAACAAACTGAGTCATAGCAATAACTAATACAGATACACTCAATCTCATTTCCTTTGGATTAGCACCCCCATAGCAAAAATGTGGCTACTGCTGCAGATGCTTTTATTGATAACCAGCAGTGTTCTCCACAGAAATTAAGCCCTTGGTTGAATTTCTTCAGCTATGCCTCACTCTGGCCACCTGAAAATCCCAGGGTAGCAGAGGGAGAGCAGACTTAAAACAGATAAAGTCCAAATTTGTTCCCATCAGATCAGTGCTGAGTGTGGATGACAAGGTGGCAGAAGAAAAGTCACTATCAGTCATGCTCTAGCTCTTTTTTGGTAAAGCAGAAGTTAGTTCTCTACAGTAGCATGTACAGCTTTCAAAAGTTTTCCTGTATAAGGAAAAAAATCAGAAGTGGGTCTGTCAAGAAAGGAGGAAATACCAGGACACCCAAGGCACAGACAGTACAGCATAAAGGGTAGTGGACAAAATAATTCAGCTAGAAAAACAACATTTCCTTGTGATTTCAGGATCTGGGCTGCATGGCCTTTGACATCACCCCTTAGTTGCAAACTCTTCTTTTGATGGATACACTGTAGATGCAGTAGTGAAATTTTTTTCTGGGACAAAAATGTTGATACCATGCATTGTTGTAGGAAACAAATGTTTACTTAAAATGAAAACTTCAGGGAACTTCAGTCCATCACTCTTTGAATTTTCTGCCTAGAATTGTGATACTAATGCAGAGACCACTGTAGTTTAGTAAAAGAGAAGAGCAATGACATAATCCGCAATATTTTTCTCTTTTGCAAATGTTTTTGTAGTAGGTTGGCAATTGTATAAGCAACCACTGGATGGCAATGTTTCACACACAATTTCAGTCTCAATGGTTTATAGGACTTGGAGTGCAGGTGCTCATCTGATTAAAACTTTCATCCAAATCCTAGTCTAACACTTATTTCAATTCCATGTTTGTGTCACTGACAGAAATTGAACTGACAGTTGTATTATGGAGAGGCTACTGGCTCTGCATTGCTAAGGTCGAAACTTGTTTTCCATTATAAACTCAATCTTGGCCTCAACTCTGAAATTCTCAGTAAAGACTATTCCTCTTCACATATTGGGACCACAATGAGCAGCAAAGAGAGACATTTTGTTCCCATTTCAGACAAGTTAAGCAGGGTGTTTATTTGGTTCTTGTCTGTCCACACTCTAGTGTTAAAATGTATAAAACTTTTTGCAGTGCCTCTTCTCTGAAACTTCCCATGAAATTCAAGACCCCCAGAACAACACAGGCTGAGTAAAATGAGTAAAATGGAGTAAAATGGGAAGTGAAGCTCCTTCAGCTGAATTTACTCTTCCTTCCTTATGTTTGCTTGCAGTGAAATTCACCTAACATTTCTGAACATTTTCAGAAAATGAAAATCTAGTGACAAGTAACACAGTGACAGGTGCAGGTGTTCTGAGGAAGCAATTTTTTACACTCATCTGTCAGTATTCATGCTGAGATCACTCACACCTGGATTCAGCTAGGAAACAAGCACAGCACAAATCAAGTTACTTGCCTGGCAAATTAGAGCTGACCAACACAGCTGAAAAAGAAAATACTGAATGTTTAAAGGATTAAGGTGGCATATCCATACACTTGGGTTTTTTACTCCTTAAAAAAAAAGTAACATTGGCAAGACAATATGAGATAAGAAATTTGAAGAATCCTGATCATTACAAGTACTCACTGTGAAAAATCAAAACACTAAAATCACTGATGGTATTATTTACTTTGCCTCACTCACCATGCTGCAAAAGCCTCCTTTCTTTTCATACACCTGCTCTTGTTATCTATTGCTGACCAACACATATCTGACAGGTATGCCATATGCCAGGCCAGCAAACCAAAAATCACAGTGCAAAAGAAATTATCCACAAATCTTTGTTTCTTGTTTCGGTGCAGGTTTTGAGTAGTAATTGTGGGAATCATGTTTACAGTACATTCCTCTCTGCCTGTGTCAATTTAGTATGGTGTTTACTGCATCTGAGGAAATCGGCTCCTTTGGAAGGAGATTGTCTCTTGAGATATTTCTTGATGCTGCAATCATCCAGGAATGGATACACTTTCTACTCTGCCACTGGTTTTGAGCAACAAGCTTTTTATACCTGCCCTCAGAGAATTCAGAATAGCTCTATATGGGAAAAATCCAATCTCATTCCTATATTGGCACAACCTTTGAATCCTTTGCTTTACTTTTACAGATCATAGAGAATGCTCCTAGCGCTTTTTGTGTAACAGATAAAAAGGTACACAGAGGGGAGGACTGAAAGCCTGGTATTGCTGTGAAAGAAAGCTAAGATTAGAACTACACCTGAAGATCATTTCCACTTTCAAGCATTCTCAGTTTAGTCTTACAATGTGTACCCTAACACTGTAATGTCTCTCTTAGAGAGTTAAAGTGCTCTTCTATTTTACTTCTCTAATACTGACAGGCACTCTCACACTGTACACAAGCTTCTGTCTGGGAAGTATACCACTTCTTTTTATTTGCTGCTATCTACAGCTAAATTCAGAAGGTGAATCTGTATTTGATCAAACTTTTTAAAACTTGGCGCTTCCACATTTTTTGGTCATAAACAGCAACATGACAGAAAAGTATGTTTTAACACAAAGCTGAGCTATAGCAAGGCAGGAAATAAATTAGACTTACAATTGCCTAGACCATTCTGAGAAAATGATGTAGCCTAGTCTGGGTAGAAGCACAGCGATACCATTTGCGTCACTGAAATTCATTAATAAGGTCACTATTTCTCTAAGGAGCTATTGCTTCAGGTGTTAGTAATCTGAGTGTGAATATTTGTTTTGACAGGACTTTCATCAGTTTGGATGTATTTAAGTAAATTATTTAAAAAGGGAAAATATTTTAAAATTATAAAAAAGCAATGAAAACAGATCGTTAAAACCCTTAACATTTTACCAAAATATGTTTTATAGGGTTTATCATAAGGAGTTTTTGTTAACAGCCTCAGAGCTCAGGTTCTTGGCTGATGCAGGAGGTCAGATATACAGAGAGGGTAAGTCTCAATAGCACTCAACAGCCACTTACACACCCTACTCAAAATACCCAGAGCCTGACTTTTTAAAGTTAATTATTTTATTGAAATGAGTGAGTTCAGGTCTAACATACAATTGTAGCCATGCATCCAAATCTGGCCCACGGAATTCACATTACACATTTTGTGTGTATAGTGATCACCTATAAACGTTTTAGTCTAAATACCCTGCCCAAAATCAGATAGGACTCTTTTGTCAGGGACACAGGAATACTCTGTGTTACTGAAATAACAAAAGATTCAAATGCCTTTTTTTTTCTCTTTCAAAAACATCAATGTTTGCATCTCTGGATAAAAACAAAGTATTTTGCTTTGAGGCCTTGACTCAGGACAGATTACATATTGACACAAACCACAATTAGAGTTGTCCCAGTGTACCCCTTAAGGTATTAAAGGGTTCCTGAACTAACTGTGCATATGTTTGAAGATAAAAATGCAGATTTAAATCTTCAGTATCAAACTCTTATGTCAAGTATATTGCGGTGGGCTCAGATTAAGCAGAATTCTAGAAATGGTACCTTTAATTTAACATTTTAGCAAACCTCTTACAGAAGCCATCAGGACTTCTCCTGAATTAAAAGTGTAACATTTTCCCCACTGTTTGTTGTAAGTCAAACAAACTAGTAATTTTCTCCTTGTCACCAAAGAAGACAGTTCTAAAATACTCTGTCCACAGAAGCACACAGTCAGCTCTCAGGAAGAAAATGAAATTAAGGAAAATCAGAAAACACTGAAGAACAATGCTTCCAAAAGTAAAACTTGGGAGTGACTTCAGGACAGAAAGAAGAAGGGCACTTAACACTTATTTTTTGAGAGGTTTTTGGATATGAGAACTGTATTTCCTGTGGAATTGCAAAAATTAAAGTGGCTTTGAGATATTAATGTACCAGTATAAATATTCTAAGAGGCAGTAGGAAGATTTTCTTAGAGAGATACCCTCTGTAGCATATCATCAAAAAGCACAGAAGTGATCTAGAGATACTGTGAAACACTATGCAAAATGAGACTGGAATTTTTCAGCGTGGTAACTTTTACGGTGTCATGAAGTCAGCTTAATGCTAGAGAGATAGACTGACTTGAAAATGCTGCAAAATCATCATATAAATTCTTCTTATTAACATTTTTTGCCAATACTAATGACATCAAAGTGACTCTAGAAATTTCATTTATTTCTTATTGAATATGACAATATCCTGATACTTTCTCCACATCAGATTTGCCTGTATACTGACATCTGTTTAGGGATAATAGTTGTCAAATCCAAGACTCATTAAATAATGGGAAAAAGCCAAAGAAGAACAGGCTACCTGAGAGGACACATATAACCCAGGACGCTGTTACTGATACGTGCTTGTAGAGTTGAGTGGACAGAATGATTGCCAGGATGGAGATTCAGCTGTTCCAGGAGCTGACAGCTACTCCATGCCTGAGGCTTTGAGAGTAGCTTCAAGAAATGTGATAATCAGGGAACGACTGAACTTTTAGACAAATATCTCCATTTGCTTCACCAGCTCTTGGCTCATCAGCTCTGCAGAAAGAATGTGATTAGAAGACAGTTATCTTTAATGCAGGAATAATGTTTCCTCTCCAGGCTGCTTTAAGAAAATGGTGCTTCTTTCCTCAAAGTGGAACCACCCCAGAGAGGAAGCTGACACTATCTTCTACAAAGCAGAGATGTATGAAAGAAAGAGTCAGCAGTGAATGCCAGCCCAGCACCCTTGCTTTGAGGCTGAGCAAGGGTGGGCAGGTGTCAGCAGGACACCAAACCTGTGGCCCTTCAAAATTGGCTCCCCTGGCTGCCTTGCACCTTCATCTTGTGTGATTGCACCCACCAAAGGCACTTTGTGCCACCCTCCCCTCAGTGTCGGATGCAGCCAGAACAGTGTTCCTGTGGTTTTTCTTCTCTTTGACCAGATAGGGAGCCTGTGGGCAATGAGGGCACTTCAGAAATGCATCCTTTCCCTGCCTTTTGACAGTTGTGAGAGGAATAAGAACATCTCAAAAGTGTACAAGGAAGACAAAATTCCCTGTAAACAGAAGAGCAAGAAAGGTGGAATATGAAACCTTGCAACCACTGAGGTCAGAGGCAACTTTCTCAGGAAATCCGTGAGACCAGTCTTTCTGCAACAAGATTGGAAGGCAGAGAGAGATGGAAGCTTGAAAATGTTCAAAAAGAACCTGGCTTTTTGTTTTCTTAGTTGCACTGCAAATTAGATGTGGGAAATATCAAACATTTCATGCCTTGGCAGAAGCCTGTTTTTTCCTATGGGAAAGGAAATAGAGAATAACTTGTTTGAAAACTTGTAAAATGGAGAGGATGTTTTGGGGTTTTGTAAGCCAAAGACCAAATGCCTTGAAGGCTGAAAAGGGAATATTTTTGATTTTGTTATTTTGTCAGCAGCAACTATGTGTTTTACTGGGCAGAAAAAAGCCTTCAACAGCTATTTTATGCACCTTCATTTCCTAGTAGAATATTTTAATCCATTTTGTTTCCCATTCTTGCCACAGACTTCATTAAACTCTTTATTTTGCCATTTCCTCTTCTCATTAATTTGGTGTACACCAGAGCTTGCGAAGGGGACCTACAGATTTTTTTTTCCAGAGAAGCTTGGTCAGGCTCATAAAGAAAAGTTGGAAACAGTATCTAAAATGTCAGAGAGCCAAATGCTAAATGGTTGTGTTCCCTCTCCCACTGCCTGTGATTTTGTATTCACATTCAGTTTTCAGACCAGACAAGATTTCTGGTTGCATTTTGCAATGGTAATCTGTAGCTGTGATACCACTTAGCAGTTCACAGTTTTTAAAACATTCCCATCAATTTTAATCCAATAAATGGCTTTTTGTAAACACCCTGTGCAATTGTACGGTTTCTTAGCTTTGTTTGACAACATCTTGAACAAACCTTTAGCTGTAAATCTATAAAGAAAGCCTAATTTCCATCTTAATTCCAGATACAAGAGAATAAATAGAAAACTAGAAAACTATATACCTGTTTACTGATATCTGGGACAGACTTGAAGACGGTAACCATTGCAGAGATTGATTCTGCAGCCTCAGCAACTTCGATAGGAAATACAAAGTTTTAAATCACCAGCTGCAGCATTTTCAGAATCTAAAAAATAGTGAAAGTGCAAAACATCTTTCAGTTTGGAGCTACAGAGAACAGCATCTGCTATATCATGACTTATGAATAAGAGAAGAAAGAAAAACCAAACATGCTCATATATTTAGGAAGGATTTATTTTGTATCAGAGGAACATATTTCTCAAATGAAAGAAAGGAAAATTACTATATCATGTCCAAGAAATTTCTCATAACCTGCCTAGTTATTTTCATAATAGTCAGGGATTTTTTTCCTTAAACAAAAGAGGATCGGCTCTTTGGGGAACCTGGTCTTAGAAATACTTAGTATACAGATTCACAGCCTGGTTTTGGATGCTTAAGTGGCAACAGAATTTGAATTAATGCCCTGGGAGAGCCAGAGGTTAGTGCTCCAATGGTTTCCAAAAGCTCCATCAGCAGGAGTTTTGATCTTTTGCTTATATTTTTCTTTTTTGTGAGGAGCCAGATGCCTGTCATGCTGCATAAACAAACAAAACATCTTCACTGATTAGGACAGCGAGAAGTAAAAATGCATGTTGATAACACTGAAGTGCTAGAATGAGTTTTTTTCTGCAGTGCTAGCATTAGCCTGTCTGAGCAGTGGTTAGAAGCAAAGCAGTCAGAAGCAAAAGCTTCTCTTGAAAAGTCCTACTCTGTGTAAGGAATTTGCATCTTGGTTCTTGATAGCAATTCAAACTCTTTGTACAAAATTATGCTAATGGTGGATTTGTCAAGAGATCTGTTGAAGACACTGCCAATTGCCTGGATAACTCTAGGGCAGCTCTGGTAATCATACTTGTGTAGTTATGGGATTGTGAGAGAAATACAATTAAGAAATATAATTTAAAGATAGGATTATTCAATGCAGGAAAAAGACAATCTTTTTCAGTGAGTCCAGACCTATACTGCATCTTGCTTTTCCTTTTCCTGTGATTCTGACTTTTCCATTCAAATTTCATAGTTTATTGCCACTATTACTTTTCTATTTGCTTAATTTGTTTGCTGGAATCTGAGAAGGGATCAGTGGGTGGCCGATTTCCCCACTGAAATGTTTATATCAGCTTGTTCTGGAGTTCAGTGGGTCTAGGGAAATTTGATCATCACACACTTGCACTCCTTGTCAGCAGTTCTGTGAAAGCCTCACAGGAGACAGAAATGGCTTAAAGGTATTTCTCACAAGAAAGTTAACAGATCACTGTGACTATGGCCACAGGTAAGGCGCCCCAAAGGCCCTCACTCCTCAGATCAGCATGTGATCCATGCTGGCTTTGCAGGACAATCCTTTGATGCCTGTAATTAATAACTCCCATTTCCAGGAAAAGGTTGGAGCGACATTCACCCACCAACTCAGGAGAGAGGACAGGTGAAAAGTACTTTTACACAGCACCTTTTCCTTTCTGTAACTTATTGTTTTCATTCAAAGCTACTGACTGAAGTCCAGCTATATACTCTGGAGCTTGTCAGATTTCTTTGCCAGGGGATGCTCTCGTTTGCATAATGGGATCAGCTGGTCATGGCAGGTTATGGGATGCTGGCAGCTGCCTCTTTTCAAACAGCTTTAGTGTCTCCTAGTCCCTGCCAATTGCAAGGTTGAGACACCAAGTCTTTTGGGAGCTCAGTCTTTATTAAGCAACATGGAGAGACCCTGTTGTTTCAAAAATTTGAAGCAAATGAGAAGGGTGATTGACTACTTTATGGCTGCCTCTACCAGCAATTTTGCTAATCCAAAGAAAGAACAGTGAACAAAAGAGAATAAAGTGGGTCTACTTTTCATGTGTTTCAAATGGTTAAGAATTTCTTCCCAAATATGTTTTCATCACTGGAATAGCACAGAAAAAGGTTTCACAAACATTTACTACTTCTCAGCCGAGTGTTAATTATGTACGTCACATGCATTGTTTCTGCTCTCTGGTTGAGTGACTTAGGTAACCATCCATTTCAACAAAAATTATAACTATCAACCTTAAATGTGTGTTTAGGTTTTTTTGTTTTGCTTTCTGAATAACTCAGCATTCAAAGGTGAAAATCAATGTTTTGAACATCAGTGGAAGTGAAGCTTGACTGCATGAATATTTACTGACAGCTAAGATGTCAGATTGGCAAATCATATGAATCAAATTTGGGATTGCTTGTTACTATTGTTAATAATAAGTGGTTGTGGGACAGTATTACTTAGTATTCTTTCAGTGTTCAAAATATAGTGAAAGCATACAACTGAGAGATTGTGAACTTCAAAGAAGTTACACTGTAAGCATAAAACACAGGGGGCTTACTGGCTTTGGAAAAAATGTTTGCAAAACTTCAACTCTTTTTTCCATGTCTCTTTTGTCTCTCTCTCTTAAAAAAAATACACTCTTTTTCCAATTATAAGAGCTGCTATGAAAAAATGATTTGAAGTTGCCACTTCATATTCCCTAAGATAGGGCTAAATAAAGCTTTTAATTTCTCTACAATCTACCAGTGCTTTGTCTTAGAGAGAAGAGAGGAATCAAACCACAGTGATCATGTCTGTGATGTCAAAAGATTCAGTTCTATTTCTGATTCACTTTTATAATTCCTTCTGCAGAGGGATCTGCTACAAAAAACTTCTCTCTCTTAGAGCCAGAATGGAAACCTATCAGTGGCTTGTATACTGCATATAAGTAGGACGGTTGGATAAATATCCCTAAAACTTTTCTATGTGCATTGGCAAACTTAGTACTTAACTCTTAAGATGCTGTTTAAAATCTTACAGATTATTTATTGAAAATAAATTTAAATTCTGGCAAATGAACCATCTGGCAAGATTGCTAATTGAAAGCTCATATCTTAAGTAAATTTTCATAAACTGATGAGTGAATTCATAAAAAAAACCAAACCATACCACTGGATATAAATTTTAAAAAATAAGCTTTTAAAGTAGAAATTCTAGTCTAAAAGTTATAATATGTAATCAAGGCACAAAATCATGCATGGAAAACTATATATTCAATCCAAAGGGTTAGAACATGACATTTCAAACACTGAATCCCTTCTATGAATTAAGCATAAAATGCAGACAGGAATCTATTTTTGAGTAAACCGTCAACATAATATTTGAAATAATGCACATGTTCAAGAAATCCATAGTCAGATAATAGCAGGGTAAAAAAATTAATGTATCTTTTCCAGTTGCAAGAACAGTTTGTCACTCAGAGGCAGAATCAGCTGCAGAATTACCAGCAAAGTGAAAGAAAGCTTCAGCAGCCTTCACTAGCAGAGGCTAGAAAAATGCACACTCCTACAGTACCTGATCTGGTTGCAGTACCCTGAGTTTAAGCCAGGGGCTCTTCCATCCATTCAAGGATCAGTTCAAATTTTATTGATTGATTGATTGTTTGATTGATTTAACCAGGTAGTTGAAGACCCTCCTAACAGAGGCACGCACTAACTGCAGTGTTAGAAAAGAGAGAAGTTCATAACCCCTAGCAAGATTATAGTAATGCACCATATGAAATCAGAGTGAGAAGATACAGAGCTTGGTCAAAAGTCAGAGGAAATCAATGGCAGATCATTTGCAGGCTTCAAAGGGGTGGGATTGAAACCAAAACATCTAATCTCAAGTCTGATCCTCACTTCGCCTGTAAATATGGACAAGGTATTTCTATTTTTATAGCCTTCATTTCTGAAATGGTTGTGAGGCTTCAGTAAGTGTTTCAAAAGAGTGCCAAAACCTTAAATGAAAATAAGAACAATTATGGAAATATGAACCATTATCAACAAAACAAAAATATGTGCTTTTTACCTTAATCGAAAACAAGTAGCAGCAAGATGAGGATACACATAAAGTGCACTTAAACTTCTGACTTACAAATTCAATTACAAGGATATTGCAGGAGTAATGATGAAATATATAAGAGTACCGAAGAAAAGCAATAAAGCATCCAAAACCACTCAAATGTCTGTCATACAGAAACTTCCCCCTCCCCCCCCGAAAACCCACAGGTACTGAATATATTGGAAAAACAAAGAGAGAAGTGTCTTTCAAAGCAAGCCAGCACTTGCAAAAATAAAACCATTCAGGGAATCTTGATGAATAATAATATGACTACTTATTACTTACATAATGAAGGAAACATTTTTGCCAAGGGCTCAATGCTAGTGTAATTTAGCAAAATTGTGGGTGAAGACAAAGGAATATTGTCAACATGCGTATCGAAAAGTTATTTTATTTCATATTGGGATAATAAAAACTTCCCTTTCTGAGCCTGGATCTCCCATATTTCGAGCTCCATGAGAATGTTTTACTAAGAGCTAATTAATCCTTCTGGTTGTTCCAATATGTATATATGCATAACTGCACCTTTTTGCATAATTTTAGCCTTACCATTTTTGCAAATTAGAAATCATTTACTCAGACAGTTTAAGCCAAAAGGACATTTTAATTGAATTGATGTGGTTCTTAGAATTGTATTTTACAATTGTATTTTACAGTAGTACTGATCTCAGGAAAAGCATTCTCTGCACTTAGGAGAAAATTCTGTGTTACTCAGAACTGACCTTATATCCTGAAATAACAGTTTTTTATAACTTTTGCTGTGTTCCTGAACCATCTCTTTTCAGGCATGTTTTTAGGTGCCCTCACAAAGGTTTTAGGTACCAAACACAAAATATTTTTGGGCCAGTAAGTTTTTCACAAGCGTATTTTTGCCAAGTATTTTCATACAGGCGAAAGCACAAGCCCTTTTGTCCATTAACTGAAATATTGTAAAAATTCAAAGCTATTTTTATACAGCTCAATCCTCCCTATATATTAATAGATATTTAAAAAATCCCAAAAGCTAACTTAAAAATATAGTTCTAATACATGTAATTAGATATAGTGTAATATAAGTCTATAAAGCTAAAGTCACTGTGGTACCTTCCTAACATTCTCTGACAGCTATATAATAAAAAAGCATGTATGACAATAACATTTAATTTTTAAACAGGGTTAAATTCTCTCCATGTTAATGAAATTCTGAAAAATGTGACTGATGTATTTCAATTTCACATGAAGAGAGGCTGGTTTATCCATGATAACATTGTATAACCCAAAGGATTCCATCCACAGCTGTTGAATAGCATATGTAAAAGATGGGATGTGGGAGCAGTCAAGTCCATAATAACCTATATTGATGCCCCCCTTTGGCAATTTTACTATAGAAATCAAGAATTAGTGTGCCTGAAAATAATTACCCTCTCCTCACTAGAGATAGTCCTTCTGTACTAGGATAATACTGTGGACAATGGCTGTGGGACTGCTTTTGTCATGCTCCTCATGCAATCTGTATTTGACTGACAAACAAAGACTTTCAAGGGCAGAAGTTCAGGTTTTTACAAGTGCTAGTTGTAAACCCACAAGGTAAAATCCTCTTCTCATAAGTGTCAAGATCCTCTGTTCTCCCTCAGGTATGAGCCATCTCAGAAGGTGGGTAGCAGAGAATAATGACTACGAAAGCACTGATGTAGCTTTGAGATGTGACTTTTGCTGTGAGAACACTCAGTTCATTTAAGCAGAAAAGGACTCATTATCCTGCCTTCTGTGACAAAACTTTAAAGGCTAATTTTGTTTCAGTCCTTTTGTCTGCCTATGGAAAACTAACCATTCTACATCCCGTTTGCTCTCATTTGCCTGAGAAGGGTAATTTCAGGATCTGTGTTTCCTGATTTTAACAACAATTAGACCTTTGGGCATTGCTGAAGCAGTTTGGATTTTTACAGCTAAACTTTCATACTTCAAGGAGTGAGGAAGCCTACAAAAATAAAAACTATCCAGTATCTTCCCCCATGTGGGGGAGTGCTTAAGGGCACTGCTATTACAACATTCCGTGCCCTGATGCACATGTTCTAAATCTGCTTTTTCTCCTTCTGAAAGGGCAGGGTGTGAGAAGGAGTTCTTAAGGAGAGCATAGGACCCAAACTCCAGTACAAGTCTGGAAGTTGCCTGCAGGCACATGCAACCCAGGTGCTTTTCTGCACCTGTGCTCTCCACAAACCCTCTCCAACACTTTATAATAAAGTTCAGGAGAAAGAGCAGAAGGCTCAGAAGCTACTCTTTGCCCAGGATGGGAGCAGGCACATCAGCACTGCCTCACACTTTTTCAGTGGAGTCCATGGAGTTTGTCAGTTGAGAAAGTCTCCATGGTTGTGAAAGCGGCCTGTCCCCAGAGGTACCAAGGCAGGTAAAAATTAAAATATGTCATATTTTATCTCTGTGCCAATTTGTCTCTTCCTGACTTCAGAGTGACACGCTCCCCTGATCTTTTCAAATGCTGAAATATTTTGGCATTCTCTTCTAACTCCCAACAGACACAACAACTGCATGTCTTGGCAGGCACACTCTGGACTGAGAGACCAAAGATGTAGGACAGAGCTCTCACTGGCAGTCATTGGGGCCATATCATGCTCTTGCTGGGATGTGGGAAAGAGATCAGGTAAAACTTATGCTAGCTTAGACTCTTTCAGGCCTCAAGTCCTATTCATTTGGATAATTTTTGAACATTTTTAGCACCTGTCCCTGAGCTCTATTTTTCAAACGTGCTTTCAATTGAGCACTGAAATAAGCAGATGAAGTTCAAAAATCTCAAACTCTTGGACTGAATTCTTCTGAAATTGTGGCAGCATTTGTGGGTGATGAGTATTTGTAGATCTTTCTATAGGAGCCTTTGAAAAATGACTGACTCTTTCAGTAGAATAAGAATTACAACCGAGATTCATTTTTGCACAAGTAAGGAACAGTACAGATAGATACTGTCTGAAGCCTTTCCTTTCTCATCCTGTTGATGACTTAAAAGTAATATGAAAGTTGGTCTATCTGTGGCTTATTTCATCCAATAAAGCAAGCAAAATCTAAGATGGTCTGCTCAGATAGGATCTGAGCTGTTAACTCAAAGCCTCTTGGGAATTAAAGCACCATTTTTATTCTGTTCTGTAAACACGCACATGAGAAAACTCCTGGAAAAGTTAACTTCTTAGATACCCATGAATTGTCATTTTGGTCTTGTCTGGGTCAATAAAAAACTTCTGAGAGATCTGCTAATATGCTGCAAAGCCTGTTAGTTGAAGATAGTAATTTTAGTGTCCCCTCTGGGTACTCTTCTTGTTCTTTGAAAGAAGGGAATCATTCACACAGGAAGATATTAACAAAAATGAGAGACCAATAAATGCACCTGTCAGTGTTCAGCAACAGCTAAAATTAATTCACAAATCCAAACAATCTGTAGAAAACTGAACACAATTACATAAGAAATTAAGTTATACAGTTGCCATGACCTTTAATCAATCATTCCAGCTGTTAATGTTAATTTTGTGATCTGAAAATCATAGTTCTATTTGCATTTTAATGGCTGTTAAATGAGAGTCATCAGGAAGAAATAGTGACAGCTTGGCCTTTTGATACCAACTTCTTCCTTCCTAATGTGATTTGGAAGATTTGGAATTCCTGTTCAGAAGGGGTTTTGTTTCAAACCACAGCAGGCACACGGAGCCAATTTTGCAGAGGGAAAACTGGCAATTCAAAGTTAAATATCTTTTTAAATCCATCTGTATCTATGAAAAGATCATACAAACCAGGTGAAAAAGCTGTAATGGCGACTGCATTACACTCAGACTAGCAAAACCTCTATCGTCTTTTAAAGCCCTTTTCACAGATATATGCCAGTTTAGTATTTTTTTCCATGAGTGGGGATGTTTGTACTTAATGAACAGATTTTTTGTTAAGTAGTCACGGAAATAAAATGCAGAAAATGCAAGAAAACCACCTCATAACCATGAATTTTAGGATTAGTTCAATTAGTTTATTCTGCATTTACCTGACCAAAGTGTTGCATACAGGACTGCCTTACAACATAAATACCATTCATTGGCTTATTTTGCAGGTAATGATGTTAGTGGTATTGCATTAGATCAAAACTCTATTTAAATCCTATTCCCCTTCTGGAGTAACTGTCAACATCGCTTTAATTATTGATAAGATCTAAATGTCTGCCAACCCCTTGTGCTAGTATCTTCCATTTTATCATTAATACATTTTCTTATTAACAGGAAGACCTTCACTGTTACATGACAATTTATTTGTATGCGAAGTGCAGAGTTCTGATTAAAATGTGATGTTCTTCTTAAATTTTCATCTAAATATCCTAGGAGACAGTCCCCAAGTGAATCTTCTTTGCTTAAAAAAGGAGGTCTTGGAACTACATGTTCAGAAGAGGAAGCAGTGAGCTGCAGACAGATTTCAGAAATTGGAAAGTAAAGTCAGTATTAACAATGGAAGTAGAAAATGGTTTAGCTCTATCCAAAGTCCTTTTTTTATTTAAAGCAGGTAAATTGTAAGAGGAAGAGAGTTTCAGCAGATGTTTCCAGGCTGAGTTTCATAAAGGACTGAATAGCAATAGGGAAGGGGAACATTGATAAATGCCCTGCTTTTTATCACACAAGTAGGACTTCTGCCCATAAAGGCAGTCTAATTTGAATGCAATGGACAGCACACCCTCTTCTTTCCCCATGCACACAACCTATGCTTTTTCTGCTTCTACATTACTTGAACAAATAAAACTTGTAAAAGTGGTATGCATGCTAGTGGGTCTGAACTCTGAAGTCAGAGCACCGACCAATGCAGGAAGTTGTTGCAAGGCAGGACTCCCATCCTCATTGTGACAAGCCCTGCCCTTATGCACACATACTGTTCTTATGCAGATATACTCTTGCTATCCCAGCTTCCCATTTTAAAAGCTAACCCAGAAAGAAGGCTTGGCTGAAATGTAAACCAAAAGCAACAGTGCCAGGATGCCAATATTCTGATTCTGCTGGATTTCAGGAAGTTTGCTTCCTTAGAAATGTAAGGATTTTTCCCTCTGGCCAGTGATGCTCCAGCATGTAGTATGGCTTTGTACAATGTCAGTGCAGCCATGTGTGAGTGTGTGCAGGTGTACATGTGTGTCAATGTAAGTAAGCAGCAGCATGCAGTGCAGGAATGGGAACAGATACCCCCAGTCTGAAATCCTGGCTCCACAGAACTCAGTGAGAGCCTTGCTCCCACTTTTGCTGTCATCCTGCAGGAACCAGGCTGTCATCTTGCAGTCTGAAGTCCTTTAGTTCTTTGGACTAAGAATATGTGAAGTGCAGGGCCCTGGGGGCTTCTCCATGCTGGACAGAGTTAGGAACATTTGGTGTGAAATGTCTTTTCTTGTCATATTTAGGAAGAGAGAAATCTCCAAAGCTTTGGAAGTTGATTTGGCCAGATGTTCAGGTCTATGGCTAAATCTATTTCTCTTTTCTGAACCTCTTCATTTAAATCATCAGGTCACATCAGATCTCCTAAGCACAAGCTATTTTATAGCTTTTTCCTAGTAATTTCAATTCTGACCAGGTTCAAAATAAGTACCCATTTTTTCCCCAGGTACCTTAGAGTTTTTGTGCACATCAAGTAAATGGATAATAAATATTCTTCAAGAAAAATAGCATGTGAAAAGATTCATCTAGATTCTTTGCTGAAGAGTCAGGCTTCTCCTTTTTCCTCAGCCATACACATCTATCCTGAATTTCCATCGTTGGAGTAAAAGCATTAAAGAAATCCCAACAGAGTGATTACTTATTATTTTCCAACTGTTGATAATCCTTGGCATTTGAAATGTCACCATTTTATTTTTGAGACAGAGCTTTCTCAGGAAACCCTCTAAGTGGTGTTTATCATGCAATACATATCATGTTCCTCAAAAACCTCAGGAATCAAGCCAGCAGTTTAGCTCCAGGAGAACAGACAAATCTCAAAGGTATGTTTACAGCTATATTGCAGGTCAGAAGCTCAGTGCAAATGGGACCCATTTTGTTGCTCAGAAATTGCTGAATTGCAGGAAATGTCTGCATTAATATCCTAAACAAATATATTCTACCTATTATTCTTGATCATATCTTACTTGTATTGCCCATCTAAAATACAGATAGTTTAGCATTAAACTGAAATGGTTTCAACAAATCAGACCCTAGGGTACTGTAGGGTTGGGTTTGGTTTGCCTTTTTTTTTTTCCAGGTAATCAGGGCTTTAAGTCACTTTTTTCCTCTGATTTAATTTTTTTTTTCCCTGAACCCATCAGAATTGCTACCTGCCCCTTCTAGACAGATTTGAGTTTAGAAAAAAAAATACTTATTTTTTAAAATCCTGTTTTAAGATATTTATAACACTTAATAATCCGATTTTTTTTGGTGATGATGCAGCCTGGGAACTAGCACATGATGATGGCTGAAAAACCTTTGTGCAAAAGTAAGCCAAATTTTTAATTTCCCTTTTGAAAGCTTACCAGAAGCAATGATGGATGGTGCATAGTTTTGGGGCCATGTACCTTCCTCCCCTTCATGAACACGCCTTTTTGCTTCAGGAAACTCTAACCAACCTTGTTCCATCTGATCAGATGTGTCATATGTGTCTTTTAGAAGTCTTACATCATTAAGATGCACTGGTAGGAGATGTGAAAAGGAGTGTAGTTTCTGTCCCATGACCCAGATTGTTGGCAGTTATACTAAAATACACTTAAAGGCCATCTGGGCCATGGAAGAACAGTTTTCATACAGATAGACTTATGCCAAAAGGTTTATGAATACAAAGATAAGTAAGAAGACTGTTGAGACTGAATGAGAAGACTCTTGGTAAAAACTGATTATTGGGGACTTTAATGTGAAGAACTGTATTTCCTCATATGCCCTTAGCCCACTTTGTGGAAGAAATTATCATGTCCTGTTCAAGTGGTAAATTTGGAACAGTTTTTGGTGTCCTGGTTGAATGACTTTCTAGATTGCAGGATTTCTCATATGCCTTAGGAATTAATCTTTAAAGATGATTCTGGAATATGAGGCTTTGCAGACTTAATGGTAGTAGAAAAAACTCCAAAGAATGTGATAAAGTGAATGAACAACAAAGTAAACAGCAGTTAAATAAGTGACATAAATCTTCAAAGAGAAAAGATATCTCAGCAGAGAACCAAATTTAATGGAGGAAAGAAATTTATCAGGAGTTTAAACAGAATCTACAGGAAAGAAGGTTAAAGTCAACTAGTCAATAAACGTTTAGAAAGTTGCCATTTCCCCAAGTCTCCTAACACTCACAAAATCCTAATCCCAGCTTCTCAAACTGTATAGCAAAACTGAGGCTGCAGGACAAAATAATATATCTGGCCTGGTGCTGGCAGAATGAAACAAAAGTTCCTTATATTTTCTTCATCCCTAGGATCTAGAAGTAGGTTAAGCTGATTTACCAGGGCTGAACTTCTGGCAGGATAGCCCCAGAGGCTATAAAACCAACAAAATTTGCATTGTTATTCAGAAAAATGCATTTAATAATTAAGAATGCAGATTATTTCAGCTAGAGATATATTTTAAGTAACTTTCCTGCTTTTGGTTTTAGACTAATGGATAGCAGTGTAGCACAAAACTGTAATAAATATAACTCTGCATTACATAAAGCACTATTAATAAGTTGCTTCTAGTGACAATGTTATTGCTTCTTATATGTGAGAACATACTGCAGGTGCCACAGGTAATTTCTTAAAGCAATTTTCAGAATATTTACTGATAAGCCTGACAGGATTATTGTTTTGGATGGGAAAAATCAGAAATAGTCTCTCTTCTGAATTTTATATAACTGATAATAAAGAGGTTAACAGAAATTCTCCATCACTGCAGAAGTATTTACAGTGAGGTGCAGCTTTACCAGCACAAGAATAACCAAAATCCATTTTAGACTAGACTAACATACAGCACACTGTATGTGAGCATTCCTGCTTTGGAAACTTTTGCAGTATGATTATGCCCCTGTTACACAACCTGAAACACAAATTTACAGCTTTAGGAGGAGCTTTTCATTCATTGGCATAATGGTTCAATGTGTTATGGAAATAACTTAGATTCATTCATATTCAAGGACTTTAGAAGGACTTTTTTGTAGAAAGGTGCTCAGATGCAAATTTTCAGCACATCTAAATTCACTTGACATATTTTTCTCTTAAAATGAATTATCAAACACTAGGATAATATTATGGGGAAAAAATGCATGCTTTAACCAGAAACAGTCATCTTATCATGGAATGGTATTCACATATGTCCTATTCTGTATTTATTTTGCATATATCCAAGAATATGTGTACGTTTTGTTGTACATTCGTTATTTAAAACTTCAGTCCCACAGCAGGACAGTAATAAATAACTCCAGACCTAAGTCTGAGAGTAGCCTATTAACAGCCAGCTTCTGAAAGTGATCTGAAATCCAGGTTTCAGACACAGATCATCCTGAGAGCTGCTGCATCTTATGAAGATGTGGGGCAGAATTCAGCATGCAAAGCAGAAGTCATAAAAGATTGCTTTGCTGGAAGATGAGGGGCTGCTAATTAACATGCTCTCTGGAGTGTCATTATTATTGTGTGATGCCCAGAAGAGGACAGTGGCCAGCTACATAGTCACTACAAAGACCCAGACTGTTTTCAGCTGTAAAAAATTAGTGGAATGTCAATTCCCTGTTTGAGCCTTATGCTTCACTGCCATCAGGATGCAGCAGAGCCCAGAGGTCTCCTCTCTCAGTCTCCATCAATACAAAGCCAAGCTTTCATCCACTCAGAAATTTCAGGAGATGATAACTGCTGCCCTGTTGGATCTTCCAAGTCAGAGACCACAGAAGACATTGAAATAAACAAGTCTACCTCTAGAGAAGTCTAGGGCCTTCATTTTTTTCACTAGGAAGTCTTCAAGAATTATTGGCACACGTGTCTAGTGAAGACATTTCCTTTTCGTAAGAACAAGCTTCTGGTCAGCCAACCCACTAAAACCATCATAGCATGCAAAACAATTTGATGATAAGGCCATAGGACTTATCCCACCACCATCACCCACTCATTCCTCATGGCCTTGAATCCACAGTCTGTATTATCCAAAAGTATCTTGGAGATTTCTGAGTGTTTACTAATTGTTGACGTTTGTGTACATTTACAGAAGACTTCAGTGAATCTGTGAAGCTAATTAACAACAAATGGGTCTATGCTTAAAGAAGTGAAAAATGTAAATGTGAAATTGGGGATCTACTTCAGTCAAGTGAGCACAGAGAAGAAGGGAGTGAAACATAATAAGGCTCTGGAAATCCCACTGCAGAAGAGCTGACTTACATCCAGGACAGGAGAAATGAATGAATTCTGAATTTTTCTCTCCTGAATGCTTAAATATTTTCAATGTCTAAAATAAACCTTTAAATGAAACTTTAAAATACCACTGAGTAGCTCAAGGAAGTTCCTGTGAATATAATAGACCACAATTAGGATCCAACGTGTCAAATTCAATCCAAGGGTCTGTGCTGCCACCACTGCAGCTCAAACAGAAGTAATGTCCCTCAGGCACTAGCTGTGTCTTGATCATACCCTACCTATATAGTACCAGCTACCAAAAGCCAAGACAAAGGCAGCCCAGGAAGCAGATCTGGGTATCACTTTGAAGGAACTGCCTTTTTGACAGCATAAGAGCCTACCCAGGAACCTCCAAAACACCATTGTCTGAGGATCTCATAATGACTCAGGCTCCTAGGAAGTCATATAGACCCTGTTTACCACAGCAGCAGAGAAGATGTGTGTAGAGCCAATGAGTTCTCACTCTCCTGCCATGTTTATTCTTGCTCTGCTTGTGCTGCTCAGGCTAAATCACAGGCACACGTCACAAATCCTCTGGGATTCACAAACTGCAAAATTTAGACACTGTAGGTTCAATGTGCCTCTGCTGAGGAGGCAGCCTTTCTGATCTCTTTTGTGCAGACAGCAGCAGAAATGGAAGGATGTGAGGAAAGAAAAGCCTTTTTCTCCCAAAACTGGGTTGGTTGACTGTATTCCATGGTCTTCCACACAGGTCTCTCCTACCATCTTTTCCCTCTAATGATTAATCCCTGATGCCTCTCTTCTCAGCTGCCTTGAGGCTCCCTGCAAGCTCCCCCATCACTTGCTTATGCAGGATGTAAGCTTTACACATTTTCCACAGTTCCTCAGGGGATGATTCTAACCCCAAGTGTTTTATAGTTGAATGTGTATTTGCAAATTGATAATTTTGCATCATGCTGCTTAGCCCTAGGCAGTGCTGTATTAGGGATTAATTCCTCCATGGGCTCCTGAGCAGAAACAACAAAGACTGAAAGTAGAGCAGAGAGCTGGTGCTGGCAGCCTCAGAGGTAGCTGGGAAGGACTCAGAGCAGTGGGAAGGACTCGGGGTCCTGGCACACAATGGACAAGCTGCTGCAGCCAGCTGAGACATTCACTTTCTTCCCATTCACTGCCTAAAGAAAGGAAAAGTCTGACCTGTGGGACTGGAGCCTCTCCCGAGGACACAGAGAGCCACACTGCACTCTCTGAGCTTTACTCTCAGTGGAGTAGCCCAGCACAGCCAAGTGTGCCATGCTCAACATTCAGCTTCAGCAGGAAAGCACATCTGTAGCCATTGCCCTACACTGACAAACAGAGTATTCACCAGCTTTGCTGTCAGGAAAGCTCCCAAAACTTTCAAGTGGGGACACAGACTACTCTTCCCTGCCAATTGTGGAACTGCTCTCCCACAGCAGCTATCATGCCTCAGGGCTGCAGTGCTTTCCCCTCCAGACAAGAAAACATGAGATAGGAAAGGGATCATCTAAACAGGAGCGCAACTAGGAGGCAGTGAAAGATGAAGGATACTAGGAAGCCAAATGTAGCTCAGCTTTAGCAAGTCACATTTGTATTGAGCAGTGCTGGAGCTGGCTGGGGAGAAGAGCAAGTGAATAGTTCATGTGTAAATAATAGCTGGGTAGTTACTGTGCTAAAGGACTCGGAAATTCTCACTGATGAGGGGAAGTCTGATGTAGCTGTCATTGCAGAGCATTAACAGGGTGATTCATGTGAATGGAATTTTGAAATCAGTGTGTAGTTCTTGTTAGAAGGACTGAGGGGGAGGGATGGCACCCTGCACTACCCCCTTTACAATGATGAGTAGCTGGAGGAGTGTGAAAACATGCAAATGATAAACTCCAGAAAGGATGTTGAGGGAGTGAGGAGTAATGAAGTGATGAGATCTGCTACAAAGCACTAAATCAAACCAGAAAGTAGGATGAATTACTCCTAAAGCATCGTCTGCACTGAAGGATAAAAACTGCATTATTATAGAGAACTTAAGTTTGGAGGATCTCATGCAACTGGTAGTAAAACATTACAAGTTTTAGCAATTGATTTATTTTTCTTTCCATGAAAGATTGCATGTGACAGTAATCTCCTTTTGGAGACTCATTCTAACATTAATACTAGGACTACAATTTGTTGATCACCTAAGGCTAATGTGATCTGGTTACATTCATTGTGAACAAACGACAATTCTAACTGGTAATATTTATATTTGGAGCTTCTCAGAACTGAACTTTTCATCCTTAATGTATATTAAAGAGAATTTGACCAGAGAGTGGATAAAAGGCAGAAGAAATGCCTGAAAATCAGGAGCTGTTTAAGAAGTTTGCTAGATGGGCAAGAAGCCATGAACAGGGACAACTTTGGCAGAAAGCTCAGGGTAGCTGAGAGAAGCCCACGACAACAGATTTCTTAAAGCACAAAGGGCTATAAAGGGACAGTGAACTGTTGCACAGACAGCCACAGCATATGGCTTCTAGCACAGCACATGGATGTCCTTGGATATTGGCAATTTTTGGACAGCTCATCAGGCCTTTCAGAGGGAGCTGTCGCAGAAGTCCATCCTCTAGGAGGCTGACCCTGCCTGAATGACAAGGATAACCCTCGCAGCAGCAGTGTTGGGCTGGCCTCAAAAAGTTAGTAGTTGATTCTAGCCTGACACAAAAATTCTGACACTGGGAAAAACAAAGATCTCTGGTGTCCCTTGAGAAACTAAACTTTCCTCTTTGCGAACGACGAGTCTGTGTCTGAAACAAAGGAAATTTTAACTGGAGGAAAGAACTTAACTTAAATTTAGGAAAAAAACCCCCCAGCAACCCAACAGCAGCGGCAAATCAGGGAGTCCTCACAGTTCAGCTGTACAAATAACCATGAAGGATTTCATTACAGACTAACCTCCAGTAGTCTTTCGCCTCACTCTTCTCATGTGCCTGACTGATCAACAAATGCTTTCCCCCCACTCTTCGGTCTGTTAAAGCCCCACTCCGGGTGCAGCACCATTAGCTGACAAAGCCCAGCGTGCGACCTGAGGCAGGCCCTCCTTCAGGGGAGGAACGGCGCTGTGTTTCCGTGACCAGGCTCCTATGCCGTTTGTCCTTAGTGACGGTTTTGCGGGTGATTGTGACTCTGGAAGCCCTTTCGTGCCGGCCTGGCCCAGTCCTGCAGGCCACCCAGGGCCCGGCAGGGGCGGTGCGGGCGCTGCCACGGGCCCGAACCCCCGAGCCGCGCGGGGCCCCGAGGGCGGCGCCGCCGCGGGCCGCTCGGCCACCAGGGGGCGCTGCCGCCCGGGCCCCGCCGGGCCGCGCCCCGGCCGCACGTGCGCGGGGGCGGAGCGGCGGCGGCCGCGCGCGCCCGCTCGGGCCGGTGGCGCACTGCGGCACCCGCGCGCTGGCCGCGCTGCACCGCACCGCACTGCACTGCACCGCACCGCGCTGCACTGCACCGCACCGCACCGCACTGCACCGCACCGCACCGCATGGTTCCGCATGGTTCCGCACCGCACCGCACCGCACCGCATGGTTCCGCACCGCACCGCACCGCACCGCACCGCATGGTTCCGCACTGCACCGCACTGCACTGCACCGCGCACCGCACCGCGCGGTTCCGCACCGCACCGCATGGTTCCGCACCGCACCGCACCGCACCGCATGGTTCCCGCGACTGCACCTGCTTTCCGCACCGCACGGGTTCCCACACCGTGCACTCTCACCGCACCGCACCGCATGGTTCCACACCGCACCGCATGGTTCCACACCGCACCGCTGCGCTCTCACGCACCCAGCTGACATTGCACCGCACCGCACCGCACATGGTTCCACACTGCACCTCTCGCACCTCACCGTCTCACGCTCAGCACCTCACGCACTCACGCACTCACCTCACCGCCCTCCCACACCTCACCGCCTCACACCTACGCTCACGCTCTCCCACACCGCACTCACTCCACCTCACTGCACCTCGCACTGCCCTCACCTCATCACACCTCACCTCTCACCCTCACACCTCACTGCCACACTTCACCTCACCTCACCTCACCTCACCTCAGCCTCACCTCACCTCACCTCACACCTCACCTCACCTCACCTCACACCTCACCTCACCTCACCTCACACCTCACCTCACCTCACCTCACCTCACCTCACCTCAGCTCACACCTCACCTCACCTCACACCTCACCTCACCTCACACCTCACCTCACCTCACCTCACCCTCACCTCACGCTCACACCTCACCTCACCTCACCTCACCTCACCTCACACCTCACCTCACCCTCACCTCACCTCAGCTCACACCTCACCTCACCTCACACCTCACCCTCACCTCACACCTCACCTCACCTCACCTCACCTCACCTTCACCTCACCTCGCCACCTCACCTCACCTCACCCTCACCTCACCTCACCTCACACTCACCTCACCTCACCTCACCTCACCTCACCTCACTCCTCACCTCACCTCACCTCACCCTCACCTCACCTCACCTCACCTCACCTCACCTCACCTCACCTCACACCTCACCTCACCTCACCTCACCTCACCTCACCTCACCTCACCTCACCTCACCTCACCTCACCTCACACCTCACACCTCACCTCACCTCACCTCACCTCACCACCTCACCCTCACCACCTCACACCTCACCTCACCTCACCTCACCTCACCTCACCTCACCCTCACCTCACTCCTCACCTCACACGTCACGTCACCTCACCGCACCTCACCTCACCTCACCGCCCCGGCCCTGGCCGGCCCTGGCGCGCTGTGTGGCCCCGCTGCGGCTCGGACACTCAGCTGTGCTAAAGCGCCACAAACACGCGTGTTCGCGGGGCATCCCGACCAGAGGCAGGATTCCCGCACCCTCCCAACGCGGCGTTGGGTGGGAGGTTTAAGATACGGGGAGTCCTCACACCCTGCTCTGCCTCTGGGGTGAAAACTGGGGAGCGCTGATTTGTTTAAGCCTCTGTTTGCTCAGCAATACTTCTCTTAAAAATATTCTTTTCCTGGAGAGGAAATTGACACCCATATAGGGATTTTTTTGAGACTTATTAAATCCCAAGTTCAGAAACTTTATAGCTTATGAGTGTGTGCAATGATGTGGCTAAGTTCGAGCTTCCTTTTGAAGGTGAAAAATTCTTAGCATTCCATTAGAATTTGTTTCAGATGGACTTGCTCACTTTTAAAAAGTTTTCCTTGTTTGAATACTCTGATACGTGTTAGCTGGCAAGAGTGATAGGTGAAAAACAAGTGATGCTTTGAATGATTGCAAGAGAATTCTCGTAGAAAGTAATTTTAGGATTAAAAAGCATTAGAACGCTCTTTCTATAAGAACGTCATCTAATCAGGCAACAGAAAACTATCATCTGATACACACTATCCATCAATATTAATCAATACAGCTCAACAATGTTGAATGCTGCCATAAATTTCTCTGAACAAACTATAAATCAAGAATATATGCTTGAATTATATGACATTAGATTCTAGCAGTGAATTGCTTTGAGGTGTAAAATATTTTATACAGTTTGCCAACAATTCACTAAACAAGAGCTAAATTCATGTGGTCATTGTGAGAAACCAAGCTCTAAGTTTTTGTAACTAGTTTTGCAAGTGCAATGATGTTTTCTGAAACGTAGGATCCATTTTGTACACAAGTAATTTTGACTCCATGAGATTCAAACCAAAAGCCTCTTATTCTTTTAGAAATTATTGCCGTGTGCATGGTGATGTTGCAGAGCTCAGGTTGCCTTCTTGAATGCAATTTGCCTGAATATTCATCTGACAATATATACTGATGGTCATGTGGGTCTAGAAATAGTCACCTCATGCAGACAGGAAAAATGGAACATAAAAATGTTATCATGCATCCATAAAATGGACATTACATTGACAGGCTTTCAAAACCCGATAGGAAATTCTTCTGGTGCCAAAAAGTGTCATTGGGGATCACAGCTTTGTTCCTAGTCACCTTGCTACACTCCCAACATGTGTGCCAGACTCCCTATCCAGCACATGGAAAGATGTGCCTGCCTCGAGGTGGAGTCCAAGGAAACTCTGTGTCTTTCTTCCCTACTGTGAAAAGATAACTGGAATCTGAGACTGCATATCTTCTGCTTTAAAAGAAGAGCTGAATCATATGAAGAGAGCATCAAGTTCCACCTTTCCCTTCTCCCATTTCCAACAAGTGTTTGATTATTCTAACAGAACACAACTTGCCAGGAGCAGAGTTAGTCCAAACTCAGCTTGGGAGACTGTCCAAACTGCCAGGGTTAGGGCATCCTTGAGCCTGCCAGGCAGTGCAAGGGGTTAATGCATTCTGGTGCAGGTGGGTAAAAGCAGCAACTCAGTTGAATCCCTGGTATAAAATCCCTGGGGTCCCTCCACTGCAGCAAGCCCTGCAGAAGAGCACAGCCCCTAGCCTGGGGGTCCCAACTGTGCTCCTGTCTGAGTCAGGGTTGAGCCACTCATTGAGGCTGGGAGAGAGGCTTCTCTGAGAGTCAGATACTGCACCAGCAAAAGGTGATGTTTGTACTATAAAATACACCTGCAGCTGCTTTGGAACAGGGCTGACAAATACCTCCATTTTGGAAGCAGAATTTTAGCACTACTGTGGACTTAGCCAACTCTGCTTTCTAGAAAATAAAAGGTTTTTTTTTTCTTCAAATGTAGGTGTAACTTCCATTGGAAGGTGACCTTGATCTTACAATTGAAAACAAAGGGAAGAAGAAAGGGTTTGATGGTTAGGAATTCCATTTATACCTAGGTCAATCCCCCTCAGATTTTCCACAGATATTTCCAGACCTCAGGTGAGATGAGAAAAACACCTAGAGAACAGCCCAAACTCTTCTTATAGCCACTGAGTCGATGAAAATGTTTATCAGAGGGAGCAAATCTGAGTATGTAAAGTTCCTTGTGCAGTCAAGGTGTCCTAGTTTTATTCCCTAAAAAAAAGTCCACATATCAATCAGAGATGACGTGTCCTCCCCCACCTTACTTTTGCTGCACTAAATTGCTTCAGAGTTTATCAGTGCTGTTGTTGTAGCTCTGCTGCAGGTACAGGTGCTTGCCTTTAAAAAATACACTAATAGATACATGGGGCTCTAAGGTCTTCTTAGCTAAATGAAACAAACTTTTCACAGTGAAAGAAAAAACTTCTTGGAAGGTTTTTTTATCTTCACGGCACTAGAATGGACCTATTTAAAGGTTTTTCAAAAACAGAACTGATATTTTAAAAGTGGATTTGAGATGCCATGTTAAATGTTTTTCTTCTGCACAAGTACTCTAACAGACACACAGTGATCAGTCAGACCCTGAATATTTTATACAACAAAAATTCATATTGCAATTCATAGAAATTGGTGTGGGTTTGACTGCTGGCACCAGAAAAATTTTTGTAACAAAAATATTAAAAAAACTTAGTTTATAATGAGAAAGAGGCTCTGTCTTCCTCTGGTTGTGTGCCCCTCATATCACGGTATCTGTTCCTCTGTGTGTTCCTCATATCCTGGCTGGAGGCAGCAGGCAGGGCAGCTTGTTCAGATCTGCACAGGGCCTGGGAAGAGAGGGGAATTCACTGCAGATTGTTGCAATGTGGGGGCTATCCCTCCTCATCTGGCATGGGAAATCCTCTTCACTGCTCCCAGGACTGGCCCAAGGTCTCTCTGCTTGAAGGAAAAGACAAAGAACAGACAAAATCTGAGATTATTTGAATTACAATATAACCCATGGCTATTCCATGTATCTGAGTTAGGACTTCAGTACTCCCAGAGGTAGAGGTGAATTCTCACCCTAGAGGCTTCAGATAATTTGAATATATCAAAAACCAGATAAATTATTTAAAATATAAATATAGCAGATAAAGTACAGTAGATAAAACTGAAACCATAGCTATCTGGCTGAGTCAGTCTGTTTTTCTGTACATGCATATGGGAAATGCAGAGAAGACATTTACTGTTAAGACAACACAGGAAAGCTCAGTCACAAGACACTACAAAGATATTACAATAGTTTCAATTCTCAAGCAATTCTACCAATTTTAGAAGCTTTTAGAAAATAAAAGGAGTGAAAGCCTTAGCAGTGAGCACCTATTAGGTCCTGTGATGAGGGCTTCAACACTGGTGACATTTTATATTTGCAACTGTAAACAACATTGACGAGTGCCGAATATGTGCTGGTGTGCACATCTATTTCTCCTTGGCCTTCTCCACATCTACTAAGAGAAGTGAAGTTTTCATGAGCCCACAGCCTTCCACAATGTTTGAGTGAACCCAGACAGTGCTGATTGTTTTAGGCATGTCAGCTTTCAATGTGGGAGTCATCACTGCAGTCCTTTATGGCTCTTCTGTCATTAGATGCCATGATGGGGATGGGAAAGTCTCCTGCATGACTGCTGTTGGATTTGCATTAGATTTGTTAAACATACAGGTCCTCCGTGTGATTATTCAGATAAGCTATCAGGTGATCCTGATTTAAGCATCTCGATACAGAGCGGAGCATCCAGACTATTGCTGATATTTGGTTTTGTGGCTGCTTGTGATGGGCTTGCTCATTACTGCCTGAGCAGTGCCATTAGTGGGTAGAGTGTACTACTGACACAAAGGCACACTTGCCCTGAGGAATCTGCAGTCAAAAGCAGACACAAGGATAGTGAAGGCTACAAATATTCAAAAAGTGCAGGAATGAGAGAATGAGGGCTATAACAACTGAAAGATTATGAGATGTGCTTGTTATGTTCACCTTTTGCTAGTGCCTTGTTTTTCAGACTGTGCTGACACCTAACCTGAACGATCTTGCGAAACAATCATGTTCTGAATTCATATAGCTTCTTGTGATAAGCTGCTGATGTGCTTCTGGTATTTTTAAGACACAGAGGAGACATGTCAGGGAAACAGAAGCCCGATTGCACTGCAGATAGAATATTCTAATCAGCGAGCAGCTTATCAGCACACTTACCAGCAGCAAATGCTTCACAAATCCCGGAGAATGCCAGCTGAAAATCCCCATCATTACTGACATAACTTTCTCGATAAGCCTTCTCAACAATATGAGCTATTGTTTATGCTGAGAAACACTGCTGAGGTTCAGTGGAGAGGTGTGCAGAGCTTTTTCTCCCGAACAAATGAAGCACTGGATTCATAGGTGAGAAACAGACCTGCTGGCATTCGCTGCTCTTATTCTATTCAGTGGTCACAGCAAATGACACTCTTTCATTTTCCCTTCCTGCACTTCATAGTACAAAAGAAAAACTTAAGCCTAAATCAACTATATTTATTTTTGATTAAACAAAATTTTTTTTGTTTCCCCTCTCCAGATGGTATGTGCAGGAGCACAACATTAACCCAAAACAAAAATGAGCAGCCAGAAGCAAGTGTGCCATTAGCTCAGCTCAATGTCTGTTGTGTTTATTTTCAGTGGATCTGTGAAGCAGGCTGACAAGCAGAATCTTTTGCTTCACATACCACTTACAGAGCTCCAGTAGAACAGGCACCATATGAAACAGTCAGTGAAAAAAGCTTCAGCAAGGCATGGCTATGTTTTTTTTTTTCTTTTTAGGCACAGATACAGGCAATCAAAACCTCGATCTATGAAAGAGACTAATCAGAGACAATATTAAGATAATTACATCGTAAGTACAAATTGTCATAAGAGAGGTTTTATGACACAGTTTAGCTGAATTTGATACTATTGACCTCAGAGTGGTTTATCAAGGCAGGAGAAATAAATTAAGAGATACAAGTAGTTAGAATGCGAACGGTGAGCTATGTTTTCTGACTTCTTTGAGGTAAGGTGGTATACTTGTATTTACAACCATCAAAATGAAAAGTTCAGATTTTTAAGCTACAGATGGCTTTGTCTATGGCAGTCAATCAAGTCAGGTCTGCATATTAGCCAGGGATTATCCATACTGGAATTTACATTACAAGGTCCTTGACGTGGTTTTGACCTGTTTCAGTTATCAATCCCCCCAAGGTTTCAGACACAGCCCGAGGGCTAGCACAGGCTGAGGACCTGCCTGACTGCAGGTCAGATATGACCCCCCATTTAGCAAAGAAATGTAGCTATACAAATGAGAGCAGTGCTGTGCCAGTGGATCTCAGGGCTGGAGAAGGTTCCCTATTTACTGATATGGATGCACCTTGGAATATCAGATAGAGAAGGAGCAACGTCTGTCTTGTGTGCCAAAATCAATGTTCCAATAAACATCATTGACAACTGAACTTTCTGGCTATGTTAGAGCACTCCACTCTGGTAAAGCCTCTCATCAGGTGTGGCTAATTACGAAATACTGTCTTCCTTTGGGCTAGTTCCTGAACTGGATGTGCAAAAGGATGTGACAAGCATGTACACCCATCAGATATGAGCCAGCTTGTACTCAGAGGTGATGTAGGTGTGCCATGATGTTGCAGCTCAGGGGAAAAGCCTTAGCCTGTAAACACTGACATCATCCCTGTGTGGAAGTTTTGGTGTGGGTTTCTGCTGGCAGAAATGACTGCATGGTGCAGCACCCACCAGCACACCCTCTCCCAGGATTCATGTGTCAGCTTAACACATAAAGGGAGGTGACTTTTCTTAAGTATTTGCACGCTGAAGAGCACAAGGGTGAGAGGAGGCTGTTGAAAGACTTCAGCTGCTATTGAAGTACAAGTATTAGATAACAGGAATCACTAACAATGAAAATTAAATGAGCATCATCAACATGAAAGTCCAACTCACCTTGAGAAACAATGCCTCAAACACAGGCGAAACTGTAATGTCCTTTGCCGCCTACAACTTCATTAAGGTGACATTTTCCACAGTATGTACTTGGCAAACACAACTCAAACCCTTACTGAGTTCTCTGCTGCTTTCAAAATGTGGCACCTCTTGGGACCTGGAATCTGCTGACACAGATGTTATAAAAGACTTTCTGTAGGATTGACGGCAAATAAAATATTCTGCTGCTTATTGCAAGCTTTTTGACGGCATAATTATGGGTATCCTTGCTCCAGGCTTCTTGACTGATTCCCACCTGACAGACAGCCTCATAGATTTTATGCATTCAACAAATGCATTGGCACTCTCCCTCATATTTCAGCATAAATCCAGGAATGGAACAGTCATCATGTGACAGCCTATTTTGAATCTGTTGTACAGCTTTTCACGTTCCTTCTTTAGTGTGTTGTTACAATGAATCTTGCTCTTGCCTCTCAGCTTTCTGAAACAAAAGTAAAGGGCTGTGTCACAAACATCAGAAACAAAAGACTAAAAGTGCTGTTCAGTCAGGGTCCTGTGTGTGTACATTACTTTGAGCAATTCAGCATTATTTTAATAAAGGTAGCTTAAAAGGGAGTGGAAAGAAACTAGAAAACCAGACCCTTCTCTTTACAAGTGTTGAGCTCCTTAAACTTCCATTAGCTTTCTAAAGGTCTTCATTTCTTTCAGGTTCAAGGTGCTCTGTGAACAAAAAGCACTTAAGAGAAACATGCTGCTTTTTCAATGGTAGTGGCCAATGACAGACAATAACAATTTGTGGAAGGACAAGGAAAGCTTTTCTGTAAAAAGACAAGAACTGAAAAAAACCAGGACAGCCTGATTTTTCTGTGCTTATTTTAGCAGAATGTTCCAGAGCAGGTTTATTAAAAAGTCTCCACTAAATCTTGTTTCCAAGAAGGAACAGTATTATTTCTGGTCATGCACACCATCTTTAGCTTTGACTTGAAGAACACTAAGCTACTTTTCCCTTATCCTTTGTAACTTTAATTGTGCAATAAAGTATTATTAGCTTCCTCATGTGGCACAATACTAGAAGTCATCTTCCTACTGTACAAGTCTCTTATCACATCTTCAGTTTTTCTTATCTTTCTACAGCTATTGCATCTTGATATCACTCTCATTTGTCATAACCTCTAGCCCAGATTTCAAAAATCCCTCTCTTGTCATCATCACTTCTCACAGGTTCTTTTTCAGAGCAGCAAATTTCAGTGCTAACACGCAAAGTGCAACTCTTCACTTCCCGTGGCCTCGTGCCAGTGGTTAAGGTCCAAGGAGGTTGTACCAGTGTCACACAGGTGGGTTCAGCTCATTATATTTGTGGTCCCAAAGGCCTCCTTGCTATTCCTCTGAAGTGTGTATCCTCAGACATTCCTTGCTCACACACCACACAGCCTCAGGGAGTGATCCCTTACCATGGGTGCTGTTTAAAGTCAGCTGAGAAAACAATGAAGAGTTCTTCTGTTCTTGTCCTCAGTACAGCTCATACCTTCACATTTGTAGTTACTTCCTCCTGGGTAATGTAAAAGCCTGACAATGGAGTCTGTGATCCCAAGCCCTTCTAGTAGAGAGTTTCTAAAATAGTGCCACTACTACACATGCCAATATTACTTTTAATGTGATTGGTGTACAAAAGACAAAATATTGTAATTTTGCACCCTAGGCCTGCAGAGAGCAGGGCCAGATGCCCTTAAATCACACAAAAATTTCTAATGTTGTTGTTAAGGGAGTGAAAACATCCAACTTTAATTTTGACCCTTCAGAAACCAATGGATAAGCCAAAGAACTGTCTGATTATATGGCCTGGAGGTGACAAGTAACATAGAATTCACAGTTCCAAGTTTATTTCTTTGCACTGTACTGTGAGGTGTTTGATAATGTAGCTGTCAACTCTCTTCCCATAAAGAACATTATTTAGAAGAGGTGTTCTGCACGGGCAGAAAGCCCTGAACTCATGTCTCTCTAGGGCTGTGCAAGAGGGCTCTACCCATGCTCTTCCACCTGTGTTCGTGCAAACAAGGGCTGTAATAATCCCTCACCTTCATCCTGAAAGAACACATCACTCCATGAGGATGAAAATGAAGGACTTATTATTTGAGATTTCTTCTGTTAGCCTTCATTTTCCACGTTCTAATTTTACTTCACTTTCTAATTGCTAGAAAAGATTTTTTTTGTAAAGAAAATAAATTCTCAGGTACAGTAGGAGGATATCTAAGAGAATTAAAGACTTCCACTTGGCAGACTGCTACTGTAATTTTAATTTCCTGCTTAGGACTTGGGCATTACAGTCCAGAGCTCTCAATACCCAGGAATGACACTTGCCTAACCACAGTGATCACTGTGCACTGCATTTCTGGGAGACCTTTGCTTTCCCGGGGTATGTACCTGACTTTGAAAGATTTGAAATGAAACCCACTGCAATACCTCTCGGAAATAGCATTGTCATGTAATGAGTAAAATGTGGGGTGAAAGGATAATATCTCTGCTCCAAGGCTCCAATATTTCTTTTGAGAGATGGAGTGCATCAAGCATTTTATCCTGTGCAAGCATGTTAGTCTGAGGAAGAACAACTGAGTATTGACTGAGGAACATGCTGGACTTTACAGTGAATGAGGGAAGGATCAAAAGAGCAGAATAAAAATTAGTCACAGATAGCTGGGTGCTTTACCAGGCTGTAGTTACCACCATAGTGACACTGAGTGGTAGGTCCAATAGGTAGAAAAAACAATAACAATTTTGCCAGTTTTAACTGCCTGATACAGCACAATGAAGAGTGGCCACAAATTGTCATCTAAGATGTGATACTGCTTCTTAAGACCACAGTGATGTTTCTTTAGGGCATCAAAGTAAATTTGTGCAGAGGGGTTACAATGCCATAGGGGCTGTCAGAAGCAAGGTGCTGTGGTGAGGTACCCAAAAACTAGTGACATCATTGTCCCCATGATAGTCCTAAGCCTGGAAATGCTTCTCTGCACAGGACCTCCAATTTGATGTCTCAGTGCTGTTGGCCCAGCAGGTATTTGCCATGAACGATGTGTGTGTGTGGATCTCCTGGGTGGAGAGTGAGCAATAAAAACTATTTGCATGTATAGCTTACCAGAAACATTGGCTTTTTCAAAACTTATAGACAAGAAGGAGTAAAGGAAAAACAGGGTAAATGCAGTTCATTTTGGAGGGAAACAGCAATGACCAGGACACACCTGAGCTCTTTCATCAAAAGCAGAAAGACCCACTGAAGAGAAAAATCATGGATGTCCAACCCCGTTAAGTGAGCTCACAGTAGGAGTAATTTTTAAAATGAAAAGCATGCCCACTGTTCAGAGATACAAGCAGGAGAATGGCAGGGAATCTACAAAAGGAGAAAGGTGATGAAGAGAAACAGCAGGAAATCAAGCTCCACTGAGAATAGCAACCCACAAAGTTCCAGTGCAGTCCAGCCTGCAAAATAACAAATAAACTCTCCCTAAGATGAATAAACTTCTAAATGCACTGGTCACAAAAGAATGACTTGTTACCTTTTAAATGGTAACAGTTAGAAGTCCAGACGTGAATACAAGCCTCCTTTTCTTTCTCTAATTCCCATAACATAGGCTTTTGTAACAGCAACATATGGAATAAGGAGTTGGGCAACTCCGAAAAATCATTGTATTTGAAACAACTTCTATCACCATTAGAGTATTTTCATTTTCTTCTGTTGTATTAATCCTTTGCTGAAGGAGGTGTCAATTAAAGGCCCAAATAACTGTAAAGACATACTCTCATATTACATTTATACTTAGGTATAATAAGTGAAGCCAGAAACTAGTGTAATCTCTACCTTAATCAGAAGCTGTCTGCTTGAGAAAATATTCTTGATTTGTAGGTGTTGTCACTGCCCACTTTCATTAATCAAGTGTAAAAATATTTTCATTATTTTAACGTGGGATATGAGCTTTCTGCTAAGGAATCTTGCAATTAATTGTCTATATTTCACCATTGAAATATCTGCAGCTTTTATGTCAGGTATACCAAGATTTTTTTTCAGGCCGATAAAGTAAGGAGATTTATTTTTACATTTTTTTTCAACTTTATTGCCCTCACCAATTTTAGAGGTAGCTACTGAACTCTTTTCAAAGTTTGAGAAAGCCTGAACTCGTTAGAGATGTGAGCTTTGACTGGTCAGGCATAGTACATGGCTGTAAGGACCCAATTAGGAATTTAAAGGCATGGCTCAAAACAAGAAAGGTGGGTTCATTTCATTAGTATTGGCTAGCAGGTCATGGAGAAGTTCACCACAGGAAGAACTCATTTAAATCCTCACTGGTTTTTACAAGGTAAAGTAGTTTACTTCCTGTCCAAAAGAAGAGCTACTTTCCTGTTTTTCTCTTCCCAATAATGAAGGTGGCTTTAGGATTTTACACAAACATACTGGATTATAGGTTTCACTGGAAAACTTTGGACAAACTGCCTAGGCAGTAATTTGCACTAGTGCAAGCACATTACTTCAGCGCTGGTGTGTCACTTGAGCTTCAAATGCTGGATGTTTCAGTGGTGGAGAGAACACCAGGAATGCAAGGTGGGAATGTGTTTGCTACAGATATTTGTGAATTCTTCCTGATCCAAAGGCTTGGCTTGATTCAGTAGTAGAAAACTATATTTAACTTACTACCTCAAATTAATTTGTGCAAATTGCTTAGTAATCCAAAATCATTACAGTGTTTAGAGTAATGACTTTGAATTTTTATTATGGAAGACCTTCATTAATGCCATTTCATTACTACTTAGAGAATTCTTGCAAGAAAAAAATTATGCTGAGATGGTATTTCCCTTCCTTCCTTCCTTCCTTCCTTCCTTCCTTCCTTCCTTCCTTCCTTCCTTCCTTCCTTCCTTCCTTCCTTCCTTCCTTCCTTCCTTCCTTCCTTCCTTCCTTCCTTCCTTCCTTCCTTCCTTCCTTCCTTCCTTCCTTCCTTCCTTCCTTCCTTCCCTTCCTTCCTTCCTTCCTTCCTTCCTTCCTTCCTTCCTTCCTTCCTTCCTTCCTTCCTTCCTTCCTTCCTTCCTTCCTTCCTTCCTTCCTTCCTTCCTTTCCTTCCTTCCTTCCTTCCTTCCTTCCTTCCTTTCCTTCCTTTCCTTCCTTTCCTTCCTTTCCTTCCTTTCCTTCCTTTCCTTCCTTTCCTTCCTTTCCTTCCTTTCCTTCCTTCCTTCCTTCCCTTTCCTTCCTTCCTTCCTTTCCTTCCTTTCCTTCCTTTCCTTCCTTCCTTCCTTTCCTTCCTTTCCTTCCTTTCCTTCCTTTCCTTCCTTTCCTTCCTTTCCTTCCTTTCCTTCCTTCCTTCCTTCCTTCCTTCCTTCCTTCCTTCCTTCCTTCCTTCCTTCCCTTCCTTCCTTCCTTTCCTTCCTTTCCTTCCTTTCCTTCCTTTCCTTTCCTTCCTCCCTCCTTTCTCCTCCCTCCCTCTTCCCTCTCTCCCTCTTCTCTTCTTCCCTTCCCACAAGGTATAGGGGTGTAGGCAATATTTTTTTCCAGAGTGAGGTGAAAGCCAATGAGGGAATGGTGTACATTCATACCTGTATTTTACACATGACATATTCATATATCATGTTCAAAAGTACACATTGGAAGGATATGAATGTTTACAAAAGCAAGCCCTTCGGATTTAGGAAATATCAGAATCAAGTTTGCCTGTGCATGTTTAATTAGTTCTGTTTGCATTATGATGAGTGCTCCATCATACAGCTACATGTTTTTTACCCACAGGTGGCTGGGATGGATTAGGATCACTTGCTGGGCAGCTTTTCAATATTCTGTTTTATCTTCATAGTTCAGCACGTGGCCCCATGTCTCGGGTATTGCACTCTATTCAAGCTGTGATCTGGATACATAATTATTAATTCCATCAGCAGCTTTTTGGTGGCAGGCACTGCTATTGTTTTCAGGTGACTCACAAATAGCATTAAATTCTGTTTTCCCTCTCTAAGATCAAAGGACATTGTTATCTTAATTTTTCAGGTGGAAAAAAAAGAAGGAAGATTGTGGTCCAGAGGTGCCACTAATTTCAGCCACCAAAGATCTCTGCTGATTACCCTTGTGGAAAGCTGACAGAGTTAGCCACAGCCTTTATGTGTTTCAGTGCTAGCAAAGCCTTGGCAGCAGCCGTCACAGCCACTTGGTGGCAGGGAAGGTGCTGGAGCCCCAAAGCACTGGAGCCCCAAGTGCCTCCCAAGCTCTTTGAGACAAACACACCATAGACATGCATAGGCTCATGTGTCACCCCCTCCACAGCCCAAGGTCCGTGGGCAGCCCACTTGGCTCCAGCTGGAGGGCAGTTTCATCACGGAGAGCGAGCCAAGCGGGGGCTTGCAGCCAGGCTGTCTCCAGCTGAGCAGCTGCTGGGTGATGCTGAGGCACCCCAGTGGGGCCCATGCCCTGGAAGCACAGGCTCTTTCAGAAATTTATCTGCTTTTCCTGTGCTTGGACTTGGACTGTGATCTCAGGAAGGCATGTAGCATGGTCAGATTTGGGTTGATTTAGAGTAGCAAATGCATGGTTAACCTTTCAAGATGAGGCTAGGATATATACTTTTCCTTAAACTTGTTCTTAGAAAAAGAAAAAAAAATGACAGTCTGAAATTGGATATTTCCCTAAGTATACAGCCTGCAGGAAAACATGCCTAGAATAATTCAGTCCAACAGGTTAAAGTCTAGCAAAAACGTTAGCAGATGAATCAGGGAAATCCTGGATGACTTTAATACTAAGTAGTTCCTGTAGTGGCCTTGCTGTTAATAAGAAGGCAGATACACACACGTATGCACCCACACACAGACTGTGTGTGCATGCACAAGCACAATAATTAGCAGGATGCTGGATGCCCTTTCATTTATTTTACTTGTTCTTTTATGTAGAGCTTAATCTTGCAGACAGTTGGCTTTAATCGTGAGCTGGTGGAAACGGCAGGAGTTTGTATAAAATTGGTGTAACTTTTCAGCTGCTGAGAGCAGAACCCATCAGAAGGCAATGCTGAATAAATCCAGAAGAACACCATGGCATTAATTGTGCACCGTGCTGAGCATACCTACTGTGGCAGAAGGTGACTCCCACCCCAGTGATGGATGGAATCCTGAACAAACTAGGGCCTCCTCATGTTTCACCAATGCAGAATTGCTTAAAGCTGCATGCTCTAGCCTAATCGAAATGACTTGAATTTAAATGGTAAACACAGAATCATTAAAAAAAAAAAAAAGTACAAAGCAAAAGAACTTACTGCTGTCATTCCTCTTTTGAAATGCATTAACACCTTTGGAAGCAAAGTCTTGAGACATGGAAGAAAAAAATAATTTGCTTATGAATAAAAGAGGTGTTAGGTCTTTTAAAAAGTGACCTGCCTTTCTTTTTAAATAATAATTATATATGAATGCATAATATACATGGGGGTAATGTATGTATTATTAAGGGCTCAGATTTACAGGAGTGTGAAACCGTAATTTAATTTGCCTGAATTATGTTGTCAGTGTCAGCCCCATGCTTTATATACATGTGCAAAATTAAGTGGAAACCACCTTAACTGTTTTTTTTCTTATTAAACAGTAAAAATCTATAATTCAGTGAGACATTAAGCAGTTGGCATTTGTTGCTATACAATCCTGTTCCACAAGCCCCACTGTGAATTCAGCAGGGCATTCAGCACTAGCCAGCTTCTGTTATCAGTAACTCTACATGAAAGAACTTGCATTTTCCTGCTAATGGAACAAACAGAAAAATAATAAAGTTCTTCAGTGTTTTACAACCTTAGTTTGAATTCCAGCTCTGAGATTTCAGTACTGGGGACTACTGAGATGCTCTCAAGTCCAAGAGTCTCTCACTGCTAAAAGCCTGTATGCTTTTATCTCTTACAGATGAACATATACAAGTTATCACAACTATTGGACATCAGTGAGATAACATCACTAAATTCTGATAGGAGATCTCAAATATTCTATGAGCTGTATCTGTATTAGGGAATTACAAATTGAAAAGCCAAACTAGACCCTTGGGTCTGAAGAGAGTGAGCAATACAGGCTTCAAACACAGGGTAGAAAGATCAGATCCTGATGCATCCCCCCCCTTACCTTCCTAGCATGACTATTACTTTTTAGAACTCATATTTTTGGAGAATGGTAAGAGTTTTTGGCCCCTTACAGAGTTTATTGACTAACAAGTGTGTCAGCAGCACTCCAGTTGCAGGCACTGACCACAAATCACCTGTATGACCCCAGCTTGGCTTGAGGAGCCAGGCCTTTTTCAGTGAAGTGGCTGGTGTTGGCTCCTGAGATGACCAAGTGTGGTGGATAGAAGTTGCTCAGAGTGAAGTGCCTGGGCTGAACATGGTGTCATGGGGCTGCAGCACGTGGGAGGGGATCATGCTGGGGTGTCACTGGGGCATCCCTGGTGAGCCCCTCTGGCTTCTGGAAGGCTCAAAATTAAGATGATATGTCAAAGCTGTGTGGTCTCTGACCTGCTTAACTGTTCCATGCTTCTCAGGTCATCCCTGCACTGTCACTGTGCCCAAGGCAGATCTCTCCATTCCCTTTTTTGATTTCTGGTAACTTTCCTGAGGAACAGCTTATTTGCCCTCTGTTATGGCTGGGAAACCACAGACCCTCTCCACTTCCTTGGATTTCTGTCTCCATCCTATTCTACAGAAGAAGGTATTAATCGAGCATTGTGAGAGCAATGTGATGTCATATTAAGGTGGAGAAATTATTTCAAAAGGGAGAAATTTCAATTTAGAAGATAAAATACAAGGGAAGCAAGTGCTCTGAGTTTGGACTTTGTTAGTGGTTGTATCCCACAATCAGTGATTGGGTGAGTTTGCACTGCTGAAATTAGGACAAGTTTTGCTGCTTATCTACAGATGGGCTGTCCAGAAAGTTGTATTTTTCTGCACTTGCATTTTTCAGCTCTTTTTTATAACCAGATGAATTATTTGAAATAATTGTCAAGAAAAAAATGCAAATATCTGCATTTTACAGGAAAATGTTCCATCTCCTTCCCTTCTTTCCCTCCACCCATAAATTCTACTCTACCTGCTCTGTTTGTTTGGAGGCATCACATCAGAGCTAGGTGCATAGCTTTGCAGGAGGAGGGAAGGACAAGTCAGCAAAGTAGCAGAAGCTGTTGCATGGGATTTGTATTGCCCAGCACAACGTTGTGATTGCAGAAGGTTTCCAGGCCATGCAAAAATTTGCAAAACGTTAATGATCCCGGTTTCTAATGAACTTGAAAAAGAATTTGTGCTAGTAAAATCAGTTTTGCTAACTGCTGAAACAGTGCTTTTGTTCACGGTTGGTTGTGGAAGTACAATGACAGACATGCAAATAGAAGCTGTATTTAAAGCAGCATATTGCATCTGAGTACATGGCTGATAACCACACAAGTGGAGCCTTGTAACAATGGTATTGTCAGGAGAGATCAGACAGGTGTTTGAGGACATGGTGTGAAGGCAACTTTGAGGGCTGAAATTCTGCACTTTCTGATGTCAGTGAGAAGAGACTGACCTTTTCACAGCAAAAACCCAGACTGCAGGGGTGAATGGGAAGCAAGGAAAAAGGTCATGGACTTCTGACAGTGGAGGATTGTAAGGACTCTAGAACAGCAAGGTCTCAGGGCCTTGATTTTGTTCCTTGGTCTACAAAAAGGGCTTGTCCCCGATTATGGACTACTGTGAAGACTGAGCATCAGCCCCTTTGTGCAATAATTGCAACTTTGACCTATCCTGTTTGGGTAAGACTTCTTAGGAAGAAAGCTGGTGAAGTGAATGGATTGCTGAGGATGGAGAAGAGCATTGTATTTTAGGAGGTGTCAGTTCCCAAATCACTTCCCAATTTTCTGCTGCTGTCAAAGGGGACTCAGAAAACCCTTTGTGAGTCCCTGATGTTGAAAGCCAGCCTTGACTCCCCTGGGTAGCAGAGTTTGAAGACCCTGTGGTAAGTCATTCACATGAGAGTGATCATATTTCCTAGACAATGAGATAGAAAGAATTTCCAAAGTTTGTTAGAAATCTTGGGGCAGAAATGGAAAGAGATATGTAGAGGAGGGAGAGTGAGGAGTCCTTATCCTGTCCAACCAGCCCGTGACTCCTAGCAGTCAGCATGAACATCAGAGGACACTTGGAAGTACCCAAGATGGAGAAAACACTGGTCAAATCTTTCCTCATCTGTCTATGTAGCCAACTGAACACACAGAAAGCAGCTAGTTTATTAGTTCCTCAAAGAAACATCTAATTCTTGGCAGGGAAAATACAGGCTGAGGCACAGTGTGACACTCCACACCTGCCAGGAGCAGCAGGGAGATGGGCTTGGAGCAACATCCACATCCAGCAGTCAACATCTGTCCTAGCTGCTGGTTTTACAGGGATGGGGGGATAACTGAGGGGCTGCCTGTAAGCTTGGCACTGGGCAGGACTCCTGCTGCTGCTGCCTGTCCCCTCGGGCAGCACAGTCCTGCTCTGGGTGTGCACAGACCTCCCAGCGCTGGGATGAGAGACTGCAAAGGGCTCTTGTGCCCTGGAATCCTTTGAAGCAGGGATCACCAGTGCCAAAGATGCATAGCAGTGCTTCTGGACAGCTTGGCCATTCCCATTTTACTGCCTCTCTGGAGGGGGCTGTGCATCCCTGACACGCTGCTGGGCTGGCTGCATTGCCTGACTTGCTGGTTCTGCCAGGGGCTGAAGGGACATCGATTGGGAAGAGCTAAGTCATCGAGCTGGTGATGCAGACTGGGTGGAATGGCAATGGCATGGTGTGAACAGAACAGAACAAAACAATTTACTTTCAGAGCTGATAGCTGCTTCACCACCCTATTCCCTGGCCTCCTGATCTTGAGGCCTGCTCATCTGCCGTGGCAGAAGGATCGAGAGAGGTTAACTGTGGAATTAACCACTCCTCATACAACCAGCAGTTTCTGCACCAGAGAGACATAAACAGCAAAATGTGCTGTTTTCAAGGAAAAGTGCTACTGTGGATTCCTGTAGGAGTGGGGGAAATAAAAGGATTTTAGTGCCCTTAGACTGTGGGCTACAGTCAAGTGCCTTTGGGGCACTCAGTCTTTGCAAAAATGAAGATTTGACACAGAGAGAAGTGTGGAAAAGAAGAACTATTATTAATTATTATTAATCAGGAAGTATTATTAAAATATCAGGATTACATGACAACTAAGCAGTTAATTTGTTCAGAAGAAAGAAAAAAAATGACAACCACTCTGATTTTAAGAGCATCCCTGTCTCAGGTGGTTAGCCAAAAGACCCTTTTTTAATGCAGCTTGAGAAAGCATCATGGAGACTTTTATCAAATAATTGCATAAATAACAATGGTATCACAATAGCCAGACTTCTACAGTGCCTTGAGGTCCTCCCTGAGGAGCCTGCTACAGGGCAGAGGTGCAGCAGCTGGGGAGACATCACCCATTCTTACAAAATCCTCTGTGGTTAAAAATTCTGCTGCTAGAGAAAAATAGACCAAGACAGAACTACACTTATTCAATATTCACAAGGCTATATAAATCAGCTCTGTACTTGCTTTGCATTGCCTGTCCTTCCCCCTACACCTCTTTGTCATTCAAAGTATGCTCATAGGAAACTTCAAGAGAAGCTGCTAACAAAATTATCAACATCAGGAGAGACAGACAAACCAATGACACAGGATGTAAGTGAAAGGATACCACTGAGAAAAGCTACACAGATGGTTTTAGAGATTAAAAAAGCTGGCATTTCTACAGCTCAGGATGGTTAAAAACGGAGACAGATAGAGGGGGAGAGGGTGAGAGGGAGGAGTAACTTACTTATTCAGTCCTTCTGGTTTGCTATTTCTGTGGGCCCCATCTGTACTTTGCAAGAATGGGTTTGTGCTTTTGGTTGCACTCCCAGCTTGTTGTTCTTGGTTTATGGACTATCCCAAATGTCAAGTTCTTTTTCACAAAGCAAGTTGATAGCTCCTCACAGCAAGAATTGTTCAGGTCTGGGACTGTGCCGAGGCATTTTGCATTTTTAAAGTGATTTCCAGCCCAGATAAGTCCTGTGAGTAATGACTTTGCTGTTCCTAGGGCAGAAAGCACTGAGTCTCTCTCTTGGCCTGACTGCCTTTTAGCTAGAAAAAATTCTTAGCTATAGTCTTTGTTCATTCATTCTTGCCTTGCTTAAAGTCACTTATTCTAGTAGTTCCCAAACCACAATCTCTTGTACCACATCAAACAAAGCTTTCTTAGGGTGCCTTCCACTGCAAGCTTCAGGAAAGGAACATCTAAGAAATTTTGCTAGTGCAGTATTTGCAAAAACAAAAGGACCTTTTCTTTTTCAGAAGATTTATGGGATTACCAGCTGTGAAATTTCAACAAGAAGATAAAAATGGTAGGAGGGTTTCCACAAGCCTTTTAAAATATTTGCTCTAAGTTGTGGGGTTCCAAGAATTCTCACTTCTGAATAAACAACCCCAAAAAAAGCCATCTCTTTCTTGCCAAGCAATTGACATTAAATGGGTGTTACTTCTGGGCACCATCTGTCCCCTGGCTCTCCTGCCAGGTTCTGCACCCAAACACACCCCAACTTACCTTTGCATGCCTCATGTCTTACCTACAGTCCCAGCCAACAAGGAGGCAACAGAGATCCTGAAATATTTTCCTCTCTCCCCTCTCTGGCTAGTTTGGCTTGTGCTGAAGTTTCACTTTTCCACCTACATGACATTCATGAAAGGCACAACCTGTCCTTGGGTCACCTGCAGCATCTTTGCATGAAAGAGAGGCCATACCAGGGATCCATTCATGACATTCCATTTAATAGCCCAAGCCAAAGTAATGCTGCATCTCTGTCAGAGCCTCTGTTTAAGTGTTTGAGGCCTTGACAAGTGTTTGGTGCAAAAAACACTTTTAAAGGAAAAAATGTTATTTTCTCTCTGAGGACTGGAGTGAAAGAGCTTCTGAGAGGTAAATAGACAGACAGAAATTTATAGACAGACAAATGGGCAGGTGATAAAATTGGTCCTGTGCTCTCTTTCTAACATATTTCAAAATAGCAGCTCTGGAAGATGGCATTTCCTTTTACAGTTCTTTTCAGAAATAATAAGTACAGTTTGCTGGAATTTTGGTCTAACTATTTAAACAACATGTTGCCTTTTGTTAAGTAATTCATCCAAGGTAAAAAGTGGAATAAAACCAGAGGGATGATGTGGTAGTCTCAGATGCAAGCCTTATATTACAATAAAAACCAGTGTGGTTAGGCTTTTTCCAGAGGATTTTTTTGTGCTTTCTTGCTCTATTACAGCTTGCAGAAATCAGAGACTGCAGTATGTATCTGCTGATCATTATTAAACTAGCAGAGTAAAATGTCAAGAAGAAAAAAAATTGAAATCATTCTAGATTTCAACACCAAGAGAGAAAATCCCAGCATTTGTGAAATGGCAGCAATAAAACTAGCAATTGTTATTTAGTTTTAAGTAATGAACCACATAAAAAATACGAAACTTGCTACATTGCCTCCCAAATGGGGCTTATTACACTGCTGCTTGAATGTTTGTACAATCTTTAATTTAAACCTTTTCTCTTCAGGTCTTAATAACAGGCATGGGTTGTTGCAATTTTCTCTCTCTTCAAAGGCAAAAAATGAAAGAGGTAAACAAAATAATTTAACTCACAAGTGAACAGAATTGACTCATTCAGCTAGAGGAAGGGTTGAAAGTCAGAAAATTTCAACCCCAGTTTATCTTCCAGCCAGGTAAGCTGCTCCCCCAGTGAGAAGGAAGAGCCATTCATCACTGTTTACTGGGCTTTTGTTGTGCTGAAAACCCTCACAAAGAAGAAATATAAAGAATAATTTGTGTTTCTCAAAAGGAGACCAACATGCAATTGCATAGATGCTTCAAGGAGGTTTATTATTATTATTATTATTATTATTATTATTATTATTATTATTATTATTATTATTATTGTATTTTAATATATAAGCAACCCAGAAAAGCATTTAGAGGTGCATATTAATATATTCCATTCCTCGTGGCTCACAGGATTCTCAATTCTCAGTTCAGTTTTTTTCATTATATTTCTGGAATTACTGTGATAGTTTACTGGTTTGAAGGATTTTAGAGTCATAAATAGCAGCAAATCTTAACCTTGAAACTCAAATAACAAAATAATCCTATTTGAAACAACACTTGAGTGGCACTGGGAAGAGAAAGAAATAAATTAATCCTGTTTTTTCCTTTGCATGAGTACTTCAAGCTCAAGCTGCTGTTTAAATTTGATCATCTGCTAAAAAAACAATTTTTAAAATGCTAGGATCTGACTTTTTAATGAAGGAACAGAGGTGAGCTGTGGTGTTTATTCCTGGCCTTGGGATGTGTGGGTGCATGACCCTCTGTTTCCCTCCTTCCTTTAGGGCACCAGTGCTTACAGCTTCACATGCAGGGCAGAAGTAATTTTGAAAAAATTGGGTTCAGATGCTCACCTGAAAGGTAAATAAGGAAATTTTTCTCTTGGTCTGCATTTGATTTCTTTAAATATTTTTGTTCTTTGGGTTCTGGTGTGCCTTTGCAGTGAAGCATGGCTCTTTACTCAACCTGCCACACCAGAAGCAGGACCTGAGTGGAAGGGCTGATGCTTTACAGGGCTCACAGCACCTCTGGGCACCTGCCCAGCTTCTGGGTGGGTGTGGTGGCCAGGTCAGGCCTGGGAAGGAGTGTTTTGGGGGGCTGAAGGAGCAGAGAATCCTCCTTAGCCTCTTGTGTCTTGGCTCAGACACGGCTATGGGGACATTTCTGTGAAGTGTCCCTGTCCTTGTCCATCCTGGGTAGCTGTGAGACCTCAGCCACTTCCCTCAGGGATCCACAACGTGGCTTTCTGTGGGAAATGTAAAGCTACAGTCTAAGAGCTTTTTACACACTACTGGAGTGACATTTAATAGGCCACAACATACAGAAGGACAGATTATTAGAGACCATTGTGCAGCATTTAGTGTTAATTTTTATTGTGCTGGTAATTTTCATCCTTCCTTATGGGAACTCTCTCTCTTGATGGTCCTCTCTGTATTAAAAACTGAAAAAACTAAAATGTCCTTAGCACAGTAAAGTAAACCAGACAGTAAAACATGATGCCATGAAAGAAGATATTCAAACAATCAGGCTCTGCCTTTCTGCACCTCTACACCAGGCAGGGAAGCCAAGAGCTGGCTCACTCTTTTGCAAGGCAGCTGAGGGCACACTGCTCAAATCTGATGCCACTTGGGCTGAGATCCCACTACACTCCTGAGTGTTAACATCTGCTTTAAAGGCTCCTCTGCAGCACAGTCCCTGTGCTTCAGACTTTGATATCCCTTTCCAGGTATGCACAAACCTTCAGGACAGGGCACATTTCCAGTGTAGCTGTGGCAGCTGATAGAAGAAACCAGGAGCAAGTGACAATGACATATGTAAAATGCATTCTGAAGGGGTGCTGCAAAGAATTTGGGTTTGGCTTGCTTTTGCTAGGGAACTAGAAAAAGTATATATGTTTAGCAAGGAGGTGCTATGCCAAGAAGTATATTAGAGGTCTAGCACAGCTGTGTAGTATATGAGGTAAGAGAATATTACTGAAATTTTATCAGTACTGGCACCTAAATAGTGCTGTACATCCTTTAGGATCTCTTACAGGTAGACTCATACAACCACTGTAAAACATAATGAAATTACACTCTTTCCCTCCCAGATTAGTCTAGGAAGCAGCTGGGAACACAGAATTCATTTCTGTCTTCCTTACGTTTTGCATTGAGAATTTTTAACATGTTCAAACTATTGGTCAGTCAGAAATCTGTAAGCCATGATACACTGGTCATAAGAAATTAGGATAGGAAATTATTTCCAAATTAGGCCACAATTTTTTCCTCATTTACAGTTAAATTGAAGGGAAAAAGCAATTAGGAAATTAAGCCTGAGTATATACAAGACAAAGAGACAGTTCTTGCTGCCAGCAACAAAGATCTATCAAATACTGAATGTTGCAAAGAGACTCTTTAAAATTGAGGACCAATTTTACATCCAGCAAGAATACAATTTAAAAGACACTAGAAATTTCAATTATGTATGGAGATTTAAGAAATGCTACCTATTGTTTTGAGGACGTTATTCATTACTACTTATGCTGAGGGACGAAAACGTTGGAGAAATGATATCAGCTCTGTATGGCAAAGGGAGGAAAGTGCATCCTAAATCTCACTGGTTACCTAATGAAGTTCAGAGTATGATTGTACACAGGCAGAAAAGTGCACTGTGATAAAATCAAACCTCAAGTGCTTACTGTTCTGAGAGAGAATCTAGCTGAGGGAAAAAATAACACATGCACACATTCATACATATCTACACATGTCCTGTGTTTACAGGAAGCTTTAATGACAATCCACCATCAGCATTAATGGGGAAGCCTTCCAGACACACCAAATAACTGGGACTGTGTGGGCCACAGCTGCAGGTACAAAACCAGCCTGCAGTTCATCATAATTTTCCTGGTAATTCCTTGCTTCTTTTTAATCAAGGGCTATTTTGTACCTCCATAAACCTGAGGACTGGATAGTGTTGTTCTGGTCTCCCAGGCCAACACCAGCACTCAAGCCAGGGAATTTCAGGCAGTGCTTCCTGCATCTCAGGATACTTTGTGCTCACCTTGGAGCAGGGGATAGCCTTGGGACCTCCAGGAAACCAAGTAGGCACCCAACTATGCAGTGATTTCACAATGATTTCTGCAGGTGTTAATACTTTCCTCAAAGGCAAAGAAAGTTAATGTATGTTGTTAGTAACTACATAAGCAAAAGGAAACAAAATTAAGAGATATTCAGTATAACTGGTAAAATGGAAGTGTTTTCTATCTTTTGGGTTTTTGAGTCTGGCTCAGATAAACTGTGATCAAAATACATATTTATCCTTGGAAGGCAAGGAGAATGCTTTTGTCTCGGGTCTTTGCTCAATGACAAAGGTTAGGTTTTTGCATCTGCAAATCTGGCCTGAGGCTGCAGAAGTGCTCAAACAGGAGAATGAGAAAAGCAAGGAGGAATTATCTGCAGCTAAAAGGCAAGCCTCCCACCACAGGTTAAATCTTCTTTGCTTTCAGCTGCTGTCTCTTGTCTTATGTTGTCTGATCTAGCATCTAGCTGATAGAAACTCCCTGCAAAATGAGGCATAACAAAGGCAGGAGAGAGAGGGGAATTGCATCATTCTACATCAATGGTTTAGGTTTGGTGCCAGTGAGGAGGGGAAGGCATGGGTGTGCAGTCCAAAGGCTTTGCCCCTTGCTAGGTCAAAAAGGAAAAGCTTGTAGGTGGGAGCCTTGACAAAAACACCAGTATTTACAGAGACCATGAAACAGGGAGGACAATTACGTATCATAAAAGGGGGGAACCTCTGTTTGAACCAGGAGAAAGGCAGAAACTTAATACTGAATGAAGGATTTTCTCAGGAGGAAAAAGCAGAAGAGAGTGGTGTCCCTGCTTAGGAGAGACGACCAAAAGGAAAGACAGGGCTAAGAATGGTTTTTCAGGGAGGGAAAAATAATTGTAATAGGATAAATGGTGTAGTTTGCATCATAATAGCAAGCACTAAATGCAGAAGGTGAATGAAACTCCTTGAGAGGGGCAGTGGGACTTGGTGCTTGTTACAGCTAATGCCAAGCAATATTACTCTACCCCACAGGTATTAGTGAATATTAATATTATGTCATTAGCAAGCTTTCAGTGCCACTGGTAGTATGTTATGGCTTTTCTGGGGTGAAATAAAAGAACTCAGGTTTTAGCCCTACTAATTTTATATCTTTTATGAGCAACGCATTTTCTTCTAAAAATAAAATACATCCTGTAAAAGTAGTAATTTACAGCTAAAGCATATTTTCTGATGTTCTCATTAAATCTATTTTATGCACCTGTCTTCAATTCACTCTTTTGAAATTATAAACCACAAATAAGTGCACTGGGAGTGAGTAATTAGCCATAATTATTGTTTCTTTGTAATATTTTGGGATATTGAGAAGATTTCTTGCATGAGGGTGTCCTTTGTGAGCAAAGGAAATATTCATAATGATGCTGAAGCTTATGACTTGAACCTACACATCAACAGCAGCCTGTAGTGAGGAGAGAAAAAAAGAATTATAGCAGGGTGTCTGCAGCAGCAGCTTTCACCAAGGACAAATCCCAATATGGTTTAATCACTGCTTGGTTTTAAATATTTTTCATGAAATATTTGCATTTTTATGTCTGCTGTAGGCTTTGATAGTTCTAAGCTCTTCCATTTCCTAAATTTGCTATAATGGTGTGTATGTTTAAATACATCTGTATGTATAATGATCTGTAACATTGCTGATCCTCTGTGTAATGAATTAGACTTTTCACTGTTGTAAATAGGACTGATGTGAGATAAATACACCAGGCCAAAGAGTATTGATACATGGAATTGATGTAAACCAGGTTAGAGGAGAAGCTGATTAACATACTTGACTGATTTGCAGTCTAATCCTATACAAAACATTAGAAACCTAACTTGTGAGCACTGAAACAATGAATCCCAGCCCAAATATTAAAAGCAATGTTTCAAATTTTGTTGTGGTTTGTCCCCTCAACACTCCTTGATATTACACAAGATATGATTTTGCAGACTAAATATAAGCATTGGTATTTATTTTAAAATTGGATTTAATGTGAAATATGTTTTTTACAAGGATTTTTAAAGAAACAAGTGGATTTCTTCATCTATTTGCAAATCTAAACTATTCAATTCAAACAGTAACTGTGAAAGTGTGAGAAAGCTGTTGCAGGTCTGCAGCCATCTCTAGTTTCATCAATTTGTTTTTCAGTCTTTGTTATTTCTTGTTTCTTATGTATCTCCTGGGACAGCCTCTTGCTTGAGGAGAGAATGTTAATAGCTCATTCGTCCTCCAGGATGTTTCCTTGCAACAATGAGAATTCTCCCCAAATTTAATCTAATTCCTTTGCCTCTTCTCTGTAAAATCAAGGAAAAAAGTAGTCAAGAAACATGAACATAATCTGAATAAGGCTGCTCTGTAATAACAGCATGGTTTTGCTTGGCTTGTGTAAAAGAATATTAAAATAGATTATAAGTTTCAAAAAACCATTAGTGAAATCTCAGTCCATTTTAGGTCATAATTTCAAAATAGTGTAGGTGCTAAATGAAGTTCATCTGAGAAGGAATTCATGTTTTGGCTTTTTTAACTTCCCCAACATATTCATCAAACTTGCAATTAAAGCTTATGTACCTGTAGGTCAGTCTGATGCAATATTTAAGAATTAGTTTTCTTTTTCCTGGAACCATAAGATATTTCTTGGCCCATGCAATTTGATGATGCACTGTAGTGTTCATAATACTGTTTAAAAGAAAAAAAAGGAAATATAATGATGAGTGCAGACAGGTATTTGTACTCCAGATGCATTCTAGAAATAAACTTGAATTAGGTGGAGAGCTTAAGTTTTCTTAGATGTAATATATGGGAGAAAACATCTATTATCTATCTCTTTGTCTACAATTTATAAGAAAGGATAGGTTCCTTTGTTTGGAGCATATCTACCAGGGGAAGTAAACTATGATAGCTATTCATGATTAATTGTCCACACAGATCCTGGATTAATGTTAAACAGAAGAAGGGCATTCTTATTCCAGAATTAAAGTGCATATGTAAGGAAAAATAGATTTGCAACTTGCAGACATTGTGTTCATGCCTAAATTAATCCAGATTAATTTCCTTACAATCATCCTGGAAAAAACGACACTCTTTTATTTTTAGTCATGGAGCTTCCTTTAATCCTGACCCATAAGATCTCATTGGCTCCTCATCCATCCCCAGACAGATTTCCATGCATGTCAGCAGGTCATTGACACAGAGGATGATGCCCATCTCTCATCTCCCTTGCCTGTCCCTTCCTAAAGAGCCTGTGTCCTTCCATTCCTACTTGCCAGTCAAAGATCCATCCCACCACATCAGCAAGATCACAGCCTGGCAAGCCTGTGCACATCTTTAATTCTTCTTCTTTGATTCTCATGCTACATTCACTTGCATAGAGGCATTTGAGGGGGCCCCATAAGGTAACCTACTGGCTGGAAAGACTGGAATTCCTCTGTGCTGCTCTTCAGGTGCTCTCCTGCTGACCTGCAATCACTCTCCACACTCTGGGTCACTGGCATCAAACTGATATGAGTGGGATGGATTGATTGAGATCCCCCTCCCCCAACAATTTTATTTTAGCCACCCTTCACCATCCTCATAGAAATTCCCTAAGGCTGGCTCTGAGCCTGTGAGAAAAGGAGAATTACCTGTGTAGTGATTTAAACTATTTCCATGTGTTTACTACTTTGGTTCCTATCTGATTATACTTCTGGAGTTATTGAGCATTGGGATCCTTGGAGCTGCATACATCAGATATTAACTCTGCTCTGAACCCATCTGAAAAAAGAAGAAGAAAACAACAAAATAATGTTCCCTGGAATAGATCTATAACAAAAAAATAATATTGAACTCATAGTTAAGTTTGGTGTGATAATAAAGGTGAGACTGCAACTTTTCTGTCAGCATCTGTACATCTCTGTAAAAGCTGTGAAATTACTGCACCTTTTATCTTTCTGGACTCTGGGTCATTTTTTTCTTTGCTAACATAAGTGACTACCAGGTAGGGGGATCAGCTTCTCATATTAGTTACTTGATTATTGTCTGGCATATTGTAGCTTAACCTAACTTTTCCTCCCCTTCAAACAAAAAGCCTCTAAAAACCTATGGGAAATCAGGTGAGAAACTGTATTAGAGAAAATCAGTTCATATATATACAGACCAGCAACCTTCTGACCTTTCTTGCCAGAATATCCATGATAAGGGTAATTGCCAGCACTGTTATTTGTTCTCATTTTATTAAGTCTGCTTTTACAATAGGTGTTTGAGATAAGTACTCTGATGGCTATTTCTCCAGGTGTCTGGTTTAAATGTACCATAAAACATGCTGGATGGTGTAGCCACTAACATCACATAGTGATGAGAATAGCAGATTAGCATTAAACAATGTGTTAAAGGAGAAAATGTTTCTAAATTGCATTTTCTAGAGTTAGTTGCAGCCACCAGAAATAACTAAATCTGCAATAATTAAAAAAAATAAATAAATTCCTTCTTGCTTAATTTTTGCATTTCTTCAGTTTTTAAATTCCAGGATGCTTTCAGAGTAAGGGTATTCAGGTATGGTGCTCCTGGTGCTGTGCAATGGACTGAATATATTTGGGTTTCCAGAGCTGGGAAGGAATAACAGATGTTGTGTCTCTGCCCCTTGTCCACTCCCTCATTATGCACAGACACTCTCTGCCCTTGCATGCTGGATTATTTTATACACCAGTGAGGTGCACTGCACTGTGATGGGTGTACACAGTTGTTAAGAAATAAGAGCTTTTATGTTTTCAATATTCCTACTCCAAATTTTCACCTTTGAAAGTCTCTTATGTATCCTAAACCTAAGTGTTGGAACTACACTGCTGGGAAACAACTCAGACTTTTAGGCTTTGGAAAGAGTCAATAGTCTTCAAATCTAAGAGCCCATGATGCTTTTTATGAAACACACTTTCATATATTTTTCTAAGCAGTATCTCTCCCCTTTGTTCCCCCCAAAATATATTGAGCACTTCATACTTTTTGTGTGCATTGCTTTGTTGCCATCACCACTACCCTGCCTAAACATTTCTGCTTTGGTATTCTGCTTTAACTTTTTCTATAACTCCTAAACAATATTCTCCAGATACTTATTAATTTTGTCTTTTAATTTTTTTTACACCGTAATTGGATAATTTTCCTTTCCATCTTTTCCACCAAGTATTTTTCAACAACAGCAGTATTTGATTTTTATGATTTCCATTCCTAGTAACTTGTATAGAGAACACATACTTTGGGCAGATAATGAGTATTTTGGAGATGGGTGATCATGTGGTGCTTGAAATCCCTGCTGTAATGAGTAACAGCCTTTCCTCAGCTGGATGAGTTACATTTCACTTTGTTTCAATGTCTGTCTCAACTTTGCAGAGTATAGGGTAGGACTAAGTTCTTCTGAAGGGTTTTCAATTAGCACGGAATTCCCAAGCTATCAAAGCAGAAATGTATCAGAAGGAGGGGAAAAGAAGCAGCAAACAAGTAACAATTTTATTTCAAAATCCTTAAACAACTCTGGTTACTTAGCATAGCAAGAAACATAGTTTGAATGGAGCCTAATGAACTAATTTTGATAGTCCTGTGCTTCTCAAGCACTGTTTTCTCCCTTTTAAGTCAATACAGTACATTGCTTTGATTTCCAGGCAGTGAGCAGAAAAGGGTGAAACATTTTAATTGAAAACTGAGCTTCTATGTTCAATATAAGGAAAAACAACCCCAACAAATTGGGGAGAAGAAAATGTTTCCTTTGCATTACCAGATGATGAAAAATTCTCTTCTGTGAGAAAACAATGATTTTCATTTCTCAGTACCATTGTATTATGACCCCTCACAATGCTCCAAAAATTATTTTTCCTTTACTTTGGATGTTCACATATTTTTTTAAACCCGAGAGCATGGGATGGTAGCACAACACCTGCCACACAGGAGACAGGCCCCTGAATTTAAACTATTTGATGAAGTAGGAGCTCCTGGCATGAGGAAGGTAATTGTGTTGGTTGAAACACAGCCCTCTGAGACTGGATAACTGATGACTGCCTTCTGCAGTTTCCTGTCAGGTGGAAGCAGAACAGGCATTACTTTACTGAGAGGAAGCATTCCAAGGGATTAATGTCCTGGTACCTGTATGAAGGGATTTGGTAAAAAGCTCTTGTCTTCTGAATTGGTAGATTTTTCTAGCTGTTTCTTATTACTTTCACTAGAGTTTAAACCCACAAGGCTGATTCCCAAGTTAGCCAGGACCATTTTGCACCCACACCCTCCAGCAGAAATGCAGGGATTAAGTGGGGGAAGGAGGGCTTTTGAACTTTACAAAGGTGATCTTTTTTTCTGTGATCCTTTTTCTGTCTTCTCTTACTTGATCCTGAACCTGGGTGTGGGATAGTGGCTGAGTTTAGTTTTCCATGCAGAGTGGTCATTTGTCATCATCTGGAAGAGCTTCCCAGCAGACAGGTATTTGGAGAGATGATGTGCCAATGTTTCTTTCTTCCTTGACAGCTCATCAGCCTACCCCATAACCTTTACAAGAGATTTTCAGGACAGTGAAAAGCTGTGGCATAAGATTTTCTTTAATGGATTTCACTGCTGGGGCTTATTTTCACTTGTAATAGTCCAGACATCTCTGAAACTCCAATGTTTTCTTGTCAGCTTGGATGTGAAGACTGCTAACTTTGGTGTCCTTTTCTCCTGGGCAAGTGTTCTGGACTCAGCTAAACTTTTCATCAAAGTTGACTGATTAAAGAACAGAGTTATGAGAGCTGACACTTGGGTCTGAGATTTGGGGAAGGAAAGCAGGGGTTGTTATCCACTGGTTCTTAAAATCAATTCACTGAAGCAGTTAATTCCTGTGCTTAGTTCTTTGGAGTGCTTCAAGTTCCTTCAGTGTGTGGTGATTAATTGTGCCCCCAGTGTTGCACAGGCCCATAACAAGAGACCAGTGAAGCCACAGAGGGCATGAGAGGAGCTGGAACACCTCAGAACTCATGGTTTTATAACGTGACAGAAAGTGGGTGAATGTCAGGAGAAGAGGAACAGGAGGAAGGAAAAAGACAGAGATAATGAAGGAGTAGTTACAGTAACACGAAGAGGAGTGGATGAAATGATCATGCACGAAAGTGGAAATGGGAGGCAAAGACAGAGTAGAGAATGGACAGGGAAATTTGGCAATCCCTCTATCCTCTCCTGTGACTGCCAAGAATATCTCTGTGTCTACAATGGCAGAGAAACCTTCAGCTGCAAGTACAAACTCTCTTTTGGGCATGGAAGAGGAAGACTCTTTCTTGCCATAATTACCCATTTAATACAGAAGGAAAAGTCATCCAGGATGAATTTTAGAGAATGATAATGTTTTGCTGAACAACTTTAAAAAAAGATATTCTTTTGAAATGGTGTAAATTTGAGCTGATCACACGAATACAAAAATATAGTCTACAAAGTTACAAATTTGATGCACTGAAAAACTAGAGTAGCAAATTGCTTTATACGGAGCAATGAATATGATTAAAAGCTGTTATGTTTATAATGGATATGTCTCCAGAATAATAGAATAGGTTTATTAGATCAAGTTATATGCTGTCCACTTTTTGCTGATGATAAAACTTTTAAGGATTTCCTGTTTATTTAGTATTTCTCTGTGACTTCTCACAAAATTCTTGCTACTGTGCAAATAGAATTAATACAGGTATTTTGAAACAGGTGTGTTTCATCTTCTGTACAGGAAACAATAGCAGGATCCAATACTGGTGAACAAATACAGAAAACAGGCCATTCTCAGATTTCTTAACACATAACAAAATAGATCTTTTCCATGTAAAGCAATTCAGTAGAAGAAAAGATTTCATAGTGCCACTGCACATACTAGTAATAGTGTCTTGGAGACTCAGCATCTGACAGGTGTGCTGGTTCTGGCTGGGATGGAGTTATTTATCTCTGTGGTAGCTGGTACGGGGCTGTGTTTTGGATTTGTGGTGGGAACAGGATTGGTAACACAGGGATGATTTAGCTGTTCCTGAGAAGAGCTTACACAGAGCCAAGGCCTTTTCTGGTTCACACACCTTCTCCCCCCCACCCCACCAGAGAGGAGTCTGGGAGTGGAAACAGCAGGGACAGCTGAGGGATGACCAAAGAGGTGTCCCCTTCCACATGGCATGGTGCTCAGCATATAAAACTGGGGGAAGAACAAGGAAGGGGTAGGGGACGTTCACAGTGGTGGCATTTGTCTTCCCAAGTCACCATCACATGTGATGGAGCCCTGCTCTCCTGGAGATGGCTGAGCACCTGCTGCCCATGGGATGTGGGGAATGATTCCCTTGCCTTGCCTTGCTTTGCTTGTGAGCATGATTTTTGCCTTACTCATTGAATTGTCTTATCTCAACCCATGAATTTTTTCACTTTTATGCTTCCCATTCTGTTCCCCAGCTTCTGGGAGAATGACTGATTGGCTGTGTGGGGGCTAGCTCCTTACTGGGTTTAAACCACAGCACAGGTTGACCCTGACTTTCAGCAATAAGCTTCTTTCAAATAAATATCACTTTCCCCAGAAAACACAGAAAAAAAGTCAAAACCCAAATGCATGAACAAACAGAAGCCTTGTGTAATTGTATTTGCAGAAATGCCATGAGTGTGTTCTACAAGTATATGACAACATGCAGGTTTTGTCATGATTTGATAGTATTGAAAGCTCATAACATGAACCAGGAAAGTTTTGAAGTACTGCCTCTAGACACAGCTCGTTATTGAAGCAACATATTGCTGCTGCTCAGCAAGAAACTCCTCTGCTCTAAGTTCCCCAGACAAATAAGCAGCACTGGACCTGAGATGGGCCTTTCACAGGCTGGAGAACATACCTGCTTTCACCCAGCTAAGGCAGGAGCTTTAGTGCTCTGCAGCAGCTGGGAAAACACGTGTGTGCTGCCAATTAGGAAACCTTTCAAAGTGAGGCTTTGCAGCTCATCTGTGATCTGCAGACCTCGGCTTGGGAACCATTATTCCCTACTAATGGCACCTGTGGGCCAGGAGGGATGGCAAACTGGGGTTTGAGGGAGCAGAGTCTATTAAATGCTATGGCAACAGGTAGCAAAATAGTGTTCTTTCTCTCTCCCTAATTAGTAGCTGTTAGCATCTGGAGTTGGCTGTTGGTGGATATAATTTGCTGCACTCCATCAGGTGATGGTGCAAAGATCAGTGAAGGATGATGCAAGGACTAGTCAAGAGGTAAAATAAATATTAGGGATTAGCTTCTCTATACATACTTTGCAATATGTTGTTTAAAATAAAATCATGCTCCTGGAGTAAATCATGCTTGGGAATAATGTATTTAATGTTGCAATGTTTTCTATCCTGTCTTAATTGTTTTGGTGATGTGCTTTGCATTCCTTTGGAAGAAAATACACACTGATTTTTTCACTTGTTTGACATTTCCAGAAAATGAAATTTCCTGTTGGAAAGAAAGTTCCTATAGCAGATCTGAGTAAAATCTCTCCACTTATATGAGTGATCCAAATCCCTTGGAAAGGAGAGGTTTCAGGTAAGCTCTGGTCTTGTGGCATGCTGATTGAGGGCTGGGGAAGTAGCCTTAGGTATGGAATTGCCCCTGCCTGTGGGGAGAAAGGTTCCATGCAATCAATAGACTGAAGTAATAGTGAAGTCTTGCCAAACCACCATCTTTCTATTGGATATGGTTATTATTTAATAAATTTGACCTTTAGGGTTCAAAATTGTTTGGAGAGAGAGAGAGAAGGAAATGTATCTGAAGATGATGTGTGTTTGCAAATATATTTCCTCATTTCCTGAGGAAGCCAAGATAAAAAGAAGAATTTCAGTCTTAAATATTGCATATATTTGGTATGTTTGAAGGCAGGAGTGACATTAGACCACTATGCTCAATTGCATTGATATTTTGTGCTTGATTGTATTGATCTCTCTCATTCAGTGCTTGGTTACTACCAAAATCCACAATTTCCTCACTGACTGGCTGGAGAAGAAAAAGGAGCTGACACCAAGGCATGTCAAAGGAAAGATCTGTCAGCTGAAACTCTGCCCAGAACCGTTTTCTGTACAAAATAGAATGGAGTGGTTGCTATTCATTAGTGAAGTACCAGAGTTTGCCAGGTATGATCCTGACATGCTACAAAAAGAGCAATTACAGCTGAGCATGTCTGGTGGTCCAAAGAATGTTCAGGCTTCTGCCTGCTGCAGTAGCCAAGAGACAGCAGTACAAGTTAGTCATGTCCCTTTGTGAGACTTTACAAAAGCCTGTGCATTTTATACAACCCTAATCTGAGAAAATTTATTCATAGCTTTGTTTCTATTGTTGTAAGAAATTCCACTAATGCATATACATATTTGCAGAGTGTAGATGTCTCATGATATATGCCAAGTACAGCCCCCCAAGTTATATCAGCTCTTTGTCATCAGCAGATGGAGAATGTCTAGTGGTTTTATGAAAACTGTTCTGATTATTCATATATATAATGTTTTCTTTCTTTGCTTTATGTGAGTTTGGATGAATGATGCAGCAGGTCTGCAGGAACTTACATATTTTGAGGAATTGTAAGAAATAGAAATTTCTTCTAAAACCAGAAGTCACAGTTTATTTATTAGGTACATGATGTGGCTTTATAGAAGGAGGGCTTTTCCATTTTTAATAGTGCCTAAATAGATGTTCCAAATTCCAAATGTCATCGACTTTGCAAAAATGGATTTTAATTCCTCTCTTTTGTTTTCAGTTTGTGTACCAGCTTGACCCTGAAGGCCTGAAAAAGAGTTAAAATCTTTTGAAAATGCAGACAAAATTATAAAAGCTATGAGATCTAGGTGATGATGGGCATTTGAAAATCTCACTAGATACCCATCTGTGTTTTTAGGCACCTGGAACAGAAATTCATCTCAAACTCTGCAAAACTATCAGTTGCTCATTGGGCATTTGTGACAGCAGATTTAGGGATCTGCAGGTGCACTAATAAGAAATCAGCATGATCTGCAGCAGCACAGAGAGCTGTGTTATACAGAAGCTTTAAACTAGGGTAGGCTGCAGGAATGACTCAAAGCAAAAGACTTGTGAAGCCTGAGGAACAGAAGCTCAAAAAGGACCATGGGGGAATATCTGATTGGGGGAATTTTGGTTATCATTGCTGTTTGGTGCATATGTTTTACAAAAGATAATTTATTTTTTTTCCCAAGCCCAGATTCAGCAGTTCCATGAATGGCAGGGGATTAAACCATATTGACACATATGACAAAGCAATACTGAAGTAATTGCTTGGGATTCAAGCATTGTCTGTGAGACATGCAGATTATAGAGGGGAGAAAAAAATTTATACAAACCACACAAAAATATTCTTAATCACTATACTGGCTTTTAGTGCCCAAATCCTTGAGAAGGAGAAGAATGGCAGACAAAGGGCAAATGAAATGAAGGTGAAATAACACAAAATTAATCCTTATGTTTTCCCTTATCTCCAAGTCCTGCCTGTCATTTTTCTACATTAAAAATGTATTTTTGAAGTACCAGTTCATTCAACAGATGCATGAAATGTATATCAAAGGTAGCCTAATGCTTTGCAGGACTAAGATATTCCCAGCTGCAGGATTTTCCTGGTTGAGATTATGGAAATTCATTTGTACTGCATTTTACCTCAGTGGCCCACTATACTTCCACCACTCTTTTAGCCTGTAAGAACAATGACACTCATTTTATGAGAATGAGGTTGTAAATCACTTGCTTTTTTCAGGCTTTTACCCCAGGATTCTCTGACAGACTGGACAGAGCTGGGCCTTGAGGATTCTACTCCACCTCTCAGTCCCTAAGAGCACTGCTGGCATGTTGTTGGTTTTTCTTTGCCTGCATGTTTAAGATAGTTCTTCTCAATGTCCAGCCATTCTCACTGAGCTGTGGTCTTTAAAATTCATGCAGAAAGCAATTATCTCTTGCCTGGAATGACATACAAGTTTGAAAAGCAGTTTTGGATTTCCTTCATTAATATATTCTCATGTGGGTTTTAAAAATCATATTTAAAGCAGAAGCCAGATTAGTGAAAGACAAATAAAAGATCTCAAAATCTGGCATGCATTTACATTATCTTTAAAGGGTTTTCTAAAATGATGATGGTTTATCAATATCCAAGGTGTCAGTCATGCCAAACAATGAAAGGCAGGGAACAGTCCAAGGTAGAGAAAATTTGGTAATTGTACAACCATAAATAAGATTTATTTTTATTTTGAGGGATATTTAGATTATTTTTTGCTTCTTTTGTGAAGGTAAACATACAGAATCTGAGCCAGGTTGTGCAGTGTGTTATTGCTTCTTATGTCTGCAAATTCTTTTAGAGAGACCATTATCCTACCTTCTAATTTCCCTTGTTTGTTATTTTGGAGATGGAAATGAACAACCTTTGTTTTGATTTAACCAGAAAGGCACAGCTATCTACATAGGGACTGAATATATGATAAACTTTTAAGAAGAGCACACACGTAGTCAGTGTGAGAGTGGTAGTGGTCATTTATTACCATTTTTGATTTGCTGTACAATTTTGTTATGTTCTGTTCTGCAGTTGTTGGTAGATAAGCAATGGCATAGTGCATTGTGATGCACAAAAGAATGAACATTTTAATAGAGAAGTATTGTGGTTGTTACAGTCTTTGTACATTTATTGAGTACTAGAAAAACAGGAATAGGAGACCTGTAGCAGGGCTCAGTCAATCTGGAAAGTCAAATTCTGTCCTTTTGAAGAATTTTAATGGCACAGAAGTAATGGAATCACCCAAAAATATCTAGATGTGGCCCATTGGGATGTGGTTTAGTGATGAGCACAGTGGTGGAGGATTAATGACTGGGTTCTATACCCTTAGAGGCCTTTTACAGCCTTAATGATTCTTTCTTGAACTGCAGGGACATTTTTTGCATTCCATTTATTAATCTTATTATTTGTTTTTATTTTTAAACAGAAATGAGAAGAAGTGGAACAGTTGTTTCTTAGCACTACCATATGACTGTAAACATTAGTCTTCACTGAGGAGTAGCTAAGCTGTCTTGACCAGGATCTGAACATACTGTCATCTCTGCTGCATCAGCCAAAATGAAAGCATGTGCCTTGTGTATGTATGGGGAGATGAGTTTGCTGCTGCAAGTCTTCATGAGAAGAGGAGAAATTAGAGAGAAGCAGGGATGGCTGGGAGAAGGATGGAGGAGAGAGGAAGAGCAGCAAGTGGAGTGATCAAGTTTTGAGTGTACAGCTCCAGAGGAGCCCTCAGAGAGCTTTGTGGCTGGATAGGGAGCAGAGGTGGCTCCTAATATTTCCTGGAGAGAATTCCTCCAGGGAAGCAGTGCACAGGTTGGGCTTCTGCACCAGCTGAAGTGCCAAAGGTGGACACAGCTGCAGGTGAGCACAGCCAAGGGAAGCTGGAGTGCTTAGACCCCAGCTGATCTCCTGGGGCCTTCTTGAGGAGTTATTAGCTGGGTTATTTCACAAGTGCAATGCACCTGAAGTGGAGGTTTATTTCTCGACACGTGATATTTTTTAGTACATTTGGAAACTTTTGCTTAAGCTCTCAGGTAACTCTGACTTAAAATGGAGGCAGATTTTCAGTATACTTGGGTGTGTGGTGATGCTTTCAAGCAGGCACTTGTATGATTTCAGTTGGCAGTCAGCACAGCAGAGATGACCACCCATGTTCTTTCCTGCAGGCACTGCAGTGCCTCCAAGGGCCCTCATGTACATTCATAAAATTATAGAATCATTTTTGGTTGGAAAAGACCCTTAAGGTCATTGAGTCCAACTGTTACCCAGCATTACCAAGCCCACCACCAAACCACGACATCTTCACATCTTCTAAATACCTCCAGGGATGGCAATTCCACCTCTTTCCTGGGTAGCCTGTTCCAGTGCTTGACAACCCTTTCAGGGAAGAAATTTTTCCAAATATCCAATCTAAACCTCCCCTGGTGTTACTTGAGGCCATATCCTTTTGTTCTGTCACTTGATGCTTGTGAAGAGATACCCATGTGGTTCACTCACCTCATTGCTAAGAATCTCAGTGCTTTTCCTGCTGCAAGCCATCTGGGCTGCCAAAAAGTCTGATATCCATCCCAGAAGCAAGCTAGCAAGGACTTTCTTGCATTTGTCCTGTTGGTAAGTGGTCTGCAACATCTCCATCTGTAAGAGTGTCATGCAGACTTTAATGAAAGGTCTTGGGGCTGAATGAGGTTTTCTGTGTCCACTCTGACTCCCTGCAGCAGTGCAGGTGAGCAGGTTGAGGTTTGCAAGACAAAAAGTAGATGAATGATGTGAGAAGCAGAACAAGCCATGGAGCTCACAGCAAGGGAGTGAATATGCCATTGCCAGAGTCAAGCAATTAGCTGATTTCAGGCACTTTTCAACTGGTGCCAGCTACATTTTGTAGTTAACTGCTTGAAAACACTTTACTGGGGCCAAGTCATTCCCCAAACTTGTAATGATAGATGCTGAGGTGCTAATTTGCAGAATGCAAAGTGGAGGCAGATGACTTCTGGTTGAGAAGATACTTTGCCCTCATTTTTGGTTCCCATCAGGGTCTGTATCTCAGCATCATATCTCACTCTCTGCAAGGTAGCTGCATTAGACAATTAAGGCACAACAGTTTGGCATCAACTAGCACCAGCATCATAGCAGAGGTCTGCAAACCCATATGCCATCTGTTCTGCTCTCTTCAAAGTTTTTGGCTTTGTTATAACTTTGGCAGTTAACTCAAAAAGGAAATGGTTATTGAAATCTGAAATTAAATTTCTTGCCAGCAGACCACTGCTTGCTTGACCTTGAAATACTCAAACAATCTCTACTATATTCCCAAGCAGTGTAGGTGTAATGGGAGTAAAATAACTGTGGTATAACCTGAAGGGAGTGGACATATATTTGTACCTGCAGCACTTTTGTGACAAGACTGGAGGAGGAGGAGGTTAGTAGTAAGGAAAGGATATCACCAAGTCAAGAGAACAGAAAAGTAATGGAGATAAACATATTGTTAATGCAGACTGAAATGAAATCCAGATGAATCTGTGAAACATTTTTCTTTTCCATCTGTCTCAATATTTTCCATGTTGCTGTCTCAAGAAATCACTTTACACATCTCTATATTATACTCCTATCAAAAGTGCAGGACAGTAATCACTCATCTGCAAAAAACATGGAAATTGAATAATTAATGACAGGTTAAAAGATTGGATTTTTTATCCTCAGTTAGTCCTGGACATCTCTGGGTTTTTCCTTCTTTTTTTTCCTGTTTTGCACATGTATGTTTCATTTTGTACATGATTTCCCTCCAACCAAGAGGACAGAAAATAGTGGAAGTAGAAACATTAATAGTGCAGACTGAAATTAAATCCAGTCTCTTGTTGTATGAGGGGTCTCTGTATTGCTAACATGGTCTACAAGATCCTCACCCAAGTCACAGGTTTTTTTTGGCTGTTATTTTATTTAGCCTGAGCTGACATTCCCTTATGGTGTTTTCTTTAAAGCAGAAGAGACACTGAACTATAAACTTTAAAAAAAAACCACAACACCCCTTCTCCCTCTCCTCTGAAAAGTTTACAAATTGCTAAAGGATGTGGAAAAAAAAGTAGTTTGGTTTAGACCAGAGAACCAGTCTCACTTCTGTAAGACAAATCACACTGTTATGTGTGCATGTGATGAGATGTGAATTACCTCAGGGATTGTTTTCACCATTCTTCAACCTGATCCTGAATAAAGGACATGGAATGGCATCACAGAAGACTTGACTCTATTCTGATTGTATTTAGCTGAAGATACAAGCATGCTCATAACTGATTTTTCAAGTATTTTAAATTTTTTTACTCCTATTACTTAATTTCTAGGAGCTTCATTGTGCAAAATCAAGTCTTACATACAATATCATGAGTATTATTTTAGGTGTGAAACCAGAATATATTTTAAATATCTTAACATGCTGCTGAGACTCAAAACATAAAACTTATGTTTAAATATAAGGGAAGAAAACTGCAAGGGCAAATAAAACACAGCTCAGCAGACTTTTCAGAACCAACCTGTCCAAGTAAGAGACCTAGAATAGCTGTTTCTACCCACATCAAATTTTTTTAAGGTTTATAGAAGGTGTTTTTCAACTTTGGATGTCTTAACTCAAAAACATTCTGAAGAGACTCACTTTTGCCTCTTTGGCTGATTTTTGGTTCCATACTGCATCTTTTTGTAGAAAGAGAGTTTCTTTTAGTAGAAATCATTAATATTATTTTGATCAAATAAATTAAAAACAAAAAGAAAGTTCTTTAAATTAATTTTTTCTTGCTTGATGCCTGAATTTATCAGATTTAGAAGCCAAGAGAAAAATTTCTTCTGAACACAAGTCCTGTTTCACATTTTGAGTCTAGACTAGCAGCAAGTCAGGAAAATAAGCAAGTGAGCAGCATGAATGAGCAGGAAACTCCTGAATAAGTGCAACAGATAAGGGTGTGGAATGAAGAAATAGGAACATCTACCTAGGAGTAATAGGGAGATATTGCCTGAGCCTGCAGGGATGGAATTAAGAAAATTAAACTGGAGCTGAAACTAACAGGGGATAGATGTAAGCTGGTAGCAAAAAAACCCCAAATGAGTTAAACTGGGGGCTCCACTGTCTCAGTGGAACAGGAAACTCAGTGTCAAGGGGGCATGGTAAAGACTGAGGTGCTAAATTCCCTTTTTTTTTTGCCTCATTTTCTACTGGAAAGATTTGCTGGAGGGACCTGTGGGCTTTGATGGAGAACTTGAACTTGATTCAGCAGTGAGCCCTCAAAGAGCAGCCCCATACAGGCTGTGCTAGCACGAGTGGAGCCAGCAAGACTGGAAAGAGAAGCTGTTGTCTCTCCACACTGAGTACCAGCAAGACCACAGCTGCAGTCCTGGATCCAGTTTTACAGCCTCAAGTATGAGAAAGATACTGACAGGAAGAAGAGAACTGTGGAGAGAAGCAATACCAGGCACCAAGATCAGCTCATGCATTTTGCCCTTAGCCACTCAAACATTGCCTTCAAGAACAAACATTTCTTCAGGCATTTTCACAGCTGGAAGAACAGCCTGCTCCCAATATGCTGTAGGAGTCACCATGAAGAAGAGATTCTAAATAGCTACCAACAAATCTAAGAAAACTTCATCACTTGGATTGAAAACCTAGAATACCTATCGATTTCCACCACAGTTTCATTAATCACTTTCTGTAAAACACTAATTTCCTGGTCTCAAGCAGCAGCTTAAAGAGCAGATGAAATGCACACAAAACCAAGATCAGTGCACCCACCTCTGCAATAATTTATCCACCAATCAATAATTTAAAACAAAGCAAAAATGTTGGGGTGTACACTCAGAACCTGAAACGCCAGTGTTCTAACTTTGAGGAAATATCACACCTACCCAAACCCACCCCCTCTCCAGAGCTCCCCAAAAAGGATTATCACCTGTAAGGCAATTCTGAAAATGTACCCCATATGTAACCAAACTACAACACTACCATATACCAAGTGTCTTCATTTAAAAAATTACATCGATTGTATGCAGCTACCTGTGTAACACCCCAGCCTTGAAAATAACTGAACTATCATCCACACTTGAAGAAAGTTGGCATTTATTTCCCTCTATTGGAAAATAAATTGGCAGCACATTCCCTCCCACCCTCTCCACCCCCTCCAGTCTCACTCAGTTCACTGCCCAAAGAAAATTTCCTGGTGATCAACATGCACCACTGGTTCAAGGTATTGTTCAGGAAGACTGGGAAATTTGGCAGGAGGTCCACTTGGCTAAGCAAGGAGCTTCTTAATGAACTAAAATGCAAAGCATGTAACAAGTGGAAACAAGGGCAGACAACAAATGAAAAGTATAAAAGTATTGCTCAGACATGTTGGGACAAAACCAGAAAGACTAAAGCCCAGCTGGATTTAAAACTGGACAGGAACATAAAAGCTAACAAGATGTGATTTTACAAGCACGTCAGAAGTGAAAAGAAACTCAGACAAAATGTGAGTCCATTTCTGAATGGAAGAAAACCTAGTGATGGACAGTATGGAAAAGGCTGCTCAATGACTTTTTGTCTCAGGGAAAACCTGCTCCCAGATGTCTGCACACACCAGTGCTGTATGAGAAGCCAACAGTGTATTAAAATTCATGGGGCTGGATGGGACTCCTCAACAAGTGCTGAAAGATATGGCTGATGTGCTTGTGAGGCTTCCCATAATCTTTGAAAAATCATAGTCTTTGGGGGGATCCCTGAGGACTGGGCTGATGTGACCCCCAGCTTTAAGAAAGGCAAGAAGCAGGATCTAAATAACTGCAGGCTGATCAGCCTCACTTCAGTCCTCAGAAAAATAACAGAGCACAACCATTTCTGAACACAGGAATGACAGGTAGCAATGAGGAGCAGTCAACAGATTTATCAGAGCAAATCACAGTTATGGAGATAAACTTGGATTGACTACTGGACTGCACTAAAAGATCACAGCTAGCAGGGTGTGCATGGGCTGGTGATTATTTCCCTCCTTTTGACTCTTGTGAGCTCACATCTAGAACACCAGTTTGATCACACCAAAAACCACAGTATAAACAACATATTAAAGTGTACCTTGGGAAGGGTCTCCAGGATGACTGGGAGGATCAAGGCTACAGGGAAGTCTGATTGTTGCTTTCCACCACCTAATAGGCAAGCATAAAAAAGGCAAAGACTTCTTGAAAGTGTCTGGCAAAAGTACATGCTATATTTTGGTCACTGAAATAATCAGACATATACAAAGCTCAGTTGGGCACATCCTTGAGCAATCTGATCTCACTTTTGAAGTCAGCTCTGCTTTGAGCAGGATCCTAAATAGTACAATCTTGAGCTCACTTTCAACAAAAACCCTCCAATGTTTTTATGATTCTGTGTTTAGACAAGCTGATTCCTTTCTGTGGTGGAAGAACTGGTGATGTGGATACTGAGTGGTGCATGTGGGCTTGTACTCTTCCTGTCTGGAAGCTGAAGAATAGGCTGGACAAATGGACTCCTGAATGAACTAAAGATTGCCTGGGCCACCAGGCTGAAAAGATAGTAATCAATGTCTCAAGGTCAAGACAGCAGCCAGCAGAGTGCTCAAATGTTTGATAATAAGGCTTAAACTGTCCAGTACCTTCACCAGCAAAATGGATGATGATGCAGAATGCACCTCCTGAAAGCTGTGGAAGTTTTGGTGGAGTGCACCATGATAGTCCTGAGCCTGCAGCCTATGGCCAACAAAAAAAGATCTGGAGGAGCTGAGTTTGTTTTGTCTGCTAAAGAAGACCCATAGAGGGAGAATCCCAGAGTAGTCTACGACAGCTTGAAGGGGAATTGCCAATCCAACAGAGCCACAATCTTCCAGCAGACAGCAGGTGGCATAAAAACATGCAATGGCCACAGATTTAAAGATTCAGAGTAGACATGAAGAATGACATTCATTAGGAGCATAGGACAGCAGTGGAATATGCTTCCCAGAGAGATTTGAATCTCTGTCTTTGCAAGTATTTCAATACTTGCTTTGGCTAGACAGAGCCACAAAGTGTGATTTGGTGCTTGCCATACACCTGCTTAAGCAGGACTTTGGACTAATTGAGCACTCTTTCAATCAAAATTCCTATGGCTCTGTGAGCCATGCTGCTTCTGAGCAACACCTGTGAGACCTGCCAACATATCTCCATGTCCATGATGTTAAATGCACCCCTACAGAAGCATTAAAACCTCTGATTCCTTCACAAACACATCCCTGAACACACTATACACTGTCCAGTGAGGCAGCTACCAGGCTGTTTCCATGGCAGTAAAAGTGCAATAACCACACACTGGAAAAACTCACAGAGATGAACAGTAAAGGACAGAAGCTTCCAGGTAGCAGAACTTGGTTTTGTTTTTTTTTTTTAAATTTTCTTTCACAAAATAGTAGTTTCAGTGAGTGCCTGCTCACGCCTAACCATCCAGGGAGATGTGCAAAGCACCTTCAGAAGAGGAGTGTAGGAAGTAAAATACACACCTGAGCTGGACACTAAAAATTACAGACTAAATAGAGAGGTTGGCTTTATAGCACATTGTAATTCCCTCCCCAGCCCCCTCTATCTTTCACAGGCAATGAATTACCTGTCTTTTTCCCTTTTTGCCACTAGGAGCCAATGACCTTCCCAACTTTTTCATTGCTCACACCACCCATATGCTCCTCAGGTACCCTCCACTTTCTTGCCCAAACAGCCTAACTATTTAACATAATCATGTTAACCTCAGACCACTGTTACCTTTAACACTGAAGATGCTGTATTAATTTCAGCTTTGAAAAATGGCTCTCATAGCTGAAAGGCTGTCTGCTTTGTCCAAATATCTACTGGGTCTAATAAAAAAAATTATATTCCCCCTCAAACCTTTCATCAGTTATATCCATAGATTGTCATGACTGAACAACAATGCCACTTTCCTGAATTAAACAATTTGAAAGAGCCATGTTTCAAAAAAAAATTTATAATCCTTCCTTCCAATGCCCCCCATTTCCATATGTGGAGGTGCATGCCCAGATTCTGCCTGTAAACTTCATTTTTTAATTGAGCCAGGTGATATAAAACAGTTTAATTTACTCCAATTTGGAATGCTGCAGGTCTTAATCCTGATTTAGATCAAAACTTACTTCTTACACAAAACTATATTGTAGCAGATTTCTGTGCTCTTGGAAATTGCAGAGTTGAACAATTCATACTAGTCAGATGATCTGTCAAACCTGTATTCTTTAGGGCTAGTGATCTTGATTGACAAGGAATCTTTTTAAACATTTAATTTTTAATTTTTTTACTGATTTTAAAATCAGCCCATTAGCTAGTTGCTGGAAATGCAAGGGAGCTTCTGAGGCCAAAAAGGAATCACAGTTGTCTCTTGATGGACTGTATTCCATGTCATAGACATGTCATTTCAATGCAAGACTAATTTCAAATGAAAATCTGAATATTGTGCTAAAAGGATTGAAGCAAAGAGTAGTTAAAATACACTAAATTCTGCAACTTTTGTGCTTGTTTATGAACCAATTATAGCCTTGCCAGAAGCCAGCATTGTCTTTGGAGCTGTTCTGTATTTTCACTTTCAACAGTCTCACTGTAGGTCAGAGTTCAGTGTAAGCTGCTCCACTGTATAATGAACCAAGCCAGAGGGGTTGGCTTAGTAGTCTCAGTATCAACTTTGAAATATCCAGACACCCTGGAAACAAAGGTTTAAATTCCAACAGGGCTGACTCAACCCTTCTACTTTGTGAGGCAGATAAATGGTGTGCAGTGCACTAGACTATCTATGGACCTCTCAGGTAGGGTGAGACCTGAAAAGGAGACATGCCATCTTCTCTGCACACATGAAAGGGCTTACTGCCTTTTTCTCAAGGACAAGTTTGTTTCAAATCCATGTCCAAAAGTTTTCAGTTCCAGGAGTGGTGCAGTTCAACCTGTATTGCTTTTTCTGAGTGGCTGTTACCCCCTGAGTTAGAGTGAGACTGCATTCAGCTTGATCCAAAGCCCATCAAAATTAAGGTTGTTCTTTTAACCTTTATATTGATTTTTTTTTGTCGTTGCACCGTCCATTAAACTCCAGGTGTCCCCCCACCCCCCCAAATATTATTAAAGATGATCCCTGTGGTACAGTATATCAGAAGTAAAAATGCATGTGTAATACCATACATTCATGACCTCTTAGATATGCAACTGTGCACACACCTAATATGAAAATGAAATCAAACAAATGTGATTCAGTCCTTCCAGATACCTCAGCCCACTTGTCCCAGTTGTGTAGCATATTAGCATTCATCTCACAGCGATTTGCCTACAGAAATGTTTCAAGATGAAAGTTTGATGCATAAGAAGAATCTCAGGACAGAGCGGTTCCCTTAGCAACCTTGCAGCCGGCTCCAGCAGCCCTGACCCAGCTACAAAGCCCTTCACAAGCAGAGGAGACACACTTAATGACAGCTGGATGAAATTTGGGAGTACTGATAAACTGCCTTCTTATCTGGAAAACACCTTTGAGGAATATTATCTTTATTGACTTGCTTAAAAAAAAAAAATCCACAAACTGCTGCTACAAATTAGTACACAATAATAAGCAGCAATACCAATTTATTAGTGTGCCCTCCCTCTCCACCAGTAAAGCACCTGGGGCACTGAATAACAGAGTAAAAATAAACACAGCATAATTAATTAACACTGATTACACTTCCTCCCCTCTAGACTTTCTCCAAACATAGCTGTTTAGTCATGTCTGTCTCACCCATGGCTCTCCCCATGCCACCTACACCAGGTAGCCCCTTGCCACATCCCCAGATCTCCATTTCTTCTGCAAGCTCTGGCCTTGCTCCATTCTGTGTCTCAGAGTCAGTGCACAACTTTGTCCTTTTCCTATTTTTGTACCTGCCTTCCCTCTTCTTCTCCTATTTTATGAAAAAATAGGCCAGTTTTATCTTTTGTTGGACAGGGAAATCAATTATGGGTAGGACTGAACTGGAATAGCAAGGAAATATTTAGAGAATAACATGGGCAAATGCTGCTATGATTTCCCAGGTCCTTCTTTCTGCAATGCTGAAAAATATCATTATCAACTTTTGGCTTTTAATGACATATTTACATGGTGTCTCTGGGCCAGATCTGAGCCTTCTGGTTGATTTCTGTGTAGTCTAAATTAAGAAAAATAAAACATCTCTACAGAGAGGTTGATGACATTGGCCTCTCTGGTCAGTTTCAAGGTGCCACCTTCTAGCCACGTTTCATTGTGAATTTTGTAAATCTTCCCAGCTTCATCCCAGGAGCTGACTCATGGACAAAGGCAAGCTTTAGCAGGTAGGGGTTGCTGCAGAAATTTCTTGATGTGGTGGTGAATGTGGAATACAAGGGAGTTTGAGGAGAGCTTTGTCTGACACAACACAAGGAAAGCCATTTTCCATAGGTCAAGGTAATCCCTTTCCATCGTCAAGATACTACCAACAATTTAAGATTATTAAATTGTTATGTGTCAGGAAAAAAGGCCTTTAGCATCCTAACTTTCTCCAGTGTGCTCCTTTTCATGCTTAGCTCCTGTCACCACATGCCAATCTCCTCAAGGATTAACCAGCAAAATCCCCCACTGAAGACAACTTGCCAGTGCACAAACCCATGGGAAACTGGCAATGCCTTCCAGACTCTTAGAAATAAAAATAGGAGAGAAAAATTGTGGAAATTTTGTTATACATTATAATAGCTGTTGCATGATGTAAACAGCTACATGTTGCAAGAAATTTGAATGAAGCTTGTAGTTACCTCCATTGCATTATTCATATTACTATTAAGAGAGAATTATAATGAAAAAAATCTTAGCAAGGTTTATAAAATTCTGATGGGGATGGACCTCCTGTCCTCCAAGATAAAAGTTACATATGTAAACAGAAAATCTGCATGTCAAAGGGAGATATTCCCTTTCACAGCTTGTGTTAGGCAGGAAACTGTAGAAGTTGTGGCTGAAAAATGAGCACTGTGTACTCGTGCAAGACTGTGGCTGGAGATGTGACAGTGCGTGTGACAGCAGCCTCAGCACTCCTTCATGCTGGGGTGAGCATGAGCCTTCTTCCCACAAATTTGAAGGCATTGTTTGTGGAAAAGATGAGGTTTTTTAGGACAAATATGCTCAGCCTAAACCATCACTCATTCTAAACCTCAATTCTGCATCTGTAGATGTTCAAAAACAGATATTAGTAAGTTTAGATTAAATGCTCATAAATAGATCAAATTTGCTTCCAGATCCATTAATGTTATTTAAAGTGATTTTCCCAGCTCACTTGACAGTTTCCAAAGCTAAAAGACATTCCTTATTGTGTGTAGATACACATCACAGTTTATAATTTCAAATAATTATTCACCTTCAGATCAGCTGTGCAAAGTTCAGGCGCAGGCAGAGGAGGTGGCTGTAAAATCCTGATGGGCTCTGGCTGCTGCAGCTTTGGCACAAGTGCTGGTTTTCATCCTGTCCTTTCTCCTGGGAGGGGTGGGAATGGGCTGAGCTGCCCTCAGAGCAGACATCTCCCTCCCTGCAGAGCTGGCTGGGCCAGGGTGTGCTGCTGGCAGGGATTCCTCCAGGATGGAGAGAAAAACAGGCGTGTCACTCTCCATGTCTTTACCTTCTCCCTCCTTTCCCATGCCAGGGCACAGATTCATGGGGAGAAGGGAGGAGGAGACAGCAAACCTATATCAACCCCTAGCACTAACAAAAATCTTCTGGAGCCTCTGGAAACCACTGGAACTTTGCAGGCCTTTGCACCATTCAGTCCAATTCCTCCCCTCCCACCTCCCCAGATGCTGCCAGTTCCAGTCCCTGATATCTCTGCCCCAGCCAGCACATGCCTTTCCACACAACCCCTACACTGCACCTGGGTGTTGGTTTCAAGAGGGTTTGCCTGTGCATGGGACATAGATATTTCTGACCTCTGAGCAAAGCTCTCCTATCCCATCCTCATCACATCCCTGTGGTGTCTCAGCTCTGACCATGCTCTGCCAGCCCAAGCTCTTGCTGAGAAGCCACAGGGAGCAAGTGGGAGCTGTCAGCTGTGCCCCAGCCCCACAGCACCACCCTGCCAGCCCTGAAAAGCTGACAAGAGCTCTGGCCATGAAAACCACTGCAAAAAAAGAATTTACAGTCTTGGCAGACAGGTTGAGCAGAGGTTTGTGAGGAGGGAAACAGGAAAGCAGAGAGAGGAAAAATGACAGCCCAACACAGAGGACATCAGTAATGTCTTCAGAGCTAGCTAGATGTGCTAAGATGGACCTGCATCTCAAAAAGGACAGGGTATGGCTAGGGGACCCTGATTCACAGAATGCAGGGCTGCAAGATTTTGTGATAAACCACACGATCCTCAAAAATGTTGAATTTAACTCTCTAAACACCTAGCTCAAAAAAAAACAAAACCAGTCTGAATAAAACATTAAGACACATTGAATATGAGTCCCTCTGAATTTATAAGCCCTGACTGTTGAAAATTTTAGACAGGGATGTGCCACCTCTGAAGCAGGCCAAAATAATTATAGCATAAATGGTGAAATATATATCTGGGATATGAGAAAAGGCATCCTTGCTAATACAGTGGTGCTCTAAATTCAAATTGACAGAAGAATTTAAGAAAGATATTTGCAATTTTTCATTGAATGGAAATGGAAAAAAAAAAAATGTATCTTTCTCAGCTATCCCAGTTTTGTGTTGTTTTGCTGATTGGAAACAGCCCAATTTGTTTTATGATAGCATTTCTTACAGTACCATGAGGTCCCAATAAACATTTTAATAAACATCATAACCCAAGGACTCATCATCTCTGGTTATGCCTCCATAAAAATTTATGACAGCATCATTCTGCCAGGGTTTCTGACTGAAGAACTTAACTTAGATGGTTATTTATGAATTTTGGCTGGGGGGCACATATTTGTAGAACAGTTGGATGCAGCTGGCTAATCACATCCTCCCCACACATCCATAGTGGAAACCATCTAGACTTTTCTTTGACATTTGTGCCTTCTGCCTCCCACAGTGGCCTGGTGCAAAAGGGGATGAGCAGTGCAGTGGTTACAAATCTGAGCCTGAGCTACAGCTCAAGCCTGTGGATGAGACAGTGTCTGTAGCTGGACATTGCCCTGCTGGCTCCAAGTGCTGCTGGGTGACTCCTTCTAGACACCAGAAAGTGAATTCCAGTCCAGGCCTGCTGTCTATTGCTTTAGATGTATCTAGAACCTGCCTGACCTTTATGATTCAAACACTGATGAGAAAATTCTTGAAGTGACTTTACCCCACAACCCAATTCTGTTCTTTCCTCCCAGTTCATAGCTTCAGCTGATAGTTTTGCACCAAGTCATGTTGAAGCAGTGGGATTACTTTCATGCATGTCTTAACAATACTTAATGCCATCAGAAACTTTGAAATAAGCTCTGGTATAAAGGCTTTCCCAGACTGCAGAAGTCTCAAGGAGTAATTCTTCCAACAGTGAAGTGGAGACTGGACCTGCCTGTGGCTCTGGGCATGGTGAGAACCAACAGCACTAACGGAGCAATTCATGAGGAGGGGACAGAAAAACAATAAGCAAGAAAGAAAGGGTCTTTCTGTGGTGAGGAGATGAGGCACAGTGAGAGCCCAGTCCCAGTGCCCTGGGCAGCTGCTGGGTGTCCTGAGCTTCCATTTGCAATGCCATGGTGGATGAGGCTGGGAGCCTGCATGAGCACTCAGCTCCAAGCAACAGCATCCAGGGAGCTGCTGCTCAGTCTCCTCCTTTCAACTCCCATTTTGTCTTCAATTTCAGTTCAGCATGAAAAAGTAAAATGGGAGGAAGGGATTTGATGCACACAGAGATAGTTCAGCTTAATAGTGGCAACAACCTGCCAAATTCCCAATATTAATTGGCCATGTTTGTCTCATCAGTTGAAAAGAGACTTTATCAGAAATGTGATTTATATAAAAGATTGCTGGTTTTATACCTCTTTATACAAAGCAGGCAGTCTTAGCATAAATCAGCATTAAAGCATTTAAACAATAAGTTGTTAACTCATAAAACAGTAAGTCAGCTTCCACACAAGCCCAAATCAGTCACTGTCAGGTTCTGATCACTTGGTAGGAGTCTCCAGGCAATTTTTCTCGCATCTGTGCCTCAAAAATAGATTTATCTCAATGCATGTGATTGAGCTCTTATTCTCATTGGGAAGAGGTCCATTTCCAGGCCATTTTTATAGCAAAGTCATAGTCACACACAGGTGTAGGATTTTTATTGGGTTGACTTTTTTGGTTTTGTTATTTTTTTTTTTTAAAGGAAATGTCACTGTTTTATTTTTCATGAGTATTGCACCACAGAGACCATAGTATATGGGCTTCACCACTGTGCCTTCATTTGTAAGTTGTTCTGTGGCTCACTATATGACTGTTCTTTACTACACTGGCTTATGCAGCTTTTTCCTTTTCAATTTTCTTAGCATTACTTCCTACTGTACAGCTTAAGACTAAAAATAAAGAATAAAATGACAATAAAGGCTCCCAGGGAAAAACAAAAGGGAGGAAACATGAAAAGGACTTGAGAAGAAAAGGGTATAAAAGCACAAAGTACAAAGGAACCTAGAGTTGAAAAGATTATAGAATTAAGGGGGGAAATGTGCTAATGTAATCTTTTAAAAAAAAAAAAAAAAAAGGGAAATAATTCAAATGAAAAGCCATCAAAAGGGAAGATAAAAAAGAGGAACATTAAAAAAGAGGAGGTATTTTTAGACAGCCTATTTAACATGAGGGGACCACCCTCAGAAAAGCCAGATGTAGTTTACTGAAATTATTATCCTAATAAAATGTGTAACAGAACAGAGAGCATCATAAAAACAGTTTTAATAGAGAGCACAAAACGATCTTCTCCTTCCTTGTTGGTAACACCTTGGCTTTAAGCACAACTCTTGTAAAGGGTACTGGCATTCCCAGCCTGTTAGTTCTCTGCCAAAACAATGCCTGTGCAGCTCATACTTATTTTTCTTAATTTTCAAAAATTCACTTTTCCTACCTATAAAACATGGGTATTATTTTTGTTCTTGTTTCTCCCTGGGGAGAACAGTTATATTAAGAGCCAATGGGGCCCAGTCCTCAAGTCCTCTGCATGTGGAGAGAGTGATGGGGATGCAGCCCTGCAGAGTGAGCAGTGTCCCCAGCCCTGCCTGCCCACTGCCCTTTCCCCAGGCTCATCCCAACAGGTGATGCTAAAAGCCTCACCTTTATTTATGTGATACTCTTAGCAGGGTTAAAATCAAATGGCCACTCTGAGGGCAGAAAGGGAGAATCAGTTCTGCTTACTAAAACACAGTCATTAATTTTCTACATTATAATATTTCATTGCAGTGCTATATTTAAAGCTTTTCCCCTTTCCTTTGTTCATAGCCCCTATTTACACAAATATCTACAGTTCCTGAAATACTACATTATTGCTGCAAATCATTACTTTTCTCTTTATTTCCAGAAAAAGCTGTAAAAAAAAGTGTCACACCTCTTCAAATGATATCAATATAAAAAAGTAAGAGAGTGAGTAGCCTTATTATTTAAATCTGCATTTCCCATTTCTTTTTACTAGGGCCATAGTATGAAGCAGTTGAAGGGGACAGTTAGCTAAATTAACAAAAGAAACATTCATTAAGGACTATTAACCACAAAGGTGCAAACTCAGTTTTTGGCTTTGGGAGCCAGTAAGTTGAGTCACTAAGGCTATTGAAAATGAAAATCTCACATGATTCTTGCCTTGATTTAATCTGGAGGGAGATGGTTTAGATGCACCATTGCATGCAGCCTGGAATTTTAATGTTGTAAAACCAGAAGACAAAGATCCAAAAGCACCTTTCTAGAAGTATTTATCATGGTGATTTAATTGGCATGCATTGCATCAGCAGACACAGGTTGTTGATGCTAAACACAGCATTAAGGGCTGGGAGATGAAGTCCATGTTTTTCACTGCCACACAGAGCTCTGTCTGGGTTAGAGAAGGTCATCAGTGGAGCAACTTCTCGTTAGCTCTGCACACGTGCAGGGAAAGGCACTGACAAGGAAGGTGGAAGGACACGGAAATATTCAGAAGTGGTGAGTGCAGCTCCCAGACGAGCTGGGCAGCTGTTTCTGATGTTCATGAAAACTTTCACACCATGGGTTACACACAGCCAAATCCAATCAGTGGCTGACCTAATCATTGCTGGGGTGAGAATAAGGGAGGGGGAGAAAGGCTGAAATCAGGGGAGCCTAGACAGCAAGGGAATGAAAGTTTAAAAATAGACCACTGTCAAGCTGTATTTGGCATTTCCCACATGCGATCCCCTGGTGGTTTAGAGCACTCAGGAGCAGGTATAAAACCTCATTTCTACCCATGGTCTGATACTGAAGTTGGGTTGTATCTGCAACAAACCCAAGTCAAAAAGCCCTGGGAATGGGATTGCTGTCATCTAGGGAAGGACCAGAACAGCTCTGCCATGTGTGGTGCCATGAAACCAAGATGTGCAGCCAAACTAGAGAAGTCATGATGACAAATCCTACAACCACACTCTGCCTGCCTTGTGGCTGATGCATGTTTGAGTAAGAGCATATCAAATCCACTAGAGAAAAATGAGAGGAATAGAAAAATAGCCTGCTGGAGAAACTCATCACTGATCACAAGTGGATCTTTGGTGAACTATTTGGCAATATGCAGGTGGGACTGAATGGCATGTAGCAGGCAATTTCTCTCAGTGGCAGGTGTTTTGGGAGCAGACAGTAAAGGATGACAGAGAAAAGCAATCAGAAGGTATTGGCTGGTTTACCAGTTCAGGACCCCAAGCCTGGGATTCCTCCCGAGCCTGTGAGACTATTAAGGTAGGACTGTGGCTCCCCTGGTTTGAAAAAATAGTTCTGTCTATTGGCATCAGTATAATAATCCTGTGGAAATGAAAATACATGCAGCATTTCCCAAGTGGTCATGCATATGGTTATGCTTGACTTCAAAGCTGAGTGCATTTCTATGACCTCTCTCCCTTTTCCCAAGGGAAGAAATTCTCCAATTCTTTTGCACCTTTCTTTATGTACCCAATGTTAACTCCATTCTTCTTCAGCAACATATTCTCCTTTCTATAAGTCTGAAAGCAAACTCCCATGTGGAGAATGGTGTCAATATTCCCTTCCACAACCTCCTTGTCTTTAAACAGTAAAATTGTTGACACATGGCTCAGAATATGAATATTTGATCAAAATGAAGCTTCAGTGATTCCAGAAATTTCACGTCCCCAAGCATCTTTTTGGCAGATGGCCAGTAATCATCTACATTTTTTTCCATTTGGATCCACCTTGTTTCAGGTTTAATGCCCTTAGAATAGAACAACCATTATGGAAATTAGTTAGCAGCTGCTGTACATCAATGTTTAGAAAATTAATATTACCCACATTACACAGCACAGAAGCTGAATTTTAATGAAGCATGGAAACTATAAGCAAATTGGCCTTTCACCTCATCAGAGAAATAGTCAAACACTACTTTTTCTGAGAAAACTTATAATTTTCCCCAGAATTCTCTGGACACAATAACAGAAATACAGTATTTTCATTATAACAAAAGGAATTAAATAATTCAGCAGATTAAAAATGACAATAGAATCTAAACTACTACATCTTCTTACTGCTAAGCTCTAAAAATAATTTCTCTTAGTTGTATGACAGTGGAAATTACAATGCTTTATAATAACAGCTCTAACACATAAAGAGAAATGATCAGATTTATGCTGGGAAGAAAACTGATCTAAGAAGTCAGGTGAGGTTTGAGGTTTCCTCTGCCTTAGGAGCCATTACCAGCCCTTACCAAGAAGGAAGCAGGATCAGTCCCTCACTGACTTTTTGGTTGCTGGCTTCTTTGCTTTGCAGCCTTTCATCACCATTTTCTTCTCCTTTTTATTGAACTCTCAAAAATATTCAATTCTGACCTCTGTAATTTAAATCATGTATCTTCTTTTATATTCTAAGACAGTTATAACTAGATCACAGAAAAAAAACAGAAGGGGTGAATTTATTAAACTCAAGCAATGAATCATGGACATTTTAATTTCAGCTAGAAGCATTTGGTTAATGCATTTTTCTCTCCTTTTAAAAAAAAAATTACAAAATCGACTTAGAAAAACTTGCAGGGTGTCTTTCTGCAAAGACTTTCTAAAAATAATAATTTTATAGCCTTTTCAGATCAGCACCCTAGCGTGTGTTTCTGTGTATGTGCTTGTCTAGTGTTGTGTAGTGTTGTGCTAGTGCATTTTGTAAACATGCATCAAGACTGCCAGTATAAATTTACCTTGAGGGTACATTCATTCTATAAATGGCAGCAAGTACAAGAAAGTCTTTTGATGGAAAATTATGCAGTTTCTAGCAGAACTAATTACTGGACTACAAAGTTAGAGGAACAGGTCTGAATGTTGTAGTAGCCAAATTTAGGTTTTATTCACATTTAGTTGGCAATAAAAAAGGCCTGAAACTCTCAAAAGTTAATAAATGTGAAATAAAAAAGGCATCAGGAAGACATTACAAGGCTCAAATAACTGTACTATAAGCTGACTCACCTGGCTGCAGCAGGAATGCTTGGTGTGTAGGGATTCAAATTAACAGAACTTTGGAGGAATAAGAAAGTCTGCTTATCATATCCCTCAGACACAATGCTGATTAGAAGACTGCAGCAGAACCATAAAGTGCTATAAAATTACTTAAAGGTCATCACATGTTGTAATAAACTGTAACCTAATTTATTTTTTCTTTAATGCTGACATGAATCTGCTGAAACTAAAAAAGCAGGTAACTTTCTCAATTAATGTCAAAATTCCATTTTATTTTATAGGTTGTTTTACCCATTCTAAGTTGAAATGATGCTTTATTATGGCATCATTTTATGAGCCCAAAGAGACATTTTGACATTTAGTATAATTGTGCAGAAAATCAGTAGAGAAATGGTTACAAAAGGTGTACTGAAACAAAATGTAGGAAAAATTACATTATAAACAGGAGTGGTGAATAAAGTATTGGTTTTTTCCCCACTTCAGATGTGGGGGCTGCATTTCCCCCTGCTTTCTCTATACTCTTCAGCACTGCCTTTGAAATAAAAGGCAAGCAACTTGCAAGAGACCTTTGAAAAGCAATAAAAATCCTCCTTCAGCCTTCTTTTTTGTCTCGTTATTTTACCTGTAACCATTTGATGACAGTCTAGTGCAGAGGTATTATGGGTTTCAACTGCAATTTGTGGGCAGTCTTTGCTCCTTGCTGGGGAGCTGTGGGTGAAGAGCTGAGACATAAAGGCTGAATAGTCTGATTTAAAGAGACTCTGCAACAGGGCATTAAAACATCCCAATTCAGGCCACCACAATGCAAAGGCAGGAGATGCTGGCAGCCCCTCTCCCTCCCCTGCTTTGTCCCCTGCCTCTCTGCTCAGCTGTAATTCACTGCCGAGGCTCATGGGCAGAGGTGCAGAGCAGGGGTGACTGACACTGCTTTGGCTCTTTCAGGGACAGTGCTCCCCTCCCCTGGGGCATGCTGGCCACATGCACTGCAAATCTCTGAAGCCAAAGAGTGTTTAAAAATACCCCATAAGGTTCATTGAAGTCTGGTGCTTTAGGGATTGGCAGAGAATCAGTCCTTCCTAATTAAAAGTTTTAATTAACTTTTGAGCCACCCCTTAGGTCCCTCGGAAAAATCCTGGTTTACACTGTGTGTCTTCAGAAGGACATTTCTCATTTTCCTGTGCTCACTAGAGACCCAAGAGCTGGAAGTGACACTGGGAAGATGATTTCTCCTGGAGGTAGGGGTTGAAGGAGTAGATGGAAGGCAGCAGCAATGGTCTGGAGAGATCCCCAGGAATCAGGGTTAAACCCTGATGGGTCTCACTGTCCTTGGATCTTCATCTCTCCTCACTGGCAAGGAAATGGGAGGTTGCATCTCTCTAAGTATTAATCACTAAATGCAGATGTAATGCCAGGGATTTCTCTGTTTTAACAGCAGCTGTTTCCAGGACCCAGGAGCAACTCACAGTTGCCTAAGACCAAACAGTGGCTCCTGTCTGCCAATGGACATCAAATGTTTTAAAGCACAGGATGTGTGTGTGGAGCCAGCAGCCCAGAAGGGTGAGGGGAGAGGTGTAAGGAAAGGTCATTGCCAGCTCTGCCCAGGGGACCATGAACATCTGCTCAGTGCCAGAGGTGCCCTGTGCCATGTCTAGAGCTGAGAAGAGATGGGGAGAGCAAGCCATGGAAGGCTGGACTTTCAGGGGGATATTGTGAATGCAAAAATTCAGTCCCTACAGCTGATGTGTTGTCTGGGATCCCCAGATAAACTGTATTGGGCAGTGTTAAAAAGGGACCAAGACCTACAGTGTGTGTGGTGGGTGGCCAAGGACAACCACTGAGAAAGTTCACCATAGGGGAGAGGGTGTGGAGCTCACAGCCAGAACAACTCCACTCTTCTCTTGCCCTAGGAAGGGGCAGCAGAGACAGCACCATCCCACTGCTACACTCACTTTGGAGATCTGGAGCTCAGGTGGGGAAAAAGTCCCCACCAATCTCAGCCCCACAGGAAGGGTGTTTGACTGCTGGGGGCTTGGAGAGGGATGTGGTGGATCTCCCCCTGCCAGGTACATGTGATTTATGTTTGGCATGGTGAGAGCACCTGGTCCCTGCATACTTGTCAAACTGCCAGCAGCAATTTTCTTTGGGAATTTAAACACTGCCAAGTGATACAGAGGACAGTGAAACCATCATTTTAGAGAAATAAACTTTCTGCTGAGTGAATTACCTTTGGTTTCCCTGTAAACCTCAGGTATTTTCTGCTCTGGTAGTGCTTACTGGAAAGGCATGAAAATGCACTGATGGAACAAAAGGAGGGGAGGAAAAAAAGAGAGAAAGGTGGAAAAAAGAGGAAGGCATGGGTGTTGCACAGTAAAGGCAAATGTTAGAAGAGAGGGCACATAATTGTGGTATAAGGCTGGAATCCCCATTGATCCAATGAGCCTCACAAGCTGCTTTCTCACCATGTGTTAAATCACCAGATCCCTTCCCCAGCACACCTTGTAATGCACAGCCAGCCAGTTTTCATCCTGAATGATATGCTTGCAAAATCTCCAGTAGGCCTCATTAGCAGGGAGCTGCTAGCATGTGCAGATGTGTTGCTTTGAGCTTATATTTCACTGGCACATTTTTAACGTCCTTGCTATGACTGCAGCTCCAGTTTCGAAAGATTGCACCAACTCCAAGTGACTGCAACTTTCTGTCTGCCCCAGGGAGAGGAGAGCAGTCACAGGTCAGCCAGGGTATGGGGGATTTCTGCTTTTCTGTGTTAATAAGGAGGCAGTTTCTGAAGTACCACTTTTGTAAAGAACCCTGTGTTCAGTTTTCCTCCAGTCCTGATGCTGAACTGATCAATACTAAATCTAAATTATAACGATGGCCCCTGTGAAGCTTGCAAATGTTATGTCAACATGTCTTAATAGCTTTGGCTTCCTGAGCAGCCTTATTAGCTGCAACCTTCTCTGCTTCTGCTATTCTCTTAACTACTTCCACCTATGGAGCCCCATCTCTGACAATGCTGACCACTTCTTCCATCCTTCTTGCTCTCTTCCAGGGGTGGCTCCTGTGCTGTTGGCTCCTGTCATGTGAGAGCTCTTGGACAAGGACATGCAAGAAAAAAAGAGGGAAGAAAACAAAATTAATTCCCCTGCCTATTCTCCCCCTCCCTGCAACTGATGAACCAAAGAAGAAAATAATTGCTACTCTCTTTTAATAACACCACGTTTACAGAAATTTCCATAAAGATGATTCAGAAAGGAATGCATGGATTTCTTCTCTGTGGGGTGTCAAAAACGGTTTGCATTGTTCTGTAATGTAATGTTATTAGTGCTCCATCTAATTTATATTTGCATTTCCCTGTCTCCAGGGCAAATTTTTACAACTCACTTGCAAAGTACTAAATGAAGAAGTGCTGCAGTGCTAAAGAACATTTTCTAGGAAGCTTTCAAGCCATTCATTAATTGCCAAGGGGCCAAACCTGAAAGGTGCTGAAGGACTCCAAAGAAACCCTGAGTTTTCTCCATCCTCATGTGGAGTGCAGAGCACACAGCACTGCAGAAGTGTTTGATCATTACGGTTGTAACATGGAAATGAACAAACTGTGCCTGTAGCCTGAATTTGCTGTAAATAGGAAGGGTTGCCTCCCCACCTACCACTGGAAAGGAAGTGGAAAGTGGAACAGAGGCAGGTGAAAGATGAGTGACAGCTGGAAAATCACCGTTTTTCTGAGGTGTCACTGTCAGGGCATGTGTGGCATCCACATGTATGGCGGGACAGTTTAGGGAAACAAGTTTTCATTAACTGAATACTTACAAACTCTAAACAGTACAAATACTAATTGTAGCAGAGTTTCTGCTGCCAGTTACTGTGTGGGCACAGGGTCTCTATCCCAATGGAACAATACAAGGAAGATAGGAAATAATGTTATTAATTAATTATTCTGGAGTAGCTGAAAACTCTTCTTTATGTGCACTGGGAAACAGATGCCAAGAGATGTAAATGACTTGCTCAAAAGTCAAATGGGGAGTGGCAGTGGGGAGAAGGAGGACACGAATCCCATGAATCTCTGTCACATTATTTATGCTCAAACAGTTTTCCCCTTGTCAGATATCATCTATATAAAAAGTATCAATATCTGTACATAGAAAACCCCTACACAAATTAAACACCACCAAGCAGATTCTTAATTCTGAGACTAAGTGTATTGTATTTCAAGAATTTGCCCAGCAGCTCAGGTCAAGCTAATTTGGGTATAACAACAAAAGCTGCAGACTCGCCTGAATAGTAACCAAGAGACAATGGTTACTTTCTTCTTCCAGAAAAGAGCTCAGGCTTCACAGTCTTTGGAAGAAAAAAATGTACTAAAAATCACCAGGGCTGGGAGAGAAAGAAACACGCTGTGAGGTTTCTCCTGTAAATATCTGATCAAAAGGCAAGAAAAGAAGAAAGCAGCGGCTTCCTAACCTTTCTGGGCAGCAGAAAATCGTGATGATTTCTGTGCCTGTGATGCCAAGGTGGCTGCTTTGCTTTCTAAAAAGAGAGTATTATAGTCCAATTAAAACAGGATAAGCTTGTTCCACCTGTTCTTTAATGTCAGTATCTCAAGACTGCAGTTTATAGCAAACTCCAAGCACATAATGGGGAAGCTGCATCTGCTTAAACATTAGGTCTTAATTTAGATACAAATCTTTATGGATACACCTCAGATTTTTTTTTCATTAAGATGACTCTGCATGCTTCACTGGGTGCTAACCTTTCAAACATATTTGCAAAGCAGAAAAATGTAATATATCAAGACTTAACCGTGTCTCTTACTTAGCAACTCAAGCTTTATGTTTCAGTATTTTAAGAAAACCCTTAATTAATTCAAGGTAAAGAATCAGAATCACATTTTTTTTTCCTAGTAGAGATTCAAAGAATCCACCCACCTGTTCAAAACAGGACAATCAAAATTTCATGTTGGAGTAACAATTATGTCTGTCAAAGAAACAACTTTTCCTCCACTCCCCATTTTATCTGGCCCATCCTTCCTGTCCTGAAGACACAATCTGTAGAACCAGTCTTCAGCAAATCCAGCAAGTATAATTTTAAAAAATCACACCAAGTTAAAAACAGAAACTAATTTCCACTTCAGCAGCTTGAAGTTTAGGTCAGAGGTGAAGCTATGCAGACACTTGTGTTTATAAATATTATTGAGCTCTAACACATAGTGAAAGTTGCATTTTAAAATTGAGATAAACACTGGCCAAGAGAATCTCCTATTATGCAACTGTTTGGACTGAAAAAATAATGAGAATGGCTTTCACAATGGAAAGGAACATCCATCTCAGGGCTGGCCTCTCACTTTTTCATTCCTCCACAGACCCATGTCCCTGAGATAAGAATTTTACAGCTGGGCCATGTTTTCAATAGGAGGACCAGAAACTCACAGTAAAACATGGAAACTGACCTTCAGCTCAACATTCAGAGCTTCTATGGGCTGGGTACCTGCAGGCCTTGGTTATGACTTTCAGTAGATCCAAACTCTGGCCTCAATGGATCCCTGAAGATCATGCACATGGCAGGACAAAGGACCATGTGCCCTTTCTCTGGTTCACTGCCCTGGCTGCATATATATGTCCCAATGTTCTTTGAGGGCTTTATTTTCTTGGATATTCTGCCCCAGAGGAGACCCTCCCCACAGTCTGTGGATTTTGCTAATCTGATCAAACAGACCACACAAAGAATTTGGTCTGCTTGAGTCATGTGCAGAGCTTTCCATGCCTTTCCTCTGCCTCAATTCAGTATCTGCTGGCTCAGTTTGGACCAGATTAGTAGCACCTGGAGCTAATGCTGCACTCAGAGAAAAATCCACTGGTGATGCTTCCAGCTGAATAGGAACAAGGTATGGTGTCTGGCAGTAATACCCAACACCCTCACAGCCACTGCTGCAGCAGCCATGGACATCTGGGACACAGTAGATAGGTCAGAGCAGGCATTCTGCCTTAAAAGTGCCCAAATTTTCACACAGGTTAGAAAGGGTGAGCAAACATTTGCAAATGAATCCCCTACAGACCCTAGTCTAGACAAAGCCAGTGAATGGGTGTTTAAGTTGGATTTGGAGGATTTGGCAACCAGCCAGGCCACTTCTTCCCTATTTGTAGCAAACTGTAAAAAATAGGATAAGGTTCAGAAGGCTCAGATCTGCCCTTCAAAAAAATCCATATAATTGAGGAGTTTCTCTCACTGACACGTTTCTATTTCTGTTGTCAAAAGGAAAGAAAAACTAATAATGTTGGGGTTTAATAACAGAATATCCCTGACATACAGAAGGTCTTTAGATTTTGATTGGGAGATTACAAGGTAGGCTGCTGTTACCTGTGGTAAATGGTGCACAGTGAAATCATAACTGAAGGGCTGAGGTGCAGGTCAGACATGCCACAAATAAAAAAAAAAAAAAAGAATGAGAGAGCTATAATATCTTTCATTTCTCTTTCACCCTGCAGGGATTTAGGAACAGTAATAAGTAAATAGGTTTACAGCTGTCCACAGCTGAGGGGTTTTGGATCACCAATATGGCTACATTTTACAGACATGATAAGTTTAGGACCAGTTTTTTTTAATGATCAGAACTGGTCCAAATTTCAGCCTTAGTGTCTCAACAGAAGTTCATGATTACTGTCTAAAACACCAACAAGAAAGAAATATCCATTATAGGAGCTGATTTGGTGCTTCACATCCTTATTTTTGGTGGCAATCAAAAACAAACAAACAAAAAAGTACTCATCCTAAAATAGTAGCTCAGTGCTGGAAATAACAATTTCCTGTGAGATTTTTCAAAGACATGCATTCAGTTTACTGAAAAAAACCCATATTTTTCTTCCTGTCACCAGAGTAGAGACAATAGAACTACACATGAACATACTGCACTCTGACTCAAACACTTCCCAGGAGAATTTTCAGTTAAGTTTTTATTTTACAATTTTTATAGTCAGTGATGATACTTTAAGCACAGAAATAACACAGTTTAACTTGGAGTTATCAGGCTAAATCTCCACTCTTGATCAAAAAGTCTTGAATTGACTTTAAAAATGAGTGAATTCCTGTGGCATTTATGGTGCAGAAATATGTAGGGTATGTTTGGATGTCATTTTTATAAGGACAGTTCTTATAGTAACTGAAGCTGCTAAAAATTGAATTATGGAATATGAAAATCCTTAAGGTTTATGGCAGAGTTTGTGACTGCTGAAATGAAGACAAAGAACTTGAGTTAACAGGTGTGTCAGCAGCACAGAGGATAAGTATGATTCATTTTGTTGTAAAATTAAAATACAGTATTTTCTGCAAATATTTGAATTACATTGTAGGGGAATAAATACTGGTTTTCTATTAATTCATACTGAAAAAGATATTTTGCCTCTTTGATGTTGAATAGACTATATTGCACTATAAAGTTTTAGTGCTGTTATTTCTTTTACCACTAATACTTTTACAGTTTCACAGCTATTACACGACCATGCTCCTTGGACTTGAAAATATGTTCTGTGCACTGATCCCACAGAACCTGTCTATGCATTTCCCTCTCCTCAGTTTGTTCATTAGAGCAGTAATTACTTGCAGGAGCAGAGCTTGCCTTTTCAGGTCCTAACACATGCTACTCTACTCTAATTAGGTTCTTTGAAGCCACCACAACCTGCAAATAATTCAAACATATTTGATTCATGCAAACACATCCAAATGACCTGTAAATGTAATTCCATACAGAACAGATACTGAAATACCAATTCCTAGATTTCTGCATCTTCTGAAGAGCTGGGGATGCAGCAGGGACTTCTGCTGCACTGGGATCAATTTTGGGGTCAAGATGTGCCCTGGTCTCTAAGGCTCCTCCATGCCAGCATAGCTTCAGCTTCAGCAGCAAAACAACAACCTGATATTCACAGAATCACAGAATAAGCTGAGTTGGAAGTAATCTACAAGGATAATGGAGTCCAACTCCTGACCCTACACAGGACCATCCCCAAGAGTCACACCCTGTGCCTGAGAGCATTGTTCAAATGCTTCTTGAGCTCTGTCAGGCTTGGTGCTGTGACCATTGCCCTGGGGAGCCTGTTCCAGTGCCCTTCTGGCAGGAAGAAACTTTTTCTAGCATCCAACCTAAACCTCCCCTGACACAACTTCAGGCCATTCCCTCGTGTCCTGTCACTGATCACCACAGAGAACAGATGTGCCTGCCCCTCCCCTTCCCCTCACAAGAAGCTGTAACTGCAGTGAGGTGTCCCCTCAGTCTCCCCCAGGCTGAACAGAACAAGTGACCTCAGCTGCTCCTCATACACCTTCTCTCAAGGCCCATCACTATCCTTGCTGACCTCGTTTGGATGTTCTCTTAATGTCTCTTTTATTGTAGTGCTCAAAAGTGTTTCCCTAGCACTGGAGGTGAGGCTGCCCCAGTGCAGAGCAGAATGGGACAATCCCCTCCCTTGCCCAGCTGGCAGTGCTGTGCCTGATGTTCCCAGGACAGGGCTGGCCCTCCTGGCTGCCAGGGCACTGCTGGCTCATGTTCCACTTGCCATCCACCAGGACCCCCAGGTCCCTTTCCATGGCACTGCTTTCCAGTATCTCATCCCTCAGACTGTCTGTACCATACTAACTGGGTTGCCCCATCCCAGGTGCAGAACCTGGCATTTTCCCTTGTTGAACTTCCTATGGTTGGTGATTTCCCATTTCTTTAATTTGCTGAGGTCTGTCAGATAAGAAGATGAACAAACTTTGGATGCTTGAAGAGGTGAGGTCAAGGCAAGTGTCAGCTGAATGATAAATATGATGATTGATATTGCATTTAGTTACCATAGGAAGAGGTATTTACTTTTGTGAAATAAAATTGGAGACATATTTAATGTTGGTGAACACAGTGCCTCTGAAAGACACCACAATGGAAGCTCTGACTTCTCCCCCATTCCCAAACAAATGCAGCAATGTACCAGTAAAATACAGCAAAAGTAGCAGCCAGACCAACCCAGCAGTGCACTGCCCACTGACCCTGAAGCAACTTCAAAGCCATAAAAGTTGCTGACTTCTATGGCCTGCCTAATCTCCTATTTAAAAGGTGCTATTGAACATTACTGAAGTGTTTTGTTGTTGCTGTTGTGGGTTCTTTCTGCTCTCTTGCCCTCCTCCCCTCCTTTTTCTTTTTTTTTCCTTTTCTTCAAGCCAATTCCTGCACTGGTAGGAAGCAAGCAATCCCATTTCTCACACAGCACTAAAATACTCATGAAAAGGCAATTTGTTATTAACATCAATTTTGAACTTTGGCTACAGTTGAATACCCAAACATGAGCACCACCTGCTTGTCTTTCATGTTAAGGGGACCTTTCATGTGGCTCCAGCTGTATTTTTTTAAGTCTCAGTGGATAGTTCCACTGAAATCGAAGACCTTAAAGATCTGACTTAAAGATCTTGATTTAAATATGTCTTTTCTACTTGCTTCTTTAATGTCAAACAACAACTCCTTGGGAAGACAAGACAGTCCAAGCAGGGGTGATATCTTCTAGATATCAAAAGTGAGTATAGAAAAGTATCCAAAAACATATAATGAAGCAGGAGTTAGAGAAATTATGATACATTGTTCATAATGACTAGAGAAATGTGATAGCTTAAGACACCTTATTAAAATGTTTTAAAAATTGGATGGAATACTTGCATTAAAATTACAACTTGATTTTTAATTCCATCGACACAGCTTCATTATTTAGACATTTCTAAGTCTTTACCTCAGAAATATTTTGTGGTCATGTCTTCTGAACCAAACTGAAGCTATTTCAGGGCTCGTGCTGATATCTTTTAACTCAACAGTAGGGATCTCAACAGTAGTAGATGTGTGAGCATGTTTGGATATTCTTTTCATAATCGAAGTTTAAAGGAGTACAATTGCACAAAACAACAGTAGAGTTTTTCCATTAGAAAGATAAACCTAACAAGAAAAAAAATATTTAGTGCCTAAACTTTGGAAAACAGGCAAAGTGTTTCTGTACATCCTTTAAGAGCTCTTTTGATTTTTTTTCCCTGTGTCCTCTTTTCAAGCTCTAGCCAAGTCTTCATGTGACAATCTCTATGAGGTTGAGGATAGAAGCACACAACTATATGAGAAATTCTTACTACTTGCCTCATCAACAAAATCACAGGACAGATGGGATTTTGTGACCTTCCAGTTATATCCCAAAACTCTCCTTTCACTCAGTCCAGCCTGCATGTGACCTTGGGGATAGCTGGGGAATTTGCCTCTGTGTGTGTGCTTGCACTTCTGCTGTGCTGTGGGGCTGGATGCTGCTGTGTACACCAGCCATGCTCACCACAAGGAGGGGATGAGAAGGATTTTACAAAGGGTTATGAAGATATTGTGGGGTTGGATCCCATAACCTTGAAGGTAAGAGCTCTCCCTGCTCCACTACCAGAAAGACACTGGTTGGCACAATTAGTAAAGTAACCTACAGAAAGGTTGCAGCAGAATTAAGTAGTCTAAACACAGTATCTTAGAAACCCTGAAGTTGTCTTTTTAAAATCAGCCACGTTTAAGGAATTGGTGAAATACAAATTATTTTAAGTTGAAGCTGACCTATAACTGCAGGATACCACTTTGCCATTTTCTCTTGAACAAATAAAACCCCAAGTACATAACTTTGTAAAATAGCAGGAATTTAGTCTGATAAATTATTAAAAACGGCTAAACAGATAATGAAAAGCAATACATGAGTAATCTACATTTCAAAAGCCAAAACACAGCCATGCTGTATTTCCTACCATTAGTTTTGCTGCCATGCTCATCCTGTGCAGAACTTGGGAGATCCACCGTAGCACATATTCTACAAAAGGCCAGCTCATTACACAGCCAATTAAAACGATTTGTTTGTTCATGATGGAATCTAATGTAGAGATTTGTTTTCTTCCAATAGATACCTTCTGCTAAGAAGCCAATTTGGCACAACTTTATAATTGTGCTAGATCCACTGGGAGCTACAAAGAAGTTTGTGAAGCTGATAATTCTTTAGTGCAAATGAACGAACAATAAAGACAAGGCACTTAGGAAATTTTCCACAGTGAAAATTCAGAAACATTGTAGCATCCAAAGAAAATGTTGGAGATTAAAAACCCTAGTACTGTATTATATTACCATCTTTATTGTATTACTTATGCTATAATATTTATGATATTATTATATTAGCATATATATTATATTATCAGCTTTATTGTTGATGCATCAATGAAGTCTTTTTCTTGAGGATTTTAAGACCCATAAATTGATATTGCAAAAATTGTTCTTTCCCAAACAGGATACCAAAGATGTTGTAAAAGTTGTCACAGTGACGAAGTTTTGGGCTCTGTTTCTCAAATAAGCACATTAACCATCAGAGCCAATCTGGGCATAAAATTCAGTAACTTATATAAACACATTTTAAAATTGGAAAGAGAAACCTGTAGAGCCTTATAGCTTTTGCTTGTAATGGATGTAAATAAAAATTTGCTAGGAGGCACTCAGAGCAATATGCACCCCACACAGTGTAACCTGTTCATCACAACTACAGTATGTACAAACCTGCAGATTAAAGCATCAGGCATGGAGGGAACAGGAGGAAAGAGGCTGCAGTTTTCTAAAAATTAAGCTGAAACTGAACCAGGCACATTTTCTGAGGAGAAAATAAGGGTTTCTGCAGCTCACAGTGGAGTTGACTTTGGCATAGAAGCTTAGCTTCTGTCATTGCTGCAATAAGAGGCAGCAGCAATGAAACAGGAAACACTCAGGTATTTTTTTGGCTCCAAAGCTTTTTCATTTCCTAATTTGGGTGGGGGAAAAAAGCAGTATAACGAGGACCATCAATATGATCAGGGACAGACCTGATCTCCCAAAGCTGGTGGAGAGATTGATAGTCCTTGTTGCAGACCACATAATCCCAGAGGAAATGCTGAGAAAGCCTGACATGAAGAACTTATCATCCTTCTGGGCATGAGTTACTCTGCAGCAGTGGCAGCAAACTACATTGTGGATGATTCTCATGCTGCTATAAAAGTGATGAGAAAAGATGGGTGCTGCTGGCAGTGATGGGGAGAGGGTGTGGCTCCTGATGGTCCTTACAAGTTGTATTTATGGGCATCCAGAACCTCACATTCTTCTCTCCAGGACAATTAGTATGTTAGGAGAGACAAAAAATAAAAATACTATTACAGAAATTCTACTGCTGAAAAATTAAATACTAGTACTATAAGTATGCCCTTTCATCTCTTCTCCTTAGCCCTGGGAATCCAGCCCAAAAATGAGGAGGGTGAAGGAGGTCTCTGAAAGCTCTGGGGAAAAGCTGCTGCCCTCCTTGAAGCTAAGGAGAACTCCTAGGGTGAGACACAGGTTTCATCACAAGTGATTCAGTGGCCCAGGCCTGAGGGTTTTATCCAGACTGCACTATTAATCAGAGAATCATGTTTCCTTTTCTTGGAGGCAAACGTTTGGTTTATATCATTAGAAGATTAAAATTAGAAACTGAAAATGTGGTGTATGCTCATATACATCCAAAGGTAGGAATTTTCCTCAGGGTATTTAAATTGCCTCAAGCAGATCTCCTTTTAGGGCCACAAGTGTGTGGAACTAGCTTATCATATTTCAAATTAGTGCAAAGTAGCAGTCAAGTACCACAAACCCAGAAGTTTGTAACACTGCATTTTGGCTCAGTAACTCACTGAGTTGCAGAAGAAAAGATGTTTTTATACATTATTTGAGCTATTTTCCTCTGGACAATAAATGCTAGTTTGAAGCATCATTATTAATCTTACTATGGATAAAATCAGAATTTAAACTTGTAAAATATATGGCAGAAGCTGATGATATAATAAAATGAAGTTTTGAAGCTGATGAATAGTTTATACTGTGAATGCTCAAGCAAGATAAAGAATGGAGTTAATGTTGAAAAAAATGAGCTGGATACATCTCATTAAGGGCTTACTGCTGTATTTGCATTTTTGTTTAATACTCAAATCCTGAAGCACTGCAAATGAGCTGTAACTTTGCAGTCTTTAAAAAATAAATAAAGATTAGATAAATGCAGATGCTATGCAAATAGTCAAGCAGCAGTAGGGTACTGGGCAGCCATTAATGAGTGCTGGGAAGTTACACAGGTGATCATGAAAGACCTTTCCTGGAAGAATAAATGCCACAGTGATGTTGTAAGTTCCTTCTGCTTCTTGTCTTGAGTTTGTCATACAGTCTATTCAGAGGTAATTTGGAGTTATGCCTCGTTAGGTGGGGAAAGCTGATGTATCTGTAGGTGGGGAAATACATGTAGCATTGCAGTCATGTACAGAAGAGAAAAATAGTGTAATTGCACAATGCCTGAATTATTGCAAAGGAAAAGAAACAACCTTTTCTGTTATTTCTAGTCCTTCTTCATTACCAAATGAGTGTCTCCTGCATTTGCAGTCATACCCAGACATTCTAAAAATTACTTATCCTCAATCAGATGAGACAGTTGCTCATTTACACCCCAGATTACAAAAGCATTTTAAAAATCTTTCTTTCACTATCCATTTATTTGTCTTCCCCACACGTTCTTATTGGTTGTTCGTTATGAAAGAGATTTATAGTTTTAAACTCCATCTTATTTATCCCCTTCCTTTTAATGAGTAACTATAAAATAAGCATCATTTTCCTAATGTGGATTTTGAGTGTCAGAAACAGGCAATTTAAATGTGAAGCTTCAAAGCCCTATTAATGCTGCAATTTAGTGACAAAATATCTCTGTTTTCAGTGCCTGTTGCCACTCTTTCTTCATTTCAGTGATTTATTGTATTATTTCCCTGCCTGTAATAGTTAGTGCCCTAAGTAGCTGGCTTATTTTTGTATTTCTGTGCACATTAATACCCTTTGGTAATGGCTGGCTCTACCTTTGTTTGACAGGCAGCCAGGAGGAATGAGACACAAGCCCCACATTGTGCCAGGCCCTTCGTGACACCTTTTTGAGATTGTCTCTCCATTCACTGCCTGTGTATGACTCCTGAATACTAACTTGGGAAAGCTCAGCCTGCCATCAATGGCTCCAGTCTCGTCAGAGAGCACCAACCACTGCTTTCTCCCCCTGATGACAAGGGGGAAAAGCTGTCACAATGACTAACATGAAAACCTAAGTAATGATAGAGATTAGAGGGTTTCTTGATGATTAGCTCAGCTTCATCTGCTCCAAAGCCTTTAGAGAGGATGAACTCTGTCTCAAGAAAAGCAGTTTCTCAGTGAGTTTAGCAGCCTCTTTTCTCAAACATGATACAAACACAAGTTCTTAGCAGTCAGTGTGTGGCAGGCACAGTTTCAGGGTGCTGGATTTTATGCCTGCCTGCATGAGGCATGTAAATTATCCAGCATCCTGCTGCTGTTTGAAGATATTGAAAGGTTTTTTCCATTTTAAATGTGCACTCAAAATCCAGAGACTGTACCACCGTGCCTACACTTGTGCTGAAAATATTTTCAGACAGCTTCATACAAACAGGTCTTTTGTGAAAATATATTGTGGTGCTCTGAAAGCTGCAAAAAGACAAATTGTCCTTGTCAAAGTCCTTCCACAATCTCCTCTCTTCTCCTCCCAGACTTCAAAGCCTATAAAACAGTATAGGTACCCTCATCATATACAAACTGTGTATAATGCAGGGATGCTTAGTGTCAATGTTGCCATTTTGGGCTGAGGAAATAAACCTCAGAGTTGTGAGGTGCCCGTCCTCCTTTCTGAGACATTTTATTTGGGGCTTTCAGGCTACTTTTTCTTACTTTAGAAAGGTGTTGTACAGCAAAATCTATCACAAAATTTCCTTGCCCTGCTGTAATCCAATATTGCTAATTGGCTGACCTCAATGCATTCCAGTGCTTGGTGTCTCCCACCAGCAAAACCAAGTAAACAGAAAAAATATCTGTTGTCCCAAATTTGGTGCTGAATTTGACTCTTGTGTCCCAGCAGATCATAAGCCCACTTTTGTTGAGATTTTGTCCTGTAGCTGAAATGTTGGCAGAAATATAAGACTCCAGTTCATGGGGGATAAGTACAGGGAAACCTCTGCCTGAGTGTTTAAAAAAGCCTGGAGGGTTATTCCTAGAAGAAGACAAAGATATTCAGTAATGATGTAAGATAAAAAAACCCATTAAAGTTATTGGGAAAATTGGGAAATCACAATATATTATGATCAACAGCTCATTTTGATGCCACAAGAGCAAATTTCCTTACAGTTATTGGAAGGATAATTTCCCAGCAGAGTAGCAGAGGATGTGATGGGCTCGTGTCTCGTGGGTGGTGAGGGAGGTTGTTGCTGAACTAAGTTCCCTAAAGGGAAGATCAATGCTGTTGCCCCCAGAAAAAACACGTGCCACAATATGTGTGAAATCTACCCAGGCTTCTCAATTTTATTTCTACTTAGATGTATGTTTGTACAGTATTTAGCATTGGAACACACTTTTAAAGATTTCTCAAACTACATTTCTTCCAAGAGTAGGAAGCCCCCCATCACTTTAGCTGGACCATCCCCAAAACCAAAGAGCACTCTAAACTTCAGGGGAGACTGGCTGGATAGGAAAATTGTTAGTGTAGTTCAAAAATTGTCAGTGTGGCCTATGGATTTGGGCAATGCCATGGAATGAGCCCCATGTAAATGTCCCAGAACCTCAAGATCCTATGCAAAATTTGGATCACCTGGCAGTTGAAATACACTTGCTCTTTGTCCACTTTTTGAATTTTAAAGAACCATATGTGCCTGAAATTATGCCATTATTACTCCATTCCATACCCACCTGCTCTTCAGTTCTACACCAGATTTCACTGTGAGAAGGCTTAAGTTTGCATAGAGCCTGAAACAATAGCTTGAAAAATATAAATTCTCCACCTGCAATAAAATAAAAAAAAAATACTGAAAATTTCTAAGAGAAGTACGAAATGTCACTTCACTGAATGAGTTCACCTGAAAGAACAGATCAACCAGAAAATTGTTCTCTACATGCACCTGAATGCTCTTTGATTGCCACAGTCAGTCACCGACCATCACATTAGTCTTTGAAAGGGGAAACTGCAGGCTGACTGTGGAGACTTGAGGACATTAGGCCAGCAGGGCTTGTAGACACTCTGAAAGTTTCTCTCCTCGCTCACAGGGTGATTCACTGCTGAGCATTTTGCAGTTTAACTGGCCACGGAGAAGGCTGTCAACTCTTTCCAAGTGCTAATCATTACACTTTTGTGGAGAATAAAAGAGGGACGTAATAGTAAGGAGCAGTGCCTTAGAACAAGAAGATGAAGCTGGGCCATCTGAGAGCATCATTTCAGGCACACATGCAAGATCCAGGAACCCAGCCCTCCCAGTTCCTCAGGCTGGTCCTTCCACCTGGCAGGATTATCTTTTCATTTCTCATGTGAAAAAGTCATTTATATTTTACTCATTTTATTTATATCAGTAATTTTCTTATTCTGGCACTTAAATTTTCTCTAAAGAGGCAAATTTGTTAAAGAAAAAGCTACAAAAACCATCCTCTTGTAGCAGTGCCCCTCAAGAAGGGAGCAGTCTTTTTCCCTTTGAGTGAAGTTTCACAATATTCTGAGAAGAGGAAGGTCTTAATAACTCTGCCTGTTTTATTAAAAAGCCACATGGACTGTACAAAAAATATTTCACATTTTTATCAGGTTTTCACCATATTTTTAATAGAAAAGGAAAATCTACAAATAAGTGTGGAATGATGTAGTTCAAGTTTATTAAGTCTACTTGACCCTTATGTCATATAATGACATTTTAATTTTACTGCCTGACATTTAAGAAATCCTTAGCAGTCCTGAAAAAGTTAATGATTAGAAAAAGAAAAAAGAAATCTCTCTGTGGAGTTAACTAAAATACATGCAAATAAAATAAAATAATTAGCAGCATCTTTTGTTTTATCATAGAAAATCATTCACTGTCATGATTTTTAATTGCATATTCAGCATGTATTTATCCACAGCCCTCTGACTAACAGCTTGCCCTATTTATTTAAATAGTGATTGTTTTTTTAAATAGGCAATAAGGAGAGACAAATACAATAATAATAATAATAATAGTAATAATAGTAATTTGTAATGTTTCTATCACGTATCAGACTTTTCCCTCCTTCACACTACTGACCTGGAGAGCCTCTACTACAGGAAAAATACTACATTGCCTTTGCATATTTCCTACAATAGGATCATGTCCCTCCCAGCTATTTGCAAGAAGTCCTATAGGAACAATTATGAAATACTCTCATTCATTTGGCACAATGGCATATGGAAATTTCCTGCAACACTAATTACTATGGTTGCAATCTTTAGCCAAAAATGTCAGTGTCTAGGATTTAATTAGGCTGCAGCAGGATTTCAAAACTGACCTTCTAGTTTAGTTAATTAATTTTCCAGTTCTTTTCTTTTTTCTTTTATTTTTTTTTTCAGAGAATCCTGTCACATCAGTTTTTAAGAGATTTTAATTAAAAAGAAATCACTACTTCTAATGCCAAGCGAATGTCTAAAAGCAATTGTTAAAACATTTTTAGCAAATAAAGCAACGAGGTCAAGTCCCTATTGCTTGTGTGCCCTGCTAGCCATTGCCCACGAGTGCTAAGATTGCCACCCAGGTACTGCTGAAAGGCAGTTTGCAAAGTGTAAAAGTGTAATGAAGTTCTTCCCCAATTAACTATTCTTCACTATGCTTGCATCAGCACTCTCTGCTGATAATGGTTTCTTTACAGGACTCTTTTACAGTATTAATTAGAGATCTGTTTGAATCAAAATACAGAAACCAACACACTGAAAGTCTTGGAAAGACTGAATTGCTCCAAAATCTCCAATGAGCGTTTGAGGCTGGCTTCTCATTTGAACTAGAAATCTTGATATAAATTCAGTTTCAGAGTTATAAAGAGAGAACTGCAAGAAAGATTTTTTTTTGTTCAGTTTTATCTTGACATGAGCCAAAATATGCCTTTTATTCTATCCTCTTTCTTTGTGACAGTTACTCTGCTGAGAAGTTACACATTACTCTTTCCTGTGGAGAAAATTAAAAACAAGCTATCTAGCAGTCCCAGCTCTGCAGCCCATTCCAGCTACTGAGCTGTGTCATACTGTTTTAAAAGAAGAGCTATAGTACATCTCCTGAAATGGAAGCAGCTGTGGCTTTTTAGGTGCCAAGGAATCAATAAAAGGATGAAAAAGTACATGGATGTGCCTGAGACTGCTCCTGACACCCTCACCCAGACACAGTTACAAGCTGTAGGGTACCATAAGGTAGGGGCTTTACAGCTAGGATTGAATCCCAGGAGCATGCATGTTGACAGCTAAACCATGGAAATGAACCTTGTGCTTATGCAAAATGGAAAACTTCGTCTGGAGACATCTATTTGCTTCTAAAACACAGAGTGTGTTATATTGGGTGAAACAGTTTAATTTAACAATGTTACTTCCAGTGATTCCACTTGCCCTTATGGAGTTAACATACCTAGCAGGAAGTACTAGGTGTATCTGTAATAAGCCTTGAGTAGTAAATTGCATTTCTTCTCCATCAGTGGTGTCACCCTGGAAGGACCATGTGCTCCACTCTCAGCCCTTTCTATCCTGCTGGCATAGACACGTGCCCTTCTGTCTCCCTCCTGACTGGTTTTGCATCCAGCTTCAGTTTTGATGCATTCTTTCTTTTTCCATAGTAATGCACCACCTTTCTGAGACATTTTATTTGGGGCTTTTGGACTACTTTTTCTGACTTAAAATTTTTTCCCCAGGAAAGACAAGAAAGCAAATAAATTCATCTGAGTCACTGAGTCTGAGATAGTCTGTGGAGATAGAACAACCTGGACACTTTTCAAAGGCCATTTCTGGCCTACCTGTTAAACTCCAAAGAAAAAGATGAGAAGTGAGACAAAGCCTTTCTACCTGTGGCCAGATAAGACTGACTTGGCTTTTAGAAGATCTTCAAAAGCTGAAGGCTCCCTGCTAAGCCTTACTGCATGTCTCACCACACTTTTTTACATGGCTTTGCTGGATGAGCTGAGGTATTCTCCTCATTTAGTGGCTGTGTGAGTGTGATGGACTGACTGAGTATCTTCCAGAAGGTCTCAAGGATCAGTGATAGATTCCCAGGGAGTTTGCAGTCACTCTTACTCAGCCATCAAGTCCAGTACACAGCTAAAACCAGTTAACATCTAGGAACTGCCTTTTTACAAAACTGTGGTAAACTTTAATCTCTATGGCAATACTTGTGGTGGATTTCTAGTCACAGGCCCACTCTATTTCCCCCAAATCCCAGATGAGAAAAAGGAATTAAAACACAAGTAGAAGAATGTCATCTTGTTATAGAGTCATCACTTAGCCAAAAAGTCACAGCAATAGATAATCCCAGAGCTATGACCTGGGATAACTCATCAAGCCACTAGGAAGGGCAATAGCTCTATCCATATATATCTGCAGCTCAGTCTGCCTGGATCTGTCATCTTTCCATTGCAGACAAATGCTTCCCTTGCAACCACAAAATGCTGCTACACTTCAGGAGCCAAGGAAATGAGCCTCCATCCTTTAAAGGTGACCAGGTTTTTGACAAATAGAGAGAAAAAAACAGAGTTAGAAAAGACACAACATTTGAAAGGCATCAGAAAAGAAAATATCAGAGAAAATAATTTCAGGGAATATTCCTGTTTGAATCTAAGGAGGGAAAAAAGCAAAAGGACCTCTCTCCTGTAAAAAGGGTGAGAGTTGGGGTTACTCAGCCTGGAGAAAAGTAGATGCTGGGGGCCTTGCTGCAGCCATTCAACACAAAAAAACTTTTACCAAGGCCTGTAGGGACAGGACAAGAGATAATGGTTTTAAACTGCAAGATATTAGATTTAGGTTGGATATAAGGAAGAAATTCTTTCCCATGAGGATGATGAGACACTGGAACAAGTTGTCCAGAGAACATGCCACATCCCTGGAATTGCTCAAGGCCAGGGTGGATGGGGCTGTGAGCTACCTTCTCTGGTGGAAGTTGTCCCTTCCATAGCAGGAGGGTGGACCAGCTGACCTTCAAAGGTCACTTCCAACCCAAACCATTCTGCAATTCTCTGACCTGCCAGTGAGAAGTCTGATGGGGAGCTGAGTGCCTGCTGTCCCCAGTGTGTTTGCCAGATCATGGCTCATCAGTGATGAGTTATGAATACCATGACAACTCACTTTCTCTACAAAATCTCCCTCAAATATCATGAAACCTCCAAAATGCAGGAGCCTCTATCAGGTGTTCCATAATTTTGAGGAATGTGCTTTTGATGTTGCCCCATTATTCATTCATCAGAGGCAGCTCTCTAGACCTTTACAAACTGCACATTGCCTGTTCTCCTTTCTCAGCAGTGAGCTTGCCTGAAGACATGAATTATCATCAGATATATTTTTTCCTCATGTTAGTGGTCTCTTCCTGCATTATTGCATGTGCTAAGCTCCACTGCAAGGGCTACAAAAATGAGATGGACTCTCTCCTATTTTTACCAGTTTAACTGTTGAATGCATCCTCTTGAGAGAGCCAGAGAGGCTTTGTTTGACAGAGTGCCTGAATGGTTGCAGTGTTTGTTGAAATTTTCATCCTCAGCAGGTTAGGGTATTCCACAGATCACAGATTTAACTGAATATTTTGCAGGCAGCATCACTAAGTCAAAACCAAGTAATTTCTTTCCCTTTGAAAGAAGGAGCACAGGGAGGTTATGGCCTTTCAGTTGTTTGGCAACTGTTGATCATTTAACAGTTCAAGGCAAGTTCTGAATAACATCAAATATAGACTTTGCTTTTCATTATACAATAAATGAATGGGTGGCTGCTTCTGTCTCAGAAACCATAGAGAAGACTAGCAGTAATGACTTGTGAAATGAAGTTAAGCTTACAGGGAGCTGGACTGAACACCTAATTTCTCCACTAATGTTAGCAGTTTGATTTTCCATTGTACAATGTATGTTCCAAGGGCCAAATTTCATTTACCTGAACATATTTTGGACTCACCAAATTAATAAGCAAACAAGCAAAATAAAGAAGCATCAGTTCATCTTTCATAACATTTTACTGTTAGGAGGTCCAAGGCTTTGAGGATTTGTCTGAAACCATTAGCTGATTTTCTCATTACCATCACAGTGTGGAAGGAAAGTTCCCTCTGTACCAGCTTTGACCATCTACAACTTTATCACAAAGGATCCAGTAGACTTCTTGTACCTAGTTGCATTGACTTTCAGAACCCAGTAGACTTCTTGTACCCATAGTTACATTGACTTTCATGTCCCTTCAATAGCTTGAGGTACTTTTCTTCCTTCAATAAAATCACTCCTTACCAATCAATAAAAAAACCCAGAGAATATGAATCTTTCAAAATCAATTATTATGTACAATAATCACACAAGTATGCTAGAAACAGCTGAAGTGTCAAAGCAAATCCCAGGACCAACGATCTCAAAGCCTCCAGAAACTAGTAGAAAATGATGCAGTTTTATTCACTTGTGCTTTTGTGTTTGCCAGTGTCAGGGTTAGATGATGAGTGGGTGTATTAACTCCTCAGCCTGTTCCCTCAACTTTCACAAAACAAACTACACTTAAATGTGAAGATTTTGAGTTTGATCAAAAACTTTCTACTGCTGGCAGCCAGTTGAAATGACAGAGTTCAGCAAGGTGGAAAAGAACAAAATAGTTCATATGGGGGCTAAACTCTCATGTTAGGTATTTATGTGGTGCAAAGAGGATTAATGAGGCCACTTTACAGAAGTAAAAACTACAAGTCTAGTTAGAAGTTATTGCAACAATGCACGCTGAAAGCAGCTTGGAAAGTCCATATTTGGCAGGAAGTCCCTGTGAGTGAAGGGCTGTTGCTTTCATTTTCTTTATAATATTTTTGGTCATGTTGGAAAGTTAGCTGGTGGATGTTCTAGGGATGGCGCTGATTCCTAAATAATATATTGACGTAATGTGATTTAAGAAACCTGCAGTCTTCAAATTCCAAGGTATCAAATAATTGCCATGTAGCTGTTCAACCTTTTCAAATACAGACACTTATCTGAATCTGAGCTAGTTGCAAGCTACAGCTGTATTTTTAAAAGTCATTCTTAGAGCTCATTCTGAGCTCTACACTACTATAAGTTTGCTTTTCTGCAAAGAAAGTACCAAGAAATTGACAGTAGGAAATGATGAGAGGTAAGGGTGACTGACACAAAAGTATGTGTTTTCACATTTGCTCTCAGTGCTTTTTCAAGCTTAGTCTCAGTTTCTGGTGTTCTTGTTTTCTATTGGATTGGTGCATAATACTGAAAGATCTTGCACACACCCTTGACCTTCCTTGCTTTTGACCATTTCCAAAGTACAGCATAATTCAGGGGACAACCTCAGCATCCCTGTGCTCCATGTGCCAGGGCAGCATAATTTCAAATGGATGTCTAAACTGCATTGCCATTTAATCTCTCTAAGTATGCTCAGATCCAGGGGTGTGACAAGCATCTTACAAACAACTTTTCCACTCACCAATCCTCTTCCCTCCAACCCTCCAGTCCCATTTTCTTCCCTTTGTAATACAGATCTCTACTTATATTTCTACAGAGTCACAAAAATACATGGATTACATTTAGCTATTTCAAACTGAACATACTCCCCAGAAAGTATGCCAAAAATCCTTTCTGGGGAAGATGTAAGAAGATTTACATAAACAGCAGCCACTTCTCTGTTATTCATGTATGTTGTGGCCCAAAAACGAAATGGAATAAAAGCAAGGTCAGAAATGGAATAAGAGAAGATTTTAAAAATTAAAAAAAAAAAAGTAAAAAATTTAAAAGTACATCCATATCAATATTTCAAAGCATCACATTAGAGCTCGGATTTATCAGCAGGAAACTGGATACACTGATATCAAACAGCAGCTCTAGCCTGTCAGTCAAGAGTTCAGCCAGATCTTGTTTAGAAGCGTGTGCAGTTCTTAGGAATCCTTTGGTGATAAAGTGAGCTTGGATGTAGCCCCCATTCCTTGTGTCCTTGGTCTCCAGGGAGAGTGATAAATGTGTGTGAAAGAAAACTTTCCAGAGTTAAAAATATCTGCCCTCTGATCATTTTTCTAGACAATCAAGACACAGAAGCTATAAGTCAGATCAGTCAACAGAATAAATATGGATGTAATCAAAACATAAGGGAAAAGAGAAATTATTTGAAGAAGTAAGTGATGAAAGGAAATAAAACTTTAGTATGAAGACTACTTTCTTTTTAATCCATATGGCTGTCTCTGCTATTTTCATTGTTCTTAGGTGTTACATCCTATATTATCAACCTCCTGTTTACATCTTCCCCATTTTTCCTTCTTTTATGTTTTCCAGGTATTTTTAAGGGCTCTTCCAGTCTTTACAGGCAGGAAAGACTGGAAAACTACACAAGAGGAGCCAGAGATATAAGCCTTTAATCAGCAGGAGGGAAGGTTTTTCTGAAATACTACAAATCCAAACAAAGCAAAGCTTTGGCTCAGTGTTGACCATATGCAGTTGTCTTATTACCTCAGGGTCTTATTCCCCTACTTGTGTTATTTTGTGCAGGGCCCTGCACCACAAACAAGCAAACAAACAAAAAAGCCAGGCAAACAGAGATGAGTGTGTCCACAGGGCTCTTATGATACAACCCCGTTTGTCTTCCTATAATGTTGTGACTCCTCTGTGAAAAGTGTCCCTATTAATTTCTTCAGTAGATTTCGGGACCAGAGAATTTCCTAATTAAAAGTTCCCAGTTTCATACAAGCACAGTTCTTAGGAGATATAGATATATATATATTGATTTGATGGATTTAATTTCTCCTTCAAAACTATGGAAAGAATAAACCTGAGTTAAAGGTGCAGGCAAGTAAACCCTGAACATGAAAAAATATTGAGTTGAGTTCAAATCTCTAAGTACAAATGCCTGCCAAAACAATACCTTTTTTAGAAAGAAGAAAACAGAGATGCATGCAGAACTTCATTTGGCTCAGTTTGGTTTTTAGCTCACAGTTGCAGCCATATTACCATGCAGAGAGTGACAGACCTATAGAGTGGATAAATAAGATTTGCAATTAAGTCCTCACTGAAAAAAAACAAAGAAGCCAAAATTCACCAGAAGGACTCTGCAAAGAATTTCATCCCCTTTTTAACCAGTTGTAATAAATGAGGTGACAGATGGCCCCAGATCCAGTAGGAGGTTGCACTGGCTCAGGGGGCTCTGCTTGTTCATGGGCAGCAGCTGAACTCCAGGGCTGGGCTGCTCCCTGAGAGGACACCATTTGTTTTAATGGGCAATGCCTCATATTTGTGTGTGTGTGTGTGTGTGTGTGTGTGTGTGTGTGTGTTTGTGTCCCTTTTTTTTGTTGCCACATGCACACAATGGCTTGCAAATGATTCCTCACTAGGTTTCCTTTTTGTACCACTGGCAAAGATTTTGTCCTCCACCAGTTCTTAGGGGAAAAGGCTTGCATAACTTTTCCATAATGACCTTCTTATCTGGGCAGCCAGCAGCAGCCCTGGCAATGGGGGAAATTGGGTTTTATAATTAAACTAGTGCTCCCTCTGTTGGCTGGATGTCAGAGCCCAGAAACAAGGACCTGCTTTGCCAAGGATTGCATTGATTATGGAGAAAAAAAACCAAACAACAAACGAAAACAAACAACAACAAAAAGTTAATATTCTGACTCTTTGCAAAATATGGTTTCTCCTTTTTGAGTGTGCATGACAAACATCCTTCCCCTCCCTTTACTTTCACATCAGTCACAAATAATGTAGAGAGTCTGAAGTTTAGCTGGCAAAGAGAAATAATTCAGAGACAAAACTCAGCAACTATCTGCAGTACTGTCTTCCAAGTAACTCCACAACTGCCAAAGGGCGTGGATGGATAATACATACAAATAAGGCTAAACAGGAAAAGAAATGCACCTCATTCAAGTTGTTTAAGATGCACATCAAAGCTGCATACCACTTTGTGAAAAATTATCTACAGTCCTCTTTGCTCATGTTTGAGGGTTCTCCTGCCTCAGTGGTTTCCCTCCACCATCACAGAAAAAGAATGAACTTTTCACCAAACAACTAAGCAGCACACCTGGAAACTGATGGAGTGTTTTGGGTCCCTGTGTTTATCTTGCTCATATTGATGGAAGGGGAGCCAAAAGAGTGTAATGAAGTTTTGCCCTCTGTGTTCTATTATGACACAGTGACAGAGAGCCTCATTATTACCTTGTTCTGTTTACAAGGATAGGACTAGTCTTTTGAAAAAGTGTAATCAACCAGGCTTTCCACAGAATGCTGAATATCTTTACTGAATTACAAATCTTACGTTTCAGAACTAATGCTGTTCTCCATTTCAAGAAAGTTGTATGTATCAGCTTTTAAATTAATTACTCACCTAGTGCTCTGTTGCAAGATAAATACATTTGGGGTTGTATTATTAGGAAACAGTGTTATCTTGTATGCAGCTCACTGGGTTGTCAAGCACTGCTTGCATTAGAAGAGTGTGTCTCTGCTTTTTTGGCACAGTGAAATTTAGGATATTTTGAACTTCATAAAATGAATGGGAGGCAAGAAAAACTAAATAAAAAAGCCAAGATATGCTTCAACTAAGCTCAGGAATTCTTTTAATCTTACCTCTTTGCAGAACATTGCCACCTGCAGAGGTGTTTCTTGGCAGGGTTCTGGCACTGGCTGTTTTCCAGAGCCTCTGACCTTCCAACAGGGTGTTGTGGCACCTCACTGGATCTTGCTGGACATGAGCTAAGTTCCCAACCAAGTCCATTCTTAAAGCTTGTTCACCTAGCAAGCTCACTAAAAGGATGTCTTTCCTCTTTAGAGACTCTAATTTTTTTTCCTGACTCTGTATTTTTTTTCTGTTTCTCTCCCTACTAAAGCTATTTCATTCTCAGGTTGTTTTATACTTGCTCTCCTTGTTAAAACCATTTTCTTTATTTGATGATGAAGCCATATATGCTGCCAGTCCCTACCCTTCCCCACCACCTTGTTTGGTGTCAGTCTTTCTCTCCATTTCCCATTTCTGTTAGCTCAAATCCTGCTGAAATAATTTCTCACATTTCAGGTACCACAGGGAAGATCAATACCAATTAGGAGAGCGTCTTTTAATAGAGATGTATTAAAATTTTTCATTCTTATAGGCCAGTTTTATTCCCACTGAAGGATAAAATAAGGCAACAATTTAGAGACAATTCCCTTTTTCTGAAAAGGGCTATATATCAAGTTTGCTGAGAGCCTAGCAGAGCATGCTGCATTTGCCTACAGTGGAAGTATTATTTCTTCCCATCAAAACTCTCTCTCTTAGTTACTTTTGGATATAGAATAGCACATTAAACAGACCTTGGTTATGACCTAAATGTGGGAAATTGCTAATACATTGCTTAAAACCATTGAGAAATTATTTTAATGAATGCCTGTGAGGGCTTTTTGTTATCTTTATTGGAAAAATTGTGTTATCATAATACTGTTTTTTTACTCCTGCACAGATGCAGAAGTCATATTCACTTCTCTGGAGTGCAAATCCTTGACACAGAATTTGGTCATATTTTTGTCAGTATGGTCAGAGAAAGGAAGATACATGGTTGTTAAGCTTTTAAGCTTAGATATGGTTTCAGAAAAGAGTCCACTCTGCATCAAAATGCTCAGTCAGCTCTTGAGGAAAGGAGCTTGACAGGAAGGACACTTGTCCTGTTTTTGTTGGGGAAGGCATCTATGGCGATCCCATCAGAAAAGGACAGGGAGACCTGCTTGTCATCCACCACCAGGAGGGGCCATAGCTGCAGCCAAGAACTTGTCCTTGACTTGTACCACACCCCTGCCTTCCTACATCAAAACCAAAAATGACTTAATTTTTCTTTCATGTCCTTGCCAAAACCTCAAACCCAATGAATTTGCCTGCTGTCCCACCACAAACTCTCTGTAATGGAGAACATAAAGCACACCATGCTGTCCCTCTGCTAATAAGTGTGCCTCAGAAAGCAGAATAGAGTCATGGCACAGAATAAGGATGGGCAATGCTGTTTACTGCAAATGAAAGTGGGGGGCTGGGCTGGGGGGTTGAGCTTTTCACAGCCTGGTATTAAAAGGTAACTGTTTGCATCTCTGCTGCTGTCAGGAAGAGCTATTCTCTAAAGCAAATGGATTCCTGACAGTGTTTATTCTGGCAGCTTGAGTTTAAAATAATGATCTCAGACGTTAGTTAAGCATTTAACAAACAGCGAATTAAGATTTGCATTCTCAGAGAAATTACTGGAACAGGCCTAATTTCTGGTCTGCCAATCAGACAGAGGAAAAACATTAAAGGAATAAATTGCTTTCTCCCATCCTCCTGCCTGCCTCCAGACCCACCATTCAGGAGAACGTGCTTCACACACGTGTGTCCTCCAAGGCACTGGAGTTTGCTGGGCACTGTTTCCTCAGGAAAGGCCATTCTTTTGTGATGTGCAGCACCAGTTGTAGGGGAAGGTCTGTACATGCAGCCATGTTTGCACTAGCCCAGCTGCCCTCTTTCCCTCTGCTCCTAAACTGGAGCTGATTCCTTCCTGTGGAATTTTCTTTGGTGCCTTTGCCATCATCACTGCTCACAGCTACACCAGACTTAGACAAAAGACTTATTCCCTTTTTCACCAAAAAATTGCAGCCTTCCTCTTGAAAATCAGTACTTGTCCCTTGCTTTTGCTTTCCTTCTTTTATTTAGTTAAAACTGCCCTGGCAGCAATTTAGTCAACTCATTCTCTTTCATCTCTTCTCAGAGCAACTCTTCCTTTTGTCTTTCCTTCATCCACTCCCTACACCCTACTGCAGCAGCCACATGTGGCTCAATCATCAAAACATGTCCATGTGACAGTTCTGAAACTCTGTTCTCCAAAACACTCCTGCTAAATTTCAACTGAAAATGTTCAGTGGGCAAGGAAAGAGCCTGGACTGCAGGGTCAGAAGGCTTGAAAGACTCATCACCCAGAAACCAAATAATATTAATTATGTTTCATCACTTTTCAATAGAAAAGATTTATTAAAAATGTTTCAACTACTCATTTTTGTGATTTCTGTTTTTTATCAGGATTTGTTTCAATTTCTTTACTATCACAGAACAGTCCTTAATTCTTGGAAGAAACACCTTAATTTCTTGGCAAGAATTTTGTTCTTGCTGTTAAAAATGTCTGACATTAATGGTTCTGTTCACTAATAGGACTGAAATAGTTGTGGTTGGGCTGAAGAGATGGTCCTGTTTGCTTATCTCAGTTTTCTTTTAAACTGCTACACTGTTATCCAAGAGCACTGATGTCATGAGTAGAAATACCACACTCCCAAAATGTTAGACTAAATCTTCTGAAACCATCACTTCAGAAGCAATAATTTTGGGCTTTATATATAACTTTTAAGTGCTGTTCATTCATCACTGACCTCCAGGAGTCTGTGTTTTCAAACTGTAGAGGGATCATAAGATATCAAGGGAAGTTAAAGAAAAAAAAAGTGGTGGGTACAATACATTACAGTAACTGAAAGAAATTGAGAGCAAAAGAAGAAGAGAGAGAAATGCAGCTGGAATCCTTGCCCAGGTTTGCACTGATTGTGTGAGAGACCAAGGAGCTGCCTTTGGATGCTGCCTTTGAGGGGATGAAACAGCCAGAGCTGCTTGGTAGCTGAGAATCGACCAGGACAGCACAAAGGGTGTCATCATGTAGGGAAGGATTTGTGTGTGACGAGGCCACTGAGAAGAGGGATGGAGAAAAAAATCTAAATCTTTTACAAACTATTCAAGCTCTGTCGTGACAGGCAGGGACGGACAAGGGCATTGAAACCTTCTGTAAATCAGAAATTAAGGAATCCTCAGAGATGAGCCTGTTTCCATTATAGTTCTGTGTACACGGAGGTTTTACAAGCTCAGTGGCAAGGTGTAAATCAAGAGAAAGAAAGGCGTTTCTGAAATGAGTCTTGTCTCTCCATTCCTATCCTTTACACAGTTTGAACCAGCTTTCTCAGGGGCAATTGCAATCAACAGAAGAATGGTGCACTCTCTTCCATTCCATCCTTCTAAAATAGCACATGAGATGATGGGGGATTAAAACTCTGAAATTCTCCTACGTGCAAATATTCTCAAAAAACTAAAATCCAAGATAAGAATAGAAGCATATTTTTCTATTCTTATTTTGGTGGCACATTTCAAAATATGATATTAATAAATTTAACTTCATAATCTCATGATAAGTATGACTACATGAAGAAATAATAAATTTTACATTTTCAGAAGCTGCTGAAATATTTTATTTTTGTAGCAAAATTCATCTATTACAAGGGGAGTAAGGGGAAAATGCTTTTCTTCTGTGTTCTACAGAAAACCTGAACCATTTCCAACAGTCCTTTTTTCAGGTAGCTCAGCTTATTTTGTCTGTCCACATTGGGGATTGAAGACTGAATTCAGCCTGGAGAAGGCAGGTACAATTGCCAGGAACCAAATGTTGTTGGTTTCACATCTATGGCTTCTCAGAACCACATGAGAGAGAGAAGTATGAAATGCTATATCTAAAATTGAAAAAGTGTGACTCGGGGGTTTCATTTAAAAAAAACAAACAAAAAACAGACCTTGAAAAGAAAGAAAGGGGTAAAATTGGAAGAATAGAAACAGAGGAGCAATGGGTATAGGACAGGATGTAGGAGATGAGAAGTTGCAGAGAAGTCAGTCAATCTCCACCCAAGTTTTCCACATTTCATGACATTTTTTTGTTCATTAGCTGAACTAAAACCCCAAACCCCAGATGTGTACACCCTTGGGATTTCTTTGCTCCACAGATATTGCTGTAACTCCTGTCTCCAGAGACATGCTTGAATCCATATTAAATGAGTTAGCTTGGATAACACTATTTAACTGGGACAGCACAAGCAGCACAGACAACACAATGGCACAGACAACTAAGCATTTGCAGATCCCTTAGGCAGGATTTGCAGCTCATGCAAAGCCCATGCAAAGCCCTGTGCTGCTGTGAATGCCCTTCCAGCAGCTTCAAGCTGCTTCTCATGAGCAGGAGGTCCACCCTCAGGCTCAGCCCTGGCACCAGGGCAGGGCAGCATTGCCTGTCTCTTCTGAGGACAGCTGCACAGGGCTGCAGTGCAAACTGTAATGCTCCAGAGCCCTGGTCCTCACCAGACATGGCTGGTAAGTTATTTTATTCCTTACCAATATGAATAGTCCTTGCACCTTTCTCTGGGTTAGACTCTGCTGCAGTCTTCAAAAATAAGCCACAGGATTCTTAAGGGATGGGCATGGAGAGGAGAAAGACCTGCTCTAATGAAATAAATGAAAGAAAACCCACTGTTTTGATGAAAACTGCTATGATGGAAAGCCCCACATGATGGACTGCTTCCCTATTGTGTTCATATCTACATAAAATGGCACAAACAGCCACAGATCTATTTGCTATTGTATGATATTTACTACAAATTGCATATATGTGTGTGTGTGTATGTAGATGCATATATATATATATAGAGAGAGAGAGAGAAAGAAAGACATGAATATATATTTACATGCCTGTTTTTTTTTCCTAAAGTGATTAGAAGCAAGCAGTGGACAGATGAACAGCTGGTTCTTGATTAAACCAGGATGCCTGTGTGATATTTACAGGAAAGGAAAAAACTGCACAGAATTCTGACCTTTATGTTGTGTAATATCTCCTGGGTCTTATGGGATACCTGGGAAAGAAGTGTCTCAGGAAAGCCTTCTGTCATCTTTGTCTGGCTGCCATACCTTCATTTGCCCATCCCCAAGAGTCAAACAGCCCAGTAATTCAACCACCCATATGATCTACAAAGGACCCAGTGAGCACATCTCCCTTTATAAAATTCTTCCCTTACACATTCCTTCCCACCAAATTCAAAGGCCAATTCCCAGCTTAAAGAAAAAAACTTCCAAAATCAGGAGTGATCCATATAAGAAACATATTCACTAAGTTCTGATTCACCACTAAAACTGCATCCTGGAAAAGCCTTAGTTTTAAAGTGATATAAATTGAGGACATAAGACAGTCTGCTCACCCATTGGCTGTAGGATCTGCTTCTGAAAGAAATCAGACTCAGCTGTACTGCATTTAAATTTAACCTTTCTAATACTATTTTTGTCAGGGACAGTGCTGGTAAAAGGTCAATCAAGGCTCATATACAGGGAGGAAGACAAATAAGAGAGAAAGCAAAACAAGGAAAGGTTCACACGGGTTTTTTTTCATTGCATCAGGGAAAATAGGGTTCTGTCATCATGGGAAAAGCTACCACCCCACAGTATGTATCTTAAGGCAGGATTTGTTCCTTTTCATTTCCACATGCCCCTTGCATTTCTTCACTCCTATTACAGTCCAGCTTTCTGTTTCATGCTCCTTATTTTGGCACCTCAGAGCCAGTTTGCAACATATGGTCTATTAGGTGTAGACCTGCAAGTGCTTACACAACTCGAGGCTGGGGCACAAAGACCTTGGTGTACAGCAGATGTAGGAATGCACACAGGGTGGAGCGTGCTGTGGGTACAAAGGGATGATGCTCCTGCTCAGAATCAGATTTATTCTGCTCCTCCTGTGGAGTACACCTGTCTTCTGCTGGCGATACATGTGGCTCCAGCCAGCAAGGCTTCATCATCCAAAACTGAGCTTAGATCTTCTCTCCCTCATTACTGCACTGTGATTTCCCCTCCTACACCTCATTTGCACAGGGCAGCTACAGGTTCATCTGAGCATTTCATTAGTGTGTTCAAGACAAACCCCCAGCAGGCTTGAAAGTGATGCACACAGATGCAAACAAATAAAGCTAGATGAGCAAACAAAAGTGTACCTGTGGGTTCACAACAGGTTTTAAACAAATTCCCAGAAAGAAATTAAAATTCTTGACACCCTTAGCTGTAAGAAAATGAGTCATGTTTGTTTCTGGCCGTTCACTACCCCCTTTAAAGAGAGCTATGTTAGTTATGCCATGAAAGGAGCTTCCTCAAAGGAGACTCAACTGTGATCTTCTGCCAGATAGAGTTTATTCCAGAGGTCAGATATTCAGTCCTGGCTCCTGCTCCTTCACTCTGTGTGTGTAGTGCAAAGATGATCGAGCTACTAACATCTAGCTGGCAATTAATTGAGGAGTCTTCTGGATAATTCTGGTATAAACAAGTTTGCACCATCTGCTTTTCCCTCTGACACAGGTGTTTGGGAATGTTCAAGGTAGTCTGAGCTTGGTATGTTGGGCTCCAGCAGTTTGGAGGGGGAATCTTTAGGGGATTGAAACTTATAGAAAGACAGACCAGTAGAGAAATGAAAACATGCTGTGAAACAGAATGGCCAGGCAAGCAGTTGGAAAGCTCTCTTGAATATTTATTAGAGTAAAAATTACTTGTTTCACAGACTGGGGAACCGAGGGACCCTTCACCCCTTCATCCAGCTCTACAGCTTCAAGTTCCCCATACCCTCCCACCCCAAACACCCCACCACACAGTGTGGGCCTGCTTCTGCAGCACTGCCATCCATCCTTCCCTGGGGGCACACCTTCTGTGCTTGGGGTGCTTTGACAACTCCGAGACTGCAATCACTGTGTCAGAACTGGTTCACAAGTTCTCAGGGAGCAGGAGCTGCAGGGTAATGAAAACACAGGAGCATGATTTCCTTGGGACTTCTTACCTGCATGAAATCAGGAACTTTTCTCCTTGCCTGCAGTTACCTTGCAGATAGTGTGACAGAAAGCAGCCTCTGAGGCAGTAGTGGGTCTTTTACTAGCAAACCTTTCCTATTTAGCATCCTCAATGGCTTTGCCACCAACAGTTTAATCACCTTAGAAAGCCATGGTTCCCTCTGACAGTAAAGGATACTACCTAGGATTACCTCATCTGCTCCTTCCTGTGGCAATATTGTCAGACATTATCAGCAAATATTTGCTTGTTATAAACTTGTCATTGGAGGAAAAAACATGTTAGTCTTCCTGCCTCCCAGGTAACTAATGCTTTGCTCTTTTTATCTAGTGAAGACCATCTTGCTCGAATTGTTCTTTCTGTGTATATTTCTCATCCAGACAGGCTGGCAAGTGACAAGGTGCACCCACAAGCACAAGTAATTCTGAGTATATAAAGGAGCAAACCCTTTGTGTTTCAAATGGCATGAGTTTGTTTTCTCGTTGTCCCCATCTGCTTCTTCCTAACCTCCATCTCATGGCTTATGCAGAGGGTAGGGGAGGATGAGCATTTCTGACAATGAAAAGCCTCATTGTTCCTAAAAGGAAAGAAATTCTGCTGTATTTGTTAGAAAACAAGGGATTTTGGACCAGCAAATTTCCATGCATTTCAATTGCACTATCTCAAGTTCAGTATAAAATGGTAAAAGGGTTCTACCTAATGCTTTAAGCTTCAAGTGCAAATTCACTTTGAAAATATTAAGAAACCTTCTGCAGTTTTGAGAAAACATCAGATCTGAAAACACCCACATTTCTCATTTTCTATTTCCTTACTCTTTTGTATTGCACTATAGAAAAGCTGAAGCCTTTATTTTATTTGATTTAGGGTAAAGAGAAAGGTAGGAGTTCCAATTGAAATGCAGACAGTACCTGTCAACTTCCATGCCTCTCTCCTGAAAAGCACAGAGGGATCACAGTCTGAGACTGCCATGTAAAGTTGTAATACAATGTTAAACATGCATTACTAGAAAACAAGATTTTCAGTACAGTAATGTGTCTAATGAGAGGTTTAAGCATAATTGCAAACTAGAGTAATAATAAATCATGCAAGAAGCACCAGTTCTTAATTAACAGCCCATTATTTTGGGTAAAGTGCTGCTGCTTTATACTTTAGGTGTATATAATTAAGTGTATCATAAACTATGGTTACATTTTTCTCATAGTTGAGCTCTGTAAAGGCTAAGTGCTAAACTAGGTACTGTTTTACTTTTCCCATTCCAATTTAGTTTTTTGTTTGTTTTTTTTTAAGCTGCAGATTAAGTAGGCTCACTCTGAAACAATACTTATTTAATGTTCATATATATGAGACATAAACAAGGGAGAATTTGAAATCTTTCTGATGAACAGTATTACCACAAATAATGCAGAAAAGTGCCTGAGTCTATTACACACTCTTTTTCTAAACGCTGGCTGTGCTTTAGAAAAGCATCTTCAGCTGCATTCCAACCTCAAAGTCATTTGCTGAAAGACAAATTATTTTGTTTCAATCCTTAACAACCAGGAACTAAAAATTTATTTGAAAGTGTTTTGTGCTGGCTTAAATACTGATGGTGTTTTCTCAAAAACATGAAAATGCATGTTGTGCCTTTCTCCCTTATAGGCTTGGCTTTCTCATGCTGTAATTCACTGCAACATATAAGCCTTTATTCCTTTTCCTGTACAGGGAGTCGTGTAACTCAGAGTGTTTTCCTGTTGTGACTGAGAAGATGAGGAATTATAAAAGACTAACACTACAATTTAACGCTTCAGAGAAACAGTGTATATCATTACTCCTCTGTAGCCAAGCACACTAATTAATATTTATTGCACCTGTCAAACCAGTAGCCATGGTCAATCCATTGCTGCAGCAGTTCAATGGGAGGCTGGGCACCATATTTCTCCTTGGCAGGCATGTTTAGGTCATCAACAAAGACAAAAGCCCTTTTCCCTGGTGGAGCACTGTAAACCCTCTTCTTTTCTCCTGCAAAATTAAACCATTAATTCTATTCATGTTAATTTTCATCTTACTTTGAAAAAGCAGAAAAAGAGAGAGAGAGATTGGAAAAATAAAATAAAAGAAAAGAGAAGCAGAAAAGAAAGAAGGAAAATCACACACTTTCTGGGGAGCCTGCCTGACATTATTATTAGAACCAGTTCTTTTGGAATCCATGACCTTTTATTTTTATCAGATGTGCCGTAAAGGTCACAGAAACATGGGGAGGACATAGTTATAAATCCACATGGAGTTTAATCAAAGGTGGCATGTTGTTCTGAAGTAAACAAGCTAATAAAACTATTCCAGTTTAAACAAAGAGAAAAAAAGGAAATGAAAAACCCTTTGTTAAAGACTGTCAACAGAACTCTGATGAACTTGAATGTATCAATGGAATTAATTAGGCAAGAAGGATTATAATAAGTGAATTTCGGTGCTGCATCTGCAGTAGCCTCTTTGGCACCCTGAGTAAACTGCTTTTGTTTTGAGTCCTGCACCTCATTCCAAAGCATGTTGTGGTGCACAGTGTGCTGCTGGGGGGATGTATTCACTCCAGCTAATTACAAGACAGAGAGAACTTAAACTAAAGGCAACCACGGAGCAGACTGCTTCAGTTCTACCAGCCTGTATCCTGATTGCATCACAAATGCTTGGGACACTGTGAAGTAACAACATAATAGAAGAAAGATATCTGCATTTCTGCATGCAGTATGACATGACAAATTGTAATTACAGGCCTTGAAAAAACTCCCCCCTTTTTCTTTCCCTTCTCAAAAATATCAGGTTGAATGTGCCAGAAAGAGAATAATGCTCCAGTATGGGTACTATGTAAGCTAAGGAGTCAAAAGTAAGGTAAAAGTAAGCTCTTCTCAAGCTTAACTGCTTGTGTTGGGACCCCTGGGAAATGTCTAACATACAGTGGGGTCTAGGAACAGGACAAGAGGCAGGGTTGAAATATCAGCTACCAAGTGTGGAAGTGGTGAAACAGCCTGAATTTACTAGCTAGAAGACGAGTAAAGTATTTGCTTCTCTTGAAGAATGTGCAAAGCCCAGTCCTGCATGAGTCCTTGTGAACACTGAATCAGATGCCAAGACTTATAGAATACATTATAAAATGGTCAGTGAATGGGTGTTTTAATGTTCTAGATGCATATTAACAGTGTCATGCTTCTCCCTGCAAAAGAGTCTGGGCTAGATTTTTCAGTACAATACTCAGAGAAATAGATAAACGCTTTGAAAATATCTCACTGGCTGTCTAAATAACTCTTTGAAATAAGAACTGGCTGTCAAACCTACTAAGGTACAGTTGAAAATCACTTTAGCAGTTACATGACTCAACAGATGTCTAAATACCTTAGGAAATACAATCCTTTATGGTTAGATATACAAGGACAGATGTATACATATTTTGTCTCTTATACTAAGGCTTGTTACTCAGATGGGTCTGGATCCACTGTGAAGATGTAGGTCATGCCACACAGAGCTTTTAGGCACTTTGCCTTCTTAAGGAAACCACAGCTCAAAGCTGGGTGCTCGAGGCTTCTCCATACAGTGAGAAAAGCAGGTTCCAAGCCACTGCCTGCCAATGCTTCTATAAAAGACCTTATACACCAGGAGACTTCAAGTATCAGAGCAAGGCAAAATCAGCTTAAGGAAAGTTAGGCACCCCTCCACTCTTGTAATAGCTGGTTGTTTAACCCAAGAAACAGGAACTGTGTCAACCCCAGGAAAATGCCCTGGTTTAGGGAAGCTCTCCTGAGAAATGGCATAAATCCCTGCCCAAGTGGACTGGGACCCTGAACCTGGGTCCCCAGCTCCAGCAGGGAAGCACAGGCAGCCAGGGAGCCAGAGTCAGAGCAGGGGAGGCAGGACACAAACACTGGGGGGGATTGAAATGAGTGCTAAGTGCTGGCATGTGTTTTGTGAGTCTAACCTATATTTCTTGGCTCTTTAACTCCTTCACAGGGTTTATTACACGAGGCTGGTTAAATGCACCAAGAAGTACACTGTGGTCTGACTGTGGAAAGAAGCCATTTTCCCCGTGCAAATAATTATAGAACTAATTCTAGGGTCTTTTGTCAACTGTCTCGCCTCTCCCTTAAATGCTCTTGGATGGCTGTAGAGACATAAAATGGGTTCAAAATAATACTTGAAATTAATACAGTTTGATTTAGATGACCATTTGTTTTATAGCCTCTAGTTAAAATGTCAGGGAGATTTAACAGAAGATAAACTTTGTATTTGCTAGAATAATTCTAGCAGCTCAAAGCCATGTTTTGAGGTCCTAGTGTTAACAGTATTTTCCATTTCCCTTGACAAATGGACTGTAAGTTAGTCATCAGTTAATTATTGACAGATAGAGGTGATACATCAGAAAATATCAGGTACCAGAGAATCCCAGGAATTAGATGCAGGAAAGACTTCTTATGCCATTCATATCCCTATCAATATGGAGCCATTTAGTATTCTATATATCTATACAGTTCATTGTACATGACCTAAGAAATGCTGCTTTCATTGTTTCTCCTGGAGTCTATTCATTAACAGGAGCTTTTTTTCTAATATGCAGCTTAAACTCTCATTACTTTATTATGCTTCACAATGAACTGAACTCAGTGCTTTCAGCACACAGTCATAATTTTTACCTATCAGCTGGAAGTGTACTCTACTCTATGAAAACGTCAGAATTATCATACAGCTACTGCCTGATAAAACATTACTCAAATCCTGTAATGTTTTCAAATCTTGAGCTATTAATAATTTAACATAATTAATTCAAAACACTTCACTCAATGTGAACCAGAGAGAGACGATGGGGAAATGATGCATATTCCATCCTTCAAGGGTGGAATTAAATATGGAAAACAAGGAAAAGATAAAGAGCTGCCAACACTTACTTGGAGTGTAATTCGCCTGTTTTGAACTTACTATAAATTTCACATTTCTAAGACTTTCAACTAACTTCACAGGCATAAATGAAAAAAACCTTTCCCCTATCACAAGCAAACAATTTAACATGGTTAGAGCTGTTTGACAGACATAAGAAGAAAAAAGAAACAAATTAACAAATGGGTGAGATTTCTCTACAAAGGGGAGTAACAATTAAGCAGTCTTGTAGAAAATCCTTTAAAATGCAATACACGAAGATTCCTTCCTCTTTTTGTTAAATTTTATCAACAAAGAGTATTGTATTGCTAACATTTTTGCTTGATTAAACCTTCTTTAAAAGCACTTTGTTGTTGCTCTTTTCATGATAGGGTTGTTTTTTAAAATCTTATTTATTTAAATCAAGGCTGGACCCAACCTTTATTTTCCTGGCTGGAAATTCTTGCTGTTAGAAAGAACTGCAGGTGCTAAATTATGGCACAATACATCGCAGCTGCAGAAGTGCACCTGGAAAAATTAGACTAGTAATGAAAATTTCACCTGAGAAGTGCCAAATTGGAAGTCTCAGAGATTGAATGCTTCCATTAAGCCACCACTCAGGAACAAACCAAGTAATAAATATTGAAACTTTCTTCTTTACTTTGACCATGAAGACTTATTTCAGATGTGTTTTCTTCTCTCTTTGGGGAAAGAAGGGAAGAACTCGGAGAGAGCATGTTCATCTCTCATCTCCATTAAATCCCTAGCCAACTTCTACTGCCAATAGAGGTACCAATTAGTACTAATTGTAGTAGACACTAATAGTGTAGACACCTGTCACTATCTATTGAACTGGGACTGTCAGTAAATTCACAAAGGCCACCAAAAAAACATCTGGAATAATAATGATCATCATTTTGGTACCGACCCAGTCTGAAATTAAACTGTTGATTCTAAGGTAAAAAGCTGAGCAACGCTTTTTGAAGGTACCATAACCTAATAAAATAATCCACATTTATATATAGTTTTTTATTACAGAAACACACAAAAAATGATACAGAACTTGTTGCCATAGCAACAGCTCTTTCTGCACTGCACGGACCAACGATCCTCACTATTTTGGAGCATCACAATGGATTCATGCTTTGTAAAAAGCTGCCCCCCCCTCCAGACAGTGGCAGGACCTGTGTGGGTAGAATGATGAACCCCAGCCTGCCCTGATCCCCTCCACAGCTGACACCTACATCACTCATACCCACCCAGGGCAGCGTGCAGGTTCTCCTATTTCATGTGTAATAATGTGGTAATTTTGTATGTAATATGTCACGAGGAGATGAAAGGCAGCCACCTTTCATTTTGACAAAAAGCATGCGGAGTGTGTCAGCCTCAGCACAACAAGGGCAGCTCAAGGGCCCAGCCTGAGCATCGTTTCCAGGCCACCTACAGATTATGTGATGTAAGTCATTGCAGTAAATGCTCCCGTCCCTCAAAGTGGTTGTGGGAAGGACAAAACCTCCCATGATGTGCATCACACTAAACCAGCCAGACACAGGACGTGTGCTGCTTGGCCCTGGGGATGGGAACCAGCACCTGTTGGTCTTGGGGGAATTTGTAATTCCCACCGTTATTCTGGAAGCACTCCAGGCACACACTGCAAACACTACAAGTGATAACAAGCCCATAAAACACTGAATGTTAGAGATTACATGTAAGCATGATAGAGAAAAATTAAATCCATTAAAAATCCCTGCCAAGCCGTGATTAGCTATTATTATTTTTTAATTCATTGTAATGTACGCTGTGCATAAGAGAAAAGCTAACAAACATAAATAAGAGGGAAGTTAACAAACACATTAATTTTCATTTTAACTTCTGCCTCTTGCCTGAAATAAATGGAAGTGGTAACTCATGTAGATGAGTAAGATATGTTCTAAAATGTTCTGGATGAGGGTGTCCTGCAGAAATACCCACAGGATGCCTTTTGTGAGTGGCTTCCTCTGGCAGTGAAGAGAACCACCTGCAGAACTCAGAACAGGTCATTTTTCCTCCATGTGGAACAGCTGGACAGCCACAGATTCTCAAGTAGTTTCTTTGCATCAAAGGAAAAAGGGGGATTGGAAGCTCAGAGGATTCCTGCAAGCTGTGCTCTGCTTGAAGTTGAGCACCAAAGAAACCCACAGGAATATATATGGAGAAGTCTTTGGGAAAGACTTTTCCCAAAGACAGACACGTTTCATTCTTCAGTTCACAGAGAACCTTTTTGAATTTCTGCGGGTTTGGAAATCCACCATGAAGCCTCTGTTCATATTCTAGCCTCTCACAAGGTTGTATCTCAGGGCCAGCAGCACATATCAGCTCCAGCAGTGCCTGATGGGCCCAGTGATGCTCGTAAGGATGGACCCTTTCCTTCGTCTCTCTCTTGGAGGAAACACAGGAAAGGTTTGCATTAATCACTGACTCTTCAGACAGGACTTGTACCTGGAGGTCCTTTGCTCACCAGAGGGTTGTGCAGACAGGCCTGAAAAGGTGCTGGTTTGCCCCTTGCCTTTCAGTACAGCATTTCACATTCCCAGGCAGGCATCATGTGATAGCTTCAACACTGCAACCTGCCTGCAAGCTCTGAGAGAAAGTATTGCTGCATGCAGCTAAGTTTCCACTCAGGGATCTGAGTGTTCACCCTGAAAAGACCTGAGTGTACACCCTGAAAAGACCTGTCAGTGAGAGAAGCTTCTTGGCAAAGACATCCCTCTTCTTTTTAAGAATTAATTAAATACGGGCACCAAGGGATGGTAAAAGAGCTCAGCAAAGAACTTCAAATCAGAAGCTGTAATCAAACGCTGGAAATGGCTCCACCCATGTTTGCTCCAGCAGGTGGGTAAATGCAATCTGCTCTTGGAGAGAGGGAGCACAAGAAAAGCTCCACAGAAAGAGGAAGTTGTTTTTCCAGCCCCTGAAGAATATTCTTCCTCATCTCGTGTTCCAGGCTGGAATATTTTGACTGACACAGGAGAGGGTACATTGCAGCCCTTGCCCTTCCCTCCCTGCCCTTCAGCAGTGAGGATTTGGAGAAGTTAAGAACCAAGCAGACTCAGGCAAAGAAGCACAGGGTGTCTTTCCTCACTTGTTGAAAGAGGGGAAAGACAATCTTTCTCATGGGGGGTGAAAGAAATCTAATTTTTGAGAGCACATTGTGCCCTGCCTGTTAGACTCATTTATTTGACTGTTTAATTCAGAGCATGACTTCAGTCATGTAGTCAGATGTCTGCTGTTCATTTTCAGTCAGTTGACAAACTGCCTGAAAGTTTGAGTCATTTGATCACATACTTAATGAAATAATCACTGGCTGAATCATGCTGACAGATCCAGGTTGGGTTCTCCTTCAGCTCATTTTTTTTGTAGACTAGGAAGTTGCCTTGAGCTGAATGTACCTTAAATGTGTCTTTGATCAGGCAGTTTGGCACTGTTAGCTGTGCTGAAGGTACCTTGTGCACCTCAGCCTCCTGCTGCCTCCACTCTGCCTGAAAGCCATGACTAACTCACTCCTCCTCCCTGCTGGGGCCACCTCCCTGTTCCCAGCTGGTGGCTGTCCAGATGGACTTGTGCTCATTTGGATTTCTTACCCAACTCCAGCACTGTGCTCCCAAGAGAGCCCTGCACCCTGTCCAGCCTCACCCTTGCTCCTCACCATGAGTATCTGCACTGGAGAGGTTTTGTGGGGGTTCCCTAGTGCCTTGACCACCCACAGCCTTCCTTTAGTCAGGCTGCACTTTTCAAATTGTTTCCACACATCTAATTTTCATGGCACTCACCTCAAGATGAGAGCCACCTACACCATGTGGGCCAAGCTGGGAGCTGTGTTATTCCATTATTGACATTTACAGCACTAGGTTGTGTTGATTACTACAAAAAATACAACATCCTTGGTGCTGGGGCTTCTAGCTCAGTAGCAGATGTGTAGCAATTAAAACGTTAATAAAATACAGTGACCTTTACTGCAAAAATAGTTCTTTGCTTTTACAAGTCTCTGTGATTAACTGAAAACCTTAAAACTAAGCTTGCAGTGCCCATAATGCAGTTTGATTTTGTTCCCAGGAATGCTTGTAGATGCATTTCTGCAGTATTCACTATCTGCTTCAGTTGAAGATGTTAAAGTAACTCTGGAAAATTATTCTGGTCTCTAAGAAATAATCCTGAGTGATCTTGGCATAATCAGAGAAAAAAGATCATCTAGGCCATGAAACTATCTAAACTGGCTTGTTGGTGTTTCTTATTAAAAAAAAGGCCATTTCTTTAATATACTTTTGGAAGACTACCTTTCAGGTCCTTCAGCAGCTTTTGGCTCAGAAACAGATATGAAAAGATCAAGAAAGGCACTTTAAAAATACTTAACAGATTTTTCTAGATGTATATTACATTTTTCAGAATCTGCCTAATCTCACTCACTTTGTAGCTAATCCACTGCAGCCCATCAACTAAACACATGGACTTTTAAAATAAGTTTTATGAACTGGAAAATCAAAATGCTAGTAATCAAAAACTGACCATTCCTATGTTTCACTTTGCACTTTACACTATAGCATCTTGCTAGAATCTGCTCTACTCTTGCATATGCACTTTGATAAATTGAGAAGAATCCCCTTCTGAGAATTTTATTCTTTTGAGAGAAAATTCCTATTTTAGTGCAGGCTAAAACAGTGCAGCTTCCTCAGAGAGTTTATGATGACCTTGTCAGATCATTTTTGGATGTCTAGTTATTCCAAATCTTCTGTCTAGGCAACTTTAACATTTTATTTTTTTATGACAGACTTCAAAAACACAGCTTACAGAAAAATACAAATATAAAGCAAATATACATGGAGCAAGTGGTTTTATCTTGACTACTCAGAGATTAAAATGGTCATGACTTGGGAGCCCCTCAGCAAACACCCTTATGGCATGTCTAGTCCTTTGTATGATTGGTAGAATATATTTCTCCATTCACTAGAGCCTGCCAGTTGTCATAATGGCATTTATCAAACTCCAGTGTGCACAAAAATGCATTCTTTATGTACTTGAACTATTTATGTCACAGTTGAGTCAAATTCTTAGTTTTGTTTGCTCAGGGAAGACACAATTAAAGTAAGTTTTAGCACCAAAAATCTAATCTCCAATATTCCTAAAGGTTCATTATTGCACCGAGCATTTTCAGTACTTTCTTTCACTTTAAAAAAAATAAATATATTTTTGCATTGATTGAAGTGTGATACTGCCCACAGATCTCATTTCTGGTGCTTGCAAACACAAAGTTAGAGGTTTTGTCTAGGCTGTCTGGCAAGCAGGGCTCTCCATATTGAAAGGTGCAGAATATGCTATGAGCTCCCTTTTTACATGCCAATTAACGTTTGACTTGTTTGTCTGCCATGTGATGAATTAAAAATGCATGATTTAGATGCTGGTGAGCTAGCCATTTTCTAGATATAATCCCCTGGATGCTGCCATTCTTCCAGTTGATCTTTTTGCCCTCCATGGGTTGGCAAGTACCATGTATTGCCTACTGCTCAGATCTTTCCCTAACAGATGGCTCCCTTTACTAGTTGGGACTCAATCTGGTGATTCCCTTTAATATGCTTTAGACTGAAGAATACCCAGGGACAGGGAGCTGATTCACTCTCCTAAAGCAAAAACATCTAAGAAGATAAAGTTAAGCAGACATGCTTTCTGGACTATGTGCTGTTCTATATATGCCATAAATCAGAATTTTTGTCAACATCAATTAAAATGTGGTTTCCCCAGTAATAAACATTACGTAGAGGAATAAATCAGCTTTCATTCATTCTGTCATAAATGGAAGACGAGCATTTCATGTTATTTTGCAGATGATCTCTGTGGAGCACACTGAGCACAATTACATATTTGGTTTTAATTAAAACTCAGGATACCCTTCGAGTTTTGTTAGGAAGATGTCCTGGGTATGATTAGCTGAGATCTGTGCTGAGAAGTTAATTTGACACACAACATATTTTTCATGAGGTAACTGTCGCAGGAAGTTGTTTGTAATAGCTATCTTTCCCAGGCCTGTGGGGGCAACAAAAAGTAATGGCTTATCCTGAAGCAGCAACTTCTCTAGTATGCAGCACATCTGCATAACTGTCCCAGTGGTGCTCACAGTAATGTCATTAAGCTGAGAGAAAAAAAAAAAAGAAAGAACCAAAAGATGCAGATACTGATAAAGGTGTTTCATTACCCACTGTACACAGAACAACAGTAGAACTCAGCCATAAAATAGTCTCAGGTCACAATAAAATCAAAACCCACAGAAAATACCTGGGAATGACAAAGGAGTTACAGCTTATGAGCGTCGGGCTGGGTGGAATTGCCAAGTTGGAGAGTTAAGCACAAAAGAGCACTAAGAAATCCTGTTTGGTATGAGGGAGGGAAGCTATTAGACACAAAGCTGGTAATGAGAATGCAGTGTCGTTAACTGTTTTCCTTTACAATATTTGACACCAGGATGGCTTAATGCTATGTTGTTTTCTCTTCAGCTACAGTTTTCCTTTGCAAGAGTGTGAGAGCAGAATTCTAATGTAGGTATACACTGGGAAAAAAGGGCCTCACCGCTCTGCTTTGTCTTTTTCAATCTCTCACACTTTAACTGGAAGGTCATTTCATTTATTACACACAGAAAAGGGCAGGAGCCAGGCTTAAAACTTGCTACGTACTCGTATATCAAACTGGCACTTATTTTGTTCTCCCCTATCTGGCTTAGCTTCCTGCCCTCATCACTGCTATAGGAGCATGGTCTGGCTAGAGAGAGGTGAAAATAACCTGACTGCACACACTCCTTCTTCACACCCTTCCAAAGGAGTTGCCTGAACTTGGGCTATGGGTGGCACAATGGTTTGGTGCTCCATAGGGCATCTTCTAACCTCAGCAGCTATTCCTCTGCACGAGAGAGCTACAAAGAATGTGTGCTCCATGCAGCAGGTTCACAAAGCAATTTTGTCTATTCACAGCTGGCTTATTAAGGGAATCTAGCAAATGACAGTATCATTGAAGCATTTCGCTTTCTGCCCTTTTCCTTTTGAACATAGCTTTGAATATGTAACCAATATAAGCTGATAGAAACCAATTGCTAGGGTTGATAGGTTGCCACTTATATTTCTTGAAAACTAGAAGTTATTCAGTCCCCTCTACCAGGGTTCAAATTGTGCTTTGAGCAACAACTGCTGCAAGAATATTTTCCATGCCTGTCCAGGGCTAAATAGTGCCATGTCTGCATTGCCTTCCCCAGTTTGTGGGCTGACAGCTCTCCTCCAGCTCAACCTGGCCACAGCACAGCTACCACACTGCTGAGTACCCAGTGGAAATGCACTGAACCAGGCTTCAGTACAGTAGGGTCAAAGTGTGGAAGTGCAGAAAAAAGAAGTGAAGTGAAGAAAAAAACCACTCTTATGTAATGCTCTGTCCTTTTCATATGAACTCTCTTTGGCTGAGGCTAGATCATACAGGTCTCCTGGATTATTACTGACAATACATTTGCTCCAGAATGGGTATATTGTGTGCAGCAACATTTTGCTGGGCAGCACACAGACATACAGCTAGAGCTGACTCACCTCCTGAGAGAGCCTGAGTTATGAACAGAAAGAGCAGCTAAAAGGTTGGAGGGAAAGCCAGAGATGTAGTCAAAATAGCAATTTTGGAGCAAAATAGTTAACAGCATCCCTGGCTAACTGTGACAGGGTCCCTAGCAGCAGGATATTGTGGTGAGCAGCTAAGGTGGGTGAGACCCATTATCCTCTACTGAGGATGTCTGTAACATTTGTAGAGAACCATGACCAAATATACAAAATACATCAGTGCATAGGGAGTTTGCAACATCCTTTTCATTTTAACAAGAAGCCTTGAAGCCTTTTAAAGCTACTGACTGAAGAGAAAGCAGTTGGCCAGTACTCCTGCAATAAAATATGGCCTCTCCTCTGGGATTGCTACTAATTTTTGTAAAAAAAGAAAAAAAATTAGTTGTGTTTGGAGCATGTCCTGAAGTACTGGCTCTCTAATTTGCCCTTTTCCTGACCAGAAGCTGTCTCTGGGCCTGGCTGTATATTACTGATGGGCTAGAATTAGATGCTCTTGCAGATGGACATCCATTTTTAGTCATGCCTCACCCCTGCACAAGTCACACACTAGGGGACCTTGTTGTGCTGGCATAGAAAAGGGGAAATAGAAGAATAAAAAACTATTTAATTATCACAGAAAGTTTGTGGCTCCAGAGATGTACACTGCAAACATGTAAGGATACAAAATTAAGCTGTGAATTACACAGAGTTTGGCCTGTGCAATATTGCTAGCTGTCTTACAGATTGGTTTCACTCCAGTCCAAATTCTCAGCCTAAAAGGTTAAATATATAATACTCCATATTGTCAGTAATCCATTTTTCCTGCTTTCAGCAGTAGGAAGAAGGTGAACATAGAGCTAATTAAAATACATTTGTTGAAAAGGTCATGCAGAGCTACAGTTCAACTAAATAGAAGGATTATGATCCTATTCACCCTGTCTGGTGACAAACATACTGAAAATAGAGCCTAAGATACAATTAATCTGTTTTGCTGTCACACAATGGAAAATGGCTCAAACTTAAGTGTGTTCTGGTCCTGAAAAAACCCCAATCCTTAGTGTTCCAAACATGCTCTGGTACAGTCATAAAAGGCTATGACCATGCTTTTCACAAGAGATTTAAGAAGTTAGTTGCTCCAAGTCTATTCAAATGCAGTTAGAGCATCTCATTCATGTTGCTGTAAAAAAGTTTACTTTACAGAAGTAATTCACACAGTGCAGCCACTTATTAGTGGCTACTACCTCCTGGCAAATAATGAAGTAATTAAAATCCATTCTCAGTTTGAAACCAATGATCATCCCCTTCATCCTGGGAGAAAACTTAAAACAAACAAAGTTATGCATGCCTATATCTTGTGTGTAGTCTGATCTCAGCTCAGGAGTCTGATAGTTGACTTCATCAAAGACAGGAACTGTTTTATGTTTAGATTTCAACAGCCACCAGAGGAATCTAAAGGTATCTCCTCTGCATGAATACATAAAAAAAGAAGTTGTGAACATAGCATTTTTCATGCTACTCACTGTTCTGAGTCAGACACCTCCATGAAGCCATAGACCGGAGAAGATTTTTATGCCAAGGATAGTTGAACATTAAAGAGAAAAGGATTACATTCATCAGCCTCTCACATTACCCAGAAGAGGTTTGAAAAGCCACATACTTGTGCTGCTTGTGATCATTATTCACCCTGGGGCTTTTTGTTGCCAGCTTCTGATCCAAGTCAAACTTTATCACGGGGACTCCTGTAGAAACTGAAGGAGCTCAGTGGTTCACCCAGCCTCTACACATGTGACCTATGAGGTGATGCTGTAGGACTGTGTGACCTATGAATTCCTGAGTACTCATCATGTACCAGGGAAAAAGATGCAGTTAATCCAGTACATCAGCAGAAACAGTAATGGTACCTACTTGATTATGCTCAGAGGTAAAAATGCAAACAGGCACACAGCAAACAGTTAGCCACAGGTAGTGTGATTGCTGAAAATGAAAGGCAGCCCAAACCAAAATCTATTTATAGGTCTTCAGGTTGAAAGAGGCCTAAATTTCTTATAAAACTACAAAGACTGACAGAATTATGGAGTTTAATTAATGAAAATAGAAATGGTCAATGACCAGGATTAAAAGTTAGGTTCAAAATACAATGGACCAAAAGCTAGATGCCACAATGCTGAACTCTAACTACCCTCTCCTTCTGAGATTCAAGATTTGATTTCTTATGCAACCTGAAAGGTTGCTGGTACAGGTGATCTTGTACAACATCATCGTGCAGAGCAGCAAAACATGCAAAATTTTGCCCAGCTATCTCAAAAGAATTTGAAGCAGCCTTGGGAAAGAGGATAAATCAGTATCAGCTACAGTGGTTCTGCTCTGCAGTGGTTGAACAGCAGATCCATTTCCAACAGGGCACAGCAGAGACTCAGATGGCTGTGAAGTGCCCTGTGCAGCTACACCCTACTGGCATGACACACAGTGCCATTCCTCAGCTGACACACAGTGCCATTCCTCAGCTGACACTGCATCCAGCCTGGTCTCCAGCAGCACCACAAAACCATGTGCCACACACTCATTCTCATATGCAAAATGGGCTCACAAATGGCCAGCATGCTGGGCAGGAAGCTGCCTGCAGCTCATCGACACATGCAGCTAATGACAACAATAAGTCTTAAGCCCTGTCCCTCAGGCAGAAGTTGCCACCCCAACTCTCCCATGAAGATTGACATCTGTACTTTCTCTCTTCCCAACTCCTAAGCAGGATCTCAGTTCCTTTGCTGAGGCAATCCTTATTGCTTACTGTCCTCCTTACTCCTCACACGAAGACAAACCTGGAAGCATTAGGCTAGCGTGGAAAAGGATGCTAACAGCTCCTATGTTGAAAGTGTTAACTATTTAAAAATAATGCAAGATATGCATCGAAATCAGGAAGAAGGGGTTGATGAAACATATTTGATTATATTATAAATCTCATAGGTTAAGGAAAAAATGTTCAGCTGTGAGGAGAGAGGGCTGGGTTTCAGTATGGTTTAATCCACCAACCCAGAACAAGAATTAAAGTGAGGTGTTATTCCATGTGAGCCTCTGAACCAGTACAGACTACAGCTTTATACCCAGACTATTACACCATCTCTGAAATTGTTCAGTGCACATTAGCACAGCCCCAGAGGTACTTTGTCCTTGCCCCAGAGCAATCCTGGCCTGGAAGTCAGAGGATTTTGGAGATCTTTCAGGCAAAGCAGAATTAAGCATTGATCCTTCAACCACTTGTTAGATGAGCACAGAAGCCACAAGCAAAGACAGTAGCTAAGAGGAGGAGACAGTGAGTGCTCTCAGAGCTGTTCTGCAGCAGGACACAGCTGGACTGGCCTCCCCACGGAGCCCAGTCTGGCTGCCCATGGCCTCCCAAGGCTGGTCAGGCTGGCCTGTAGATGATTTCTCAGAGGGAAAGCTTCCTCTGAGTTTGATCTCAGCTGGAGATGGGTTGCTCTTCTCTTCCAAAACAGAGGGAAGCTGATAGGGAACAAACTGAGTCTTTAGGCATTTTCAGAGTCATAAGAATAAAATTATTAACTGAACTAAAAATAGAGTAAAAGGAGAAATTCTGTGAGCAACATTACAAAAAGCTCTTTTCTTTTTTGGATTATCCACTGTCTGACAGAAGATGAGTTCTGACTTGAGATTTCTGAGACCACAGCTGGGATTTGTGATTCTCGCCTCTCTCATAGAGACTTTGGTGTCTAATAAGGATTAAGCTCATGCTGCAGGCTTTATCACAGTGGGCACCCTAATTATAGTCCTACTCCTCTACACAGCTGTTTATTTTCATCAAACTTGTGGAATTTAATATACTTAAGACTGAAATATGTTTGAAACTAAATAATAAGTTCAAAATGTACTCAAAGAGAATCTGTAGGTAAAACAAATGTATTCTGGATGATATTAGTCATATTTCCCTAAGAAATTAGGTAAAAATCTGCAGTACCAGTGAAACTAAGGTACTTTCAAAGGTAAGGTGTCTAGAAGAGAAGTCTTCAAATGTATCTTTTGGAATCAGATGCTCAAGTTTGATTAAGTCCCACCAGAAGATCTATATCTGGGAGATTTTTCTTCATTACAGAATAAAACTAACGAGCACTCTAGAGGACAGGACTCATTTGTTTTCTTACCCCGTTGAATAGATATCCTCTTCTTTCGACCCACATGACCCTGCATAATGTTAGCTGTACTAATTGTAAACAAAAGTCACACTGTCAGAATAAAAGGGAGATGAATTAGCAACAATAGAGTTCATTAAAGCTTGTTAATCTTTAAGAGGATAGGTGCGATATAATTGGAAAAAGGCTAAGAGCTATGTGGCTAAAATTTTTAGGAGAATACATTTCACTTCAAATGACAAAATATAATTAGAAGCAAGCTGTTAAATCAACTGTCAAAAGCCCAGTTACAGCTGTCTTTCTTTTTTCTTTGCATTTAAAACACGATGATGTTCTTCAGCCAGCTTTCCCAGCCTGTCTGACCTACTGTGCTCTGCTCAGTTTCAGCTGCAGGCTCCATCAGGCTAGTTCTTATTGCTCTGAGGGAGACTGTACCCCTTGTGTATTTTCTACTCTTTTTCTCCTTAGTTTCTTACCCCATGTATTTAGCTACCAGATCATCCTTGTAATATCTGCTGCAGCTTTTCTTTTACTCACTGACCTCTACTTTCCTTCCATAGCAAACCTGATACTCCTTCTGACAGCCAGCCACAAAATAAATCTTTGCAAGTGACTCTCGCCTGTCTGCAAACCAAATAAATATCCAGGGATCTGCAGTCTTCTGCTTCAGTCCCTGAGAGATCCCTCTATGTCAGATGTCACAGCCTACCCTCCTGGACTCTTTCTATTTTACCTCTTTGCCCCACAGTCCTTATCTCCTTCTCTGCAACTTTGTGGTTATAATATTTTATCAACTATCAGTTCTTTTGCATCTTCTCATTAGAGATGAGCCTGAACTTCTGCTAACAGTGCTTTTGTGGTTTGAATATCTTCTGTCTTCCACTGGGCACAGTAGTGTTGTGGTGATGGTTCAGGTTGTGTCAGCCAGAGCAGTGCTCTGTTCCCTGGACAGCCTTTACTATCTACAATCTACTAAGCCAGTGTGGCCAGGCTTGTCCATCAGCCCACAAGAAAGGAAACCTGGGAAGTATGAGCTTAAAGCTGCAACATCTGCACCCACAGCATGCACTCACCAAGAGGATTTTGCTTGTCTCCCTTTGCATTATTGCATGCTATCTCATCTCTCAGTTTAATGCTGCTTCTGCTGGCACTGCCTATCTCAGCTAGACAGTGAGCTCCTTGAATCACAAGCTTTTATGTGCAAGCTATCTAAGCAGCACACGTACACTCAAGGTGTCTCTTCCTTCAAACATAAGCACATTATATTACTCTCACAGTCAAAATAGGTGCTTCCCAGGGAGGGAGCAGAGATGGGACTAAATAGCAGCATAAGGTAATTTCCTCACCATATCATTACTTTTAAGTGCTCTGTCATACTTCTGAGGTGTGGTTTGTAACTGCAGGCTGGGTGCTTAGACACACATCTGCCTTTGAATGTGCACACAGAGAGCTGCCAGTGACTATTGCCAGGGCCCTGAGGGCACCCCCAGCACCCCCTGTCCTTGCCCAAATCCCTGGGCTTCCCCCACCCTGCTTACACCCCAGCACTCCATTTCAGCTGTCAGCCCCTGTCCCAGCAAGGCTGTGACCCCTGCTCCTGGCTGGGGAGATGGGATGGGCCCTGGCTTTCCCATGGAGAGCTCTTAGCCCCCTCAGGGCCCTGGCAGCTGTACCCAAGGTCCAGCACAGAGAAAACACTGGGAGTGCTTGAACCTCTGCTGCAAGGGCTGCACCTGGGTCACCTCCATGCCTGTGACCACACGGAAATTAATGTAATCTGTCAGAATTTCATTCAGTATGCAGAACTGTGCTGTTTATATTTGTGAAGGGCTTTTTGTAAGGGGTTGGTGCAAAGAAACCACCCATCCTGTGTCCTTCATCACCCCATGCTTGCTACACTGCCTGCTGGTCATGGCTGCACCAGTCCATGCTCCTCAAGGGTCAGATTGTCCCCTCCTTACAATGCTGCTGCAGAGACTTCCCAGGTTTGGCTAGAATGCTGTGTACTGATGCATTTGCTGCAAATAGTGATCATGGAGGAATCACTTGGTAAGCCATGTATTGTGAAACTGCTGTTGCATTAAACCCCTCTGCTCCCACACCTGTCAGTAAGCTTTCTTTTTTACAGGAATCACCTATTACAAAGCACCTCCAGGTCTGTGGGCAGCATTTGAAATATGCCCTATTGACCAGCAGCAAAAATACTGTCTCTGCAAATAAAGCAAATGTCAGCCTCTCCACTAGCATGCAGTTTCTGGGAAAGGCACAAGTGCCATTTTTCCTCATACCAAAGCACCAAACTTCCTACTCTCCATTTATCTTGGAGTAACCAGCTCCTACCTAAGCACTGGGAGCTGCCTGAGCACCTCAGGTCCTCAGGAGCTGAGCATCAACCTGCCTCTTTTGGGTGCCAATGATGATGCTTTATCTCCTCAGCTTGGAGGTGTTGCATTTTAGGCTATAGGTGAGCAGTGAAAAGGACAATGTGACATAGTTCCTCATGCAGTGGAGAAGCAAAAGAGAGAGAGAGCTTTATTTAAAGAAACACTACACATATATATGGGGTAGTACATGAAAAACAAAATATGAAAAGACTCATTGGTCCCAGAAGGCAGCAACTCTCTGAAAACATACTTTCTGCAAAATATCACAAGGCACTCACATGGCTCTCACACACCCTGCAGGTGCAAAATCATTGTTGTAATTTCTTATCCTTGTGAGGGCTGAGAAAGGCAAGGCTTCAAGGCTGCTTTTCCCCTGGCTCCCAGCAGTATCCCATGACATGAAGGAGCTGTTTGTGGTGGGCTTAGGGCTCAGCCACACTGGCAGGGCTCACACGAGTGTCTGTGCTAGAATTTGTGGCCAGCCCTCCACAAAGATGCACCTCCAGACTCTGCTGTGACACCCAGTGCTGGGAATGAGTGCTGGAGGTCACAGACTCCCCAGGCATGGCCTCAGCTTCTGCCTCTGGCCCGAGGGTCTCAACCAGCTCAGCATCTCCTGACGACATCTGTTAAAACTTACCATCCCACAGAGCAGCCCCAGTGCCTCAGAAGCACTCTGAAGAGCTGGGACCAGCAGGGCTCTGCTGTCACCAAGTACAGAACGTGGGCACAGTGGGCTGTCAGATTAGACAGGATGGGGAAATGAGAGAGAATCCTGAAAAAAGCAAAAGAATCAACAACAAATATTTCAGCTATGAGTTGGTATGCTTGCATCCTGTCCCAGTTATCTCTTACTTATTAGTAACAACTCCTCAGTAGCAACTCTGACTTTAGAAATGGGAAGTAGTCTGATTATGTGCATATTAAATGTCTAGCACCCTGTGCATGCTGCATATAAATAATTCATAATATTCCTAATAATATGACGATACTATTCACAATTTTCACAATTGTCATTTTCATCCTAGCCAAGTAGGCAGACAGAAACCTCATCCATACTAAACAAAAACATCTTAAAATATGTATATATCTAAACAGAAGCCAAAAGCAGCAAAAGTGTCCTTCTTTCTAACACATCTGAATCCCTGACCCATAAGCTATAAACACATCAGTTTCAAGTTCAGGATTACAGTATGAAATGAGTGGGACCAAAATTCTGCCTAAATATGAAGATTTAGGTGTCCAAAAAAGTTACCCATTCAATTTACAGGAGAAAAGTAATGTGCCAGCTGAGGTAAATGTTTTAGTTCAGTGATATTTATACTGTCAACTTAGGCCACCTTCCAGATGAGGCATGTAGAATAGTAATAACAAAGATTATTGCTGCAGGTTAATTGCATAACTACAAGGGTGTACAAGTTGTTTAAATAACACTGCTGTGAACACAGATCTGCTTGCCCACTATCACCATGTTTTAATATGGTTTCTTGTGGTGTGAATTATGATTAATGAATTTCTAGGTGAATGAAATACAATATTGTGATTAAATGTAATACATTGAAATGTCTCTGCTGGCATCTCTCTTCTACAAGGAAATTAGGGTGATTCTTTAGTCTTTGCTTGTGCAAGGGATTCTAAAGTATATTTTAGGGACAGCATATGTGGTAAGTTTTGAAAATAAGAAGAGATTTCTGCCAAATAAAACTTAACCTTAAAAATAATTAGTAGGGAAAAAAATATGTCATCCTTTTAGAGGGTCTGAACTGTGTCCTTTGGCATGGGTGCATTCAGTCTTTGGGGACTTAATACAGAGTTTTTAATTTGCTTTTTTAAAGTCAGACCTTGGTGTATTAAAACAAACCCACCCTATACACCAGTCCAAGGAAACTCTTGAATACCATATATCTCCTCTACTGTCATATACGTGGTGTAGAATAAGGTTAATTTTCTCACAAGAGCAAGGAGTTTATGATAGTTTCTAGCTTATTGAAAAAATACCTCATGTTAAGAGGCTTATCATTAAGTCAAGCAACAAATCTGACTTAACTCAGTCCCAATTAAATATGGAACTATTGACTATAAATAATACATAAGGCATTCAATTATTTTAAATACTTAATATTTTTATAAAAAAGAGAGTTAAATTTTGTATGAAGCCCTGTAATTTTCTTTGTACTGATTAAATGAAAATATTGTTGTTTATCCTTTTTTCTGATTAGAAATATACAAAAGAAACGTACACATCCTGATTTTTTAAAGTATTGTGTTTGGGGTTTTTTCTGTCTAATGGTAAGAACATGAATGGCATTTTCCCTCTGTTTTATTTTTGTTTTCTTTCTGTTTTACTTTGGTAGACATATGCCATTAAAAAACAGAAACTTAACAACTGTTGCAGCCCAAGAATACAGACCAAAGACAAAAAAAAATATTTTGAAAGATTTATATTTCAAAGGATAGTGTGCTATATTGCAAGTATGGTTGATGTAGTATATTCTCCTTAAATATTACATTCTAGTCCTATGAGTCAAAGAGGTGCAAGTCCTCTGCAAGATATTGATGAAAAACTGCACTAAATTGTTTGTGCCACCTTCAATTCCCTGAACAGTGGCCCTTTAATATTTTTTCTAATAGGAATCACAGACCCAGCCTGCAGCATACTAATGAGTCTAAGCCTACCAATTACATTTTGCTCTTCGTTTCAGATTAAATGACTGTCTGTCCACACAGTCATGCATCCCACCCCCTCCCCACACCATGGTGTCCTGGTTTTCAAAAATAGAAATAATAACAATAATAATGCACTGTATCTTTCCAGTTAGCTACAACTCTATATGCTTTGTTAGGCTAATGATAAAGAAAATGCCTGAATCTCAATGTTATGGTTGCTGCTTCATGAAGATAATCAACTTGCCATGCATCCCTGATGCTTTGTAAAGCAGAACAGAGAGATAGGCTTTAAGGAGTTAGAACAGCAAAGTGCATAGAGAAAACAAAAATAACCCACAGATGAAGAAGAAAAAAGTCGATGGGTAAAACCAGTAGAACTGCTTGGAATTTTCCACTTCACTCTTTTCCTCTAGAGATTTCTTTCCCGTGATGTGCCCTTTCCATTTTCTTCCTTCAGAGGAAGGAGCATTCCAGCTTCCTGGCAACACTTTTCTCCATATTCCTGGATCAGAAGGCCTCTGGGCTATCAGCTGTCTGTGCTCTGTTCAGTCTAGATGCCAGAAACCCGGTGATTTGGGGTGCTCACTTCCAGAAATGCATGGAAGGTGGTTCTCAGTCTCTCTGTTTGCCTGCCAGATGCAGGTGGACACCCAGGCATGCAAAAACATTATGCCTCCTTGGGGCTCACACCCTGTACCTCAGCAAAACCAAGGAGGTAGAACCAGACCCATGCCTCTCATGATCTGCTCTCTATTTCTGTATGTCTGGTCCCATCTTGGACACCAACCATGTACTTGGTGCTTTATTAGTTGTGCTGAAAACATAACCACACCAGCCTGGGACCTCTGAAATAACACAGGCTTGCTGCCAATGAGATGAAGGCTCAGTCTCTTGGGTTTTATAGGAGATTGGGAAATAAGAGAAGGAGAATGAGGCTACAATGACACACTGCTTTTATTAGAGACAGGAGACTGGGCTTATATAGAGTAGATGTAGAGCAAATTTGACAAAGTCTTCTAAGATATATTTATAATATTCCAGAATTTGAAATTCACATGTATCCAGGAATATCATGGGCAGGGTTAGGGCAGGATTGCAAATACACAGGTTTCATAAGATCAGAGGCAAACTAAAGCCTCTCAGTATGTTTGCCTTTACACACACACCCTACTGCCTTCACAGACATTCAGTCCCTGATCTGCAGGATGGGAAAGCAGTCTGTCAAGAGCTTTTTCCCCACAGCTTTTCCCCACAGGCAGTAGCCTGGCTCATTCCCTCCATACTGGGAGGATGTTCTGTGCTAGGGGGAACAAGTACTTAATGAATTGTGGCAGCCTTCCTGCTCTGGAATGTTAGATGAAACAGAACAGTTTGAGAAGATCTGGTACACCCATCTTCATAGTGGAGAGACTCACTACTGTCCTCTGGAGACTCCCAACACCCACTTAATATGGGGTACCAGGAAAAATTAGTTTTAGATTGATAACCTCACTTGACCATGAGTCAAGATTTTGACAAAGACCCTGTGCAGCTTGGGACAGGAGAAAAATACTGAGCAAAGAAATATCCCTGTTGCTTGGTGAGATGCTTATCTATTGCTGTTCACACAAGGGGGACAGAGTTGGGGCTATCATGAAAACTTTTCCTTGCCTCCATGTGCCATGGCCTTGCATTGCCCTTATCTCAGCTGCAAACCCCTGTTCATTGTTAATGAATTAATTTCTCCTGAGCATAACATGCATTTCCCTTCCTTACTTTTTCCTCTGCTTCACCACAGGTGGACTCCTGTGCTGTGCCAAGTCTTTTGTTCTGCTTCCAAAGCTAGAAGAAAACCACCTCTCTGCAGCCTGATAGCTCGTGCATGAAGAGAAAAATGAGATACTGACAACAGGTTGGCATGATGCCTGAAGAGTGGATGCAGCAGCCCTCAAATTGGCTAAAATTAATGAAGGAGAATGGCTGACCTATTCTTAAAGCCATTCCTTGATTGCTTTGTGATGATGAAGAAAGGTAATAAACTTGCTGCCTAAACCATGTTTTTCTCACCTTGTCCTGAGCCTCTGAAACACTGAAAGATTGGATGGGAAGGATGATTCTCTTTGCCAGTTCTTTTCCAAGGCTGATAATATGTTCCCAAACTTCTTGCTGACTGTTGTACAAATGTGCTGGCTGGTCAGAAAGAGCCAGTTACCCAATTTCATCCCCATTTAATTCTCATGTGGCCAGTCCTTTTAGAGAATTCTTGGATCATCTTCTGGAATAGATTTGCACAAAGTCTTTGATTGCCTTCTCTGCACAGACTCCATAATGAGAGCAGAATTCACCCAACCAACACACAGGAGGGTGCATGATTACCCTGCTGGAAGGAGTGGCAAAACTCCACATGTGGGAGCCATAGGTAAGTTTTAGAGAAATCATTCTTAGGTTACAAGTCACTAAATGACTCCCACTGGTTTTGAATCTGCAAGAGAGCTAAGGGAGTTAACCTACTCTGCAGTTGTTAATTTTGCCTGGTAGGTAAAACTGGAAAAAAAATCCCACTGCAAAAGATAAAATGTACAGGTGTTTTGTATGTCCCTTTGGAGTTTCAACCATATAAACTACTGAACAGGTACAACTACAGGTGCAGAAAGCCTCAGAGGGGAAGGAAAGATATGGAGGCTTGGTGGTTTGAATTGGGAGTTTTCTAGGGCAGATACATGGCTGCTGGAGGAATACTGTTCCATTGGAGAAGACTGCCTTTGACAGTTCCCCATTTATCATGTTCATCTTCCCCTCCCTCCAGGGTGCCAAATGTCATATCATGCAGTTTCACACTTCTAGAGAGGCAGGATCACGGGACCTTCAAAAGAATATGCAAAAGAAAAAAAGGATTATTGTTTTTGAAAGTGATAATTGGAAGTGCCCACCTAACAGCCCTTATTTGGACATGATTGAGCACCCTTGTTAAAAAGAGAATCCTTAGACGCAACTTCACTTGGATTACAAGTGCAAAGAGATATCATGGCCAGTTGCAGTTTGTCTTTGACTTCAATAGAACTAGGAATTCACCCAGAAAGCCTGTTTAATTAACATTTATCATACTCAAATACTTTTTACCTTTCATTCCATTCAAATCTACTACTGTCAACTTCCAGTCAGGAGTATAGAACCAGTTGAAGCCTTCAACGTGGTTAACTCTGCAGAAACAATTTTATTCTTGGTAAAGTCTTACTCAACTGCATCAATAGCCCACCTAGAAGAAGAGCCATTTGCTAAGAAAGGTTAATTTACAATCAGAAAGTCTGACTGATGTGGGAAGGTACAAAACCTAAATATGACAAGGTTTGCCAAGTACCAAGTATTAATATGAGAATACATGAGCCACCCACAAGTACCAGAAACCCAGGGATGGAAGGGAGATGATTAAAGAGGTGCCATAGCTAAGAGCAGGAGCAGTAGTAGGATCATATTTTCAGAAATGACACATTCATAGCTAAATATAAAGCCAAGCTTTGATAGTGTATAGAACAGCTTTTCACAGTAAGCCATTAAGCCCTGTCTACTGAGACCTTAAACCTAGACTCAGAAAACACATTAAAAGCCAGGGACAAAACTGCCAGAGCTTCCAATATGGAAAAGATGACCCAATAAATCTTTTTTTTGGCCCATAATTTCTGTAATTCCATGAGCTTTCATATTCAGAAAATAAAATTAATTTCTGCTTATTGAATGCTGCCACTGTCTTTTGCCTTGTGAAAGTAGAAACATCTCCCCAAAAAGTTTCAGCTGCCCTTTATTGCAGTCTTTCATCACTGTCATATCTTCATCTTCAGGCTATCTACACCACAAAAAAATTGTTTTGGAACTAAGATTAATAAAAGTTTCATTGAAAGGGGTGAGAATGCAGTAGGATGCATGATTTTTAGCCCCTAGCTGTTAATGCAGCATCTTACATGCGTTGGCATTTTTTGCTTTTGGAAAAGAAGAATGCCCTTTCTGCTGGTACTGGAAATGTTGGATGTTCACAATACTGCTCTGAGACAAGTAGTTGTTGACCAGTTGCTATTAATAAACAAAGAAACCCTGACTTGGAATACAGCAGTGCTTTCTGAAAAGGCCTTTTTTTCAGTTTATCTAACTTAGCATTTTTTTCCCTTGTGTATCAACTTACCTTTTTTTTCCCCTTAGCACTCCTGAAATGGACTGTGTCATTTTAAAAATTAATTAAGGTTGAAATTAGGTAGAACACTAAAAGAAACAGTGGGAATGGAAAGGAATTTTTACTTAAAACAAAAATGACTGGAGTTAGAGATATTACTGTGGAAGAAAACTGCACAGACTGTAGGAAGTGACTAGCTCTTACTACAAACTCAGAGGAGAATCAGAATTTCAACAGACTCAGCAGGTCCAGAAAGGGTGGTGCAAAGGAAAGCTGAGCAACCAACTGTGAAGAAATTCCCCGAAGATTTTCTTCTGCCCTCTCTTACCCCCCTTAGTGACAACAAATCTTTGTCCTACCTATTTACTAATTCTTGAGCATTGTGTGCTAAGTAGTTAGTCCAAATTCCATGGAGTGAAATTTGTTCCACTGGGAAATAATTGCTCAGCTGGGGGTAAGGAAGGGAATGTTTCATTACCCATCTTGGAAAACGAGATGTGTTTAAGTCATCCAGTCATTCTTTTCTGTCTGAATAAAATCAGATCAGAGGGCACTGGAAACATGACAGCAACAATAGCAAAGATAGATGGACATATACAGAGATAAGATGGATAGACAGATATGACAGATGCTGATAACAGGGTGTTAATATATGGGGTAGAAGACATTGCAAAACCCACAATCTTTCTCTGGCCAGATATGGAAACTGCTTTATGGAATTTTACCTTTGCTGTTAAGAATTCTGTAAAAACATTAAAGTGATCTGTTGTATATGATTTATAATAACTATAAAGAAGCTACCAGCCTGTAAATGGAAAAATGGAAAGGCTCGGAGGAGCAGAAAATCATAGGACAACAGAAATAATTTGAAAAATAGTGTCCTCAAGTAATATAGACACTTTCTCACCGGTATCTCCAGAGAAGAAACTTCTTGCTGAAACACACAGCAATCTTGTATCTAGTCTCTGTAACCGATTACATCATCTGCTATATTTAGAATACCTCCCGAGTAACCATGGAAACTGCTTTTGCTTAAACTCACATTATTCCATTCAGCATTAGTTGACAGTAGAGTAATACTTTTGGAAGCTCACAAAGCCATTAATGTATCGCTGTTCTCATATGCCTATATATATAATGTATCACTGTTACTATGTGCCTGTATATATAGCAGCGTGTTTTTTCTCAAGCATGCATTATGCACACCCAGAGATGTCAGATTTCTGACAAAGGCTGCAAAGACCCAGATTCATGGCAATGGAGTGCCTGTGCTAGGCTCCAGGAGAATTCATAGCACATCTCTGTACTTTGCTTTAGGCCAGTTGCCTGTGGAAAGTGTGTCTGTGTGGCTGTCGTGGGCATGGAACCCAGTTTCAACCAAATTAACAAGGAGAAAAATTTAAAAGGGAGGTTTTTAATCTCCCTCAAGGTTTGCAAAAATAAGCAGCTGTGCAGAAGAAAGCCTTGCCAGGGATGACCCTGAAAGGCTAATAAGAGCAATACTTTTTATACCTAGAATAATTTAGAAAAAAGAGGCTCTGTGATTTTTGCAGGTCAGGGAACTATGTATAATATTGATGATTGGGCTAGAAAACAAATAAAATGCTACCCATGCACTGCATTGCAGAAATAAAAAAAAGACTTTCTACTGTTTCTCTATGAGAATGATGCTTTGCTGAAATTATCAAGAAATCCCAAACAGGTACCAGAACTTCAAACAAATACCAGAAATCCCAAAGAGTGAATTTTAAAAAAACCTCAAACTTAGAAACAGAAGCCCCAGATTCAGACTTTCAAATTGGACTCAAGGAGATATAATCAAATGGTTTACGTTTATACAAGTGATTATCCAAGGTGGAAATGTAAAGTTAGTACTAGGAGACAAAGTACTTCAAGACAAATACAAATGCCCAGTTTTCACAGTGAGGTTCCAGATACATCTGTGCTCTTCCCTGTATTTAAAACTGAGCCATAAATGGGAATGAGGCAATCACATTTCCAGACTACTGCTGACTGCAAATAATTTCAGAAAGATCTGCTACTATTATGAGTCTGAGTGATAAAATGAAAAATTACATACTATGGTAATAAATATGAAGCAGAGTATGTGTGTGTAAAATAATCCATACTATACATGTAAAGGAGCTCGAACTTAGCAGTTATTACTCAGAAAGAAATAATGACTTTGTAGATACCTCAACACAATGATGAGCAAGAAAGGCAAATCAGATATTCAGAGTTATCAGGAAAAGTTACTGGAGCAACAGGGAAAAGACCTTATGTCACTTACACACACTTTTATGACTGCATGTGATTTTAGTCACCTCCGAAGGGATGTGAGAGAACTGGCTAGCACAAGGAGGAAGAAGAAAACAGAGACCCAGGCTATGGCATCCTTTCAAGTAGAGAAAGAATATATGAGAATTCCTCAGCCTGGAAGAGTCAGCTGGAGGGTGGTAAGATTAAAGCCTGCAGATACATGAATTGTATGGAGAAGATAAAGGGGGAGTGACCTCTTTTGTGCTGGGGAGAGGATGAAATAGGAAGAAGGGAAATGAATCGACCTCAACTTCCACTTCAGCTGAGAGTCCTGCCAGCTGCACATCTTTTACCTCTGTCCCAAATCCTGTATCCTGTCTGTGAGTGATGCTAGCCAAGAATGCATCATCCCATAAAGGATGGAGGAAAGCAAAGAAATTACATTACAGAAACATGGAAGAAAAACTTTCCAGCAACTACATATTAAAATGAGAATAACATTTACCAAAGACATTGCTTTTAATCAATTAGGGCTTCTTGGGTAGTTTTCTTTCTCTAGGAACATCCTACTTCTTCAGTAGCATTGTGGTAAGACCAGCTGAATACTTTGATTGGCATAGCACATGCTTTGAGAAGACTACAATTTTTCTGCATTTTCCTCCATTTTCCCAATAACTGCTGACAAAACCTGCTGTTGGCTAAAGCTGTAACTACTGAAATCAGTCATGGGACCAGACCTGTAGAACAAAAGGATCTGGCATTCAGTTTGGGGAAGTGAAGTTAGTGCAGCTTAGCTCTAGTCGAGTACCACGGTCTGAAGGCTGAAAGCCTTCTGTTGCTCTCCCTGTGCTCCCAGGAGGGCAGACAGCCTTCCCAGCCCTGCTCCAAGTCTGTCCTGGCACCTTCCTTTGTGCAGTGAGGCTGTAAAACAGATTGCTGGAATGATCTGAATTAAAAATAACCCAGCAGAAAAATCGTGGCAAAATAATAGTCTGCTGCAAATGATGGCCAGCAGCTTTCCAGCTGCATGATTTCTGTGGGAAAGCAGTCCAGTGGATTTTCAGTGCAGTGGCTGAGCTAAGGAGGATAAAATAAAACAAAATAATGGTGACAGTCAGCTCCTCCAGCAGCAGAATGTCCCTAAAATGGCCAGAAAGAGATGTCTGAAAGTCAGTCCTGCCGTGTTGAATGTCCATAGCATGGACCAGGGCATGAACTCTTTCTGCAGTGAGGAATTCTCCATCCCTTGGTGGTGGCAGAGCAGCAGTTACAACCTGCAAAAGCTTCTGTATTGAACATGTGAAAGCCATAAGTACTTCCCATTGAACAAAAACTATCACTCACTTGCAGCACATTGATTTTTAAGGAAAACTACTCTTTCAACTTTATGCTTTTAAAAAACTTTTCTCAAAGTACCAATTCCTTTTTCAATCTTAAGGGTTTCAAAGATGTTAGCTTGAAAAGCATAACCTTCCAAAATATTTTGTCAATGTTTCATGGTATGTCTGCTTGTACCAGTGGAATTCTTTAACAGAAAAATCAGATTGCTACCAACATCCAGAAACTAATTAGGAGGGGAAAGTACATTTCAAACTGCAAATATTCCTCTTTGTATTCCCAGTGCATTACAAATGGAAAGAAAACTTGATTTTCAACCCTCACCCCTCCTGCAATGTTAAAAATGTGACTGGAAAATAATATATCATCAACCTGAAACCTTGTTTTACAAATACATGTTGTAACCTAAGGCAATAGTTTCAAACAGTTAAGTGGAGAATCCTGAAACTAGGGCTGGAATGCCCTCTTGGAGTGGGGAGACACCTTGAACTAATGTATTGACTGCTTGTTGATGTTTTGTAGCTTCTTATTCCAGCTAATGGGGCAGAGATTATTTCAGATCTACATTAATTTGCTAAGCAAAGTCATTAGGCTCCTTCAAGTCATTTGCATCTCACTTCAATCCTTCAGTGTAACATAGTTCCATAGTCCCACATAATATGAGCCAGCTGAATGGATTCCAATTTATCAAGAAACTATAAATTGCAAAATATCAAGCTGAAATGGAAGCAAAAAATCCAGTGATCAATGTCCCATACATTTTAGAGTGTTATTTAAGACCTCCTGGGAGATCAATTCTGTATAATCTATTTCTCAGCATTCCTGTTTGCTATATGAATTCTATGTGACAGTTTTCACTAATATATTATGACTTGTTTACAATACTGAAGAATAAGTGGTGACATCAGCATGGTCACAGTGGAATGGGAAATTATGTGGAAATCATCAGGAACAGGTATAATATTTTTCTGTCTCTGTATGAATATACTGAAAGTTTGTAATTAGCCTGTTCCACAGGCTTCCCATTAATATCCCTCACACATTGTGTCTGCACCTAGATGTACCCTCTTTGTGAGAAATACAGTGTCTGTAATACTCACTGACTCCTTAACAGGATCACAGAACTCAGACCCGAGATGCAACTTTAAATTTAGAAATTCAGAGAAGTTCTGTCAGGAGAACTTTAAATCTGTGGATTTCTTCACAGATTATGTGGCTGCCAGGCAAGCAACACCTGGCTTGGTGGCAGCCAATGTAACAGCTGATTTTGACCTCTACTGCCTCCCTGCCTGCTCCTGCTGATGCATGCAACCTTCAGGAGCCAGGAGACTGGATCCCTCCTGGAGAGTTTTCCTGCCCAGCTGCTGCAGAGGAGATGGCTCAAACAGGCTACTTTGGGGCAGTACCCACTGGAAGATTTGTGATTATTCCTCCTCTGCTTTCCCACTTGCTCATCAAGCACTTCAAGGGAATAAGCCAAACCTCACCAGGAAGGTGATGGAAAGAGTGAGCAAAAGAGAAAGTCAGTTGTTCTCCCTCCTTTCTGTAGTAGCAGCTTCTGATAATTAGGCTTGGAAAGCAGTTGTGGCTAAAAATGCCAGGGAGGGCAGCCATGGGACACCACTGGCAAAATTTCACACTCTTTCTTTCTGATACATCTTGAGGCCAGGCTCCCCACCCTGTGTCTCACTCCTCTATCTTATGTGTGCATATCCCTGAGCAATCCAGAGTGCTGCTGGCACCTCGGGAGCACATCTTCCTCTCTGGCAGCAAAAGGAGCCATGTCCCTGGGGAGGCTGCTGCATGCAAGCTGTTTTCAACATTATATCATGGATTTCCTGAAGGGCTAATGCTATCAGTACAATTACTCCCATTTTAGGGAGGACATAACTGCAGCCCAGAGCTTACCAGTTTTCCTAGAGATTGCTCATGTGAATTACATTTTTAGCTCAGGAATACATTTAAGTATATACTTAAGTCCCTGTACACTGCTCTCTAGGACTGCACTATTAAAGACTTATTTTAAAGGCCACTTTAAATCCAGTTGATTAAACTCCATGCCTGTATGGGTTTTTGAGTAAGAAAACTTCACCAAATTGGAGTCTCGTGTATAAAATGGATGACTAAAAATAAAAATAAAATGCTGTTTACTGTAGGTACCCAACAGAGCAAAGAAATATATCAAGGGCTTTTATGCTTGGTGTCAGGCATGATCAGATTCATTTTGGGCTGTTCTCTGAGAAGAGAAAGTACCAGCAGCCTGAAACTGTAACACATAAAATAAGAGAAATAAACACAACTGTTTCATGTGATAATGAGGATGCAATGTATTTTCCTTTGCCATCCTTTCCTACCCCTATTTGTTTCCCACAAAGCACTAAAGAATAATAAAACCATTTGTCTAATAATGGAAAGTTTCTTTTCCCGTTGTTTGCAATGCCTTAGCTATCCTGCATAATTCCTACAAGGAAGTGAGTTTTGTAATTAATATAATATAATATATCCTTCTGTGACAAGGTGCTTTAAAAGATTATGCTGTACCACCATTTCCCATGCAACTCAGCTGCTCCCTTTTTCCTTCCCTCCCTGTAGAATAATTTTCAGGACACAGCCAAAATGAGGTATTTGTAAAGCCATCACTCCATTTCATCCACACTGATATACAGCAAAATATTGTACAGTGCATTGAAATAAAAGCCATAATGAGAGGAGTTAAATTGTAGGATGTGTTGCAGTTATTAAAAGAAACTATTAAATCCTTTCTGTATTCTATCACAAGACAATATGGACTTTTGCAGTATTATAATTCAAATAACTACTGAATCATAGGAGTCAGTTTCAAGTTCTGATTCTGAATGCACTTATCTGTGTCACAGTTTTATAATGCTTTATAATTAAAGGACAGTATTGCTTTGACCTAGTGGAGAGAAACTGGTGTTTTTGAATCTTTGCCCAACATTAAGATTGTCTTGCTCACAGCACTTCATCATAGGCATATGCACACCCAGATGTGCATACACACATTGCCTAACTCAAACTGCAACAGAAATGCCCTGTCTGCTGATAAAACACGACCTGTAGAGGGTGAAAGCTTGCAACTGTTTAATGGCATGCAGTCGTGCACATTAATTTGAAGTTGTGGGCTTGGCTACAGGGGGAGCTGCAAGGAGCAAACCAGACACAAAGTGAGATTTGGTGAAGCCATCAGGGTTAATAGTCAGAGGCTCAAAGACAGGGCTGCCTGCAGTGCCCAAAGGTGAGGAGACCTTGGCTTCCTGGCCCAGCTAAATCAGAGCATTTCCAGCAGCACAGTCTCTGCTGCCATCTGGGCTTGGTACTGGTGCAGCCTGGACCTAACAAGGACCCAGCACCATTTCCTGCAGCTTGGGGGGAATTTCTGCTTTATGCTTATGCAGAAAAGACTATCAGCATTCACTGCACCTGTGCCAGCTCTGGCTGGCTCTGTTAAAAACAAGAAGCAGCCTATGTGAACTCTGTGTTTTTCCTCTTCTGCCTTGCTGAGAGGAAAGTATGTGGTATTGATATAGGCTTCCCATCTAAGCAATGATTTACTTTCTCCTTGCTTAGCATATCGATTTAGACAGGATCAAAGTACAAGCTGACATGGCTGAAAACTAATCAACTTATAATTTGCACAGGATACCATGCCAGTATTGTACATCATTAATAAATATGACAAGAATCAGACAATTCTGCTTGCTGATCGTTCATACTACATAGGAAATTGATTGAGAATGTCATTAAAAAAAATTTGTATTTGACCAGAATCTAGAGTACTTTTTCCTGTTTTTCTTTTCAGAAGTTGTCCAAATCTTTAAAAATATAGCAGAAAAGTTGCTTTGATTTTTTAAAATGTCAGCTATCCCTAAGTGGCTTTATTCTAGATTCTGAAAAGTATTGACAGGCTTTCTCATTTGCAACTCTCAGAAAGTTTTGCAAATAATCTTTTTTGTCTGATTTTAAGTCAATAAATATCAGACTATATGCAGAGGAAATGGGATGAAAAGTGAATTGACTGAAAAGTCATCAAGTAAATAGCTTCTTTATAAAACAGCTACTAAATTGGAAAAAAAAGAATTGAGACACTGGAAGTCACCTCTGCATCCCTTCAACAATAAAAAATATTTTGCAGAGGGCAGTCTGAAGAGCTTATCTTTCACCTCCAACTGTGGGTATGAGTGACTTTGAAATTCATTAGCTGTGGGAAAAAGGCCATTCTAACAAATCTCTGAGTGTTCTGGTGAAAACAGCCAATAGATTAAAACCTATGGAAGGTACAGGATGTTGTCAAAGCACAACCCAAGGGTGTGACCAGGGTGCTGGGTTTCTGACACTGCTGTTTGGTGGCAGCAGCCTTCTATCTTCATTGTTGGCATCCCACCTTAGTGGTCACTCATGAGCTGATGCCAGGAAGAATTTCCTGCTTTTCATTAAGCCTCCTGCCCCTGTGCCATGCTGCCAGGTCCTGTGCCTGACTGCCAGCCAGGCCCATGCTGCTTTCTGCAGTACCTGGGGCTTTGTAGTGCATCTCTCCTGGCTGACTTGGTGTGATCAAAGGCAGCTGCTGACAGGTTGGGCAGTTTCACTGCAGACATGGGGGTGTATTTCATAGTCAAAGTGAAATTTGGGGATTTCTATGATCGTGTCTTTGTCATTAAATTAACAGATATCATCAATAGCAAAACAACTCAGAGAAATGATAGGGGTTTTAAAAGCTAATATCACACATTATATTTTTTTAAGAAAGGTTTTGGCTTAGGCAGATCAATTAGCAAGAGGAATGGGCTAAATTATTCTCTAAGTGGAAACATCATGAAAAGGACTGCATACTTGATAATTTCAGGCCATGACCAATAGTAATTAAGAATAATACTTGTCTCATAAGAATAAGCATAATAATGCTAAAGGATAACAATGCCATTTTAGCTGGAAAAAGTGGAAGGAATAAAGTTTGGCCTGCTTTGATATTAAGAATGCAGTCTTTGACTTTGTTAAGATAAAGTTGAAGATGGAATGAATTATTCACATAAATGTTGCCGTAGTAACAAGCCAGCAAATAAAATAATGAAAGCAGTTCCTTGGTTTTAAGGGGGAAACGACGAAATTCAACCATTTGTACATTCTGAGGCTACTCTGACATATGCCAACACCTGCAAAATCAGTTCTGCATGATCCTGAACCCCCACCATGTGATCATTTTTAGCATTCAGAAGTGTGCAGGAGCATTGTCTCAGTGAGCTCCCATGCTGCAATGAGTGGAGAAATTTTCCCTTCCCTTCCCTTCCCTTCCCTTCCCTTCCCTTCCCTTCCCTTCCCTTCCCTTCCCTTCCCTTCCCTTCCCTTCCCTTCCCTTCCCTTCCCTTCCCTTCCCTTCCCTTCCCTTCCCTTCCCTTCCCTTCCCTTCCCTTCCCTTCCCCTTCCCTTCCCTTCCCTTCCCTTCCCTTCCCTTCCCTTCCCTTCCCTTCCCTTCCCTTCCCTTCCCTTCCCTTCCCTTCCCTTCCCCTTCCCTTCCCCTTCCCTTCCCTTCCCCTCCCCTTCCCCTCCCTCCCCTCTTCCCCTTCCCTTCCCCTCCCCTCACCATTCAAAATGCTTTATTAAAAGGAAACTTAGGCCAAGAAACAGCTCACCAGATCAGGAAATGTCAGCACAAAAATGGTAACTAGAAGATTTTCAAATAACACATTTTGGTGAAAATGGATGCAGGTAGAGAACTTTGTATGTCAAAGGCATTTAAATCAGTTAGGGAAAACCAACAAAATGAATAGAGTGGGGTTTTAGTACTGCCTGGTGAAAAGCAGAGCCCTGTGCTTAAGACATGAACTCCTGTTTGGTGCCTGAGGCAAATTCAGCACCTACATCTGGCACAGTGAGACAGGGCTGGCTCACTAAAGGCAGCAGACAAGAAGGGAGCAGCCCAAGCCACCAGCATGGGGGATAACAAGATGTTAAAGGGGTGATGGCTGGGACAAGGGTCCCAGCCAGGGAACACTCTGGGGAGCTGACAGGCAGTGCCTGACCTTGTCTGCTGGGGAGGGACACACATCACTGGGGGATGAGCCACTGCTGACCTGATCAGCTGTGGTGCTCAGGACACTCACCTGGGAACAGGGAATCCAGGGAGCACAGACACAAATCAGAGCACTGGTGAGCTGCCTGGGGGTGTCAGACATTCCTGACGGCTTCCAGAGCCCTCTCTGACCCCCTTTGTGGGGGAATGGATGTGCACACCACTGCTCCTCACAGGTGTTGGTGCCTACATACACAAATAAACATTTTCTGCCCTATATTCAGTGTTGAAAATGAAGTACATCTGGAGAGGATCAATGCAGGTGGCAAGCAGTTTGCCACAGGGAATGCTCTCCAGTCAGAAGGGACAACCCATGGGGTGAGACTTGCTCTCCTCCAAACTGTTGTAAAACAACAGGTGTTTTGGCTTGTTTTGCAAGTCCATTTCTATTCAGCTTTTTCTCATGTCATTAAAAATCAACTCAGCATCAGTATTTGGCTCTGTAAATAAACCTGAGGCTAGGCTAGGAGCAATACTAGCTTATACCATGGGAGAATCTGGCATATATTCTTTCATATTCTTTCCCTTTTTTTTTTTACCCCCTTCTGACTTATTTTTCTGTAAGCATTTCTTTATTTTAAGCAACTGTATGTAGTATCAAAGGAGACAGAGTGCAATGTGGTATCTTTGTAGCACATTGCTTAATGTCCCAGGTGTAATCAATTGAGACAATCTCTAGCACTGGAGGTTTTAAGGAAGGGTCAGATTCATGTCAGGAAAAATTTAAATACTTCTGCTTTCTAAAAAGTTTTTAAAAATACCTGTAGTTTGGCCAAAAACCTCATTATGGATAGATGCTTTCAAACAGTCTCAGAATATGCTCTGTTCCTGGTGATTTTCTCTTCATTATCATGTAAGCTGGGCTTTATAGACTACCTTACATCAGATCATTTCAAAGCAACATCTGTTGGTTTCAAGGTTAAGCTTGCTGTTACAATAAAGTACTGCTAAAATGTTAGCTCTCTGTAGAAATATCTTGGCCAAGGTCCACTTTATGCACAAATTATTATCTCATAATACTGCATTGAAAGTAGAACATACAAGCTAAATTACAAGGATATTTATTTGCAGCAATCACTATTGTTTACCATAGCTTCAGCTTGAGAGCACTGGAAGACCCTGGCTTTACACTAATTTTGAGGATGTGTTCACAAAACACGTGAAATATGTTCACCCTCACATTCACCCTTCCCCAGTCAAAATGCCAGGAGATCCCTCCAGTGGAGTGGCTGCCAATGCAAAGGATGGGCAGGGCTGGATGCAGTCAGACCAGAGCCATGGTTTGTAAGGGATCCCCATCACTGTGCCACCCTGATAATAGTGTTGATGGATTATCATGGACCCATTCCAGGGAAAAAACCTCAGTAGGGGCATGACTGACTCAGCAGGTAAGAAAACAAGAGTAGTTTTGTTGTATTTATGCTGGCTATTTTCTTTCTGCTAAATTTAATAAACTAGAGATTGGGCAGTCTCCTGGCAATTTTCTTGTTACCAATGTACCTGGCCTTTTACACATAAAACTGCCATTTATTGCACCTAAGCAGTTTATTAGATCAGCTTGTGTGGGTAGTGATGCTTGTGAATTAGGTGGCTAGATAGCATTTTCCCTTCTACATTGGGGTTTGGGTCAGCAGACTGAACCCCAACCTCTGAGTGGGGCAGATAAATGTTTGTACCAAACAGCTACAGCAGGATTACAGGTCCTAAAACTTCTCCTTAGCAAACAGAAGTTTCATTAGAGGTTAGAAATATAAATTGGTGAAGTGACAGATTCTATGATGTGATGGAAGCTCAATTATAAGTGGATAACATAATATAACAAGTGCAGATGAAATCCTATTAAGGTCTGAAAATCCAATATCTCATCTTCCTGACTTTTAATTGATCTTTACACATATTGTCATTACAGTCAAATATTTGAAATGATTCCTGTACACATAAACAAATGTAAGCACATTAACTCTGTTAATAATTTTAACAAGTAATTTGTATTTCCCATTAGAGTATCTTACAATTTGCTTTACTATAATTAAAGATATCATCAGTGATAAGCTTTAATGTGTTATTTAAACTCTGCTTGTTTATAAGATTTGCTTTTATCATTAACTGCAGGTTGATAAGATCCACATCTTAATGAAGACACTCTCATTAAGAAATTAGATTTTATGTCTAAAGCAAATAGGATGTTCAGGTAGACAGGGACTACTGATTTTTTCATAAATCCTAAGTATAGACCTTTCTTCCTAAGGTAGGTCTGTGGTAAGTCAAGCAAGTTCATTACACCATGGCTTTTAGTCTGTTTTAGCAGAGGAGCAGCACCTCTGGCAAAGAACATATCCTTCACTTGACATAAAATTACATGTCTGTGGTGTTGGAGTACTGATGGGCAAAAGAAATTCTGCACATGAAGACAGTTATGGGCACTTGCTCTGGAGCAAGGTCAGGCCACTCTGCTTCTGACTGGGATGAAAATCCCTAAAGAATGGAAGTGGTTTTGCCTGTTTCCCAAAGCCTAGACAGCAGAGGCTTTCAGGGATCAAGCTAGAGAAAAAAAAAGGGATACATGCAATATGGGACACTGCTTAAATCCTTTGTAAATATTTTGCTTCTTATGCACTTCCACATCAGTACAAAACACCCCTCCTTTATTCTTGACTAACACAATGAGAATAAACAGACTATTTGCCTCTGCCCTTGCTCTGTCTTGTATAATCACTATGTCTCAACAGTGGTGCTCTGAAACTACTGTTCAGAGATTATTTCTTTTATGTCATTTGCCAAGAAGAGAAAGAGAAGTAATATGTATGTTTCCAGCTTGAGGTTTGAACTATTTGCTTGTGGTAAAAATGGGACTTTTGGGGACACTTCCTTTAGATATACCCAACACTGCCAAATTGTAAACAAAAACAAATTTTGTCACTGGCTATGACTAATCCATTGCTTTACTTCAGTAAGTAGAATATATGCTCAAGTCATAATCAAAGAACTGAAATTATCCTGCAAGGCTGAAAAACAGACAGGTGGTTTAGCTTTTTTTTTTTGTTGTTCCTAAGGTTATAAGACTTTTGGATAGAGGTAAATAAATGTCTTCATGAATAAATTGGCAGAGTAGGTGGAAGTTGAAGTAATTTTTCTTAGTTTATTTTTCACTTGTGGTTTGTTTAGAGGACTTTTTTTGTCCTCAGTTTTATTTTAAAGAATGAAGCACTTATTCCCCCAGAACCTTCTGCTTAGCTGTTCTTATTTTTGTGTAGAGAGGAGATTATTTGGACCTTAATTAAAATTAGAATCAATTCTTCCCATGGAACGATACCAAATATTTTGCTAGTGAGAGCTAGCATTTAGTAAAAAACTTTCTCTAGCTATTATTTTCATGGAACTTTCAAGATTCCTCAAGGAGATGAAAAGAGTCTACAAAGACATAACTGACAAATAATAGACTGACACTCTTCCATTCCACACAGCAGTCAGAACAGCAAAATCATCTTTATCCTCCCATCTCCTCTGTATAATTATCCTTGCTCTGAAACTTGCATTTTCTAAATTATGGGGAGCAGAATGGATTCAACTATAACGTTAACTGAGAACTGTTTAACTATTTATGTTACTATAATTTTGTATTGATTTTATGTAAACTTTTAACCAAACACAGATTGAATTGCTTAAAGAAGACTTTTGGGAGTTCCTAATAAATTGCCTTTCCAATCTTTAATGGAGCATTAGTAATTATTGGATGCAATGTGATTTAAAGTCATTTAGAAACCACATAACAGTAGCTTGATACAGTACATTTATGTTTCACTAACAAGTTATGTTAGATGCAATCTATATCTAACAAGAAATACTAGGAAAAACACTAGCAAAAATTTATCTTGATTGTAAAATTCTGTGTGATCTTCATGATGTCTCATATGCTAGATAGTATTTTCATCACTAAAAATTACTATAGTGATTTATACATTTCTACAGTAAAAACAAATAGCAGAAGTAGCACAACAGAAGGTTGTAGGATTAATTTGCACCTAAATTTAAAAAAAAATCTTAGCCATAGAAAAATAAGCAGGTCCAGAACAGGTAAGAAAATGAATGAATAAAAACATGCTCCTGCTTGCAGCAGTCAAGTTATAACAACTCACCCACAGAAGGATGAAAACAGAGAGATAACTGATTATTCTTGCAAAAGAATTTCTGGTGATGACCAGATCTTTAGACTTTCCCTTCAGTTGTTGGTTAACAGCTGAGAAACCCAAAGAACACACACCACTGGCTATCAAGGATCTTTGGGTGACCAGAAGTTGCTGTGGTGCAGCAATTGGACAAAATTCATTATAGTGGGACATATGAATGGCCTGACAAGTCTTCTGTGTCTTATCTACTTTCCAGACCTGATAACACCTCTGATACTTGCTTTAGACACGAAACACTTCAGAAATTTTTCCATAGCCCTCCTGTTGGTTGTCTGGCCCAGCTGGATTAAGTGGGCTGACTGTGCAGTGAATTGAGGATGTGCTGAGAAGAGAATTCACTTCTCTGTATGGCCACTGCTTTCTCTTTTGCTGCTGATAACCCCCACAGTTACAGCAGCTGGAACCTAAGCTAAGGACTTTTTATTAGGCACCCTATAGCCATGGCCAAAGGCCCCATCACATCACAACTGCACACAGGCCTAAGAGAAAACTTCCTACCCCTTGTCCTCAGCACACTAAGGATGCTGTAGCTGTCATTTTGTGCCTCTGTCATGTCACAGCTCACCGTACCACAGCCTGCTCACAATCCTCACTGTTCCTGTTCTTTCTCGCTCCTTTCTTCGCTGCTCATCCCCACATGGCCCTGAAGCCCCCATCTACATCCCAGTCAGATGCTGATCCCCTGTCTCTACCTCCCACTCTTGCCTTTTGGGCATCCAGTTCCCACCAGTACACATATTTCTCCATTCAGAATCTGAATCATCTCTTCAGTCTCCTTTCCCCATTAGCTGCTTCCACTTTGGCTGTTACTGCCACTCAATTCACTTTCATATTTTCACTCTATCCACAGCAAACACTGCCCAGCTCTGCAATAAATTTCAGCTAACCCATTTCTTGTTCTTTCCATCAATCTACCCTGATGCCTTTTATCAGTTTTGTCCCCAGGGAATTATTTGCCCTTTACTTGGCCCCTATAAAACTGTTGAAGTAACTGTATTCCTATCGTGTCTACCCATCTATCTTCAGCATTTATGGTCCTCAGGTCATTACAGAGCAAAGGTACTGCTACCTCTCCTGAGATCACCAATTATGCTGGAGACACCTCTTTAAAACTCAACCCATTAATTAGATATTCTTGTTAGCAGTCTCACCTCTTTCTTACTAGCTCATACATACATTTCAATATCTTTGCCAATCTATGAACAAAGAAAAAGCCTGCAGGACTTATATTTGTAGGTACTTTCTGCCAGGCAGTGCTGAAAACTTCCAAGAATAACAATGCTCCCCTCCACCCTTGCAGATTGCCAGATGCCATGGGCTGGGGCACAACCCAGAAAAGTTCATCTGTTGACTTGAGTGGTCAATGAATGGGGTCTGCTGCCTCATTTCTTTATTTGTAAGAGCAGACAAGAGCAACACAACTAAGCAAACATTTTTAAGATTTACGAGAGGGATTTTTTCATCTGCATGGTGTACCATGACTCATGGAGATCATGGATGTGACTCTAGAAAGCAGAAAGCCCACAAATATTCTGTACAGCACTAACTGGTGGAAAGAAATGCAAATGTTCCCAGCCAGCAAGCAGCTAGCTTACCTCATCCATTACCTCAGTCGGCATATTCTCGTGTGTACAGGAGCCTTCTTAGGTAGACCTAAAATGAGACAGTGATTGATTATGGAAGCAATTGTTACGTAACTTAAACATTATCTCCATTTCCACAACCCTAATCACGAAAGTTCCAAATGCATTCAAGTGGCAAACCAATTTAAAAACAATTTGACTCCCAAGACAATCACAACAGGGAAACACTTTAAACCGAGCAGGTATTTCAATGCAATTAGCACAAATTAACCCTTTGTCACAGCAGCAAATCAGGAATTTTCACCTCTCACTGTTTCTTTAAAATGTCTGCAATTGGTAAAGTGACTTCCGGCAGGGAGGAGTTAACACTTTGGCAATCTCCCCCTTACAGATTCTTAACAGTCACCAGGTGGCAAAATCTATTTATACACCATATGTTTGTAATAGGATCTCAATTTGTAAGATACAACATGAAATTTCTCGAATGAATATACTGAACAGAATAGCATGGCAACTGAAGCTGCAATAACATGATAAAACGTATTAAAATCAGTGTTAATGTAATAATCAGCTGTGTTTGGTTCCATATGGCAATTTATGTTAACAGTTAAGCTAAACCCCATCTGCTTCTTCAAAAGCTGAATACAATAAAGGAAGAAAGGTCACGATCATGAACTTCTGCCTCCAAGTCACACTGTGTGTATTTAATAATGAATGTATAGCTCAGTGGTTCTCTATATGATGGGTTTTCAAAGAAAAAGGCAAGGGTTTTTCCTCCATATTGAAAGTAGCTGTTTCCCAGAGGAGCTAGCTCCCTATTTCCTAACTTATTAAAAGAGCCTTATGGAAGTGCACAGATGGCAGCAGAATGGTCAACGGCAGTGCAAAGAGCAGACCCAAATTTTTCCTGCACCGAAGACCCTGTCATCTCAAGGCATACCTGATTCTGCTGCTCTGACAAGACAAATGGAACATTCCACACATCTAACAGGTGTGCTGTGCTGCCGTTCTGCTCCCACTGAAATGCGCTGACAGTACAGCAATGGGAACATTTGTCTTTATAACAACTGACAAGATGCATGATTACAACTGTAAGGGCTATCAGGGATAAAAACAAGGCAGGCCCTCTCTATGAGCTCAGTTATTAGTCACATGCTGAAATGCTGACCAAATGTAGGAGAACAGGAATTACTTGTAAAATTGCCCTCAAGGAATATTATCTTCCACCCAGCTTCCAATAAACAAATCAAACAGATCTAACCTGATCTAAACTTTTATTCTTTTTTTGTGAGAACTTCTGTAAGTTTGAACATAGCAAAGTTCAAACTGCTAATGCTTATCACATCTGTGGCTTTATTTTTTCAATCCTTAAAAAAATCTATTACTATGATGGATTTTTTCAGCACAAATAGCTCAGAAGAGTTGCTACCTGTGAATTTGCCCAATGTGGGAAAAATATATATACTGTATTTACTTTTGAAGACAAACCTCTCCTGGGATACCTTTGAAGGAAATATAATTATCAAGCCCCATGTTCAAACAGAGGATCCTCATCTGGTCATCTATCTTGCATCTTTTCTATCTTACATCTTTTACTGCACTATGTAAAGAAAGGGTCTAGACTGTCAGTTTTGTCACACATGTGAGAAACAGCCTATCAAACAGTTCTTATATCAGCCTGATAAAGAGCACAGAATTCCTGAACTTTTCTTACTGAAATGTGTGCATTCCCAACTTGCCTGGAAGTTAACCTGGAGTGTTATTTCTATGAACACACAGATCTGTAAATACAGTTCTGCCATTGATGAACAGATGTGTTGTCCTCTGCAACACCCAACAAATTCACCATGTAAACTGTTCTAGGTTTCCCATTTGGAGCCAGCAGCTGACATATGGAAGGGTAAGAGTTTGTGTAACCTGGGATACCCCTTCAGAGAACAAAAATAAAGAGGATTAGAAACATAGCTTACTCCTACCAAGAGTGATTTAAGCTTCATGAATTGTCTCCCAGGGCACAGTAAAGGCAAATGTGGGTTTTTCTACCTCTACCACACTATGAAAGTGTGGTTTTAGTTAAATCTTTTTCACCTGTGAGGAAATTACACATACAGCACTGCTAGCTAGTGCACAAACAGGAGATCCTCCTGCTCCTCCAAGGATGTGGAGTACAAAAACATCAGAGGTCTCCTGCTAGAACTCCCCCAAGACTCCCACCAAGTGGGTGAATGTCCTCTCTGGACAGTGCAGACAGTCACTGTGAACCAGTTCAGCTGCTCTGATTTATACAGCAGCAAACTGGACATAGGAGCACCAGCAGCCACAGTTCAAGGTAGACAATGATGTGACATAACATGGATATTATTTTCAAGGTGTTTTCCTCCAGCAGGTGCTAGAAAAGGGGATAACTGAAAAACAATATTCTGTCTTTGGAAAAGCTCTCAGTCCCAGCAGCACTCAGAGCCACATCCACACAAATTTGCTGGGTCTTCCTACAAGCCTTGCTTTTCTCTTGTTTGTCCTATCTACTAGATTCTTGACCAGGTATTTTTGCCTTGTATCTGACTGTGAAAGCTATCAGTAAATTGTTTAAACAGGCAAACATGCAACTAATAAATAATAATCAATTAGACAAGTGGTAGAGTTCTTTCTATCACAGACAGTTATTACCTCAGGAGAGCTGCTGTGACCTCTTTCCATATTCAGTCCTGCACTGCTCTGCTTTATTTCTGATAAAGTAAAACAAAAATGAATTTAGAAAGAAATGATATCACTTCTATGCCATTAAAATTGAGATATAAACCATGGAAGCCAAGATATGCAAAGACACGACTGTCATTTTTCCTGACACCATGCAGGCTGACATAGTGTCAGACTTAACTTTGAATTTCCTGGCTTTGGTGGGTTCTTGTTCTAACCCCAAGATATCATTTAAATGCAGTTTGTCGTTTCTGAATATAACTGTAACTCTTATATTATCAATAATAATAGGGTACCTTCTGCTCCTCAGGGGCAAACTCTCAAACAAATGGCTTGTGAATCAATAAATATGTTGTGCGCTGCAGCTGAATTTATTTATTCATGAGATGCTTATCTCTCTGTAAATTCCTTAGGAAATATCCTTAATCCCACCATACTGAATTGACTATTTATCAGTTTTAAATTGGACCTTATTAATTTTGTTCCATGCTAGAAAACGTCTCTCACAATCCATCTTTGGACAGAATTGAATTTCTTTCTGTCTCCCTTTTCTCTCTCAGGGACAAAACCCAGTGGTTAAGAATGGGAAATAACAGATGGCAGCAATCTCCCATATACAAATCTGCTCTATCTGGGCTTCCTGCAAACTCTCTTTGCAATGCACTTGCAGAAGCCTGTATGCCATGGCATAAGCACAGTCACATTTGGCTTCTTGCTTATCGATGACAGGCTGAGCTGTTTCTTCTTTTGTTTTATCGCTGGCTCATTGGCAGCTGCTGTAAGCAGAGATCAGCTCCATCACAACCAAGCACAATTATATTTATAGGCTACAGAGGTACTTACAAACCCATAAGCATAACATTGAATTCAATGCTAAGGTTTTACCTGCTGACTGTGGCAGGAGATGTCTTCTCAAGATTTAGGAGCTAAGAAAACAGTGTTCTGCTGTGGGCTCATTTGAATAATCTCACCACTCGTTAAACACAGCTGCAAGGCAAGGAATGACAGGGTTCAAAGGCAGACCAGGGGAATATATTAGTAACAAAATTATTGTCAGAGCCTTTAGGTATGTTTCCCGATATTCCTCAATGTAATGCCATAAATTACAGTGGGAACAATTTTGTCATTTGCAAACACTTGAAAAGGTTAGCTGAAGATTCTGTGCTGATAGCCTTAGTGGTCTATTTTCAGAAACACTGTCTCTAGAGAATTTCAAAATATTGTACATTTTGATTAAAGACCAAAAGAGGGATTTGGTTTGGGTGTTCATGGACTATTTCACATTATGTGATCAGTGATTGGGAGACTGTGTTCTTTTCTAAAAAATGATTGCTGATACAATTTAACATACATTGCCTAATTCTAGTATCTTTTAGAGGCTGCAGACTGCAGGAAAAAGACAGCATTCAGAGATTCACACAAGGTTATGTTTTGCTTGTGTTTTTACATGTTATAATCATGCAGCTATTTTCTGGCCAAATGGCATCCACTGGCTCATCAGAAATGCCTCATTCTCTGCCTTTTTGGCAAAGCTTCCCCAATACACCTGTTAGGACAGGCAGCAAGCATTGCAATGGGGCAGTCTGTCTTGATTCAGCTCCTGTGATCACAGGGTGCCAAAATGCTTCAGGGCTATCAAAGTGTTGACGTCTCCAGTGCAATTTTCATCTTTGCTAAATAAAATAAACTTTCCAATATGGCTCAGGAGATTGGAGTAGTGTCTTTTTTCTTCTCTGCAAATAAGAACTGCTGCCATCCTTTAATATTTATCAGCCTGAATCCAGAGGGAAATATTCAGCTGCTCATTTTCCAGAATACATGTTTTTTTCTCATCCCAAAAAAAGCTCCTGGATTCTATGAGGCAAAGAAATTCAAATGCATTTGATTTGGGAGAAGGGGGATATTACAAGTGCTTGGAGGCCTATGTGGCAAGTGGCCATATTTCAGATCTGCCAGTGTAATCAGAAGCAGAGTGACTGGAAGGTGTTTTCCATGAAATACCTCTCTGATGTTAAATCCAGGGACTGGGGCATTGTTTGTGGAAACACTGTCATTTTTAAAGGAAATGTACTTGTTTACACATCATAAACAATTTAATAGGTACTTCTCCTTTAGGAACAAGTGCAGATGACTAGAGCTAAAAAAAGTTATTTTCTGCATCTGTCAAGTGAGAGGGACCACTGAAAAGAAAAAGTCTGTAAGTGCTGCTTATGGAGTGTTTCACTTTTCACTTTTGTGAAACAGGTAAAGGAAATGCTTCATATGGAAGACAGCTCCTAATCAGACCTTGCTTTACACAGCACTCCCACTTATCTTTCAGCCTGTGAGTAGTAATCCTGACTCCCAAAGGACATGCTTACAGCTGAGCATGGTTTTCAGCCTGGATGGAGAAGAGGAGCTGGCACAGTGGCAGCATGCCATGCTGTGCCTTGCTGCATCTTCTGTGTCCCTGACTCCCCTCCTTTCCTAGGCCAGAGAGCAAAGGACCTTTCCAGGCAGCAGGGATTATTCTGCAGCAGACATCAGTAGGCACACAAATGAAGTTTGATTATACTCACTGTTGCTTTAAGTGTAGTTTTGGTCCTGCAGATGCTTTGCTTAACCTGCAAAAGTCATTTGCAGGCAAATTCACAGGTAGAAGTCCTTTGTTAACAGCAAGCCAACACCAGCTGCTTTTAGCCTCTCTGTGTGGAAACAAATGTCACAAAAAAGAAGGAAAGAGAATATGCTTTTATTTTTATTTCATAGGGAATTAAAAGCACTAAAAGCCATGGGCCTATCTCACTGCACAATTTAATTAGACTATTTTTCAGTGGTTTGTTTATTTCTCTTATCCATATTTAATGTGGCTGCAAACAGCAAGCAAGGAGTTTGGTTCACCAGCGTAATGATGCATTATGCTAGCCACTAAACTCCTGAGACTCTGTGATCCTGGCATTTATGGTCAGGTCAGCTCCTATTATTCAGTTTCTGGAGTCACATGTGACGAGCATTAGCATTTGTTCCTCCAGCAAGGGGAGGGAGAGCACACACCAGCCCGGTGCTGGATGCTGTTGCTAGGCAGGAGCCGGAGTCCTGCGGTGGGGTCGCGCTCACATCCCGCACTGTGGCACCCAGTGTCATCCCAAATTACCAGACATGGCCTGGAGGAAGCAGAGCCGTCCCTGGAAGGACAGAGGAAAAAGAGCGGGTGGACGAAATAGAGTGTTAGGAGTAAATCTTTGTCATTACTCAGCAGAAGGGGCCGTGCTCATCCTTGGCTTTTAGCACGGCTCGTTGTGCTGGGAGCACAAAAGGCACAAAAGGACAGACAGAGCTGGTTGTGCCAGTGGCCCTGAGCTGCTCCTTACCCCCTTCAGCCACTTGGAGAAAATACTGAAACTGAAATGTGCACCCAAATGTTCAAGTTTCCAATGAAAGAGAGCTACAGGTGGTGAGATTTGGAAATTCTTGCCCTAGTCATCCTAGATCCCTATTAAACATACCTGCTGCCCTTGAGTTTTTCCTAGCCCTGAGAGCTCTTCAGACACTGTGCTCTAGGGTAATAATTTCACTATCTGAGAGAGAGAAAGCTCCGTTGCCTGGGGCATCTGCCAATAACAAGAACGTGACAAGCGGAATTTATGTTTTGGGTTTTTTGGGCCTTTCTTTTCTAGTGTTTTTTTTTAAAGTCAAGCTTTGACAATCTAGTGATCATACTGATCAACTTAATTTTCTCAAGTTGGTTACACATTGCAATTTCTAGAGTACATTTCTGTGAGTATATGTAACAAATGCTGGACTTCATTTGACAGAAATGGATATTTTTAGGAATGTTTTGAGGACAAAAAGGCAAACTGACAATGCTGTGACACCTTTGTCTGAGTTTTAGAAAGTTAAAAGACCTATTGAGAATTCTGAAGTATTAATTCCCATTTCTAGCTAATGTGAGAAATGCATTTGCAATAAGATAAAAATAAGAAAAATAACTACCCACTTCTTATGCAGAAAAGTTTCAAAATCTTTGTCACAGGAAAGAAATAACTGAGAAAAAAACTAATATTCTAATCAAATCTGAGATGCTATTGCAGCCATATCATACAGCAATGGTATAATGGATTATGAATGATGAAGGCAATAAAATTATGAATCTAAACCAACTCACCATACACTGGGCTTTCCAGCCATCGCTGGTGTTGACATACTACTGATTTGTGTTTGTCTTGTGCTTTGAGAATTTTTTGTGTATCTGAAAAAGAACTCTTCTGGCTTTGAATCAGTACATAAAAATATAATGGGAAAAAAAATCCATGAAGGTAAATCAAGTTGAACCTGAATACTATTTTAAGCAGAAGAAGGCAAAAGTCTCTGCATGAAATGTGGACAAAGCTTCTGAAGAGGGCTGATGAATATCTTCCTGGTGCTTAAGAGCAGAATACAGAAAACAGCCAGATGAAGCCAGTAATTCTGTGAAATGACTATGATGTAGTTTAAAAGCAGAGCTACAAAAAAAGAGCAAATTCTGGGGTTGGAACACATGTTGCAATCAATTGGTGGAGGCTGGCCTGAGGTGTTCCTGGTGTGGGCTGCAGGCAAGGAAGCTGTAACCTGTGTTGGGTTTGTCTCCTGCACTGTCTCCCTAAGAAAGACTAGTGCTGGAAACACAGTCTTGCACCAGTAGCAAAGAATAGAAAAATGAAGGCCATTGACCATATAGAACTTTATCTGGTGATTAGACTGGCCAGTCAGACCTAGGAAAATGCACAACAGAACTACTGGATATGAATGCACCAGAATTACATCTACAGTGTTTCACTAACACTGGCATGGCTTGTCTGGAGAGGACCATTGAGCAGAAAAGAGAGCTTAATTCAGACCTTATGGCTGCTTTAATGTGAAAGTGAAGAGAATATTCTCAAGAGGTGCTCAGAAACTTGTAAGAACTCTGCTTGAGAGTCAGATAAACAATCACAATTATTCATCCCTTTCTGTCTGCATGCAGACTTTCCAAAATACATGTTATTGAAACATGATCTTGACATTTGTGTATATAATCAATTTCAAGTCCAGGGCAAAAGACTGGCATTTCAGAGAGTTTCTTAGTCCATGCCATTCTGAGCACACATTATAACAGTAATGATAGTGAAAACAATAAAAATAAATTCAGGAAATGCAGACAGACTGTAACTTGCATACAGCATTTATATAAAAGGATTATTTAACTTCATGGCTTTACAGTGGCTGTGGAACAAGCCTTTGTAACTCTTTAGCAACATTAGCAGAGCTGAGTGAGATGATTTACATTACACAGCTGAAATGATGAAAGTCTAGAGCTGTGGTCTACAGAAACCAGGCTGGACTGCAGTCAGGATACTCCCTTAAGTAACACTACTGGATGCTCATCAAATGCAATTTTGGGATCTCTAAAGACTTCACAGGAGCAAGCTAACCTCTCTGCAACTCATCTGAAAAGGAGTTCATCACCACAGAGGAGACATTCAGTCTTACAGCCAAGGCACTCTTGAGCATTTGGGAGATCTGGGTTTGACTCTCCACTCTGCAGAAGAGAGAAGAGATAAATCCATCTTTCCAGGACTCCACTTCTGCCATGACACACGTGGCCACAACCAGCCTGCTCAGTCAAAAAAGCAGAAATTGGATGTGATGAGCTGTGTTTGTGCACATCTATCCCTATGTGAACCTTCCATTAGTGGGAGTTGTTCCTGCTCTGGGTAACCACCTTCTTAGGCTGGGGCAATGTGGCATTTTGCATCATGTCCCACGTGTCTGGGAAGCACAGAAAGGGACAGGTACCTCAGCTGGTAACCACAGGAATGACCCTGACAAAGAAAGGGCTCTCCTGATGGATGCTGGTGGCCTGCACTGATGGCTATTCCAACAGAGGCCCCCATGCCAGGCACACCTCTGTAGAGGACCTGGGCTCCACAGCCATTGCTGAGGCTCAAAAGCAGAAGAGAGGCTCAACACTTCAATGCAAACATGAGTGGGACAAGTATCACTATGAAAGAGAGCAGGGTTGAGGCCAAAAACCAGTGACATTTGATGGGTCTGGTCTGGAAGCATGGGCAAAAGCAGCAGCAGCCAGATGGCAGAACAAGGGCTTATGAAGAATAAGTCAGAAATACTGAGGGACTTGCTGCTAGACATATTAATCTGGAATTAAATAATGTTATGTATTTCAAAGGAGGCATAATAAAATCCCCAGATACATTACTATAAATCATCTAATTTTAACCCCCTAAAATATTCATATTTCTAAAGTGGTCTGATAGTTAAGTCTAGAGATAGGGCATTCAAAGATTTAATTTAATTAGCTGTAGAATTATAGGCGTTTAGTCTAAATCAAGAAAGACAGCTGTAGTGGCTGCCTAAGAATAACGTGTAAGACTTTAAGCTCATTCAGACTGAAAATTTCTAATCACAAACTGCCAGTAAGCTTTTGAAAGAGGTGCTACTATATGATCTGGGAAACAGAAGAAAATACTTCAGAATTAATCATATTAAATAATAAACTCAGCAGATTAGGGAAAAGAAAATATAAAAAACTACGCACTCTTAGGAAAACAAAAACACTAAAGACAGTGGACCAGAAGGATGAAGAAGCTGTCCCACACTAATTCTTTTTCAGTAGAAATGCAGCTAACCAAACTGTTACAATAAATCTGGATTACTATACTGAGAGGAAACAGACAGAGAAAATACATCTATCTGAGTTCTAATAATTAATATCTTTAACATAAAGGAAAACTGATTGGGTTAATTCTAATGACTGTTTGAAAGCTTTGAATAAAGAAAGTCTCAATCGTCTACAGAAAACATATTCATAAGGTCAAATTGCCTGTAGTAGGTTGTTAGAGTAATATGATGAATTAAATAAATGGTTATTTCTCTGTTACAATAGATGTATCAATATTTCTCTAAATTTTTATGAGCAGATGAAATATTTAAGCTAGACATTGAACATGGGAATCTGTAGCTTTTCATTTGTGTGAAATGGTCAATCTGAAATAAAATTAGTCTATGCAAAAAAACACAAGCTAAAGAAACCGAAAATACAGCATAAAACCAAACACCACAGTTTTGAAATAAGCATTAAGTAATGGAAAGTGCATGTGCTCAGACAGCACTGTGTGTCAAGCTGCCAGATGGAAACCCTTGAGGGCATAAAGGAAGTGCCTTGGGATCTCTCTTCTTCCTTTGTGCCCAGGTGTATGGATGTGAGCTGATAAGAGTGAATTCAGCCCTATTAACATCCCTCTGGTAGTTTTGCCTGTTCTCATGTGGTGGCTTTGGCTGGCCAGAGTTAATTTTCATTATAGTAGCTGGTGTGGGGCTGTTTTAGATTTGTGCTGAAACCAGTGCTGATAATAGAGAGATGTTCTACTTACTGCTGAGCAGCTCTTTCACAGAGCCAAGGGCTTTTCTGCTTCTTGCAGCACCCCAGAGGGGAGCTGGGGGTGCTCAAGAATTTGGGAGGGGACACAGCTAGAGCAGCTGACCACACTGACTAAAGGGACATTCAAGACCAAATGCTGCCATGCTCAGTATATAAATTTGGGAGAAGAAGGAGGAATGATGGTGTTGGTTAGAGCCTGGTGCTAATCACACCAAGGCTGTGGGTCTGATCCCTGCATGAGCCATGCACTTAAGAACTGGATTCAGTGATCTTTGAGAGTCCCTTCCAATTCAGAATGATTCTGTTTTCCCAAGTGATGGAACCATATTTTCCTGGAGATGGCTGAACATCTGTTGGCCCACAGGAAGAAGCAAAATAATTTCTTACCTTTTTCTTGCACGTCCAGTTTTACTTACCTATTAACCTGTCTTTATCTCAACCCATGATTTCTTGCTACACCACTCCTATATTTTCCCCCATCTCACTGGAGTAGGGTAGGGAGTGAGTGGCTGTGTGGGGCACAGTTGAGGATGGGGTTAAACCATGACTCTTCCTTGGAGTTCCTCCTTTGGGTAAGCATTCAAAGGAAATTAATGCATAGCATCAGAAAAATCACAAAAATTGGAACAAATGGATGGAATCTGGAGCAAGAACTGTTTCAGAAAACTGCTCTAGGAGAGAAGAGGTTAATTCTATGGGGCAGCAACTATGGGACTCTATGGGATAAATGATCTGTGGGCCTGGATGTTGTAGGCATATTTCCTTACACATTTTGTACATAAAGCAGGATACCTGGGGTCTCTAGTGGAAAGCTCACTGAACCCAGTGGTTGTGTGTTTAGAGTTCCTCTTAAGTCAATGGAGTGAATAAGGACTCCAAGGGAGCTTCTTTTTATCCTAATGTAGGTGACTGCAAAATAGGTCAGATTATTCACACTTTAAAAACTGCATATTTCATTCGTGTGGATGAAAAAGATCTGTCTCATATAGTCTATATGGATTTTAAAAGTAATTCAGCAATATTCTTCTGCAAAATTTCCTAAAGTACCTAAATGGGTGTGGGATAAAAAGTTGTTGCATGAATAAACAACTGATTAAACGACTGGAAGACAGGGTAAGAGTAAATGGCCAATTTTCACAGCAGAGGGAGGTCACCAGTGGAGTCCTACAGGGACCATGCTGGAACTCATGCTGTTTAACATATTCTTAAAATGCTGTGAAGTGGAGGCTGTGGAAGTGTGGGCAGTGAAGTGGCAAAGTTTACTGAGAATACTGGGTTGTTCAGGGTCAGAAAGTGGAAGACCAGCAATAGAAAAAGGTATAAGGATGTCTTAAAGCTGAACAACTGGGCATCATAACTCAATATAGAGAAAGATATAATGAGGAAAAACTTCTGATACAAAATCAGGCAATTTTGTCTGATATTACCCCTTAGGACCAAGTTCCTAGGCTTCTAGTGAAGAAGTAGAGAATTCCTTGAAAATCTTAGCAAGGAGTGGTTATGATCAAAAAAACCAAATTGCCAGCATAAAGAACTATAAGGAAAATAAACCAGAAAACAACATGATGCTTTGAAAAGCAATGACTGAGAGAGGCAGAAATTATGAAATTGTGAAGGACAGGGTTAGACCATTCCAGAAAGACTTTACAATCTGTTCCTGTACAAGAACAAGAAAGCATCAATAGTCATTCAGGGATGGTATGTTCATAAAAACAAAATTAAAGCAAGTTGTTCTTCACACAGCTTATATTTCAGCTCTGGAATTTCTTGCTGGAAATTCTGGTATTCTCTTATAGAGATTCAAAAAGCAAAGTTTACAATGAAGAGAATGCTTTTTTTTGAGGGTAATTAATTGCAAAACAAATAAATAATAAAACTGTCCCAAGATTTTGAATGTATTGGTTTATGAAACCACTGACCTGATACTTATAGAATGCTTGGAGAATACTTTTGTGGTACCATAGATAGCCAACAGCTTTTCAAACTCATCCTTTGGCATCTGCTGTCAGACATTGCAAGGGGCAAGACACTGGACTGGATAGATCTTTTTCTCAACTCAGTCTGGTTGCTCTCATATTATATGATGTGAATAAAAGGACATTCTTGACAAAACTTTATCCTTTGTGCCACAGTGACTTCCATGCTCAGTGTTAGAATTATAAAAGTATACCTCAACTGTAAAATAGAAAACTGAGTAATTTCAAAGAAGGACAAAATGCAGAATGTAACAAAATGAAGCAAAAAGCCAAAAAAATTGTTTGAAAGAATAAGCACACACACACATAGACACACATACACACACACTGCTGTAATGGTTACCAGATCTGCAAAACACAGGAGATGAAAAATGAAGAAGCTAAGAGTGACAATGCAGTGAATCCTTTAAAAGAAATAATAAGCTCACACTGGGCTGCACAGAAACTAGTTCCCTTGACTACCAGAGACTTTTAGAATGGAAATAAACCCAGAGGTGACTGAGAGAAAGAGCAAGTGCAGAAAGAGGGGAAAACAGAGACTCCAATTAAAATGTACCAAGAGGCTGAAAAGATTCATGAGGACACCTCAGATGACGTTATGCAAAAGACTGGGCAACAAGTAGACTTCATTGGGCCAGCATGAATGCACAGAGAGTGAAAATGGTCAGAAATCATTGCCACTGTGCAAAGTACCAGAGACAGAAATGCTGGGAGGCTGTGACCATTTGTGATGCACCCAGCAGAGCCTGACAGCAACTGGCAATTGATGCATTTGAACGTGGAGGAAACCACTGCCTGCTGATAATTGATTATTACAGTTGTTCTTTTGAAACTAACAAAAGTAAGCAACACATTATCCAGCACTCTGGTGAATCACACTGAGGTAGTAGTCATCAAACACTGCTTTTGCAATGAGTTCATTTGAGATAATGGGTCACCATACACACTGGAGGGATGTTTAGGGTTTTTAAAGTACCTGGGTTTCAGATGCAGCTGGTAGTTCTTATTACTGACAGTTTTATGGGCTGGTCAACATTATTAATAGCCAAAAAGATATTAATATAGAGAAGATCTTCCTTGAGGTTTACTGACATGCCCCTGAGGAATCAAATGCTTTACTGGCTGAGATGCTAATAAGCTGAAAGCTCTATTCATAAGTCCCATGGCATGTTCCTTCTACAGCCCAGAGCTGCAGAAAACAGCCAAGTTGCACAGATGGGAACAGACTGGGGAAGGAGAGAGCAAGCCCAGCATGATCATTCAGGAAACTACAACACAGTTCTAGGTAACTCAGAGATAATGGCATGACTGGTGGTATACTTGTGTGGAAACAGCATTTGTGGCAAAATTCACTTTGTCTGTAATACAGGTAGAAAATGGAGAGAAACAAGATTAATCTCAGAGGTAAGAAGATAGCCCTGGCCATGCAACTACTCTTCTGCTCTGATAAAAATCTTATTCTTGATCCTCAACAGCCTCTGAAAAAGTCAAGAGCTGCAATCTTGACATTGCTTTAAAGCCACCCACCATGCAGAAGGGAAATGACTCATACCTGAGCATCAAGTGACACAAGTGAACTATACTATGCTACTCAAAAAGTTCAAGCCCAGAGATCTGACATTTTTATGTTGTGATTACTCAGAAACATTGGTGAGAGCATTTCCAGTTTTATGCTGTTTTCATGCATCATTAGATAACTGGTGCAACATCATTTAGAGAAAAGCTCTTAAAATTACTCCAGGAGATTGTTTTCTGCTCACTTGATCAGCACGGGTGCTGAGTTCAGATGCTGAGAGCAAAGGGTGTTTTTGAAAACCTGAATAAAAAAAAAACTGTTTAAGTTTACATGTGTGGAGTGTCATTCAAGTGAGCAGTCTGAATAAGACAAAATATAGGTCAAATAATAAATAGGAAAATAAATAAGAAAAGTTTTACTCAAATCAGAAATTCACGGCTGTGCTGTGGGAGCCTTGGGGAAGATTTGTGTTGCTGAGCTGTATCTCTTTCATCTTGCAGAGGGAGAGGAAAGCCTGTGATCCCAAAGCCATGTCATAGATTTTACCTCACATGTACATTGCCTGAGCTAAGAATTCATTTAAATTAAGAGCATTGAACATTACAGAACAGTGCATGCAGGTAGGAGGTGATTATGGTACCCTGTAAAATGGTGTACTTGAAGAATAGGCCCCTTCTCTTGTAGGATCAGGTCCCTTTCCATACACTTAATACTGTCTCTGGGAGCAATCTGGCTGATAAACCACTTGGTATAGGAGCTGAATGGCTCTTTTGAGTCCTCTGTCTCAGTTAAATATCCACTGAACACTGTAAAATCTTAGACTAGAGCAGAGGAAGACACTCGTGTAGTTACCTAAACTTTGACACCTCTAACTCTCATGCATTGACTTTTCTCCTTTGTGTCTGCTCTTACCCTCTTGCCCTTATTCAGCATAGTTAAAATGAGTAAAATTCTAATTCATTTAAATTAGGGAAAATCGACTACTTGTTTCTTTGCTTGCACAATCTGTTTCTGGTCCCCTTTCCTTGGTCTGACTGGGATAGCTAGGGATAGTTTCTTCTTTATGTTTGTCAGATTCTAGTGTAATGGGAGTCAGGAAACAACTGGCTTTTTGGACTGTATCACAGTAAAATTTTATATTATTGGTTTTAAAGTACTGATTACATGTTGGATCCTATGTAATGTCAAAACAGCAGAACTTGCCTCTGCTTGTGTATGTGTATAACTTCAGTGTGATGTTTTCACCTGACAAATATCAGACTGTAGAATATGAAGCTGATCATGTGTGTATATAATATACACAAACACACACATATACATGTAAATGAAGTAATTGTGGCTGTGTTTATAAAATTTCTGTTCTTCTTAATTACAAATTCATCATCCATATTTTGCATAAGCAGCTGTACTTGCATTAATTTTTTTGAGAACTTTATGGTCATTTAATTTCAATAAGCAGCAAAAAGTTTTCCTGTTGTTATTATCCTGTTGTTCTCAAAGCTTTCTTTAGCCTTCAAGAATTTCTTTAGTTTTCTATTCAAATATTGATGAAACTTAACCCTGGTTAGTTTTCACATCTGACAAGATCATAACTCGATGTGTACTGTTATCCATTAAAAATCACTTAAGGCAATTGCTGTTACTATTGTAACATGATAAACCTGACAATAGACTGTTAGTTCAAAAGAAAGAACCCAGTAATTTCATTTATTTTCTATTCCTCAAAACATCTGCAGTGACGTGAAAGAAATGTCAAGTTAAAAATAACAATCCACGGGTCATGGTATCAACTGTGATTTCATTACGTTTTGTCTCTGAGCAGACTAAAGCTGCTCTGGCATTCAGACTTTAGGTGAGCTTGTAAATGGAGAAAAGCTTAGTCTATTTCAGTTTAAGAGTATCAATTATTCAAATACCTACAAAGAGCCTTCATTTTCCCCAGACTGCTGAAATGAGAGCACAATGCAGTCTGCCCAGGGGGAGGCGGGTAAGTGCTGTGAGCTCTGCTCGCAGTCTGAGCCTGCAGCCGTAAGCCAGGGTGGGAAGCTGGGAGCCCGTGGCTCATGGAGTGCTGAGGATGGCTGGGGCAGCTGGGCATCAGCTCAGGATCAGCACCACGCCGAGGTGGCTCCTGCACTCTCTGGGAGCCGTGCTGCCCCTGCAGACAAGCCCCACCTGGCCTGCCAGCACCCTCCTGGGATGGTGTGCCTCGGCTCTGGGAGAAATGCTGCTTGAAAGAAACATCTCCCTTCTAAACACCTGCCCTCCTATGAAAGTCAGTTATTACAAAGCATATTGTTACTTTTCTAATAAGTAATATACATGAATACAAATTTCAGCTGAAAAAAACCCAGCAGAGGAAAGTACATATAACACCTTACTCCTTCAATCCATTCATGGCAGATTCATTGCAGGATCTGTGACTGATAGGACCTGGTGAGCTCACCTTCTGTTCTGAGATACCTCCATCAAGAAAGAAAGAGAAGTTTTATCTTTATTTCAGAACTACATTGCTTTAAATTAGCAAACCTTCAGGGCTGACCTTACTTTTAGGGAACAAAAATTGCCAACTCATAAGTGAGAGAGACAAATATGAAATCTAGAAGAGCTGATATTTCAAGACATCCCTTGCTTTAAGCTATCTCCAGGAAAAATGAAGCTTAAATGCAAGAGTGATGTAGGCATATTACAAATCCCCATTCAAAAAGGGACAGATGCTCAGAGATGTGGACAATTATAGGCACCCATTTCAGAATGTATCCACCAAGTGTCACTGCCCAGAATTTGGGAAAAATGGATCTTGTGTGTAAGAACGACACAGATAATAAAAATTTAAAACATTCACAAGCAGAAAAAAAAATCCATAGACCAAGAAGCATTTCACCAGGGTTATTTTCTTTCCTGAAAGCATCATGTCTGCAGCTAGTGCTTCAGTGCATGCACAAATTAAGTTTACAGATTTCATAAAGCAATTTATTCTGCTTGAATGTAATAGCAGTAATTTTTCATGTAAGTCAGCAAAACACAATCCATAAAGGAAAAAGTACTGCCATTATTTTAAACTCTATTGTTCTTATTCAATCCAAATGTGAACTGAAGCTAAATAATTTACTGTGTAAATTTCATTTTTAATTTTTATGCCATTGAAAAAGAAAAGAAAGAGAATGAGAGAGAGAGGGGGAATCTTCAAAGCTCTAAATCCTTGTATACTAATGTCTCAACAGTAAAATAATCTAAGGAGCGTGCTTCAGCAAAAATGATTGCTAGGATCTATAACAGGATTGTTTTAACTCAATAGTGTTCTATAAATTTTTGATTCACTCTGAGTTTTTGACAGCTTGCCAAGTTCCAGTTTTTATCTGATCATCTTCGCATTAATAAGACATTACAATAAGTTTTGCTGAAAAGTGGCCACTTTTTTATCACTGAATACTTAACTTTTGCCAGCAAAAGATTGACTTGAGTTTATAATCAATTCCTGTTTTGCTTGATCATGCTTAGCACGAAACTAAAATATTTGCTGCTAGACAGATGCCAATACAAATGTCATCATTGTCGCACTCTAACGAATTCCATGAGTTGCTAAATGATCTGCCTTGCAGGTTGCAATATATATCAGGCTGAAGCCCAGAGCTTCAGACACACCAGGATGTGAGTGGTTGTACTTACATGAAGTTCCCATTCCCGTCCTTCAGAAACAGCCTCTATTTCCAAACAGACACCTTCTGAGTCACCTGTGGGATGCTCACTGACTAGATTTAATCAAGGCAAAAATACTGAATAAAGGAAAAAAAAGCCAAAAGTTACTTTAGTCACCTTCTCCCATCTTCTGAGGCATGAATGAAAATTGACTTTCAAGAAAAGCAAAACAATTCAACCACTAGAAAATGAACTTATTTCTCAAGAGATTTTTCAGAAAAAAAATAAGCTTGCTGCAATTCGCATATCTTTATCTTCCATCATAATTATAATATTTATATACAAATTAATTATACTGATTAGCATCAGGAAAGAGAATAATCTGAGAAATGCTACTGTTTAACCTAACTCAGTCAACTCTATTTCATGAAGACATAGCACAAATTACCCCTTCATTTGCAATTTGGAAAACCCCATCCTGTTCTGGCACATCAGCTCCAGACCCCGAGTTTGCCCCGCCAGAGGAACTGAGCCAGAAATCTTGCAATTTTCTCTTTCAGCCTTCGATGTTGAAAGCACAGCTCTTGGAAAGGTCCAGGACTGGCACTCAGCCAAAGTTCTGCACTGTTGGCAAGAGATTGCTTTTGCACATGGCCCAGCCAGGGAAGGGAAGCTGGCACACCTGTAGGAACTCCACAACGGGGTGATGATGGATAGCAGGTGCTCTCCAAACAGGAGAAACCTTGCCACACGCAGCTACTCCCACTGTGAGCAGGGGCAGGGACTCTCCTCAAGCCCCAAGATGACAAGTGCAGAGAGTGAGAACATACCTGGAGAATATAAATGTTAGAGCCTGTCCTGAACAAAGCTGTGCTGAGGTCCATCTGCCTGCAAGGCAAAGCAAGCATCAGAAGTGGCACAGGCACAGAGCCAATGCCAAACACCCTACCTGACCCTCACAACACTGTCTTTTCTGACATACATCTCTCTTTGACATGGCTGAATGCTCTGATAATTTGTCACCTTTGTGGGGGTCTGCAATAGCTCATTTCATGCCCAACTTAGATATTTGAAAAGAGTGATGAAATTAAAAACTGGCATGCGCAGGCACTGCAAACAGATTTTGTACATCAAGGCGTGCCTTAGAATTTCATAATGTCACTCCTGATGTCCAACCATTATTTGTAATTAACTACTACCTTCAGGCTGACCAGTTAAAAAAAAAAAATTACATGAAAATATGAGTTTACATTTAAACACAATTACATATTATATTTATTGCTTAATATAGTAAATTTCTCCTCTCCCCCAGGCAATAGGCAATTGCTTCCAGAAATAAAATATATGTGAGCCACTAAATTATGCAGGCCCTTTTAAGCACTGCATACATCTATAGTGTCCCAGTGGCAGTGGCACTGCAAATTGTAACATAGCAATATGGCCTTTATGAAAGTGATTTTGCTACATCTGGTCATTACATGAGAACTTTCAGAAATATGTTTCATTTCTCTAAAACCTAAATTCCTTCCAGAAAAACATGTGAAATTTTATCTATGAAAAAGCCAGGGTTGGCAGTCCTGTGGCACATAAGAAAACCAAGCAGCTCAAGTCTCAGTTCAGGTGATCTTGGAGAATAAACTCCCTTTATACAGTTTCATCTCAGTTGAGGCAAACAGGGAAGACAACAATGTGAGTTTGCTGCAGCTGCTGTCTTCTGCCTGAAAGTGACTGTCAGTCAGCTTGAAAGGAGAGGAAGATGCATCCTTCTTGTAGCAAGGGACAAAGAACATAGTGGGAGTTCCTTAAATCAAGGTATTGAAAACCATCATTTGGAATTAAAATTGGAATTGGCTGGGCAATGACCTTCTTCCATGCCTGTGATTAATCAATACTTCTATAATGAATCAATTAATGGTTGATAGTTGCTGTATCTACAACGAAGGTCAAACTGCAGAAGCAAAACTCAATTGAAATAAACAAACCTGCACATATACATCAGTGAAAAAATTGCTCTGGAATGGTGAAAAACAAGTGTTAATTATTTTTAATGTATGCTTTCCATTTGCCAGCTTTGGACGTCCCAGTCCTGAGGGCTGGGTGAAGGTGGCAAATGGATGGTGCTGCTGAGAATGCCGAACACAAGTGAGAGACACATGGGACTGGCTTAAAAATTACCTTTTGTCTCATGAAACAATAAAAAGATGACAGTTTCAGGTTCACTCACATCGCTGTATTTTTTGCAAATCCTCACCAGCAATGCTGTCACTGACACAGCACACAGCACTCTCCATTCCAACGCAGGCAAGCATAACCTACATGGCAGCAAAGGAAGTCTGGAAGTAAGAAATGCCATCCTGATTTCCCTTCCAACAGTATAATTTGTATTTTTCATAGATTTGAGGGAATCAGTAAATTCACTGAGAAAACGGATGGGAAAGAAAAAATTAGACCTCTCTTTCACTGTCATGTGGATACAAAATGATAATTATCAACCCAATGTAATCAAGCAAATGATAAACAATTTTATTGTTTATATTATAGAAGCAAAAAAGATCATTTAGCCCTGGCTTTCCAAACTCTAATTTGCTATTTTTTATTTTTTTTTTTCAATAGGAAGGATTATTTGGTTTTGGTTTTACATTTACTGAAACATCAAAAGAGCTCACTGGTTTCCCTTTATCTGCAAACCTTCATCAGACTTGAGCTGAGCTAGAAGGTTAGTACTTTGCATGTTGGTGCAGAAAGGAAACCTTCTGGTTTCGGCACAGTGAAGAAAAGTTACCAGAAATAGCAAAAATGTGTCAGATATGGGCTGGAAACATATGATTGGGAATCGTTAATAAGAGCAACACTGCTAATCATTTCATCACTTTGTCAAAGGAGAAAGACACTTTCTGTTTTGAGGATTGCTTTCATTTTACCCTGTTGAAACAATCATTCTTCCATTAATGTACACTGGTCATGACATTGTTTGTTTGTTTATGTGATTTCCTAACACTGCAGATGTCTGTGATGCTTTGTCCAAGCATCCTGACACCTCATTTTCTCTGACAGCAATCATTCCTGCCACAAATGCCAGTGGAGAATGTTACAATGGAACAAAGTGAAATTTGGTGCTTTTCTAACCACGCTTCATTGTTACAGTGATTGAAGGTCAAGCAACAGGACTACACAGGATTTTGTACAGCTGCAGCAACACTAACAGTGAGTGGTTGATGCCCAGGAAATCACCTTTTATTGTTTGCTTTTGTGTTACACAGATCCATGCATTTTGCTGTACGCTGACTTGACCTGTGGAGAAGTATATGTCATCTGAAAATCGATATCATGGTCTTTTTGCCTTTCTCTGTCTCGCAGGTCAAACAAAAGGAAGGTGCATTTGCTTGTCTCTTTTTAAAAAAAATTTTTGAGAGCCTTAATCTGAAATGACCCAGTGAGTGACAAAGAAACTCAAAAGGAAGCTGGTTTCATTAAAAGGAAAAGTATGCAGAAACATAATGAGTTTCTCCTGTATTAAATGAGGAGCTGACTCACACAATAGAGGAGGGGATCAAAACCCAGGTACTTATAGGAATATCACAAGTTCTCCTCTTCGGCCTGAGCCAACATGGGCATTTCATTACATTACTGCATCCCACGGTGCTTTGTTTGAAACGATACTCTCAAATGCCAAGATGATCCCAGCTTGTCTGTAAATCACACCTCCTCCAGCTTCTGAGTCAGACAGCAGCCCCTGAGCACACAGGAGCAGCAGACAGAAACCAAAGTGGTTTCCAGGGTTCTAACACTTTGGAGCCACACAAATTTGTATCTTTAGTTGCAGATGTTGGGCAAAGTCTCTGTTTTCTAACTGAGTGAAAACAGTTTGTCTTCTGCTTTTGCCAAGCCACTCAAACGTAGGTCCTTCATTTCCCTACAATCACTGCATCTTGAGGGAAGAGAAGGATGTGAAATGTGTGGATCCCTACTTTTGGTCAGAGGTGCAGGGAAAGAAATGATTCCTTAGAAAAGCTGCAGAGGCTCTGTCCTTTTCTGCTCTGTGTTTCTTGCTTAACTTCCTTGTTCTCACAGTTTCCTGCTGCTGGCACCAGCAGTTCCACTTTAAATGGAGCTCTAACATAGATATTCCACCCTGTCTGCCACTCTTCCTTGGACTAACATTTGCATGGCAGATGGTACAAATGGCCCAGCAAATATTTACTGGATCAGTGTTAGAAAGGCAAAGCAAAGCAAAACAAAACAAAAACACCCCAGCTGCCAGACTGATGACTTTCTGGCACCATATTATGTGCCACCAGTCAACAGGATAGGAAAAACACCACAGGAAGATAATTGATGTTGAACTTACTGGATTTTTCACAGTACTTTCTGAATCTTTTTGTTTGGAGCAACCCCAGAGGGCAAGTACAAGGACAAGAACTTTTCCCTTTCCTTCTCATAGTCTGCCTTTTTCTTATTGCTTAGGTGAAAAAAAAAAAGTATTGTGACAGATTAATATATTTCCCTTTCAAATAGAGCCCAGTCATATCCGGTATCAGAGCTGTATTAATTACAGAGAATAGATGGAGCTCCTTGCAAACGGAGTCTCTGAAATTCTCATGGCAAAGTCCGAGACAAATATCTTACAGATTCAAATCAAGATAGAAGTAGAGGAAGGTGATCAATGTTAAGAATAACCCATTGCTTTTGGAGGCACTTACTTGTTAAGGCTTATCACAGGAAGAGAAGAACTGTAAAGTACCTGTGCAATGAAGTTGCTTTTTAATTTCCATGTTCCTGTCAATCACTATCCCTTTATTTTGCCATTTCTTTGCTAGCTGAACTAACTGGGTGTGAACATCTTTGATGGTGAAGGACAATGAAATGCCAGGAAGTCCTATGGAGCAAAATCCTTTTTCTTCACCACAGTGATTCTCTATAATACAATTAACAGTGCAGAAGCAGTTCAAATTATATTACTATTCAAATGGATGTTATTTTCTAAGCAGGTTACATAACCCATAATTTAAAAACATTCTGTTAATATTCCAAGCAGAAAAGAAAAGAAAACTGAAAAAACAGAAGCCAAAATTTATGGGCCACCATTCTGAAAAGCCCATCAGCAGATGGTCAAAAAGAAAATTGGTATAGAATGGGGCACAACAGAAGGAGATGGAACTTACCTAAAATTCTTGTTCCAACTGGAAGTTTGAACCACCTGAAAATCAAATGACATTTATCCTATAGTTAATGTTTAACTGAAATTATTAAGTCTAAGAAAATGTTAATAATGTTTTAGAATATATATTTGTTTAAAGGAAGACAAATTTTCCTCCCATCAGTCTCTCAGGAAAGAGTCAATTTCTCTTTAAGTCTAGGAGCAGGATAGATAGAAGGAGAATATACACACAATATAAGTAAAGAGAAGAAAGAAAATTCTGTCTCCTGCAATTGTGTTTTGCCCATTTATCTTGGACTGTAAACTGTGAACTAAATGAGAATATGCCATGAACTGGAAAAGAGAAAAACAATACAGTCCTGATTAATGTAGTTCACCCAAAGTTCTCTTCTTGATCTTATGACATTTCAGAAGACAGTGTTCATTAGTTACCAAAGCTAAAAAAATGTCACTGTATCCTTAGTGCCAAAAGAGAAGTGAAGAATTCTTCCACTGGAGAACCAAAGCAACTACAAAATCTTTGCACAAAGACTACAGAGAGTAGGGCTGCTTTGGGGTCCCCTCTCCAGGATTTCTTTCATGACTTTCAAACAAATCTTGCTTTCCAAATTCATGTATCCGAATACTGAACCTGACAGTATCAGAGTTCATATATGAACTCACAACAGCAGCATCAGATATAAGCAGGTTCATATAGTCTAAAAAAACAATATATTATTATACAGGCTTTGAACCTCATGCCATGAGCTCCTACTTATTGAAAAAGGTGGTTACCTGGTTCAGGATGTTCAGTCGTCCCCAGCTTGCATGCCAGAAATCCTCAAGTTAGTCTCAATTTGGCAGCTGAATTTATTTGGTTAAAGAAACTAACCAAACAAAAACGTACCCAGCTGGGTTATTTTTTAAATATCTGTATGTTTTTAAAAAAAGAAAAAAAAGAATCAATGCTTAAGTAATTTGTCAATATTTTAATCATCTTCCAGCCGCACAAAAAAGAGATTCTTTCATGCTATCATTCCTCCATTATGTCTCAGTGATTCCTAGAGAGTCTAATCTCTCTGAAGCACCTGCAACTGCCACCTTGTTAAACCAAAAAATCCACCAAAGGATATTGGATATTGGATTTCACTGGCCCAGGATAGACTATCACCAGGCTTTTATTTTAACTCTGCTTTTGTGTGGTAAGCAGATGAGGTTAAGCAAGGAGAGGGAAGATTCAATTTTTCTTCCTTTTCCTTTTAGAAAATGGTGACTTAAAACTGCACATTACTAGAAACAGATATGTGTAGTCCAGGGTTCAAAATAAATATCCTTTACATGGTATAGATTTTGTAAGCAAATCTGTTCATCATATAATTAGGGAAGAAGCCATGAAGACACTGACCAGCTCCTCACCTGGAGGAGCTGGACAAAGCTGTGCTGAAGCCCAGGGAAGGGCTGCTCAGGGAAGGTTTGAGCCTTTTTTTAAAGTTACAGCTTCTGTAAAGCAAGTGGCACCTGTCACTCTTCCCATCTAGAGAGAGTGTTGTTGCTCTGTAGAGAGAGCTTATTGCTCTGTCAAAAGCATCAAAATTTTCCATGTGGTATTTCTGCCTCAGATTGCACTGCTTTTTAAAATTTTCAGCCACAACATTCAGTAAATAAGATGTGGAAAACATCTTGTAAAAGAAGGTTTCTCTTGAAAAGGCGAAGAGAAAGCAATTCAAATAAATGTTGAAACCAAAGATAAGTGGAAATGTTGCAGGTCTCTACCTATAAATGGGGGTCAGTGGACCTTACTCTTCCTAGGGTATTGTAAAGATTCATTAAAGTTTGTAATGTGCTCAGATAGAGTGAGAACTGCAGAACAGTCAAGTAGGAAATGAATAATTCTGTCTTTAGAATCAAGCCTGAGCAGTGTGCAGTAAATAAGGCCTGAGGCCAAACGCCAAGCAATGAGGATAAAAGAACATATTGAATAGCTGCTCATTAAGTGAGCACCATCCATCCTGTGCCCTGCTGAAGCAGGTGTCCTGGGGAAAAGTAATAGTATGCAACCTTGTAATTAAAGCTGTATCATAATGCATATTCACCAGGAGGCGAATTTAAGGATGCCTTGAGAAATTCAGTCTGACGTTGCCTAACTTCTGAATGCTTAACTTTTGAATGCTGGACTTTGAAACTTTAATATTCTTTTTGTCATATATATACATACCTAAACATACATATATATATATATAATTATTATTTTCTCCTGTTTTTTCAAGAGGTGTAGCTATATGATAAGAGATTGCAGAATACAGTTTTTCTGGTGACACATCCAAACAAGAATAAGAATGACTTCGAGCAAATGGACTGAAACTAAAGTCACTGCATGTGTCTGAAGAGCCCAGAGCAGTGCTGAAAAGAGGGGAGGAGTAGGTATGACAATCTGTAAATGAGGCAAAAAATGTCTGAGAGCCAGGGATCATTAGCCTGTGGCCTGTATGTAATAGGTCCTGATGCACTTCAGGAATAGATCTTGATAATTTCCTTCCAATCTGCTTATGTTTCACCATGAATTTTAAGTAAGAAATATTTATTAAATAAATTCTATGTCCTTCCTTCCTTCCTTCCTTCCTTCCTTCCTTCCTTCCTTCCTTCCTTCCTTCCTTCCTTCCTTCCTTCCTTCCTTCCTTCCTTCCTTCCTTCCTTCCTTCCTTCCTTCCTTCCTTCCTTCCTTCCTTCCTTCCTTCCTTCCTTCCTTCCTTCCTTCCTTCCTTCCTTCCTTCCTTCCTTCCTTCCTTCCTTCCTTCCTTCCTTCCTTCCTTCCTTCCTTCCTTCCTTCCTTCCTTCCTTCCTTCCTTCCTTCCTTCCTTCTTCCTCTTATCACATTCATACTTAACTTACCCCAAAGAAATTGTAAACATTCTTCCACGCTTATTCTCTCAGTTTTTAAACACTTTTTCTCATTTTCTACCCTAAGGCTATCTTATTCATAACCACCACTTTTTTTGCTTGATATATTGATAGTATCTCTATGCCTGTCCATATCTAGCATGTGAAAATAATTGTAAATATCCATTTACATTAACATATGCATGCAGGTCTTTAAAAACACACTTTTTTTAAAAGGCATAAACTGTAAATTAAAAGAATAGTAATGTCACAAAGTCACAACAGTAAACAAATCCATAAAGTTATTAGAACTTAAATAAACGTAATTGCTTCTTCTGTGTTTGTATTTCCCTGCCAATGCAACTACTCATGCTGTTAATGAAATAGAAGCTGTTGCCCTCCAGATGCACCAACACAGGGTGTTCCAGCACCTCTGTCCCCAAGCACAGATGGGGATGAAGAGCCCAGACAGGTTGTTTTCCTGGCCCTGCTGGAAGAGAGGCGACCTGCCCACAAGACCTGTTTCTGCCAGGAGCAGTCCTCATGCAACAACCACCCTGCAAGTATGAGGAGCATCAAGCAAACAGATTTTTAATCAAAGACTAAATTCAGCATCCTCAGCCTTCACCCTATGAGTCTATGCTCTCTTTTCTGCACATCTGTCTTCACAGACAAAACTAATTACTTTCTCACTGCTCACAAGATTTGTCTGGGTGCTCAACTTAAAATGCAAATACTTGTAACTTGGTCAGCAGAGAGAGCTGCCTAGCAACTTCCTGGCAAGGCACAAAGTCAAATTTATCATGAACTACTCTCAACTCTCCCTGAGCTCGTTTCTGATGACTTTTTTAAGCTAAAGCCCTAGATAAGGAACCCTTATATAGAAATATATTTCATATACACCCTATATTTTACAGATTACATGTTTCAGAGATATTTTGAATCATTGGTTTTAAAATGCATTTTTCACCACCTACTTATTCAAAAAGCAAGAGATGTTTTTAATGCTCCAAATGCTATTTTATAGGCCTTGAGAGAAAACTTTTTTATACATAATAATAGAGCAAATTCAACTTCTAATATCTAATTCTGGTGTTCATTCAACACCTTGAAGGTCTCCCTTTTCCTTACAAAACATTGCTTGAGGTTAAAACTCAAAAGCTTTTGACTTTCAGCCTCTAAAACAGTTATAGTTGCTAACAAAATATTGCACAGGCTGAGGCTCAGGGCTAGCACACCGTGAAGATAAAAACTTATGAGTTGGAAGAACAGAGGAAGGAAACATTGTTGTGCTTTTATTGCTTCAGACAAATATCTATGAACAGCAGAATTAATGAACTTGAATTTCCAACATATTTGTGTCTTCTGCTTGGTCTGCCTTGTGGCAAAAACAGTGCAAGCTGCTAGCCAAGCTTTGCATGCAGCTGAGGAGGTCACAGATGCCCCTCCAGAAACCTTGGTCCTCTCCTACTCCTTCTTTTTGCATAAAACTTGAAGGATTTTAAGATCTTTTTATCCTGTCTGCAGTGTGGAACACGGAAGCTCTTCATGATCCCTGATGTTCCTGTGTCCAACATCTGGCCTTGAAATTAAATCTGTACAGAGGGAGAAAAGGAGGAATCCTGTTTCCATACAAAGATCACAGGTCAAGCTGTACCACACATAGGCAGGAAAGTGTGAATCTATCTGTGAATGTGTTTCCTGACCTCTTTGCCTCTATGGCAGATCTGATTGACATTGACCGAGTGGTTCCCGAGCCTCAGACACAGAAGCAAAAAGACAGCATCACAGAAACCTTGTTTCTGAAGAAGCCCAGGGTCAAGATACCATTAGCCTAGAGAGCCACTGGGATGCATTTAAAGTACTGGGAAATAGATGGGTTTATGATCTAGACACAAATCACACAGTCAATGCCTCTCCCACAGCCTCCATCAACCACCGGTCACAGCAGCATCAAGAGATTTTAAGACTGAGAGCAAGAAGCTGAAAGAAATCAATATGAAATTGCAGCACTGCCTTTCCTGAGCACTGTGGAAAGCACACAGATTTAACATGGGACAGAGGAGAACACGAGGGCAGCTTGAGCAGAGCAAACCCAAGACACAAGGGCAGAGAGGAGGGAGCAGCTGAGCAGCTCCCTGTGCCTCTCTGCAGTGGAGGGGTGAGCACATGCTCTACTGGTGTCACTGAGCACCCAATTCACTGGGCAGCTGCTGCTGAAAGGCCAAAAGGGAAAGAATCAGAGAGTCTGCAGCTGAGGGACTTCCTTGCCTCTTCTCTGGTTTTATGAATCTTGCAGACAGAAAAGAAAGGAGCATCCTGATAGAGTTGAAGATGTCCCTGTTCATTGTGGGACAGGTAAACTGCCTGACCTTTAAAGGTCCCTGTCAACCCAAACTATTCTATGATTCTATGAAGGCAGTGTTCAAATATGAGGGAGAAAAATAGTGCTCAAGTGTGTGGCTGGGTCCTTTGTTGGGCATCCCAACCTCTCCTGCATCTGTTTAGGGCAGTAAGAGGAATTCCTCAGCAAAACTAGTAAAGAAGAATATTTTATTGCAATTTGCATCACCTGGTGCCAGGAGTACAGTGGTCCTCTCCTCACAGACCAGCCAAAATTGCTGCTGATATCTTTGGAAAGCCACAGAGGCAACAACAAAAATAGCAATGGCAGGGGTGGGGGTGAAGCAGTACAAAGCACAAAACATTGCTGCATTCACCCAGAGAATGGAACTCTAACTCAAAGGGGTAACAGGAGGCCAAAGGTGACCCTGGCTGTGCAGGTCCTCAGACATCCCTGTGCTCTGAAGGTGCCTACATTGCTGGTCTGCCACATCCAGAGAGCACAAGGTGTGCTCAGCCAATTTTTGTTCACAGCTCAGTATCATGGCAATCATGTCACTTCTTTTCAATATATGAAGAATTAAAGGACAGAGAGAGGATTGTGAAATACCAGTTCAAAGTTCAGTTGTCTGCACTTATTTGTTTCCTCTTCAAGAGAAACCTTTCCAAGAATGGCCCTTTTGTGCAAAAAGTCTTTGTGCTTTTATAGCACCAAATTCCACTTAGGGCTTATTGAGGTTCCCGTGTAACACAGCTTTCACATACCTGCTTAATGATGAGCATTTATTTAAATCACATCCTTAGTCAGCAAAGGATTCAAACCTCTCATGAGCCTCAAGGACTTGAAACGGCTTTTCACTAAAGAACAATACATCTGTACAGGAAAAAGAGACCTTGAAAAACAGCAATGTGACAAATGGATTCAGAATCAACCCTGAAAGTTGCATTCTTAAATACCAACAACAAAAAAAAAAGTTATGGATAGTATACAAAAATTGTCTCAGCACTGAGTACTTACTTGTTATTATTCTTCCAATATTTTAATACCACCCTTGCCACCTGGAGAAAACATTCTACAGCTCTATATAGATCTTTTAGCTTCAGGTAACTGGGACATGTGGAACAGAAGCCTTAAGTGTGTTGTGGGTGCTACAGGCCAGATGTAGCCTGTATGAAGCAGGATGTTCATCTGCACAGTCAGAAAAGACTTTCCCAAATGCTGACTTGGCATTTGCCCCATGGCCACTGAGGGTTCCAGTTTGGTGCCAGCAAATGCAGCAAGTACAGAACACATCTCACAGATTTTATTAGAGTTCTGAAGGGGAATCATTCACTCTGTTGAAGGGATAAAGACAGAAGTATCATAGATGATTTGCACTGTTAGAGGGAGTATGCAGCCCATACTGTGACAGCATATGAAGTGAAGCTATTTATTTAGCATTGTGGCATTTTAGTTTAGGTATTGGGCACCTCATGGAAGCTTGTTATATATTTCTTTATACAAATGTGGAGTTGTGGATTTTATAACATGAGAAGATTAAAAACAGAGCAACATTTGAATCAGATCTTAGGTTTTCTGAGTGTTTTAAAGAATAATTTCTTTATTTAATCTAAAGATAGTCACTAGCTGATGAACAGTTACTTTACCTCTCAGTTAATTTCTCTCTCTTACATGAGAAATACATCAATTTAAAAAGAAAGTTTATACATCAATTTCTGCTTTGAAAAACAACAAAATTTAATATATCAATAAAAAATGTTAAGAGAAATCTTAATGAAAATGCAAACTGCATAGAGTTTGAACTCAATATCCTTGAAATATATGGCATCTATCCCCTAGAATAAACAGCTTTTTGTACCATCTACAAATAAGATGCATGATTTTAACAGGCTCTCCTGAAGAGCAGAGTTATTATCATACATTAGATTTTGCTTCTTGATTAAAAAATCATATTAATTAAATGCAATTAAGTTAAATTAAATTAAGAGTTGAAGAAGCAGCAATCCATTTATTATTATTTTCTCACAGTGTGGGCTATATTCTAATAGAGTGATCACCCTCTTTCCCAGCCTCCCAGCCACAATTACCCAACATCCCTGGAGCACCATGTAGAAGTATTAACATATTTTAATTCTCTTATGTGAGATTTTTCTTTGCACAAAGAAAACTGGTTATGAGGCCTCCTCCTTTTTGGGTTAATCTCTTCCTTTTAATTGATTTTTTTTCTTTGTCTTGCTGTCTCTGAATTGTCTTATTGTGTTATGCCTCCTTGCATTGTGCTAGTCTACTTCAATGTATCCTCTCAAGAATTCCTGGAAAGTTTCTTGGGAAGGACAGCCATCTCTGCTGACAGCTACTCTTACAGCGTCTGTGTTGTATGTTCATTGAGATCAAACATCTCAAAGAGTCTTGAGAGAAGTGGAGAAGAGTGGAAGGGAATTTTCAAAGAAAAAATTAATTTTTCTTTTGTCTCGATGGCAGGATGTATCATCCAAAAGCCATTTTTGGTTTCGTGTACTGATCCCCAAGCAAAGTTTAGCCAAGTCACTTAAACACTAGAGGTCTAGTTTATATCCATTTGGGTGGGGGGGAATCCCATGCTGGAAGGGCAGCTGGTGCTGAGGAGCTGCAGCAGGCAGACACCTCCTGCCCAGGTTTCTGTGCCAGGTCTTTCTGCCCTACTCTGCACAGGCTGGCAGTAAGAAATGAGGGCTGAAAACTGTCCTGTTGAAGCAGAGCTGAGCTGACACATTGGGTGCTGTGTGAATCAACACACCCAGGTGAGTGAATGCCATGCAAAGAGTGAATGTGTTTCATTAGCTCTCTGGCTGGAGATCCCAAAAGATGCCTGGCTGCAGAGACACAGGCCATGGGGACATAGGCTCCATCCCAGCAGCTGGCAGGGTTGCTCTTTGCACCCATTTGTGTGCCAAAGGCCCACACAGACACAGTTTACCTCCATGCTGTGATCACCTCTGCTTTTTGTAACCTCTGCTTTGATCTCCGTCCCAAGACAAGGAGCTCGAGCATGTCTGGGAGAGGACCTCCAAGTCTCTGCAGACACCTGTGTTATCTCTAAACAGAAATTCCACTTCTCAAAACAGAGAGTGCATAAGCAGCAGCAAGAATAACATATGGTTTTCCACATTGTTATTCTCCACACCTTGGCATGCCAGCTTCAGGGTCACTGGAGCGAATCCACCATCCTCCTCACCATTCTTCTGCTTTTAACCCTTTTCCCCCAACAGATGCCCTGAACTATGACTCAAGAAAAGGTAAGCCACTTTGCCCAGCAATATAGAAGTGGGTAATGAAGTCCCAGCTGGCTGAAGAAGTGAGAGCAGGTGAGGAGTCTGGGGCAGAAAAAAAGACCTTTGCTTAACAATCCATTTCTTGCCAGATAAGTCTCAGAGCAGTCCTGCTGGCAAACCTGTGACCTCGTTAAAATGAATACATTCTCCATGGAATTTTGTCTTCCTGAAAATATTAGAAAAAAATTTGCTTATTTGCAGTTCTTTTTGAGCAGGCAATCCTCATGTGAGAGAGCTATTGAGATCCTGAGCAGCTGCCCCTACAAAACTAAAACCCAGATCTTCATAGACAACTGGCACAGACATGCCATAAATTACACCAGAGCCAGTTTTTTAACAAGCATATAACAGCATGTGGAATTATTTTCTGCTGTTGTGTTCTCCTTCCTTCCCTGCCATTCCCCCTTTTCTGAAGCTCCTGCTCCTCTCTGGAGCATTCACCCACTATTCTCCATGCCCCCACCATCTGTGAGAAACTTTGTCCTGTATCATTCTCACCTATTTTCTCTCACGTCCTTTCACTGCTGGCAACATGTTCTCTCTCTTTCCACTCTTAATTCCTTTTCCTTTGTCTCAGCAATATCATTTTATATGTTAATACTGTTATTTGACATTCTCTCAGCCTCTAGGATCCAGCTTATACTGAAGTAGCTTTTGCCACAGTATCTTTATATATTATGTTTTTATCTCATATGGCAGATTTGTTTCAAAGATGTTATGAAAACGTGTCTGCTCATGATTATGTACTGATGACTCAAGAAAGAGTTTTGTTTTCCCTTAGGAAAATCATGTTGGCTAAATATCTTTCTCTTTTGGTATCTCTGGACAGCTTCTGCATTGTGCTCCCTTAAGACAGTTTGTTTCAGAATCATATTAAACTATACTGCAAAATAATCCCCTTAAAGTACCCAATTCACAGAAAACACTAGCACAGACCCCACTGAAAGGAAGATGCCTTCTGTGAACAACATGGACCCGTGACAGTTTTAACTTCAATATTTATATAATCAGAAACATGGGCTCAGAATTTATTCTCTTCTCCATAGCCAAATCCTGTTCAGATCCCCAACTCACTTGCCTGAGGGGCACACCAGCCTGTAACTCAGAGCAGGAAGCACCCAGAAAGGCCAGGCCACTGCTGGACAGACAGACAGTTCTGCACATGCATGCTTACAGTCATCCTACCCACTCCAGTCCTCAGCACAAAGACATTTCCTGGACCAAGGGAACAAGCCAGACACTTCATCATAACAAGATCCTCAGTCTTTTCTGGTTCATTTATTCACATTGAACACTGGTGGCTAAGACTGGCCTTTAATTCATTATCACATTTAAAAATAGCTTTTAGGGTTTATTTGTAAGGTTGATTTGTAGCATATGGTCACACATAACACAGGGAAAAAAGAAGAAAAATGAAAGCTTGCCAGGTATCCATCAGTTTCCAAAGAAAAACCCTAACCAAACTAACCTCCTGACTCTGAGAAATCAAATTGTAAGCCTTTCAGGAAAATTGCACTATAAAATAGGCCACGCATGAAAATATAATTAAAGTGGTTAGTAGTTTTCACTACAGGAGCCCTGTTCTGCTCTCTGAAACACCAGCCATCACTCCATTCATGTGAAATTGGATCAAATCTGCTGTACAACTGCTCCAAGTGATAGTTCTGGGGCATAGGAAAACATGCTCTACTCTATGGTCACCTATTAGAAATTTTAATTCCTGCTGCTCAAGAATCTAACAAGTAGTTTCAAAGTAGAGGTTTTTACACCCTAGAGGACTTCCCACAACCTTAAAACCAATCCAAACTGGCATTCATTCATAGACTTTCAAAGACAAAAATGCTCACATTTATTTATAGAGAAAAATTTTTTAACCAGGCTGTTATTCAATTTTCAATGACAGAAATAGCTACACGTAGCTTACATCCCCTCCTAAAAAGATAAGACATGTATTATGTCCTTAAAGAAGCCTCTTTGTTTGTTTGTTTGTTTGTTTGTTATCTAATGGAGGATGACAGGACAGGTAGTACACCCCTGAAGTGTGATATTTAAAACTGATTCAATACATTATAAAATATACAAAGATTCAATATCAAAACTTTCCTAAATAAATAACCTAAATAACATTTCCAAAATAAAGAAAGTGGAATATTGGGGAAGGAAGGCAAGAAGGGTGGATTTAAAGGACTTTTTTTCCCATAATACCCCTTTTCCTTTGTTAAGTTTTGCCCTGGAGTTCCAATCATCAGCTTGCTTAAACAGTGAGCATACATAGTTCAAAACAATAACTGTTTAAACCTACAAAAGATTATCTATGATTTCACTGGAATGTTTTTACATTACTTTCTTAAACCAAAGAACACTGCATTCACGTTTTAAAGCATTCAGTAGAAACATGTCTGGGTTTGTATTATCTAACAAATGAACCAAAGAACCAAGGCACCAGCTGCAGATTCATTTTCTGTGTGATTTCCCTGATGGATACATTCAGGATGCTATGGTCAGGAGACAGTGAAACAACCCCTGTGAAGAGGTCAGATATGATGCTGTCAGAGAACAGAATACTGTGAGACAGCATAGAAAATTAAAAAACAGCAAAACCAAAACCAATAAGGAATGTGCAGCCAGGGCCATAACGAACGTAATAATTCCAGCTTCTTCTATTTAAATCTCCTTTAATCCTTCATCTACAATTAATAAGATTTGCTATTAAAAAAAGTAGTTCAGAGGGTTTCACACTTATTGCTAAAACATAAAAGTAAAATTTTGGCCTTTCATCATCTAAAATATATATATAAAACTTTGTGAATCAAAAGTCTCTTTTAAATATCTCTGAGGGTGACAACTGAAAAAACTGCCAAAAATGAACATTTTATTGTCAAAATCCCAGCACAGAGTAGCAAAGATATAAAGCAAGATGATACTCAGTGGCATACCAAGCTGTCATCAAAGACAGTGAGCATTCCATCTATGAAAACAATTTTTCATTTAAAATAAAAGGTAGCCCATTAAAGATGCAGAGATTATCTTGCTCATTTTTAATAAAGGTCAGACAGACCAGTACATGGAGGAACAGAAGCAATAAGCACAAGGAAATGACCCTAAATTAATGTTAAATTGTGGACTTTCATAACAGCAATGACAGCTACAGCAAGATAATAAAGGAACTGTACATACACATATTTTGTGTATTTTGGACCCAGATGACACAAGTGACTCACAAAAAGGCTATTTTCATAGCCCTGGTTTGCTAAACAAAGTCCTGCTTGCTGTACAGGGATAAGCCTGATGTGGAGAGCACCCTCCCTTCATTAGTGTCACACAGTGCCATGCTGGGCTCAGCCTGCCCTGGGGGGACACAGCCAGTCCCAGCTGCGTGGAACCCTCTCCTCCTTCCCCCAGGTGGGGCAGCACACCGTGGGACAATCCTGCTCTGATCCCCAGATAGCCAGGGGCTCTGGCCAGGAGCTGGTGCTGCTCTGCCTGGGGCTGGGAACAGGGCAGGGGGTGAGGAGGGAGCATGTGGCACCACCAGACCTGGGGGGCACAGAGCTCATCCTGCTCTCCAGCCTGCCACAGACACTGTGATACTGAAGGGAAGCAGAGCAGGGAAGAGATAAAAAGCTAAAAAATGGAATCCCCCTTCTGACCAAAGGCAGAGACTAAAAAGCCACCAGTGTCCTGCAGGCAGCACAGAACAGCTCCAGAGCTACACTGCCATTGAAAAAGAGATCTTTTCCAATCTTCCCTATGTATTTCCTTTGGATCTGATTGCTTTTTCATCTGTTCTATAGTCAGGACTATCCCTTCCACCTTAGAATATCTTGGTGTGTAGTAAGTGCTCCTAGAGGAAATATGTTTAAAAAAAAAATCAAGACCAGGAAGCTTAATAATAGGTATAAAAGAGATCCTTTCCTCATTCCATTTCAGAACCAAGAAAGAACTTGTGCATCCTAAAGTGTGTCCTGTTTTTTCTTCTCATAAAGGATATTTCTTCTAAATTTGCTGCTGTGAGAATGACTTAGGGTATGAACAGTAGTGCTGCCTTGAGAGATTTAGGACATGGCATTGCTTTAACATGAGAGGAGACAACATTACCCTTCACCATTTATAATTTTCTTCTTGTATATAGAGAGATATGTGTATGCACCCAGGAAAATAAATCAATCTACTCTGGATCAGTCCCCTTCATCAAGCAGCTCCCTGTCTTTCTTCAACAGTGTGTTTGGAATCAAAGCAGGAAGTTTCTGCATTTTGAAGATGTTTTCTCCTGTAGCTTTGAGTGCAGGTGACCCCTGTTTGGACCCAACCTCTTCAGTGCTCCTCAGTTTCCAGCCTCACTCTCCCAATGTGCAGCACCAGAATGGGGCAGAGGCAGCAGTAGGTGAGCTCATTTCTGCTGACAGCTGCTTGCACAGAGGGGGACCCTGAGACCACTAAAAAGTAAGGATACTTTAGTGATAATATTGCAGCCATGGAAGAGGGCTGACACCAGCAAGCTGATGTCTTTCAGCAGGATATCTGAATAGGCATATGTCTTGTTTGTACCACTGCAATACAGGAGCACACACTGTGCACATTTTTAAAATCACACACTGTCTAATCTATGGTACACAATCAGAGAATCATAGAATTACTCAAATTGGAAGGAACCTTAAAGGTGACCTGATTCCAGCCCCTCTGCCATGGGGGCAGGGACACATTCCACTAGACCAGATTGCTCAGGGCCCCATCCAACTGGGCCTCCAAGGACTAAAAGAGCAAAACACTGTGATGTGCATAGTATGTTTTATATACTTAAAAGTGAATTGTTTCTGGTTGTCCAGCTTAACTGCATTTGAATAGCCTGATTTGGCACAGTTAGCTTTCTGAGATGTCCTAATTTGATCTCTCTTGAGCTAGCAGAGCTAGGCTGGTTTTCACAGACAAGTGGTTTGAAAGCAAGCTACTGTTTCCAATAAAATATGTAAAAATGATGCTATTCACATGTCTAAGATCACAAATTTAATATTATTTTAACACACAAAAATCTCTAAAATCCAAATTTCAAATGGTAAAAAACATCTTGTTTGTCGGAGTGTTTTAGTACTATCAGAGATTAGGTTTCAATCATGCCCAAAAGAAACAGTTGAAAAGTACTCTGTGATCAAATTGCAGATACATTGAACTCAATTGCTCACTGCAACATTTAAAACACTCTGGTTGCTGTCAAGGCAGTGTAAGTGCATCGAAGAGAGGTTTCATACCAATAAAAAAGAGAAATTTATCACTCAATAAGCATAATTCATATCAACAGAAAGAATGACAACATCTAGAATAAAAGCCTGTCAATCCCCTACCTCCTCCATACACATACAGATGTACATCCAAGGGAACACAACATCTCATGACTTCCATTATAATATATATTTAATGACTCTACAGGCCTGTAATGATGCTTTAAGGTTTTTCAAACAATAAAAACATTTCCAAACGCATTTCAAGGAATAAAAGCTACTAGCAAATTCCCTGCCAAAACAATTTAAATTACCATGCCACTTTTCCATGCATGTTCAAAAGCAAAATGGAGATGAATATGAAACACCAAGTCTAAGATCTATTTTTCAAAGTGTTGTAGCCAACACATGAAAGAGAAATGCTTCCTAGTCTCCCTAACTATAGATCCAGTGCATTAATGCAAGACAACGGCTCAAAGCTATACCAAAGCATTTAAAGGCTGAAAAACAAGCAATCTGGTTTTCTCAAGGAGGGCATAATAAATTATCTGTAGAAGAAACAAGTGTTCAGAACTCTGAAGCAACTAAAAAAACTGCCTTTAGAACTCCAAGAGATACCTAAGTGCAAAATTTCAAAATCTGAAACTACCTAATTTATTTCTGTTTTTAAAATGCCAGTTCCTTTTAGGAATATGAAACAAGGCACTTGCACAATAACCTGAAAAACCTCAAGAAGATGCAGAGACAGATGGAAATGTAAACAAGTTTGAAGGATCTCTGCCAAAAGTCTGCTCTAATCCACAGTCCAATCATTAAAGAATAAACACCACACAAACCCCTTTGTTTTGAATGAATTACAACCTGGAATTACTTGGCAAATACACAATGCAGAACATTGTGGAAATGAAGAATTAGACTCTAGCATAGAGGGACATATTTGCAAGTCATCTCCTTCTGTGCAAGATCACAAAAAGGTAAAAAAAAAAAAGTCTTTAGGACTCTGTTGGCTAAAGCTATAGAAAACAAACTTTCCACTTTTTGCTCCATGGACATGGCAGCAGCAGGTTGGAGGAATGCAAGCTGCAAGATCCATGGGAAGTTTGACTGTCTTACAAAAAGTGCCCTGGAGCTGCTCCTGGGACCTTGTTTTTCTCTGTCCAAGCAGGCACTGAGCCTCTGGGGAGGCCAGCACATCCTGTGGCAGCTAGCCTGACAGGCAGGCAGCCCTCCAAAAAGGGTATAAGGACCAGGCTGCTGTGCCTGTGGGTGCAGGAGACATGAGGTGCCCTTCTTGTGGCTGCATCTCAAATGCTGCATCTTCATAAGGCACGTAATAAAGAGACTAACTCTAATTTCTCCCCAGATCTAGCCCCCTGGCAGCTTAGTTGGCCAATTTCCCTGTTGTAATCTACATCTTTCTTACAGGAAAGAACTTCTTGTTTTAGATAGAGAAAATATCCTTAGCAGTCTCCTGTTCATGCTGCTGTTTTGTGACAGCATGCCTCTTAAATTAGGGTTATCACTGGAGAAGGTGCCCAGCACGATCACACTTTATAAAAAGTAGCTGTAGATGTCCACAGTGCAGAGAATCATGTTTGCAGTGGGGCCATCAGTATTCTGCTCCTCTCCAGTTTTGTGCTCTCAGCAGTCCCTCTTCATTTGAGGTTGTCAGCAGCACCTACCACGAGCTGTCTGGTGAGACAGGAAAATGGACACATTGCTTTTAATTACATGACTCATTAGCTGATGAAATTAAGTTTGATCAGCAAGATAGTTTATGTTTTATTTGTCTCATAAATTAGTTTGACTAGATTCACATAAATAAAACAATTTCACTTTTGAATTCCCAATATCTGCAACAGTGGCCCAGTCATTCTCCATCCACATTTTGCAGCAACTATGAAACAGTGATTTTTTGCTAACAGTAGGCACAGAAAAGGACAAGATGTCCCTCTCATCGATGCCAGCATAGATTGAAAGTAATTCTATTAAGGGCAATGTAGGCCTGTCAGACATTGCAAATCCATATTTCACAGGGAGAGAAGAGAGCAGGAGCTAGAAGCAGGAGCTTAGTAGGAGATTAGTAGTCAATTGTTTTAGAAAAACTTAGCATGGTAAGATATAAAGCTTTAATTATATTTGTATGTACATACACATAGAAAATATATATATGAGCAAGAAAACAAATTCTCTAACTCATCTGTTGGGAAAGTCTATTAGGGACTTATTAGTATAGACCTGTTTGCTTTGCCTAGATTTGTCCCAGTTGTTTCCCCCTTTTTCAAGGAACTTCACCTCCAATTGAGGCAAATATTAGGGTCCTCTTTCTGCAATAAGCTGTATTTACATATGCTTTCTTTGCTTGACAGATGTGGCTAAGCCCAGACAAAATGTTTCCTTCCCTCTGATTCCCTGCTAGACTTTTTTACCAAGGAGGCATCTTTCTGTCTTGAATGTCCAAGATCTGTTCATTTTCCATGCAGGAAATAAGTGAAGGCAATTAAATTCTCTCTTGCCACACCCATGTTCCAGAAGCAGCCAGTGGAGTGGCTGATAAAAAGAGGTGACATATGGGTGCTTTGCACAGCCCAGCCACAGAACAAGGCAGGTCAGATCAGATCCTGATCCACCACCTCGCACCTCTCTTGCCAGCCTCCCTCTCCTGCTGCCTGGAATGCCTTGCCCCTGCCATGGCTATTTCTGTAAAAGCAAAACTTCTACAGAGTTTTGGGTTTGTTCAGCATGCCTTTGCACATCATAATTGGGAAAGGTGTTAATTCAACTGTTAGCTTTAGAAATTGCAACATGCTGTTTGAGGCCCACAGGGTGTAGACTCATCCTGCTGGGACTAACAGCAACCTCAGAACTGGAAAGAGAAGCCAGGAGGAACCAGGATACCAGGCAAGGAAGGTGCCTGGAAGTGAAGAGAACAGCTCATTGGGGGATTTGGAGAACCTGGCATGGGGAGCCCATCGTGCTTGGTGTGGTACAAAAAGTGCAGAGCTAAGTGCCTCCCCCCCAGCTGCAAAGACACAGTTGTACCCTTCTGTCTCACTGCAGAGCACTGATGAGTGGATTTCTTGGGGATTGTTTCACTACATGGTCCAGGTGATTAGCTGAGCCCCTGGGGCCTGCAAGACCAACATTAAATCTCATGTAAACAAGCTTGACTATGAGATGGTGAACATTTTTACACCTCCTCCTCAGACAAGGCATGGTCAAACCTGTGATGATTTGAAAAAAATCATAGAACTGAACTCTTCAAGCCTGGGAAAGACTTTACTTCATTTTCATGTTCTGATAAGAGCTTGAAACAGCTCTGATCTCATCCACACACAGAGAAAAGGGCAGCATTCACTAAGCCTTCCAGGAGTCATTTGGGGTGGCAGTACTATAAAACCTGGTATGTGTGTCCATGCATTGAGGAGAATTGATCTGCAGCATTTCCCTCTATGTTCAGCTAATTCAATCTAGTGTTTATCAACCCTCTCTCAACCCCAATTTCATTTGCATTATTAAACATGCTAAGATGAGAGGATCCTCTTATTTGTTGTTCAAGAAACGATCCTGAATTCTTAATTCTCAAGGCATTTAGTATTGCATTTAATCTGTTTAGATTAGTTGTTTACAGTGATCTTGCATTTATTTTTCTAAGTAAAATATTTTGTGAATATTTTGTAGCCCACTTATGTTTTCACCCGAATTTGTACCATACTGGTTTGTCTAATCAGCAGCACATATTCAATACCTTCTTACTCCATGGTCTTCTGTACTCCTCCAGGTGTTCTTTACTGATTTTCACTGCTAAATACAACATGTGAGCATAAGCATCTTACCTTTTGGACTGATTTTCAGCCCCAGATGCAGATGCTTCCAGTGTTCCTTAAACCTTTCCAAAAGCTATGGTTCTGCTTTTGGAATCTGCTGGAGTCTGCATTAGTGCCTGGCTTTATGTATGCAGGGAATTACTTCCACACCTAGTAGGGAAGAATTACACAAAATTATCACAATCCTTAAGGGGTCACAGGTTTCACAGGCAGCAGTGCTCCAATGCCTCTTTACAAGCTCACCAATGAGATCTCATAAGGAAGCTGTTTCTCAGCATTTAATTGCTGGATCCTGTGCCTGAAGAAGAAGGGAAGCAGTGCTCCCACTCGCTGCAGCAGCACACAGCTGGGAGCACAGTCCTCCCCTGCACTGTGGGCAGCACTGCTCATCACCCTGGAACATGGATCTCTCATCTTTGGCTGAGAGATGTCCATCTCTCACAGCATGTATCCTCAGCACGGGGAATTTTCCCACCCCTTCACAAACCCCATCCCCAGGACTAGGCTGGGAATGAGCCCTAGCAGGAGCAGACAACATGGGCTGTCCCAAGGAGAGCTCTTGCTTGCCCTTTCACTGGCAGGGAAAAGGCTTGACCAAAGCACAGGGTCCCCACTTTGTGCAGAAATCATGCAGCTAAGCCCAGGAATCCCAACTGTATAGAGAAACTCTTAACCTTGAAAAGTCAAAGAGCTTCTCTGACAGGTGAATTTGATTTTTAAGTTAAGACCAGAAGCTTTTTCCCAGCCAGGGAGGTGACTTGTTGAATCCCATTAACTGTTCATATCTCCTGGCTATCTGCAGGTACTATCAATACACCTTCCACCACCTCTCCTGGGATAGCTGAGACACTTGGCAATTAATCTGCAGGATCTCAAGCAGAAAATTGTCTCTCTGTAGAACGAGCAAACCCTGACTGGTCTCCATTTTAAAAGAGACAGTACAGAAACAGCTGATATTTCCACAAAATCCTGATCATGCCTGCCCCTCTCCCACTTGTACTCCTTGGAATTATATAGGTGTTAAAGGACAGTGCTGTTGTGCTAAAAAACCACAGCCTGAGTGTGGCCAGAATGGCACCCAAAACTGAGCAACAGCTCCTGTGGAGCCATCTGACTGTCACTGTGCATCTGTGGGAAAATGCTGGATCCAGCCAGCTCTCTGGAACGGGCCCAAATAGCAGGGGATACAAAAAACATTTTCTTGTTAATTTTCAGCAAGGAAATCAGCATCTTTAACACACAAGGATTGAGAGCTGCATGTTGCAAATGAGACAGAATTTCTATTTTCTACAACTTGAGAAAGCATTGGAGCAAATATGTTTTATTGATTATTTTTATTGTGGATCTGGAGAGCAGGATCTATTCCAAGTGACATCTGCCACTTAAAACTTCAGCAATATGCTAACTAAATGAAATTCAGTTAACTTTTAATCTATTTCAATTTATTTTTCAGAGCCACCAAATTTTGTTCCATAGTAGATAATGCTGTCCTCAGAATTTAAAGTATAATATATTAAGGTTCTTTGTAGATACTTGGGATTTTCTTGCAAAATTGAAAACTATTGTTATGAATGTTCACGTTCAACACAAGTAACTATGCCTCTTACCATGCAAATCAAGAAGAAAAATGAATTCTAACTGAAAGAAAGGTTTCCCTTGGAGCAGTTTCAGTGGGAGATAAGAATTGGAAACAAAATTGCAATATAAAAATTAAAAATTAAATAAATATATAAAACCTAATCTAATAGTTACCTAAATTAAAATTCCTAGCTTTCAGTGTATAGCACAATCTGCTTTGAGTTATTATAAATCAGACAGCACCTATTCTAAGAGGAATTTTCTTTTGCTGTGGGGAACTTAGTGAAATGATCAAGTATGAGAAGAAAAAAGAAGAGCAAGATCAGTGCAAATCTGGTACTGATTCATTTTTCCCACTTCCAGATGAGTTTGTTCACAGCAGCTCAGCAGCTTCAAACCTACACTCTTAATGAAAGTGTGAACATTTCTTTAAAGTTCCCTCAAAAGTGGTTAATTCATAGTCAGGGCATGAGCAGTAAATTTATTTTCTCTCCTGTAACATTAAAGAAAAATTAATTACTCAACATTAATTAAAGTAATGTTAATTATTTGACTAAAGGACTTCTATTCTCCCTAGCTGCCACTCAATTAAACCCCCACTCCCACTTTGAACAAACAGACCCTAAAAATAAACAAAAAATAAATCCCAGAACCCCTGAAAGTGTTCTCCTGTCAAAGTCCTGGCAAATTCTGGCTGTGTATTCATTTACAATATTGATATTGCCTCCAATAGCAGGCTTTCTGGGTACCTCTCTGTATTAAATATGTTTATTGTCCAGCCTCTCTGGGGCATCATCTTATGAGTCAGAGACAAAAAGCCCAATGTTTTCCTGCCCTAATTTAAGTTTTTAAAGTCAGATATCAACCCCAGGCTCATCTACTGAACAACCCTCTAGAAACATCCCAATCTCTACCTCTCCTGCCAGGGCAGTGAAAAGTCATTGGCCCAAACTTCAACATCTTAATCAGAGTCAGGTGAAATGCAGCCTGGCTCAAGCGGTTTAGCTAGAGTACAGCACTGGGAAAATAAAGCTGTGGAGTCTCCTTCCCTGTGGATGTACAAAACCCACCTGGTATGATCCCATGCAATGTCCTCCAGGTGAGCTTGCCTTAGTAGGGGAGCTGGACTGGATTGGCTCCTGAGGTCTCTTTCAGCCCCAGCCATCCAGTGATTCTGTGATCTTTCAAACCCAAATAGCTGCTATACTTTCTCTTCCCTAGCTCAAAATGGAGCAACAGTCATTGGTTTTTTATTTACATAATTGTAATGCTCTAGGATTGCTGTTAACTAGGCAAGGATTTTTTTTATATGGAAAAGTTAGCATTTAGCAGAAAAAAACCACCTGATTTAGACAGTTTGTGGGGACATTGGGCTTTTTTTGTACACTGTCATCACTTACAGTTTTCCTAACACAAAATTTGCTGTGTCTTTCAAAATTAGTTAAAATTGTATTATTAGTAATATAAGAGTGGTGTCATAATTCTACTACCATCATAGAATTATTTAGGGTGATTTTCAGTGAATTTGAGTTTATACAGAAATCAAAAGAGATTAACAAAAAGTTTAATAGCTTATTGTGCTTGATGCATGATAGCCAAGTGTCCTGCATGTTCAGTAGGCTGAAGAAAAAGGCAGCTACAAAGTACAAATGGTCACAAGGATGTAAACCAGAATCAACATAACCTTTCAGCTTCTATGCTGTAAGATTTTTTTACCCACAAAGTAGAAAAAAAAATTCTTTAATCTCTTATAATCTACTTATAAATAGATTATAAATCCTTGCAAAGTCTCACTTCAAAAATATAAGGATTTGAAGAGGCATCACAAATAAAAATGTCCTCTAGCTAATTAAGAATGTTGTACCTGGTGTCCCTGGCTCAAAAGATGCAATTTTCAAAGTCTGGCCCTACTAAAACAAAGTAGTAGCCATGAGTTGTAAACAAAATTGACAATAGATACCAAAAAGGCTGAACTCATCTACTTCTCATGTTACAAACAAGAGATAAACACTCAGCAAAGAGATCCCTCAACAAGACAGTTTAATATGCACATAAATCAAGGTTAGAGGACCTGCAAGTAACAAAAATCCTTTGATAATGCCTTGATTCTTCCACAAACACATATTAACCTGCTTTTCAGCCTGGATAGATCAACCAGTTTCTATTTTCTAGTCTGCAGCTCAATGTGGTGGCTGTAGACCTCTCACCAGCAACTTTCCATAGTTGTTGAACAGATGAACCTGTACATACTGGTTTTGTCAGTCTACATAAATATGGTACAGCTACAACTGCAAGGGACAACCTCTTTTCATTATGAGTTTCACTTTCAGGCTGCAAAACAAACTAAGCATATGAGCATTATTAAAAAATTACTCATATTTAGCAAATTGCTACTCATGTAGAACACAGGTGCTAAAACCTTATTGTATAGTATTCACTTTTTTTTTATTTTTAAACCTGCAAGAAAAAAGTAAAATTTCTCCTGCTTTATTATTTACAATATAAGGTAGATCTGAACTGGGGCTTTCTTGTGAAGAAAATGCTTGAGTGATTTTTTAAGATGATCTTCAATGTCTTATTTTATCAATGTCTTCTTCAGATTTTTCACTAATTGAAATTAAAAGTCAATTCTGATTGTACAATTGCCTGGTAAGAGCAAAAAAGAACACAGAAGGTTTTTTGCAGACATTTATTTCTAGTTCTTATGAGGCTCCTGGTGTGTCATTATAAACTGGAGAAAACAGGAACCAGAGATACTAATGGCTTTGTTCTCATTCTCTTGTCTTAAAAAAAGATAAGACAAAATGAACAGTACCCAAATGTGGTGTGATGCTCATGAATTTACATCCAAACTCGTGGTAAAAATAAATAAAACTTTGATGAGTTAAATTTCTCATCTTGGATAGAAATGTCTTCTATATCCTGAACATTATTTTTTGTAAATTCCTGCATTCAGCTGTTTGTTAAACCTTTTTATCAGTAGCTGTGAAGGTAAGGAAACATAACGTTTTATCAGATATGGAGTGAGAACACACAGTAAACAAGATATAAACTTTAAAAATCTTCCTTGGAGAATTTCCAAGCCCTGCAAATGAAGCCCTGAGTCCTTTATTTCCTCAGTTTAAAAGCCCATTTAGAATATAACACTTTTCATTTCCAGCAACAAATAACCTCCTAAAATAATTTTGATTTAAAAGGTCATATTGCTAACCATAATGGGTCATACTAAGTATGTCTGATAAAGTCTCCACTGAGATGTGATTTCTGATATGCAGAGATCATAGCTTGTTTAAATGCAGTGGAAATCCCAGTACATGCAAGAAGCAACTGTTAGAGGTGACTTGCCAGCACTGCAAAGCCTTATGTAGCTTTTCCTAGAGTAAAACTTCAAGAAACATATTCTTGATTGGCCAAGAGCTAGAGGGGGATCACCACTAGTAAAATAAAAAGACATAAGGGTAAAGAAGCCTCATACAAATTGGTGGGCTGTAGGAAACCACAGCATTGCACAACATGCCCTGCTCAGCATCCCCAGAACAGGTGAGTGGCTTCCTACCCACCCGGAGCAGCAGTGGGAGGAAAAAGCTCTCACAGGAACAAGACCAAATTATTAAACCTTAATAACTTAGTGGAGCACCCAAATCCCAATTTCATTTGAGAGAGCCCTCCTGTGGTGGTTTAATGCCAGTCAGGAGCTCATCCCCACGCAGCAGCTCTTACTGCCCTGATGGGATGGGGGACAGAACTGGGAGAGTAGAAGTGACAGAACTCATGGGCTGGGATAAAGACAGTTTAACACATAAAGCAAAAGCTGTGCACGCAGAGAAAAACAAGGAATTCATTCACCCCTTCCATGGGCAGGTATGTGTTCAGTCATGACCAGACAAGCACCATCATTCTGAATGTGCCCTCTTCCTTCTCACCCCCAGGTTTCTGTGCTGAGCATGATGCCTATGGCAGGAGATAGGATCAGCCATCCTGGATGTCCCCTCCCAGCTCCTTGTGCTCCCCCAGCCTCCTCTCTGCAGGCTGGTGTGAGAAGCAGAAAAGGTCCTGGCTCTGTGTAAGAACTCCATGGCTATAACTAAAACATTCCTGAATTATCAACACACTTTCAATCACAAATCAAAACCACAACCCCCTGCTAGCTTCTATGAAGAAAATTAACTCCATCCCAGCCAACTCCACCTGCACACTGCCTCAATGATGAGCCAAAATGCAGCATCTGAAACTTCCTTCTAACTGCATTATCCTCAGTCTATTTCATTGAGCTTTGGACTTACTCTCTTTAGCTGCCAGCTTAGCCATGCTCAGCCTGCACACTGGGGCAGCTTGGGCAGCCCCTCTGACAGCTGGCTACACATTCCATTGCCAGTGCCTCTGATAACACCTCTGACAATCACATGCTAATCCCATTTCCAGCCATTTCTCTTTGATAGATTATTTTTACAGTATGTGGTCTTAAATCATCCCGACAAAACATGTAGCTTTTTGTTTAAAAACAACATATTGCACTATTTTTTTTAACAGTGCTACTGCAGAAATGGTAAATCAAACATATTGTTAATATGTCTATAGGAGTAATTTTGTATTATACTACAGATTTATATTCATTATTAGTATACATTATAACTTTTATAAGCATACCCTCTACCCATGTGTTTTACACCACATCTAATACCTGCCATTTATGTTTTATTCCCTCTGTGCCCTTCCCTCCAGTGGGAGTGCAGTGGAGCACTCAGTTTTGTCAGGGTGTTTGCTTTGGTTCTGGTGTTAAACATGTGTTGCTTTGTGCTTGTGTCAGGGTCTGAGAGGGCTCAGCAGCACTTCTCACCCTGGAGCAGCAGCTGAGGAGGGGTCAGGGCTCCTGCAGGAGGGCATTGGCTCCCTGCCTCCCAGCCAAGTGGCCAAGCCCTCTGCACAGAGAAATTCAGTCAGCTAAATCCATGAATTCACGTGTATGAATGCACAGAGTTGCATTATGCAAATGCAAAAGCAGTAATAAATATCCAAGGAAACTTTCTTTTTGAGAGAAGTACTTAATACCTCATGGTTTGAAACAGTAGTAGTTTCACAGGGGTATTTTTTCTGTAATGGCCAGGAAAGGTATTTTGGCAGCAGGGAGGGAAAGAAGTTGGCCTGTCACTCCACCAGCCCCTCCTGACAACAAGCAGACAAAGGGAAGGTGAGTATAAAATAGATGCCTCCAAGGAAAATGCTCTCTGCTACCATCAAGAAGAGTTAATTTTGGCAAGCTGATATCTCTGATTGTTTTACTGAAAACCAGCACTTCCAATGTCTGTAAATTAACTTTCAGATTTCCAGTGAAGACAAGGGCAAATTTTACCCTTGTCACCCATGGATTGCAAGGACAGATCTTGTGACAAGAGCTAAAATCTGGAATTCATTTTAAAAGCAGATTTGACACAACACTAGCCATTGGAATACATCCAATTTATAATTATAAGACTGGGAAACTTTAAATTAGGTCAAACTTCAGCTCCAAATTAAAATGAAAGCATTCAAGGACTTAATGCATATGAGCAAGACATGCAGTGTTGCATTTCACACTGGCTACTCCTAGGCTAAAATGGTATTAAAAGTAAGAGTGTTAAATAAGTGAATTTCTTTTTAATCAAGAGTTGCAGTTCTCTTTGCTCATCACTTTGTGCTGGAGGGCCATGAAACTATCTCAGCAAAACTGTCAGTGTTTGCAGTCTCTGTAGCCTGCTCCCCAGTGAAGCTGAGCTACTTATTTAGCTGTAAAAATGTTTCCCTAGTTGGAGTTTCTAAAATTACCCACAGAAAAAAGGCTTGATAAATCCCTCCTGAATGTAATGGCAAATCTCAAGAAATTTACCTTTAAAAAATTTATTTACCAGAGACAGTTCAGCTTTAGATGAAATATTTGCTTTTCCACAAGGCTTTGTTTTTCCATAATTTACCAACAAGTTTGATTGGTAGAAAGAAAAAAGCTGATGAGTTGCCACAAGATAGGTAATGAAAGGGTGGTTCTGTTTTACAGTGGATACTAGAGCTCTGCTGGCTGCCACACTTTCAATCCTCAGTGTAAACCATCTTGAAATCCTACTGGAGATTGGGAAGATCCCAGCAGGAGCTATACTGGGTCCTGTTTTCCTTTTTTCCAACCTAGAGTGTGAACAGTGTGTATAGAGGAGTAGTGATATGTCTTTCACACTGTACTGGGCTGCTGGACACAGCTCTGAAATGAGACAGTAAGAACTAAACTAAACTAGGCAGAAAAAATAGCTTCGTTAATGGAAAAATGACTTCTGTTTGGATTCTGCAAGAAATCGTCATGGAGTGAAACAAAGCCTTCCCTAAGTCTAAAGAGCAAGCAGCTGCCATTCATTTTTTTTTTTTTTTTTCTTCTAAAACTCCATTTCATGACAGTAAGACTAGGGAACTCTCTTCTGTGAACCCACCTCTCAAAGACATTTCATCAAAGTAACAAGGTTACCTACTGGAAATCTAGCATCAAAGATGTAGTGCTGTTATACAGGGCAGGGGCAAAAAGGAAGTACAGGGAATGATGCATTGTTTCCAGATTAACTGCAGAGAGTCAGGAGGAAGTGCAGTTATTATTTTTACAGTTTGTGGGGCTTTTCCATGTGTATTAGAAGGCAATTATACCAGGGGAAAAAAAGAAAAAAAGACACCAATAATGCCACAAAACCAACCAAAAAAAACCCAAAACCAAAACTAAAACCAAAAACCAAACAAGAAACCAAAAACTAAACCACAGCCTCTTTCATTCCTAAAAAATCCCTCTGTTATCATTTCATATCTTTAAATGCATCTCTCACGTTTCCCTTCACCCTTTTTTGACAGCTGAAATAGACTGCAAATATTACACACTGGTTTTGGGTTGTACAATAGAGAATTGCTTGAATTAATTAATGCAAACTTATTTTCCACAGTGTCCAGGGATGCAAAACCTAACTGTAAGTAACAGATGGGCAAAATAATAAATATTCCATCTTATTTTGACTTTTAATCATTTCCCCCATGTTGTATTAAAAGGAACATAGATAAACAGCCCCTTTTTAATATGAGCATGCTAATTATAACCTATTCCTTAAAACTGTAATAGGCAAAAATAAATTACTTACTTGAAAAGGAACTACTAGTTCATCCAATCTGGGGTAGCAGACAGAAAATTTACTCAGTAGTAACCTATTGCTTAAAACCATAATAGGCAAAAATAAATTACTTAGCTGAAAAGAAGCTACTAGTTTATTGAAGCTGGGGTAGCAGATAGAAAATTATCTTAGTAGTTTGGGATTTTGTTGTGTTTATTTTTACAAAAAGGACTATCTTCGTTAGGAATGTGGTTTTTTAGAAAAAGAATTTAAATAAGGAACAAACAGGAGACAGCCCTTAAAAAAAGGGGGAAAGAGGTAATTACTTAGTTTGAGCTGGGGTACCTGTGTAGGTGATATCTGCCCAGACAAATCCTCCTTATCCTTAATTCCCTATTTTGGGCCAAATTTATTTATTGGCTACTTGATTAGGGACTTCCAGAAAAATCCATGGGACCTGCTTTCAAGCTTTTAAATTCTAGTCCTGTCGAAGGTAGGGAAATATAAAATTCCAACAGAAGTATAAACATTTTCAGAGGAAATCCTTTAAAACATTTGAGTTAACTAGAAGCCTGTTTATCTAGGAAAAAGGCCAGTACACTTAAATATAGCAACCTAAGTCTTCTTTTTAAGCAAGTCAGAAAATAAACATTGGCTTTAGCCCCCAGTTTAAAAAGAAAAGCCCCACAACTGTCTCAAAATGAAATATGACATGTATTTTCTTTAAGGAAAATACTGCAGCTTTTCATCAGGATGAAGTATATACACAGACATGTGGTCATCAGTTGGGAAAACTTATTTGCTTTAAATAAATACCTGCATGGTCAAACACATTGTTGAGATGTGAGTGAGTCTTTTATTTGTTATAAACATATTGGTCCCATTACATGAGTGCAAGTTCCTCATAAATTAAATGACAAATAATCAAAAACCGAAAAATTAGAATGGAGTGAAATTCAAAATGGCCAGGGTAATGAAGTCATCTCCTAAAATGTCATCTTTGGGACATTCAGAATATCTACTCCTTGCACATATGCAAAGTCACAGCAAGGGAAGAACAGATTTTCAAGTCTATTTCTATATAAACTTGGGAATATGTCCATGAGGAAAAAACTCCACTGACATGTGAATTGTTCACATAAATATAGGATCACTATCCTAAACAAAAATCCAGTCCAATAAGATTTAATTTTTTATAGAACTTCAAGGAAAAGAAAAAAAGTAATACAAAAGGTACAGACATCCTATGTGTTTTGGAATCTGAAGAGATTCAAGGCCCAGTCAAGTAAACCAGTTGGAGTAGTTATTTTCATTATTCACATGCCAACATCCATCACTAAATTAACAAGAGAACATATGATGCCTTCAAAATTACTGGCCATGCTTTCTTTGACTGCTGTAAGGTTACAACTTCAATTTCCTTTTCTACATATACATAAAATTTTTTACTGAGACTGGTTCTGCAGTGCCAGTGTAGAGCTTTGGAGGAATGATCTAAATTCTCTTCTGCTTTCTGAATTGTTAGCAAAGGGGCTGGCAAGCATTCCCAGTGCACACTATTTGCTGTGCATTAAATTTTAAGCAGCAGAAAGAGGTCCAGATCTATCTTGAGATGTTAGATCTTTAGATGCTCTATGTTCAGCCTTCTAAACTGAACACATTAGATATAAAAGACAGTGAAATATACATTGCAGGAGAATTTTAGGAGGATATAGAGAAGGATTATTTTTACTTACAATACTTTTAAGGATTAATTATATGTTTTCATATTTATAAAAACCCACAAACTTACAAATAGCTGACATTGCACGAATATCAAGATAAAACACACGAAAAAAAATTGAATTTCAGCCTTTAAACTAATTATGCACAGTTTTCTTGAAGCTTTCAAAGAAAGTGTATTGAAAATGTTAAAAACAGGACAAATGAGCTTAAAAGTTTGTTTATGGAGATAAGTAAATAGCAGAACCTACTCAGAACAGTTTCAGTGGGTAGAAACCAGCTGAATTTATGGTGACATTTGGAAAATGAACAGAAGTCAGCTATTTGTTTCATTTGTAAGGAAAAATGATGATGGCATGCTGTTTGCAAGGCTGCTAGTGTAAACACATGGTCATTAAAAACACTAAATAGAGAAACAGTAAAGTGGTGCCTTGCACAGGAGAATGTCACATAATAGTAGGGAGAAAATGGAACAGCTTGTGAGCTCCAATAAAATAAAAACATGGCAAAATTAACATAAATAGACAACCATCACTGGTGTACAGAGATACACACCAGCAAATGTTAGACTGCTGGGAAAGCACATTTTTGAAAGAATTCATGCACAAAATTCACTGAATCAGCACTGGGCAGTATAAAGCTGTGGTGCAAGATTTCCTTAGCACTCTAACTGCTCAACTCCATGCCTTCAGTTAACTATATCCTATATTGGAGGGTGTGACATCTTTTCAAGATGGCAAAATAGCTGGAGGTGGTACTGGAATCTATTTTACCAGAATTTTGAATGCACAAAGAACAATAAGCCAGAGTGGGTTACAGATGGTGGTGCTGGTTAGATGAGCAAATCACACTTGAAATCACATTTGATGGATCTTCCCTTGCCTCTGTCATCAAGAAGGAAAAGATACAAGCTGTCTTGGTGGTTTTGGTCTGGAAGACACTGTCTGGAAATGATCACCTCCCAGTAAGGAGAATTTCTGCTTCTAAAATTTAATGGTTTTCAAAAGTGAGACATGACCTTGCAATACAGAAGACTTTGCATACAACACTCTCTCCTTTGCATACAACACTCTCTCCTTTGCATACAACACTCCCACAGCCCTGGGGGTAGACAGTTACCCTGGCATCACTGAGAAGATGTGTTCCATCAGGCAATGTCTGGCCTTTCCTTGGACATGGGAGGGAGCACTAATAATCCATCTTTTGAGGACTTTCAAATTTAAAATGAACATTTATGTCATTGTCCCAGAGCAGAGCATGTGGTTATGAAGACAGTGTTAAATTGGGAGCTGTGTGCATGCTTCAGCTTCTACAAGATAATGTGGAGATATCAGTGGCAGAGATTGTGCAGGTGAGGTTAAGGAGCTGGAAAGAGAAAGGTTCTACTGCTCAGGGAACACAAATATTGGCAATGAGAGAAATTACATGTTGGGGTTCAAATCAAACAGGTGTAGGCAGGCAAAAAACCAGAGTCTTCCTGTTTTACCTGATGTCAATTGGAAGTAAAGCTCTGCTTTAAGATAATTCCATTAATTTCCCTTATTTATAAATGGCAATAACAAAGAAGATATTAGCTCAAAACCAACCACTAGCTCAATGGCAGAAAGAAGTTTCAGCATTCTTTCAGGCACTGAAAAAGTGCACAATAGAACACAAAGGAGCATACAAAACAAAAAAACAACAACAAAAACCAAGGCCAAAAACCAAAAAAAAGGCAAAACAGAAAATAGCTGAGGTTGATAATCCAAATACTTTATAATAAATAAAAATAGATTTGGTGTCAGAAAGCAAAAGGTTGAATTTCTCTCCCATAGACTATTTACTACAGAAATTAAATCAGTGTTCCTCTCTAGTTTGGGGAATATACTTGCCAAAAAGGTGAGATCACTTCTTTTGCCATCTACCAACACAACATACTGTCCTATTTAATTTTCCTGCTAGAATATTTCTTTTCTTGTTATTATAGTGGTGTCAAAGACTACTTTCTTTAAGCACATAATGCAGCATAATACCTTTCTGTGAAATAAGAGAAATTCTGAAGTTGTTTGAATTGTGTGATCTATTAAAATTGTATTAAAATGTAATATTTGGCCTGATGCAGTGGCATACTCACTAACTCTCTCCACAGTCTGAAATTCTTGTAAATACTTGCCCCTCACACAGTTTCAGACCTTATAAAACACCAGTGAACTTATTGTCATTTAGATCTTAGTACTTGGAATTCTAAGGGAATTTTTTATTTACTGTTTCTCCCATTTATTCTTTCCTGTAGTATGATATTTAAGAAAATGTTCCAGTGCATGGGTTTAAAAATATTTAGAAATTTCAAATCCTCTACCATGCATTCCAAGTGCTCCTGTGTGTATACTTATACAAAATTAAGATTGACAGTATCAGAGCTTTTGAAGAGCAATTAAAGATAATGAGACAAAATTTTGGATATACATACTTTAATGGCAAAATTCCTAGTGGAATTCCCAATTGTTCTCCCTACAGGACATTCACAGTCTCTGTGTTTTAATCTAGTCCAATACAACACTTACAAAAAAATGAATAACTTTGTGAATTTCTAGATTCAGGAGTGGATGATAGAAGATGAGTCAATCTTGTGCAGATGGGACACATGTCACGGGACTGGACGGGGGAAGAAACCAGACATATTGTAAAGATGATTTCTTAAAAATTGAAATTTTCAGACTAGGCACTGTGTTAGACCTGCAATCTTTTGCAGACATGAAAAAGCCTTAGCAAACCCAAAGTCTTTCCTGACTCACAGCTCTGATATTAGTGCTCCAACACAAACCCAACTGTCTTACTGCCAGGCAATTGCAGTGGTAGTGACCAGTGTCCAGGAGTGGTTGCAAGGATTGGCCAAAAACATGAACCTGAATATAATATCCGCTGATCTCTGTTGGATTTCCAGGCACTGATCTACATATGCTATAAAAAGCTCTCAGATTATATCAGATTGTTTAAATATATGTGTGTCCTCTACCAAAGTTATCCCTTAACATCTCACTCTGCCTATGGCAGCCTGTGGCTGCCAGAGGCTGAAATACTCCTTAATCAGATAGATTGACCTTTGTTTAGATAAAGTTCTTTGCCATTAGTAGGGTACTTTTTTCCCTTTGGAAATAAATTTATTCAGCAATTTGAGGACTAGAAATACCACATAGGTAATATTTAGATCTAATGGTTTATCTGCCAGCTGGAATACATGCAGCCTAGGTCTTAGAGTTGAAACAAACAAAAAAAATTATTAAAAGACAAGTAAAACCAACATTGGATACCTTTAATCCTTCAGCTGACTCTCATCAAGTAGATAACATTATATCCAGTTTATGATAATATATTAACATTAAATAATATTTCAGTATGAATCAAATAAGGGCTAAAAACCACATACCTTTAGGACTGCACATGTATGTAGTTTAACTACCCCTTAGCACTATGTTAATGTAAGAATCCAGGTTTTAGTTGACATTAAAAGAATAAAAAAGGAATATCACTTTGCAAGCATGAAACCCATTCCAAAATGCAACTATATGAGGTGAGCTAAAATAATTTTAACTAGAAGCAACAAACGTTTTACAGAAAAGGGGCTTAATTTTTAGAAATAAGTAAATTTGAAAAGAAGTATTTTTCTGGTTGTTGATTAGTAGCATGCAGAAATTACAGCGAATGGTGAGTATCCTAGTCATCCATTCTAATTAAAATTTAAATTGAAAACTGGGTTCTAATGAAGAGGAGCTTAGTGCTGGTCTTGAGGGATCTCCTGTCAGTGGGCAAATGAAAAAACTGCACAAAGGCAAAAGAGATTTCACTCAGGCATTTACTTGGTGTATGCTGCACTCTAATAGGAAAAGGGGTGCCTGCTGCCTCTTTATTGAAAAAGAACCAATGCAGGCACAGTTGCTCTCTGTGGTACTGCAGTCTGGGGAGAAAATATCTCTGAGTCTGGGCGAGAAGCAAAACAGCAATAAGGAAGAAATGATCCTATAATTTTGTCCACCCTAGCAGAGTGGATGTACTACTGTTCCTTTTGGATTGTTTGACAGCTCCACTCCCCCAGCTCACCAAAACTGTGGCTAATAGACATAGCTGAACGTGAGTACAGACATATCTTCCTACACCTACATCTGCTCAGACCTGGTGTTTGAAGGGTAAACATGTGCTGAACAGGTATAAAGATCATTGAAGTGAAGCACAAAGCAAGACCTTTGACATGGTCTTAGTTTCAAAAAACAGTGCTTTTTTTACAAACACTTCAAAACAATGCTTTAATGTGCTACTAAATGTAATAAAACAAAAATCCATGGCATGCTTAGGTTAATAAATTGCCTACTGTATTGAAAAATTCCCTATGCATCAAATAGGGATAACCTGCTAAATGAATGAAAATGCTAAAGTTATAGCATCTTCCAGAAACAGCTATGCATCTCTAATGGTCTAATACAAGATAATGGAAAATAGAGCAAGCATTTTGTATTTTTAAAGCTGGTTTCTGTGCCACCTCAGAAGCAGAAATTTAAATGAATGGTTATAAATGAATTCAATGTCTATAACTTCTACTTAGGGTTGCTTGTAGCTGTGACTCCAAAAGAAAAAAAAAACAAAAAAACCCCAGAAAAATGTTGGAGCTATAAAAGACCAATCAGACCAGCTTATTCAAGAAAATAAGTTATGCAGTATCTCCCAATATGGACACTTAATTATGCTTTGTGTAAGTGCAATAAATTACTGTCTTAAAACCCAGAGCTCTCATTTGTTGCAGATCCCTTGTTGCAGGGCTGTTTTTTTGGGTTGTTTTGCCCCCCCCTCCCCAGCAAAGTAATAAATGTGGTATTAGAGCAGTCTCTCTCTGGCTGTGAGCTTTCTGAAGACGGGAGTTAACTCCTGTCTTTCAAGGCGCTGTGAGTGGCAGCTGCATCCCCGTGGAAAGAGAAATCTCCCCGCTAATCTATCACGAGCAAAATACAATGTCTCCCCACAAACCTCCCTCTGCCACTGTGCTCAGAAGGTTGCAACAGCAATATTTCTCTGCTGTATTTTCAGTAAGAATTGCAGAAACCATAAGAAAATAAAAAAAAAGGAGAGATTTGCCGTAGACAACCGGTTGTATTTGATTAAATTGCACTAAAATTGTATTTTTTTTAAATTTAACAGTAAAATTCAGTCAATGTTGTTTAATGTCAGTGCTGTTAATGAAGTTGTCAAGCTTGTCACTTTCATTGAATACCAACTTTGCTAAGAAACTGCTACTGCAATTACCTCCAGCTCTATACGATTAAATTCATCAAAGCAAACCAAGGTTCCAGATTGTGCCAGACCTTTGAAGAATTTCCCCATGGCTTTGTAGTCTCGTCCATCAGAGCAGTTCAACACAATGCATTGACAAAAGAAAAGACCTTAAAAAGATCTCTTTTTTATTGGTTATTTAAAATGTATAGGATTCAGCAACATTTACTGCCTGTAATTCAACCTCCCCTGCCGTCACTCCCCAGCCCCAGAATTTCCCCTTATTTATCCAATCTGAGTCTGTAATATAAAGACAGCTCATGCAGTTCTTAACTAACTCAATCTTTCACAGTAGCATGGGAAAGGCATTTACACACAATTTAAAAAATAAATCTCCAACAGCAGGAGAATAAAGTTAAAATGGAAACAGCAGCAGTTTCATGTCCACCCAACTTCTCCACTTAAATTTACTTTTCAGAATCCCTCACAAAAAATCAATTTTAAAGAAAAGATGTAACAGGAGAAAATATGTTCCTGGATTCCTCTCCTCCTTCTGCTGACACAAGGAACCCCACCAGGGTGAGGTGGCTGATAGAGGCACTTGGGTAAAACCCAGGTTCCTTTTCCATCCCCATGTTTCCCTCTCTCACCAAAACAACTGTGATCTGGAGGAGGATCAGTCCCAGCATGGCCTAGGGGCAGGTACTTCAGTGGGCACACCCTGCATTGGACACTTCTCCTTGGCAGCCCCATGGCACACAAGCAGTACAGCAACCTGGGTGTCCCCCAAAGCAACTCATTGTTTTCACTCCATGTTCTTTATACCATCCTGGAAATGTGTATGCATCATCTTCTGAGGAACAAGCACAAGAAATCACTGCTCACAGAGGTGGTTTGTGGGAACTAAAGTACCCATGCAAACAAGTCTTAAGACTTGTAAAATCTAAATATAAACATGCTGATTTACATTGTGCTGTGCACATGATTGTTCTGCTTGTAGCTGGGCTAAAGGATGCAGAGGGTGAAGAGGAAAATGCTTCATCACTGAGGGTGAGCTAATTTGGCAACACACAGTGTAGACTAAAAATAATTCAATTCTCAAATTATAAAAAAAAAAAGAATTACAAGGAAAGTGAAATTCTGAACCTACATAACAAGCTAAAGGCAGTGGGGTTTTCAGTTACTCACAAGCTCTTCCACAAGTAACCACTCATTTTGGTTTGGTGCAGAGGTAACACAGATGGACACCTGATGCAGCTGCAGGTAAGTTGCTCCTCCTGGCTTTATGCTTGCTGAGCTTTCCTCTTTGCACTGTGCTTATAAATAAAAGACATCTAAAACTCTCATGTTTATTCTTTGAGAGAAATGCAGTAGCAAGACTTGGACAGAGGGCTCACCTGTGGAGCCACCAGGCTCCAGCTCACACAGAGGTGGAAAACACCAAGTGGAGCCTCACCTGGGACTATCAGGAGCCTCAGCTCCAAAGTGTACAGTGATACAGGAGGTGCAGATATGTAGGAGATGCAGGAACAACCCAAAAGGGTCACACCAGTAGCCCCTCTAATCCACCAGAGGTCAATCTTTGCACATGAGCCACTAAAGCTTGTGTGAGCTGTCCTGAAAGGGAGAGGTGACAAAGCAAACAAGTCACCATGCACAGCCATTAGCAGGAGTTGTCTGGTCAAGCCACAAACACTAGGAAGAGAATAGTGTATCAAATTCAGTGATTATCTTTGACATCTGCATACCAAATATGTGGAATAAACAAGTGGACTGAAGTCTTCAAACATGATCAAAATTACTGCTTATATGGCTTAGAGGCTCAATCCAACCACTTTCTCAGAACCAGCAGAGGAGGTGCTTTCTCTAGACTTTCTGTAGAAACTTCCTCTAGAAGTGCAGGTAGAGGAGAAAGGAAGAATCTGGTATTTCAAATATTAAAGACATATATATTTGCCCTGAGATCCCAGGAGAGGACTTTTGAGCTAATGACCTCTTAAGAAATGAGAAGAGGAAATATGTGTAGTAGGGAATCTATAAAGCTTCAGCAAAACAGGATGATCTGGTAGAAGATAATTTCATGACCAGAACCATTTAAATGAAAGGACTTAGTGGCACCCAAGCATTTCAGCTACACATGTAACTAATGGAAACTGGGTATACTGGGACACAGAATCCCATTCTCCCTTAGATGCTCTGGCCACAACCACTAAATGCAGATGGCAGAGAAGCCTCCAGAAAAAATAAATCTGTATTTGATTTTAATGACATGAGTAATTGGAAAACCTGCATGTAGAAAACATATCAAATGAACATCACAATGGAGAAAGAACACCAAAGAGAAACCAATGGACTGCAAGTTATGGATAATGTCAAAAAATTGACTGGTCAGCTCTTCAGGAATGAAGAAGAAAGGGAAAAACATTGGTGGAGAAATAGAAGTTCCCTGATTTGGCTGTACTTAGGACATAAACGTAATAAGGAGAAAATAAGAGAGAAAGAGTTCAATAAACAATAATCTTTTCATGTAGCAAAAATACTGGAAGACATACAGGAGGCAAAAATTATATTTGCTTACAGACAGGCTTGCAGAAATAGCCAAAGATGACAGACTCACAAAAGCATGAAATGAGATACAACAATGAAGCGACATGGTGCATGACTAGAAGTCATTCAAGAGTATTAGTTATACAAGAAGATGAAAAAAAAATGTTGGAACAAAAATTAAAAAGGAAAAATGAGCAGCAGGTAGTGATGAGAAGATCCAAGTTTACTGCTTTTTTGCACCTCTTTACTAGAGGCCAGCCACAATGTGGCAGCCAACAACACCAATGGCAGTAGGATAATATCTTAGGTTAGTGTAGGTAAGAGGTTAAAAACCAATTTTTTTAGTTATTGTATTTAAATACCTGGCTGAAGCAAAGTCAGAGTCATTACCCACTCTCTTTGAGGATTTGTGGGTGACTAGTGAGATATTGGAAAACTGGCAAGGGCCAATGGAAAGCTGGTATTTATACAGGAGAAAATGAAGAATTACTAGCCCAATTTCAAATCCCCTAAAAAGCATTGAAGCAAGCAATTAAACCAAAGGACTTTCCATAAGCCCTGAAAAGAAAGCAAGATAAACAAGAGTCTGGGTTGACTTATTGGGAAAAATCACACCAAAACAGTCTGATTTCTTCCTGTGACAGGAGACTGATGAGTTGATATGTAAGTTATAGTAGATGTCAAATACCACCTCTTCAATAAGACTTTTGACAGCATCTAGGAGAAAGCTAAAGAAAAGTTTTCTGGGGGAATTTTTTTCAGGGTGATGAAACTGCTGGAAAGAAGTAGTTTAAATGTAGATACTGGTGGCTGATTATCAAGCAGAGGGCTATATCAAACATGGCTCTGCAGTGCATTACAACAGAGTCTGCTGTTCTCTGATGTTTTCAATAGTCACTTACATGACTGAGCAGTGTAAAAATTAAAAGAGCATACACCTCACTAACGTGGATTAAGAAATCACTGTTGTTTCAGAAATGCTGAGATGAGAGGTCAAAAAGCATAGAGTTATGCTCAAAAAATAATCATCCATCAGTGGAAAACCTCCAGCTAAAATTGTATCCTGAATTTTGAAGAAACTGAACAAAACTGTATGCCACTGGAGAACATCTTGAAAGAGAAATAAGAATATTCTACAATAAACTAATTTCATAAAACTGAAATGGACAATTAGAATAATGAAAAAAATAATGCTGTTTTTAAAACCAAAGAGAACAGTGACAGTGGTGAATAGGTAGGCTGTGGAACTTCCATTCTTTGGTCTTAAGACAGACAAAGGTACATGGCTTTTTTGGTCCAGCTCTGTTGAGGAAGAATAGACTAGGATGATCTTGAACTCAGTTTATCTTTTCATGTGATTTTAAGATCAGAGGAAGGTGCAAGACATATGAGCTAATCTCTGACAAGATTAGTTCCTAGCTTGCATTGCCAGTTTTAAAGTAGCAGTGCCATGGAGACTTTCCCAAACTTTATAATTAACACAGAAATTTCAAGTGCCAGGAGTCACAGAGAGTGTCTCACCTCTTTCTCAGTTAATTCAAACATATCTGCACAGCACTCTTTTCTGCAATGGAGACATACACCTAGCAATTAGTTCATGTCTATCAACTTCAGTTTTTATAATCACAAACAATAAGTATGAAAAAAAGTATTCTATCTCAAGATAGCATGAAGACTTTCATTGCCCCTGCAATTTTTCAGTTTTTGTTTCCACTCCCAGGAACTGGAATTATCTTTATCAACTAGATAAACTGGCTACACTTTTTTATTTTATTCATTTAAAAGTTCATTGTTTTTCATCTTTGTCTTCTTAGAAATGTTAAGCTAAAAAAAGGGACACAGGAGTAAAGTACCTCTGCTGGGCAATGCCTTGTGCACATAACAGTCCCAACACTTTTCAGGCTCTTCTCATTTCAGAGTCATAGGCTCATAGAACAGCTCATGCTGGAAGGGACCTTGTAAGATCATATGGTTGACCTGAAATCTTACTCTGTTTTAAACTGTGCCATAAATCAGTCATCTGAAGACCTTCTCTCTTGTGACTTCTTTCCAAGACTGAATTGCTTTGGCTGAAAAAGAGCATGGAGCTGAAGGGAGATGGGAGTCTTTCTGAATCATGGCAGAGTTGATGTTTTCAGTATTATTTTGTAGCCAGTTCATTAAAAAAAAAAAACTGGGCCACTTCTTAATCGGCGGTTTCACTTTTGTGCATTAAACAGAGGTTGAGAGTGACCTGTTCACTATGATATCCTAGTCTTTTTCCTTGGTGGTTAGCAGATAATTTCAAAGCAGCAACGTGCATGAAAACTCAGATTATTCTCTCTGAAGTCCATTAGCCTGTACCCATCAGCAGTGTTTTCATTTGTCACTGTGCTGCCTGGTGCTTTCATTTTGGTCTGCCTGAATTCCATGCTTTGCTCCACCCAAGTACAAGGCTGAGGGACAATGGGGAAAGGCTGGGTGCCAGAAGGGAATGGCAGAGGCACAGAGATTTCCCATAATGGGCTTCAAATAGTTGAAGGAAATACCAGGACCTACTGTAGAAGCATATCTGGCTTTGTTCCCCTCTGTGGGTCTGACAACACATGCCCACTCTGATAAAGCCACTTCCTGATACCTACTAAATCAGTAGTTACACCAAGTGAAGGAGCTGGCCCAGCATGTGTTCTGTTCTGAGCTTTTCATATCCCTAAACTATCATTTCTTTGCACTGCATTTTCCCTTTTGTCCATTTCCCTGCTTCCTTCTTTTACTGTGTGAGACAGAGGCCTGGGTAATGCATTTGTCATTTTTTCATTCTAGGTCTCAATTATTCTTTCTAACCTGCTTTTCCTCTCTGTCAGCATTCCCTCTTGCTCCTAACCTTTTGTTTTCTTCCATCTCCTATCTGCCCAAGACTGATTTAAATAAATCTACGGGAAAGAAATGTGAATGGGACTTTTGACTGCAAAATGAAAAGCAAGTGTTCTGCTGGCACTGCATTTCTATACCTGATGTGCTGCAGAAAGCTACATTCACATGGGGTCAGAAAGTGTATATATCTGGAGACAAGGAGGAAAGCTGACTGGTGCTTTGTGTCCCTCCCAGAAGCAGCAGCCAGAACCAAACCCATGAAAGGTGCTTATAGGACTCCTTGAAAATATCTCCATCAACTGGAGTATTTAATACTGAGTACCACACGACAAGTGAAATGGGAAATCCCACCTTTCAGTCTCCTGAACTTTCTAATTAAGTATCTTTCTCTGCAATATTCTTATAACTGCTTTTTTCTGAACCACAAATGTCTCTCTCAAACCTCTTTCACTGTATGTTTTGTCTCTCTCTCTAAGGCTTTGCTTCCCTCTATTGTGAACACATCTCTGGCTTCTTTACCTAAAGTCTCTTTCAGCTCCAGGAAGACTGAAGAGTTGTGCCATTGTGCATTGCTCAACTGTTGACATTCTCCAGTGTGTTAACACTGCTATTGTTGAGCAGGACTGCTGGACAGAGGAAGGATGTCTGCCTGAAACTGGAACAGCAAGGCACTGACCACAGGCCTTCATGTTCTCTGTTTTAATTTGCCAGCCATCAATCTGTGACTCTCCCAGCACTTCTCCATGAAATACAGTCTGAGGGCAAAAGGAGAACAATACAGACAGGTGAAGAAGCTCCTTTCCCTGTGAAGCTAAAACTGTCCTGAATGGATAAACAGGGAATCCAGCAGGCAGCCTGGGACACTGCAGTGGTACTTACCCCAACAGCATTTTGTTTAACCAATAGATATAAACATGCTCTAAAGCACACACTGATGAGTCAAAATTAGCTAGAAATGGGAAACCAGACATGGGATGTTTTGCTATTACATATATATATCTATGCTGGGACCTGTTTCTTTTCATTTGCATATGTTTATGTGTTTAAGAGATATTCCTAAGCAAATCCTCTCCCTCCTACATGCTTATCTTTTTAATCAAAACGTGCTGTAATTTTTTGCTTTAGAAGCACTGGACTTTTATCTGACACATACAGGAATTTTCGATCATTTTCTTATTTCCTTGTTACTGCGCTTCCTTCTGCTTTTATTTTATTATTTAAGATGATAAAAAACTATCAACAAAAGATATCTAAGTGCCATCTGAATGGATTGTTATAACAGGAGGCAAACTTACAAGTCACCTGACTATATGTTCCCAGCAAGTACTAATAGCTATTTGTATGCATAATAAAAATAGATATGTATAAAACATTATATATAGAGCAATACAGCAATGAAAAATACCCCTCTGGGACTTACACTGCCACTGTCTCAAAGAAATTCAGATCCTCTTTTCACCACTAATTTAGCAGCACAGAACCCCAGAACCCTTGCAGTCCCACACTGTGCATCAGAAACGCCTGTGTACACAGACTGTGCTTCTTTAATCAGTGTAAATTCACCCTGCAATTTTCTCTCCCCACTGCCACCCCCTTGAGCAACAGCTTAATAAATAAATAAATAAATAAATAAATGAAGAAACAAACAAATAAATAAATAAAATCTGCTCAGCTACTCCCCGAGTCAAGTGCAGTCAGACACTTTTGTCCTCTCCAGGTCTTTAGGTAGATGAGCAGCAGTGCTGACTCCAGTGACTCACATACTTGTAATTATGTGCACACAGGGAATCTGCATCCTTAATTTGTTTTTTGCCTCCTGTGGTGTTTAAATCATGAGTTGTGGGTTTGGTTTTTTTTTTTTTTTTTTTTTTAGCTTGCTTGTTGTTCTAGTCAGGTCTTAGCAAGTTTTCCTTTTCCCTGTTCTATCTGGCTTTCAGGTGCTCCAACAAAGTATAAGGTTCCCACCAGAGTTTTTAAAGAAGAAGGATTTCCAGGGTGAGTATACTATATCAATAAATGAAACCCAACCTTTTAAAAATTACACTGTCAGAAAAACCCATTAGGCTTTAAAAGAGTTGAAGTAAACATTAGATTTTAATATCTACTGCTGCTTAGATTTTTCTGAACTGAAAATCCCCAGTGAGCACTTAAAACTTCATTACTACACTGAAAGGTTGTGAAAGGCTATTTAAAGGTTTTCAATTTTGCTGAAGTCTAGAGGTTATTACAGCTTGAAAGAATACAAACCCTAATATTACATGGAATGAAAGGAATCAAATTTATGTTCTCATCTCCCCTGTAGTTTAATCCAGTTCTATTAGATTCAATGGAGAAAATCAGGGCAGGTTGAAACTTTTTAGGGGGCTGATGAAAAATAATATTTGGTCATTGCAGAAAACATTTCTGTATATTACTCACACTCTAAAGGATATTCCTATCTCAGTCCCACAATCACAACTTACAGTGTTATCAGCCTCTTGCTCAGAAACCCATGGGCTATGACCTGTGTCAGAGTCACACCAAAATTTCCACAACTACAAAAGAAAATTGAAGACATCTGACTTAATCTCAAACTGAAGTTATCTATAATTTGATGTGCAGTCTTGTATTATAAATATTTTAAGCTCTTTTCCTCCTTTACTTAATTTGGGAGAAACTGTTGGGTGACTCAAACATTATGGGCTGTCATATTAGGCTGCTATGATAGAAGCTGACCAAACTGTGCAGCAAAAATTAGAACAAAGAACTTTTATACTCATCTACTGAGTAGTCCATCAGATTCCAGGTTTGGTCAGTCCCAAAGTGTTAAATGAAGAAGCACATGCCCTGATGTGCAGCTGTGGCTGTGTGAAGACCTGCTCACCTCCAGCCTACTGGGACTGGAGAGACTGGCTGTCCATTTCTTCACATTTTGTGATTCTAGATATCCCAGGGTCTCACAACTGAAAGAGAGATGATCAGCTACAGAGATTTATGCCAATTTGTGCTATTTTAGCATGAAATAGTAAAAATAACTTAGAGATCTGCTTGGTGCAACCTATACCCAAATGCCCTTATGCTGGCATTTCCGCCTTGAGTCCAAATATTTTCATTTATTTTGAAACTTACCGAGTGCTAATTGCTTAAATGCTTGTACATGACTATAGCTATATTGGCCTATATGCTAGAAGGTGAAAAAACCCCAATTGAATCCCACTCTGCATTTAAAGAACGCTCTTAGTAGATACTTAGACCCTATAATAGGAAATAAAATTACTAGACTCACCCTGTATAAATAGGCAGAAAGATATTATCAACTGTGCCCAATGAGCAGTATTGGTTTGAAGATGCAAATTGCTCTTCAAATTCAAATCTTAATATCACTCACTTGGGAGAATCACAGTTTATACTTAATATGTGGACAGAAACCTATTTTGCCACTGGCGGCTACAAAAATCACTTATTCAACACAGCATTTCAAAATATTCATCAACATTTCAGAATTAATGCATCTTCTACATCATTATAAGATGTCTTTAAATTTTTATGAAGTAAGTAAGATTTCTATCCTTTGTTGGTAGGAGAGTTAATCTTCATATTTTTGCCATATAATCAGTGCCAGAGCACAGAACCTGCATTTTCCGTTATGTTTGTTTAGAGACGAAGATATAAAAAGGCATTAATTTCTTAAATATTGGCATGTGTGCAGTTTTCACCATTCCTTTAAAGGTCAGTGAATGTGCTGTCAGTGGAGTAGAAGAAAATAAGTGCTCCTTTGCCCAGGAAGGCAGGTGTTATTTGAATCATTCTTGTTAGGCAATATTCATCTTCCCTTGAATTTATTACTCGTGTCAGCATCAGCGACAATAAATCAAGCACAAGTTGCTTGTCTGCATGGACAATTCTGTTGTCTCATGTCGTGGGAAGCTAATGAGGAGGAGGAAATGACACTGTGTGGGTGATGCAGGTGCACATGATCCCGTGGGGAGGATGTGAGGACACTGTTTATCCCAGCTCCCACCTACTCCAGGGCCAGAGTTATGAGTTGCTTTAGCCCCATGGGCTTCTCTGCCCTGAAACTTGTCAGCTGTGGAGCACAGGTGAAGTTAGTATAAAGATTTTGAGAGATTCTAACTCATAAACAGCACCTTGGGATCACAGTGGAATCCAAATTTTATTTTAGCATCTATGGAATGCACGTCCTATAATACGCACAAGGATCATGTTAGCTTTCAGTCCTGAAAGGTAGGCAGGTCTTAGGGAAGTCACAGCTTTGCAGTTAGATCTGAGTCTAACCCAGTGCCATGCTGCTGTCAGAGGCTGCTCTAACCAGCAGCAAATGTTCTTTTAGCCTGGCACTGTTTCAGGTCTTTGTTCTTTCCTTAGAGCCCCAAGTGAGCACAAATCAAGTTATGAGGTCAATGATCTCTGAGAGATTATTTTTGGGAGGAGGTGCTATGTTTTGGTTTTTTATTTGGTTTTAGTTTCCTTTTAGCTTTGTTTTGCATTTATTTTTATGCCTACAGCAGCTTTACTTTCTTTTAAAAAAAGTAGAGCAGCAATGTCTTTGCTGAGAGCCTATTATAATTTGAAAGTAAGAAACTTTGTGGTCTATGCTTATATTTCCTGATTAAGTTGAACTGAGAGTTACACAGTTTCAGGCTATTTTCTCTGTCACTTTTGATGCTTCTAGAATATGGTCAGAAAATACAAATAAATGCAAAATGTGTGCCAGCTTCAACCATGGACTGCAGCAGATACCTCTGTAGCTTCCTCAGAGAAAAGTGGTACAACTTATAACACCTTAGATATTTCTTCAACAAATTTTAAAATGGCATCCTAATACACACATTCACACAGAGAAATGCAAATGGAGTCAGCAGTATTGTATAATACAAAAAATACATCACCATTAACCACAAAAATATCGTTTCTACTGGAGAATCAGCAGTTTCTTAAACCCATCCAAATGCTTTAGAGAAGGAGATGTGTCTCTCATCAATGCTCAAACAGTACTTCAAGTAAGTGCAGGGAGAGGTCTGAGAATGCATCCAGGATGAGACTTGGGCTCCACACTTGGTCTGGAGCTCACCTTTTATTAACTCAGGGAACAGATTCCGTGTTGTGATGTCACACAGATCCCAGGGTGGGACTTAGAGGGGCATGGCTTCAAGGGGTTAAACATATAATGGTGACATACTGAAGTTTCTAATGCTAATATTTAAATGGAATTTAGTTGATTAATGAGGTCTTTCATTTGCAGTCACTTGCACAGTGACTTTTTAATCTTACTTGCACAGTCTGCAGTACTTTCAAAGACACCGTCAGCTCATTATGAATAATCACAGAGTGTTCATGAAAGAAGAGTACACTGAAAATGACAAAATCCCCAAGTTATTAATGTGCAAATATTCAAGGTAAAGTGAAAATTATTTATAAAAAACACTCTGAAACGTTATAATGCCATTTGTACAATTTCAGAGTGGGAAAAAATAGAGAGAGAGGATACAATTATTACTTTTTATCTTTTTTAATGTTTGCTATGTCCAGGATTAATTTCAAGGAAAATGTATTTCTTCTTTTTAGACAGCTGCTACTTTGAGACTTAAAAAATATTTAGAGAAGACAATTTGTTAAAAAGAGTAAGAATATAAACACTGCATAATTAGCCATTAATGATTTTGTAAATCTGTTTCTTAAGAAACATATTTAACTGCTGATTTTAGAACTAATCATTAGATTTACATTAAAATATACTCTACACTCTCAATTTCTTTGCCAATGTTCAAAGGCAGCATTTTCTCTGTAAATATATTGATACAGAATCATTGCAATAACCTGTGTTTTAAGTTTCTGGCTTTCAGGTATTAAAATAATAAAGAGAAAGACAGCATGTGAATGTGATAAAATCAAATTTCACAAAATCAAGAGGCTTTCCTTTCCACATGATGGACATTTAACCTACAGAAGACTTGATAAATAAAAGGTGTCTTGGAGGCAAACAGTAAATTTCAGCCTGCAGCTGTTGGAAGCAGGCAGGAACCTTATTAAGGCACACAGAGCTGCACCAAATGAAACAAGGATCTGGTAGGGCTTGTCACAGTTGGAGTAATGCAAGTTGCAGCCTTGATAGAGAGGGAGAAAAAAAAAAAGAAAATATTTGAAGCCCACAAAAATAAAGAATTCACTGGATTTTACTGTCATGAAGGTGTTTGCTGGTGTTTGCTGGTTTATGTGGCAGCCAGATTTAATATTTGACAGTATCACTTGACATGTCCAGGTGCAGGGCTCAGAATTCTAGGTTTTTTTGACTTCCCAAACTCAGTAGGTTTGCATATCTTACCTTGATGCAGATCTCCACCTTTCCACTGTGCTTCTTAGTGAGGCCAAAAGAAAAGAGAGGTACGAAGGGTTGTAACTTGGAAATAATTTTAGACTCTACAGGTTTATGAAGACCTTTGAAATTCTGAGTTTCATGTAACACCACTTCTTCAAAGCAATGAATACCTTAAATTAGTGTTGCTTGAGAACATTTCAAGACTGATTTCTCTGTAAATTAATTTCTTGTGCATTTTAACTGGTTTTGGCTGGCAGTAATTGAATCAGAGTCTGTAATCTTCCATCGGTTATCGTACCAACCCATAATGTTCCTTTTCACATCAATGGAGTCCCCAAGTATGTTTCCAGCCTATGGAGAGAACAAATTCTAGGTGCTGCTGGTCCTAAACTTCATGTTTCTGTGTCTGAAAAGTAAAGAGAGGATTGAAATAAGTCAATGTTTGAGTATTCCATTTTTCTCATTATATGTATTGAGGATAAATGATTCTTACAGAATCATTCACTTCTTTATTCTATTGATAGTTTTTTCATGTCTCAGCAGAGATTGTTTTGAAAATATGGAGAGTCCCTAAATAGGAACATATCTGTCATCTGAAATTATGAAATAACTTAGGAAAAAAAACGTCCTGATTGTGCAGAGCTGTTTGCATAAAAATATTGTTTCCAGCTGTAATTTTTATTTGTTGTTTATGGCAATTTAAAATGGGCTCTTGCCACAAATCCTAGGTGGAATCCATCAATCTTTCTGTCATGAAGTAAAACAATACTTCACCTGTTTTGTGTGACCCTGGTGCTATAATATTTTTCTAATTAATATCACCATAAAATTCATATTTCTTCTACTTCCCCCTCCACATCCCACTCCCAATTTTCTCTCAGAATAGGAAAGCTACTGTTTCTGTCTACTACTAACATAAATCAATTCCTAGCGAATAGCCTAGTGTGATATCTATTAACTTGTCACCAGGGATAAAATTTATTTAAAAGTTAAGAAGTTTTGCAATATAAAATTCTCCCCAGTGTTGTAGTGAATAGTATACACTTCCTTAATAAAGTACTTTTCCAGGCACCACTTCTAGAAATGTAATCTCCTCATCCTGGAATTCTGAATGAAATTCACAAACCATGGACCTCTTTAGTGATTAGTGTCTCAAGAGCAACAGTCACTTTTCTGGACATTATTCTTCCATTATATCAAACAGATTTTTCCATTGTTTTGCTCTCCCTTCCTTTTTTCCCTTGTTTTCTCAAACAAGCAAGTAGATCACACCTTTTGGATAGGGCTCTAAGAAAAATAAAAAGCATGTGAACAGTGCAAATAATTTTCTGATAGAAATCACGGCATGAAACTTGGCTAATTGCATTTTTCTTTTCTCTAGGCTTTACAGTAATTTGATTTTAGTTGTACAAATATGAATGCATTTGTTAATCAACTCTGGCATGTCCAAAACTGTGTAAGAAATCACATATTTTCTAAGCTGATTTGAAAAACTCTGTTTTGGAGGAAATACCTCACTTCATAGGTGTATGGGATAAAATAATGTAAAATATGCATTACATAATTTGTTTTTCAAGTCACAGTGCTTGTATTTTTCTGGTTTTCTCTGTTTATTAATACCTAGTAAGAAAGAAAAAAGGGAAAAGAATGCAGAAATCACAGGTAAAAGAAAACAAATGACAATAAACCCATATCTCAGCATATTACATGCAAGAATGGAAGAAAAGAGTTCATCTCCAAAGATGTACATGAATCTTTTCAAAGATAACAAGCATAAAGAAAATAGTTGGCATTTCATGTTAGAGTTCACTTTAAAATCCCTACCATTTGTAAAGGAGAAAATATTGTATTTTTCCAGTTCCATGAACCACCCTGTGTTAACTTCTCCTCAGAGATATGCTGGATAGGTCATTTAGGAGTTTTGCATAAAATGGAATGTTTCAGATTTCCCTTATCTAAGTATGATTCATTTAGCCACTAAAATTGCTATTGAAAACCATTTTGCATCGTTAGCCAGTATTACTAAATCGTTCAGCATGCTTGGAAAACACAACCCTGGGAAAACATATGTTCATGTGAAGCACTTTTGATAAGCTGTTATAAAGAGAGTTCCAGTACATAAACCCATAACTCCTGCCTGTAAAATGAAATATGCAACAAGTAGGCCAAATCTTGATTATATCTCAGATATTAAAGCCACAATTTTGGTTGATTTTGCCATGTAGTAATTATGCCATCTGTGATGGAACCCTTTAAACTCCTCTGCAGCCTTCTGTATAAAGTGAGAAAGAGCCATTTTTATGGTTTGCTTTCATTTAATATTTGGCTTTTGGTTTAGACAGTCCATGATTTCTGGCCTGGCCCAGGGATAAGGAGTTCTCAGGTTTTCCTCTCAGCCCCAGACCCAGTAACCACACTGCAGCTCTGGGATGAGCTCCCTAAGTCACTGTTGTGATCAGACCAGAAACCTGCCAGCAGCTCCAAAGAATTTCCCAGTTAGCAGAGTGTGGTGATTGCATATCTTCCTTCCTCATAACAGTCAAGCAAGGCAAGAACTACAATAAAACAATTTTACAAGCAACAAGTTGCCAGTTTCTTTGAAACCCATATTGATTCTTTGCTGGAAAAAGACACAGGAGATCCAAAACTATGTGAACATGTTCTTTTAACTACATGACCAAAGCTCTTTAAAAAACAATAGGAGCTTCTCACAGAAATCCAGTTAATTACTTGGCATAATTTATGCCTTGCAGGTTTTTGCATATTAATCAAAAGACAGAGCATTTCCATGATGTCACAAGGATCAAGGTGGTTGGGCATTTAGAGGCAGGTCTGCTCCAACCAGTTCCTGCCTGTGACTCAGTGTGTCCCTTCTGCTGTGCTTCTGCTGCATTTGTGTTCATATGGTCAGGAAGGCTGGAGGAGCTTGACTCAGTTCAATATCCTCTGGAAGAAAATCAAGAATATTTGTTTTCCTGCCTTCTTCACTTCTTTCCTGGAATAAAACAGCTGTGCCAGGATGGGGCTGTGGGATGAGGAGAGAGGCATGAAACACAGGGCAAGAGCCAGCAGCAAGGGCAGCTGCTGCTTGTGCTGATGTGCCCAGAGTGTTCAGCACACCGTGCCCACAGCACCCTGCCTGTCACCTACTCCATCTTTGTCCTCTTCTCTCTAACTGAAATTCTGTCTCCTTCCTTTTGTTTCTCAACAAGCAGCTCCTCAACGTGCAAAGCTCCACTTAGCACTAGCACCTCTGTAGCTTTTTGCAGAGGGAGATCTGTCATGTGCTCAGGCAAGCCACCAGAAGGAACCATCCTTCCCTCTGGTCAGTGGCATCAATGAGGTCAAAGCTGCTGTCAAACATTGCTTCACTGCCTTGATCCACCAGCAAAACAAATCTCTCACAAAACCCAGTTAAATATTGCAAACCCACCATTCATCTTCCCCTCTGAAAGATATCACAAGGACATTGGAAATTAACCTGAATGATCATTAAGCATCTCTCTGGCACAGGGCAAAGATCAATCTCACCAGCAGGTAGCCCATGCAGGTTGTCAATGAGGTGCCCTTGCAGAGGGAGCAGAAGGGAGGTGCTGAAGCCTTCATGAATGAAGCACCCTTCCCAAAGCACCTTCCCTTGCATTACATGACAGGAGGAAGCTTGCAAGTCTTGGGCCCTTCAGCATGGACAGGGAGGATCCTGCCAGCAACATTTTGCAAGGCAAGTTGCATGCACTAAGCAGTGCTCTAGCAGGCAGCCACTCGACACTTTAGAATTATTATCTGCACAGAGATCTAATTTGAAATAGCCACAAGCAGTGAGAAAATGCTCAGAAACATCAGTGTCTCACTGCCCAACTTTCAGACATGCTGTGGAGGAAAAGAAGTGGGATACTTCAGGCCAAGAGAAAGTTGCTGCCAAAAATTTTTGAGGTCTAAAATGACCCTTCTGGTGTCTCATAGGTCCCCACAGCACCAATGTGAGACAGAGACAGCCGACAGCTGATGGAAAGAACACTTTTTCACCTAACCTGTGAGTCATCACAACACTTTTATGCCCTGACTTCTGGTGAGAATAACTCCTAGACAAAGCTGACAATGATAGGCATACCATGTTTGCTGGAGACTATCACCTCTCAATATGGGCACAAAAAAAAGACGAGGCTTTTTCAAACTCACGGAAATGCCGCCGCTGTATGAACCTCCAGCAAAGAAACGCAAAGGTTTCTCCGTTCCGACAGCACAGCAGGCTCGCTGGCTCCAGCTGCCCAGGTGCTATTTTTGTATCACATCACTCAAACCATTGCATCTCACTGCAGAGAGGGGTGCTGGGCAGCAGGATGAAAGGCTCGATGCTGAGCCTGAGGAGTTGTTTTTACAGCGCCGCGGATTCAGCGGAGCTGCGCAGAGCAAGGGAGGGATGCTGGCTGATGGGATGCTCTCTGCCATTAATTAGAGGCTGTTTACTTAGGGATCATATCCCAATGCACAAGAACAGAATTATTTTTAGAGAGATTTCACCTTTATTGCCATTGAAGGAAATTAACGCTAGCTGAATGGCTCACTTGGAAACATAAAAAGCAAAAGCATCTTAGAGTGTCAATTACAAGCATAAGGTCTGGAATGGCTCTCACCAGCAAGCAGTAGCTACTGGTCCTTGTGAAATGACTCCACAATGCCCTCTCTCTCTCCCTTCCTGCTGCTGAGTTTGCTGGCTTGTGATTCTGCAAAATGGTTCATTTTACAGAAGCAAGGACAATTAACTCACTGTCCAAGCTGACTAAAGCTGTCCATGTTCATGGCAGAATGGCTACAACCCCAAACCTGCCCCTTTGAGTGAAATTATGATACATTATTTATTCTGAGATGTTTGCCTGGTTTTAGAGTGTGTGTTTTGATGAGGTGAAGAAGCACCTTTCCCTCATGAAACCAGGCAGTTCAGGGAGAGCTTTGATCTTTGCATGCTTTCCATCCAGCAAAAGGATTTTGCAAACAGTAACCTTGAAGGAAGTTGGCTTTCAGCCATGAGCAGGAAAAAGTAAATATTACATGTCAGTTGAGAATTTAATAGAGAATTTTGGAGCAAGAGCTTTTAATAGAAAGCAAATTTGTGAGAACTGAATTTTTCTGTTGTGTTTCAATTTTCGATGTGCAAAGTGAAAATGAAACAGATTGGCTTAGGTTGGATTGATCCATGCAGGACTAATTTAGTTTACTAAATACAATTAAAATATCTTGTCTCAGGATGGTTCAACATTAATCTTTCCTGAAGCTGCCACAGTGATTCACAGGAGCTGCAGTTCATTCTCTTCTGAGACAGATACCTGACAGACCTCATACCTCACAGTCCACACCTTTTTCTAAAGGAGGCAAAGCAAAATAAAGCCATCACTTGACTGAATTTCATTTTGATATATTATCTTTGATTAAACCTGAAGATGCAGGGAAAGTTGGGAAGAGAATTTAGGAATCCACCTGCATGGTAAGATAAAAATCTCATTGTACCAGGTCTGCAAAGTACAGAAGTAGATTATATCTGGCCCTTCAAAGTGCAGAAGGAGATCGTATCTGGCCCTTCAGGGAGGTGTTAAACCACCTGGCTCTTTGGAAATGAATTGCTTCTGTGGTTAAATTTGGGGAACCATGACAGTGATGCATAAACAACAGCCCAGATCCCTCAAGGTGGACCAGGTAAACAAGCTCAAGGTCCATTGCACATGCCTTTACATTACAAGACTTCTGTGCAGAAATCATTCTCCATGATTGCCAAAAGTGTGATTTTATTGCTCTAAGAGCTCTCTGAATTGTGCCATTCAAGAATAAAGGCAGCAGCTCTCCCCTCCAAACAGCTTTGCACGGCTGGATACCTTACCATTGAATACTTTCCTCTCGGGATTTTTTTCTTTCCAGCACAGTTTCAAAATTGTTCCCTTTTCTTTCAATAAACTCAGGATTTGAAAGGTTCAGCTGTAGATGTAACAACTAGTTTTGAACACTGAAAATGTAAGGGTGGAACAGTATACACCGAGAAGTAGAGTTTCAACATTTCATTTTCACAGAAAGGCTATTTCTTTCCAGAACACTAACGAGGAGAAGCTTGAATAGGCAAAAAAAAAAAAAAAAAATTAGATACACAAGTGGTAAAGAAACTGCAGAGAGTTTCACCCCTTAGTGAAGGAATATTAATGCCAGCCTGCTGTTACTCTGGCTGCTGGCTGAGCTGAGGTGAGTTTCTCTGACCACTCCCACTGGAGCTCTGTCCTGGGAGGACAATTTGCACAGGGCACTCAGCTGAAAACTTCCAACTGATCTTCTATCATGGGTATATAAAAACACTTAGTGGTTTGGGGGTATGTGTTACAATTTTAGAAAAATCTCTGGTTAAATGGTAGTTTCTCTGTTCTTGTGCTACCCTTGAATCTATGCATGCACACACACATATGCTCCAGCACATATTGTTCACAAGATAAGAAGCTTAGAGATAAAAAAATTGCCTTCCTTTCACTTCAACTATACCACAAGAAAAGGCAAGTACAAATCCCTGAGCAGTGGGGTTCCTGGAGGAGCTGAAAACTTGGAGGGAAGTACTTGCTTTCTCTTTTCCTGAGGCAGAATAGTGCTGGTTCCTTCCCTGGGATTTTTTTCCTTTAGGTTACATGTACCATTAGAAATGAGCTAATTGTAAGAAGACTATTAAAAATAGTGATTACTTTTAGTATAATCAATACCACATGAAAGGCTACACACTACACTAGATGGAGTTGTTAGGCATTATGCATGAATTAAGAAATTTCCCTTGCCTAACACATCTGCCTCCTAGCTTCTCACTGCAGGTAGCTTTTCTAACTTCCACAATGCAGCAACTTTCCAAATTTTCATCATAGGTTTACAGAACAGCCTGAGCTGAAAGGGACCTGAAAGATCACCTAGTTTTCCAGCCCACAGATCGTGGGCAGGGACAACTTTTATTTTTAAAGATTTCCCTGGTCACAGTTTAATGTTCTGTGAAAGTTCAGCTTCATCTGCAACTAATGATTCAAAGTGTTGTGTAAAAAGAACTTATGAATAAATATGTTTTCCTGTCATTCTCACTTATTCATTGCAATCACAAGAGAGAGTTAATTATATCAGTAACAAAACTAATAAAACATAGCAGAAAACAATGACAAATCTCAAAGAGATAATTTTTAGAGATATAAACTTCAAATTGTGATTATCCATTGACGAATGCAAAGGTATTCTGTATTTTAAGTCCTACTATTTGTGGCCTTGTACTGTGCTTTAAATAGTGCCTTTCCAGAGGAGGATATTGGAACATGTCACAGAGGGCATGATTCTGAATTCTCTTGTGTAAATACTGTAATTGACAGCTGTGTGCTGATATTCTCTAACTCAAAATTTATTTCAACATTTTCACTGCATTAGCCCTTGGTTCAAGTCTGTTTTTATTTATCTTCTAATTATTTTTAATAGTATGTAGGCCGGGAAATGGAAAATTTTGATTTTCCTGTACCCAGATTTTTGCAGAAATCCCTTGAAATCACACAGGATCTAGGAAAAAGTTACATTTGATAGCAAATTTGAAATGTCTTACGCAGCAGAGTTAGGGTGCTATGCTGTGCTACCTCTTGTCTCTACATCCAGGGAAAGCAAAAGAAAACCTGGCTGGTCCTTGACTTTCTGGGTCAAGAGGAAATGTTAGAATTCTGTTACTGTTTCGCTGAGACTGCAACAAAGAGAAGAAAAATATTGGAATAAAGGGAAAGAAAAAAGTGAAAGAAGATGTCTGAAACATGCACTTTCCCTGTTCTAGATCAGCCAGTGTATGGGAAATTTTCTATCTTCTGATTATCCAGTATTCCCTGATAAGATATAAGATTACTATTACTTTTGTACATCCATTTTGTAGAGTGCTTAAATAAAACAGGTGGAAATCAAATCTGTTAAGTAAGGTTACCAGGTAAAACATTTACGATTCATCTTGCTAATTATAGACACAATGAGAGGTGAATGAGCTGCAGTGTGAAACATTTTACTTCTTTTTCATGCAAGAAATCGGTGTCAGGTGCTGTGAAGGATCATCATGGGCTTGGGAAGAGAGAACAGCCTTCCACCATGGTCCTCCACACCCAGAGGAACACAAGCAGTGTGTACAGTCAGCACGTTTCATCACAAAGCAGCACCTTCAAATGCCAAACTTATTTACTGAACTTACAGATCTATGTTATCTCTTATGAGCAATGCAAAGGAGTAATATGCTTTGTATAGGTTAATCCTTGTAATTCTACACTGCTTATTCACAGAGATAACTCTCACTCACTTTGTCTCCTCATTATCTAAACAGACATGCCTTTCCTTAAGTCATCAACAGAGGTCATCACACAAATGCCCTTGCGGAATATTCATTAATCAAACAACTAATTTGAAATGGATCTTCAAAGCATTATTCATTCCCCATCATTCTTCATACATCAATTTAAATGCTTTATGTGTATAATGATTAGGTTGATGTTTAATTAATTGTGAAAATGTGAATTAAAACTAAATTACAAGACAAATTATTCCACAGCACACAAAAAAACCCCTTAATTCTCTACTGTTAGGTTTCAAAATCTCCTCAAATTTCCACAAACACCTTTTTCAGCTTTTTACTGTGTGGTTATAGCAGCTTGGTTAGCTGCACTGTTTAAAAAAGGTTATCATCTCAGTGCCACTAATTTACTTCTGCAAATGGCAGAATAAGCAAAGGTTAATGCAAATACACATCACCTATTTTTAATTAAAAATAAATAGGATATTCACTATTTGAGAGGCAACTTAGAAGGCCAAAGACAGAGGGAGATGAAATAGAGATATTCTACTTCAGCTTCAGATTTTATTTAATTTCATGAAGCCATTAGATCTAGTAATTAATTTCCCAGAGATCACCAAAAATAAACCACCAGCTACAGAGCATGAAGTAGGTGATACACTTTGTGATATGTCTTAGACATGGCAAAAGTCAGATGGTTTTATGACAGAGTAGCGTCCAAATTGCAGCATGTGAGTTACATCTGTGCCATTTACAAACCAATGGCTCCACATTTCAACTGGATAAACCATTATTTATGTTACTTCCTACAGGTTTTCACACATTGTTGCTCTTGCAGAATGGATATTGCTTCTAAACGCCAGGAGGGCATTTCATAAATGGATGGCTGATCTCAGTACATTGCAGCCCAAAGTACATTGGTAAGCCTTCTGCTGAAATATATAAAATGACAATACTGACTGCATAATAACAGCAACAAGCTGATTCACATACAAAAAAGAACTTCCTCAATTTACAGGTGAAAAAATAATAAAAAAATTTGTGTAACAAGAATTAGAATAACTTAAAAATGTCTATTTCAGTATATATGAAATGCAGATATATATGAATACTAGCAGTGTGTATATATATATGGCCAAAGAGGTCCAAGAGAATGATGCATGATTAAAAAATAGTTCTGGAAGGGAAGAATCCCATCTAATTATTATTACAAAAGTAAATATAACATCTAAACAGGTCTATTACCATCTGGTTATTTAAGGGAGGTAGGACAAAAAAGACAACTCAGATTAAAAATCTTTCTTCTGCTCACAAAATGAATATGACAAAACCTGTACAAAATGCATCATATTGAATTAACCCAAAATCAGAACAGGGAATGCATTTTACAGGACAGTGTGACAGGGATTGGTCCCAGTGTGGCGAGGCAGCAAGCACAGGCTTTTGTTCTGAGCCTTACTTCTTTTGAGTTCATATACTCCAGCAACAAGATTTAAACCCACATCCTCTGGGCCTATCCATATGCAGCATCAGGCCAAATCAACAATTAAGGTCCAATTAGATATATGTTTATATGTGTTGTGTGATAAGGCTGCATTATTAAATGGATGATGCCTGAAGGAAAAGCAGTAAGATATGAACCAAGCTGCTCAGAATGAGGCAATTTTTTCTTTTTTCTTTTCAAAAGCCTGCATGAGCCAGTATAAGGTGCCTTCTTTATTTGTATGGTTCAACAATGAGAAGTGCTGACCATCTACATCTCTCATTAACTCAGAATTAGATACACATCCAGTAATAGACTAATTCTCTTAAATTTACTTTCTGTAAGCAATTAAGCAAAACCACCAACTTTTACAAAATACTGCTGTTTTATCAGCAAATCCTTGAGCATACAGACCTAAGCCACCAAAAGAAATATGAATAATAAGGACGTTGACTTTTGGTCAAGATGAAATTTCAGTTCGAATCAATGTCAAAAAACAATGCAGAAAAAAAACATAGTCAAGCAGCATTTCATTCCTTTTCCTGTTTGGGGAGAGTTCAATTGAGGTCTTCAGATGAACCAAGAATCCTCAATCTGTTCAACTGTCTTGAATAATAAGCACCTTCCCCCCTCCCTTGTTTTTTTCCTTCCTCCTCCTCCCCCATCTGGGATAACAGCTTTATGGTCTACAAGCCACACATGTTAAGAAGAAGCAGTGTCCAAATCCTGCTTCAACACATCACATCCCTTAGCAGGTGACAAAGCTACATTAATAAACCTGGTCCCAGCCTAGTCAAAGCAGATATCATTCAGAAGACATAAAATACAGCAAGAGGGATGTCTAGTTTTCAGTGATTTATTTATGAAATTTCTAGGGGACACAGCCATACAAAGGTCTCAAAGCCATCGTCTGTGGTAAATAGTATGTCATAATATATTTAACAAATGATAATTCAAACCACAGAAAGCTATAAAGAGAAAGGTTTAGAAAATGTTTCTTGATGGGAAGTTACTGAACACTTGGTTTCAACAGTTTTATTATAGCTTAGGGGTACACTGACTGCTGACTCTACAAATAAATAACTCCCCCCCTCTGAAGCAGAGGAGATTTTTGCTCACAGTAAGATTGCTCAAATCATGGAAAATTTACAGGTCAAGATGTAGAAGTTTCCATGAAAATATCCCTGCAGATCGTCAGACACTAATGAAGGAGCAGCTTCATATATGGCAGTAAGCTTTCAGAGGCTATTCAGAACCAATAACTATAACAATAAAATATGAGCAACAGAAAATTGATTCAGCATCAGAGAAAACCTCAGGTGGTATATCATCCCAGCTCTCAGAGTTAATCACTGAAAAATACTGTAGGAAATAGTGCACAGAATCCTGTACTCGGTTCTGTAGTGCAAAGTGTCTGCTTTGTAACTTAAGTGGCCAATAGAACAGTGATGCTATGCTTCTTATTAAAAGTTTATTCCCTCATCTGGTATTGCTGCTAGAATCAGCATTTTAAAGAATCAGCCAGAATTTTTAAGCTCTCTATTCCATAGCACTAGCCCCCCTTATAATCCCACAAGCAATTTTTTTTTCTTCCCTTGATGCTTATGTATGTGGGGTACTATATGGGAAGTACCCTTATCCAACTTCATGGACACCTCTCATAGAAAATCTCTCTTGTACTGCTGCCACTTGCATTTCCCAGGAATTCAGCTACATCACCTTTCCAAGGCTACAATTTATAGGATATTCTCTTATAATATGTATGTTTTCTGTGCTTTCTGCTTTTATTAAAAGAACTCCCCGTGGTTATCACTGGGTTTCCATTTTTACAAAATCCTGATTAATGATAATAAACTGGGAAAAAATTTCAAGAATTTGTGTTGGGTTGGGTTTTGACATACCTACCACACTAACTAAATTTTAGTCTGGAATCTGTCATGCTGTGCCTGTTTTCAGCCCAAATGCTCAGAAAGAATTGACTTGTGTGAAGAAACCTAAGCTCTGGATTTCTGCCAGAGGAAATCTCTGGGAATCTGCCTCTGCTTATTGCAAAAGCCCTGTGTCAAAGTCCATTGTCACGTTTTCTCTTTTAAATAGTTTGGTCCTGACTTTATTTTCATTGCTGCTCCTTTCTCCCTTCTATTATTGCCATCAGCTCTTTCTGTAAAAAAAAAAAAAAAAAAACCAACCCAAAACCAACCAACGAACACAAAAGCCATACAGTCTCATTAAGCCTGGATACAAAGTTCATCATTTGCACTGATGAGGACTGTGCAGAAATGTCATTCTTTATGTGCAAGAAAGACACTTCAAAATCCCAGCCATATCGCTGCCTGGCTCCCAGGAGATCATCCTATAACTTGTCATATTCACATTAATTAATTCAGGGCTTATTTGTTTCGTCCTAGACTTTTTCCCCCTCTTTTTTAAGGAAAGGCTACTGGATGGTAACAATGAAAAGGGTAAAAGTCACATATACAGCATCTTCAGAAAGGTCAAGTCATTAAGAATTTGCTTATATCCTTCTTTGTGTCTGTACTTTTGGTACTCATATCGAAGTCCCAAAGCTGAGCAGGAGAGTCTGCTCTGTGTAGCTTGGCTCCACTCAAACTTTTCACTCAAATTACCTCCAGTGTTTAACATCACAGCCCTTCCACTCTGTGTAAACTATCCAAAATACTAGAAGTACCCCCTTTAAAAGATTCCACCGCTGAAATCCTTTACTACCATGACAGAGCAAAGAAAAATATAGATTTAACAATATATTATCAAAAACTTCACAATGATTACAGTGAGGTTGGGGTTACACTTGTCACCAATTCTCCAGACATGTTGACTGTCTGTTTTAAGACTCTTCCTTATTCTTTTTATTGATTTAAGAGTATAGTGTTTAAGAACATCTGTATTCCTGCTACACACAAATGATTGTCAAGTAAAGATAACCATCATCAAAGAAAAAGACTAATTTATTCTCATTTGCCCCTTGAACAATACCTGCTCAATCAGGAGAAAAATCAGGAAGAAGAGAGGATGAAATAAAACACTTCTAGAAGAAAACACTTGTACCAACAAGAAAAATAGCCTATTGAGTTAGCTTTTAATGTTCAGTCTGTTAAAAATGGTCTTTCCCACAGACTTCTATTTTCTCCTGAATCTCCAGAAAGATAATTCCAGCTGATGACTCATGGAGCTTCCAATTTCCACCTTTTACTCTTTATCGGGCAGTCAAGAGAAATGTCCTTAACAGCTTAAAGCTTTACTTCCTTTACTAGCATTATTGCTTGTCTTCAAATATGTTTTCTCTCACCCATCCAGTATCATTTCCCAGTGTTGGTGCAATACAATAGCAAAGCCCATAGTTTGCCAGTACATTTCAAATTCCTTATACTAAAAATATTTGCTACAAAACCAACTCTGTCTCAAAATAAACCTATGAAAAGATGTCATTAGTCAAAAATGCAATTAATTGCAAGGACCTTTATTCTACAAAACAGTGGAAAGTGTTTCATGTTCTTGCCATTTTTTAAAGATAAAATTCAGAAGATGTGAATCAGAATTCTATATTCTACTTTTACTATCATTTGTCCTAAAGTCATTGGGTCAAATTTGATTCACTCCATATTTTAATTTTTTAAAAATGCGATGGTGTTAGTAGATTTCCATAGCATCATGAGAATGTTTTTGGGGCACTTACAATAACTTATCCAAGCTAGCATGGATGTTGCTTTGGTACCCTCCTGAAGCCCAACCCCTGCTGTTTTTTCTTTCACAACACCCTGTACTGGTTTTATCTTTGATTTCTGCTACTCTGGAAGCAGTGTCAGACACTAATGTTTTCCAGGCTAATCATGCAGTCTCCAAGACCCCTCATTTTGCTTTGGTGAGAAGAAATGTGAGTGTTTCTGGACCTTAAAGACATTTTAGGACAGTCCTGAGTGTGCTGACTCTCAGATCATTAGGCACAGTACCAAGCCAGCAGCATCTCCAGGCTGTGAACTGTGAACCAGAGGTGATGCAGACACCAGCCATAGTGCAGCTGCTCTGTAGAAGGTTACAGAGACTTTCAAAAATAAGAGTTCCTGGTGATCAGCTGTGGGGAATGGCAATGGTCCTTGATACAGCAGCACCTCCAGGATATCCAGCTCAATATTTGAAACAGCTGCACTTCTAACATGCTTGGACTGGTCATCTTTGCAGCGTGGCATCAAATAACAAGGTCACCTTCTTTACCAGTCCCAGCTGCCCTGTGTCTCAGCCTTAGCACTTGGTTCACCCTGAAATCAGCACCCCCAGCAGGTATCACCCACCCCTTGTGCAAGGGACAGGCCTTTCCACCATATAGAGCTAATGCATTGTTCCAGCAGCATGAGGCAACCTGACACATAAAGCCCTGACACATGCATCTTAAATATCCAGGTGAGAACTGGACATGAACACTGATGCACCCACAGAACATGCATTTATCAGCACAAGTGATTTGCTTTTATTTCCCACAGGGCAATAAACTGTGCTGGTAGAAGGTAGTGTAGTGCTGGTCTAATGGTGTCTGCACTCAGAGTAGCACTCTGGGAAAAAAAAAGCTTATATCCCTCTCAAGCAGAGTTGCAGCAATTAAAATACTGCAGCCAAGTAGAATCCTAAGAACCATAAAGCAATACACATGCACAGAAGCTGATGATGTTTTGCTTTTGTGGACCTCAGGCCAGCTGGGAGTGCATGCAGGAGGACGAGTGGTGCCAACACCCTGGAACAGGCACATCTCTCCTGGCCACCTCCCAACCCAATCACACATGCACATTTCAGCATTATCAGCACAGCTGCTTCTGCACCACACAGCAAACCAGCCTGGGGGTTAATTGGTTGCAAAATTAACCCAGAAGGTAAAGAGGAAGATAAAGTTTGGGGGGTCTTTTTTCTCAACTCCCAGAGCTGTCACATGCAACCAATGCTGCTGACACCTTTTGTGGGGCATTATCCTGTTTGGGTAGCAAAGGTTTTGCACATGATGTCACAACTACCTTGCTCCCACCATCATTTTAAGGCATTATACAGATGCATTGCTAGTCTCTCCAACCAGACATGGACCTTCTTCCATTTCCACACAAGTGCACCACTCCCACCAAAACAGAGGATATATTTCAAGTCCTTTAACTCTCTAGAAACTGGTTTTCATCACCACATCTCGTTTCACTGCTATGTGTTTTGGGACAGAATTTGTAAAACCCTTTTTACACATATATGCTTTAGTTGACTAGGTAGAGCCTCAGGTACCTGGATGTACATCAGAAAACTCTTAAAATACCAGTCAGCAAAAACTCATGTATAATTTCAGATGATATCTACCCTTCTTCTCTTGCAGTCTAACCACATTTTCACTTACCAAAATCACTTCTGCTACAGGAACACAAGACACCAGTAATATCCTTGATTTCTCCTGCTCTCTTCTTATGTGCTGCATTGGTAAAAAAATGGGCTTTATCATCTTGTCAGGGTGCTTTCCATCATTTTCAGTCCACTTCTCCCTCTGAGCAGGGCTTGGCTGAAAAGCTCTCTCCTTGCAGACTGCAGACATCATCTGCAGATTGCTAACTACAGGAACATTGATATCTAGCATCAGAATTTACCTGGGTGGGATTTAGAAACCATTCAAGCAGTGACAAGCTGCAATGAAAAAACCATAAGGCTTCCAGAGCAAGTGATATGGAAATGCAAAAAAACAGGCTGCTCTTAGCTGTACTGGGAGCTCTTTCAGAGTCTCTCTTAAGAGCAGCCACTGAATCTGAATCTCAGTCCTGGTCACCACATCCATCAAGCCAATGTTGTATCCTGCTGCTCTGGACAACAGCTCAGATATTTACTAACAATTCAGTCAGAATCATTTTGGAATTACATTATACTTCACACTCTTGTTCTAGTTATGATGTAACTTACTTGATTGGGAATTAAAGCAATAAACCTCTGAGATTCAGTGAAATATGAGACAATACTTCATAAATAGGGGCAAAATTCCATTTGAGCAGTGCTCCCTACCTGCTGTGAGGAAGCCTCTAAATTCTAAAGTAAAAAAAATTGATAGGATTATCTGTTCTGCCTCCCTTCAGCAGATAGAAAACTCTTGTCTAAGTTGAGTGGTCATGGTTATGTGGCCAGCTCATGCTTAGGACTAAGCCATAATTTTTTTCTGTAAGTTAAAACATTAAAGTCTTAAATAAACCAAAGGACAGCAGGCCACCCAAGTGTATTATCTGACATTAATGGAAAGATAACATAAGCCTCTCTATCCCTTGGGAACCAGAAATTTCATAGCTTAAAATGCAGTTTTCTCATACCTTCCATTAAAGTCAATGAGAATTGTGGGGTCTTAAAACTTCCTAATTTAGAGACTTGAGTTAGAAGCTTTCTCAAGCTGTAGTGCTGAAAATACCACCTCATACATGAAAGGCACAGGCAAAATGCTGTGTGGATTAGTAGGAATATATTCCAATTCTACTTACCAAATGCAGATGATGTCTTGTAACACAGTCCATCAGTATCTTCACTCCTTGGGCACCACCTGTGACAGGAAGGAACTCCTCTGCAGGCTGAAGAATCTCACAGTCTAGAGACCACATTCTTGCTGGGGAGCACTCTTATTGGGAATATCTCAGGATTTTAAAAGCACCAGACACTGTAGACACCCAAGAAGTTTTGCACTGATCACAAGTGAAATTGGGAGTCACTGGGAAAAAGTAGGTGCTCCCATCCATCTTTTTTCCTGAAGTTATGACATAGGGTTAATGAATGAATCAGTATCAGTTCTGAAAATCTTGGTGAAGAACTCTCTTTGCCTTGCTTCTTCCTGCCGTAAATTTTGGCATGCTAACAAAGGTGAGCAATACTACAAAAACAAAACAGAGCAAAACAAAACAAAACACCCAAACCAAACCAAACAAACAAAACCAACCAACCAAACAAACAAACAAAAAGGTCTCCAGAATCATTCTCTTTGTTTCTCACTTTAGCTTGAAAGAGCAGTCATATTGAAGGTCTTTTTTATTGAACCTTAAGGCATTTAAAGAAAGGTGCAGGTGTCACCCTTTGAAAAGGATATTGGGTTCTGAAGAGCATGCAATTACAAGGCACATACCCACATGTCTACCCAAGTGCTTGTATTTGATACTTGTGTAGGATATGACCTGTCTGGTTCCTGTCTAGTCCTGAGTAAACTGCATCAATGTCCAGTATAACAGAAATAACAAAACCAACAAAATCAAACCAAAAAAGTGTTTACAATTTAGGCAGTCACTGAAAATAGTTGATAACACCTGAAAACAGAGATTTTCCTTTCATCCATTCTTTTCTTGTACTGTGGTGAAGAAATACTGCATCTAAATGTTCAACACAGACTAATTTGTTCATTTAAGTAAGAACTAGCATGTCTGCGTGGCATAGTCAATGAATGTTTCAGCAGGAGGGAACAAAATCGACAAATATGGAATTTTCTGTTTTGTAATACAGCAACTGTTCACAGGACATAAACCCAGAAGCTGGGAAATATAACAATCCCTCTCCTCCCAGCACAGCCTGGTGCTGAGGTCATGGGCTTTAGCTGGCTCCGGTGCAACTGCTGGAGGGGAGCTTGGAGCATCCTGCCAAGGCAGTGCCACACAGCCAGGACTGTGGTGCTATCAGTAATGAGATATCTTTGGGCCATATTACCCTTAAATGAAAAGGGATGCTGCCCCTACTGCTGGCAGCAGAGGACCTGAACAATCACAATTTTAATTGTGCTCACTGTGCTGCTATTTAAAGACATGAAGAGACAAATTTCCAATCTGTCTTTGCTGACCCCAAGACCCTTCCTATTTCGGATTCACTTTGGTGTTTCTGCCTTAGGTCAGATGAATACAGACATCTCTACCTCTCTGTGACCTAACTGCTCACACAATTTAATTTGTGGATTTGTACTGGCAGAATAAGAGGTCAGCTCCTGAGAACCCAGCCTTAATGTGTCCTGTTGACAGCTTCTCAGATATTGCCTATCTGCTACCCATACGACAGTGCCTGTATTCTCTTCTCATGCAAGTAACAAACCTCCCTTCATTCTCCAACCTTTCATCTTTTTGCCCTGTGAATTTCCAATAACATCCTGAAAAAAAAAAGCAGAGGCTGAATGAAAGAGCTGAGAAAATACTGCAACCAATGCTCCTGCATAATCCTCTAAACCATGGCATATATTAATATAAATCTATAATGAGAGCAAATCCCTGGAACAAAACAGCACAGGTTTTCCCTTGTCTATTTGTTTGGGTTTCTCTTTGTCACTCCATGTATGTTAATATAAAAGACTGTAAGCAGAGGTACACATCCAATGCATTACTCTCAGCTAATGCATGCCTATGAGGCATTCCAGCTGCTCCTTCAACCTGAGCTGTTTTGTAATGCCTGTGAACCTTGTTTGAGCTGGCATGATATAGTATCTGGAAGAGCAATTTAATGCAATCTCTCATCTATTTCACTGATTGCAACCATTTAGTGCAATCTTAAAGAAAGATGATTAGAACTCTCTGGTTCTTAATGCTTAATTTATTTACATTCATGTCAGCTAGAGAGCCATTTCATTCATCTCCTAAATGATAGCATAAAATCATTGAAAAATGATGTGCAATAAACATTATTATTATACTGCTTTCCTCACTAGCAGACAACAACTGCTGTCATTCGTAACACTGATTGACCTATATGGCACTGGTCTTTAAATTCTAGTCATAATAAAACACATTACATGCATAACCACTCTGTATTGATGCCTGGCACAATAACAGGTTTCGAGTTAAAATAAAATTCAAGCACAACTGGCATTTCTGTGCAAGTAGGTTGAAACACAGCCACGCTGTGAAAGAAAAAAGAGACGTGGCACATAAATGTCATATTAGCTGAAAAGAAAGGGTGAATTTTTGGAACCAGGACTGCATCCTAATTGGCACTTCTGGTGCTGTTGCCTGGTGCAGAGGCATTCATATTAGGCTGAGCAAATGCCACATTTGCATTTCTGGTAAGTGATAACATTTTTCACGTTTCTCATGCAACTCCCGGTTAAAAAAGCCCACCTGAAAAGTTGTCTAAATTAGTCTGCCAGGAAAAATTACTAGATAGTAATTCTCATTGGCAGAATTGTGATTTTTTTATAATAATAGCCTTGATTCAAGGTGAAAAACGTTGCCAACAACATTTGAGGGTTTAAAATTAGAGCAGTACCAAAAGTTGAAGTGCCTGAAAAATATACCTTCTAACAAAGCAGCAAACAGCCTTTGCCATCAAACACTAAGTATTCAACTAAGCTTCCAGCAAATGAAGATATTCACGAGTATAAATTTTATTTTTAATAGCATAATATAGTTGTTTTGTGATTGCAATGCTATCAAGTGCTATTTCTTTCATTTGATAAAAATCAAGTTTTTTCATATTATTACTTCTTTCAGATGTACTGTAGCATTAGGAAAGAAGGTATCCATTTTCCCTGGTGAAGTCAAGGTACTGAATATTTGGAAGATACTCTTCATTCCAGCTGTGCAATATGGCTTCTAAGTTTCCAGTAAAAAAATTAGAAGCAAAAATAAGTTGCTCCTGTATAATGCATGGATATAAGTAATAAATAAATAGAAAAAATATAAGTAAATAAATTATAATTTTTAATTAGACTTTCTCCCAGACTGATTAGACCTATCAAGTTCCTCTAACAAAGAAACTGGCATCAAAAAGAAGCTCCCCTTCAGGAAATAACTGTGTGACATGGGCACTTTCTACTTGTATCAAAAATCTTACTTTTGAAATTCACAACATTGAAAGAGAAAGACATAAAGATGGAGGGATGGATGGATGGATGGATGGATGGATGGATGGATGGATGGATGGATGGATGGATGGATGGATGGATGGATGGATGGATGGACGAATTCTTTTCTCCACATTACACTACCTTACCATCTGAATTCTAGCTAAATCCCAATCTGCCACACCTAAGCAAACTCTATATTGTTGATGAGGTTGCAGAGGTGCCACTGCATTTTGCTAGTAAAACTGGTATTACCCAGAAAAACTCAGCCTAACTCTGACTATAGGCTGAACTTCCACAGATGAAAAGCAAAGGAACAACCCATTTCATTTGATGGAGGTTGAAAATACTGCACACAAAATTAGTCAAGTATAATTAAAAAGAAAACAACAAAACAGCCAAAACCATAACCTACTTTATGTTCTTTATCAGAGAGCAAGGTAATACTAGTATAAAATGGGTACTTGAAAATTCACAAAGAACTCACTAAATGAGGGTTAGTAAGTAGTTCCCACCATCATTTTTCTATATTTATTTATTTTATCTTTGTGATGATGATATTATTTCTGTATACTTACACATGCACACACTTTTGTGGTAGAAGGGGGTAAGGGAAGAGTTCTGAGAGAAAAAAGATGAGCTTGCAGATTGAGATGGTGGTGATGACACAGCCATAGGGATCTCTCAGCACCAGTCCCAGCTCTGTGGGGGATGGTTTTCTGCTATACAGGCTCAGTGAGTGCCTAAATGTTCACTCTCATGCAGGAAAGGGAATGATCTTAGAAAGTTGTACCCTGTGCTCTTCATAGCCAGAATCCCATACTCCTTGTATAATGCCATTTCTGTGACATAACTCTTGAACTATCAGGATTGATAAATAGCTATAACTTCTTACACAGAACCATCTAAAAATAGCTCAAAACCACAAACAACCTACTCCAAACAGAGCTTCAGTCCAGGACCCAAAGTTGTACAAATGGTATTGACTATTCCCTTATGATGTTTCTTACCAAATTTAATAGGTTCCTCTTGAAATTCTGGATCTTCTGTCCTCTAGGAAGGCCTTCTTGGGACTACTGGGATAGGAGGTTCAGAGCAAAGGTGGTTCAGGACTTGGTGCTCCCACTTCTCTTTGCAAAACACTGAATCAAACCTCATCTGGTACCAACAGGGGTCTCTGGCACCTCTCAATACTCATGCCTGACTTACACTGCATCAGCTGAAAAAGAACAAAACAAGAAATGTTTCTCTGAAGTCCTCTCAGTGTACCAAACTTATATGTGCTACCCTGAGTGTCTGAGGGCAGCAGCTCTGGGGGTATATTTTAGTTCTCCTGGTTATCTTTGGATTTTAAGTTTCTCAGGGCTCTTTAAAACCCAGGAAAGCTTGCTCAGAATATCCAGGCCTTCAATGACCTCTTTGTTTAGACCCACCCTGTCACTGCACAAGGACAATTTGTTTTCTGTTGAAAGTAATGTTCATCTGTTTCAGGTGAATTTAGAACAACTTTCATTTGCTTGGCATTAGATTTAGAGTGGGTTCCCTATTTTCCTGCATTTTGCCAGCAGAAAGGAGAAAGAACAGCTACTCCAGCTGTGCTGTCTCTCCAGCAGGGTGTACACAACATCACCAAGAACAGCTTTGAACAGCTGAGTATCAGCCTTAAACCAGAGAAATTAAATTAGAACTGGATGATATTTGATGTAAAAGAAAATCAATTTCCCTGGTTTCCAAGGACCATTGCTGCCTTCATCCAGCTAGGCTAAAACAGCCTAACAGCTCCAGTTGTGCTTGCTCCTACTGCATCATGCCTGCTCAGTGCAAGAGTGGGTTCAAAAGCACTGGGACCAGCCCTGTGCAGATCAGCAAGGCTCTATTACTGCTTTATGATCACTACTAGTCTGAGCACTGACTACCCTGATTGCTACAATTGGGGAGAGGGCTTTCTCTTAAAAGCAGGTTTTGGTGTCAGGTTAACAAATTCAAATTACGTCTCAGAAGTGAGGGAGCAGTGGAGGGATTCATTAGTTAATGAAGTTGCTCTGAACTGGCAAAGTCCAGATCAGGGAGGTACAACTGTGCCAGCCAAGCAGGGAGTGTCTCTGCCTCCAGTCTCCCACAAGTGGCATTCATTCATTCATTCATTCATTCTTCCCTTTAGTTCCTATCCCACCCTTCCTGACTGCTTAGGCTATGGGCACATGAATATGTTGGCTTTTGGAAGCTATCTCGATTTTAAATGCTGTAAATGACAACACAACTCTTAAAATATTTCAGGCTTACCTGGAGAGCAGCAAAAACATAGTGGATGGGTGGGGGCAAATCATGTCACACTTCCAATCACTTGCAGAGTGTAATTTGCTGCAGGTTTATGACTACAGTGTCAGCTCCTTGCTCAGGGGTGCCTGGTCTTACAAAGTCTGTGCTAGTCACACAGCAAGACTGAATGTCGATAACTCTACCTCCCAAATCCTTGTTATGTGTGTGCTGTGGATAGCAAAGGATGGAGCAGGGAAAAGGCAGCAACTACTCTCTTAAGCTCCTTTTGAAGCTTCTGGTATTTCATGGCTATCCTAGTGCCAATTAGGACTCTGATTTAAAGTTTCAGCAGTCCCCAAGGACAATAGCAGCCACAGCAGAAAGCAAATACTTCAGTTTTCCTTCGCCTTACACTGATCAAGGGAACACTGATGCCAATACATTTTCCCATTTCTCTGTGACTATTATTTGAAACCAAAAAATAACTTCTAGAGAGAATCAGGCAGAATGGAGAATTGGGCCCAGTGTGTTTCATTGTTGGGAAACAAATGAAATTATTATATTGTGCCAACCAGAACAAGGCTGCAAGAGTCAATCTACATGGACAATTCCTTTTATTCTGTATAATAATTCCTCTTACACTGTACACAAAAGCAGAGCAGCCCCTCTTCTTACCAAATAGGCCTTTTTTTTCCTCCATGTTTTATAAATTATTGAGAAGAGTAGGCAAATTGTGGGCCTGGAAGTGTACATGGTTCTGTTTTGTACAAAGCATTGTGACCTTTTTCTGCTCTCCAATAACCAAAAAGTGTCTTGCTTTTAAAAGTTCAAACTTGTCATGTTGTTAATCCTGGAAGATGACAAGTGCACACCATATATTTGAAAGATAATGGTTGGAAAATAAGAATGATATTAACATTCAAATTGATTAACCTTTGCAGGGATGTTGTATTATACTGGCAGAAGATAGGTTGAATATAAACAATACTATTTCAGGTGTCTCGTTGAAGCTGTCTGATTCACCACAGATCCAGTTCTTCCCTCTGGCTCAGGGGTGAATTTGACCCCCTTGTGGCAGCTGCTGCCTCCCCCACTGTTTCCTTTGCCATGCTTTAAGGCATGACACACCTTCAAACCACTACTATCCTAGGAATGGTGCCAGGGATGGAGGACCAGGGCAGTAGAAACCTTTTGGCAATCTGTCTGGGTGCTTCAGTTTTCATTGCTGGCTGGCATTCATTGGAGCATCCTGCAGGTGTGGTCCCCAGCTCAGCCCAGTGTGCCTTTGCTGTGGCATCAGCCAGCACTGGGCACAGCTGCCAGGGGATGCTGCTGGTGCAAGCTTCCTTTGGAACACCTGAATTCAGCTTTTTGAGTGCTCATTTGGTCCTTTGGTGCAAAATCAACAAGCTGAGCTTCAAGGCAGTTGTGTGAGTCTCATCTTTCTATCAAGCAAGGAAACATCAAACCTGCTTGAAGCTATTCCCCAGTCAGGCACAGAGTCCAGCTGAAAGTAGCCAAGCCTTCTTTATGCAGAACTAGAGGGTAAAAATGGTCAAAATTGCTAGTGAAGATATTTGAAAAGGTTCTGAGATTTCTGAAATTCACCACAAAAAAAAAAATAATACTAGTGTTGTCATATCTGTAATTCAGTTTGGGCACCAGAATCTGGATTGTTATGAGTTTTTAAAATTTTTTTCTCTAAGAAAAATCTCCTCTTTTAGAGAGAACTTTATCTCCTTTCTTTTAAAGTCAGCAACCAGAAGTGCAAAATGAAGAATGAGAAATCTCAGGTGCCTGAGAAAGACAATGAAGGCAGTTTTTCCTCATTTCCTATTCTGAGTCCATGTTTAAGAGTGGACTCACACTGCAGTCAGCAGCATTGTGAACCAAAGGGGCTAATAGCAACAATGAACACATCTCAGAAAGAGAAATAGGAATTAGGGAATGGGAGCTGTCCTGGAGAAAAAGTGAAAACTGCACCAACCTTATTGCTTTATTTATGTCCTGAAAAGGGGACAATCCAGAATAGTTTGGAGGGCAATGATAGGGTACTTCATTTCATTGGAAAACAATCTACTTCTCGCAGACTTCACAAAAAGACAATCCCTACTTACTTAAATCCAAAAATGTTTTGCCTCTAGGCTTGTGCTGCTTACACTATCCTTGGAAAACAGAAAAAATGATACCATTCTTTCCATTACCTAGAAAGAAGCAGTCAAGGAAATAAATCCCTGGCTAATAGGCATCACTTGGAAAAAAAAAAAAAAAAGGGGCAACATGCAGGAGAAACCTGGTTAAACTTAAAAGCTATTCAGCTTCTTCTCCAACCTGCAGACCAATTGTCTTCTCAGGCCACAAATTGTGAGAATGGGAACTACTAGAATCTGAGAGTGCCTTTACAATTACTATTTGTGGAGCAGGTACAATTTCAAAGATATTGTCATTACATGTCAAACTCTGATTAAAAAGATGAAACATAAAACTTTTATTTATAAGTAGTATTAAATAATCTCTGGCTATTTTTTAATGTACAGAAAAGCTATATTGGAATTTAGAATTTGTATATTGTTAAAGCTGCTGTTATTAACCAGACAGAAATACTTAAAAAATATTAATGAAACCATGTGTAAGGCAGTAAAAATGCATAGAGTTCAGATTCTGTTTCTATTTAAATGAATAATTCCTCTCCCCCACCCTCCAATTTCTAGAGATATAGTTGAATCCAGGAACTCTGTAGGCAGAGACTTACCTGGTACAGGTCATTTTTATTTTCTGTATGTTGGTCACTGCCAATCTCCACCCCATCATCCTGGTTTCAGACCTCTAATGGGCACCAACAATTTAACAGAAAGCTCAGAGGACAAAGAGTACCTCATTTCCTCACTGTTCTAAAGACCAGGGTGAGAAAGGGAAAGTCTAAAGGGCACAATCCCCAACCCACAGCATTATCAAATCATAGAATCACTGAATCATAGAATCACCAAATCACTGAGTCACAGAATCACAGAATCATAGACTCATAGAATCATAGAATCATAGACTCATAGACTCATAGAATCATAGAATCACTGAGTCATAGAATCATAGAATCACAGAATCATAGAATCACAGAATCACAGAATCACAGAATCACCGAGTCATAGAATATGCTGGGTTGGAAGGACCATTAATTCAAGCTCCTGATCCTGCACAGGACACCCCAAGAGTCACACCCTGGGCCTGAGAGTACTGAACAATTTCTTCTTGAACTCTGTCAGGCTTGCTGCTGTGACCATTTCCCTGGGGAACATCTTCCAATGTTCTGGGTGAATTTTTTTTTTCCATATGTCTAACCTAAACCTCCTCTGATTCAGCTTCATGACATTTCCTCTAGACCTGTTAAAAGAGTCAAGTGATGGGTACTTTCCCTTCCTATTCTCCTTTTGGGGTACAACAAAAATCAGCTACTGAACTACAGCCAGACTACACACCAGCTGCTAAACATATCCCCTTGTTTTCCTTTGATAGTTCTCAGGGTACTTGCATACTGTTAATTTTTATCAAATTGCAATCATGGTAACTTTCCTCCATGGTATTAGTATGCCAGTGTATTTGCAATTCTTTAATAATTTAGGCACCATCTGATCATCTTCTGTGAAGGTCATCAATGCTTTTTTCTTTTTCTGAATATACTAAGGGTTTACCCTTGGGCTACCCATTATTTTCTTGTACTTTTCTCTTTGTCTTAAATTCCTACTCTATTTTTCAACACTGCCCACTTCCCAATGATCACATGCAATGTCCCCTTATAAATATAAGAATTATACCCATATATCCCAGGGCAGTGCCCTTTCATCTAATAGCAACTGAAAAGGGACTAAGGCTCTGTGTACAAAAAGGAAACTGCACAATGCTGCACCTAAACATCCTGTGACCTGGTGGTCTCTTTCCCCTAAAGAAAGGAGAATAAGAAAAAAATAGCATATTTATATCATTGTATTTCAATGCCTCCAAAAACCCTCCTGTCTTTCATCAGGCAGTGAAAATTTAATGATCTAAAACAAGTGGTAGAAGTTTCCACACGTTTCACATTCATCAGTATCATCAAGAACTGAAACTTTCATATTGCAGTTATTTCTCTTGCTTCTCTTGCTATTTCTTTTCGTCCTTCCTATTCTTTCTCATGCTTTCAGCAGAGCATCAAATTTCTTCTCCCCTCCTGTACCAAGACTGCAAAGTCCCATCCAAACCTCTAGCTGAAAGATTACCTGTTCACATCAAGGCCACTGTTTCCATGTTTGTTTGTGTGTTGCAGAAGTAACTACCAGGCAGTTGGTTACCAAAACACCTTTCTGCAGTGATGCTGCTTAATAACCATCCCCAAGGAATAAAAATCTGAGATCCATAATGTACTCCTGACACCTCAGCTTGTAACACTCAGTGTGGGAACAGGTGGGATTCAGGTCTGTTTGCCCCACAAGGCTGCAAATTTGTCACTGAGCACCCGTCCAGAGTGGCTGTGAGCTGCAGGACAGGAGCAGCTCTGCACTAGAGACAGCAATGGGCAGAAACTACCTGCTGCTCTCTCTCCCTGCTCCAGCTTACAAACAGCTGTCAACACACACAAGTAGCTGGCTTCTAGTACCAAATCATCCACTGTTCTTCTGAAAGCATCACTGGAAAGCAAAAGTACCAGGAGTGAATCCTTGCCTTCTGTGCATTATGTAAAAATGCAGCATATTGTTAGCATTCCCCTGCAGATGGCTTGCTACAGAAAAATGTGGAGTGAGAAAGGGGCATGTAAGGCTCCTTTTCACACCTGTAAGGCCACAGACTTCAGTGCAGCTTCTTGCCCCAGTCAAAAGAGCAGCCACAGCAGGTTCCCTGCCACGAAGGACAAGCCCAGAATGACAGCATCCGTGTGATTCCCAAAGCATGAGGATCTTCCTTCCTTTGTCAGTGCTGGACTGGAAGGAGACAGCTCTTGTTTTCAGTGGGTGGGAAACAAAACCTCATTTCTTAGGTCTGTATTAATACTACATTTAAAAATGTCCCTTCAGCTGGCAGGATTTCTGGGGCTGTGTATCAGCGAGGTTGTGAAAATATTTTTAACTTCCCTGACAAACTTCTTTCCAGAATGAGAGCTGCATAGAAGTTGTTTTATAACTGTAGTGATTTCCTGGGTATTTTTTATTTATAGAGGATATATATGAAATTACTGATATTTCTGTGTAGCAGCAGACACAGCTCACATATTTCTAACAAATGAGACTGTGTTACTAGGTGTATACTGTGAATTGCCTGGAGATACCACCACAGGACTGTGTGTTTTATCATGCAAGTTGAAAAGGAAATTGTTTTGTTCCCTTGTTGACTGCAATACACAAGAAACTCTGTAAACTCCCAATTACAGCTGCCACTTTTGCACATTCCCTAGTCAATGCAAAGGAATAAAATGGATTTTTGAAATCATTATAATCTGAAGCAACTGGAAAATATGTGGGTGGAACCGACGTAAAGGTGGAGGAAGAAAAATGCACCAGGATACATATAGCAAAAACACATCTTCCTTGAAGTTTGCTGCTTACATACCTTTTGATGGAGAGGGATGCAGCAGCTGAGATGGGTGATACAGTGTAAATCTGAAATCAGTTATGCTTGGTGTGCTGTGTAATGCCAAGGTTTCAAATCCCTGTTATCAGCTCCTGTACATCAGTTTTGACACTAGCTGTTCAAAAGCCACAGAATCACCAGTGCCTCAAATGTCAAAACACAGACAGTCAAAATTGCAAATGACAATTGCAAGGCTGTCTTAAGAAATTAAAATAAAAGGCTGAGAAGCTCAGCTAAGTAGCCAGATTATCCAGCCAACAAGCCTTTTCCCAGTCAAAAGAGTCTCCAGAGTCTGTGTCTGTGGAAGAGAAGGTAATCCACCACCTTTTGCAACAGCTACCCAAAACCAATATAAAATGAGGCCAGTGTGGAGAATTTCAGGGTCAGTATCTGCACTTACCATATTTTTCTGCATTCTGTTAAGAAGGGGAAATTCTTTTTTCAGACAGCTGAATATATGAAGGAAACATTTAAAGAAACTATGGACGTATCAGCTCCAAGCATTCTAAAAGCACACACAAATGCATGACCTTCAGGAGTCATAAATTCACCTTAAACATCTGAGATGAAGACTTATTCTTAGAAAAGTAGATGGCAGATTTGATTTCAACAGAGTATGGATTCCACTCTGTCAGATTTCCTAAAAAGCTTCAGGTTGATTTTATTTGCAGGTCAGGTTTCTAAGCCTGCAAGGTGCATTTTCATTTTTTTTTCCCCATAGAAGAGCTAAGAAAAAATTACCTAGATTTTTGAGGGACTGAAATTCTCATAAAAAAAAAAAAACAAAACCAAAACAGAGACACAGATCTGGATCTTTAATATGGGCCCCATTTGAAACACAAAACCAGGCAACACTTGTGTAGTTTAGAGTGTTAAAAATCTACCTAGTTAATAAAGTTTAGCAGGAAAGAATGCACTAGTATTGTCAACTCGGCTGAAACTTGGGTTGGGTTTTGTCTGGATTTTTTTTTTTCTTCTTTTCAATAATGGGGCCTAAAGTAAAATAAAAAGCTGAAGTTTAATTTTAAAACATCATTTTGAGATATTGTAAATGAGCCTTGCTCCTGACCTGGTATGCACCAAGGTCGGGAGTTTCAAAAAGTCAGCAACACAATTTACTATTCATTGTACCAAGACAGGATTTCACGTGGGGATAAACTCTCATCTACCCAGACAGGTAATTTTTTTCCCAGCAACCACTATGAATAAAAGTTGTGCAGTATTAAAAATACACATCTATTACATTTAAAAATTTTCAAATGGAAACCGTTGGTATAGAACTTTAAAATTTAGAGAACACAGGAGTGCAAGAGGCTCTAATATATATATTTTTAGGAATGTAAATTTCATTCAGAAACACACAAGTTAAAGTCATTACAACCTACCAAAATGGAGGTATTGTAGGCTATTAAGAGCAAACAAACAAACAAACAAACAAACACAAAAACCCAACCTGTATTCAAAAATATTTGGAAAGAAAAAGAGAAAATAATTTAATTGGTCCACCCAAAACATTACTTGACTCAACAATTTAAAATGACCCACAAGACTACTTCAGGGTAAACAAGGCTCCCCAAATGTGCTCACACTGGCTGTGAGATACACTAGTAACTTGTAACCATGCTGAATTGCTTCTCTTATCTGTTTCTCAATTTCTGCTTTCCTATCTCTCAATAAATCTGATTAACTTGTGCTTGCTTAGTCAAGGGCAAAGGAAAGAGGAGATGGAACTGGCTAGGGTTGAAAAAAAAAGGAAATGAAAAAGGCAAGAAATAGAAGTTAGGTTATTTTTTAAACCTTCTGTACACTGACACTTAACACCATGCAACTGAAAACAAAAAGGGTTTTGGAAAAGCTCAGAACAAATACTGTAAAAAAACAAAGGAAAAAAATCCACTTCAGATAAAATATTTTTCTAAGCCTTGTGGCCAGATGACATTGTAATAACATAAGCTGAGGCAGGGGTTGGTTTTTTAATTACCTGTTGGACTCCAGTCTAACCAGCTGTAGCTGTAACTAGCTTAAAAACTTGGAAGCTTTTTTTCACTTTGAAGAGTTACAGAGTTAGACACCAGTTCTTCATACTATTGTATAAGCCTTTATGTCGTGTCTGCTGAAAAGAATTCTTCTGAATACACTTTAGACACAGGCATGGAAACAAAATACAGAAAGTAGGGGGTTTTTGTTTGTTTTAATCCCTTGAACAAGAAATCACAGCCTGAGAGGAGAGGTCAAACTCAGTTTTCAAACCCTGCATTCACTCAGGGTGCAGAATTACTGTCAATTGTGTTCGCTGCTGCCCTGTAATGGAATTTATGAAGGATTTTCTAAGTTTTATAATAAAAAACACTGACAAAAAACCTAAACCAAGGCAAAACCCAAAAAATTAATAAAGAATCCATGCCACTTGATCAGGCTCACCACCACACTTTTCAGAGGACTAGTCCATATGATCTTTTGTCTGTCTCCACTCCTCCCCGTCTGTTCAAATGGAACAGTGCCCACTCGCAAATTGGACAGTCCCTGTGCAGAGATGGCAGATGCAGAATGAATACTTGAGAACAAGGGAGAAAGAAGTAGCTTACAGACTAATGCTGTGTGCCAGTGAGACACAGCTGCATTGCAGAAAGCACATTAAAAGAAAAAGCAACCTACACAAAACCCTCCAAGAAACAACTGTGGCTAACTTTTAAAACGATGTAGCTGAATTACAGCTGCAGAGCAGACAATTGACTCCTCAGCCAAGATGTGAGTGCACTGACAGGCCAGCAGGTACTGGCAGCACAAAGTTATTAGGAGTTAGGATTTGCTAGATGCATTAATCAAAGAATAAAAGCTTTTTAGCAGGTCAGAGAAGAGGGTGCATTATTTTCAGCGTGCATCTCAGTGCCCAAGGAAGTCCTGACCAAGACTGCTTTATTCCTAACATTCCTCCTGCCTCTGCTCATCTGGTGCTTAGACTAGATGACTAGACATTACTAGATCTGAGAAGCAACATTTCCTACATATTTTACTGCACCAAAGCTGCAGGAAATGTCATTTGCCCTCGCATTTACTCCCTCAAATATTGAGATCAATATTTTATTCAAGTCTATTCCATTTTCTTGTCAATAATTGCAAAATAGTATATTCTACTGTACTATAGGAAAATGAGAGAAAATAACAGGGACATGACGGGGAAATTAAGGCACTGAAAAGTGCATCCAGCAAAGTGCCAGACATGGTGATACCCCCCACCAACCCCATCCAAAACTGTGCACCTATAAAAAAGTATGTTTTCAGATTTCTTCCAGATGCTGTGAAAATGGACTCAGGGCAATACAAAAAGCAGCCATTCAGATATATAACCAGGGTCAAGTCTTGACAGAAGTTCAGGGAAAGATGTCTACAAGAAGAGAGCAACTTTTGCTGATGGCTGAGGAGGTGGCAATGACCTGTGGAGCTGTTGCTCTGCCAGATGAGAGGTGAACCCAGAGGCAGCGTTTGACTGTTTTATGACCACACTGTAACTTCATGTACATAACTGAGACAGATACTGTTTAAATTTTAGGCTAGGTGGTAAAACTTTTAGGCTCAATCTAATGACTGCACAGTCCCAACCAATTTCTATGGCCTACTGGAAAACCCAGCATCTGTCACTGCATCCTTTCCATTGCAGCTTCAACTCTATGCCCTTTTGCCTTAATGTGGCAAAAGCAACTGGAGAGAGAATACAGTTTTAAACAGGAAAGAGTAATTAAATGCTAAATTTCTACCAGCAGAAGTCATTTAGTATTAATAACTTCACTTCATAATTTAGTTTGCATGACAATAGTAGCCAGATATCCTCATGCTGTGATAAGCAACAGGCTTCTCTGCCCTGGGGATTATAAAATCAAAACAGACAAAAGAGAAAAAAAGAATAATATATGGAGAGATTAAGGGAATGTCCAAGGTCACAGAAACCATGTGCCAAAGAGGATGGAGCTGAACCGAGAGATGTGGAGCCACACTGCAGCTGTGATTATTTTAGTATTCCTGAAGCAGACAGCCCTGAGGCAGCACAGCAAAAGGAAGGTGTATTATGGATTTAACTTCCATCTGAGGATAAGCCAAATCAACCATCAGAGCAGGGTGTGATTCATCTGCAATCTAGAAGGTGGTCCGTCATCCATCACAGCTCCGAGCCAGGGCGAGAGCAGAAACTGCCATCTGTGGTGGCATCTCTTAATTTGAACTTTTAAACCAGCTCTGTCATGAAAGCTTCTGAGACAAAAGGAAAGTAGACGAATGTCACAGCCATGTTAGCCTGGAGTGATGTTCATGTTTATTAACCTAAAACGGTTTGGGGAGCATTAAGAAATAAAAAACAGCTGAGTGTCCTGCAAAGTATTTTTTTTTCCTGCCAAAGCCTTGTCTCACTTGATTGTTTGCCACCATGATTGTTTCTTATATACTTTTCTCTTTTTGTCACTGAATGTCTAAGCATTTTAAATACCTAGTGATCTTTACTTACTTGATGACAAAGACAGGAACAGGTGGTGCTGTTTATCTGCTTTTTTATTGTTGGAGTATTAGCAGGTTATCAGTATCTCTAAAACCTATAGCAATTTGATTTTGAAATTGGTTTCATTGATGCCCTTTTCACCTCATTTCTCAGGAGATTTGGAGTCCCATTCTCCTTTGATTCCCTTCCTCTGACCCTAGGGAGATTGAAGAGATACTTAGGTTCACATGTAATGCTCACTAAAAACTCAAGAAAATTCCAACATTTTCTCTGTCACAGCTTTGTTTTTATCAGTCTTCTGGCTTGTTTATCACCTACTCAACAAGCTGCATATCTAAATGAGATAGTGATCTTTACTATATTTACAGAACCATCCAAGAGCTGATTATTAAATTATGTGCTGCAATCATCTGCTACTGAAATTCAATCACAAATGTAAATAGAAGCTGTAGACAATGAATTCAACCACATTCTTTCTCACATATTTTGAGCAACTGTGCATTGTTTTTGTCTTATTGACTAAATCTTTAATACATAGATGCATCTAACTATGAGCACTGTCTTTTGGATCAGAATAATACTAATTATTTTTTGTGTTACCTTTCACATTTGATCAAGGAGAACAGAAGATCACACCAGATCATTCAGACTTGAAAAAACTGTCTTAGAACACAAAGATACTAAAGTGCATACTGGGTACTCCTTCTGAAAGGGACAAGGGCTGAGCTCAACCCTGCAGTACTCCAAGTACCTGTGCCTGCACAAGAAAGCTTAAAATTGATCCAGTGTTGGTAAATCAGTCAAAAATATTGGCTGATAATTTTGGGTTACCTACAGTGCAAACGACAATAAAATCATGCTGTTCATTTAAAGCACAATTTCTGATCATGCCCCTGGATTTGCACAGGACTTTCAGCAATTTTCTTTACTTGTGGAGGAGGTAATGGCTTGTAGAAAATGAGTCACTTTTCTGCATCCACAGGAAATCATTAATTCTGCTGAGCTCCCTGTCCTTGTATTGAAGCTGCTTGCCTACTTGTTTTTTCCCCTGAAACGCATATGCAAAGGAATCTCTGTATTGCTGCAGAGAAACATCTCTAGAATGCATCTATTTTACTTTATCTTCATCACTTCACGACTTATTCACATCATTTCTCACTGTATTTCCACCATTGAAACAAATGTTTGACTCAAAAGGGGTAAGAAAAGGTTCTTCACCCAGAGGGTGGCTGGGCACTGGCACAGGCTCCCAGGGAAGTGGTCACAGCACCAAGCCTGACAGAGCTCAAGAAGTGTTTGGAAAACATCCCAGGCACAGGGTGGGACTCTTGGAGCATCCTTTGCAGGGCCAGGAGGTGGATACAATGATCTTTGTGGCCTCCTTCCAACTCAGGATATTCTATGATTCGCTGACCTAAGAAAGATCCTGCCATTACTGTCACCACTTAAGCAGCACCTACCTTCAGACAGACTCCTACAAGTTACAGCCAATCCTATATTGATATTATTTTATAACACATAATTATGAATCATCTTTGAAAAAAAACCAAAACAAACAAAAAACATTCTTCTTCAGCCCAGACAGGCATTAATGACAGAAAATATATTGACAGTAAGTTCATTGTGCTGACATATTCTTTTTCCTTGGTAATAGATTATATTTAAATCTAAATCACCCACTCACATAAATAAATTAATGAATAATAGATTAGGGAAGAACACTATATTTTGCAAAGGAAAATCCCTGCTACTTTTATCACCAGGTCAGTCAGGAGTTGAGGCTTTTCAGCTTTAATTGCCTGATCTGAGGTGAGTTTCCCTTTCTTAATGATACTTTTACCAAAATTCTGCATATATATAGAAAGTTAATTTACTTCTTGAGAGATCAGCCATGTTATCATCTCAATCTAATTAGAGAAAATTGTCCTTAAAACAATATTGATTTTGTACTAAAGCTTTCTGTTGTATTACCAGTAGGCAGTGTTTCCCTTATTTAACCTTGGTGACAGATAATGTCACATTCAACAAAAAAAACCACCAAAAAAAAACGAAAAAACAACTGTTTAAAGAGCACAGTCAGAGCAATTTTGACTCTTAAAAGAGAAAATTAATTAAACCTCTGCTAATTGCTCTATCAAATAAATCCAACACATTCTCTAATGAAGGGGAAAGTTGAATAATCTTTTTTTTTTTCCTATTCATAATGTTTCAGAGCTATTAGAAAACACTTGTGCTGCATAGACAAGATATATTTAGTCTTTACTGTACCTTCAGATTATGGTTTTGTTCCCATGCTCTTTTTCACTGATAAATTTCATGATTGTTCTCAAAGGTAGGTGAAAACTAGTATTTACTCATCTGGTGTTATGTCCAGTTAAGAATCTATTTTCTTTTTTCCTGAAGTGTGCTTTTGCCAGACAAAATGAGTTCTTCTGAAAGAGACAGGTTAAGCTAGATTACCTTCCAGAAAAGAAACCCTTCAGTCAACCGGGGAAGAAGAAACTTGGAAAATTAAAGTTTGGAACATTTATAAACAGAAGCTCAGGTGCCTCTCCTGCAGCAGTTTCCAAAACATATTTAGAAAAAGAGACAGCAGTAAAGAGGGAATAATATTTGGCTTGACTTGGCTTGACTGCACATTTTAGCATTACTAGAGAAACTAAGAGAGAAGCAGTTTTCAGAAATATGTTTGCAAGACGTCCAATCTCGAGGCTGTTTTGTACATTCAAAACATGTCTACACTTTCAACTTCACTGATAACAGTAGACTGTAATAGCTGCACTTTTACCAGTAATGGGAAAATTCCAGTTATTTTGATAATATTGTTTTCAGTTCATCATGGTTATAATCTATATTTTCTTGCCAAAGACTGTATGAATGATGGAGAAAGTTGACAATTTCGCATTTGCTGTCATCGTGGTTGTTCTTTTCTTGGCAATATAGCAACTTACTGTAATAAAAGTAGCTAATGTGTATTGGATGTTTGTGTTCAGTACAGTTTAGTGGGCTCCTGGCTCCTCAGAGAGGATCTGGAAAGCCACACCTGGCTGAACAGGTATAAATTACTTCACCTTGTTGATACACTGTGGTTTTCATGTATTAAAAAGTATGTTATGAAGGGAATGGTTTTATATTTTTCCATCCCTGGTCACTGCTAGAAGTTACAAAAAAAACCATCTCACCTGACCAGACCACAAACTATCACAGCACTAATAGGTGCCTGACACAGCCAAATTGCTGAAATCAATGCTCAGGACTGAGAATGGCACTGCCAGCTCAGTGATGCTGCACCTGGGGACAGGGACAAGAGTTACCATTTTCAAAGACCCTACAGCAAACCAGTGGCTGATTATAGTTAGTTAATACTCATCTTCAGTGGTCTCATTTCCTCCTCCATACACATGTAAGGACTTGGCTGAGACAAGACAATTTTGAACACCATTTATCCTCTGAAGCTTGTTTTCTCATCCATTAAAAAAAAAAATTAAAATCAAGAGGAGCATTCCACTTAATGAGATTCTTATCTGGAAACAGCATCAGATTTTGGCCCTGCTATTTGATTAGGATGGTTCATAATTGATTTATATTTAAAGTAAAAAAATTCTGTAAAGTCCAAACACGCTGATTCATGTTATTAACATCATATTATGCAACAAATGGAAAGAAGCAGAAGATCCTCTAAAGGCAGACCTGCTGCCTGGACCTCCATTTGTGTGTTTACCATGAATTCAACTTATGCCCTGAATGACTCAAGTTCCCCATCTTGCAATACTAAGTAACAAAATTTAAAAAGCAAGCCCTAAAATGCTAAATCTATCACAGACAGTAACTTCTCCCACGTCCAGTATATTTTGCAGAGTTTATGTAACTTGCTGTCAGCTATTGATTATGAGCAACAGGCCTAATTAATTCCTATGAGTTTTTGCTAAATGGTAGCTGAGTCATCACAAAAAATTTTAAAAAACCACAATAAATGGCCTGCATCCTCAGTGAGCTCTATTTCTGCTTATCATTTCCAAAAAATAATATGAAATGCAACAGTTTGCAAACAACTAAAAATATTTTTAAAGGACCTTCAAAAGACTTCACTGCAAACAAGTGAAAAGTCACCAGGGTCTCACCTAACAATGTGTGGAGGAAATAACATAGATTACTAGATGCTATTTTATCATAGCATTGAAATTTTGAATATACTGTTCCACTTAGCTAGAATAACAGTCTTGTAGAGCCAATAACCTTCCCTGCTGATGGACAGCAGATCAGACATAACAGGATTACATTAATTCTTTCAAGAGTTCCCCTATCTACTCAGTCCTCACTCCAATTTCTCCACTGGAAATAATTGCAAATGTTCTAGTGCCAGTACAAGTACCTTAAAATTGAAAAAAGAAAAAAAAATGTGCTGAAGTTCATTTTTTAAAAAGATATTTTAAAGTTCTGTGAAGACATTCCTTTAGTACTTCACTTCTTTATTTCTTGCTAAATCTTCTAAAAAGTTTTGCAACAAAATATGAGAAGAACCCCTCAGATTCTAATATTTAAGATTATTTTCATACATGTCTCTATTTCTAAGAAGTTTGTTTACTGATTAAAGCATGAACAAATAAGAAACTTTTTATTTCAGCTTTAGCATCAATCTTGTCCATTTCAGTGGCTGTTGCTATTCTTTCTACCTTGAATATATTCCTGGGTGAACTTCTGGACCAGTGATTACTGGATATTGTTTTCAAAATGACTGAAGTACACTAAATCTCATTGACTTTCAGTTTTGACCAACATGGCATGCCCTCTGAACAGTAAGTGACAGATGTGTCTATTGTCCACAGTAGGTCTTAAAAGGCATCAGTGCTTTTTTGACAGGATTCATTTCCCCACCTAAAATGTGCTGTCAGACAGAAGTTGGCTGAATTGTTATAAAAATTCCTTCTTCTTGGATCATAACCACTAAAACAGAGCTTTTAGAAAGGCATCTGGAGGGCTTCTGGACCTGGTATGCCCCCCACACTGAAGAAAGCTGAAGCCTCTTACTTGATGATGGATTCAGGAAGAATCTAAAACTTTGAACTCCTTCCTGTGAAAAAAAGAATTACCCTACTAGCAATTGTACTGTACTTTGGACATACAAGTCCACTCTGATTTTGGGATTTTTCATGTGAAGCTGTTAAAATTTATTCTGAAATAATGGCCAATTCTAGAAAAGCTCCCATGTCTATTGCTCACATAGCAAAGGCTTTGGCCTTTTTTGCCAATCAAGAGCAAAAGGAGCACAAGAAGTGGTTTTTAAAATTTTCTTCAGCTGAAAAATGATTGGCACCATTGTGCAGGCACAGCAAAAGAGGCCAAAGGAAGCAGCCAGGTGTGGTAGCTCCCCAAAATGTGCCAGGCAGAGGGCTGCAGCAGGGCTGCTCCTGTTTCTGATGCTGGCAGCTTCAAAACATCCTTCATCAAAATTCCTGACGCTCCCTGGTACAAGCAGTAATTTGGTCATCATCACTAATTTTATGGCCATATTGAGATCTCCTATAAGAGTGGAAATCTGCTCAGGAAGTATCTGGCCAGTGTAATGTTCCTTAGCACATAGAAATCAATACTAAAGAGTGAAGAATGAGTTTAGGTTGAAAACATAAATTTGTGCAACCATGCAACTTTAGATTGCAAATAGCCTGCCTCTGATGCAACCCTCAAATCTTGTGCAGTAGCCTCTGTATGTGAAAGAGCCAGATCTCCAAGGAAAACAGTCCATCCTGTGCAAAGATTTTAACAGCTGAGGCACAAAAGAAAATAATGGTACCCGGCAACTGCTCTCTCTATAAATGTCTTCTTTGAAGTTGGATCTGCTAGTAAAGCTCCCTTTTAAGTTTGATGAGCAAATGCTGATTGCACCATGGAGACAGTTTCTACAAGTAACCACAAAGTAGTGAGAAAGTAGACAAAAGTCTGTAATATTCAGGGAACGCCTCCCTCTGCTAATCAGAGAAAGCTGAAAGATCAAATGCTTGCTCAGTGGGCAGCTGTTACTGGGTTTGCTTTTTAGTTCAGTTCAATAAATTGACTTGCTCACTTGTTACTAAAGCAGATTATTGTTAATGGGCTTCTTGGTCAACAGCACCTCTTGATAACATTTTAATTAAAATGAATATCTGTCTCATTTACTTTTTGGGGTCTAATATGTGACACTTCAGAACACTGACAGTGTCAGATGTCATTTTCTTCAATTAATTGGTGTGTAATTATTCTCAAATGGCTGGAAAGCATACAACTTTTTACTTTTGCCACATTTACCACTTTGATACTTGGTCCACCAGTAGTGTCCATTAAAGAAATCCTGCCTTCCTTCTGAAAGGAGACACCAAATTGAATTTGCAGATCACACTTCTGTTGCTTACATTCATTCTCAACTCAGCACCACCACTTTTTCAGCTGGCTCTGCATGGCCCTGGCTCAAGAAGGAGAAGGAACAGTACCAGGAACCAAAGAACACATCCTGCTTCTGGCTTAGCCCTGGAGGAGACTCACAGCCTCAACACAGGCAGAGACACTTCTGGCCATGCTGGCAGGCTGGGAATACCATTGCCACGCTGTGCAGGATCAACAAGACCTCATGAGAAAGAGAATAAATCAAAATACAGTGCAAAGCAAGGGCAGTCATGTGTGATATCTTTCTTCTACATTTAGGAAACTAAAGCACAGGGACTGGTTCAAACACACCCAAAAAGGCTCTCAGGGCAAAAGCAGCAAAATGACATGAGACTCCCATGTTTCTGGCTACCACATGAGCCCCTGAACCAAGTTTCCCCAGCATTAATGATAAGTAATCAGAATCACAGGTTTAGGTCTTGTACCATGTATCCTTCTGGTAAACATAGACCTAATTCCAATCAATTATAGATTTCCCCCTCTGGTTTCATCTTTAGAAAGAGGACTATTTTTTCCCTTTTGTACTAGTTCCACTATGCTAAAAAAAATGATTAAAAAACCATGGACATCATCCTGCTTCTTTAGTTCTGACATCCCTATCATTATAAGTGTTTTCCTACACTGTTACCACTACACGAGTTCTGTAATGAACTATTTGTTCATCAGGGAGCTAACTTGTAAGCTGTGAAGATCAGAGCTTTATTTCAAAGGGAGGGAAAACATTATAGCATTTCATCTTATGCACATTTGTCATGGTTTAACTCCAGACAGCAACGAAGCACCACACAGTCTCTCACTGGCTCCCCACCCCCTCCATAGGATAGGGAAGAGAATCTATTTAATTAGAGTTTAATAGGTAAAGGAAAAGCTGTGCATGCTGGCAAAGCAAAACAAGGAATTCACCACGTCTCTTGGATAGGCATGTGTTCTCAGCCCTCTTCAGGACAGCAGGGCTCTATCATGCACAGGGATTACTTAGAATAAAGTCAGCAAATATCATCATTGCAAGCATCCCCCCTCTTCTTCCTTCCTTCCCCAGTGGTATATGCTGAGCATGACACCAAATGGTATAAAATATCTCTTTGGTCAGTGGGGTCAGCTGCCCTAACTGTGTCCCCTCCAAGCTCTTGTACACCCCTAGCTCTCTCACTGGTAGGCTGGTGTGAGAAGCAGGAAAGGCATTGACACTATGTGACCACTACTCAGAAGTAAACATAGAATTGTAGAATTGTTTAGGTTGGAAAAGACTTCTAAGATCATCAGGTCTAACCAGATGATGCAATGCAACGTTGGAGACAGTGCACCAAAATCTTTTGGCCATATACCACAGCTGTGACCAGCCACAACCAGTAGCTATCTCCCAAAATTTCACATTCAGCTAAGTCTTGTCACCACCCAGTCAAATATTTAAAGTCAGCTGCACTTGCCAGTCCAGGTCTCCAATTGCTTTGGAGTAGACATGAATGTGGTAGGTAAGACCACTATCCAAGAATAAAAGCATCTACTAAAATTGTCTTCAGCACAAATACAAAACATCCTCCCATACTACTACTACTACTCCCACTACTACTAAGAAGAAAATTAATTCTATTCCAGCCAAAACCAGGACAACATTTAGGCGAATTTACAGCATAGAGTAGAATCATAGAATAGAAACATAAAATCATTAAGGTAGAAAATAGATCTAAAATCATTGAGTCCAACTGTTAATCCACCAGTGCTGTGTTCAACCCTAAACAACAACTGAGCATTGTTTGTTCCAGGTCAAACAACCCCAGCTCTCTCAGCCTCTCCTCACCAGACTTGGGCTCCAGACCCTTCACCAGCTTCCTTTGCCCTTCTCTGGACTCCCTCCAGCACCTCAATGCCCTTCTAGAGTGAGGTGCCCAGAAGTGGAGACAGGAATCAAGTAGGGCTGTACAATACCAAGTACAGGGGGACAATTGCTGCCCTGGTCCTGCTGACCACCCTATTGCTGATCCAGGCCAGGATGCCACTGGCCTTCTGGCCACCTGGGCACAGCTGGCTCATGTTCAGCTGCTGTTGACCAGCACTTCATGAAAGATATTACAGGAGCTTACTCAGCTGTGGGTGCACCAAAGGGGTACTGCAGGATTTAGACATTTTAGGTACTTCCAGAAAGAGCTGTGGAGTCCCTTTTGCAACACACTTTATCCAATGATCAGAGAAGTTAAGTCTGTTTCCAGTGCCCATAAACACTCTTCTGCAATCCTGTATTTATGCAAGTGATTTTTTTTTTCTGTGGTGGACACCTGTTCACTTGGAAACATCTAAGCCACAAAACAGCTGTCAGACAGTAGCAAGTTTTGGTTACTCAGAACCAAGGCTGGATTCAATCCAACTGTGACTGAGAAGTGAGAGATTTGGTATCATCTTATTAATTTTCTGAGCCATCTAGTTCAAATTTGTGCAATTTAACAGTGAAACATTACCACAAAGAATCTAGTAGCATTTATAAAGTATAAGACTAGAATTAACCTCTGAAAGCATAATCTATCAAGCATACTACATGTTTAAAATATACCTACCATTCACAGTGAAACAAAGATACCTGTATATCATGAAATCTAATGGAACAAAAAATGAAGCTCTTATAAAATGATATCTTACCAAAGCATTTGATCTGTGTCAAAGCAACAGATGTTAGTCAAGACATGTGTTATAAATATAAATAGCAACACAAGATAAAGAATTTAGTATGAACAACTGTACAAATCTCCATCTGAACACTTCACTTTTCACACACAAGGTAGGAAACATCTTCTCATGTATTGTATTACTTACATGCAGTGCCAGGAACTGCAGCGGTGTGTGACAGCCTTCAAAAACTGAAGCAAGCAATTTAATGGTTTGCTTCTATCAAACCCACTGCTCTCACTTCTGACTGTCCCAAGAATCTCAGTTTAGACAGAGCAATTTAGGATATCCCTTTCAACCTTCTGCCCTCCATTCCTCTTTATGCCCATTTTCCAGGTGGGGAAAGAAGTCCAGGTGCCTACCAAGACCTGCTGAGGGTCACATAAAAAGTCTCTAGCAGAGGATTAAGCAGACAGTCTTTGCTCCAGATTGAGGTTTGCATCCTTGCTGGATGACTGCATGACTTTTTATTCTCCTCCTCTAATGTCCATGTTCTTTTTATGATACATACTTCCTAATTAGTTTGGAAGCATGGACATCATCCTGGGTGGACAGTCCTTGCAGCCATTCAGAAGCATTATTAAATTTAATGCACATCTAGGAAAAGGAAGGCTATGATCCCTACTACTGAAATAGTACTTCGATATTATTTAAGATTTTATTTGAACTTTTAGTAAAATATTAATTCCTATCCTGGTCCTAATATAAAATTCTTTATTATGTACTGGTACTGATTTTCAGAATCTTGCAGTTTTAAAGTAGGCCAAATGTTAAGTTTAAATATCCTGAAAAAGTATTTCTAGAAGATAATAATCAGTCAAATGCAAAACTGAACTTGAAAGTAACATGTCTATATGGATCATTGCAATTTTGAAGACTAAATCATGTCTAATTAACTAGGCTGAGCTAGTAGCTTTTTGCCCATCTCAAATTTAATTTAATTGTTAAAAGCCATAATCTATACATTAGTCAGCTCTCCACCTGAAATGTGGGGGAGTGTTTCTTGCAGAAGTTTCTAAAACCAGACCTGAGATATCAGGCTGTGCAGTTCCTTCCAGCTAAGTATGTCAAATGCTGCTGTCTGTGTATCACATCCTTGACATTGGCTTTCAAGGAAGGATTCAGCCCAAAAACCCCTTTGAAGTGGAACAGAAACTTTGAAGGCATCATCAGAACAAAACCGTGTTACACTATTCACATCTGTCTGTGCACTTGGCAGATGCCACACACCAATAATTTAAATTAAGGCATTTTTCATTTTCAGGCATTGTGATAATTCCAGGGCATTTCCTCCATCATATTTGTAACCTATTCATTACACCATTTTACTGCATAATGAAGACAAATGCCAACACTTTAGCAACAGATTTGGGTAATGACAAGATGTACAATAACACAGAATAATGTGACCAGGCCTGCAAGTTCTAATTGAATATTTTTCTGATCCTGCTTCCATTAATCTTTCCTCCTGTTTCATTTTTCTAGCCATTTTACATGTCGCCTGCCCCTTTTCCCCTTTCCCCCTCCAGCCACCCTCTGAAAGCTTTTTTGAGAAATGGATTCTGCCTCCACAGTGGGTTCAGGCTTGCTCCTTATCAATATACACGGCTCACTTGCCGATGAACCATTGAGTTTCTGACAGAGGAAGCAGCGTGCATCCCAGGCATGGTACTTAATTGGTATGCTGGCCCATGCAAAGCCATCTGATTGCATTCAGTAACTGGCAGGGACAGAAAGCATTTCCAAGGGAAATAATATCTAGCTGTGAATGTGGAATATGTGTGTAAGAACTGAACAGTAAACACCAGCCTTAATTTTAATATCTCACATTATGCAAAACTTAAAAAAGATGAGTGCTCCGATATTCAAGCAGACCCCTGCGGGATAGGAATGTTATCACAAGAATATTACAGAAACCAATGCAAAATATCCAGCTGCTGTGAGAGTTTAAGGGGCATCAAACGATTTTGAATCACCATTTTCCTCCACAAATGAAAGTATTTACCTATTAACAGCAGCAAAACTATATTATTTTGCTGGGCAGTACGACCGCAAGCAACATTGCCTTTCAGTTTAAGCTCTGATATGTTAGCACTTAATGTCCCAAACAGCCCTTAAAAGCTCCAAGGTGAAAATGTAAAACCATAATGCAGTCCTAAATGGTCATTTAAAAAATGATCATCCCAAAGCTCAAGAGTGCCTTTATCTGTTTATGAGGCATTCCAGTTAAAATAGTTACACTAGGAATGCAGGGAGGATGATACCTATTTAATTTTATGGTGTTTTTCTCTCTCTCCAATGATAAAAGGTGGCTGGGACTGCAGCAAAAGCCAAATCCTGTTTGCTTTGTTCACACAACTAGTCACATTGACTACAGCAGAGCTGTGGAGGGGGTTTGGCCTCACCTCCTACTGTCTAAATTATCTTTCTTTATAAGCCACTTTCTGTCTGTGTCCTACTCTCTAGTGAAACTCTTACTCACATGTTTGCACAAGGAATGTGGGACAGATAAGAGCTAAGATGTGAAAGCAGAATAAAGAAACACCCATTCAGATCAGCGGGTTCAGATTAAAACCAAAACCTCGACAAAACAAACTGCCTTGCTGTCATAATGTTTAGAGAGTTGGTCAAGGAAGATTTGCACAGAACTGTTTGAGACAATACCTGTACTGTTCATCCCTCAGGACTTACATCTCCTTTCCCAGATATGAGAAGGCAGGAAAGAATTTGTGACATTCAGAGAAAAATTGTGTGCAATTTATATGTATCAGGAAGATGTACAAATGTTCTCAAGTTGATTCTACCTTTTTTTTTTTTCCCTGAAGTAATGTGTGACATAGAATTAAGTGCCGATCTTGCTGGGCAGTCATTTAAGGCAGGGCAATAAGTAAACAACCTGGCAGCACCACACAGCTCTGCTTTTGAATCCTGCCCTATGAGCAGCCTGATGAGCTCATGCTGATTGCTTTTCACACCTCAGAGCTAAATCTCAGCAGTCTGGGTCAGTTCCTGGGTCAGACACATCCAGAAGCACCTCAGGATCATGGTGCTGAGAGACAGTGGCTGCCCTGCTGTTGCTAGAACTGCTTGCTGGTAGTCAGAAGGACTTTTGCCACTTGGGATTGTGTCCCCACTTTCAGCCTGGTTCCAGCTCTGCTTGCCAATTTTCTCCAGGGTCTCTCCTGAAAATATCAAAAATAAAAATCTGTTCTCCAATGATGTTCTCTCTGGGTGAGGAGGAAGAACTGGAATTTCTTGCCCAGGTTTCCAGGCTCCCCTTGAACTCTCTGCTCTTAATGGATAGGAAGAAGGTTTTTCTGTAAAGGTTTTTTTGTTCTGCAGGTGACAGAAGAAATCTCAGCAAGCTGGGCAGACTCACTCCTTGTAGAGCTCCAGCCCTGTGAGAGGAGAGGCTGTTAGCCTGAGGAGTATGCCTCAGGAAGGAGGAAGAAATTTCTCTGCAAGAGCCCAGACATTCACCCTGAGAGACTGAAAAGCATGGCATGGCACTGGGTCCTATTTTGCAGGCCTGGAAGAAGCACAGAAAGGCCTTGGGAAACTAGTACACCCACTGAACAGAAAAACTTGCTCTGCTTAAAATCAGGAATTTTGATAACACAAACACACCCCAATGAAAAATTCCTAGGAAAACACCACTATTATTTCCAGAGCATAAATGCAATATTTTAAACACCTGCTGTTACTTATTCCAGAAAATATGTGGATCATGTCTTTATTGGAGATCAAGTCCAAATCATCTCAGTCCTTGCAGATCCCTTCTTTCTTGTAAAATAATAACAGGGAAAGGTGAAAACTTTAGCACTGGAGATAATAGCAACAAATCTCCTCAATGGCATAAACCTTCAGTTTCTTATATTTAGGCATTAAGGTTCTTTCAATTAATGGACATCAGGGACAAACGTTTGATAAACCATTCTGCACACATTGTGCCCTATTCTGGGTGTGAGTGTGTCCTACCCTGCAGCAATTTGAGATGTCAAGCCTATCTGTCAAGGCAGAAAAGAGCAGAGATAAATGGTCACCCTGCCTCACAGCTGTACTTACTGCAAACCAAGCACAAGCCTCGTATTTAGAGCCCTAACATTAAAATCTGTTACAATGCACCTCCAAATGAAAGTTTCCCTAATTAAAAAAACAAAGTGGCAGAATTTCTTCACCTACCTGTATAACATTTTTGTACAAGACAGGATTTGAGGGAGATTGGATTCATCTCAGCAAGGCGTGCTGCACAGTGAATTGTGTGATGCTTCCCCAGTACATTTTGCCAATTTGATCACCAGTAGTAAATTGAGTGAACTTTTGGATTTCAATGCATGAGACTCCTCATGCGTCAGGATGAGATAATTCTGTGACTTGGATGATTACTTCTGAAGGCAAAAGGCCAAAGTTTTCTCCTTGAACTTTACATATGAATTGATCAGTTCAATGTCTTTACATAGTTTTAGGTACCTCCCAGCTTTGCCTAGCCACATCAAGGGAATAGAGTGGTAAAAAGCCATTTTCTTTCTCCTTGCAGAACACATTAGCATTTGAGAGGGAAAAATCTATAAAGAGCCCTATAAAAATATTCAGAAAATGCATTAATCCCAGATATTTTGTTCATAGTTCCTTGCAGAGCTATCGGAGTCTCTAGGTTATTGACCTATAATCCATTAATAGGATTTTTAAGAGTTCTATTATGGTTACTCTTCATGAGATGAGTGAACAGATGGATAGGATGGTCACCCCCTTGCTATAACCTTTGTCTAACAAAGCTGATTAATTCAGTCTTTCTAGTTGATAAGGCATCAACTGTGGCTTTGTCTACAGATAATTAACTAAGATACAAGCCAGAGGAGTCAGAGGAGGTGAACAGTAGTGTGAACTCTCTAGGCTAAACTCGAGAGACTGGGGTCTAGAAGCAGAGGTGAGGTAAATGATGCTGTAAAGTATGTCAGCAACCACCACTGTGTCAGCCCAAGCTTTTGTGAGCAGAGGCAAAACAGAACCCAGCAGATGAGCAGGTGGTGGGTGATGTCAGGCACCAAGACCACTTGCTGGAGCTCTGACAGGCACCACACCTGCAGCCCAGCACCTCATTCACTGCTTATTACACTTACCTGCCCAAAACCTTGGAACCACCTGAAGACAGTCCACCTGCATTAGGCAGCACTGGAGGTGGCATAGAGCAACGCCCCAGCCCTGCACAGGGACATTTCCAGAGCAGGCAGGGAGGCACAGGGAACAGTGCTACAGCTGCCGATGCCCTGCATCAGGGAGGCATGGCTCTCTCTCTTCCTTTTTGCTTTTGTTTGCCTGTTTGGAGCATTTCCACAGGCCTGTGCTGGACCAGAGGCTAGCAGTTCTCTGCCTTGCCTCATTAGACATGAGCAGTAGGGGTTGCAGCCATCTACCACACTTAAGACATTCAAAAGCACCCAGACACATAATTGACTTTTCAGCTCCTTTCAACCCCAAAGCAAGCTAGCTACAGTCAACAATGATGAATAAAGAAAGAATTCAGGCCTGGTAAACAATCTGAAGTAGAGCAGCTGCAATGGGAAGGGAAGCAGCCAAGTGAATTAAGCCTCCCATATTCGTTGCTTAGCCTTGCTTTTCTCTCTCTGACCTATAGTTGAATAGAGCCTTTCACCACTGCTCCTTGTGGCTTGCAGCTGCAGCATGCCGAGGCTGTCAGGAGCCTTGTAACACTCCTCTGGTCACTAGCAGGGAATTTGCAGTACCAAGGCAGGTACATGGTGCTGCCCCTTTCCCTTGCTCCTCTAAAGGCACACCTGCCTTCCTGGCACCCTCCCAGCCTGAGGCCACTCCAGCACACACCTTTGGCTCCATGCTTCCAAAGCAGGTGTCCTAATAAAGTACCTTAGGAGTCAGCCTCAGCCACCAGTTTGCAGCAAGGGGGTTGACATAAACACGGGTTAGCTGGTCCACTGCTGCACCTTGCAGTGGGGAGCAGAAGGAAAACACAGTCCATACCTTGCTGGGAAAGTGGTGGGCAAACTTTTTCACATCTTCAGTTTAGAACTAATACTTTCAAATGTTGAATCTTATGAGTTGCTGTGCAGAGGTTTTCATTGTGTTTCTAAATGGAAAAAAAAAATTAAATTCATTGTGCCAGAGCCCCAGATTTTTTTTCCCCCAAGAGCATGGGCTCAAATACTATCAACACTAAACTAGGAGGTTGTGCAAAAGCTTTGGGAGATTTTCACACTTAGATACCAAATTCTGATTTACTAACTGTTAATCCAGCTGTGGAATAGTATCATAGCTTCCCAAATATCTGCTTAGGGATTGCAGAATTTTGCATTGGGCAACTCCCAGAAACATCTGAGTGCTAACTCCAGTTCTAACCCCATCTCATGCTCATGCCTCACCAGAGAGCACAAATAGGCAGCTCTCTTCTTACAGGCTAGTTACCAAACTGAAGGCTCCTCTGGGGTGGTGTCATGTTGAGGCTGGCTCATTGGAAACAATGAATTTTGCTTCAGCTTCTATCCAAAGATTTATTTAATGTATTTTATTCTCTTCCTGTTTAAGGTAAACTGCATGTGCAGCCCTTAACAGAGAACAGAAACCAAGACCAGATTTGCTTTGAGCCATGGTCAAACTGATACATTGCTCCCATAAGAAGCTGTGATTTGCCCTCTTCATTAGCTTGTTTTTTAGATAATTTTCCTAGAAGTTGGAAGATTTAACTTTAATGCCATGTGGGCAGAGAATAAACTGAACTCAGGTTTATCTTGTGCTAGATGAGCACTTTGATCACCTAAATAATAAAGTGACAGTGACTAGTACAGGCATGATGCTTTACAGTAAGGTACAGATAGCAATGGAATCCTATCATAGCCAAATTTAAAATTCCTTACAACTACATGCAAACTTTCACTCAGGATTGCATATAGACCAAATTTCAATAGATAGAACTGGAAGGAACATGCACAGTTAAGCATTCTAACCAGTTATTTATGAATGTTTAATGCATTTCTGTCTAGCAGGGATGTACTTGCTCTCTTTACTCAAATGAGCAGTGCCACCAGAGAGGCTACTCATGTGAGAACAACAGCATGATTTAGCTCTGTCTGATTTCTAAAACTCGTAGTAATCAGGATACCAGCTTCAAAATCAGGGCTGACTTGGATATTTATTAGCACAATTACGTCTGCAACCCCTCCTAGACTGAACACAATTCTGGTAGTAATTTTCAAATCATTAGCACACTCCTTTAGTAGCATCTTATCTCAGCTATTAGGCAGGCTGCACTTAAATTGAAGTCATTAGCAAACACTCCATTACTGTATTGTTTTGCAGTATGCATTTAGTATATTGGTTTATTTTATAAAGTAAATATCCTCTGCATATGAAACAAATCAAAATATATCTATAAAACATAATTATAAAGCTACTTAATTTTGCAATGTGTAAAAAGTATTTTCAACTTTTATGTGAAATAGCTTCTAAATAATAGAATTCATGGTACATGATTAATTATAGCAATCATCTATCTGTGCTAAAATATGACAGTTTAATCTTCTAAATCGCATCAGGAATGAAACAATTCTGAATCCAAGATATCCCTTTATGGGTTCTAAGTACAGCTCATAAATTACTGTGGCTTTTAAATCTCATCTATATTTCTGCAGCAGAGAGGCAACACAATACTATGTTCAAGCCTGCAGTCTTCTTCAAGTAGAATTCTTGTTCATTAAAATATTTTAGAGGTGTTTTCATAACAACAGTGCCATATAGCTAATTTCCTCTGGAAGAACAAATTCAGGGTAGGTAATTTTTACCTTTGGAGGTTTTTGAGAAAGGATCTCCTTGGGTGGCACCTTTTCTGCCAGAAAACAGATGAAATCTCTGTTGAGAAACCCCTGTGAGATAAATCTCAGGTATTTAGTTCCTTCCTTTTTTTTGGAAGCATTAAAAGCTTATATAAGAATCAAGATTCTCTTGCCTCATAAATGGCCTGGACTGTGACTTTCTCTGTGGTTCACAGCTGCTTACACCTGATCCAGACTGGGGGAGCCCACCTGTGACTGAGGTAGCTCTGCAGCTAAGTTCAGGGTCCCCTGTCCCCATGCACAGGACACTGTGTCAGGATGTGCCCTCTAAATCACCTGCAGGCCACTTTGGTCATCCGTGGGAGTCAGGGAAGCTTGCAGAGAAGACTATTGCTCAGAGAGCACCACACAACAGAAACAAGCATAGAAATTTGGTACTTTCATTTGGGAAGAATAGTTAGCTCAAACTACCCCACTAGAATGTAGATTGTTCATCTAGTTCCATGAGAATAGTGCTGAATAATGTCTGCATTAATTTAATCTGATGGCACAAGGCAGAGCAGCATCATAATATAGCTGAGGTGCTACATTACCACAGTCCAGTGGTAATAAAGACCTGGGGTTTCTCAGTAACTCATAGGGAAGAGAAGAAGAGGCAAGAAGCTGTATCATTTGTGTGCAACTCTTCGGCTTTTCTGTTCTGCAAGGCTGGTGGCAGGGAAGCAAGTTCAGCACAGGTGCTTTTCCTGGGGGTCTATTCTGCCATCTTCATTTTCAAATCTTTGCCAATGCCATCCATTCCTGAGGAAAAGACTGGTTTAAAGGCAAGGCTGGTTTAAAGGCCAGGCTATGGCAAACCTCCTTTCCTTTTACTAATCTTTTCCTAGGCTTTTGTAACCAAAGCAGCCACACTATTCCATGGTGCTGGGAGCAGGCAGGGGGAAAGGTATCAGTAAAAAAGATAAATGGAGTTCCAAAACAAAGAGCACAAAGAGTAAAAATTATGGACAAGTTCTAACATTTGCAGAGCGCGTTTAACCAAGTGAGCCACTGCCTTTTTTTTTTGACCCTTACTATAAATATATACCACCAATGCAAAAAAAAAATATTCTCTGCACAAGTATTTGGTTATAAAAGTGATCAAAAATGTGCTGTCGTAGAGAAATTCTTATCAGTAGGATGCAAAGGAAGTGCTCAGTAAAACCTTGTTTTATAGCTCCTGGAGCTCTAAGAGCACTACTGTCTCTCATGCAATGAGACAAGGAATGACTCTGCAGCTGCCTTTTTCCAAAATATTTTAAAGCACATGTCAGGCTTAGCAAGACACTTGACTGAAACCTGTGGCTGGATGCAAATTTTCACAATACAAATAAAATTAAGTTCCATTTCAGCTTTCTAAGCTGAAATGATGCTTAGAAGTCATAAATGTATTTCCTGTTCTCTTCCCAAGGTCAGAAAAATTAATAGCTTAGTGGGTAAATTGGCCAACAAGCAAATCCTCTCCTGAGTTTTCAGTAAAAGAATTCCTCTTCTGTGTATCAGACTGCCTGAAGGTAATTTGCCAAACACAAGAGAAAAAGGGGATTTTTGTTTTGTTCAAAAATGTTTTTTAAAGAAATCTGATTTTGCTTCCTGAGAGGCTTTCAATGAGAATAACATATTCAAAAACAACACTCACTTTAGAGTTTTCATTTGGCTGTGTACTTTCACTTCTTTCAGCAATCTCCTCAAAGTTGTCCCTGATTTGAAAGCAAATACAGGGGAAGAGGAGACTGTAAAACATGGGAGAGACAAAGTGAGGCCTTGAGATGAAAATAGCTGCAAAAAGCTTTTCTTTTATTTTCTTTTTTTTTTTTCCAGTCCATCTGCATTGTTATTGCCTAAGAACTTCCTGAGAAAATAAAGTAGTTCAGTAATACAATACACTATAATGTTAGGTGCCCAAATACATTATCCAACATTGCTACACATAGGGATATGCTCTGAAAAGGTGTTGGTTATTATGTGTTCTAACTTTAAAGAATTTTTTTCTCTATATCCCTGTACATCAAACCTTCAATTAGCTTCACCTTTCATGTTGTTATCTGTTTTGACATAAGCTCATGACAATCTTTGTTTATTCTTTATTTCAAGGCTCTATATCCACTTGCCTCTGTTGAGGGCACCTTCATGAGCTCTCAACAGCAGCAGGGGAAAAACAACTGGTGAACCACAGGGAAACAACACTAGGAGCACATCATCCTCTGGACCAGCTCTGCTTCTCAATCCCATGTTGGCAGCTCCCAGCATACTCCCACAAGCAAGATTTTTTACTGAAACATATTTAAAATTCCATTTTACTTCTTCACTCAGCCTTTCTCAAAACAACTAAAAGTTGATTGGCTTGATTCAGGAATTCCAACCCTGTGAATTAATACCAAGACATTTCTGCCCCGTTTTTTAGCAGCTCTAGCCAATAGATTTGGGAAATCCCTGCAAGAAAGATCTGGAAACCTGTCACAGCTTCCATCCCTTTGCGTATTTCCTGATTTTTCATTGCTGTTTCCACCTGTCATTGTTTTGAGAGATCAATATTGTTCTTCACATTATAATTTATGCATGGCTAGAGTGGCTCCCTTTATATATTGCCCTAAAGGCAAAATATCAACTTTCCTAGCTTAATCAGATATACATCTCTTTAGTGTATTAGACACAATAACAGCATGATAAATATCCACAATTTATATGGATATTTATATATGGAAAAACCATATGACTGATTTAATCATTAATGAGCCATCACATAAAAACTTACTAAGGATTTTTAATAACTTCAGTACATTCTCAGTTTAGCACATTTTTAATACCAATGAATAGTGATCCATATATTTACTAAATAAATGACATGCTCTATATTCCTCATAATGCTTCTTCATGAGACTTCATTTTTCTTGCTCCACTTTTTGAAATATCTTCTAATGTCACTATTTACTCTCCTTATCTGGAATCCCCTCATCTTTTCTACAGTATGCCAAATATTGCTTATAATTGTGTAAAATTCACAATTAGATATTTTATAAATTATATAATATACATTGCTTTAAGAACTGCATATTTTTTTATCCAAAGGATCTGGTATTTCCACCAAAGTGAAACCTGGGACCAGACAGTCCCAAAATATGATCAGGGAAAAAGCATGTTTTCTCAAGTGGGTTGGATGCCTCTGGGCATTGATGTGTTTGGCATCATAGGTCTAAACATAGTGAATGCAAAGAAAATTTTCTGTGTAATGGAAAGCAGACACCTCCTCAAATGCACCTATTGTCCTATCAATTTTAAGGTCAGGTGAGATTTCAGAGTAATCTAAACCATTTAAACAATAAATTGTTACCTATAACTTGATCACAGCCAAGAACCTTGATCCACACACACTTGCAGACTTACCCCTGCTCAGTTACAGCTCAAAGGGAGCCCCCAGTGATGCCTCTGTCACACCTGAGACAGCCAAGCCTGGACAGCTCCCCTCCCAGCTGCACAGAAGAGGTCTGGGAGTCCTGACACCCGGGGTGACAGGGGCTCCCAGCTGCCGGGAATGAAGGTACTCAAACCACCACCCAAATCCAGGATCCTGACAGCTCCAGCACACCCAGACTGCCCAGAGATGACAATCCTTTTAGCTGTGCCACCTCTCACCAGCCATTAGGAATGAGTCAGGTTTCCACAAAGTTCAGAGATTATTCAAACCAAAACCAAAACCACAGCAAACCCAAGAAAACAAACAAAGTAACCATGAAAAACAAACCACAAAAAAAACCTCCGACCAACCAACCAACCAAAAAATCAAACGACAAAAATCCAAACCAAACAAACAAAAAAACCAAACCAAAAACAAACAAACCAAAAGCAATATGGCACCAAACCATTTTTCTTACAAAAATTGAGGTTTTTGTCAGACAGGAATAGTTCCAATGACACAGGTGTTGATGTTTCCACACCTAAGGATCAGATGCACGATATCACTCACAGAGAACAAGTTCTTGCAAGACTTTTGTGTTCTGCATTTGCAAAAGACATCATTGAGGTATGTGTGGAAAATGTGCTATCACAGACCAAAGCAGAGATACATATTAACATTATTGACAGATCACTATTGAGTGATCTGTTTTCTTTAATACCAGATTTATCTCCCTGGTGTCTACAACCATAACCTGAAGATTAGCAATTTACAGGAATTGTCAAATGGAAAGACAGGATGAAATGATGTGGTGTGGTTTCATACAAAAATCAAATTCAAAATCAACCAACCAAAAAAAAAAAAAAAAAACCAAACCCAAACCCACCTCACAATGGAGAGCGGTTTTATTTTGCTGGGTTTTTTAACCTTTAATAGGAAATGTTGCATATGCCTTGAGGTTTGAATCAATCTGTAGGTGCTGTTCCAAAAAAGCAGTGTCCCTGGAGAATTAATAGCATATGATAACTAGAATAACTCTTTACAAGTCCCTTGAGTCTCTGTAATTAATATGTTAAACTGCACTTAAAGGGAATAAAGTATCATTATACACAGAATAAATCATTTCAAATTACTGAATTGTCTGTACAATTACTCAGATAATTATCTAAATTTTATTAATAAAAGGTTTCATTAACTACCACTTACTCTGGGTAGAACTAACTCATCGAGCTTTTACTCTCAAATACATGCACAATGCAAAATACAACATAAATGTTATAGACATTTAAAAAACAAAGAGAACTAAATTATATGCTGAGCTGAGCTCATTTTGAGACTGTATTTTTGTAATATAGGGTGCTTTCCTAAACTGAGCTAACTAGAGATACTGCAACATAAAGCATAATAAAGGAACTGAATATTTACCAAAGCATAACCAGCCAAGGTGAATCTTAAGCTTAAGATGCAGGGTTGAAATTGAGGAAAATTGACCTGAGACACAGTCAAACAAAATTTTATGCATCAGCTTGCCTATATGTAAAGGGAGAACCTTCCTTCAGCAAATTTAGAGCTTATCTAAGCTATTGCATGGTGCTGGACAGTTTGAGTGTGATTCAGGGGTAAGATGCACTAAAATTTAGATGAATTAAATTTGATGACAAAGTGGCATCACTGAAAAAAGACCAGTGCTTAAGCAAGGTCCTCCTTAGCAGCATGGCTGATCACACACATGCCAGTGCTCTGAGGGCAATGAAACCTGAAGGTCTTGCACTTTCTAGAGCTGAGGCACACCAGATGCAGATATGTGACCCAAAGGGGATTACTTTGTCTCTAGAGCCATGGCTTAAATAGTCTTACACTAAATAAAACTGCTGTATGATCTCATTATTGGTAAGATGTAAAACCTTTGGGAATTTTGCTTTCTTTCATTTTAAATCAAGTCAGTAATGACTTTGTCACTGTTATAACCTGCTGCACATGCAGGACTCATGCATGCATTTGATATCCTGCTGTGGCCCCAGGTTCAGCCCCATAATCCAGCCTCCACACATCAGCTGAACTCCAGTAACTGCTGCCAGCCCTCAGCAGATGCAAATTGAAATGACTGAGGTACAAAGTCATATTACTTTTAATTTGAAGCAGACTAAAAGCATGTACATGGACAGCTATAATGCTATAACCACCCATTCTGTAGCTACCTCAGCCATAATTCAAGCACATGTCTAAAACCTTAATCATTATGGTATATGAAGACACATGTCTGCTGTTTCATAGCAGACTCCCTTGCCATTTATAAGTTGCACAATTACATTTTTTCTCCCACAAATCTCACTTTTGATCACATGGTCTTGCAGGAATAAGGCACAGAAATGCCTTTGTTTTTCTGGCTCTGGGAACCTACCAACTCCTAAACTTCACATATTAACTGCTTCCTTCTGATACATCCCAACCTCATCTGCACAACTCATAAATGCATTCTGTATTCTAGAGCTGTACTCTAAACACACTCTAAGCCCTTTGACTTCTGAGAGCACCCCATTCCAGATGGTGTTTGTACTTATCCAGCTGATGAGTTATTAGGATGCTCAAGGCTTTACCTGACAGTTCTTGGACTTGTATAGGGTATCTGAGTTGGGATATCTGGAGTGGAATGGAAATTCCTCACCCTTTCCAACTAAAGTTGTTCCACTTCAGATGGAACCCTACCTGTCTTTGTAGGCATGAGGAAGGTTAGGTCCTGAGTGTCCTTTCCACTGAGTTTGCTATGCAGTGTGGGACCTACTATCAATATGTAACTGAAGAATTTGTCAAAATGCATGTAAAAGATTTCTTCTCCCTTCTTGAGAGATTTGTATGTGCCTACACTCCTAAAGAGAGAAGTGGGTATCTTTGATTTTGTAAATAAGTTTTGTTTCATAATTCTGTCATATGAACAGAGATATTATTGAGGGGCTAATGCAGTAACATAGTTCATTAACAGTGTTGGAAAGGCTGCATTCAGTGGATAGACCTTCACCTCAAACTATTACAGCAATTTTGACATTTTTTTTCCTAACTAGCTTGTGGTTCCAGGGGTTTGGTTTGAATATTTTTGGTAATCTGTTGAAGAAAACAACAGGCATAGAAAATTTCAGCCTGATCAAGGTATTGACAATTGAAAGCAACATATTATAAAAAGCAGTGAGCAACTTTGACTTCAAGAATTATTACTTCAGATGAATAAAGTTATATGTAGACTTACACAGTATCTTCCAACCTTCAATTTGAAACTGCCTTCTAGTAGAGAAATATCAGAAACACTGGTTTTCCTTCAGCTAGAAAAATCATCAAAGTCAGGACAGACTTGGCTGCCATACCAATTCCAATTCAAGATATAACCTCAGAAAAAGATTGCTAATCACTGGGATCCTGCTCCTACTCTCAGGAAGGGAAGCATGGCAGGTACGAGCATCCCTTCTGAACCAGCAATGACTGGAAACAAATGTGGATCCTTACACACACAAGCAGAACTTCATACCTTGCAGACACATCTGTAAGTGCCTGTGACTGAACAAGGAGACTAGCATCTCTTCATCCGATGGTATGGGAAAAGGAAAAAAATCACACCTTAATTTTTGTGAGTTTATAACCCCAGTTTTTCACATTTAAAGGTATTTCTCTGTCTTGAGAAGCACAAGAGATGGAGATGGATTATAGAAAGTCATGGCTAGCAAGAAATTTTGTGAATAGCAAGCAGTGTGTACAATCCTAATTGTTAATGAACCTATCACAGCTCAAAAAGCATGCCTGGAGGTCACAGAAGACCATGTAAATATTTTGCTATATGTTAGAAAATCCATTACTGATGCAGGCTCATGGAAAGAATTTTTTGGAACTGAAATTTTACCACAGCAGTGGAATTCTTAGAGCTGTGTCCTCTGGATTCTGTAGCCCTGGACTGCTGTGCACAGCTGTGAGGGAGGGCACAGAGACCCCACTGAGGGCAGCTATCAAAGCAGCTTGAGCTCAAGCCAGGAGTCCCTCACTCAGCATGCCCAAGGATTTCTGCCATTCAAGCGTGTGAGTCCAAGACACTGAAGGTCTCACTGCACCCACGTGCTTGCTATCCAGCTCCACCAACCTTGTGGCTGAGGAGCAGCATGGTGCAGAACAGCCTGTAGGTACCCTCATGAGAGAACTGTGCAGCTATGCTGACAGTAAGGTTGCTTTTTCTGCTGCCCATTAATGACAAGAGGTGCAATTAGGCAGTGCATTTGCTCACTGGTATCAAGGTGACAATGGCAATTGGCCTCCAACCTACCTGCTTGTCCCTGAACTGTCCCCAAAGCTGCTGCATGAGTTTGTCTTCATGCCCCTAGGTCAGCAGAAAGCTGAGCATGGTCACAACCTGAACAAAAACATCCACCACTTTGCCCAGCTTCCCACGCTCCAGAAAATGCTGGTGGTGGAAGGGTTAAGAGCCTCTCTGACTAATCGTGCTCAGCTCTTCAGTACCACCATTGTGAGGTGTATAAAAGTGTTTTTCAAGATTACATATCTCCATAGGTTATACTGTCATTATAAGGAACTGCATTTACACAGTAGGGAATTTAAGTTGGAAATGTGACACTTGTAGCAAAAATGTGAACTGGAACAAAAAATTACCCAGGGAAGAAGCACCTTAAACCTTTCATTTCAAAGAATCTGCACTAAGCCTGAAGAGAGCAAATAATGAGCAATGAAAGGCGTCTTTGTTATGCCATGATTTCAAAGCTCTGCCAAAATGTCAAATAATCCATTTAATCAATCAGAAAATTAAAGAATGTGGTAGATTCCCAAGGTAGCTTGACGTTTTAGCTCTGCCAAGTAATTCAGCTACTGCATAAAGCTTATGTCACAATAGCAATTACTTAATAAGGCATTTTTGTCTAACCATGTTGATGTAAAAATACAGTTTAGTTTTCAAATTATTTGCAGCTGTGTTCCTACTTGGATCAAGCATGCAATACCTCTAATGTTTACATTTTTTGCTTCAAGTACTGATTTAATTCAATTTTTATCACAATATATCCTTCAAAAGTTTCCCATTATCTCAATACAGAAATAAGAAACTGATTTCTTAAAATAGGTGTTCATGAGGTCACATAAGAAAAAGGAGACACTACCTGTTGTTTCACATACAAGACACATTGCACACTTCAGACAACACTGGCAGAACTCCTATGATTTCAAACACAGATTCTTTATCATGTTTACATTTTAAATTCTGTTATTTATCTCAGGACAAAGTTGAACAATCTTGGGAATCCTGGATTACCATGAATTAAACTCTGGGAATGCAAAACAGTCTCCACTGAACATTTTTTACACTCTAGGTAATTGATTTTCTATTTCTCTCAAAGGAAAAATTTGATAGGCTTGCTACAAATGTAGTTTTTTTTCTTCTAACAAGCCAGATAAAATTAAAGATCCATTTTGTTAATGTGAAATTAAATACAAAAGTTTTAATAAGGTAAAAAGTTCAATGAGCACTTAAATGCATTGTTATTTTAGACAATTTGAGTATAATAATATTGTCTGCCAAAACAATACTGCTCAATAAAAGTGAAATAAAATTGCATTTTATTTATGAGAATAAAAAGACATTAAATTTAATGTCTTAATTTTAAATCAAATTGAGATATGGTTTTATTACCTACACTTTTGCATATTCCAGAAATTTCTTATGAGCTCTACCTTGTGCCAGTGGCAAAAAAATGCATCCTATATCTACCTATAACTATATGAACAATACCTGTTTTTCTTCTTTATCTTATAACATTTGAAATGCTGACATGAAAGAATCATAAACTCTGCCAAATATATACCTAGAGTCCAGTTTTTAAAGAAAAGCAGCACTCAGAGCAGCAAACAAAGCCTGACCTGGGCTCATGGCAGCAGGTGGTGAGTGTCTTTGTGATCCTGGAGCCTATTAGTATGATCTCCTTCAGGGGCTGCATGAATAGGGACCTTCCTTTCAGAAGCCACAGTGAGTTTCACAAAAGCTTCTCTGCAGAGCAGGGCTGGAATGAATCCAGCCACGCAGCTTTCACTGCCCCCTGGTCCTTTCTTTGGCTCCCCATCTCCCCTGCCCACCTACCTCTCCCTGTGCCCCTGCATTTTGTTTCCTGGTCTGCTCTTATTTGCCGATGGAAAAAGACTACAATGAAGACAGCAAAAATATCCCACAGGAATGTATTGAAATGGACCATAAGTGGGGAGCTCCCCAACATGACCAGACATGCACTCACAGAAAATTCTGCACAAAATGCAAGAACTTTGGCCACAGATTAAGCCTCTGAGTACCACCAGTCTCCAGATTTTATTAGACCAGAAAATCTCTGCATACCTACACTTATAATTTTCAGATACACAAGTACCAAGGAGACACCCTCCCTATTGTATTTTCTTGTGGAGGTAGGAAAAATTACCATAAACACTAGGAAGCATAAGTGAAATAATGATAAGAAACCTATTTGTCCCAAATAGAGGTCAAACTTTTTTTCTGCAATGATTCTTGGAATTTCCCTACTTGCTGATGTTCTAAAAGTAACCAAGTTAACTCATTCAAAACATCACATAGGATTGACTAAATCTATTGAAAACTTAGGTTGTGCTAAAGTGCTTAATTTCAAAGTTGAAAAAAATCCTCTCAAAACATTTAGCTGCCCAAGTAGATAATTAGGAACAAGGACTCTGAGTTCTACCCAGAAGTATGGGTAATAAATTAAAAAGAGAACAATTTTTAGGATGTGTAATATCTTTGAGTAAATCATATTGATCTGGAAAAAGATGGGCACAATTCTGGCCACAGGTGTCTTTTTCCATGGAAAGAAAGAGGGAGTTTTATTTTAGCAGTAGCTGCCATAGATTAGGAAACCATAAACCAACTTATCTAATGTTTGCCAGAAGTTATGGGTGATAGCTTGTAATTAAAAAAAATTGTAATTAAAAAGCATGTATGGGAGAGGAATGAAAAATAAATTGTGTATGATATTTTTTAAGAAATCAAGAAAAACTAAGAAAATTAGAAGAGACAATAATGTAAAGGTAGTAAAGCAGCAGGTTGATAAGGCACCTTTTAAAGTAACCCTAGCAATTCAAATAACACCAAAAAATTTGATCTGAAACCTTTTTCTTTTTCCTCTTTCTCTACATAAATACTTCCACCCCTTAACTCCACAAAAATGTCAGCTCCTCCAACTTTTGTCTCATAATGCCATACCTGATTTTTTCAAAACCCACCATGGGGTTGTGGATTCACAGTGACTGATGCTGATGTCAGCACCACAATGATAGTGCTGGGAGAATAGGTAAGTGCCAGCCTCCAGAAACAGCCTTTCCAATTTTGTACCTGTAAAGGAATTGCAAACCTCTCTCCTCCCTTCAGTGGTACAGCCTTCCCAACAATTAACAATGACTTTCTTGCACCCAGATCAAATTGCTGTAATTTATTCTCTATGATACTGCCCTTGAAGACTGTTTTAAAGCACTAGCTCCAGCAGAAAACCACAGCTCTTGATTTTATGTTCCAGGCTGTGGAAAACACATTACACTTGCTTTCAGACACTTGCCCCCTTTACAGGTGACACTCAAGCTGTTTGCATTATTCAAGACTTAGGAAATCCTGCTTGGATCTGGGATTCCCAAGATGCTGCCTCTCCTGAGAGTTGGGATGTCCACTACTTCATACTGTATTTTGAAGGGATAAGTAGAACATTGTCTTGCTTTTGTCTAAGGCTGTTAATTTATCAAGAACACACATAATATGGACATTTACAATATATTTAACAAAAAAGTAACTTTAACATTTCACCTTTCTGACAAGACCTTGCTTTTTTCTGACAACTGACTACATTTTAAACATACACACTTTTTACTCAATTTGACACTGACAAGAAAAATACTCTCTTTGCCATCATGGCAAGGTGTCACTTAAAACCTGATTGTCAAAGGTCTTACAATGTATAATTCAAAGAAATAAATCTGAAGTCATATTTCAGGATTTATAAGAAAGAATATGTCTTGCTCAGAAAAAAAAATTAATAGATCAGCTCCACCATGGAGGCAGAGGGAAAGGAAAATAATTAGGGTATAAATGCTAACATTTTTTCAGAAAATGAGAGTCTAAAGAAGGTTATCTGCAACATCTACAGATGAACTACTGCTAGAAAGAAAACATAATCCCAAAGTAGCACTCTCTTCTCCACTAAGACCTTAAGATGTGACTACTCCAGGACAGGTCACTGCTCATTAATTCCAGTGTGGAACACTCATGGGCACTTGGAGATGCTTCTGAAGGAGTCAGTGGAGTGAGATCTGGAAACGTGCCAGGAAGAGAGTCATTGAAGCACATGTAGGCCATTCTAGTGCCCAATTTCCAAGGATGAACTCAACTCTGGCGTTATTTCAGAGTACTGTAACTTTTGACTCTTGAAATAACTTGGAAACAAAATACAGCACTGAAAAGATATAATCTGCTAGTGGGATTGTAGACTATTTTTCAAAGTATAGTTTGCAATAAAGATGAATTAAATTTATCGACAGAGTAATTTAATTTCTATTCATCATTAAACTGGTAGAAATCGAGGAAAATAGCATCATCTCAGCACTTCAACTCAGGTCTGTGAAAAGTGACCACCAAAGTGGGCTATTGAAAAGATGACAGTTTTTATCTTAGCCAAATACAAAATTGAAAAATAAACACAGTTTATTCTCTTGGCTGTACACCCTGGTTACTACTGGAAAAATTTTTGTTAATACATAAGGAGAAAAATTGTTTTTCTTTTAATACAAGTCTGAAGATAATGAGTTTTATAGGTTTTTATAAATTTCTTTCACGTGGCACCATTGAAGTAAACCAGTGTCTACCTTTTCTAAGCCCAAGAATGAAATAATTTCCAATGTCTGTGAATTTAATCATGGTTAATTCCTCCATGTGCTGTTTGATTTAAAGAAGAAATTAAAATTTATAATAAAATGGGAAATATACACCCTGATTAATTATTGCTGGGGCTTTTCACCAGAAGATGACCTTAGCTACGATAAAGTCAGTATTTTTAGCAAAGAGAAAAAAAATCACACCTAAGAGAAATAATAAAGGAGTCAAAGTACCAGAAAATCAATAATGTTTTATTGACATATGCTTCAGAGAAATATTACAACAGAAAAATTGGAAATAGTTGCATCAGAATAAATAACATTCCCCAAAACATTCCCAAAGGAAATTGATACACAAAAGCAAAGGAGATGGAGCAGTAAGGCAATATGTGGAATAGCAGCACTGTAAGGAATTTGTCAGAAATTATTTTCTGAGCCCAACACTGTCAGCCCTCATCTCAGTTCCAGAGAGGAAAAGAACAAGCACTTTCAGAAAGATATGCAAGCAGAGAAAAAGAATTATTTTTTTAATCCCCGGATTACCTCTCAGATTTGCTCTTAAACATGGAAATAAAGAACCTGGAATTGCTAACAGGGTAGACCTTGCTCTGTTTGCTTCCTTATTTCCAAGCATTTAGAAATTCACTGGCATTTCTTTGTATTCATTTTGGCAGGTGTTTATTAGCGATATTAAATTCTTAGCTAAGGGTTTCATATACAGTGTTATCTTTGGCAGAAAATGAAAGATGTATGAACAATTTAAATACTGAACACTAATGTAAAGATGGATCATCTTGTTACAAACTTATTTCCTCTCATCAAACTATGTGGGTGAAGGATGAAGAAACAAAATGCAAAAAACATGGTAGTCAAAGTGATGACACACTAAACCATCTTCCAATCATTCTCAATAACTCTACAACTACAGCATGCTATCCTGATGGCCCCATCTGAGTTGATGATTTTTCACAATGTATTTCATGGCTTCCATCCCTACATGAGACTTTATTACTATCACATAGGAATAAAAAGCCATAAAACACTAGAGTGAATTTATCTTGATCAGATGCAATACTTATTTTCTTCACATGATTTCACCACCATTCCAAAACTAACCAATGATTTCATGCTACATTACTGAACATTTTAAACTACATTTCAATGACAAGAAAGACACTGAAATGGTTACATCACAAATTAACAGAGCTTTAGCCTTTAAACACATTCCTACCTACGAGAATCGAGAAACAATCACAAGACACAACCATTTAATTCACTGATAAAAGACAGGACACCACAGAAAAATACCACTTCCACATACATCTTTCAAGACATAAAGAAAGACAAGAGACACAAAAGAAACTGGTAAGATAAACGCTATGAAAGCACCACTACCAGCATCTTTTTCCTAATTTTCCTTAGTAACTTCCTGGCATGCATTATAAAAAATCGGATTCCAACACTAAGACATCTTTAAGACATCTGATCTTAATTGCAGAAACAGAACAAGATTCCCTACTTCTGACACTGAAACAGCTACTGTCACAGAGCTCCTGTCAAATACCCTGACCCTCTCATCCCTAGGACTTTTACCTTCTTGGCTATGACAAATTTACTATAGCTCCAAAGTCCGTATTTCTCCTAATGAAAGACCAAATGAGACAAATTACAAAATATCCTGATTTTCTAACCCAGACTATAATACTGAGGTCCTGGTCTGAACACAGTTATTTATTAGTGTAATTACTATTCATCTTCTTATTACTACTAATTGGCCAAGTAGAAACACAAGTCTCTCGGGTCATTGAAAAGTCAATACAATAATTTAACTGCCATTTGAAAATAATTTTGCTTGTGCACTTGCAAATAAACTAGGCTGCATCAGAAGTGTCTCAAGCTAAAAGTCTATGCTTCACCAAAAATATTTTGCATCTTCCCAGCCATGTAAACCCACTGGCATGGGACCAATAGTAATTCTGATCTAGTGTTGACACTAGAACTCAAAATTAGCTCGGGTTGGACTTATATTCTGCTATCCTTTCTCACCTACCAAATCCTACTTCTTGCATAATATAATGTTGATAGCATAGAAAAGAGCGAGAAATCATTAAATGAAAGGAAGTGCATAAATAAATTCAATTATCATGCATAAAACATGCAAATGACTTAAAGACTGCATATGAAACTCTAGTTTATATTCATTAATCTCAGGTTGCACTTTTGAGGGAGAAAGAGACACTAATCAGATCCAGATTAATGCACTCCCAAACCTTCCCATTTGTTTTTAGGTGAGAGTTAAAATAGATATATTAAAATAAACACAGCTGCTCACCTCCCTCAACCCTGTTTCATCTATGGAAGAAAGTGAAAACTAAAAATTGTCACAGGCTTGAGAATCTGGGTCTTTCCTGAGCTAGTCAGGACTGCTGCTTAACCACTGTCACTCTTTTTTTCTTTTCTTTTTTTTTTTTTTTTTTTTAATGGAAGACAACAACTAGTCCAAAACTGAGCTGGTGGCTTGACAGAGAGAGCAGGGTGGGAAGTGTTTGGGCTTGCCTAAATCATCCCCTCCTCGAATTCCTTGCCTATCCGGAATAATGATGCAGATGGAACATTTAAACTGTGTGCAGTCACTCCCTCAAGGGGCTCCATCCAAAGCTGGCACACTGCTGCTCCATTGTGTGGGAAAAGGGGATTCACAACTGGGCTCATGCACTCTGGCTTTGCTCACCCAGCCAGTAGAAACACAACACAGAATAGGGCCAAGCACCTTTAACCTGCCACCTGCTCCAGGTTTCACTGCCCAGGGAATCATCTGGCTATAAAAATAGCAATCCCCAGCCTCCCTTCCCCTCTCCTGCTGGAGCTGGGTGCTGGTTCCCTGCCTAGGGAGCACCCAGGGACAAGCCACTGAGGATGAGACCAGTACCCCAACAGTGAACAAAGGGGAAGTGGAATTCCTGGGGCTGATCCTGCCCCGGGAGAAGCATAGGCATATGGAAGAAAAAATGCCCAGAAAGAAAGAAGAATGGAAGGTCTCATTCCTATCCACTGGGAGAGGAAGGTTAAATAAAGCAAACAAAAAAGGTCACCAAACTAATTTCGTACTGAAACCAATGAATTTAGATTAGAGGCCCAAAGGGGAAAGGTTAGGATGTTATCAGTGACATAATTTCTCTTCCCTTTTGTTAAAATGATTGGATATTAAACCCCTCCAACACAATGGGACACACTTTCTGCAGGGTGGAGGGAAGCATTCCAAATCTTACATTTCTTTGACTATTTTTTACATATTATCCTCCTGAACTACAGACATTACACCATGAAAGCACAAAAACACATACATATAGACTCAAACATATATTCACACATAAAGTTTCAGACACAGATGACTTCTGCTGACAGCCTGATTCAAGAGAGCTTTTTATTAAAATTAATTTCTGCCTGTTTGCAGATGCTAAATTGGTTACAATAAATAACAACAATAAGGCTGAAATCTGTCAACATTTTGACAAATATTCAGAGAGCTATTTAGTATATGCTTATAATATTCATTGCTCCTAAAAGAGAAAATGATCATACAGTAACCAAACCCTAAGTAAGAGCTAAAGATATTCACCTCATGAAGCCATTTCTCAACTAGCCCCTTGGCACTTGCTGAAATTATTCGCAGCACGAGCTGCACTTTTTCATTTTCTGCTGACTCCATGTGGGTAATTTCTCTCTTGTGATTAAAAGTGAGCTTGTCAATTCCTTCAAAGAATTTCCTTAGGTGTGGTTGGAGGTGGAGTGGATCCTTTGTCTCAAAAAGGATTCCTAAGAGATCATTGCTGCATCTAGGGAAAAAAACCTGAAAAATGATAAAAAAAAATGAACCTTAAAAGTATTTATATAAACATATTTTACACCAACAGCAGCGGCAGACAGATGAAACGGACTGTTTACCTTGGAAAGAATAGTCTTTTCTTCGCCAGATAATCATTCAAGGCCTTCCTGAATGTCATCCAAAAGCGATTCTGCCTCCTTCAACTTATCCAGCATCTGGGGCTGCGAGATAACCCTCGTGGCATTGGTCTCCTTCACTGACTCCTTCGTTATTAGCCTCCTGGTGGGTGAGATAGAATACAGTGGATGTAATAACCATACTTCACACAACAGGCTCTCTCTCTCTTTTAAATTGAAAATCCCCTTATTACAAAACAAGGGGTGTTCTTTTTCTTCTACCTTTAAGTAGGACTGCCACATTCATTGCTTTTTACAAAAACGCAGCTGCTTTTTAAGCTACAGATAAATAGAATCTGCTAGGCAGTAATTCTGCTCAGTCTGAATGTATTATTTTCTAAGTCACTTTGGTGAGGCACTTTTTATTATGAGCTGGACTGAACAGGGAAAGTCCTTTTCTCGACTAATTATGACTGTGCTTTGTTCTATACTATTAACTTACAATGCCACATTGGTCAGCTTTTTTTTTTCTTCCTTGAACCAGTTCAACAAATTACATGCTTTTCCTGGGAAATTAGAGAGCTAATTATTAAGACTTTATAGACTAATTATGAAAATATAAATAACACTGAACAACAGTGTATCAATAACATTCACACAATCCCTTTGATATGTATAATGCAATCTCCCATTTTAACACCCCTGATGCACAGACAGGAGTTATTTTGACACAATCTACAGTAATTTCTTCTCAAAAAGATTTGTTAAACTAGATATTTTCTAACAGAGGAAAAAGCAAAGCTGAAACACCATTTTTCATATACCTATCCCTGGCACACTACTGTTGTACTCCCTCTTTATGGAAATCAGGAAGTACAGAATAGAAAGGAAAGCAAGCTATAAAGACATTAAACCAGGAAAACATCAGGACATCTGTTGTTTCCCACTATAAGACATAATGTAGTATGTTTGATTTGAAAGACACTTGTGCTTTGTTTGTTTTTTTCAATTATCTACTTTAAGGAATGGATTAGTTGGCAAAGAAGATTTTGATATTCCTCAGTAATGACAAAAACTAGAATATCATTCTGAGGTGTTGAGGCCTTCAGTAAATCATAATGCCTGGATGTGACAAAGTAAAACATAGCTACATTCCAAGTGGAAAACGACATATTTTGCTTAATGGTTGTCCATACAGACATTCCAAGAAATGAAATGTAAGCATTTAGATATCACAACATAGATCCTTTTGTGTAATAGATAGTGTGCTGAATGGAATTCAAACAAATAAATAAATAAACAAATAAGAAAAATCCTTTCTCCTTAAAATTAATTTTCAATACTTTTGAGTTGAAAACCCTCAGTATGGTAGAAAAACCTGTCAGCATAACTGCTGCTGCCCAGCATTCAGGTTTGCAAGTTAGGAAGAAATCAGGAAATTATTCAGTGAGAGAAAACTCACCATCTTAATATCCCAATTGCATTCAAAATTATTCCATTCCTATGCATTTCTGCTTGAAATATTATGGGGGATATTTATTGTATATTTTTCAAGCACCTACTGTAAAAATACATTTATTTATTTATTTATTTATTTATATATATATATGTAGCCAACAACAGTGACATTGCTTTGAGAAGCTAGAACTTGCTACTTTCATGAGGTATCTCTCACTTCTCACCTCTGATGTTTGGTAAACTATGGACCCTTTTGGGTTTCTTGTCTCCATATCTGGAGACCAACCTGAATGCTGGAGTATCAGGAGAAGCCTAATTCCTGTAGACTGAAAAACAGTTAGTTCTACTAAAAAATAATTCTACATACATCCAAGATGTGAAAGTAAGTGAACATGTCCACACAAACAATTATTTAACTTTATTTTAGTACCAAGCTGGGAGTTCATGTACACTCCAATATGTTCCTCTATATTATTTCTGAAACAAGGACAAGCTCTAGCAAATTACAAATTTAGTTATGTTATCTTTTGCACTAAACTAATAAAACAATTTTGAAATGCTTATTCCTGCTTGATTAAAAATATAACTGGATCTGTCAATTTAGCAACATTTCTTTTCAGGAAGTGACAGTAAGGACACTGAAAAAAATATCTGTGAATGTGAGAAGCCTTACCAATGTGGGGTACTGTTTTTCCTAAATTAATTTCAGAATTAGATATATCCTCAGTAATTTTGTTGAGAATGCCATTCTTTCAGGCATGACAGGCCTTCAGATTACTGATTATCCCACTTTCAATGTGGCTAGTACCAACAGAGCACAATATATTTTGATTAAAAATGAACCTATTTCATGAATCAATTAAACACAGTGACATAGTCAGATTCCACCCTGTGCTCATCCTCTGCTGAGCTTTTCACAATAGCTAGGGTTATGGTACAAAGTGGATTGAGTGACTTGACAAATATTATAGTCCTTGTAGAGGCCCATTTACATACAGATCTATAAACTCCCACAATTTTGTCCTTTACCCACCAGACCATGTTTCCCTCCACTTCAGAAGAGAGAATCAAAATGAAGAAGAATTCAGAAAGGGAAAAAAATAAGAAAAAATGCAAACCTCCTATCTTTACCAAACCATTTTGTAGCTACTCCTTTCCCTTGCAACTGTATTACTATAGCTACATATGTCTTCCAATGTATTACTTGCATGCTTAAAAGCAAGTGTTTTACAGGTGCTTTTAGATATGCATGCATTTTGAATATTCTCCAGGTCATTCATTTTCAGATCAGATATATATCTAAACACAGACTCAGTATTTCAGGGAAGAGACAGCAGTAAAGCCCAGTTTTTACAAATTTAAAAATAATTAAAGAAACATTTTGCTAAAGATGTACTTTACCTGTTTCCAGTTTTAATTCATGGAGTACAATGAGAAACACGACAGAAATTGCTGTTTGTCACTTCAATCCTAACTTACTGGGAGGCTGTGTCTCCATTGCTTCTGAGCTCATATCATAAAAACTAAATAGAAATCTATTTAAGACAATGAACTTCAAACTTTACTTTCCCCTCAGTAGTCTAAAATGGCACAGCTAAGTTGGAAAAGTTTTAAATAATGGAAGTCAGTGAAGCCTAAATCACACACAATGGTGAAAACTGAGATGCAAGATGGAGATGAAATCTAAAAGCTAATTAAATTCAACCAGAGCCTCTCAAAGGCAACGTACCAGCTTAGCCTCCCATGCTAACATTTCGTTTTGAAGGGTGCAGTAAATGGAGCGCCTTTCATGGCTGCAGATTTCACAATATGATCCACCAGCTAAACCTGAGAGGGGAGAGAAAAAAAAAGATTAGATGCATGGATTACTGTACTGAATAGATGCCAAGGCCAAGATAAAAAGAATAGATAAGTTAGGGCTTCTGAGGAGCTAAATTTGAAGCCAACCGGCAAAACGGATTGAACTTTATTACCTCTAGTCACTGAGAAATTCCCTAGACAGTTGGATGTAATTTGAAAAGGTCAGAAAAAAAATTTCCTTCACAGTATTATTGCTTCATGCTTTAAGGGTGTACGATTGTGAGATGCCAGCTCTAATCATTTTTATTGACCTGCTCCAGAGAGACAGACAGATGCACAGGGAGTCACGACAGACAGATAAGACATATCCTACCTTTGTTTCCAGTTTTAAAACATATCCCACAGTATTAGGTATGTTTTAATGTTAATCATTTCATTTTGTCCTTTTGCCATATCTGAGAAGTGTTTCCTTGTTTCTCTAAGACAGCACAGAAAGGGGGATGGAGGGAAACCCTGTGCATAACATCAGAAACTTGCTACAATTTTTGCTATTTGATCTGAACACTCATTGAATTCTATGTGAATCTGAAATACATAACTGAAATTCAGTAAGTGAAATAGGATTTTCTAAACATTTTTAGGTATGCTCAGTTGATATTTTTTTTTCACCTAAAGGGGAGCAGATCTTACTGAATTGATTATAGGAATGACCTTCAGCATACTGACAGTACAAGCTTTATTACCAGTGTGGTTCTCTTGGGGAAAAAAATATAAAAAAAAAAACCTCATGAAGAAACAGAAAACAAACCCACCCCAATTAAAGTAATTCAATGCTTTGGCTTAGCATTCACAAATGCTTGTAATCAAATATGAACGTTTGCTAACATTATGCTTACAGTCAATTTTTTGTCATGCAATTAAAATCAAAAGAGATTTAAGAACACAAAAGAAGAATTATCCAGCCCAACCCTCGGAAAATTTTAATTAACATTAGATTTTCTTTTGCTCAGAAGATATTTTTCCTTCCATTCATACTACTAGCATATGTCTTCCAGGTACCTTGTCCCTGAATGCACAGCAGAGGCAATTAATGGCCATTAAAGTACACCTCTGTGAGTTCTTCCACTGTATTATGTTTATGGACCCCTCCTGGAAGCTGACTAAACCTGTTTCCACTTGAATAAGAAAGTCATTTCCATGTGGTCATATTCCCTCCCTTCAAGCCCTGTACATCATGAGAGTAACATGAAATTGCAGAAGAAGGGTTGCATATATATATATACACACACATATATATATAAATTCACTCCCCCAGAACTCCATGACTCTGAAAGGAAGTCAGAAACAAACTGCTTAGCCACAGCAAAGAACAAAAAGCATCAAGAATGGTTCCACTAAAGGCAGCAGATACTTTCAATTGAAATGGACTTTCCAACAGAAAAGATGCACAGATGATTTAAAGTAAGACTTTCTTCCACAATTTAGGAAGCTCTTGAAAGAAGACAGTGCATCTGTATATATGGAAAAGGGGTTGGGATGAAGTAATCACTTATAAGATTTACAACACTTGATTTAGACTCTACTATTAATTTTTTTAAATCAGATTTCCACTGTGAGCTTCAGGATGATGCAGAAACTGAAATAGGAATTTAGTTTTCTAAGATCACAGATGTGTAACTACAGAGGAACCCTCCAGCTTTTGTAGCAACATGACAACATTGTGATTTTCATTCCTGTTTTTTCCCAACAGGAGTGACAGAGAAATCAAGTTCTGTTGTACTCCCGACCTAAGCTCAAAGAAAAAATCATGTACCCTATCAATCTTTTTGCCAAAACCCCCCTTATTCATAATGAAAAAATATTTGTTCAAGACTCAAACATCCGATGTCAGAACTCAATTTTCCAAAAATATTCTCCCATCAACATATTTTGATGCCATTTGCAACACAATAACATGATGCCATGTCATTCCATGTTTACAAGACCCTCACCACTTTTGTTGCTATTCCTTTTTTTCCCCATCTCCTCAAGGGCAGCACATGTTAACAGACAAGTATCTTTATCCATTGTAACTTAAACTCATTGTACCACATATGGAAGGGGTTTGAAATGTTCCATATGACATCCTTCTCACTCTAAGACAAAAACATGTGAGAAGCTGACCCCTTTTAACCCTCTCACACTCTCTACCTTATAGTAATAAATTTTATGATATTGTTTGCCTTCCACATGATTATCAGCCATGCAGATGGTAAAATTGCACCAAAGTCAAAATATTGTTAACTTGCACTGTAACAATAGGCTTAGTTAACATCAAAACAGTTTGCTCAGAAAGGTGAGAAATTTTCAGTTACTTCTAGTCAGAATTTCATTTTAAACAATATTCTCACAAGTTGTTTGGTTAGGGGCAGGAATCACACTTCTTTCCTTTCCAGCCTTTAAGTCTAAAGTGTTGTGATCCAAGTGGAACACCAGTTGGTGTAACAGGATCCCACAGGTAGGATGTCTTACTTTCTGTTTTTCTGAGTGTGACCAGGAGACTGCAACATTTGTATATATTCAATTTGAAAATGAAGACCTTGCAATCCTGTGTCCTAACAATGAAAGAAATTGTAGGTGCCTTTGTCTTGTGAACACTAGGTTACTGGAACTCATCCAGCATGTGATTTTAGCCAATTGAAAAAACATGAATCCATACAATATTCTTTTTTCTGTTGAAAGCACATAAACACGAGAGCTACAACACAGGTATTCCCTGTAAGGTCTTTCACTTGAAAGAATCCTGCCCTTCATTTCTGATACAGTGCCCCTCCTCCCCAAACAGCTGATGGCAAAGGAAAATGTCATTTGTCTCTCTTGACCAACAGCCAGAGTCCTCACAGGATTTTAGGGAGGGCTGCATTCTCACATTTGTTTTACCAAGATTAGAGGTTGCCCATGTATTCTTCAGTTTTGTTCTGACCAGCTGACATGCCTAAGCTCTATCCCTTTTCTTAAAGGAAAAAATCCAATCAAACAAAAAAAAACCCCACAAATACTAAAACAACAAAAAGCTGGCTTCAGAGCATGCCCCAAACACAATCCTAGTTTTAGATGAGCTCCAGCATCACTTCAACCTGCGGCAGACTGTGCTGCTCACATACAAAGTTCATGCAAAAGAATTAGGCAATTATTTTACAGATGAGGAAGAAATGCTGAGAGATGAGTATAATTACTGAGATTAACCCCAGCAAGCAGCGTTAGGTGGTGGCTACCAGTTTGACTACCTCCAAGTACTCCAACAAGTCTTCTCTTTGAATGGACTAGTTGCTGGAAAAAGCTGTTCGTTTGTGTGCATTTGGTTTTGCCATTTTTTCTGTCCTTCAGAATAGGCCCCAAATCTTGATGGCCACAAAGGTCTTTTCCAACTTAATGACTCTATGATTCTTTGTCAGTTAATCACTTAGTAAACATTTGCTTTCTCTTAAAAGCCACTCTATGATGTGTGTAATTTGAACCTGTCATTTTTTGCTATACAGAAGAAATACAGCACTCTCAAAGAGAGTGCTGCAATACACTTACTAGATGTAATGTTTATGTCTTGAATGGCAACCCATTCTTAAAATAAATTAGACCTTCTTCAAGACATAGGAAAAAAAAACACTTTTAAATTTACTAGGCATAATAGTACATTTTGCCAAATTCTCTCATGTGAACACTGATTCAGCTCCCAGCTCTAATATCATTAGACTTAACATGCAACAAATTAATGCAATGCAAATGAAATGCAATTAAAATACCATATTTACTATATCAGAGATAACATTTTATGTATGTTTAGTGGGAAGAAAGAGAAAATTCTTTCTTGTTATTGAAGTTATAATGAAGAAATCTCAAAAAATATGCATAGGTATACAGGAAGAACTTATAACTGATTTTTCCTCTCAGCATTTCAGCTAGCAATTCAGAATTGGTGGATCAAATGAATGAGAATCTAAACATTTGAATAAACAGCAGTTGCTCTCTCTTGAGTTCTGTATTTCTAAGAAGAAAAGTGAATATATCTTTCCAATCAGCAGTTGTTTCAAAAGAATTCTCTTATACTCAGTCCTTAATGATTTGGGCAACATTGAACACTGAACTTTAAACCTTTCACCATTTTTCTAGAGTTAAATTTAAATCAACTGTCAGAAAGCATCTTTATTCAATGTGTTGTTGAATCCTCTCCAAATTGTACTCACTATAAATCATTATTTAATAAAATTGAAGGTTAATTTTTCTTCATTTTTCCCTTGCTACTAGAACTGGTTTTGGAACCCAGAACATATAGGTGAGTAAACTGTTTGGCTGTCCTACAAAAGTACAATGGAGATGCAGCCAAGGTTCTTCTCATGTTGTTTGTCATATTATCAAGAAAATTAGAGTTTGTTTAATGCAGTACAGACACCACAGGTTTCTTTTTAAAATTTTGTATGACTAATAGACAAATGTCTTTTTTTTAGGCCTCAGATTTCACTTGGAGTGAATTTGACTCTCTATGGGTTCTACTCCAAAAATCCAACTCTGAAATTATTTAAAACTAGTAGCTGTGGTAAAAAAGTGCTTTTTAAGAACAGACTTTAACATGTACCATTAATTTAGGTATTCAATCATTTCTTTATAAGAGTTTTTGAGGATTGTTTTTGGCTTTCTGTCCTGACACAGCAGTGACCCATCTCCAGCCACAGAAAAGCTAGATAGCAGCAAAAATGCACTTACTTTTTGCTGGATTCCCTTGTTTGTCAAGTCAACTTGACCTTTCCATTACATAATATGTACATATAAATAGGTATACATACATAATACATTACAAATAAAGCTATTGGTGATTGGTCATGACCAAGAAGACATTTTACTTCGTACTGTACAAGCTAAAATGGATGCACCTGTTGCCTTGAAGAGTCTTCCATTGACTTAAAAAAATACAGTGTTTTGATTATTTTGTAGCTGTCCACTGCAGCCTTGTAACATTTCAGTATTCGGTCACTTACAGAAATTTGTCTTTGACAAGTAAGCACAAGAGTTAAAGTGGTACCATTCATATATGCCTCCCTTCTATGTCATGCTGTTTATAAGAATGGGTGGTTTTTTCCTTTACTTGTATCAAAATAGTACCTGGAGCCCCCAGCTCCTTCCAGCACAGACTACAACCCAACAAATTCTCTACTTTCCTCCCTCAGAGACCTTAGAGCAGAAGTTGGAATGAAAGAGAAACAATGTGACTTGTCTAAAATCTTTCATCTCACCTGCATGGACTTACAGAGTAGTTTTTTTCTAAAGAGATGAAAGAGACCTTATAGAGAAATACGTGGTACAAGGATCAAAGTTCATACTATAATGAGGAAATGGGGAAAGAGTTAATATTGTCCATAACATTTTAGAGCACACTGGCATTGCTGAAGACAGACTCAAATTGTATAGGCACAAAAGAAAAAGGACAATCAAAGCAAAAACATTTAAAAGTTACACAATCTAACAAAAAAAAAAAAAAAAGCAAAAGCTGAGTAAAATATTATCAAGATTTGATTTTACACATCTGAGAGCTGTGCTTGGAAAGAAGTATTTGGTTGCACTGGGACTTTGGCCGAGTTTTCTTCCTTCTTTCCAAAAGTAAAATTTCCATTCTCATATCCAGAGAGAAAATTAACATAAAAATAGCCTCTGGTTTAAACACAGTCTAATACTACTCTGGAGACTAATAAGCACACAGATAATTTTCTTCTAAGAGAAAGAGGACTTTTTAGGCTGTTTGGAACAAAGATACTGGCAGTTGTTGGAATATGCTCCAAATGCCCCAAAAATGGTCAACCAGAGTCAAATTGTCATAAAAAAGAAGAGAGAGATGGTGAGAGTTTTGATAAATTTTCTGTGTCATCTTTGCAGCTGTTTTGATGGGTCATGCATTTGTACATGCATGCACATAAATATGCCAAATATAGATATAAACACACTTGCTATACTATGCAACCACAACTTTCAGACAGGTCTTTTCACTACTTTAAATGCAGTTAGGCATATTTTTATCTGTTCTTGCAATTTTCCTTCTGAGAATGCATAGGCTTGGAAAAACCATTATTCAAAAATCTTGTCTCTTGCAGTAGATACCCAAATTAAATGCTCTTTGTTTATGGCAACATAAAAATGCCACACACAGATTGGTTCATAACTGCCATGCAAGCATCAGTCAGTGCATACATACACACTCAGGGAAAGAATCAAACTATATTCAAATACTCATAGTGTTTGTTTCTACCTTTCAGTTGGCACAGCTGACAATTGAAACCTGAAATGGTACATTAATAGACATTCTAGTAAAAGAAACCTTACTTTCTTATGTGGGGGTTTTATTCATTTCATGGCAGCTCTGTCTGGAACAGGAACTGGCCCAAAGTATGAACCTCGTAAGTTCACACAAGTGCAGACTCACACAAACACACATATACAATATCTACCAGAGGAAAGGGCTGCAGCATCATTGTCATTGATGATGAGGAATGTAGATGGGGGAAACACAGTAATAAATGAGGGACTATTGAGGAGAGGTAGTAGGACAAAGCTATGTGAGGTTGAAAAGAAGACAAGAAATCTCTGTTTTAATGTCATTGACAAAGAAGCTATTGGAATGATCTAAGAAAGGAATTCATTCACGTAGCTTGAGTCTTCCTTTCTGAGCATATTTCTGTACAGATGTGGACAACAACACAACAAGCAGAGTATTTCTAACATGGCAGAAAAGGTGGTACTGACCCACTGTGCTTTTCCTTCTCTTACTATCTTTTTAGATAGTTGAAAGTAATTTTAGATTAAAGCAGATTGCTTCTAACTAGTATAAAGAAATACAAGAGGAACAATTTAGTCTGTATTAAAGAATAGAGAGTTTAGAAAATTTAATTAAAAAGTAGAATTAACAAAGACCAGAGATGTGAAAAATAAATTTTTAGTTATCCGCCTTGATTTGATGGAAGTTTGCAGATGACATACTGTTATTACACTTGCCCCTTTGACATACATATGGTAGCTTGAAATGCAGACATGAAGTAAATTAATGAATGAAAAAATGAAGGTTGAAGCTGAATCTGAGCAGGGGAGGCATAAGAACAACTAGAAGGAAAGCATATGGAAAAGTTCACATACAAAGTGAGTGTGTTTCCTGTGATAGCACAGAAATAATTGATCAAGTAGGAGTTCACAAGACATTTTGAAAACCATGCTGACACAAGACACTTAGGAAAAAATATTCACCATTGCTGATAGCACATCCCAGATGTCTAGAGTAGCCTAGTAGAATAACACACTTTGGTTTTGCCCTTCAATGGTAAATGAATGAACTAAAATAGTAACTGGACTATAAGAAGAAAGGAGCCTGGAGAAGAGGGACACAGAATCTGGAAGAGACTAGAGGACTTCACTTTTGTCAGGATTCTGAAGGCATTTTTAAACCAGGACGCTTTATACCAATGGACATTTTGAGATGGAACTTGAATGAGAAAGGATATGTAATATGTTCTTCCCTTTTTTGAGGGGAACATTAATTGCTTAATGTTGTGTCGTGAACTTTAAAAATAGAGAACATTTAATTGTGCAATAGATTTAGACTAAAACTGACTTTTAAAATGCTTAAGTGAATAACTGAGGTGTAAGTTGTTTTCTGTAAGTGAACTGTAAGGTGTTCCAGCAAACATAACAAAAAGACTACTTCAGAATGCATCAGATCTCAAAAATTCAATGCTGGAAATTAGAATAGATATGAAAAATGTCAAAAATTATCCATAAAAGCAGAAGATACTTTCTGACTTGCACTCTATAAAAGATTCCCCAGTGCAGCCACAGCAGCCTCTGTTTTGAGAAATACCTTACCAATTCACAGAGGTAGCCCACAGAGCCAAAACTGGCACATTAATTGCTTGGAAGACCAGAATCATTGCTCTGATTTTGGAACTAAAAAATCCCTGGAATCCACTGGAAATATCTGCACAGAGGGGATGAATATATATAGCCACTCAACTCATTCACAAGCAGAAACCAAGACAGCACAGTGTTTCATCTTTCCTTCCAAATCAACCCTGTAAGATAAGGATTACAATAAAGTGGACTGCAAAATAAAAGCCCAAAAGCATTTAAGGAGGAGATGGAGAGAGAATTTCTGCATTAGCAACAGGTTGGTCTTTCTGTTGTGGGAAAAATAAAAGTGAAATTTAACATGTTAGAAGCCAGGCAGATGAGTTCAAATCGAAGACACGAATACACAGAAACCATTTCCATTCTTAGATGGGCTTGTCCCTGAACAAAGGTGTAATGTTGCTACATGATGTGGCAATGCAAAAGGTGGTGCTGAGTGAGGAGGACGAATCTCCTTTTGGATTATTCCTCCTTGGTTCATGTGTGCTGTTCAGGTTAAGTATATTTTATATGAGCCAAGTCTCCTGGATACTTCAGATCTTTCTAAAGGGTGCTTATATCCATGGCTTTCACATGTGCTTTGAAATGTTTCAGTTTCAGTACACCAAAAGTGATCTGTTTTCCACAGGAATTCGTTGACCACTCACTTTAATTGATGCAGAATTTTTTGAGAAATAAAAGAAAAACAGACAATTATTCATGATTCTGTGCTATTTTTCCTGCATGATTTTTGTGCCCTTCTTATAAGTATTTATGTATTGTTATTTGGTTAATTTATGCTTAAACTAGTTAATTTTGTAACTGAAGAAAGATATAATCTAAAAAAAATGTTATTGTATCTCTTTACTAAGCAATTTTACACAAATTCTATATAATGCATAGTTCGGGCATATGCCAGAACATACCAAACACACCTTTACATTGTTGAGTGGAAACAAGAACCTGTTGAAAGGCTAAAGCAGCTTTTGCAGCTATATCACAGAGATGCCCTGAGTAAGAGCTGACTGCTGCCACCAAGATTCTGGCCTGAACTTCTGTTTTAAAGGCCAAAAGCAAACACTGCAGACTTCTTTCACACAGGTTTTGCTCTCAAACAATAGTTGAATAAAGGTCAAAGTTTGGTGAGATTTTTCTGCATCTAGTGTTGTCTTTCTTTAAACATTTATATGGAAGTTGCTGCTTTTTTTTTCTATGGAAAAAAAAGAGCTTGGTAGATTCTTTTAAGCTATGGGATAATCCATCCTTCCTTTCATCTACCAGTTTATTTGAAGATCTTCAACTGCCCAAAAGATTTTGTCTATGAATCATTTATTCCAGAAATTTGCTAATGAGAGCAATGTCTGGATACAAATTTTCATGTTTTTTTCAAATTCATTCTTAAAACTAGCTTGGACCTGTGTCTCCCTCTTTCCCTTTCCATGTTGCAGAAGTTGATGCTTCTCACTCTCTTTTCCTCTTTCAGCTATTTCTCTCAAAGAAGTCAAGCTCTATTGAGGGTGGTGAAGTACTTGACATTAAATCTAGTGCAACATTTTATGACTCAGAGCTCCTGATAAATGTGATTTATTAGGGATAAAAGCTTTTTCCTAGGTCAGATGTCTGGACTGAAGAGACAGTTCATTATAGAGGATCACTCATATTTAGCAATGTAATAGGAATGAAGTGATTTTTTTGTCATAGTGGTCCAAATCTGACTTGTACCACTACTGTTCTCCTCTTCAGCCAGTTATAATTGTCAGCTGAACAATGAAGGTACCTGGAACTAATTTATTTAGGAATATGTTCCATCTGTAAAGCCTCTGCTAATGGAGTACAAGAGGCCATGACTAAAGGATTCAGGTATAAAGTTTAAGACCTTAGATAATTACTTGCAGAAAATATCATGAGCTCTACATGTCAACTTACACAAAAACAGAACTATTGAACCTTTTAAAAAGGAGTATTGTGTTCACAAAACTAAAGTAACCAGGACAACTCCTATTCACCATAACTGTGGAATAACAGAGTCAAAAGAGTTCTCCCTCTCATTGCAACACACAGAAGAAAATAGGTTCCAACCAATTGAGAGCAAAAGATCTGACACTTTTTATAACTATAATCTTAGCTACCTACTTTGAAACAGGACCACTACAAATGTCTTGGGGACTTTTGTGAAAGAACTGCCCAAATAAGAAAATTAGAGCATTACAAGTCTAATCATTATTTTTGTACAAATAGGTACAGTACTTACAACCCTTGCTTTTCATTTTGTCAAGACATTGTGCATAAAGCTCCTGATGGAATTACTGAATTTCACATGGGAGCTGACCCCTGAATATCTAAACTCTGAAGCAAAAGAATAAATGGATTGAAAACTGGACATATGCAGTATGGTGGCTGATCTATATTAAGAACACTTATTCTCTACATATTATTTCATACTACTTTAAGACTTATTTACGGTTTTGCATCCACCTGAACTACGAAGAGGGATTAAGTGCAATAATGGAATACCTTAATCTGTGCTGCTCTAAATAAAATTAGGAAAATAATTTGTATTTGCATTTTCCTGCACAGTTTAATGCAGTTAAAAGCCTTCCCATGACAATCTGAAACATGTAGCCCAATTGTCCTATTATATAAAAAAAATTGAATTTTTTCTTTAATTCTTGCAAAAGGAGAAATCTCTGTTGTTGCAAAAGTAATTTTAATGAGATCTGTTTAATCTTTCTGTTATTTGATTTTATTCCATTTACTATCTAGCCTTATTAAATTTGCAAAATAGCTTGTTTATCTTCATTCTGGGAAAGTATGTGCCTATAATTTGCAAATATGTCAGTCAAAAATAGACCAGTAAGATGTTCCTGGTTGGCACATTGTCAAGGCACACAATGAGGGAGGCTCCCTCCTCTCTCTCTCACACACACACTCACACACACTCCTTTCTCTCATACACACACTCAGAAATGTATCCAGTAGAGTAAAATAGTCACATTAATACTGGAAGCGATGGAGAAGAACCCCGGTCGACATCCCATCTGTTCCCTTGAATTAGATTTAGAATTCATATGTAATATAGACATTTCTGTCTGAATATCATAAAGCTCTGACACATTCAGGCTTTCATTAAAAAGCTCTGAGATGTGACTTGAATAACAATCTGTCTTAGCTAATTAGTATTTTCAGTTTAGCATATTCACTTTCTAACGTATTGCTGTTTGCACATGGTAATTTAGGTAAACAGAGCCCATCCACAGCTGCATCAATTAACACTGCTAATCAAAACTGAATTCAGGTAATTAGGCACATTTATGCAAAAAATGTGTAATTTGTGGGGAAAGCTAGATTCTTCAGTAATATTTCAATAAGTAGGAGTCTTTTTGCAAATAAGGCAAGAATATAATGGTAAATCAGCTCTACCATATACATGATACACAGTCAGTCACAAATATATAAATTAAGTCTCGCTAATTGGTCTGTATTTTCAGAAATTTGACAATATTTTTTATCATACAAATGTTTTCTTCAGCATTTCTACATGAAAGAGTGGATTAGTTTCTGATGGAAGTTTTAGTGATTTTAAAAGTTAATGTTTTCTCATGAGGTTTTTGAACTGTTGAACATGATGGTCCAACTTGTTCTCATTTTCAGACAGGAAAATTTTAATGAGAAAGCCCTCAACTAAATTAAAAGTTTTATTTCTTCAAAGAAGGAGCATGGTTGCTTATTTTAAAGAAAAGCTAGAAATTTCTACCACCATCCATTTCAAGAATGTAAAGTAGAAAACACCTCAAAAATATCTGCCTTGACCTACTACGTCTCACAGTCCTTCCTTCCTCTCACTTAATCCATAATTTGAAACCCTCCAGAAACTACAAAAACCCCCCAAATCCAAACATTTAAGCGGTGTAAGAAACTGCATATTCATAAGAAAATTTTAATTTCTATTGAAATGGAATGAAGGAATGTTCATTGAAACATTATACTCTAAGAGTTTTCATATGCAGCTATTCAAGTTATTCAAATTCAATTCTCTGTTATGCACACTTTCAGAAAGCTGCACAGGTCTGATGAACATGGAATGCAATAATCAACTTGCAGCTAATTTTCCATGATGAAAAGAAATACCTAGGCAATTGCTGATTTTTAACAGAAGCTAAATTAATCTACAATTTTTGTATTTATTCCCTGATTTGAAGCTAACTCTAGGGGAAAATATGCAATAGATTTTGTGCAGATTTGCAACACGGTATATATAGCTTCTGCTAAAAACATCATTGTGAAGAAAAAGAATTTACAACTTTAAGGTCTAAGCCTATGTGGTTATTGAAATCACAGTGGGTTTTCCAGTCATATGTAATGCAGTGCATAACTCACTACTCAGAAACTTTTCTCTACATAGAAAATAGCATTTTCATTTAGTTATTGGTAGACTAACATATTGAAAGAATATTGAAATGAGAGGGAAGAAGAAAAATAAAGACAATGGCAGGAGTAAAATTTTGAGATATTTTCTTTTCAAAATAATCATAAGTCATTACTGCTAATGTTAGAAATGCTGAACAAGATAATTTCTAAACAATTATCAGACCAACATAAAAGTATGTAGTTCCCTATGCTATTCACATTGGGAGGAATAGCGGGGAGGTTTTAACTGCAACTTTTTTTCTGTTGGTTTTTTTTTCTAAAAGAGAAACAGTCACCTATATAACATGTCACATGCTAAGCACCTCACTGATCTCTCACGTGACTTATTAACATTGGCATACAGTGAAGATCATCAAAACATTCTCATGTGACCTGTCTCTTTAAGAACCTACTTGAAAAATGTTTTCAAAAGAGCAAAGCAAAAGGCACAGTGACTAACAGCATTTATTTTAGATGTTATAGTCCGTAGGAAGTGAGGACAGTGACAACATCCTTGCCTCCTCCCTTCTCCATCAACATTGTTAGCACTTTTTTTAGCTCAAGTAGCCAGATATAGCATTCCAAGAAACTTCCCAGAAATACTTTACTACACTGCCCTGTCTCTTCAGCCTGACTGCCTCAGTAAATGTAAGTAGACACATTTAGGAGAATCTCCTCACTGAACACATATATGTTTAGCTTACATTATTATTTCATCATCAATTTTCCTGATGCACCATCCATTCAAAAATTTTGTATCATGCTAGAGTATCATCATGTCGTGTGATTTGGAGGGACTTTGTCCGCAGAGGTTTAATAAAGTTTATGGTACTATTAGCTGATAACAGATAAGGAAATAATGCTATCTCAAAATAGAAAATGCTATATATGAAAGCTGGCCGGTAAGTAGGTGTTTCTGACAGATGTAGCTGCATTTTTCTCCTCTCCTGTATTGTTCTACTGTAAAATATAGAAAATAATTGAGGCATCTTTTTCCTAAAAAAATAATTGAAAATTGGAATTTAGATTCCAGTTACTTGATGGATATGTATGACTACAAAGAATCTATAAATACTGTTTTCCTCAATTAAAAAAAAAAGTTTCATCCTATTACAAGCACTCAAGAGCATTCTGGAATTATAAGCAAAACAATAAATATTTGAAGTTATTTGTTTTCTCCACAGAGCATGCAACTCATTATTCATAACATAAAAACTGTTGAAATGCTTCATGTTCCAGGTATTCATATGGTTAATTCAAGAACATGCAAATATTTTTAGTTTGAGAAAAGCAAAAGCAAGAGCCAAAAGCCAACAATTAGTACTCTACACTTTACATGAGAAAAAAAGCTCAATAATTTGCAAATGTTGAAGGAAGCGTTAGTTCCATAATTAAAAATCAGGCGGAGATCCTTTTGGCAAATGGATCTCTTTGTTAAACATCCCACTAATCCAAGCCTGAAGGTATAATTCAGTACCCTGGAGGATCCCCTCTATACTTTTGCCAGCTGTTCCATTTAGGTCACTCCACCACAAGTTTAGCTTTTATCTATTCCTCACTTTTTTCACTGGGTCCCAGAAGCAGCAACCCATCTCTCTGAAGGCTGTTTAAAGTGTAAATGAAAAGACGAGACAGAAGTGAGCTGCTACCTCAGGGTCCTTAATTTCTGAACTGCAGTTCCTTGGACTTCCCTACCTTGACAGATGCAATATGAAATCTTCCTTGATGAAAAGTGAGGAGATAAACTGAATATGGAATGCAGATGGCACCTTCATTATCATTTTAATGCCTTACAGCTGCATGAAAGAATAGGAAATTTTACTAGGCAGAAAGTCCACTCAAGACCAAACAGTTGTAGCAGCCCTTCTGCCCTTCAGCCCAATTCCCAGCACTACTGCTGTTGGCATGCAAGCAAAAGCCTTCAAAGAGCTATTTTATCTCTTCTCAGGTGGTCAGGGAGAGGTGGATTCAAGGAGAGGAAATAAAATGAAAGAAACAAAAGGGAAAATAAAAAAATCCATCATAGTCTGATCCATTACAGTGCATGCCAAAGACCACGAAGAGTCCTGGGTGCAGACCTGAATCTCTTGCCTCCCTCTTCTGGACCAGCAGGTGAAGAAAGGAGACAGTAATCCTTGAAGGACTTGTTCGTGCAAGTTAAGCCAACCTCAAATAACAAAACTAATACCATTACTTTGGTGCTCTTAACAAAAGCATAATTTCCTAGCAAAAGCAACAAAAATATGTGAACTCGATCCATTTATAACAGCTGTAGCTAGTGTAAATTTAAGCCCTCAGAGAGTCATTATAGTCCTCCAGAATGACTTTTAGACAGTATGCTGCTTTATAACAACACCCTGATCTCTTACTCTTAATGATAAAGTGTAATTCGTTATAAAACAAATCACTGCCCTGACATTCATTTATCTGCTAAATAAAAATAAAGTCAGGCAGATACTTTGGAAGGAATTCCTGTGTTCAACTTTTAATGAAAGACTTATAAAAAATGCAGCAAGCATATACTGAGGTCTTCCCAATTTAATATTAAGTAATAAAGTTTGCACACAGAGATACAAACTGTAATGTGAAGCAGAATTATAAGATCTATTGGAAATTAACTTTCTAGATTTTTAAAATGCTGTTCAGTAGCAGAGCCACAGCAACTCCAACAACCATCTGCAAGACTTTTACACATGCAAGTAATCCCATAGGCTTTAGACAGCTACTGAGCTCATGTCCTGATCCTACCCATCCAGCCTGACAGACTGGGTACAGCCTAAGAAGCCTCTTGTTCACCCTCGTAGGAAGGATGGGAATCTCAGCCCCGGAGCAGCGCAGCGATCCACACACCTGCACTCAGCCCGCGCTGGAGCAAGCGCTCTGCCAGTCAAAAAGTACAGCTCTGCAAGCTCGCACATCTGACTTTTAAAGATCAGGGCAGAAGGAAAAGCAGCTCCAAAAACAGCATAGATGCAACCTAACTTCTAGCTCTGCTATGGCTCGCACCCATCCCCACAGCCGCCTGTGCCCGGCAGGACCCTCACCTGAGCCACGCTGGCAGATCCAGCACATCCACAGCCACGCACTGCTTACCTCGCTGGCCCTTCCACGCTCTCTGCACGGGAGGGTCACTGCAGCAGCTGCTCCCAGTCCAATCCCCGTGGCACGGCGCTCCGGCGGGGCCAGCAGAGCGCGGGCAGGTTGCCACTGGCCGGTTCTGCCACTGCCCGGCCGCGCTGTCTGCAATCACATCTCACTGAGTGCAAAACGAAAATTAAAACTTTTTTTTTCCTCTTACACTTAGAACACTATGCTATATCATTCGTGTTTGCATTTAAATTGGACAGAATAATTTACTACTGGCTTTTAATTTCAGAAGGGTTAATCACCTCAGCAAAGGTCAATCAAACTTTAATCTCCAATAAAATTGCAGTTGCTTCAGTCACCTGCAGGACATTTATTATATTCTTATTTCCATGCAAAAGGATGCATCACTAATCTTCTAATTCTTTACATTAGCACATTTGCCATTAACATTTTACTAAAATTATTAATTCCTCCAAAACTATTACAAGAGCTCATTTCTACACATCTCAGAAGATAATCCTGTTAAAAACCAGACAGATCTACTGTGACATTGCTTTAGTTGTCTGCTCTAATCCTCACAACCATTTGATACTCCAACCGAGTTCTAACAATGCACGAAGTCTCAATTACAGAAAATATTACAGGCTTTAGTTTAGAACAACAATATACTGTTTTAGTAACTTAATCTTCCCTATTCTCTGCAATCACAATACTAATCTATTTTGTCACTGCTCACAGCATTTTCTATTCAAAACAAAATATAGATTTTTAATTTTGCTTAGCAGCTCTTGAAAAGCAATAGATTTTCAAGGATAAGTTAAAACCTAAAATCCATTATAGAGGATAGGAATAATAATGATGATAGGAATATGTTTCAGGCCTGCAGAGAAGTATTTCCTCACAAAAAAGAAGTCTCTTTTGGGATATAACCCATTAAAAAAAAATAAAGAAATAATCAAAAAGAGTAGTTTGTTCTTTCAATTTGGTCTACCATTTAAGAACAATTTATCTGCTATTAAATTGACTCAAAACTGCAAAGTCTATCTGAAAAATTCACATTAGTATTAAACTACCATTGCAATAATATCAGCTCAAAATGAGAAAATTATTTAATTTGAAATAGATAATTTTCAAATATAAAAGAGCACATCCCCTCAAAAATGTTGGTTTTAGATAAATATCAGCTATGCTAGCTACTAAACAATACACTCCCTCAAAAGTCTACTGTAACATTTCCATCTGAATGCTCAGAACTAGTTTACCTGCAAAGACACAGAGAAAAGCAACAGAAAACTCAGGGAGAGCTCATTGCAGAACTAAAAAACCGCAAGCAATTAGTTTCCCAAATTTTAGAAGCCGGTACCAAAAACTCAGAATTTATTGAGCAGAAAAATACTAATACCACCAAAATACATGGGTCTCCCTTATCCTCCTACCATGGTCATACTAGCTCCTGCGAGAAAGAAATCTTGTATCTATTTAAAATGGATTTTTTAGCCATAATAACATTTTGACATACCGTAATGTAAATAAACTGTTCTCTCCCATCCCAATATTTCCTTCTCTGTCTCTCTGTCTCTCTCTGTCTCCGTCTCTCTCCTCTTTTTGTTTTAATATATGGCACACAGACAGACACACGCCCCCGTCACTGTCAATATGCACACTCATTAGCAATATGTCAGGCTGGCATTTTCAACACACTCCAGAGCATAACTGAACTACCACACAGTGCACACACACACACGTTAAAATACAATTGCAGAGAAAAAGAGCTCAGTGCAACAATTCTTAACTTGGAAAACTAGGTAAATATACAAAAGGAGTACGTGAGATTCTCAGGGACTATTTTACAAAGATGCTGTGAATTCCCAGCTAACATCACCGATGCTCCTCTCTTTTCATACACACAAACACACAGACACAAATACATATACACAAAAGAGAGTATTTTAGCAAGACATTCTAGCGTTGAATTGCAGATGCAAGCATACAGGTGAAAAACCCCGGTTGGGTTGTTTGAGTTTTTTTTATTCTTTTATGCTACATTCTAACTTGAAGTAATGTATGAAAAGAAATACTGCAAAACGTAAACCCAAGCTGAACAACAAGTTCCTAGAACATAGACTGTCAACAGTATTTCTCAGCTTCCAGCTGAGAAAATCAGCTACAAAACAACTGCATCCGCATTTTTGCAAAAAGCATCCAGCAAGACACCGAAGACCACTTGGCAAGGGTGAGTATCACTGAATTGCAGTTTTGATTATTCACCTCTTGATGCACTGATAAAACATATTCTAAATTGCTATTGCAACTGCTTTCAAACACGACAGAACAGCTTTACATGAGATGAAAGGTATCATCAAAGGACCGTGCACTTTATTTTTGAAAAGAACCAGCAGTGGAGGAATGTATAGGGAAAGAAACATACCTTTAGTTATCCCAGTGAAGGACTTCTCAGCACATCTACATAGTCCTGCGGCTCCACCAGTACAAAAGTCAACACTGCTGCGCGTGTGATCTCGGTGACAATGGCTTCATACTGCCGGCAATTTTTTCGATTAAACTTCTCAGACATGGTAGCAACTTTGTTAATTATGATATTAGCCAGCTGGCGGGTACAATCAATCATCCACTGTAAGAAAGCCAGACAAAGAGACATCTAATCATTGCAACCAGAGCAGATAAATTTTGTTCCTTTCTTATACGTGTCACAGATTCTATCCCTCCTGACCCTCTACACAGCCATCGACTGTCAAATTTAGATTCAGCAAGCTCCCAGCTTTTCTTTATCCCTGCCTCAGATCTGAAACTCCTGGTTATCAGGAAGACAAGCGTCACCAGCTGTCTCAGAACAGGAAGGCAATCAGGTGAATAGTACTTATTATCTCTCATTGCCTTCTGAGGAGCAACAAGATTGATTTTGGATCAACAACGCATCCAGATCTCAGGCACAGCTACTACAGTGTCAAGTCTAGAATGCAGTGCATATATTAAGCTGACCAGTTATTAATACTGCATACCAAAAGTTTGAGGGCTGCTCTTTTTTTTGTTTTGTTTTGTGTTGAGTTAGTTGGGGGATTTTTTTTTTTAGTTCTGTTTTTTCCCCAACAAAACTCTTAAATTTTTTTTTCTCTAAAGATGCATTGCATATTCTCTTATTCCAGGCCTCCTACCCCCACCTCAGAAAACCCAGGCAAGCAGACCGCACCGTTACTCCAGGGACTCTGTTTCACAGTTGGATAGTCTTAATTGGGCCCACAGAAGCAGTTAGCTACCATTAAAGGCTTCTCTGTATACATCTTCCTCTCAACTAGTCTGATCGCACGTAAAACCCCACAAGTGAAGCCTGTGCTTTGAGAAGGTTAAACACGCAAATGTGTTATAAAACCAGAGTATAAAAGCACCCTAACAGAATCTGAGCTGATGGTGAATTTCAGCATTGGTCTAGAAATAGGGGTATATTTGGGCTTTTCATTTAGAGCAGCATTAAACAATCACACGCTCTTACTGCAAGACCTTTTTGTACAAACCAAATGCGCTGCAAAGTAGTGGAAGCGCAAAGTGGTTCATATGAAGTAGAAACAAAGGTTACAATAGAACAAAAGCTATCAGAATAATGCATTCTGGTACAGAAAACCTCACCAACTAACTTGATACATTTCAAAATGCCTGCCGACAGCTCCATTTAACTAAATAGACGACCATAATTAATGAATACAAATTTATAAGGATGTGCGAAAATTTTCAGGGTCAGTTTTGGATTCTTGGTACATTGACTGCCCTGGCACTTGGATCAAAGACTGCTATTCCAAAGCCATATATTTTCAGAAAAAGTCGTATTATATTTACTTCACCTTAAATGAAAGCTAGTTTAATATTTAAGGTGCTAGCCAGCTATACCGTCTCAATCATGAAGATGATTTTGTGGACTTTACAGCATAAAATTATTTCTGTTTTTAATAAATCCACTAAAAGCAAAGAATTTTTTCTTGAAAGTTTACACATTCAGTTCAGCTGAAATTTTCACACTTTCTTGAAATGCAAACAGAATATATCAACAGTTAGAAAATAGAAGCTAGTGGGAGTAACAATTACATCCTGACCTTCCCCCTTGAAATTAAAGGATTGCAAAAACTTTTTTGCCTTTCAGAAGTCAAATTTTTCTCCTATGTGACTTCCTCATGTGGAAAGTTTAGGAGGTAGAATACAGGAATAGTAATAGTGTTCATTATTCATTATTAAACACAGCTAATTGCTATTAAATTGATATTCTTTGGAAAAGATGAGGACAAGAAAAGAAATTACATTCTCAAATGTGATGTCATGGTTTTATTCATTTTGGATGACTGAGGTATTCCACCAGCTTCTCAGGCAGATATTGAAAGCTACACCAGTTCTGCTTTGTATCCTATATCCAAATTGTTAACAAATTGAGATCTAGCTCAAGTACCTCCACAACACATTTTCACCAATGTAATGGCAGACACTGTTAGAAACTCCTGACTAATTCACTTCATTAAAATATCAACCACCAAGAGAATTTTACTCAGAAGGCAGACCTTCATGAATTATTTGCACTCATTTCTACTGCTTTACTCAAACCAGATTTTACTTTATTTAGGAAGCAGCTAAATATGGAGAAATAGTCTTGATTTTAGCACAAAGATTTAAGGCAAGTGGAAATAACTGAGTGTAGCAAATGAGCAAGGAACTTGAGAAGGACACAAAAACAGGCGGCTGCCGTAACTACTGATTCATTTTCCTGGAAGTTTAACCAAAATCATCAGATACATAAGCCTGTCCCTAGCACTATCTCCAGTCAGCCACCAGCATAGACCTGATTAGGTTTCAAAGCTGTCAGAATAGATCTGAGCTGGCAAAACTGGAAAAAAACCAGGATGGTCTTTGACAGATACAGGTTGACCCAGGATCAGACTTGGGACCCTAGCAGATCATGCTTTTGTCCATTTTCAACAATTACATCAGGTTTTCCTCTTATTAATAGCTTTTTTTCCTTTTCATTACTTCAAAGTTCACTGTGGGAAAATACAGAATTAACTTCATGTACCCTCAGCTGTGCAACTGGATTTGTCACCATGCTCTCCTCTGTCATCACTAGCATGGACAGCATGACAGGAATCTGCTGAGCATGAATTATTATACCCATTTTCAAACTTGCATACTGGTGGAACAATTTACTGCTGGATGGATGTACTAGCTCTCTCTATTAGCTCTCGTGGAGATTGCAAAACTGGTCTGAATTCAGTTTTAACCCTGCTTGAAGCAGGAGGCTTGACTAGTTGACCTCTGGATGTCTCTTTCAAATTGAATTATTCTATTTATCTATGAGCTGTCTAAGGCAAAAGCAACGTAAATAGTAAAAATTATGAGATGATCCAAATTACAGGAATAAGACGTAATTTTTGCAGGAGGGCAGAGCACCTCCTCTGAGTACTCTGGCCCTCAATTTCTTAAGCCTTTTAAAAAATCAGCAGTATTTGTTTGGGGTTTTTTTCCTCTGTCCATTGAGACAAAAATATTAGAATTACCAAATCCTCCATACAATAAGAAGTTCAGAGAAAAGGAAGCATGCCAAGGGGAATACACAAAGGAAGTGCCACGGAAGCAACTAAGAAACATACTTGATATAGGAGGAGAAAAGGATAGTGAGTGGTAAAGGAGGAGTAAACTCAGGGTCAGGTAAAACAAAATTTTCATTGGAATGGAGGGAGACAAAAGAAAAGGTTAGGCCACGGTTAACTAAAAGTATATTACATTTAAAAAAAGAAAACATAAGCCATGGCCATAATAATGGTGGCACAGTCTCAAAAGAGAGGTTTATTTTGGTAAAGACAGGATTACTCCAGAATTTCCACCGTATGTGCGACATTTTTAGAACACAGAATGCTGGGGGAAGAAAAAACCCAAAACACCAAAAGAAACAAAAAAACTCCCTAAAATCCCAAAGATTCAGTGTAGAAAGAAGTATAGAAGAGTAGGATCCATTATCTAAAGAAAAAGAACAAAATAACCTATTTGTAAGCTTAACTTTAAAAAAGTCCCTCTAATAAACCTTCCATTGTACTCTCATAAATCCTGCAAATCTTCCATTCAGTACCTCATTACAAGAAATTAAGTGAAATAAAGCAATAATATATGTAAATTATACATTTAAAATAATGAACAATGTAATGAAAGGAGCACTCTTCACATTGCAATCCAGTGGGCTTTTAAATTAACTTTTAATGTTCAGCATCTGCCAATTAATAAGGAGCCTACATGTTTGATTCTGCTAGAAAACACAAACTAGGAGAAGGAAAAGTGTGACACAAGGGCACAAAGCCAGGGCAGGAGAGTACACTAATACCAGTGCAGAGCTTTAAGAGAGCACATGGAGCAGAGCCTGTGTCCAAGGACCAAAACCTGTCTGCAGTGAAGCTCTTCCTGAAAACAGGAGCTTTGAAGGCTTGGTGACACAATGACCCTCTCACTCAATGATTGCTCTCTCTCTCTCCAAGAAAAAGCATATGCAACCACAGACAGAGACCTTATGGTATGGTTTCTCATTTTGGCATGTCATATGCACCTGAAATAGCCATGGATATTTTTTTCTTTTTAATTTTGTTTTAAGTGGTTGGCCTGCAGTATAAACTGCACATATATTCCACTGAAAAGAAAGAAATAATGAAGTTTCACAGTGCAGAGCAGTGTCTGCAAAGGTCACATGCAGCTTCTCGAGGGGGAAGCGCCATGAGGCAGATGTGAAGAGGCCACATGTTGTGTCAATTCTCAGCACAGAATGAGCAGAGGTGAAATATTAATGCATTGCAAGGAAAACTATCTTGCCTATATTCTAGGAATCGACAAAGAAAGAAGAGGGGAAAAGACCATTTCTCCACCTGCATGATGAACAGTTCCAGTTTTATCCCATTTTATTATTGTCAGGACATGTGAACTAAAGGACTTTTGTTCTGTCCACTGTGGCCAGATGCTGACAAGACTGAAAGCTGCAAAACTTTTTTCCTTGTCCCTCCCTTTCACCAATGCTCTGCTGCTTGGTTACCTGCACAAGTGGTGACACATACCTCTTCTTAAACTGACCATTGAGAACATGGACACTGCAGATATATACCCACCAGCATCCTGCCTTTGACAATATCCAGTAGCAGGTGTCCATGAACAAAAGTAAGGGCAAACAAGGAGCAATTTTCATTCCTGATGTCTCCCAGCTTCTACCCACTCATAGCATGGAAGTTAACTTAGCACAAAGCCAGGACAGCTTAATGCCACACGTTTGACAAGAATTTCAATTCTGTTACCTACATAACAGTGACCCAAAAAATCAGTACCAAGGGTGTGCAGTTAAATAGCTGACAATATATCCATAAAACAGAAATGCTTGTGAGAATAAGAAACACTGACTTGAAGTCTACAAAAAATTTATCTGTCCTAAACTATTTGTTTGCCTATTTTTAAAAAAAGACAAGCTGTTCATTAACATTCAGACTAAAAATTCTGGATTTGAAGTGGGGTTGGGGGTTGTAACATTCTGCAAAGATGAGACAATGAAAAATTTGCATTGTCTTAATGGTATATAAACCTTCCCAGAGATCCTCTCTCTAGGTCAAGTGAGACATCTGAGCACCACAACTCCAGGAGCTAGTAACAATTCTTCCCTTAAGGCAGCGTTTGCACTGTTTTACAGGAAAATCATTCCCAATGTTGTGGTTGAAAAGGTTTTCTCTACAGCCTGAAGGCATCTCCTATGCAAAAATTCTCACCTGCAGTAAACTGGAACTGGGATGGCAGACACACACACACGTAGAACAAAATAACAACTGAATTAAACAGATGCTTATTCTGGAGACAACAAACACAAAATACATTGGAGAAAACATATTGCCATGCTACAGCAACACAATCTCTTTAGATTATATGGTACTTATGTTTAATGTGTCATTTTATATTTTTCCCCAAAATAAAAAATGCGCTTACAGCTGAAGTAGTCTCATAAAATTATCCATTTTGTCTGAATAAAATTGAAACACGTAAAACACTAATAACATGGCAGAAACAAATTCTGGTACATGATCCATTAGAAAGGTTGTAACTTCAATGATACAATCAGTGGCATAAGCCAAACACCTAACAGACAGGGGGAAAAAAAATAGTAAAATCCAACAACATAAACCACTAAAATTGTCTGATTATAATTCATTTAAAATAAAGTATATCGTTAATGTAGTTGCATTTTGAGTCTGGATTCTATGAAGATAGGTCTCAAATTGTGAAACTCCCCAACACAGCATCCAGGATATTAATAATTTTCTAAATTCACTTAATGAGCTTCTTTCAATACAAATAGTTCATTTCCTGACAGATAATACTCTACAATTGATTCATTTCGCAGCACTAAAAAGGCAACAGCTCCAAAGGCAAATTAAAAAAAAAAAAAAGATAACAAGGAGGCCAAGTCAGTCATCTTTTTTTCCCCCAAACTCTAAATTTATTCCTTATATATTTTTAAAACTGGTTTTCACATCAATGTCAGTTAACTATTATTTTCTGTATTAGATGACAGAGAGTTCTTACAGAGCCTTATGTCAAAAAGTACCTGAAAGAAGATTGTCTAACAGAAAGAGAAACATACTTTAGAGCTGGAGGGAGGGAGGTGAGGGGGTTTAGTTTGCTCATTTGGGGGAAAGATATTTATTATATCAGGCAAAAATTATCAAATTATCTTTTTCACAGCAACAGCAGATGTCATTGTATTGTATCAGATTCAGGCGTCTTTTTAATTCTTCATTACAGAAATTATCACTAGTAACAGTTTTATCTACCTATGTCACACAGAAATCAAGCCTAAATAAGTAATTTTTTGAGGATATGGTTCCTTTTAAATAAAGCCTAACAAGTTTGAAAGTAAAAATGTTGTTCTTTCCCGAAAGTTGCCATTTTATGGTTTTTTCCCTTGTTTATAAAGATGGTATTTGCTCAAGGATACTAACAGATTCTCCTGTAATGTGACTGAACAGGTGATACACCACGTGCAGCTGGAGGATCTGTCTCCATTTTTAAATGTAGGTTTCCCCATCACATAACAATCAACTGCCCCAGGTTTCACCACATCAGACAGGGAAATGCAAGTTCTGCATAAGGAATCCCCTCCAGAGAAAGAGCATTTAAAAAAACCTCACAAAAACTTTAATGTCCAAGTGCTGGCTATTCCCAAGGGGACAAAATACGATGTGTATATGCAGTAAATTGGGGAATAGCTCTGAGTATGCCATACATGTAAAGATGCTAGACTGCAGTGAAATATATCAAACCTCTTATGAGCAAAGACTCCAGACTTTTGCTGCTGTAGACCTTTTTGCTCATTTGAAAGTGCTCTTTCCACTCTAGCATTATTGATCATGAGAAAAATTAAATTTCTGCTCTCGCTTAAAGCTGAACACTGATTTAAATCTTTTTAAGAACAGAATTTAAACTCTATTGTATGAGTAGAGGAATCAATCATACCATTAGAAAATGCTCTGTTGGTGGTGATAGTTTCAACTGAGAAGTGTAATGAAAATTGTTAATTTGCTGGCTTCATTTGAAAAAGAATAATCCCTTACTCGTTGTCATACTTAAATTTAGGATTGGGGGGAAAAAAAAGATAACCCAAAATGTAACTGTAGCTCACATTTAACATAGTTAGAATTTTAAATGTCTTTAAATCAAAACTGCCTGGAGTGGAATAAACCCACAGTTAAGAAAAAGTATAACTTTTTAACAGTTATTAAGGAGCTGATTTAATTAACAGGAGTTTAGAAGGGATGAACTTCAATAATCTGCCCATGTGCCAGGTTGTCAAGGTGCTATACCTCCAGAAGGTTCTGCATTACCCCACCTCTGCCCACTACTGCTCGTTGGCACTGTAGCTCAGGTGTCGATAGCCAGCAGCAGGCTGCTCCAAAGGTGTGTACTGCCACAACCTAGCTCTTTGGCACGTCCACTATTCATCACCACCACCACCAGGTGCAGTAAGCTGCAAGTTTGTAAAAAAATTACACTAATCCCTTTCAAGGATTCCGATCAAGGCTCTGAAATGCAAAGTGCCAGCCCTGAAAACAGCATGGCTCTCCGAGTCTTTGCCTGTGTTTTAAATACCCGTACCAACTTAATCATCGTAGTGTTAAAGCTGTGCAACCAAGTGCACTGAAAATAAAATGACTTTCTAAAAGAAAAAAATAAAATTGATGTGTTCAAGTGGAAAAGGATAAAATAAACAAAATAAAGCTTTAGCTAGAAGTTAGGAAGATCATGCATTAAGATGAAAGATGAAACAGATGCAATACACAGCAAAGATCAAAGAGCTCCATCAATTCATTCTGAGAGTCAAAATCCAGCTGAGCATGGGAGCCCTGTCCGCATAATAAGAAAGGTTGACTAAAACATAAGGATTAAACAGATGAGCTGTCTCCAGTGAATGTATGGCACAGGAAGCCCTGCTGAGCCTCTTGTAAAGACACTTTGGAATTGTACACCTGCTACTCCACAGTGAAACCTACAGGAAGCCAGGCTGCAATGGGAAAGAAACCCACTAATGGACTAAATGGCTATCTTTAAGAGGAAAACAAAAGAGTTGATACAAGAAAACAGCAGCTAACAGATTTGCTCTTTCCCCCCCATTTCATTTGTTTACCAAATATTTCCACCACAAATTACTATAAAGAAACCATCCTCTCACTCCCTCAAAATAAAGAAAAAAAACTTAGCACTTAAACTATCAACACAACCATCCATATATAGCAGGATCAGCCTACTATTCTCAATGAAACTATCTGTCATAATATTACTGGTTTGGAAGCTCTCTTTGCACTGCAGCACTTGTGTTAACTGGCCAAATCTCTAATAATTTTAGTGCTGTGGGATTAATTTTAAGGGTCAGTAAAATTTGTATTATTTCTAATATCAATGACATCTAAAATAAGGTTATATAAAAATCTTCATTTTTCTGATCCACTTTATAGGTAGAGATGGAGACATTCCAATCAAAATTTATAGTTGACTAGTTTCTCGTTTTTCATTGGTAACAAGAAAAAAACCTAGAAAAAGTTAACAGGTTAGAAACGCTATTCAATTAAATTAATTCATTCATTAACGCTTATATTTAAGTAAAATCCCTATGACATGCATGTAGCCATAAACACAGCCCTGTCACAAAAAGAAAAAGGAAAATGTAGGGCCAGCAGTTCCTCCATGACTCAAAGAATCCAAACTGCAGGGGTTTCCAGCACCTCTGACAGGATCAGTGCTATCCATTACACCTCCTTGCAAAGAATGGATCAGGGGCGTCCTCACATCATAAGATGGCAAACCATAACTTAAAACAATCAAGGAGAAAAGCTCACAAGTTCCTTAAGGCTTTGCTCTCTGGCAGATGTACGATTAATGTCCACTGAAGGCTACAGGTGGTCCCATATTTATTTTTCAAATGAATGTTACTAACCTGCTTGTCCCACAAATGTTATTTACAATCACATCTTTTATTCTTGTTTTAGCTGACAGGACAATCTCCTCAAGGATCTGGGCAGAGCTGATATATTTGATTTTCAGGTTATCTACTGCCTGCAGATACAAGCACTTTGATTGTTTACAATGCAGGAGTAATTGGTAACTGTTAAATAACTCCAGAGACTGATTTAAGAGTCCTTCACCTACTGCATGAAAGTAGGGATTCATCCCACAGTCCTTAATCTGCCTAAATACTTAAAGATTTCACTACAAAAACAGGATATTAAAAAATTAGCAAATGCAATGATAATTTAATCATCAATCACATGCAAGCATTATATTCCGTTTTAATGATTTCAAATCAATTTATATTTCAAAGTGGAAATTAAAATAAGAAAAAAGCATGTTCTCTCATTACAGTTCCAAAATCAGTTACAAATATTAATGTGTGTAGCACACTTTAAAGCAGAATTTCTAGAGCTGCTTTCAGCCAAATGAGGACACTAAAACAAAATTCAGCCAGTATTCCTATGAGGAATTTCACACGTTGCTTTAATTGGTGATACATTACTTGCAATTGCAGAGGTTCAAGTTGCTGACAATATATGAAATAACTTTCAGAAGCATTTGCCTGGTCTTGCGCAGTCAAATAGAACTACTTAACTGCAAACAAATCTAGTAAAAAGTCACAGAGGGCATTTTAAGTATTTTCTGACAAAATTTAATTGTCGCTGGACTTTCCTGCTTCACGAAATGATGTGGAAGCACAATACTGTTATGAACACATTGTTTGCTGGCAGAACTCCTCTGAAATTAGCATTTTGTAGAGGAAAACAGCAGTGAAACGCATCACTGAAGATATTACACGGTACCAGACAGCAGCATCATGGATGTAGCCTACATCAGATGCTAAAGCACGCTTTGGGAGGCCATCCAGCTAGAACTGCAGTGAGCCCACCATGCCCGTGTTTCACTGCAGAGCCACATTCACCATGCTCTGAGGAGCAAGGCTGAAGTGCACAGCAGGAGATAGGGAAATCTCTCGTCATTCTCTGCCCCTACAGCTTCTTTGGGGAGTGCAGCACCAAGACTTCTCCCCTGCCTCCGTGTGAATGTGATGTGGGTGCTCAAGGGCTGGTCAGCAGCCAGCTCCGACCTGTCATGGGCAGGAGGAGACACCAGTGGCAGAGCATCCACACCTGTGCAGCACTAGGGCTGACCTAAGGAGTCACAGGATCCTCTTCTGTCTAGCTGCTACCCCTCAATCTCATCCAGACAGAAATTTCTTTCCATGTAGAAAGTTAAATTGAGATTGCTCCTAAATCATTAACAATGCCAACTGCCTGACTTCTTGGGGCATAAACATACTTGTTAGCACTCTGTAAATTAGTTTAGTGGAAGCCCAAGTTTTAGAATTTACAGCCAGCACCAAATGACACCTGGACTCCTGCAAATCCCAGGAGCACATCCTGCAAAAGTCACATAAGATATATAGCAGAGACTGAGCCAAGTGCTCTTCAAGTAACCTGGTGGACATACTATCACAAATTGTACCACCCGTGGGCAAACCACAATACCTTCAGACCAAATCACAACCAATTTCACAAAGACATTTCAACACTTTTCTCCCAAGAGAGAGCTGCCACTTTGAAAAATTTCAACCTGTTTACCCAGCTGTTTTGATCCCATAGCTGCCATTTAAAAGGTCATAAACATTCCTTTTTACAATGAGGTAATGATTTCACCTTCTCCTGCTCAACAGTTTTCCATAAACTATCTGAATAACTTTTGTGTTGAAAATTTACCATTGAAAATTTTAGAGCACTATGTGAAGAGTTCAGAAGGCCATGATAAGTCAAATACAGAAATTGTCTCTATTGTTAATTTAATCACTAGTTTCTGCAAATTCCACAGTGGGATGTATGTACTCATTTATTGTTTCTGCTTTTACATTTGAATACTACATCTCCAGCACTGCTGCTCTGTATTTTTTTAAGCATATATGTTTATAGAATTAGCAGAAGGCAAACAATACCTTATCTCACTCTTTCAAGATTAAAAAAAATCTCGCAACAAAAATCCTTTATAAACTTTATAGTTAATGTGGAACTGCAAGGAAAAAACCCCAGACATTTGGACATACTTGTAAGTATGCTAAACGAGGCAAAAAGTACACCCTCACATCTAATTCTGAAACATTTCTACTTTGTGTCTGCCTCAAACCAGGCTTATGTTTGGTTCAACACTAAATAAGAACTGAGATAATTTACAACTTTTTATGTGGAGGCAGCAGCAAAATTTTCCAAGTTGTACTCACATGTTCACATGTGCAAGAGACACAGAATTAATTAATTTAGCATACTGTTCTGGCTTATCTCTGTAAGATTACTTTTTTGAATTTCATTTCCTAGACTAAAATTGCAGTTCTTCGTATTTCTTGATGGAGAAAATCAGAGAATGAACTAAATGCAAAAGAAAGTGTCATTTCAGAGACTAAAGTTATTTGCATAACTTTTTTTCTTCTCTGTACTTCCTTCCAGTTTGTGAAAAAGTCTTACATGCATTGTACTATGACCTTGGCTTTTCCACTATACATCATTCAGAAAAATATATTCTGAAGTAAAAAGAATTAAAATTGATACAAGGTTGCTGAATGTGAGGTGAATTTTACAGTCACATCACATGCAGAAAACTCTGCCTTTTATGAAAGTATCTGTTACCAAGTTTCGTTTTGTTTAAATATAAGATAACACATAAAAGCACTTGTAAACTGTATATGTTGTTATCATACTTTACTTTGACACCATGTCATGAATAAACAAATTCTAGTTCAAATTTAAATACTCAATTCTCATCCTGATCCCTCACTGTCTCTTGGTCCAGCTTCATTTAGAGGGGATAAGGTGTGAGAGAAGAGTAAAGGAGCTCAACCTGCTTCTTCTATCTCCAGCAAAGAAGATAATGTGAGATGAAAATAAAATTAATTTTTTAAAAATTATTTCAATAAATTTGAATAGATTACAATAGATGTCCCATCACAATAGATGCCTCTATACAAAGCCCAACAATATTTCCTCAGTCTTCCAGGTTGAACTTCCACTGATCAAGATAACTCAGCCTGCTCATGCATATGTCATCATGTGTACCTTCATGCATAGGAAAAACTATTCAAGTTTTATACATTTCATAGTCTGAGCCCTTCAAAATGGATCACTAGCATTTCTTCAAGTGATTTCAGGCACCAAATGTTACAAACACATTTAAATCTGCCTCACTTCATCAATGATCATGCATTTACCATAGTTTCCATTATATCGAAAATTCTTCAGCTTCATTAGCAATGGATAAATTAAATTTTTTTGTATTAATTCAAACGATCTTTTTTCCAATTTTTCAGGAGCCCCAAGGTTCTTTCAGCAATATTGGCTCCTTCTCTGTTCCATAAAATTGTAATCAATCTCTATTATTGTCATGAAAATGGTATTTGTCACTTTGCTGAGAAAAAAATAATCAATACGTCTTGCAGAGTAGAATAGGAGTTTAATGCAGTGAATTGATGTCTGTTAGAAAAATTTAGCTTGCCAGCAGTTTGGGACAAGCTAATAGAAAACCAGAAAATTCACTGAAGGTTGACAGATGAATACATAGACATGCCACAAAAATTAATATTTGGGCACTTTGTATAGCCTGTCATTTCACATGCTGGAGAGAAAATAGATGTAGACAAGCATATCCCTCAGGAAATCCTTTTGGTTTTTAAAAGGCAAAAGCCAAAAGCATGAAAAAATGAATTCTTCACTGTATTATCTTTATGTTTATATAAGTTTCTGAAAAATAAGTATTCTGAAACAATCTTCTATTTAAATATTTTGAGTCAGACATGATACTGAATATGAAAACACTGCTGAGTGATAAAATAATAATATAAAGTTTCTGAGGCAATGCTGAATTCCTGATCCTTCCAGATAACATTGCATTGCAAAACCAAATCAGAGCATTACTTCAAAAATTAGTACAGAAACTGAACAATAATACTGCTCACAAAATGCTCTGGATTGTGAAGAGAATAAAAAAAATAAAAAATAAAAAAAAAGCCCAAGTAAAATTTTCATAACCAATACCTAGAAAGATGCAGTCATATATTTCATGACAAGTACAATACCCTCAAAAGAGCTGCTAGGATTATTTGAGTCTTATTAAAAAAAAAGTTACATTTTAGGAACACAATCCTCCTTTCTGTCTATTGCCATCTGCAGAAGCTGTCAAAACACTCCACCTTCCAATTACACGCTTTCTGTCTTTCACTTGCTCTAACATAAGCCTATAATCTGTTTAATTCCCTTGTTTGGCTGGTTTAATAAACAATGCTTTTAAGTAGCAGGGCTTGATAAACCCAGCATCCAGAACAAGCAGGCTGCAGTTATCCCTCCCTCCAGGAGAGCATCAGCACCGCTGACTGCAGCGACAACACGCTGGCCCCAGCAGGAAGCAGCACAGGGCGCCCAGATTTGGACTTCTGCTGCACCATTTCTGAACTCCATTCTTCCTATGAAATCTGCTGATTCTACACTGGATATAGGTGGGTCCTGCCTGTGGTTCCCAGAAAGCTCTAAAAGTTTGAATTCTGAGACCTCAGGCACCCACCAGGCCAAAGAGAAGCAAAGGGGTCTCTAAATGCATAAGGCAGTTGGCTGATTATTTGTGGTACAACGTTCATGCTGTCATTCCAGCGACTTCAATAAGCCTGGCATATCAGCTCTGTTTCAGTGAGAGGAACAGCTTTTTATCATGTGCAAAAGAACATTTTTGGGCAAAAGAAAGAGATGCTAAAGATGTCCGTAATTTTCTATGGAAACACACAAGTGTAAATATAAGAGAACAGAAGGGACAAAATTTAACAGCTCCTTGACTTTAAAACTGATATAAGAGCAGACAACAGAGTCTACAATAAGGTGGACACTGAAGAAAATCTGCATCTCCTACTGTCTTCACCATTCTGTCATGGATTTAAAAATACTCATATGAATTAGAGGCCTCCCCTGCCACTCCAGCACTCATTTCTGATGGCATCAGAAATTTGATACAGGAAGTGAAGAAATTTTAACATTACTGAGGTTCTCCAAAAATAGGGAACTTAATCTAATTTTGTCCTAATTTGTAAAAGAATTTGACCTTCAACCTGATGAAAAATCAGGTCAAGTTTCCATGTTAAATGACAAAAGGAAAATAAGCTATTACTGAAACTGTGCCAGTCACAATTTTGCAAGCCTAACAGAAAGCAAACAGTAACACTACTTGTAACAAAATTATGCATTCTTAAAAAAAAAGTCATACTCCATAGGAATTTCACAAGACTAATGTAGGAGTTCCCAAAAGCCAATTGTGTTGTCTTTATTTCACAACAGAGTTCCAACTGCTATTGTACATTGTAGGATCATGCAGCCGATGGTAATGACAAGAAATCAGTGTTGCATGGCACTGTCAACTTTTCATGAGAGCAGACATTTGTGGTTGACCCTAGGAAAGGCAAAGGGTTATTACAGAAGGTGACAGAGTGTTAGCAGAGATGGTTCAAAATAGGAAATGTTTGTTATACACTGTCAAGTCGGATGCATCAGATTTGCATGTGTGGTGAGAAAATGAACACACATGTTATGCCCTGGGAGTTACATATGTATTTTTTGTCAGAAGTGCAAAGCAGAGTTTGGTGTAAATGCAAGCTGTTACAAAATTTATCAGAGCTGTAAGCACTTGCAACATCACTGGCTCCACTTGAATGTATACACTGAATCTCTTCCATTATAAGTTGAAATGATATAAGCATAAACTCAGTATTAAGCATGGATACTTTTTGTAATCAGTATGGTGATTCCTGAGGGAAATATTCCCATTGAATTTTCCTTGAGCTTTCTAAGATAATTTGTATAAGACTGGTGATGAATTTGAATAGGTTTGAAAGCTCAGTCCCACTGAGGAAAAGGGTAATAGGTATTTCCCAATTAAACTCTTTCAGATTAGCTTACTGACAAAGGGCATAAATTTGAACCCACAGCATATACTAAAATTAGATGAGCTTCTACTGAAGATGGTATATTTTCAGATGTTTTTTCTTAATTTCACAAATATTTTTCAGTCATTTCCACATGAACAGCCAGAAATTGCTGTACTCATACCACAGACTAACAAGCAACAGCAGTGGCTTGGAAACACCTCCCATTTTTAATATACTCCCCAGCCATTAAGGGAGAATTACACCATATAAACTTTTCTAGCACTTGCCATTAATTCAAATACCATCTATATGAATCTGTTCTACTTTAAAGTCTTCTTCCTCATTCTCTAAATATAATCATAATGTAGTTTGTTTCCTCTGAAACATGAAACTTTTCCAGGGCCTGTGTGACCACTTTTTACCAATAAGACTCAATAAAATTATGGTGCAAGGGCATAATCCTCCATCCACTGAAATTAATGAAAAGTGCAATCTGGTTAAAATAGCACAGAAAAAATGTTTGAAAAAAATTAAATGTAGCCAAAACAGTGGACTTTCTAACATCTGCCCTCATTTACTACAAATGTCAGTCATGAGCATTAGATAAATACAAATCAAATGCCCTACAAAACTCCTGCAGCTTAATTTCCCATGCATCTTCAATGTTCATTAACATCAGCAAAAGCATCTGATTCAGGTGGAAAAGAGTTTTTCAAAAATATCAAGTAGGTATCATCTCGATTTCTCATTTTGCTATTGACCAAGCAATAACTGTTGACTGCTAACTACTGAATCACTATTAGTTGAATTTGGATCTGATTTCTTTCATGAAATAACGGCTTTATACCATACAGATTTTCTTCTGAATAATCTCTTTCCCCTCAATTCATATTTGAAAATTAACTGATCAGCAGACAAGGGTATGTATGGTGTTGAAGAAAAACTTATGACAAATATAAATAAACCTCATTTCTTCTCAAAATCCTACCTTCATTTTCAAGAACAATCTCTCATAGGCACTTTGCATAACATGCCCTTCAAAAAGTATATTTAGTTTTAAGAGCAATCTTTGACTGGATCCTCATTTGGGATTCATTTCTATTCTGTTTTTTTTTTGAGGGTCATTACCTTAAACCTGTTTACAGAATAACAGCAAAGATAGGTGGTCATATGTATCCACAGCTATGAGCAATTAAAGACAGCAGTGACGCCTTCTAGTGAAGAATAACTTGTTCTAGTTCTGTTTTGCTTCCCCTGTGAAGTGTGCTAACGCTTCTCATTTGGTTACGAGATTTGAAGTCAAAGGATCCCCAAACTTGTCTGTTTGCATATTCATTGACATACACCAGAATGTTACCCATTTTGATTTTTAAGGAAACTGCCTGCTATGACTAGTTAGAAGTACAGAAAGGCACTTGACAGCAGACAGATTGGCTAGACAACACTCACACCTCCTCCCTAAGCTTCTCTTTTTGTCTTTGCATAAAGGACGTTTGCTGCCTAGCCCAGCCCTGTCTTTTCTGTCCTCTCCTGCTCAAAGGGAAGCCAAGGGAAGGGCCAGCCTCCCCAGACACCAGCAGGAGGAACCATGACTGGGCAGCAGGCACAAACCTCATAGTGTTCACCAGCTGCCTCCCTGCGCCCACCCAGAGCCATCCTCTGTGGACACTGCTGAAGGCTCGTAGAAAAATCCAGCCAGATCTTTCCCAGGCTGGGGACTTATCTCAGAGACGAACAAGAGAAGGGAGAATGAATAACACAGATTAAACACCTGGTGTTGACCACAGAGCCGTGAGAGTCTCGTGATGCTTTGCAGAAAGCATGTTTTCAAAGAGGTGTTGCCTTCTTGGACCAATGAGTCTTTTCTACTTAGTTTTGCACAATCTATCTTACATAAATGTGATGGCTTTTCAATAAATCACTTCTTCTTGCTGCTTTGAAGAAGTTGTGTGTGTATTGCTGCATTATTTGCTATTCCTAATCAGATAGTGACAGACCTCAGTTCCTCCCAGAGAGCAGATAGGTGGAGGAGATGGCCACTGGTGCTCACAGATAATACCCTGCACTTCATCATGGCTTTCACTTTCCTAGGAGAGTGATTCCTAACCTAAACAACTCCTTAAACCCTGGGATGCCAGATAAACCCACAATTTAGCAAACTTCTCTGACAAAACTTTTGCTTTGTGTATTACTGAGAAAATGATAATGAAAATAATTTTGTTGCTGTAAAGTACAGGTTGTTATAAGCCATTTAGTCAACTGAAATATGTAAAAAATGCACCATAACCTTGAACTGCAGATTGGCATTTATTTTAAAAATAGTTTTGTGCAGGTATAGTTATTAATTAAAATGTTTTAAAATTGCTAAAGGATCTAGCAGTCATGATTAGATTTAATCCTAAATGATCACAATTAAAATTCAATTGTTCACACTTTACAAATTTTTCAACCTAAATATTTTGTGAATTTAAATTTGAAAAAGCTGAAATTAAACCAAGTTACCAATGAACTTCAATCTACATACTTCAGGAATTATTTTTAGGTATAGGTATGCATACACATACAAGATGCATGAAGTCAAGTCTAAAAAGAAGTAAATGAAACTCCTCTGTTAATGCTTTTCACTTATTTTTATGAGTCAATAGGATAAGGGAGAATAGGATCCAAGAGTCAATAGTAAAATTAATTGAGTATTTAGCCTGAAGATCAACAACTTTGGTGGCCATGTGCCATAGTGGCTGGTGGTGTTTGCCACATTGTGCAGCTACATTGGTTTGAGTACTACTGTGGACGTCAAGGAAGCTGATGTACAAGGAAAACCCTTAATATCCAGAGACACTGACACTGGTCATGCTGAGCACATCCTCCAAGACAATTGCACAACTTGTAGCAGCTCCAGGCCAGTTTATAGTGTGCTTGGACAACTGTGTAACTCTAACAGAGGTGATTGGGATATTATCAATGTTATCCTGCAGCAGATTAAAGTTTGAGTTAACCAAATATGGAAAGTTATTTAATCATGGTACTTCAGATCATTAGGAATATGTCATAGCAAAGAGCAACCTAATCCCAAAATGATCAAAATACCTTGCCATGGAATTAAGGGTGTCTTTGTATCAGAAGTAAAATATACATACATAGGTTTTAAATAGACTGTTAGTCCAGAACCATAGACCAAAGAAAAAAAGAAGGAGCATGTTAAACAGGGAAATACACAATAAAGATGCCCCAAAAGGTTTAACTTCCGATCATATATATCTTCTTAAAACAAAAGAAAATATGTGCAAAACTAGAGCAAATTTACTATTTGATAGTAAAATATTTCAAACACAATCATATTATACTTACAGGGCATTTTGATTGGGCAGAATCAAGACAGGTTAGATGCTGTAGTTGTAAATTCTTGAATTCTGCTCAGTTCACTGTTTTTAAAGTAGAACTTCAAGCATGATCTCATTAAATGTTATGTTTAAATTCCCAACTTGAAATACACATTAAAAAGTTGATTGTCCTGTTCTCTGATGGCATCAATTTACCAGTAAATGCTATTCAAATGATGTCATGAAATGCCATGAATAAAAATTGAATTAAAATTCTAGTGAGGAAGGTAAATACAATATTAAGCCACTTTAAGCATTAGCGTTCCTCATTTTTCTGAACACTGGTAAAGCTATCCACTTTTATATGGGCTTATTCAATTTGAAGAGCAGAAGGATGCTCAAAGTTCATATACAGTGTGTGAGAATGGAGTTCTGCACTTATATTAAACCTACCTTGTGATTCAGTTCCTAAATCCATTACCTTACTAAATGGGATGTGCCACGATTACTTCTCCGGAAAGGAAGAAACAAACGTGTCAAAAACTTAACAGTCTCTTTGGTGTTCCAAAAAGGCCACCTGATTTGTTCCTCAAACATCACTGATACGTTTATTTCCTAGCTGCAAAGTAGGGGAAAGATGTTTAATTCACAGTTTGACTCCTCACTACTCGTGGGAAGCCCACGGGAGGACTTTCGCTTTTGTTTCACTAATAAGAGCACCAGAGACGAGGTGGCTGTCAGAGGCTCTAGGAGAATGCTCTTTCCTGTGGGCTGCTCCCAATGAGGCTCTGCTCCAACTGGGGGAGCGAGGGAAAAGGAGATAAGGACAGAGAAAATGGCAGAGACCAATTAGACAACACAGCCTGTCAAGCAACCCAGCACCGGGAAACCAGGAAGCTGCCTCATTGCACACCCAGCCACAGAAACAGCAGGTGGAAAAAATGTATAGCTGCTCAAAGTAAAGTAGAACCTAAATGGCATTTCTCACACAAAGAAAATAAGATAAGGAAACTATCTTTTTTATGGTGTGGGAAAAAAAGAAACATGAAAAGAGAGAAGCGATAACCACAAAATTGGAATCTGATTAAGACCCTGAATCAGTGATGCTGACATTATGTGGAATATGAAAGAGACCTAAGAAAACAGAGTATTTGGAAAATTATCATGCCAAGGACAGCACTGATCTATTTGTATAACTTTCCTACATAGCAATCTTATCACTTTGCTCAATCTGCCAAGATAAGATGAAAAAGCAGTCCTCTAAATGTGAAAAGTGGCTGCAGCAAAACCCTGCACATACCTTCTCACAGAAAACTACAACAGGGGAGAAAAACATTTAAATGTTGTGAAAATTATGGCAAGAGGAAACAATCTTAAACAAAAACCAAAAACCAAAAAAACACAAGTGTGCTTGTCTGTACCACAGCAACAGTTTTGGAAAGGACAAGGAAAAATTGAAATTCCCTTCTGAACCAATGCTCCAGAGAGAGAACCCCATTGAAGTAGGATAATGACAGTCAGATCTTTAAGGGCTCAGCAGGTGGAGACTTTACTTCTATGGGTAGCATTCATTCAGACAAAATAAAATAATGAGGCAAATGCACCTGATTTAATTTGTTTTTTTTAACCACTGAGGGCAGAACAGACAAAACTGATTTGGGCTCACCTCATCCATAGGACTTTCATTTAAGGAACTAACTTCCATGAAAGTTCTTGGAAGAGGAACAATTAATTCCAACGATAAAAAACTCTCTTTATGCCAAATCAGATCAAAAGTTGTCTTTCTCTGAAAGGTTATTAAAACTTACTGGACTTAAAATATCCTTTCTTTATCTCTTTACAAAGTCAGATACAATCCTGCTTTAACTGCTTGAAACTGCAGTTTACTGTTGTTAGTCATAGTAATGACACATGGCTTAGAAGACACAACACTGTTCTCCCTCTATTTGCCTAGTTCTGATCTGCAAAGTAACAATTAAAGTGTCACTGTGGATGGATGGTAAACACTGAAATTCTGTTCATTTCTGAAGAAGTTATAAAAACAGAGTATAAACGTAGAAAGCACAAACATCCATTAAAAATAAAACCCTTTTTAAAATGCTCCCTCCATGTATTCCTCTGCCTATTTATTCCCTATTCCCCACAGGGTTATTCTCCATTTACAATTCCACTCAATGGATATAATTTAAATAGGAACCGACTTTGAGTTCCTCCAGATTTAGAATAAGATAGTAGAACAGTTTTCAAGTATTTTGACTCATTCAAGCATCAATAACATTTTCAGGTGATGGGTGAGGAAAATTATGTCAAAGCTGGAGAAAAAATTTAACTTCAGAAGCTTGATGCTATTGTTCAAGTCATACCATGTACATAATGTGATAGTAAATGCTTTTATACAGCTCCAAAGATTTGGCTTTATTTGGTACTTTGGCAATTGAAAAGTTAGACTTTTAGGGGCCTAAATGGCTCAGAAAATATTCTATACTATTTCACAGATGTATGAACTGAGGCAGCAAAAGAAAAAGAGCATCTTACATCATGGCTGTCTCTAAAATTAATTTTAACATCAAATAGATGCAAAAAACCATACACATACATATTTAAACCACTCTTTCAAAATATCAGGACATCTGTCTTGTAGGAGTTATTGCTCTTGGTGAAAATACTCACAGCAGAAGAGGGGCTGCTGATAATTAGTTGAGTCAAAACAGGCCTTCTTATTGCAAACAGCAGAAAAAAAGGTTATTTCTTACTTCTCCCTTCTACATTTTTTTTTCTTTTTTTTCTTTTTTTTTCTTGAATAAAAAGGCATTCCCATTGTGGTACCCTGAAAAGCTGAAATCTCTCTCCCGTGACTTTCAATCATAAGATCTCAAGCACATTATTTCTGACTCAAAAATTTACCTTCATTAAGTATAGAACTGTGGAAGTGGTATCTCTCATGATTACTATAAAACTAAAAGACACAAGCAGGCTACAAGCACGCAACAGAAGTCCTACTACCCATGATTAACCGAGTAGAAATTAGTATTCTCGCATGGTGCTTCATTGCGCACTTGCAAGAAATAATAGCAAATAATTCAATAAAGCGGTAATTAAAAACCTGTCTCAATTCTCCTGGTGCCGCGGCAATCACGCTCCCACAGCCTCGCAGCTGAGCACGGGGCACTCAGCTGCCTGCACTGCACTGCACAGGAGCAATCCACCCACCACTGACTCCTGTTGTTTCATAGGGGATCCAATTACTGATATCGCTCTGACACTGGAGATTAGCTGATTGCCAGTTCAGTGTGCTTACAAAATCTTATGTGTCACAGGAGGCCCTTTACTTGTTTCTGTAAGACAAACAGTGTTGTTTTTTTTTTTTTTTAATCTATTAAAAACCCACTAGAATATATCCTCTCTCATGTGTAGCACTCCAGCCCCATCCTGTTGGACTCAAAGCAAATTCTTCCTTAAAATGGTCATTGAACTAAAGTGTGGTGACAGTAGCAGCAAAAATACACTTTTAATTGTGCTTTTCAAAGAAGAGGTTTAAGAGAGGCAGAAGCTGTATATGCCACTATTTTAGCACTCAGAAAGACCACAGATCTTTGTGAAGTCTGAGATCACAATTAAAATTTTTTCTAATTAAAAAACGTTAATGGAACTTTGCACTGCTCTTTTACCAAATCTAAGAGCACATTGGAACTAGTGCTTGAGTGGTAAACAATGGCTTGGTTTTTGTTAGAAAGTGCTTTTCTTATCCCCAATGCTGTAAATAAAATTCATTAGGACTGTATAATATCAGTCAGTTAAATTCTATTACCATTCAAAGGACATATATCAGTGGGGCTCCAATACAATTTTCCTGTTCCAGTTCTTGAACTGAAACAAAAACAAGAAATGGAAAGGCAAAGTACAGATCAGGCAAATTAATATTAATGCAAGAAAGGTCAGATACTAAGAAAAAATATGAAAGAAAGACAGCAATGAGCAAAAAGTACTTCTATTTTCTCACCACCAGCACCAATATTCTTACAGGCAGATATCCTAACGACTCTGCTGGTTATCCAAGTGCTTAGGCTGTGTCTACATACGAAAAACCAAGAATACCCTTTTAACACTGCAATGAACTTTACCATCCATTCTAGGACACAATGTCTTCATGAGCTGCAACAAGACACATTTTATTACTTGGTATACCATAGGATTTTACTGTAAATAACACCTTCTCTAGAGAACAGAAGCTTAAATTGATGTGGGAAATGATGTAATGCTACGTAGATTTAGAATAAAAGGGACTTTATTTATTTATGCTACAATATCCAAAAGAAACAGAAGAGCATTTTACAGCCCCCAAATTAATTAATTTCCACTAATCTTCTTTAAATAAGTAATTTAACCTATAAATTTCTGGGATTTAATTTTATGTAATGACAATATGCATTCATTCACAACATATGAACAAAGAATACTGCCAAATAACACAAAACCAGGGCTAAGATAGAAATAAACAGACATTTTGCATTTTCTTTTAATACCCATATTGGAAATAGAAAGCTGTGGAAATTTGCTGGTCAAAAGTATATTTAAGTTTTGTCTTATACTTTAACAAGAGCAAAGTTAAAGACACAATTATAAAACAGATCAGGGTAAAGATGCTACTGCAATTCAGAGTTTTTAACCTCACTGCTCCCAAGCACAGTATAAAAACAGAGCTGACCTAGACAGGGTGGGTAGGGAGCCACGAGCCACCTTTGCCACCCCTCTGCTCACAACAAGGATCACTAACCTGCCTCTGACAGGATTCTGCCTAACTCATTCCCAGAATCTCCAATAGGGACACTGCAGGATCTCTAATCCATCAGCTGCTGGGCTTCACTAACTTTACACTTATAATGGTTTCCCCAAAGCCTAACTTAAATCTCCCTCACTAGAATGTAAAAACATTATTCTTCTCCTGTTCCCCATAGAAATAAGGACAGTTTAGTGCTTTCCTCTCTGCAACAGCCTCTCATGTATTTGAATCAGAAACCTTTTCTTCAGTTGACTAATTCTTTCAAATTGTGGATTTAGGGAAAGTTTTCTAGAATGCTGACCATCCTGGTTGATTTTCTTTGGACTTGCATGGAAGTCATAGACCAACTGAAGTATGATAAGGCACTACAAACACACTTAACTTCCAGAGCACTGTTCTTTCCACTGCCAACATGCACAAATGGTTCCTGCAGACTGCACTTAGCACTTGCTGAGTGCTGCTGTTCTTCCACTACAGCTGGACCTCAGCGTTTTTTACCAATAAAACTGTTGAATGGGCAATAAAGACAAACATATGCCTAACTTAAAATCAACTTAACTTTAAAAAGCCACAAACCCAGAGCTCATTAATTTAAATTTTGCACTCTGTTTTGTGGTGTCACTTACCTGTGCCTCATCATATCACCTAGCCAAAGGCACGTTGTTACTAAAGAGTATTATTTCATCAGGTAAGTACTTATTAGGTTGACAGACATTTCACATACACTCATTGCAAGTTGCTGTGCAAAATCAGGGGGCACAACAAAAATAATCATGTTTTCATACACCTGAAGAAAGCTAAAACCATTAAATAAGAAATATAAGGTAGTGCATTATCTTATGAAGATAACTAGTTCTTTTTCAAAGAGGTGGCAATGACAGTTAGCTATAAGCAGTAGGAATGTTCTAGATTGGAGGGAATCCCTTGCTCCTTAAATCTTGTATGGATTAGGTGTCATTGCTCCCCTGGCTCTGGTTAAACATTCTCAGCTAAACTTGTTAGACAGGGCTCCCAAGGCAGGGCTCCTGGAGCATTGAACCTAAATCATCAAAATAAAAGTGAAGTTATTACAAATTAACCATAGGTGAGCCTTGCTAAATGTTAATTTTAAACTACATTACTGAAATACATCATCCATCATTAATGAAACACTGAACCTTTAACTACATACCCTTCACCAATACAATGTGTATCTGATTAGGAAAAGTGATTTTTTTTTTTCACTGAAGCAATAGGACTCTATTTTGATGCTTGCTCCAAGTATTTTACCATTCCATATCACCATCATTGTGACTCTAGCACAGAGTCCTTGCTCAGCAAGGTTACCCAGGAACCCTGAGCAGATGTACTACGAAATAGAAATGTATGTATGAGATTACACATTCCAAGTAGGTTTGTCATTCTGTGGCACTAAGCATTTCCAACCACTTATCAACTGTAGAGTTGATATTTGCATTTTGTACTCTATACATGAAAGTGTTACAGCTGCCTGTGGCAACAAAGGAAATGCAAAACTTGCTGGAAGAAAATAAATAAAATAAAACCATTTCCTGTGGGACAATTCAAAGTCTCACCTCATCATTCTGAGACATCAGGGATTCTCTGTTGCCTCTGTTTTTTATTAATAATGCAGCAACAGCCTTTCAACCACTCTTTCATAAGAGGAGCTTTTCCTTTGGAGGTGATATGAGTCATGTGATTACCTCAGTCATCTGGAGTCAAAGGCTAAAAACTGATAGAGGTTCTCACTATCAACTAGCCTATAATTTGGCACCCAGAGAAGCAGTAATAAATGAGTGTTTATCTACTCAATGGGGAATTTCATTTCACTCACTGCCCCAAAGTCATTACCTGCACAATAGGAATGAGCAATGGAAATTCTCGACATAATAAACTATTACAGGCTTACTGCTTAAAATGCATCACAAAATCATTTTCTGGACTGGGAGCTGTAAGCAAAGTGTGCTCCACAACATAAGAAGAATGTATTGATTTGATGAAACAAAACGTATTTGCCTCTCCCAAGAGCTGAGAAGCATTTTATACTCCAGATGAAAAGTTCTCAGTATTGTTTTCCTTGGTGAAGAGAAACATTAAATAGTCCTAATTTTCTTTTCTTAGAAAACATTTTAATAAAAGAGTGTTACTAAGCAGTATTTGTATAGGTCTTTTTATCTAACTGAAAGTCGAAAGACATTTTCTGCCTTGTTGAAAACAATTATATGATTAAAACAGTAAGAAATAAGAAAATATTGTTCAATTAACTTGGTATGCCGTTTACACTCAGGTATATTGCCAGTAATTTAAAAAGTTATACTTTTGGTGTAATATCCACTCAAAATCCTGTACAAAAAACTTACTCTGAATAATAATTTCTTTCTAAAATTGGCAGCTTACTAAGAAAGAAATGAAAATATTTGTAATATAACAGCACTGAAAATTGTCAAAATTCATATTTTTAGTCTTCTTTTTTGTGGAATGTATTGGGATATAATTTTAAAACTAAGATATTAAAAGCTATCACAGTTTCAAGTAACACTTCTCCACTGCCTTAATCTTAACAATCTATTTCCCCATCACTGTTATATTTGTTCAAACATGAAAAGCATAATACTTTTCCTCCTTTTCCACATTCTTTTGAGATATTTCAATCCATAAATCTAAGATTATCTAGTCCAGTACTGATATCACTGAAGTAACTCTGTAATCATCCTGTGACTATGTGAGGAAACACAGCAAGAAAATTATGTAGTCATTAAGGGAGCAACAGAAGCCACTTATATAAATTACTGCACAGTAATTCAAAAGAATATGAGGAGAAGAGATGCTTGAGGCTTATGCTTCTTAATTCTGTAAGCCTTGAATGTATTATCTGCCCAAACCTTGGGAAAGAGACCACCTGGTAAGTCCCTTTTAAGCTTAAGTGAACAAATCAGTATTTCCATTTTTTTTCTAAAAATAATTCATTTTTTTTTGGCAGCTAATATGGTATCTACAGTTTCTAACTACTTTAGAGTGACTGAACTATGTAACTTTTGTAATGTTAAAGTAGGCAAACACTCTAGCTCACCATGGGGATTTTTCTGTTTGTTTCCTTAAGTCACAAGGGGAAGCTGGAAGTGAGGATACAATCCTTTCTCCAACCAAAGGAAAGTAATTATCTTCTAAGAAGATATTTGGTTCAATGAAAATAGTATGTTTCCTTTCCTAAAGCCTGCTGACATAACTTACTCATTTTAATTTTTCCCTGTCTATAGGAAATTAAAGACCACAGAAAGGGACAGACAGCTTCAGAAAATTTACAGTGAGAATCAAGTCCTGACCCCAGGAAGCACCAGCTACGTGCACAAGTCACACAAGTCCCACCAGCCTGGTTGATTTCAGTCACCATGGAAAACTCACACTCTGGAATTTTTTTAGTCTTGCCTTCAGGTTCAGAATAGAGACAATCAAATTCTTTCACATTATTCAAATTATTTCTCAGGCAATAAAATAAGTAGATTCGGCATTTCTCTCAATGCATCAGTGAATAGTGTTCTCCACCATGATGTTTGCAGATGTCATTCTGAGCAGAGGAGAACACAACCTCTCTGCAAATTTCAGGTTGTTCCCACACTCTTTGTACTCTAACAGTACAGAGTGTGGAAATTTTTTCCCCTTTTTTGTGCACATCTTTTGATTAAAGGAATAGTGGATTTCAGTCTCCAGCTATGAAGTGTGTACTTTTCACTGACAATAAAATTGCAAATGCTTCACATTGCACCCAAACAAAATTATACCAGCCTAGAAACTAACATATTCAAGAAAAAGATCAGAATTACTTATGAGGCCTAGCTTATGTTTTTCAGAATTTATCTAATTTTTTATTAAAACTTGACTTTTACCTTACATGAATCACTGACTTTTGATTTATCAGAATATATTTATGCTTAGAATCAGCATTCTATCTGTGTGCTCTCTGAAATGGGACTTTCACTAAGAAGTCATCAGAAAGGCTGAGGGAGATACGGGAGGTGCAGCAGAGAGCAGGAGAAAAGCAGGACGGATCAGACTTCAGCATTTATCTTCGTTGTTGAGCCTGAACATTTAGTGTTGCTCAAAGTCTCCACAAAATAGCAAAAGGAGAAGAAACAAAACAACCTGATGCTATTTTCTTAACAATTATTTCAGCACACACTAATTTTTCTCTGCTAAGAAAGAGGAGTGGACAACCTAAATTTCAAAATCTTCAAATAATCTATGTGAATCAGAAGGCTGCATGCGTGGAGTGCAAACACTGACATTTATTTTGTATAACCGTGCATGTCTTGAGAGGAATTGCCACTGGAATATTATTCCCACTCTACGTGTCAACCATTAATCTGAAATCAATATGGAGCCACGTTCCCACCATTTTTCACGCACCTGTGTTACTCCCCCAGAGGGTTTTGCCACACTTGGCATTTGGCTCCCCCAGGACATGGGAAGAGGCTCACTGCAGTCCTCCTGCTCGGCACAGCCTCACTGCAGAGGGCTCAGCAAGACCCTGGCACCTGTGGAGGGAAAGTGCAAGGTGAGACAAAGGTGACTGGTGGTAAATTTCCTACTCTGTCAGCAAGCCCTTGAAAAATATAGAAAGTTAAAAGGGTGTTTTCCACAATACAGATGACATCCTCATTTGAAATTATACAGTTGGAGTTGCTTTGTGACAAGGTACTTTGCTTTCTGTCTTAAGGCATGACAGGAATAAACCCACAAGAACAGCTAACCTGCTAAATACACTTAGGCTCACAAAAAAGCCTTGCTTGATAGATCCCAATTTTTTTCCCAAATAACATAATTTCCTTTTGAACTCATAATAAATTAGCCTTCATTTCATAACTGAACTAGTTCTCAAACAGGCTCTACACTTCAGTTTACCTCATGATCAGACATTGTCAAAAACTTTAATTAATCAAAAGCATCACAGTTTTGAGGAAGGAAAACCCCAGAAAACCACATCACACTATTGTTTCCTTTAAACTGGACTTAGCAGATCTCCCTCTTTGTTTACACTCTCCTGGAACACTGCTCAGACAGCTGGTCTTGAGCTCAACATCCCAAAACTGCCAGTCTCAGAGGAGTTTCATTTTCCCAGACAATGTGCATCCCTGCAAATCATTGGCACCTTTCAAACCTGGACTTGAAAAGACTCCTCATCTAAGTTAAAAGATATTTAAGGACGCAGTTCTAACACATTTCTTATGGATCAGGTATTGGTATGTCAACCTGTTTTAATGTATATAGTCAGAAAGATACAATAATCTGTAATCCTCAAGTGAAATTACACCACCTAAAGCCACGGCTTATTCCTTGCTGCTAATATACTAAATCATTGCTCCTATATATGGTAGCAGTGCTCAAAAACACACTCAAATTCCCATCTGGATTTCGTTTCTGGATATTTTTGTTTCTGGAATGGAGCTCAGTTATTTATTTTTCTCCACCTCAAGCTTCCAAGGCTCAAGGCAAACATTTTTCTGACACCAGTGGGAGAAAAACACAGCTAATTTCCATGACACAGAAGGGAAAAAGATCATAATCACAGCTCCTTACCTTCACTGGCTGCAAAAGATGCCACACTCAGTTATCACTGGCAGGATGCTAGATATATTCTAGTCAGGGTTAGGGAGATGAGGGAGGGGACTACTCAGAGAAGCAGCTACTGCACACCTCATTACAGGAGATGAAGAGGCAAACATGATCCAAATATCATAGGAAACACATGCAGCAAATTCTACTGTGGCTTCTACTGCTAAGATTCAATTTGAAAAGCCTGGACCAAAATATTTGTCAATTTTTTAGAAACAAGATTTTCAGAAGAAAAGGGATCACTGTGGAGAGATGACAGTGTGTTAGGTCTTATCTGTGCATGCATACATGCAGCAGATCCTGTATGGGGATGCCAGATGAACTCACAAACTTTTGGGGCCCATGTAATTTATTGCATTCAATTTCATAACACAACAGCTTTTAGAACCAATAACTCTATAGACAAACTAAGGAAGCCCAAGGCAAGTTTAGAACTTTTTGAATTTGTGTTGTTGGGTAATAGCATACGATGCAAAGTCATCTAAACATGATACCATACACCTATTTCCTTAATGCATGAAAACTTTTAGTCAATGCTCATGACGTTTCCAAAAACATATCAAGAGTTTACAAAAAATTTGAGAGAATCTTATGAATCAGTGCACAGACAAGTCTTTTCACCAACCACTGACATGCAATTTTGCTCAGGATGGCTGGTAGAAGAGGGTGAGTACATTTTACTACACAGAAGTTTGGCCAAAAGGGTTTATGGTTATAAAAAGAGTCACATCTTTGGTAGACAAGAGAATTCTGCATTAAAGGTGCTTATAAGAACAGCCTTCACAGAAAAAAAAAAATCTCATCAGAGCCCATTTTACAGGCTTTGTAATGGTGAAGGACCAAACAATCCCATCTTGGAATCAAACCCATGGTTTTGGAAAATACAAAACACAAAATACTTTTCAAAACTCAGTGTTTAGACATAATTGTCCCTCAAACTTAGGCTTCCCCCACTACTTCTAAAAAAAAACAAAACAGAGAATTAAATACCTCAAGCAAAAATTACTGTATAATCTATGGAATGTATAGAGCTATATGCATCATTTAATTAGGTAAAATAATCACCATACCTTTTATTCATCCAATTTTCCAAGTCCTCAAAGCTCCCAGCCTAAACTGCACTAATCACGAGCTGGGAAGTCAGCTGTTTCTTATTCCTAACTAAGAGGCATGGGAAGTCCTCTGCAATCTGTTGAAAATATGTCTTGTCTGTGTACTGGTATCTACTTAACTTAAAGAAAGCTCTTGGAAGAACCAATTGTGCTAGTGTTAATTTGCTACAACCTTTTTTCATGCATGAACTAAAAATTACTTTTCTATCCCAATAAAACAGAAATACAAACTGCAGGAAACAATTCCTTCAGTCCTCATGGAATAGGCATTAAAAGGTTCAACAAAAGTTATTATCTCAGACTGTACATTTACTATTAAATTATTGATGAGCAGCTTCTATTGTCATTTTTACTTCTGTTACCAGAAATTAAAGCAAATACTAAATTTCTAAATACACCATGCCTAGGAAAGGAAATCGTGTTCACAGGCACCAGGATTCTCTGCAGTCCCAAAGGGATTTTCATAATCTTACAGGTATCTTCAAGTCCTAGAATTTGCATTCTGCTTCTCAGCTCAGCTTGCAGGTGTTTAAAAATACATGCAACAAGACAATTCGCTTTTGGCTGCACATCTGAGAGGTTCAAACATCTGAATTATTCTGTCTGAGGTCAACTACAATTTATGTGCCAAATTAGGTTGAAATCAAGCTAGCAAGAGCTATGAAATACTAAGATCTTTGGTGCTTGGGATCTTGAGGCTATTTCCAACCAATGTGCATCATCTCAGATCTTGTTCCAGGAAAAGGAAGCATTTTCAGGAACCAAATATGAAATGTAAGCTTACAACTTATGAATCTGTAGGCTTCAGTGATTCAATTTTTTCTGTGCAAACAGATATAAAATGTGGACTAGAATAGCAAAATTTTGTAAGAGTGTTCCTTGGATTTTGGAGTTCTAGAACACAAAAGATGCACATGTCATCATATGCAATTGCATGCCAACAAGATTTGAAATAAAGACAAAAAGACATGTTTCCCCAGGCTTCAACAATCTATATTGCTATACTGTTTAATATGACCAGAAAATATTTTCTAGGAACTCAGGTTCAAGATGTGTGCATCTAAGTGGCATAATTCCACCAAAATGTTGTTATAGTGTATGGTTGCAGTATTAATTTAATATATAAATATATATGTTTCAAAATAATTTACCAGGAGTATTAATGTCCATCCCAATGTATGGGCTGTTTTTCACACATACATTCAAATTCAATACTGCGAACTAGTAACTCGAGTAAACTTACTATTTTTACTCTAAAATAATTTTCCATAAATTTCTAAATGATGGAGGATATTTCATATGGCTATCTTCTGAAACTTTTCAATACAATTAAGGTAGAGTTAAAGAGAACTCATGTGATTCTCTTCCTCAGGGATTCATGTTTAAGTAAATTCCCAATCCACAACCTAAAAGCAATCTGCATTCTATTTTCTTGGAACAGATAACACCAATATTAAAACTAGTCTTGGGAAGGGACAACTTGAAATAGAATTATCCATAAATGAAAATGCTAATTAAATTAGTGAGTTTTTTTCTTTATTAAATATACTAAACTTCAAAGCCCAAGAAAAGATTTTAAAAATCCAAAGTAGCTATCAGCCTTCAGTACTGTTAATGTCTCTCCCACTCACCAAAGCCCATCCACACCAGCTTCCCAGTCTTATCTTTCTTCTTTCAGGAGCAGAGAACAGAATAATGAAAGGACAGTGGGGAATGGACTGAGATGCACTTCTAGATGTTTAAGACTGAAGAACTCAAAAGCATAATTCACTATGTGCAAGCCACATTTTTCAGAAATAATCAGCATACTACCATAAACCTGGAATTTAAGCCTCAAATATGCTTTAATGGGCTGATTCAAAAATATTCAAGACTGCCATTGACCAAGAGGCTAGAGAACAAAAAATAGTATAACAAGTAATTTCTGGTATTTTTTCTGTCCTAATTATAAAACTTTTAATAGAAAATCAAACTTTAAATAGATTGCATTCAGTCAAAGACCTCTTTCTGTACCAGTACAAAATAAAAAAGAAAATAAAAATCGTCCTTATCAGGGAGAGAAAGAGTCAGAATCTATTAAATCTATCTTGCCTGATACAAAATTACAAATGTGACGTAAAAATGTAGCTAGCCTGACACAAAATTGAGCTGCTCCTGGTATAACTTTAAAGAAAAAAAACCAACTCAAATGCAATAGAGGAAACCATGGGATGCAGTTTCTAGAAGCACAGAAGTGCATCCCAGATCCCAGTTGAATTCATTCCCTAAGCACGGAATGCAATGATAACCACATAACTGAATTCCTACAAGAGACTCAGAGCTGCACAAAGAGAAGAAAACTCTTATAAAAATCCAGGTTTCCTGATCACTATGGGTTCCCAATGAATATCTGTGCATTGCCTCCTTATGCAAATCAGAGCAAAGGCTGAATACCATAATTTGAAAATTAATTTTCAGTGCAACCTTTAAAAAATACCAAACTATACACCAAAATAAGCATCTCATTTCTGGAGAAAAGAATTCCAAGCTTCCTGATCTGCAAGAATAGCCTTCCCAGTACTGTGTATGCTTGTCCTTGACCATGGCTCAGACCAGGCAGTCAAGGAAGGTTGTAAAACTAGGACATATTCCTCCTACTTTCTGGTTAAACTGGATATTTAAACTTAACTTGAATGCACAGGGTACATCATGACAGCTACATTTTATAGCCACTGTGATGTCTACCCTCCAAGAACCTCACTAACTCCATTTTTAACTTACACCTTTGTCCTCTTTATTTCCTCTGGCACTGAGTTCCACAACTCAGCTTCACACTGCCAGGATGGGTTTTAAAACTTGTTCTTTCCGAGTAGCAAAAGAAACATTATCTGGCTCTTCTCTGGTCACCTTCTCACAATGTCCTGGGGTAGAGAGAGCCAAATCTGAACTAATTATATCATAGGACAGAGAGACTTCTCTTCTCCTAACCTCCCCCTCCAAATTCTTGTTTCAACCCGTTCATCCTATGAACACAGCAGTAAATTCCTTTTCTAAGAAACTCTCTGCTCCCAGCACACTCCTGCCAGGAAGCTACGACTGCTCTAGCAGTCAACCCTGCTATGTTATCTTGGTCCATGAGTCTTTCCTGAGCTGACTCTATTTAAATGAAAGTTATGACTCCATTTAAATTAACCACAGTATTTGTGAGCATTAAAACCACCCTGCAGGAAAGCCCTCTGACTTGCCAGCTGATTCCTTTACCTTAACAAATATTGAACCTGTCCAAAACTGCCCCTTTATATACAGTCCCAAGAAAGCTGAAGGCTCAGGAACTTGCTCAAAAGAGGTAAAAAATCCCTCTGAGACACAGTACATTTATCCTGAGCCAAATCAAAAAGAATAAAATGGAGGGAAAGGAAATTGAAGGAGAAAAATAAAGTTAAAAATAAGACACAATTTCTTTCAGTTAGAGAGAACTGATGATAACTGAACCAATGGCCAATGGAACACATTTGTCTATATTTCACCAGATTCACTAAATCACTTAGTGTGACATGGAAGACATGATAGTTATAATGAGATGGTATTAAGAAGGGAAAAATAAGATTGAACAGGAGAAAACACATTCAGTTAGTGAGATTTGTTACACTAGGAAATGATCCTCTCCGTCAATGCACTTTAAATTTCTGAGCATGTTTAAAGACAAAAGATAGGGGGAAAAAACATGTAAAGAGAAAATTCCACATGAAGGGAAAAAACAAAAATTAAATAGATTTTCCAGAAGGGTGCTCTCCCTCCCTTCTAACAAAAGCTGTACAGATCTGACTTCTGCCTGAAACAACCTCTACAGTTGCAAATGCTGATGGATGGCTATCATATACTCACCAGGCAGACAGTCCTGTGGAACATGGATAATTTGAGGGATGAATCAGCTTAGCTCAAGCTGCTTCAAAGCCCCCTCCTCTCTGTCTGACAGTGCCCTTGGAGGGAGACAATCTCACATGAGTGCGACATTCCAGAACAATGAAATTGGAAAAGCAACAAAAGAAAAACGCACAACAATGGACTAAAAGAACAAAAATGTACACAGAAACAGAACCAAGGCTGCAAAATTACTTCCTAAATATCTCTTCCAAAAGAAACATTCAGAGAAAAATCTAGCATTTGCTCCCCACACCCTGAAAGTGCCCTGAAGTACTACCATAAGTTAACACTATTCTGTTTCTACAGACATGTGTTAGGACTTATCACATGAGTATCTAAGTGAAAAATATCAAAACTGTTATCTTTTTTTCCCTTAGTGTGACTCATGCCAGCTGGACTAATCTAAATATTATTAAACATCATTAAATATATTAGGTTTAAGCTTAAATTGTGCCAGCAGAGCTAGCTAAGAAAAAGAACATAAAAAATAATATTTTAATTAATTATGTTCCTCGGCTGTGGTGATTGGTGCCACTCTCACTACTTACATACAGTCTCAATTATTTCCCACAAAAGGATAGATATGTCTACCAATTCTTCTGGCAGCATTTCTCCTGCTGTCACATGGTGCAAGATTTAAAAGGCAATCCAGGAAAGTATAATGTGCTGTAAAAATTAGGAAGTATTTAAGTGCCTAGATCACCTTCCCAGGGGACCTTCCAAACTTACATGACTAAATTTCATTGCCTGTCCCTGGAAAGTGACCTGTTTTCTGTACTGACAGCAGTATAACCCTACTTTTATTCTGATATCTCTAAGAGATACTCGAAACAGCAATTACCAGAGATGGTGCTGTGTAAGACCAATTCAAGGATCAGAGGGATTATTTTACAGTAGTAAAAATCTACTGAAAATTGCTTTTGCATATTATGGTACTTACACCATTGCAACATTCAATATTTTTATGAATATTCTAAACTTTCACCCGTGTATATGAACAAATATATGTATATGTACAGCAAGCTATAGCAATAGATGCATTTTGCAGTTGGTTTTGTTGTTTGCTATGAAATAATGATGTTTATAGTCTTAGAAGCTTTTCAACAGTGACAAATACAGTATTTTAAAAAGTCAAATTGTGTATTGCATGTCAAATCTAGCATGCCTCTGGGAGGACAAATCAGCATGTGCTACACTTTCAAGTCTGCAAGCACAACTGTTAAGTATATTATGATCAACAGGAGGAATGCAGAGCACATCAAAGGGAAAAATAAAACTCCTGGCAGATAGCAACCATTTTCTTCTTTTCTGTAAGAAATACTAAGATGCTGGAAATTGATCATACTTAAATCACTATTAATTAAAATAAGCTTTAGCTACTCCTTCCTCCACACTTTACTCCTTTTCCTCTCTCTGTTTCCAAAACAAGACTGAGATAAAATGAAATCCTGTGTAATGGAAACCTACATAACCTCCAACAATTTGCATTTAGAGATAAAGTCAAATTTATTTGGTTTACACTGTAATGGTGCTTCAGTTTTAGTAATTTTTTCTAAAGACAATGGAATTTTTATACGACACTTTGGAAAAAAATTTTTACTAAATGCACTGAATTCAAATGCCCTCCTTGTGCATATGCCCTTTTCCAGCAAAATAACTTTTCTCATTCAAATGAACCAGACACTTTGTTCTCTGCTCCCACTTGTCCACACAAAGAAATTTTTTTTCTCTAAAATTTCAGAAGTGCCTCTCAGCTGAGGTATGAAGTGCAGGAGTTTATTCCAGCTGAACATCACCTAAATCAACCAACAGTGTCCCCGGTTTCCACAAACAGCTGATTTCTGATCTTTGCCACCCCTTGGTTTCTCTGCAGAGTTTTCTCAGCAGCATCACACAGCCACTTTTTCACAGACCTGCCCATCAGATGCACAAGTGGCCTTGGGGAGCAAATCAGACTCTGGGTACAAGATGAAAAGTAGGAATATTCCTGTGCACATGTGACAGGACAGAGAAGGCAGAGATCACACTACCTCTGCCCCAGGTTTCCATGGATTCCTAAGGCATTGGTCAGAGAGACAGAACAGGACACCTCAGTCTGAGAAGAGGCATGCAAATGCAAGAGGATATCAACTAGCTGGTTTCTCATTCTGGCTTAGCACCAGCATGGGTGGGAACCAGCATATTAAGTTGTGGAGCTCCCACCTCTCTTGAGTGTACTACTTTTTCTTTATTTTTAATTTCTCAATAGATTTTTAAAAATTGATTAAGAAGCTGAGTCACAATCTCATCTAGTTTCTGTATTCTAAAGGTTAATACAAGCATCCAAGCATCACATTAACATAACAGCAACAAAAGTCAATCCAGCATGAGATTGAAAGCACTAAATTTACCCTTAATTCCAATTATGGCCTGTTGTATAAGTTTCAAATTTTATGTTAGAAATTGATACAATCATAATTTCCCACCTCCTAAACCCTTTGAGGAGAGAGAAAAAAAAGTAAAACAGAGACTTGGCAAAAAAATTCCCTTTTTCACTGATACACGATGTCCTTCTTCTAAGATCTTTCTTGGAAAAACTTCACAAAAAATTTCTTCAAACTTCTAATGCCTACATTAGAAGTTGTCAGTGTAGAGACAAAGCTCTGAAGGATAAAGAAAAAAAAAGATTAAAGGGAATAAAAATCTAGATCTTGTTTGCCATATAGGTAAAATACACCAGAAATATTTTGAATGCAGGAAAATATATAGAGATTTTGCCACAGTTAATATCTAGTGCAAGTTCATGGCTTAGAAAGAGCCTTTGTGCCATCCTTGAAGGACAAAAAGGACAAAAGGACAAAAACAGGAGTGGAAAAACACCTTTAAAATGCATTTCACGTTTTTTCTAGTCCAAAATTACAATTACTCCACATTTTATAATCCCATAGCTAGTTTTAGTAAACTGCTACTTACAGGTCTTGCATGACAGCCAACAGATGAAAGTGGTGAGTAAGAGCTCTCATTCACTGCTGCTGGCAACCCACTGCCTTTCTGATTTCTTTCTTCAGAAACAAAGATTAGGTGGGGGAAAATAAGGTAAAGGGTTATTTTTAAAAGTCCTTATTTTCAAATCACTATCCAGGAGCTGTCTGAGTTGGCCTCTCATTAGCTGTCTCTCATCTTCCACTTCTGTCTCCATAGAAACCTTGCAGCAGCATCTCCTGCCTCACTAGCCTGAAGGCTTCAGGTTTGGCTGGTGCCAAGCCTGGCTGGGCAAGCTGGGGGAGGATGATGGCAGCACCCCTCTGGTGCTGAGGGTCACTCTGCTGGCCCCCTGTCACATGCAGAGCTTGTGTACAAAACAGAGAGGTCACCTCTAACCCACTGCACAGACGGCTCATCCCAATCCCAGCTGCTTCCCTCTTCTCTGTCACCATTACAGAGATGGATACATGGATTGGGATGATGGAAACACCTCAGACCTCACAAACTAAAACCCCAAAAGCTGGAAAATAAGTGAAGTGGGGGGATACTGAGCTACATAATCTGCACAGGGAAAGTCAGCTGATTACAAAGTGGGGCACTTCTCAAATTCTTGCCCTCCTTTCCCTGCTTCTAGAAAAGTGCAGGAGACACTATGAGGAAATAGATTCAAAAAATTAAAAAAAAGATCAGTCTGAATATTCAGAGGTACATTTTAATACCATCTCTACTGTGGAAAAAGACACTCAGAAAGTCTTTTTTCATTCTATTTAAATTATTTATCTAGGAAAAAACCCCGCTTTTTTCTAGTGTCATTCACTTGTTTTAGAGAGAGAAGGTACTGAGAATTAACTTGCATTTATTTTTTTATTTATATGAATGGCCTGCACATGAATAAAATGGTACTTTTTCTTTTACCTGCTTCAACTTCTCCATCACTCTTACCCAATTGGAATATACCAAAAAATTGTCATTTTGAAATGGCAGCTATGAGTCACCAGATGGCCAAAACTAACTAGTCAAATGCAAAAGAAGTTATTATCTACAGACTGCCCAAGGGGACTACTAAAAACTCTAAGATGGGGAATTGCCCTCATCAAAAGGAGAGGGCATGTTCAGGCAGACAGTCCCTCAGAATGGTTTTCTCTGCCAGCCCAGCTAATCTCATTCCAGTTTGAGTAAATTGTCCTTAAAATAAAAAATCTGTCCCCTCAGAGACAGACACAAACAGGAAGAAGTGGGTTATGGAAACAAAAACACAATAGTGACTTCTAGCAACTTGCTAACATCAAGGGAGCCTACAAAACACTCTGTGCTGAGTAAGAGTGACAAAATGCATCCTGTGAAAATCCAGAGAAAGGAGGGGCTCTCAAACATCCTCCCGTGTTTGAGAACTACTACAACACTACATGAACACAATTTCTCCTCTTTGTAGCTATTAGGCCCTGCAGACAGTTTCTGTTCAAGAGATGTGTGCTCGGTGTACCAGAACTCCGAACAATCCAGAAGAAACAGAACTGAATTTTATTTTATTTTTCCGATGTATTAAAGCCTTAACCTCTATATGAAATATGTACTTACTGAAAAACCAAACTATGCATTGCAGAACAGATTTGGAGCTTTGGTGGCTGTGGGGAAGCCTAGAGGTTGCACAATAAACTAATGTGTACATATATATATATATATATATATATATATATAAATATATACACACAAAGAGTAAGGAGTAGATATTCCTTGCCTATCGTTTTGCAATCAAATGCTAAAGCAAATTGACAGTCCAAACATTTATTGTGGTGCAAAGGATGTACCTGCTTACTGGTTTTTGTTATATCTAAAGATGTGATGAATTTCTAAATATAAAGAATGTGTAAGGACAAATACTACAGTGCCCCCATCACACTCACTCTCTTTCAATTTACCATACTTCCTCAGTGACAGAAACCAAATGCTGAACAGCAAAATGAAGGCTGGTTCAGTTTCCAACAATGAGATCATTTTTCAAATCTATGGTTTCCGGCTGATGGCCAAGTGAAGGTCTTGGATGCCTTAGCTCTCCATTCTTAGATGCAAAGGCCCTGTTATAACAACAAGAATTCAGATTTTTAAGAAGATCCTAAACAGTAATGAACATAAGATAGCTACTATTTATTTGTAGAGATCATGTTGCTGCCTAAATAGTATAGTTGCTGTAGCAAAATTGAGAAAGTTAATGTTGAAAGCTGAGAATAACACTATAAAAATTAATTTCTCCATTCAAGCCAATGCCATCAGCAGAGGAGTACACTGCCACCATTTTCTGATGCCACAAGTCCAGAGGAAAATGACAGCTGTTATTGAAGATAAAGATGATTTTGTAGAAGTGCTTGAGGATTTACTAGCAAGAAATGAAAGAGCAAACTTCTACCTCTTTAAAGCAGAGGGCTGGAGCCCATGCAATCAATAACAGTAGACTGAACAAAAGCAGAAGAAGCTAAAGGAAATACCTTGATAGACTAGGGGGGGAAAAAAGCCACAGAGGTAAAAGACACCTCTGGAAAATGTAACCTATCAATTTTAGAAGTGCACCTGCAATTTAATCTCAGCATGGCACATTTAGAGCATTGAGAATTAGAACTAGAATTCAAGGGGGTCTTCACCCTCATTCAGGTTTAAGGGAATAATATCTTTGTCTAACAGATTGACCTACAGGCTGTTCCAAAAGCTTTTTTTGCAAGAAATGACGCTGTGTGGAGCAAGAAACACTGGATCAGATTCCTTTCAAGATGCAAGAGAAGGGAAGCATCTTAATCACATTATTTGACACTTGAAATCATTAGGGCAGGCAGCTTTTGCTCCAGAAGGTGCAGGAGCAAGAGGTGCAGGAATGTAAGAGAGCTGCCTGTCCACAGGCACTGCTTTAGCTCCTGCTGAGGGCTCAGGATGGACCCAGCCCAAAGACTGACCTGCCCTCTCCAGCCTCGTGCCCTGCTAGAGCTGCCTTCCAATGCCCACCAGGATGTGGGCAGCCATGCAGCTCAGCTGGACAAGGGGATTGATCCATCTGAAAACTAACCCCACCTGAGAAAGAAAAGGAAGGTTCATTTTCAGTTGATCAGCAAAGCTTCACAAGTTCTTTCTGTGACAAAGAGGAGAGAGGACCAGCAGCTCCTCTGGCACTGCTGGCCCAGGTCAGCAAAGCTGCTGCAATGAAATGCTCCTGCTCACTGCTCTGTGCACACAATCACAGCCCTGCTGGCCAGGTGACCCTTCCTCAGGTCCTTCACATCCAGAATTTTAGTTTAGTTCTAGTTTTATTTGGTTTAGTGGAAGACAGCCTGGCCGGCAGTTCAAGCAGACTCAAGTTACAGAGCAAGTGGTCCAAGAGGTCTCCAGCCAAAGAGATGGTGACTACTTCTTTCTTGCATTCTAAAGAGGGAACAACCCTCTACTTAAGGCCTGAATATTTTTTATATAATAGGTCAATAGTATCATCAAGATGATTGAAGATGAGGAAATTGATAGACAGAGAGACAAAGCAAAGTGCTCTCACTCAGCCAGGCTCTGGTAGAATCTATTCATTTACAGCAAAAAAAACAATATGGAAAATAATATTCAGATAACTTTGCAGGTATATTTTGGTTGCCAGTTCATTTCAACAAAATGGATGCTATTCAAAGCCACAATTTTCAAAAACTTTAGGTTAACCACATACACACACTCTCTACATAAACACACAGAAATTAATATTAAAGATTATAATAGAGGGTACAGAATTATCAAATAAACAATAAGAGGAATCAAAATTAAAGTTGATGATGAAATCAGAACTGGACCTCATTATAGTATGTTTAATTACACAACTGTCTTTTTTCTGTTTTTGATAGGACCCCTACCTTGTTAACTGCACGGGAAGCCTGCTACTGACACTGGATTATTTAATCTGAATTACTCTGCTCTCGAGCATCTTTGGTCTGCAGAGTGGTATACAGACAATAGCCACCATGAGAGGGAGATACCTGGATCAACCATCACATGTTAAAGGGGTTTGTGCTGTCCATCATCAAATTTAAAAGTCCTGCTCTGTAGGCAAAATAACAACATGAGCCACCAAGACATTGCTTCAATCTTCTACAGAGACAAGAACAGTGGAGAGTCAGACACTGAACTATGGCAAATTTCACTAGGAAATTAAGAATAAGAATACATTAGTAGCCTTAGATCAATTAGGTAAATACAGATGCATGTGTGACAACAAACATTGACTGTGATACAGACAAATACATGGTGTTTGCTTGTGTGAGAGCAAGAGGACTGCCCCCAGTCTCAGGTGGATGACTCTGCTGTCCCAGCTGAGGGGAAGAGGAACCAAGGGCTTTTACCAGTGAACCAAACACTTTGCTCAACATTTATGGCCAGGGGCAAGAGCAGGCTGGGCAAGACAGACCTTATCTGGAAGCGACCTCATTTGGTGGCCCCAACGTGTGAACTGTGCCAAAGGAAAGGGAAAAAAAACCCAACACATTTAGTTTATAATTCCTCTGCGATATTTTACTAGTGTATGACCTGCTGTAGCCTAGCAGGTGCAGAAAAACCTTAGTCAAAATTAAGTATTCTTTTCTGAAATTTATTCTTGCACAGTTTTGCCTTCATCAAAAATTAAAAAAATCATGGGAAATAGTTTTACATGTCACAGCTTCTTCACTCTTGTTAGCTGTGAAAGAATATGTGCACTTCTCATGGAAAATTTGAGGGAGAGCAAAAGAAAACAGCAAGATTTATGACTGTGTACCTATTTATGCATAATATTATTATATATTCCTTTATTTTTCTTACAAAGCAGGCTAGTAGTTTACAGAGTCCATAGTGAATATATCCAAAATATGTATGTATTACTGGCAAGATTACATGCAAAACCATGCACTTAATAGAAGAAAAAAAATACAGGGATTTTCTGCTGTTTTACTTTTGTTTCAAAAACTGGACTATAAATCAGCTAAAAAGGCAGCTGTTGACAAAAAAAGATAATGACTTTATTCACACATGACCACTGATTAAAATAAGATTATTTTGAGTTTTCTTGTTTCCTTGCAATAAATTATAATTTGATGGATCTTACTTATATATTTTCATAAATGGAAAGTGTGCTACAAAATTAAAACTACCAGTAAAGGAAACTTGTTTCATAGACTGAAGGAACTCCCAAAAAACAGCAAGAATTTTTTCCTCTCACTTAGGTACTCCACTGAGGGGTGAGTGACATTTTTGCCAGTTAATCCACACTCTTTTATTACGCTCTACAGAAATACAAAGGCAGAAAGTCTGCATTCTCCTCTTTTAAGCAGAATTCTGTAGCTTTGGAGAGAGTATTTAATAATATACTTATATGTTAGATTACCAAATTTTAAAAAGAAGAATAAGGATATACTGCGTGTCCTGATGCTACAAACCTTTATTCCAAAAGCATTTTTTGCCTAAGCATGCAGAAACCAGTTAACTTAAATGCAAGTGTGCAAAAGACAAAAGATACAAAACCTTCAATAAAGCTCTTTAGTCGCTGTCCTATTAAATGAAAAATTTTCATAAGATTAGCAAATTAGCTATTCTTTCCTTACATTTGTAGAAACAAATAATAAATACTGAAACACATTATACTAACAACAAGGCACTCTTGATTAGTATTTTTATATGTTTTTTTCTAAGACATTCCTCTTCACAAAACATGGTATTTTTGTTTGGTAGTGCATATATTAAATCTCATAAATCTACTTTCAGGGGTGGAGGACTGATTTAAGAGTTTCTCATTGTATCAAGCAGTCGGTAGGTGAACATTGGACTATTACAAAGCACCTTCATAGGAAGAAAATCCAGGTTAGTTCTGTAACTAACATCCCAGACCATTTTTAGCAATAGCTGCTAATAACTCTTAAAAGCCCTGAAGCAGTAGCACTATTGTGAACTAACCCCAAGGAACTGCCCCTGCAAATTCTGCTATCAATCTGATGCTGCAAAGCAGCACAGTTGTTCCAGAAGCCTTTGTAAATTCCATCTCTGAGAATTGATTTCAACAACTATCATCTACTGAGTATATGGGGGAATATCTGTTATCACTGTAGATTCAGATGTTAAAAGTCCACCTCAGGAGGGCTAAAAACTGCCCAATTAAAAAACTAACCCTCACTGTAGCCTAATATTAAAAAGAGCTATGAAAAGAAATCAGGCTCCAGGAAATACTACTTTTTCTTCTAATACACTAGTTTTAAAAGGCGTACAATTGAATAATTATTTTTGTCCAAAGCTATACTGAACTCTATTATATCCAGGTATTCTTCATATTTTTTAAAAGAAAAAGTTTTGGGATTTTTAAGCAATATATTTATAATGCTGTAAAGTGCTAAGATCAAAAATTGATCTGACTTTTCCCTCTACGGACTAGTAAATCTACAGTAGCAAATTTTGCAGGAGCCATTTTAACATCCACCTTCTTATAGTTTTATATATTTATTACTACTCTATCTAATTAAAAAAAATCCCTAACAAAAAGAAAATAATAACAATAATAATAACGACCAAAAAGCCCAGGAAAATATTTTGCTTTTGCTACTGGGTATTCCGTATCGCATTTGTTCAGTGTATATACAACTTGAACGGCTACAAGTAATTTACAATGCAAAAAAATTTACTATTCCTATCATTTAAACCACTCTATATTGTCAATTACCTCTTAGAACAGCTCCTACTGAAAGAAGTTCTAATACAGATGAAAGAGCAAGCAAAACTAAGAACCTCACAATAAGTATATGTCTGGAAGTTTCACATATCTGGTATTACTCAAAAACAAGGAACTTGCCGAGGAAACTGGGAATTTCCTGCAGCTAGGACACAGTTTATTTGAATGAAATTACTACTGCAGTTAGTAATAAGAACGTGGCAGGTAAACAGCATAAGACATCATATTCGTGACTTTTTAATATCTGTACAGAATAAATAAATTCATAATTGGTCAATTATATATTCAGGCAGGGAAACACAATGCTAGCCTTTCATTGTCCATGGACACACAGTCTCATCACCAGAGAGCACAAATGAAATGCTAATGGCAGAGAAGATGAATGCCAATTTCCTTCACTTTGCTCCAACTTTCAGTGGCTCTCTACAATAAAAGATAGCTATTTGTGGAGACTGGCTTGTTCCATACCATTAACTCAGAACAAAACATATTTTTAGTGGGACAGCAGTGTTTACTTGTAAGAACTGATGAATTGTACACCACCATTTATCACTTGTAGACAAAGACATTCAGGCACAATTTTGGACATAAATCAAGGTACATGCTCCTAAATAAAAAAGGGATTGCTTAAGTCCCTAAAACTGCATAGATTGAGGTCAGATTGGCCATAGCAACCAAGAATGGTACTTAGGCCTTCAGTAAGACTTAGCAACCAATAAATGAGCTCAGATCTCTTTTCATCTCCACTGGTGTGAAAGCCAAAATTAAAAAGATTAGATCACGCTGCACCCATCACAATAGACTTCACAGTGAAAAAGTCATTTCTAGCCTTTGATTCACATCCAATAAATAACATTCTTCCCTTCCATAATGAACAACTTTCAAAGTAAATTGAATCTCCATAGTGCTGCTTTCCCTTGCTGCACCATATTTACATAACAATATATCACAGGAAGCTCAGAGTGGGTCTTGCAAATGGAAGACATGTCTTTAGCACTGATTGCACTATACTTAGCTCTAAAATGCTTGCCATTTAAACATAATGCACAGTAGATTATAATAAATAATAAACAACACTTTAAATCTTACGGTATGAAACTTTGACAATTTCAATATGGAAATTTCATAGTAAACAACTCCCTCCCCCTTTCCTTTGAGTCCTTCCATTCGAGGATATTCAGCAAATTCTACTTTCCAGGAGCGCTGGTGATACTGTCTCGTGTTTCCAGGAAAAGGGATAGTACATTATTTCATTTTTGCTGCCTCTTTTTGCACTGCTCCTCTTCTCTTTTATATATCTTTCAAGTACTTGAACAATTCTTTCTAATGTTCCAAACACATCAGTAACCTATTACTCCAATCTCACACAAAGCACTAAGCATTGCTGGTTTTCCTCTCCCTAGAGCAGTAGTTATTTGTAAATAGGTGAAGCTGATCACAGCTGCAGGAATCTAACACATCTAACACATGAAATCAAGAAATGCATCCAGCAAATGTTTGTGTTGTATTGCCACTGTATGCCCTATATTTCCCATATTCAGTTTGTCATTATTACAAATAGATTGTCATTTTCTTCTTACTGCAGGTTGCATAAATTGATGTTTAAAGGAGTGTTTGACAGAAATACATCGAAACAAAAATTCTACACCTAATTAAAAACATGTAGGAATAATTTCAGCTCTCTACAGCAACAACTCATGTAGATTATACTATGTGAACTCAGCAGGGAACCTCATTAATTTTTAAAACTCTCTGACCCTAGTGCAGTTAAGGGTGTAAAAATAATTACAAATTAGGGTTGAGGGAGCACTGCTTTATTATTGCATGTGCTATCAGCTATACAACATTTTATCTGATATGGATATTTATGATAGCTAAGCATAATTTTAACACAGCCAAAATAAAATTTTAAAATGCAGATATTAGAGATCTTATATTTTTAAGAACATAACTGTAATAGCCACCACTTCCACAAAAAAGAAAGCCTGTCTGCTCTCTGCAAACATTCTCACAGCACAAAGCACGCCAATTACAGATGAAACGCTAGTAACAGCCTGGATACGGCAGTAAACTAAGATATTTCTATAAAAAGGCGCGTTTGCAATCTACCAATTTCTAACTTATTTAGAAGGCTATAAAATACTTGGCGGACGGTATAAATAGTCTCTCTTACCTAAAACTTGTCAGAAGAAGGATCCTTCTCCATTGTTGTCACCTCCAGTGCCCCCTCTTGCCACCATGGAGATTGGTTCTGCTATGTTTATTGCTGTGTGCTCAGTCAGAGCCGTGACACTAATCTGCCTGCACAGACCAGCAAGGGCTGCTGTGGCTGTGCGGGTGTGTGTGCGGTGAGAAAAGAGAGCCTGCTGACTTCAGGGCTGGGAACCTAAACCTCAGGCCAAGTCAAGGCTGAATGGAAATGATCAAAGCTCTGTCCCTCATCAGCAGAGTAGACAAGATTTCTCTCCCCCCCTCCCAATGAGAAGTAGGGCTGTCATTAGGGATTCCCACTAAAAAGCCTCTAACAGAGGCAGACCTTCTCCAGACTGCTAGTGCCTGCCCAGCAGCCCGTGCAGAATACAGGTAGCTATTGTTCCTGAGACAGATATGTAGCCAGCCACTCAGACTCTGACAGATCTCAACAAACCAGTGAGCCTGCCTTCGGTTTAACTCTTTATTTACTAGCTGTTCACTTTTTACAAAGATCTCCTTTTGCCCTGGAAAGGGAGGGACAGGGAAGGTAAAAAAAAAGAAAATCAGTAAATTGTTCTGGCTTTGTTAAGAAAAATGTTTCACGTACCCAGGCAGTAATCCTATGCAAATTTAGCAGTATTGACTTTCATTTTGAAATGTCATCTAGCCTGGTGTTGGACAACACAGCAACAACACACTTCAGCAGTAAAACAGGATTGCAGTCCTGTAAGGGACATAAGTCCTGCTCTGTCTTCCTCTGAATTTTCATAATTCATGGGAAAATAAAACAGTTGGAATATATAAAATGCATCCTTGCTCAAATAATCTAGGTATTAAGAAACAGAGAAATTTAGTGCAAAAGCTTCAGCAGTTTTTTCAACAGACATATGTTTTAGCATAGACTGAAAATGAAGTTAGCATCTCTAGGAGCAAACTGTGCTAGAGCAAGTAGATAATAATTAGCTAGCATAAAAAGCAGTAATACTCATTTCAGTCTCACAGCAGTTATATATTTCTATAAGGAGATTTTATTTGCACAAAAAGTTATAGGTTTTTTTGTTTGTTTTTTTTTAAATTTTATATGACATGTAGCTTAATCATTTATTTGCAAAGACACAGTCAATGAAGCTGTTGGAGAGAATATCCTGACATTTACACTTTGTGCTTGACTTTTAGGAAGTAATGCATTTTTATTTAAAAAGCTAATGATTCTTCATTCTGTAAAACTATTGTATAAGTTCAAGCCAGGTGCAGACTACAGCTCTAAAACACTTTTTTTCCCTTCTGTGTAAGTCAGTCTTAATTTCATTTCAGGCAGATTGTAGTAGGATGTGTATATGCATGGGCATACTTGCCTTAGGGTGGGTTGTTTGGTTTGCTTTAAAACAAGTTTAAGCCGTAAAGGTTGAAGATTACCCGCAACATTTTCACATGACAATAAAATCAGATTTCTAGAATGCAGAGTTTTAAAAACAAAATTAAAACAGAGACTGCTAACACAAGTGCAAATTAGAGACATGATGTCAAAAAGCAGTATCTTACCCCGACAGAACCTATTAACTCAGAGAAGCCTTCCTACTCATTACAAATAAACAATGATTTTACCAGCAACTTCCAAATGACACGTTAAAAAAAGGTGCACGTGATTTAATTTGAAAGTTGCCAGTGGTCACTTTGGAGTGTTTCAAAGCAACCTTTTCTGCATGTTTGAGAATTTAATTACATTCCTACCAAAATGCCAGGCTCAGAGCCATTCAAAATTCTTCCAGTGCAGCGAGGAAACAGACAAACAGGAAAGCAAACCAGTGTTATTCAGAGTAACACGCCCTGTGTGGCAGAGCAGCTCTAGCCTACCCAATGCATTTTAAAGAACCAGGACTCTGCATTCAAAAACCTTGTTGCTGTTTAATTCCAGAGTACCTCCTTCAATTCCAATATTGATTGGAATATCAGCCCTTAATGATAGACTTATTCTTCGGACTGTACGTTTTATCATCAGTTTACGTAAATGCCTGACACTATGTAGGAAAATAGATTTCAGTTATAAATGTGTTTGCAATTTAGTAGTGTTCTTAGACAAAAAGATTAATTTATTATGAATTCTGAAGTACTGTGCACCAGTTTCCCTTCTATTTGAGCAAACTAGTAACTCCTGCCACTAAACGGAATTTAAAATTACTGTAGAAATATATTTCAGAAAGATCTGCTGCTGCTGGTGCACAGCATGGAAAAACTGGTGAGAACATGGCCATGGAGCTGCAACAACAAAAGCCTGTGGAGTACATGTTATGTCAGGAGACACCTACCCTGCCCAGCACATGCACTCCCCTGCCAAACGGAGACCACCAGCACCATGCCATGGAAAGCCTGCATGGAGCCCTGCTAAGCACCACGTGACAAGCTCCTGAGCATGGCCACACTTGATTTCAGCCTCTGGCAAGGCCTTGCTAAGTGTAACAAGCCTGGGGTATTTCACCCTGGGTCCAGGATCCCACATGTGCTGCAGTGCTGTGTTATCCCTGTGTGTGCTCACCTGCTGCTGGCTCGGTATCTCCATGGCACACAGGCCATCCAAAGGCATTAGTAAACACCCCTTCACAGGAGGAGGAGAATGAAAACTTTCTGGAGGGAGCTCATGCTGGAGCTGGGCGCATTGAGGGAAGATGGAGAAGTTGGTGCTTGGTACGAAGATGTGACTTCCTGCTCCTCCTCAGAAACCCTCCCCACTTTTGCTGGAGCAATCCCCACTGGCTGCATTCATGAGGAAAACATCTTTCTTCGACTTTAGAGAGAAGTGCTCTGCCCAAAGACTTTCACAGACTCTGGAGGCCAGCTTTGCCAGGGACAATGCCACTCTTCCCAGTCAAGCCTATCCCAAGTCACCAGTAACAGATGTCTTGCTACAAAGTGCAAGCTCTGGGATTTATATAAAGGATGATGTTCATTTACACTGATTGGCCCTATTTGTTTTCTCTCGTTCTATTTTTTAAAAATTTTTATTAAATATTTTTATTAAACAGCAAAACCAAACAAGCACTAAGTCAAAGGAGAAAAGGGCCCCTTAAGGGGGAGGAAAGGCAAGGTTGTTTCCTTTTTTTTCCATTTTAGTTGTCTAAGTCATCTACTAAAAGCAAACATTATGGGCACAACATTGGGTAACTAATCTCACGTACCATCAGATATTTGAACAGTTTGATTTCCCAAAAAGAGAGCATTAAGAAAGCCAGGTATGCCTTGCATAACAATTCTGCATCTGAGAAATTTGCTTGAGAACAGACTGCTGGAGAGATTTCTTTCAGCTAACCCACCCAGCCCCACTTTGGCAAACAAAGGCACACCAGTATCACATATCCATTTTCCTTTGGAGATTTCATTTTAATGATTCTGTAGTAAATACCTTTGTATTTAGAAATTATTCATACCACATATGAAAAAAAGCAGAGTGTTTCAGTAATGTCTTACAGAGGTGAAATGCACATAATGGATTCAAATATGCAACCTCAATTAACCTTTTGCCTCACTTTGTGGACAAACCTATCGATAAAAAGTGAGCTCCCTCCATGATCATAAGTCAGTTTTACAACTTCACATTGTTTGTGGCTAGTTCACTACACAAAAGAACGTAACAGGAGATGATCTTCATGAAGTGCAATTTAAATTTAACTCATTGTTATTCTTGATCTTCATTTCCTTGATACAAAAGCTACTATAAAACATCATATAAGGAAGCATTGATTTTTTAAAAACCAAAACATGTTTATTTATTATTTGGTAACTAGACTTCATTTATCTCAGAAAATACTGAAAAATGTAAGACAGCAAACATAAAGATATAAAACTATTTTGACAGAAGCCAGTACCTATTTTGCTTTGGATGTAGGCAAGTAAAGGATGTAGTTTAGGAAAGAACTTACAATTAACATTCAGTGCCTGTGTACTGCAATATAAACCACCTGGAATTACAGTCAATAAAGAATCCTTAACCATCCCAAAATTTGGTATGTATATTATTAACAAAATTGGTTTTCTTTAAAATGCTCTTCTAAAGAGCACAACTTTTTTTCCCCCTCAACTCTTTCACAGAAACATAATTAGAGTATTGCATTCTCCACTAGATGCTTTGTGAAAGCAAATGTCAAGGATTACGACTCAGCGAGATAATTACAAACATTCTACATAAAGGCATAGGAAACCAACATCAGAGGTAGATTTCACCAGTTCACATTCTTCCTACAGATTACATTTTTGATATGTGGTCTGTTGGAGAGAATTAGTAGAAGGTGACAGTATCTTTTTTTCCTCCCCTGATTACTTTAGAGCTAACATCAGCAGACCAAAGCACCGCTCAAATAAATCCTTTTCTTTTTGTAAAGTTTCAAGTTCTGAGCCCCAAATACATACCTTGTAAAACCTCCCTCCATTCAACAGTGAGCCCAAACATTTGCCTAGCTAACTAGTAGTACATGAATTACAGTAACAGGTCATATTCACATATGTAGAGTGAATTAAACCACCTCTTTTGAAAAAGTTTACTTTTTAAGTCAATCTTGTCCCCAGTTCCATATCAGGACAAGAGACAAATAGAATAAATAGAACAAGAATAAACAAACAAAAAACCCACAAAAAAATACACCCCAAGCCCCCAAAACAATATCAAGACCACTCCAAATGTGCTGAACATGAATAGGAATTTTACCCCTACTTCTTTAAGAACAGTGATTTAAGTAGGCACACTACATTGCAAATATTCCAGTTTCACAATCCACTTGTTAGCAGCAACTAACATTTATCACTTGTTTTCATCACGTTGGATGGATTTGGACCTACCGTTTCAAGCACTGATCCCTGGGAGTTGCTGTTCTTTGAAGGGACACTTTTTGAAGTAAAGTAGTTGGATGGAGAAAGGCAAGTCAGGACTGCCCCTGTGGCTTCAACCTGCTGTGGATAGTTTTCTTCCTTGGAATCTTTTGATAAAAGCCAGAACACAACCTGATTTATTAATGTAGCAAAGTCATTACAATTCAGAGCTAAAAATGTTATTGGACTTCCCTCCAGCTAGTGCTGTTTAAGCAAGCCTTTAAAAAGCAATTTAATTCCATTCCACAAAGTCAAATTTCCTCCACAGATAATTGGTTTTCATTGTATGTATAAAAAGCTGCAATGAAGCCAATAAGTCAAACTATATATTTTCTTAGAGTTATATTTATTACTGAAAGACTGACCTGCTCCTGACAAAATTGTATTGTCTCTGTTTTTCGACTGTTAACCTAGAATCTTTTCTGTTAATAACACAAGCACACTCTATAGCAGCATTCACCAATGTACTATGAAATCTGAATATAATCAAGAATTCTTCTGGCCTCTCACATTTATAGCCAAATAACTTTATGCTGTCAGCTGTCATAGATTAAATCTTCATATAAAAAATTACTCAATAAGAGTTAACGTATTCACACTATTTTAAGTACTTAAAACAGTCAGAACATACTTGCCTGGCTTGGGTCATTATCAGTATATTTGAAACTGTCATACTAAAACAAATATTAAAGTCTGGTTTTGTGTATGCATATATAATATACAATAATATGTATTACTCATGGGCATTTTTGTATTCCAAGAGCCTTTTGAGCATCTTGAAACATCAGATTTGGAAAGCTTGCACACTAATAACAGCACAACAGCAAAACAAAGAAATCAAAAAATTATCTAAGTTGGAGATGCAAAAATTGGCATGAAATTCTTATATTACTAAAAAACTTCATAAAAGCCCCACACTCATTCAAATCTCGTTTATAACAGATACTTATGACTAAAAACAATCTTCCATCTCAAGCAGCCAAATACAATAAAAATACTTACGAGATATCTTGCCTTGCTTTGAATTAATGCATTTATCTTTCCTTTTCTTTTTTTCCTTAATCAGACAAGAAGATTCGTATTTAAAAGCTGTATTAGTTACTGTCCTCCTGCTCCCGCAGCTCTTCAGTAGTAGGAACGGAGGAGCTTGGCTGGTATTGTTTTGAGATAAAGAGAATGGCCCGTGTGAGCCAAGATATTCTGTACTGTCTGATGATCTCTGCAGTGTTCTTAAACTCCTCCACCAAGACAGGTATTTTTTTTTCTGTCTGTTGTCCAAACAGGTTCATCAGAGCTCTTACAGCCACCTTCATTTTTCAGTTGTAAGGCCCTATGTGCTGAGAGGAGAGAGGTTTCTTTCTCTCAGTATTTATTTGCTTTTGGATTGGAGGAAGAGGCTGAGAGATTTTCAATTTGAGATCAAAGACAAGCACATGCAATGGGACGAAACATAGTTTTCTCAATTGTGCTCAGAATAGTAGTCCCTGAGTTCCCACACTCGGTGCTCTCAACTCAGTAAGCATCGCAGGGTAAAAAAGATGGATAGTTATATATACACACGCACACGCACGCACGTACACACACACACACACATATTTTAAATATATTAGTTTTCCCCCTTGGAGCACTGCAGTCTCTCTATTGTCAAATAATAACTGTATCTGAAAAGAAAGCACTTAATAAGGCTAAGGTCAGACTGCTTAGACTTGGCATTTGCTGCGATAACAAATCAGAGATGATAGCATCGTACAGATTTATGAATTTTTTGCCCCCGCAGTCACAAACATCAGACGTTTACTTTATAAAGAAAGCTTTTAGATTCTTCCTGCAGTTTCCATAGTGATTTCATTTTTTCCCTTTTATCACAGATTGGCTGAAGTACTGCTACCCTTTGTGCTTTAAAAGGCTTGTGCTACCAACTGTCGATATAAAGGCACTGTAGCTAAAGCACACATGCAACACAAACTGTCAGAAATAATTGAAATAGATAAATACTGGCTGAAAAAGGCTTTGGTACTTTCTCTGCTTGTCCTGAAGAGTACAGTAGGATAGTATTTCATTTGAATAAATGTAATTAACTTGAGTCAACCACACTTCTGTTCCTTTTCCAATAACCTGTGATACTTCTATTAGAGCACTTATACACAAAAAAATTACTTCTTCACAAAAAGTTTTAATACAGACTACATCAACCAAAATGCCTATGTTTGTTAGATGCAAATGAAATCATATTCATTAAATTTTGGAATCTTCTAAAGACATTGCTTTTGCCAATGATATTCTTCCTCTAAGAAGTTTATTCTTTTAGAGAACATGATGATTTAAGAAAGACTTACACTGTTTCTGGCAAAGCAAACAATGCTCTCTCTTGCTGGAAAGATAACCACCTTTCGAAGTAAGCCTAAAGGATTAGTTTCTGTTTAACCCCTTGCTAAACAAATGAGACCATCATCTTCTCAACAAAACAGAACTCAGCTAAGCAAACACCTCTATTCATTTATCATCCTTTAAAAATGTAGTCTTTAGATTGCAGAATGCAAGCACAGTATTTCCCTACCCCTCTTTTAACCAGTTGAATAGAAACTGGGTGTGTGGTTAACCCCAGCCATTTCCTTCACTCTCATGAGTTTCTATATTCAAGAGCTTCTCAATCTTGTGAGTCAGAAATGGTCTAGCTTATCCAAAATATTGAATTCCTATCATGTAAAGATAAATATTCTACAAAAACTTTTTGAGTTGGAAATTTCATGGGCGACTATAAAAAATAATGATTTTCCTTACTTTCATACAAAAATGGAAAAGTTAGTGCAAAATTTACATGGAAAAATATCTTAAGACCCAACAGAAAACAGTAGATTTTACAAGATATTTTAATTTAGAGGAAAAAAAAAAAAGAAAGAGAGAAAAAAAACCCAGAAAACTTCCTTTTGAATGCATTTATGACAATTAATTACTTATTTCCAAACAGATTATCTACAGAAAGCTCCCTATTTTATTGTCATCTATTTTTACAGTGAGTTATACAATTGACTTTTGCTTTTGGAATATTAAAATCAATAGGGATCCACAGTCTCTAAATAGGCACTAACTGTGAGCATAAAGTATGTTAGTAGTTAAGACAAAGTTTATTGGAAAAAAGAATTTGCAGCAAGGTGTAAGTGAAGGACTAGATGCACCACAAAAAGCTGAGACTTATTAAGATTGTGTTGATTACTGATCTACTCCACAATTGTTCCTGGCCAGAATTGGTACAGCAGTTTTTGGAAAGATGCAGAGAGCTGTTGCTGCCCTGGGACACGAGGGTGGGCTAGATGAGCTCCCTAAAGTCCTGTTACCCCTTGGCAAGCAGCCACTAAACTGTTCCTAGTAGCAAACCTGACAGAATCTGAACCTACATTTCATATCTATTTTTCCCCAGAACCCTGTCATGGACCATTTAATAAGTGTATTAAGCACTATGTTCAAGTAATCAACATTATCTGACTAACAATGATAAATACTGTCTTTGTGCAGATTTTTCATGCATTGGAAAAAAACAATAACCCCATGCTAAGCATTAGTGAGTAGAACCCTGACTTTCCAAAAGGATTATGACTTTTACACTCCCTATTTTATACACTATAGTTATTTTAAAATCCTGTATGAACACATACCTCAGCACAAAAGTGAATCACTGAGGAGAATTTCTATGAAACAAGGGAGAAATGCAGATCCTTAAAAATATCTCATCAATAAAACTAAATACAAAAAGCTTTTTCTCTGAAGGGAAAAAGATAAGAAATTTGTCTTTTATAAAACAAAAATCTTTGAAGTCGGTTTGGTTCTACCTAAAAACACTAAATCATGTTCTTACAGTATTTTATTTCCAAACTTTATATATATAAGATGTTCAAATGGTTTCTGCAAGATTCACAAGGACTTTCTGGGGATTGTACAAAACTGGAATTTATCCCCAGTCTTTCCCTAAGCCAAGCTACCCTCAGGAAATTACTTTTTTAGAATGAAAACACAAACTAAGTTGTTTTCTTTTCAACTGTTAGAGACTAAACAGGGCATTTGAAATGAAGAGTTGGCTAACAGTGTATGTTAAAAAAAGAATTTCATGCTTCTTTACACACAGCTCTGCATATTCTCCTTGGAGAAAACTCTTAAATACAGCAGGAATGTGCTAACTAAAGTAAGTAAATATTTGTTGTTATACTCTTTTGGTTAAATCTCTTTTAATATAAATGATTCTACGGTCATAGAGCTGACAGGCATCCAGGACATTCACTCACTCTCTTCATCTACCAAGGAAAATAGGTCAAGCTCAGAGTGTGACAATCCTTCCTCCTGTCACACTCTGCAGGTAGACCTCACGCAGACACTGTTTGTCTTTCAGCTTAGCCAGTAGAGGCCAATACTTTTAGAGCTCATATTTATTCATTGAAATTCATAGTTAAAAAAAAAAAATCTACAGATAATTCCCCTTCCTCAACAGTTTTATCAGCAATGAGACCCTGTTTCTCATACTCCAGGTTAGAGTGGGAAGAGGCAGGGAAGCAGAGTACATAGCTGAAGAAACAGGTTATATAATTATTGGTTTATCAGCCTGAAAACTACCCACAAAAGAAATTAAAAATACTTTTCCTGGACACATAAGGAGGGATCATATTCTTCTCTAAAGGATAAAAGAAGCATCCTTTGTTTCACTCATATAGTGTTTTCTTAATTTTTCCTTCTGGGGAAAGCAATTTGCTACTTTGTCTGATTTTCCAAAACCATCCTCCACACAAAGTGTTATTAATCAAATACTGAAAATCCACAACCTACTGTGAGACACGAACTACAAAATGATTTAAAGTTTGCAGTCCTAGTTCAATCGGTCAAAATCTCTGCAGTCTTAAATCACAGAATATCTCAAGTTGGAATGGACCATAAGGATTACCAAACCCAACTCACTGCTCCTCAGAGGACTACCTATAACAAAATAATATGACTAAGAGCTTCATCCAAATGTTCCTTGAATGCTTTCAGGCTTGGTGCTATGACAACTTCCAGGGGAAATCCATTCCAGCAATCAAGCACCCTCTGCTTGAGGAATCTTTTCCTAGTGCTAACTCTGAACTACTCCTGATGCATTTTCATTCTATTTCCTCTTGTCCAAATGAATTCCTGATTTATTTACCCACCAGCATGAGAAGCCAGTAGCATATTTTCTATCTGTCAGAACCAATGCCAGTAGCGTGAGGAATTCCCTGTCTAAGGTATCCATCATTTCCTGAGAAAGACAACCAAAAATCTCCACTGAGATCTTTAAACATAAATTTAGAAAGAAAAATAAGGCAGCCTTTTAGACTATCCTTAGGATTACAAAGATATTTCTCTTGTACAATAAGTGGAATCTAAGAAGTCACTTGCTTCCTAAGAAGAAAAGAAATACCAAAGTACAGAAGGTGAAGCACGAAGAATCAGACCAGTCATTCAGAGCCAGCTTAAAGCTCCAAAAGTTAAACACTTACTGCATTTGGGTCAGTGTTAGAGAATACAGAAGAGCCTTGCAGCTTTGTTTTCAGAGACATCTCAACTTGATAAAAATATAAAATTGTTTGCTTGAAATTTTCCTTAAAGAATGAAAACATCAGAAGCATCCAGAAGAGCATCAGCTACAAATCAAGGACATAACTAACTGCTTATGACATTTTAGCAGAAAACTTGCACACAGACTTTCTTTCCCCTTCAAATAGATGGAGAGACAGAACTGTGCTACCATAGAAAATCCTTGAATGCTCTTCATTCTTTATCAAAAAAAAAAGACATTGCAAATTTTTGCTAGAACACAAACTAACCTGAATGCCATTACTGTTGTGCCTAAAATTGCACCAGTGTACAAGGGTGCCTTCTTATTGGAAATCAAGAATTAACCACCAAGAGATAAATCCTTTTTAAGCTGTGTCTACTTGAACATGTGTGGGAGCTTATGCATGACCACTTCTGTACATCATCTGGCACAGCTGGGAATGCAACCAGCAGAAGTTAGTTCAATGCATGCACTGTAAACAACAACCACCACCAAGAATTTTGGCACATCAGCAAGTACATAGCAAACTGTTGTTTGAAGGATTAAAATGAAGGGACTTGTGCTGGAGTTAATTTTGTTGTTTTCTACATATTGTTGTGTACTCATTGGCAAGTTAAAAAATGTTCCTAACTATAAACAAAAGATATTGAAGCAAGATTTATAATGATTATTAGCTCTTAGGGAATCCCAGAGCCTTGACATGAACCCCAAGGAAGAGATGAATTTTAACACTACCAAAGAAGCTTACATCGTAGAAAAAGAATGACACTTGCAACCACATTTTCATCCTGGAACTTTAGACAACATCTGGATTAGAAGAATTCATAGGAGGAACTTTCTCAGAATCCCCTGATAAAAGTAAGGTTAATTTTAAATAGCAAAAAGTGGCCTCAAGAAAAAGTGCAAGAGCAGAAAAAGGAAAACCACACTCAAAACACACACTGAACTAACTTTACAATAGAAAAATTTTCTCTAGAAAGCTCCTCTTACTGTTCTCTAAATTTTGCAGAATCCATATTTTTCCTTGGGGTTATGCTGCATATTTTAACTTTATCGATAGAATTTTCCAGAAATACCTCTGATAGGTATTAAAAAAACAACTGTGACCTCTTTGAGCAGGTTTGAAAGAAGAGGAGAAAAGAAAAAAATGCTATGCTTATCTTCCAAGGAATGCTGAGAAAGGGTTTAAACATGATGAGATACAAGTCCAGGCACCCCAAAACTCCAGTAGTTTGCTCTTTGCTCTCCCAACTTAAAAAAATAGAATCCATTTCCACTGTGTAACTTGGTTTTATTTGCGAAATGTTGAAAAAAATGCCACATGAATGTGATTTTTAAATTATGTTCTTTCTGTATTCTGGAGTCTGAAGAAAAATAATTTAAGAAAATATCTGCAGAAAAACATTTTACATATGGTAATTCAATAACAACCATATATTCTTCAGATGAGGAAGATCTGTACAACATTTGCATTTCAAAGACTGTCATTCAAGAAAACTCTGATAATATGCACAGCTCTATGAGTTTTATGCAAGTACAAGTTAGCTTTTTATTAAGAAGAATCACAAGTGTTTTCAAGAGTTATTTTGTTAAATCCCTTATTAAATTCAGGAGAGGCTTTGTGAAAATCAAGGTAGTCAATACCAACCCTAGCTCATAAAGCTGTGAATTAAGATCCAAACTTGATCATTTTAGAGAGCAATAGATCTTTCAAAATAATACTTAGCATTTATTACCTACACTAATTAAGCTTCAACATGCCTGTGAGGCAGGCAAGTAAAACCTCATTTTACAGACAGGAACATTTACAGCAGACAGAAAGGTTATGTACATTGTCACTGATTAGAAAGAAAAATCTCTGACCCATAGTTGAAATTCTTTGAGCAAATTGTGAGCACACATCCACACTGTCAAGTTCCTCCTTCAACAACTTACACAATTTGCATTAAACACAGATTAAGGAAAAGACAAATACAGAAATGCATACATATTCTCAAACCAAAAGACACTCCAAACAAATAATATTAAAAATGACTGACATCATGCCTGTCTTACTTCCACTTTGTCAAGTTAAAGGAAATATAAAGGTGGAAGAAAAATGGAGAGAAATATATGAGTATTAACAATCATTAAAATGCTGAATCCTGTCTAGATCCATTCAAGGACTTGAGGATAATTTTTCTTATTAGAACTCTGTGATTACCTGTCAAGGGTCAGAGACGGTAGAGAAGAGCTCACAGAAGCAATGTTGGATTCTACTGAGTAGAAAAATATCCTTCAGAGAACTAGTTTGCTCTTTTCTGAAGCAAAACAGAAAGTGTTTGTTGTTCTTTTCGACAGAAAGAACAATCTATTTGTGGTGTTTGCTCCCATCTGAAAAAGTGACTTGATTACCAAGTCTTTCCAAAGTCAGCTGTATGAAGAGCTGCTCCTGCTGTTAAGTTCATGGGGATATGCCCTGTCTAGTGCACACATTGCTGCAGAAGTGATGGGCAGGTGAATGTGCCACTTTCAATGACAGATGGCCTCTGAGATGAAGGATCTGAAATACACTCCATTGTGGCAATTTATGTAACACACCCACAGTGCTGCTGTGCTGGAAAGAAAAGATTTAAATGTTAGTATGACAACTCTGCTTGAATTCTTTTCTGTACAACCAGATCTCCACTTGCATGCAAAGCTAAACATGGTTAAGATTAACTAAATACTTCAACATGTTTTGAAGACATTGTGTAGAAGCATTTCAAAAACTGGTGTGTAATAAAACAAATACCTCTAATCCTGGGATTCTGTGAATTCTATCTGCAGCTCCTCCCATCTCCCAAAGGAGCCTTGCACTCAGTGTGGCAAAACTTTACTATAGAATTGGAAACAAACAAACACAAAAACCCATGAGGCATACCCAGGTCCTAATTTTCCATCAATGGGTATCCAAGTATCCCAAAAGAAGTGCCTCGAAAATTGGTATTGCAGCACCTGAGAAGTGCAGAGACCTGAAAAAGTCTTGGGTCTTTATAGAATGAGAGAGACTCAAATGAGAGAGACTGCAAAGAATCTGTAGACATTCTGTTGGTCTCCTCAGCTAAAGTAAAGTGGTAGTTGTGTCAATGTATTCACACAAACTTGGATTTAGAAGCAAGAAGGAAATTCTGGTTTTTTTCCTACAGAAAATTGAATCTTTTAATAATCTACAACACTTCCCTCTGTTAAAGATATGGACTCATTTATGTCACGATCATGAAATATGTCAAGCAAAGTAAGGAGGTGAAATAGCAACATTTTCTGTGGACTAATAAAACTCAAAGTGGAGACAGGCATTTCCATACTGATTTTGATTAGACCTAATCACTGAAAGCAAAACATGCTAAAATATATAGATATATATAATAGGCATGCTAAAATATACTTGCCACCTCCTTAGGCTGCTGTCAGTGCACCTCTTGCCTCTGTCTTACATTTGCCAAGCGAGCAAAACAACAGAAGTCTATGTATAAACACCAAACTGAACCAAGAGAACTTGAGTATCCAATTCTAGCATGCTAAGAGGCAAATGAATGTATTTTATGAAAAATATGTATTTATGTATTTATGAAAGATAATTTTAATTTTCTCATATACTTGTTTGTTTAAATGACACCTACTTAATTTCCTCAATTGGTGGAAGAACTTTCAAAGAAGGCAGCAGTGTGCTGAGAACATTATCAAAGCCTTCAGGAACTGGTCTGCCTAGGCAACATGCATAATACAGTTTTTAAAATAAACACCAGGTAGTTTGTTGATATCAACAGGCAGAGATTTCTTCCATAGCTAGAGAGAGGATGCTTCCTTAATTTGGTCAGAATTAACACAGAGTAACAGTGAGCAACAGTAACCATGTGAATGAGTGGAGGAACAGCACGACACACAGCCCAGTCCCTGTCTGGGTCATACAAAGACAGTACTCCCTTGATACAAGGAATATTTCTTTCAGTCTAGGCTTTTGAGATATTTCAAGGCTGGGATTTGAAACATGGTTCAAGGGTAGCCTGAATCTGACAGATCCTGACACTCAAATTGTTGCTTATGCCTCTAAACCAGTAGAGTCAAAATCTTCTCTCAATAATTATTTGAAGAAAGCCTAAACAAGATTACTGTTCCTCTGTGCTGATACTTGTGTGTTCTGAAGATTAATGTCTCAGCTTTATATTACATTTGCATTCTATGTACTCATTCCATGGAAATAATGCATTAAGTGGTTAGCATATAATTTGGGTGCATATCAGCCAAGCATGCATCCTACTCTCAACATTGGCTTCCCACATTAACATTATTGCTAGACACTGAAAAGATTAACTACGTAAGTGAAACATTCTCAGTAACCTTAAAATGATCATAACAGATCTACACCATATCCTCAAATTGCTTTTCAAAGCCTTGTTTCTATTTTTATAATCAATTTCCTAACTAAACTACATTCGTCATTATGAAAACAAATCAAGTCATACACACATTTTTGTCTCCTTGTGACAGACATTGCTTGAGAAAGGAACAACTAGTTTCATCCTCCAGTAAACAGCTGGTATCCTTAGATAAGAAAATGTCTGCACATGACCAGGCTTCCAATATTGTGGAAAAATGATGCACTAGAAAGAAAAAGACAACACAAGTCCCAAGTGCTTACATGAGACAACATAATATATAACCAATATTCATAGCATAACTTAATTATTTCTTTTATTTTTGTATTCTGTCACTAAAACTGCAGTCACAGCTTCCTTTGGCATCATTGGATTTGTTCCTGGCAAAACAAAGGGCATCAACAACAGGAAATATTTTTTCCTTTAGTAGGAGCAAATCAGAGAATGATTGAAGGATAAACTTAAGCAATAATTAAGCTTTGATATGTGACAGTTCACCCTTCATGACTCAGTCATAAGATCTGCATGTTCTGAAAAGTCAGAGCCAAGTTCAATCCCACTACCAATTTAGCAAGTATCTCAGGGTAGAACTAGAGTGTCTGATTGTCATTTTAGCATAAATACTGTAAGAATAATTCAAATTCCCTGCTCAGAAATCTTATCACTGTATTGAATAATTTTAAAGACATGCCTTCTATAAAACAATGACTCATTCAGATATCAAATTGGGCAAATAGACAAAGGCAAATAAGTAATAAAAATTGAATAGAGATAATTATTGTTCAAAGTCACATTCTGGCTGATTTATAGGAATGGCATATAAAAAGCCAAACCAGCTTGCAGTGACCACACATATACTTCTTTCAAAATAAATTAATGAGAAAAATATCACTTAGTGATGAAAGAGTAGAAAGTAGAGGATTTCTTGGTGAATATAATCCAGTCCCCATTTCAGTATGGGGAAAAAGAGAGAGACACAAGATATGTTAAGTGAACTCCTTAAAAAAAAAGTATTTTCCATATTTTCTACGAAGGTGAAAGAAAAACTTAAGAACATTCTACATATATTTAACCCAGACTAGGCCATCACAATCCTTCCTAAATAAGGGACAGAGCATTATAATCTCCTTATTGGCTCCCTCTTTTACTTCAGGATGCTAGTTAAAAAGAAATCACCAAAGAAGCTGTTGTCCCTTCTGTGCAGTGCACCATACTCTTGGCAAGCTAGGCAGGAACAAAAAAAGCAAGCATGGTCCTCCTTCAATTAAGCACTCAGGGCAGACAAAGTGGCCTTCAGCTTCCATAATTAAAGAAGAAAAAGGCAATTGGCTCACAGGCCATAAACTCTTGCTGAAAGAGTAGCTAAGATATGAAAGGAGCAGGAAGAACTAAAGACCCAGATAACAAAGCTTCTAAGTAGAAAAAAGAAAAAGAAAAGGAACAAAAAAGAGAAACAAAGAAAAATCGTGCATACAGAGAATTATCAAGAAGGGCATTTTAAACTTTTTTTATTGTTGTTTTGTTTGATTTTTGTTCCTTTCCATTAAATTCAATTTATTTGAATTTTTCAGGAAGCATAATCACTTTTCAGATATTCTAGATAATTTTTTGGTTTAAAGTAAAAATTTAAGCTTTTGAACTGTTCACAACAGCAGAAATGAATCTATCAATGGTAATCAGCCATGGTTTTGTCTATACTGTGCCTCACGTGATTCTGGAGGTGCTTTTTATTGTTATGTATTGAAGTATGATAGACGACAGTTCATAATAAATGGTTACACAATATATTTTCCCCACTCTTCAGGAAAAGGTCGTTGTTGTCAGGGTCTGCTTATGGGATAGAAACAGGGATCTGGGACTTTATGAGTTTTACTATTGATAAATATCTTATCATTAGAACTGTCCAGGAAAATCCCTCCACACAAAAGGCAGCAGGAGAAAGAGTAGGTTACTACTTCTCCTAATTCTGAAGAAAATCCACCAAACTCTAGTCTCTTTTTCTTTGGTTACTTATGAAATAAGGTGTTTATTTCACATACTGTAAAGCCCTAAAGGACCAGATGTTGCACTTGTGAAAAAAATCACAAGCATTCTCAAGAAAAGTGACGTATTTTAGGTGCCATGAGAAAATGGAAAGAACGAGGAAGAGATTGAAATCATAGCATCATATTTGTTCTTTACCTATGCAGTAAGCAGAGATCTTTAAACAGAAGCTGCCTTTACAGACTCCTTACAATGACTACATCAGTAGGCTCACTTGGTCCAACACTTCATCTGGAAAACACCTAAAGCTCACTGCTGCAAAAAGATTCAAAAGATTTTATCAGACAAAAAAGCCAGCACAAAGAAATTTATCCTGCTCCAACCAGAAGCATCTGCTCACACTGTCTGCCAGTCTGTTCTGCAGACCTAGTAAAAATGTACAGCTGAAGAGACAGACTTAATTTCAAATGCATTAAATCATAGCCAGACTGCCATTTGGCATAATGAGAAAGACCTTCCCCACCCCTTTTCTGTTTATGTATAAAATGCATTTGTATTGCCTCTTATTATTTAGACTGACTGACCTTGAGGATCTGAGTTTTTTGGTTTTGTTTCTGTTCCTTTTTAATGTGCATGCTGGATAAAAAAAAAGACTGCACAGTATGGTACAAGTGAAGACTTGGATAGGATGAGACGTCTGGTTTGGAAGAATAGTACATCATGGTTGTACTGCTGTCTGTGATGAACTGCTGTTTTTTCAACCCATGTAAAAATAACCAATTAATTTCTTTCAGTTAATGACACTTAGATGTCTTGCTCATAAGCACTTTAACACACACTCCCCACAGTATTCAGTTCCCTGGAAGTATTATATGACTGCTGTGGCACAGCAGCTGAAGGCTGAGCAAAGCTTCTTTCAGAACATTTGCTTTCTGGGAAACAGAAGCACATCACCTGTGAAGGCCATGTTCTGTCTGATATCCATCAGCAGTCAGTGCTACAGAAGTCCTTAAACTGAGACGAACACAACACATCCACAACACAGTTGAAACCAAAATAATAATTAATGCCTGTGAGGACATTGGATTGACATTCCTTAATGTTTAATGATGGTTATGAACAGTCATGGCCCCAGAAACCTGCTGTGCAGGAGAAAAGCTGCACTGCATGAGCTAGGGCAGCCTGCACAGAGAACTCTGTGTGTGTATGCACACAGGGGCCACAGCCAGGACTGTGCACACACATCTGCATTGCACAGAGATGTACAGTCCTCGTGTTACAGCTCCTCAGCACCTCCACAGCCAACACAACTGGCATGCCTCGCCCAGCTGGGATGACTTGCCTGTGTTTTCAGAGACCTCCTCTTCTGAAATGGAAAAACACTTCAAGAATTCTTAAGCACACCAGCCAAAATAAAGGAAGCAAAGCTGGAGCAAAAGTGCTGGGTACCGTGAAACCAAGAGACAGCTATGAGTGGTTCAGTTTACAAGAGAGATGGAAACAAGCACCAGTTGCCAAAGACATGCAATTTGATGTAGAGTGAGAAAGAACCAATGCTAGGGGATGTAAACAAAAGGAGTTTTAAGTGTCTGCCTGGAGTACTGAGGGTTCTTCTTTCAGCTTACTCACAGTGTGTGTGGTGGTGGGTTCTGCAAGGCCTGGCTCTGAAAAGAATTTCTGAACCGTATTGTATTACCTGCAAAATGTGTTGGGTAGAAAGCAGTCTGATTTGAGTTTAAAGTCCCTGGAGATATGCATTTAAATTCAAGCCAAAGGTTATTCCCATGGCTTTAAAGCCTTCCGTTGCTGTATCTGAAAGGAAAAAGTTTTGACAACTGAAATTTAGATCTTTGAGAAAAGATTCACTTTGAGACAGTGAATAAATGTCTCTGAATATAACACCACAGGGGTCCTCCTCACAGACAGAAAGATACCCAAATAACAGTTCCAGACTTTTTCTTTTCTGATACTCTTTCTGCTATTTTCCTATTAAAAGGAAAATTCACTATCTTTAATTCATTTTTAGGAAACAAAATGGATCACCTTATTAATATTGAGAAGAAGCAAAAGCTGCCATTCCATGTGATGAATTGCAGGGACAAAAAGAGTCCTGAGGGCACATTTCTTATCTTGTTGACCTTCAATTAGCCATGCTTTAATGAATCTGTGGAATTAAATAGTTGTAATATAGCCTCTTCTTTGACCAATATTAGTAATATTCTATTGCAGTCTATTTGCTATTCTTTTCCAGTGGAAACAAAGAAGAAAAACACATTTCTCTCCTTTCTTTCTCACATTTCTTAACAAAAATCAACAAATGCAAGTCTCCTCCTCATTATTAGCTACTCCTGGCATTCACATCCATTAAGGAAGGAATCAAATCGAGGTCTCTTAATTATTCCCTTTTCATATGCTAAACAACTCAGCTTCCCAACTCCTACAGAAACAAAATGACAAAAGAAAGGTGAAATATTTAGGCTGCTATTGCAGTTCATGAACCTTAACACAGGAGGGGAAAATTTACAATTTCAGGGAGCAGCAGAAGTGTTAAATACTGATTGAAGCTTACTTTCTGAAACCCAAGCAGAAGTTCTGGAGTTGCCATTGAGTCTATTACAGACTTGAGGGTTAAAGCATTCTCAAAGTTGACTTTTCTCCAGGGCAGTTTTCATTCACCTCTATCTTCCCATACAAGGCATCACCTCTTCCCTTTCCCCTGACAGCATTAGTCACTAAGATCAGAATTGTCATCAGATCTGCAATGTTCAGACCCACATTCTCTTTTCTGATGATGGTAAATCTGACTGTATGGGTTTCAGAAGTGGCCAATAAGAGACAAATGCTACTTGGGATAATTTCCCACCAGTGCCAATTCCACACATCCTGGTTTCAATCTCTCATCACTTCTCAGCAGGAAATGAAGAGACAGTAATTAAACTCTATTTACATTGATACATTCCTCTCTAGAGAGAGGCGTTATGACAGAGCCATGCCTGAGGAATGCATCTTGCATGCATTGTGCATCTTGCTGCTTCTTGCTTGGCCTCATCTCCATCAGCCCTGCTCTTGCCAGGAGGCTCCTGGCCCGGGTGAGGGATGGTCCCCATGAGCAGAGGCTACAAGGAGCAGGGATGCAGCAGCAGAGGGCAGCACACTCAATGCTCAGGGCACCTCTGCACTCCTCAGAAGTGCAAAAAACCCAGAGGAGAACTTTAAAAAGCCCTTCTACATGATCTCATTGCTGAGCTTGCACTGGCCAGCACAACTACTGAGCAGCAATATGCAAAGTGCAGTTGAACTACATGACAGGTTTAATTTATAAATTTCAGTTCTATAATTTCTATTCAGTGTGTTGGCAAATAATAATTGTGGCTGATAACAAAATTGCTTGCATGAGGGAGAGTAATGATATGTGAGCTGTGTGTGATGAAAGGGAGGAAGATAAGTCTGTGATGCAGACCTGAGTGAAGCACAGGATATAGAATGACTTAGCTGCTTATTTCTTTGCTGTTTGCTCTTGCATCAGAGGGATACACAGCCTAGCACATCTCTACTCGTGCCTGATGACATTTTCCAAATGTATTGTTTTATATTTACATTTCAAAACATATACACAGCTAAAATTAAGGTTGCATCAATATCATCCCCAATCAAGACTCAGGAAATTAAAACCCACTTCCACTAATTGGACTGTACATCTGATCCTTTAATCATTGCCATTATTACTGTTTAGCTATTGACAGTGTACGGAAGCCAGTGTATACCTTGCAAGGAAGGGAATTTCTTCCATGCAGAACAAAACAAATGTAATATAATAAGCTTTAGAAATCTACTGGGGGAAAAAAATCTATTTGTTCAAAGAGGCTGAGCTAGTGTTACCCTGAGAACATTCATTTTTCCATTTCCTGACTTGAGTTTCAAAAAAATTTACTTTTATTATAAAAATTAACCCAAAAATTAAGAGCACTTTCAATTCTGTTTCTCTCCCAAGATGCAGACAAGCATCATCACAGATGAGACTGCTAATCTCCAACTTCTGGTTCAAACAATGTACAAACCCAAATAGCTCCTTAGTTTTTCTAATTAATCAAGATGGAGATTGAAACCAGAGGGACATCTGGCTTTTCATACCTCTATAAAATGTGAGAGTCAAATGCTGTGTTATTTCCAAAAGAATTTGAAGGAGCAAAGGAAGAGACTTCTGTTCTTGTTTGTTTCAGCTTCTACTGTATCACTAAAAGAAATAAATGTTTCAGAAACAAGCTTTACTACTAGTTTCCAAGTTCCACCAGAATTATTCTCATTCATTTTGAGAAATTATCTATGAATCAGTACTGTACAGCCAATCTGGGGCAGGACAACGACTTAGTAAAAAGCAGCAGTGAAAGCTAGCCTATCTACCTATTTATATTACATTTATCATAATGGCATACATTTTCTTTGGAACTATAATTTACTGTGAGTGATTCCCACTTCCTATACCACATGACAAGGAAGCATTAGAGGTTACATTTAATTTTTATGGGGTTTTTTTACCCAGTTCCCAAGTTAAACAGGTTAATGAAGTCAATACTATCTGCCTTGTCAGCCTGCTTACCACCCTCATTAATCACTTTCTGAACTGTTAGTTTTGCTGAAATTAAACTTTGAGGTGGAGAGGTTAAACACACTGTTCCCATAGGTATTGTCAAAAGAGACTTCTGGTGGAAGGGAGAGACCTTGAACATACACTCCTAAGCAGTGACAGGCTGTGGCCTGAATGCATGCACCAGAGAAGCCAACATGGGAAAGAGCTCAGGCACAAAACCTATGAAAAGTTTCAATCAAGGTTTATGTCGTTCCAAGGCTCCAAAGTAAAATTAAGCACAAGATAAATCAGTAGAAGAGATTTCATTAGTACCAGCAGAACTGGCACCAAGGAACTGATGGTTGTTATTACTTCACAGGGTGTATGAGGAAGAGAAATGGTCTTCTTACACAAGAAATACTGTGTTTATCATATAGTGAAAAAAGGGAAATAAATGGTAAAATGGTGTTATTGTGAGCAACTTTGTATTTCTTTTGTATCTACTGGCAGGAAATAAACTCTCTCATATTTCTGATTTTTAACAGCATTTCATTAAACACCAAGAAGGGACATTGCCAGCCAATTCTCTCTTTCCAATACGTGTTTTCCAACAAAAGGGAAAATTTAAAAAGCAATGACATTATTCTTACCCTTACATAAACATAATAAAAGCCTTCTATGCATTGAATGGGGACTGCTTCTTACATTAGTATAGATGATTAAGGAGAATCCACATCTGAATGAAAATAAAATTTTAAGTTGATGCCAAGTATCCAACTAAAACTATTTTAAAAACATAAGAATCCCATGCTATACACAAGAATATATATATTTTTATCTTTTATTATTTTAGTCCCTTATCTTTCTTAATAATTGTGTTCATTTTTAAAAGAAACGTTGCTGCTTCAGCACCCAGGTGGTAGCATGTGGATCACACAGACTTTTAAGGTGATCACAGAGGCAATGAAACAGACAAGGTGGGATTTTTTTAAAGCTTAAATCATAACTAAACTTCCATTATATATCAAAAAAAAATATCATAGGAAGTAAATTAAACTTTCAAAGGAAGACCAATATTGCCTGTCAACAAATACAGACTTGGCAGACTTTACAGATGCACAAAACTGCAGAGGACAGACACAAACTAAAAAACAACCTTTTAAGAACTTATTGCTAATTTCATTTGGTTAGACAGTTTTAAACGGTTCTGTGAAACACTATTTTCTATTTAGCAGCTAGCATTGTTTCTATTTTAAGTCATTGGTTGAAATTTGGCTCAAATAGAATCACCCAGCATTGTTCTGTCCTCAGATAGCAAGAGAATAAATGGAGCAGGCAGGCTCCAGAGCAGACACTATGATTCCTTCAAGCTATTAAACCTCTACAGTGAAGAACACCCCTAAAGCACACAGCAGAGCAATCTTATCAAGCATTCTTCTGAGGTGTGTTATTGCTCTGTAAAACTGTGAGTGTTCTCTAGGAAGCTCCACACCAGGCTGCTCCTGCTGCTGCTGCCCACACGCAGCTCCTGCTCAGGGCTCACACCGAGTTCCTCAGTTAAGGTCCATTTGCTGTAAGACAGGGTGTCCTCACAGCTCTGTGGTCACCAGCCAACAGGATGCCTGGACTGCTGCAGGTGAGTCACAGACACATGTCATAAGCCCCTGAGAAAGGAATTTTTGGGACTGCTGTTTGGGTCATAAAAATGAGAGTATAGTCAGGAGGGATGTGGGAACAATGCACCAGAAGCAGGCTGGTATGGGGTTCATTGACACAAAAGGCAAAGAGAATGAAGAGGGAATTAAACAAAATGCAGTTTCATTCCCTCCACGTTCCTCTTTACTGGCTTGATTCATGAAGACCATTTTTTTCCTACTCCTATGGGACTGCCATGATGCAAACCTTGTCTTCCCCAGGAATGAAAACCAATGCCTCAACAGCATTACAGCTCAAAAGGTGATTAAAGGTACTGAGCAAAGCACCTCCATGCCACAGCCCTTCAAAACCCTACACCATCACCTAATATTGTAGTACTTCAGTTTTTCATTACAGAATAGTCAGAATGGCATATCTGTCATAGTGGTATACAAAAACAGCAAGGAGGCTGTTAGACCTGTCCCCTACTGCACCAGGCAGAACCATGCTATGGGACAGTCAAGGACAGATCTTCAAATGCCTGGGCACAGCCATAAAATAACTTCAAAGCCTGAGGTGACAGTACAGGGAAAGGGAAGAAAAGTCATCCCAAAATGTATCTAGCTTTAGACTCTGGAAACAAAACCAAGACAATCTTCAGATTGTTTCAAGACTGACTCACCCACAACAGAAGGATGTAGTAGGAGTGCAATATGCTATCAGAGCATCCCTTTTATTTGTATGCAGATGCACAGAATTACAAGCATAAAGATGTTGGGATGTACCTGAAGTAATATATTTCCTCCCTATAAAATATTTATGACTAATCTAATCTCACATTAAATGTTTCTTAATAATGGCAAACATTTGAGTCATTATAATTGGTGAATTGCTAAGAAATGTCATGAAACTAAATGCTTAAAATGTAGAAATTACTTTTTTAAGTCATCTCATTTGAATGAAATTATAAAAAATTATGTTCTATTCATTATTTTATGTATGTTTCATTATAATATTATGGTTTAGTTTATGTAACAAAAGGATCCTAATTAGACCTTTCTTAAATAGATACAAGTTTATCAGTTAGCACATCCTGGGTAAACCATTCCAACTAATGCAGCTTTTGCTGCTAATGCCGTGTTTTAATTCTTTCCAGTTGCTAGAGGAGTTATTTATACGCACAGCATGGAGGCTTATACTCATGCTTCTTTGACTGCACACGAAAATAAAAGACATTCAAGGAGAGAGAGAGGGTAGAAAATTAACAATTTTAAATCTCAAACCAACCCACATTTTCAATAAAGGAAAAGACAAATAGATGAACACACCATGATAAATAAAACATGTGCTTTGACATCTCCTGGATTTAGTAGACAAATTGATTTATATCTCTCAAGTAAGAGACAACAAGGAATACTTGCTTTTTGAAAACTGGCACACTACTAAGAAACCAGAATGTTTTTATTTAATTATGGTAATTGTCTATTAACATTCTAATGCATGCTAAAACATTAGAAGCTCTTCTTTGCCTTTCTTCTCCCATCATGACAGATAAATTCATCCAAATTCACTTCCTTCCAACTCCTTTCTGTCAACACAGATGAAGTTAAAGAAAATCAGTGAGAAAAAGAAGAGGAGGAGAATCATTTTGTTTTAAAGTGTCATTGCCTATGTTACAAATTCACAAGTATCAAAATACATGAGGACAACTGACGAATTATATATGTGATTCACCAGCAATCCATCCTCACTCTCAGTCCAAAAAAATCCAGTTCTCTTTGAAAACACTAAATGCTAAACATATTTCTACAGTTCCTTCTTAAAAGCAGCATCTTTTTGTCTTAACACTTTGGTCTGATTTCTTAGGAAATTAGGCTTAATGAGATCACAGGCTTTTTCTAGGTACAATGATTTTTAAACTTGTTGGCCAAAGATAATCAAATCTGAGTGTGGGACAGTGATTTCATAGTAGTATTAGGGGCAATTTATGATATCAACAGCTTATGATGCTAAGGTCAGCACACTTTGGAATACAAACCATTTCCTTAAATGCATATGCCTTCTGAAATCCAACAGTAAGCCCTGTAAAAAAAATCCCAAAGAGAAAGGTTTATCTACTTGCATTTCCCCCTTTTTCTTACCCTTAATGACAGACAACATTCTTGAATTTGTAATAGTGAAGAAAATGTTAAAATAGTAGCTTTTCCACCAGAATTTTAAGGACAAAATGCCACCTGATTATTCTGGAATTTCCATTCAAGTTTTAGCACATTATTACCACAGTTCATGATGTAAGTTTTATATTTCTCACTTACTCATGATATAAGTACATAAGACTGTGGTTTACATATATGAATATGTATATACACACACATTTGCACATCAATATGTGCCAGTTGAAACACTTCATCTTTACTTAACTAAAAGATTTTCTGTTTGTACTACAACATAACAGTTTAGCATTTGTAGAAACAATCAGATCTTTGAAACCACCATGAAAAGAAGTAGCTGTGCTATCTTCTATAGCACTTCTTACAAGCAGTCACACAGAAAAGATAAGGTGTAATGGGTACAAATTACTCCTGGGGAGATTCTGATTGCTCACACAAGGAATATTTTTCACAATGTCAACAACCAGGCATTGGAATAAGTTCCCTGAGAAGTGGTGATTTCCTCAACACTGGACACTTTGGCTGGACGTGGTGCTGGGCATCTGTTGAGATGATGGTTTTGCTGAGAATGGTTGGACCAGGTGACCCTTGAGAACTCTTTCAACATTGTGTTCTTTGACTCTGTGATTTGGAAAACATTCTTCACTGAAAATGGGATTAGGAACTGAAACAAATGCACCAGTGAAGTCATGGATCCAAGCCTGTGAGCGTTCAAGATGTGTTTGAACAACTCTTAAACATTAGGTTTGACTTTTAGGTTGCCCCATGTGCAGTCAGGAGTTGATCCTTGAGTCCCCTCCAACTCAGGATAGTTATGATCCTGTGATTCACTGTCATAACTTCCTGGACAAATGACAATCAAGAACACATGCCAAATAGATTTTTCTGGTGAAAACATAGGTTTGATACACACAAAAACCAGGAACTTGAATAGCTTGCAGCACAAAATATACACAAGGAAATGTAACACATAAGCACACACAAGTCAAAGACCCAAATAAGGGGAGTAGTCCTACTCCTCATCACACCATTACAGTGTCACTCACCGGTTTCAGAAGCAAGCTCTTTATTCCACTTTAAGGAACAGTTGCTTTCCTGTATTTTCTTTAGATATAACACAGTACTGTTTAGCTTTCTATTTTATTCGTTAACCACAGGTAAGCAACTCCCTTCTTTGCCTCTTGACATATTATAATCCCACTCAGTGTCCTATTTAATTGCAGCCTGTGTAAAAAATGGACTCTCCCATATATTAGAGCATATGAAAATCTAGGAATATTTTCCACCAATTTAAAAAAAAACAACGAAAAATAAGCTACACAATTTTAAGGACTTGGATCAGAATTATCTTACATGAGTAATATAAAATGCAAATTTCTGCAGATTTAGGAAAGCAACATGATTAACCTGAGATTTAGGGCCCATTTTTGAAGATATTTTTTATAAAATGAGTAAAGAACAATAGAAAAGATGCTAAAATAGAAGCATTTTTTCAGTGCATAATTTCCTCTTCAGCTTCCTCCTCCTTACAATAAGTTAGTGGAACACACTTAAATAATGATAGGAGGCATCATCACTTTAAGTATAAGGAGGTTATAATTTAGCAACACTACTACTCTGTTGAAAGTCAAGAAATTTAATTCACGATACACTTAAATAAAAGATCTCTGCTTATGAAAATAACATTAGCAAGCATACTACCTGATAATGAATCATGGGTTGCACATTTTATACAGATTCCCAAGAGTAGCAGTGTTGGTTCACTGAAAAAGAATAAATTCAGAAAACTATAACATTAATTCTGTTAAAGCAAAATAAATAGATGGCATGAGTACATTTACCCTCCCTTGGACAATCCATTTCTTCACATGGACAAGTCTAAAGCACCTTGATCCCTCTGTCTCTTTTAATCATTTTTTCCTAGACAGAAAAATAGCAGAAGTAATGAACCGAAAAAAAAATTACAGATCTCAAATTAAACAACAGAGACCTATTTAAAATAAAAAAAAAGTTATTCATTTATCACTACAAATTTGACACTACTGTGCCAATATGGACTAGAATTTCAAACCCTTTGGTCAATGAAGCATAAAATAGATTGTCAGAAATACTGTCTGAAATATGAATCCATTGAAGAAAAATGCTTGAACATACCTAAGATAATTTAAGAGAATCAAAATTGGCTGTATGCACCTCTAAAGTCTCTACCTCCCTTTCTCAATTTATAAATGGTTTTCTCCTAGTGACTGTTTCATAGCATAGTAAAAATAAGCTTTGTAATAGAAACTAATAGCAAAATAATAAGCTTTCCCGTACACTGAAGCAATCTTCTTGGAAAATTCAGGAGGCTATTTTATGAAGTACATGGTGTTCTAAACAAAATGTTGTATAAAGTAGAGCATTACCACAAAAATTACAAATTAAGAGGTACATTGAAATTATTTTCTTCTAGCTCTATCTCAAAACAGAAAATAAATTTAAAAAAAAAACCCTTTGGGAAAAAATCATACCTGTTATATGCCAGTTGAAAATAATCATCCCTCAACAAACATCTGAATTTTGGTCAGCCTGAATCCTACTGTGTCATGTTAAAGCTCATTAAGGATAAAGATGGATACAGTAAGCTGCAGTGTTTTTCTTACCAGGTTGGTTGCCTCAGCTAGATACCCTGCACAGGAATATTTCCAGGGTACTGGAATAAACCAGGGTAATGAAATGCTGTGTTCTCATCCCTCTTAGCTCACATTTTGGCCAGGGTGGTTTTGGCTCTGCTGATACTCTTCTGCTGGGCTACTCCTCTCTGTTAATCATCCTTTTGCTATTTAATGAGAGTGCTACAGAACTAAAGAAATCCAATCCTAAAATAAGAGTAATTGTGTTAAGAAGGTAAAAAATAAAAAAAAATTCCTTTATCTTTATATATTCCTTAATAAAAAACAATAATTAAAAACAAAGAGTATTTAGTAAGCTTTGAGTTTTTCCTTATCCTTAGAGTTCAATAAAATGATCACAAGCTAATCTGTGCTATTCTAAGTAATGGAGGAGACAGGAGTCTGTATATTTTCACTGTATTTTTCCCTGTAAGAATAAACAGAATAGAACAGAATATGAGAAATAAATATTGAAACTTGTCTGGGATTATTTATAAATAAGTAAAATTTAATAAGGAATGAAACAGCAGCTGCACTCATATTGAAAAGAATTAGAGTCATCTCAGAACACCCAACTATGGCTTCGTTTCAAAACACTGACAGCCTCCAACACAGAATTTGTAAACAATCTCTCACCTTTATTTTGGCCAGTGGACAACAGTGGCTGATGAGGGAAGCATTTAAACAGACTGCAAAGAAATAAGACTCACTGCCTCAGAAAGACAGCATGAATTCAGGGATAAAACAACCCTGCTTCTTGATATCACTTCATGGAGAGATGTATTATTTGCAGCTGGAACTGGGGAATGTCATACCACTGACAGAAAAAGAGCTGATAGCCCAGTAAAAGAACGGGAATGAAATAACTGCCCTTTCATTGTGCAGATACTAGAAGGCACTCCCAACTCTCCAGGTGGTTTTTTGATGTTTTTCCCTCCATCTCCCCCACTACATTTAGTCCCTATAATCACGTAATAGTAAGAACACTTTGGTCCAAAACATTTTCCAGATATGGAATCAGGAAAGAATGACTTTGGGCTTTTGTTCTCTCATTGACCCCATCTGACAAAGTTTGGAATCCTTTTGCAATATTTACCATGATTTAGAGGCAGGGCTTCAAGAAGTACGATTAACCTTGATTTGAAAATCTGAGAGGCAGGCTAGGAATGAGCATCCCACTGCAGCTTTCAGCCCACATTCAGAGGTAAAGACATCCAATAATTCTCAGCAGTAAGCCCCAGGACTGTAAATATAATGGCAATCTGAAATCTTCATGAGTTTCCATTTAGTATTCTTAAGTCATAAGTAGAAACACGATATTTACCAGTGATTGATATCCGAGGAACATAATCTGTCTTGCACTAGGTTATTTATTTATGAGGAGTCCTGCAGCAGTGCCTGGAGACAGAGTGGATGCTCTGTGAAATGGAATGGATGTATGCCGTGTATTTGGTGTCAAATTGTGACATTTTATCTAGAATTCCTTGGGTGGTGCATCTTCATACAATCTTACTGCAATAGCTTAATGATGTTAGCAAAAGAGTGCAGCCAAGAACTCCTGTCTTGTCCTCCTAGCTCAGATTCCTTCATGGATGGGATTCTTCTTACACATAAAAACAACTGGCAGTATCTTAAACATATCTTCCTGGTTTGCCATATCTGCAAACAAATCAAGCAGTGACCTCAGGAACACCACACATGAGCAGGCTTACAGTCAACTCTCACTCTTTTGCTTGAACAAAGGACAAAAGCATATTTTCAGTAAAGTTCAAGTTTCATTATTTCTATGAAAGGAAGGTAAGGGAAGGTAATGTATGGGTATCTGTGGCTAAGAGCATTTCAAAGTTATCAGCTGCTTAGAGGGCAATTGGGTCCATTCTGAATATTAAAAGCATGTTATTTAAAATGTTATGACCTTTAGATTCAGGGATAAACCCTCAGTAAATTCCTAAGTAAACTGCACTAGTGGCAAGGATTCATCCTCATTTTTTCATTCCTTTGATGAAAGCACCTAACACAGAACTCCTACACAACCTTACTCAACATATTAAAGGACAATATCCAAAGTTCAGAAAGTCGTAAATTTGAAAGTCAGGTAAGTGCTTTGTTTTTGCATTTTTTTATTCCTGGGAGAATCATAGTGACAATTAAAATAAATAAATAAATAAATAGAAGGTTTTATCTTTAAATACCTCAGACTTCAGAAACCTGCTGGTCTAGCTGAACTCACATTAATATATTTGGCACCTATGAAATTACCATAAAGCTCCTTCAAGGCACGCTACCGTATGGGGTATCTTTATATGCACATCTTCAGGCAAGGACTTGATCTCCCTGTGATTGATAGAGGCACTTAGCACAACAGAATCCTAATCAAGACACAGATCCTCTGGAGAAATAAGAACAAATAATAATGACAGTAGGGCTTTAATATCCAACTAAGCAAGAATCATCTCTGCTTTCTTGAACTGAACATTTTTTCCCCCCATCATTTACATACATTAAATATTGGGCCTAACTGGCATCCCTATGAGTACACTCTGGTCTTCTGCAGAATACCAGACAGAACTAAACAACAGTGTGATGAAAAAGCCCACACATTAGTAAGTCTGGGGTTTTTTCATATAAATGCTTTTACAGTAGAATGACTTGCCTACAGAGCAGAAGGGAGAAGCTTGAAAAAGCAAAGGATTATTTTATCATTTCAAAAAATCAAGAGCTTCAGCATTTCAGACCATAACTGTATGTGCTTCCTGAAAATAGATGCATCTCTGAATTCTGGGGGGACAAGGGGACTATAAGAACCCAAAAAGATTTTTATCTTTGGAGGTATATCAAATGTGTTGCTTCAGGCCAGTGGGAAGTGGCAGATGAAAAGCTAATGGAGAAAGGCTGGGTAAGGGGCTGGATTTAGGATGACCATCCTACCAAATACCTGAGACTATTTGTTGTCCCCCTTCTATGAAATCCATAAGACATCAGCATTCGCTGTTAACCCCTGCAAAATGCAGATAAGACACAATGTTTGATGCAGATAAATTCCAGATCTTTAAAAATAAAAACACAACTAAAAAGATAAATATTAGATGGAAGAATATACCTGTGATAAAAAATTCTGTTGATGAAATGCAATTAGTAATCTTATTAGTTGATTCTGGAAAAACATGTTTGTTCAGAGCCTGCAATAAACAACCAAATGTTCCTTCATCAGAAAGTGCAAATCAGCCAACTTAGTTAAGAACTATTCTAAGAACACTTAATAGCATCCAGGTTCAGTGACTGATTTTCTATTTTAAGCAGGAAGAGAGGTACAGCACAAACAATCTGGAGGATAAAAGCCTGACAGCAAAATCTCCACACATACCAAAGAAAATAACGTGCCTATGACAGCTACAACAGCAGCAATTTTCAGCTTCTTACACTGCTCATGCAAGGCACTTTGCAGTCATCCCTCTTGCATAAATCTGTACGTTATAATTTTGCGTTCCAGTGGATCGGTTTGTGTGCTTCGTATCTGCAAATGAGCCAGATAATAGGAGTGTGAGAAGTGATTTGTGCTATCAGTGACATCAGGAGTTTTGCAGCTGTAGTTATTAACAGATTTTTTTTTTCATCCAGCAGCATTGACTAAAATCAATCACTCTGATAACCAGGCATGGCATGAGCTGTCCGCCCTGTCATTTCAATCTGATTAATCACACATACACAGACCTTTACCTTAAAGGAGCAATTGTTCACATTTAATCACAAAGATACATTCAAGCATACCATCATAGATTACTAAATTTAAGTGCAATTTATGTCTTATAGTTTGGCAAATATGTTTATGATAATATGGTTTTGGCATATAGATGTATTGTTTCATTCATTTTACAAACATTAAAATCTAATCTAATGTGTTGCACTTTGAATCATTTATCACATCAGATTTGCAGCTTTTGAGGCTTCCATTATACACATATGCTTATCTGCAGATTAATCCTAATAACCCAGGTACAAATAAGTTATTAGTTATTATTCCTTCTTCACACTGTGCTCGCTTGACAGTAGGCACCTTCTTCATCATGGATGAAACGTCTTTATTTCACCTAAACATCCTACATTTTATTAACTGGCCATTCTTTTGTTTCAGCTTTCCTTTTTAACCTCAGAACAAAGAGCAGGTCTTCCATTAAGAGCTATGCAAGACCTTCAATTTTTTTTTGGATTTTGGGATATATATACTTTTTAAAAAATTTATATTTTCCTCTTTAAAAGGAAAGGCATACACAAGAGAGTCCTTATAACCATTATAACATTCTGCAAGTAAAAGCAGGCCACTCTTCAAAAACACACTGTTATGACAAAAAAAAGGATGAATTTGAGATCTGGTGACCCATCAACATGTTTGACTTGCCAGAAACACCCTGTATTCCAGATAATTCTTGATTAGGCATCACAAAAGCATTCATGTGTCCTGGGATCCACCAGCAATAAGGAATTAAGTGGCCATAGGTTTCAGTCTCAGTCCAGAAGCCAACAAAATATAAGAGTATGCTGAAAATTTGAGTATAAGCTTAAATGTTGTGCTGAAAAATTGCACAAAACCATAATCTTTGGCTCTGTTGCTGAAGTCATATGCAGCAGACAGGTTGTTACTTGCTATGCATATTAAGTAGATGACTCCTTAAACTTGTAGCTTCTTCAAAAGTATTAACTCACCAACATTTCAGAATGGTGTATATTTTCTGAAGAGCCAGATCCATATGTTAGGAATTCGTTTTTATTTACTGTTTCTATACTAGATAATACTTATATTTAAAAGAAATACTTTTTCAAAGACTGTTGTACTTGGATCTATATATGAATTGACTGAATAACATTTTTATGTTTTACATTTAAACAAATAATTTTTAAAATATTTTAATCAAACAAGGCCAAAAATCTTTTAATTAAAGATATAATATGATGAATATGAAGTGAACATTCCTTTCACTTGTAGCAAGCAAGGAGCAGGAGGCCCCAATTAACAGGCTCCTGCTCTGACTGCTCCCCAACTGTATTTTCAGGAAATGACAACTTGAATAGATTGTCAAGCAAGTATCCTGCTGAAGGAGGAGAGAAAGCATTCTTCTGCAAAAGAATTTTAAAATAAAATCCAAAGTTTTGGAGGCAACCAGAGACTTCCTTATGCTTAAATAAAAGGCAGACACACAGATTCATGAACAGACTACAAGTAATTACTCAAAACTGCACAGTGCATTTATTTCTTCAGTCCAAAGCTGGGATGCAGAAGGATATTGCTTTCCACCACATGTCATGCACCAACAGTGTGTACATTATAAAGCACCCAGAGGTTCAATTGTCATTCTGTAATGAAATCAACAGGAGCCAGGCAGAACATAACTGGGGTGTAATCACCACCAGAAGCTTTAATATAAATGCTGCTTATACAGGAAAGGCTGACTTTTGAAAACATTCCTTCCCATCACATCCTAGAGTACTTTCCAGAGCAAGAACATCTGTTAGCCTCATTTTGCCCACCCAGTTTAGCAAAACTCTATCACCTTTGCTGTTGTAATGCACCTTTATCAAGTAGAACACAGGCAATGAACCACACAGCAATCCCTTCTTCATGCAGAGTGTTTTAAAGGGATACACTACAGCAAGTGATTTTTGGATCTTTCTTAGGCTCTAGAAAAAGATTAAAGTGATGATTTTTGTACATATATTCATATTCAAATAGGAAATCTGGAAAAAATGCAAATGCAGATCAGAACTTCAGTCCATCTCGTACACAGTCTGTATCCATAGCTGCTACCATCAAGGAACATCAGTTCCTTGCCTGTCAGTAATAAATAAGGATAGTATCTCACAAATCACAGGTTGTGTCCACACAATTGTCTTCAACAGCTATTCATTAACCAGTTGTCTCTTGTTTTTCCAGTCTCTTTTAAAATCAGTTTGTACTTTAGACCATCCAGAAATAGCAGAGGTGAATTCTGCAGTTTAAATTCTGTGATACAGAGGAAAAAAAGAACTGCTGTGGGTTAGGGGTTTTTTTCTCCTCCTGCCTAAGCCTACCAGCTCATAGGTCCATGCTTAACCCCTCCACAGCAACCATCTTAGAATTCATCTCTACCAGAGTACTTCTCACATTTGTACGCCCTCCTGCTCTTAAAAGTTCCAGTCTCCTCAGCCTGCCCTTGTAGACAGACATTTAAATACACTGATTTCATTTTTTTCTGAAGACCATTTGGTAAAGAATTTGACAAATAGTTTGAATTTCAAAGTAAATTAAATTTAAAAGTCAAATACTTGTTAACTATTTCCTACTATACCACATTGGATTAACTTGATTTTTTTTTTAGTACTATGCCCCAGAAGTCTTCTGGAAGAGCTCTTTCAAACATTTGGAATTTCCCATCTCATCTTCCTGTTTTACTGAATAATCTTTTATTCATTGAAAAATGCTAACCATAACTACCAAATTAATCTATTTGATGATAAGGAATTTCAGCCTTTTTTGCTTTTGCCTTTTAAAAATGTTTTTAATGTTCAGGTTTTTCTGTATTCCCTCCAACATTTTTGTATTGTTTATGCAATATTGCACTGAGCATTTTAAATGCATTTCCTATTACTGACATGGAAAGACATACTAACAGATTTTCACATATTTATTCTCATTCCTTATGTCATATACTCTATATATGATTTCTCACCCTGTAATTAGAAAACTTGCTCTGACTGACCAAAAAAAAGGAAACAATACAGGACATGATATCTTAGCCTGCTTGAGACAACAAAGTTGGTCAGGAATCTTAAGTTAGGGTGTCCATCTGCAAAAATAAGTACATAAATAAATATGCACACAGTGTAGAGTAAAAATGAGTGGCTAATTCTTCTCACAACACAAACAAAAAGTAATTTTTGAATGTAGCAATGCATTTTCAGCCTCTTGAAAAGAAATGCTTGCTTTTACTATACAAATTTACTTCAAAGAGTTGAATACCACAAGACATCAAAAATGCTATGTATTGCAGGGCCTTTCCTTTTCTTCCCAGACCATCATAAGCATCTTTCAAGAGAGGGCCCAAGTAGGTGTCCATTAACAGGGTAGGAAGAATTTGTCTCAACTAAAAGATTACTTTAATGTCATATACTCTTCCAAATGTGCCCAAAGTCAGAATTTTATCTGTAACTGTCATATTAATTTCTGGAAGTACATTTAGGAAATAAAGAAAACTGTATTTATTAGTACTGAATATGACACTTTAATATGGTGTAAGTCATTAATTGAGGAATACTAAATATAGTCTACTGCTACAATGCTACTCCAGTCTAATGCAGATCACATAGACAACATGCATTTCTAAGAGTGTAAAAATGCTTTTTCCTATTTAATATATATCAGGAAGTCAATATTGTATTCATCTTCTAAAAAAAAAAAAAATCCTAGGGGAAGAGTTGTCTAATACCTTTTTTCAAATACCCTGATTTTTTCCCAAGTCTGTTAGAGATTTGTCACAAGAAAAACAATAAAGAAAAATGATGCACTGAACTCTCCCATCATGCCCTCAAGTGCCAAGCCCCTAGACACAAAGACATTAGAAAGGAAAGTTCTTACTGATTGAATACAATGACTAGATGGAGAAAAAAAAAATTAAAATAGAACAGAAAAATGTTCTCAGAATCTGTAAATAATATTAATTATTGGTGGGGATGGAGGGGGAAACATATCCAAAACAATATTTTAAAATAAGGTCACTAAGATACTTTTTGTGCATAGTGTATCATTGATTGATGTAAATAAAGACCAAGAAAACCTTTACTAATAATGAAGAAAAAAAAAAATTTAAAAATTGCATGGTATGTTCTAACTGCTTTGAACTGTCAAGTGAGACATCAATGGTGACATAGGTCTGAAAGAACATGTATAAACTTTTCATTCTTTTTTTCTTCTTAATACATTTGTATTTATCACATTACCTAAATTGAACTTCAATAACATAACTGAAATCAAGATATTACTAAATATCAAGAGCTGAGCAGGCCTTTCCTTTTAGTTACACAGCAGTGAAATGGTCATAATTGACATTTTTGTCACGTTGCTGTGTTAAGTCCTGGCTTGTGCTGCATAAATGCACAGAAATTCAGCTGCATTACACTCCTCTCTTTACCTACCTACCATTTTACTTCTTGCTTTCTTCATCTCTGTCTTTTCCTTCCTTTCATCATCTGTGAGAATTAAATGTTTTTTCCTCTGCTTGTTGACAGGGAAAAAGAGGCTATAATGTCTGCACACTACCTGGTCCTAAACAAAAATCAGCAAAACTGCAATCAACATCCAGAATGTCCTCTAATTTAATTCTGAATATGAGAAGGATAATTTAAATCAAAACACTGCTAATGCTGAAGTTAAAAACAAGCAAAAAATGCCTAAAAAAAAAAAAATCTAAACCCAAAAAAGCCCAAGATTTCTTATAAAATGACAGAATCAGAGGTGATTTATGCTTTACACCTAATTCTAATTTTTATAGAATAGACTGAAGATAGGACACATCAACCATATTAATATTCAAGCCTATCCCTTTAAGGATCACGCAGTCACTAATCAGAGCTGAAGGGGACTGAGCTTTTCTCACAGTTTTCATTCTCATTTTTAAGTGACTTAATTCTGTACTATTTTATATTCAAAACACTTTTCTTTATCTGGCATATAACCCCTACAGTTCAAGTAGTTAAACAAACAGCATCTAATTCGATATTCTGTAAAATTAATTTCAATAGAGAAGCTGATGAAAAGGAGAAAGGCTTCAGTATTTTATAGGTATTACTAAAGCTTGTCCCTCCAGAATTAAATCTTCACAGCAGTCACTTCACAAACAAGATTCAGGGGTTTTGAGGTGATACTTACATATGCAGGAGAATATATGTCACAAAACACTCTGCTGTGCTATTGACATATATGCATATTGTAAAGAAACTAGAAACTCAACTAGCAGCTATTGAAAAGCAAATATTTCATCAGAGAATTACAGAGCAGTTGTGGTACCTGGGGCCAAATGATGCTCCTGTCCCCACAACATTCACATATGGGCTCTATATAGTGGCAACCTTCCCTTCACAGAGTTATCAGCTGTCACCCACCTGGTACTATCAGCTTTTGCTTTTATAATAGGCCTACTAAAGCTGTATCTACTGTTTGGTTTTTTGTTTTGTTTTTTGTTCTTTTTTTTTTTTTTAATCACCATTTACTGATTCTCTACATTTTAGTCTTTTTGTTGTTGTTGCTGGATTTCTGATAATAAGATTCAGCTCATCTTGTCACACTTGAATTGCCCAAAATAACCCTTGCTTTCCCAGGCTGACATTGGTCACAAACCAGCATTATCAGAATGCAGGATTTTTACACTGGAAAACCATGTAGAAATTTAAAGCATCTAAGAAAAGAGACAAAACATTCTACCAACACAGAAAGAGACAATGTTAATATCCTAGCTTTTTTTTACCATTCAAAAAGCAATTATTTAGTCCTTTATGTGTATACTGGGCCCAGCTTAAAGACACATCTATCTCCCCATCCATTTCAGACAGCTTTTCACAGAGCTCCCAAGAATGGTGCGAGTTCCTCCCTCTGCCTCAACCCCAGCTGCACTCTGAAAATGTGGTGTGCAAGAGAGAGCTTTTAGTCATCAGCACTCGTTTTAGTCACTCAGGTGACTGAGCCATGCCCTGCTGTATTCAAAACAGCATGAGGGCACAGAATGAGAGAAGCCTGGGCTGATGCTACCAGAGAGCAGAGCCTCTGAGGATGGAGATGCCATGACAGCAGTTCAGAATGAGCCTTTCCCCACTCCAGCAATGCCTAAGGAAAATCCTTCTATTCATCCAGTTCAGAAAAAGGAGCATAAACTCATCATACTGAGCTTGCAGAAGACTGATGGATGTTTACAGGCAATTAATACACACAGCACTCACACTAAGATCACTAAGAGACCCTCAGAGCAGGTACCAATGCACACAGAAGCACAGCAGCCAGCTTGCTTCTGAACTGCCCTTGCTCACATACTGAAACCTAATTGAATGCATCAGTCCCATCCCACCATTTATTTCTGGCTCCATTAGTACAAAAAGACAAGAAGTTTTTCAGCAGGAGACTCTCCCTCCCTGCTTTTCCACATTGCTTGTCAAATCACAACAGGCTCCACCAAGGCAGGAGGAAATGGGCAGTGAGATCCTTCCAAATCTGGACAAGACAAACAAACCCTTCTAGAACTTCCCAGTTTCTCAGCATGATCTATAACACTGGCATTTTGATACCAGTCTCTGACATATACATCTCTCTTGAAACCCACACATTTCACCCACCTTCTCTCTCTTTTTGCTGTGTCTGCTTGGCCAGAGAGCACAGCACTCCATGAAGCTCTTCACACTGTAGGAGGACAGGAGCAACCACTGAACATATTGCAGAGGTTAAATGAAACTTGAATAAATTTTTCTCTGTGAGCTTTCAGAGTAAGTAAGAATTCAGAAGGGAAGAAAACAGTGATATGAATAAGAACAGTTACTGTTTTTTGAGCATGTCTTCTACCACATTTCCACCTTAGAGTAATCCAACCAATTTCTACTTTTCACTGAAGATATATAAACCTCACATTGCCATTCCCTGATCAAAGGTGTGTGCATGGATACATTGGCTGTACTCTCTTAGTCCCTTGAATTTGGACACTGGTACCTCTCCCTTCAAAAGCATGCTATCAGCACTGTGTAGAGCCTTCCTTGCAGCAATGGCAGGAAGTCATTTGAAGGGGAAAGAGACTTTTCTAACAGCCCTTACCGACACCTAACTGCAGGACATTCCTTTGATTCCACCCACAAACACAAACCAAAATGTCCATCCACAGTTTTTTCTTCTACAGGGCACCTCCCTCTCCTGTGGAGTAAACCTTTCTTTGTTAAGAAACAGCATCTTCAACCTCCAGTTCCTCATGCTTTTGCTGTACCAACACTGTCTCCTCACAAATGAGAAGTGTCTCCTTTTGAGTCCCTTTTTCCATGTCTTTTTTTTTTTCATTGAGTTGCCAGTCCAGTCACAGAGAAACAACTTTGTGCACAGGTGTAAAAACAGTCACTCCAGTGGCAGTGCTCTCTCTGTATGCATACCAGTGGAGTTTATGTTATGCTCATAAAAATTGTTGGAGCTTTCTTGTTTATTTTCCACAGAACTTGGGAAAAGTTACACGATTTAATACAAAAACAGAAAAAAAGATCTGCTTCTTAACCTATTTCACCATTTGACTGCTCTCTTACTGATGTTGCTTTGCTTATCAAGGTGGTCTAGCCCTGTCTGTGCCACTGGGCTGGTGCCAGATAGCTCAATGAGCCACACACAGAGACACATCACAGCAACCTCCCCTCCAGAGCATGCTGCACTAACAGGGATCAGTGCCCAAACATGCACAAGAGCACTGAGAAGCATGTGACAGCTGCTAGATTTGGGGAAGTTTAGGTGAGCACACTTGCCACCCACCATCCTCACCTGTGAGACCAGAGCAGTGAAGCGAGGCTGGCTGGTTAGATGGCATTGACAAGATAAATGCATGCCCTTGAAAAAGCCCCGGTCCTATTGACGTCAAAATGCAATGGATTGGGTCCCCTGTCAGACACAGAAAGCAGACATCTGCTTCACTGCAAATGCAAAGAGGAATTCATTAAGTCAAGCATAGTCTTATTCCAAACCAAACACTATTAACATTTGAAGTGCTTAAAAATTTTAACTGATGTAAATTCTCTTCAATTCTCTTCTGGATTTCCCATGTTAAATAATGATAAATGTTCAAATCAAAGAATTTTATTATTTCTTATTCTTTTATTGTTAAATTTTGTTGAGGTTTTTTGATACTTTTTCCCTGTGCTGCCCCCTCCTCATTCTGTGCATTTCTCCCCCCTGCTGTGTGCATCTGCTGTGCCTCTCTCTCACTTGCTCTCTCCCTGCTGTGTACATCCACTATTTCTCCCCACCACTCCTCTGTGTATGTTTGCCATCTATCTCTCTCCCCCTCCTGCTGAGAGCATTCACTGCCTCTCCCCCTCCCCCAGTATGTGCATCCATCCTGCATCTTCCTCTGCTGCTGCAGTGCACATGAGCCTTTTCTCAGCAGCTCCTGCTGCCATTCACACTCACCTTCCTCTGCCTGCCTTCCATCATCCCTCTCCTCTATTTTTCATCCCCTCCCTCGTGCACCCCTTATCCCTGCTCATCTTTATACTATTCTCCCTTCCATCTTTTTGATATTCTGCTTCCTTCTGTCTTCTTATCTGCACCACTCTTCTCTCAGGCTCCCCTTTGTACCATTTCTCTCCAGTTCTCTCTGATCTGCTCTCACAAATTGATTCTACAGGAAAAATGTTCTTGTTTGCAGGGGTGTGCAAGCCTGCATTGCAAACCATTCAGCACTGTGTCAAATCTGAGGCAGTCAGCTTAATTCACAGAAGAATCCTTGCTTCCTGCCATCATGTATGCAGGGTAAAGTCTCCTAAAACACTTTCCTGTCCTTTTTTTTTCCCCATATGACTGTACTGCTGGGTTCATTCGCACGTAATGCAAAATATTCAAGGATATGATATATATGCTTTTGCATACTTGCAAGGTTCTTATTGGCAATAGAAAAGGATCTATCATGACAGTAAACTGTCTATTATGTCACTTAAACTGTTGCAGTTTAAGTCACAAAAAACTAAACCTGTGCCTTAATTGGTATAAAATAGTGGGGCAGAATCAAATCCAAATCTTATGATTTTCTATTTCCCTTTCCAACTGATGTATAAGAACAGTGACTTAGTCATTCAGTGATCAACAAATTGAGTCAGCTCTCTCCCTCCTCATGAGAAAAATTCATCAACTTGCTCTCATTTCCAGTGTCCAAGTAAGTCACTTGAAAAATTTAAGACTGATCACAGAACTCGTCCTCCAAGAGCTCCAATAGGGATGCCTAAACAGCCCTGTATTTCCTCATTCAGCACTAACCAGTGCTGTCTTTCACTTAGCTAATCACTTACATGGCCTATGCAGTTCCCCAGTTTTCCACTTCTGACTATTAATATCCAGATATTAATTATCAGATACCCAGTACAGTCAGATGATGTAAACCAGATCTCCTTGGTCTAAAAATTCATTAGTTTTAGCAAAGACAACATCTCTACCTGGCATAATGCACCTTTAGTAAACCCTTCTGGCATTTATTCCACTTTGAATTATTTTCAAGCACTAAACATTTATATTTCCTGTAAAATGTGTCCTATTGTCTTACTAAGACCTTGTTTAGATTTTTCTTTTTAGAACACACGTAACAGATTTGCTATATGCTCAAATCGACCTGTTTTAGTGGTCCTACAATAATGTACTAGATCGTTTCCTCCCTACCAGAGGCTGGCATTTGAGAAGGGATATGCTCATGATCCTGGCATCCACACTTCTAAGTCTTGCTCAGGTTTTCTAGATCATCAGCTGCTTTAAAACAGAAGCTCTCACCTGTTGGTTCTGACCCTGAACTTGACTAAATAGTTTCTGCTCCGATTTTTGTCAAAGTCTTTTATAATTGGGAGTACTTTACTTGACAAATTGGAAATACTTCCACAGGAGTGACAAATTTTATTGAACTCTGAGTTGAAAAGACTTTCAATAAAATATTCCCTGAGTATGAAATTCAATTTACTTTCACCACAGAGGTCACTGCTAATCTCCTTTTTTTAAAAGAAAAAAGAAATTAAGCAGAACTTCATATTCAAATGCACAAATACATCTGCTTTACATTTTGTATTAAATAAGTAGATTTAGTTTCAAGAGTGACTTGTCAATATCATTGCAGCAAGAGGAAATTTTGGCAGTTGCACAGAAAAAAACAGATGAAGGATTTAGTGCTTCAAATATGACCTGGGCTTGAGAAATAGGCTCAGTTGGTGAACACTTCTGTGAAAGTGATCAACACGAAAATGGATAACATTGCCACTGACATTTTTATCACACAGTTTGAGTGTTGACACTCCAAAGAGATAATAAGAACGGTCCAGAAGATCAAAGTTCCTGTAGCAGGCTTTCTGCACTTTCAAGGAGATGATGGCACATCCATTTATACATGTTTCAGTGTTTGGAAATGTTCTTTTTCTTTCTTTATCCGAAGAACTTTAAGACTCATCTACATGACATTGTGCTAATGAATAGATTCTACAGAGAATGACAAAATAGGCAGGTCCATATCTACACATAAAAGCTTAAAAAGAAAACTAGGATATTTCTAATGAAAAGCACCTTAAAAACATGAAAGAACAGTGGGAAAATATTATGGATATTCTTTTTCACATAAAAACACCTGCAATATTTTTGTTACCTTACTAATGTTAAAAGCTCCATTTGTATTTTAAAGAATAAGTTGCCACCATAGCCCAACTAGACTAAAAGTAATTTTATCTTGGTCATCTAGAAACAGGTCAAACCAGTTTGAATTTCCTGTTTCTTTTGCCAAACAAACGCTCTTCATTTGAGAATAAATTTCCATGCCCTGATGGAATAAGCAGCTCACAGGAGAGTGATCTAACAAAAATGACTGAGGCTCAGGATATGAATGTAAAACTGATTGCTTGACCTGCTCTGTAACACGGATCGTATCATGCATATGCACCTGAGAAGCTATTATGATTTGCACATCTTCTGTCTGAATGACTGCCATCCTATCTGTAATAACTTTACCAGTTAAATCACCATCTGTTTCACAGGCTTTCTAATGTTTATATCTCCCTTTTCTGTCCTAGGAAAAGAGCAAAATTATTTTCCTCTACTGCATGAGAAGAAATATCCCTGCACTCAGATGAGGAGCTAAGCTAACATATCTTAACTGTCTCTATCAAACCAAGACATAAATTTTAGCATTCAAATGAACCTGAATGAAATCTATGATCTGCTACCCCCATAGAGGGCAAGATAGAACAAGAAGCACATTACATGTTTTCCTTTGTCCTTCCATCCCATCTGGCAAACTTTCTTAAATGCTAATGTAACTGGTGTTAATGAACATACAAAAACCAGAACCTTGACACATACTAATAGAAATGACACAGCATTTACAAAGGATCCCAGGTCAACATAACCAGAGGAAATTTGGATACTGTCTGATAAGTTAAAATCTTTGGAGACTATAAGGTCTGTTTTTCCCTGAATTATTAACTGGAGTTTAAACAGCTTCCATACTGCTATTCAATTCTTCATTATTAAAAAAACCCAAACAACACACCAAACCAGACATCTCTTCCAAACCCAAACACCAAACAAAACCAAACCCACAAAATCTCAACTCCGACAAAGCTACATTTGATTTAGCCTTGCCTGCAAAGCTCAAGGAAATAGGTAATATCCCCACAACTGGGGAACTCTGTAATCACATTTCTTACATTTTTACTACACAATAATAAATGCAGACACCTGCTATAGGTAGCTCAGAGATAATAACTGTGAGTCAGACTTACAGGAGTCTGGCAGGAGGGGGCTCTAAGGGAACCTTTGAATAAGATGTATCAATATGGATTTGCAGAAGCATTCTGGAACGGTGAGGATTGCTATTCACCTCTCAGGAACCTGGATTAAAAAGTCAGAGTAGAGATCATAGTGACTATATATAAAATCTTTCACAATGGGCAAGATTAGGATTAATTGCTTTGTCTCTCTTTATGCCTCTCCTGGACATCGGCAGGACCTTTGGGTTTTGTTAATGCTGAAAAAATGCGTTAATTAAAATAACAAATGCACATTAGAAACCAACCACTCACAAAAGGAGCTTCTGCTATGTTTCTCAATTACTCAGTTTTACTGACACAAAGAAAAATTACTTTCCACTAGTTGTTTGTCACAGTCTGCTCCCTTCTCTCCCCATACAAGCAGTTCAGAGAGTTAGCAACATGGTGCCATCTATCAGAAAGCAGAGAGGCAAGATGGTTTTGAAACCTCTTTCCTAATGCACATACAGGCTTACTGATGCCCTCCCTCCAGGTCCCACACATTTCTTGTGTTGGTGAGATTTAAAATTTGCTGAGAACAGACCCCATATCCAGGATGGATAAAATTTTCGAACAAAAATACAATTGAGCAACAAGACCTTTCTCTCCACACAACAGCTCTACTGTCTTCAAATTGATAGAGAGCCTTCAAAGCATTCAGTTGACAACTTAGAGATGTAGGCTTAACACTCATTTGCTGTAACACTGAATTATGCTGGCAGAAAGGAAAACAGCCCAGGAATTCCCTTGCCTGTCCCCAAGTAAGATGGGGCAAAACCACAGAATGGCAAAACAAACACATGGAGGAGCCCCCGGAGCTCACCTGGTCCTTCTCTTGCCCTGAAGCCCTTTCCCCAGCCAAAAGCTACCCAGCCTTTATCAAAGATACCCTGATAGCAACACCTTCAAATATATCCTGAAACAGTAACCTCAAATCCGAGTCACTTTTACCATAGTCATTTTCCAAAAACATTTCCTAGCAGCTGAGCAAGAGTTAAAGCTTTCAAAAGTCCCACTGGCAACAGCTGGAAAAGTTGCCAGCACAAAAAGGAGGGAACAAGGTTGGAATTAATTCACAACAATTTTTGATAAAATAATGTTTGAGAAAAGCAAATCTACTCAATAAATTAAAAGCAAAGAAATCTCGGGGAAAATGGAGAGGCAAATTACTACAGCTCAGAGCTTTCTTAAATCTATTGCTATAAATTAACAGGAGTTCTTACACTACTTTAAAAAAGCCACAAGCACTTTCAATGGAGAGTTTCCTAGGAATCTGAAACCAAAGTAAAACCCCCACAATAGTACTCCAGGACCAAAAGCAGAGATCTGTAAGCTTTGAGATGTTGACCTCTCTCTCTCTTTTCAAATTCTTTTTTAATTGCAAGGCTAGTAGTAGGGAGAGTATCTTGGGCATGCAGACTTTTCTGGTCTCCAAAGAAAAATGTTCAAATTGTTCAAGAGGAAGCTGGAATCTGGCAATGCTACACTGTCTTCTCATCTGCAAAAGGAAAGAATTCATGTACAAAGTCAGTGTCTTCTTGCTATTAAATCAAGCAACAGCTGAAAAACTCAGCTGCACGGAGCAGCTCTACTCATCTTTCTTGTAGTCACCTTCAAAAGTCACCTAAGATTTTGAAGAACAGGGCAGTAAAACAAATGTTCAGAGTCTTTTAAAGTGTCCAGAAATGAATGAGCTGCCAGACTCATCAATTTCTAGAAACCAAGGTGACAGAAGTATCAAAGACCCAGAGAAGTAACCACTGCATTGTCTTGCCTGACCTTCTGTGATGATGTGCAGAGGAATGAAGGAGCCACAGGCCTTATTACAGGGAAAGGGCTCTTTGTTCTTGTAGCTTTCAAAACAAAGTACAATGATCTTTTCCACTGCAGCTGAAGCAATTCTATCACCAGTGTCATTTTTTCTGATGTCTGAACTGCCTACTTCAGAAACACTTCTCTGCCTAAACACAAAGAGCCAGTGAAAAGACAGAACATGGGTAGCTGGGCTTTTGTTCACAAACCCAGTAGCAAACCTTGTTAGAGGAAAGATGCATACTGAAAGTAATAGTGATGGTCTGCATATGACCACGTCTATTTGCTGTCAGATGCAAGTCCAGACAGGGAGGCAGCTAAGAACACAGTCCAGGTCTCTTGCAAGGCTAAGGAGCCCACTGCTTGGAAGGAGACTATGGGATAAACAGACACGTGGAAAAGCTGACTCCCTGACATCTGGATAACCCTTTTTTATTGCTCTGATTGTGAAAATGAGCTGGAATAGTCTCTTAGGACAAACTGACAGAAGCCTGCTCTGCCCTTCCCACTGCACTTCTACCCACTCCCTTCACTGCAGTCGTGGCCCTCTTGCTCCTCCTTTGTTTGAGGGTTTTCTTCCCCTCTCCTTTTGTTTCCCAGACATAAAGAGAGAAAGAAAGATGATGGGTGACCTGAGGAAAGGATCAATCTAGACACTGAGAGAAAAGAGGCCTGACATGGTTGTCAGTAGATGACACAAAGAGGATGATCTATAGTGCTTAGTGCCCAGATTACCTGTTCCACAGCAAAAGAACATTTTAAAAATAACTATTCTTAGAGAACAAAATTAAAATGTGACATCCAAGCCAAAAATAGGGAATAATTCACATACAGGTTATCTGATAGTAAATTCACCAGCTTTACCTATTTAAGAACAATTTAAGCTCCTAAATAAACCTTCTAATTTATATGAAAATTTTGGAAAATGTGTAAGAATCCTTACAGCAATCATGTCCAGCTACAATACCAAAATAATATAATGATTAATTTATGACTGGACTGTCTAGAAGTAAGCTTTTGCTTTAAATGTGTGCAAGAGAAAGCCTAATTTAAGCTAGTTTAAATTTGAAACAAGAAACAGGGAATTATAATTGACATTTTTTACTTCCTGAGATCACAAAAATAAACATAAAATCTGGAAGAAAAAATTTTAAAATACACTTTTTATGAAAATAATTTTTTAAAATAGACAGATAAAGACAAGAATAGTACTGGTTAAGACTGCGACAAAAAAAATCTGACACATCAAGGAAAATTTAAGCTAAGATGTCAACTGTCTTTTTAATTAAAGTATTTTACCTCTTAAAAGACATATCATTGGCACAAAAGAAGTTGAACTGCATTCTGTTCGCAATTGCCTGTCATAACCTGTCAATTCACAGTGAGATAAAATGAAATGGTATCCATAAGTGCTGAAACACTAGACCATTTATTAATCAGTCTGCTTTTTGAACAGTTTTCTGTTGATATATTAGGAAATCTAATTTTGTTTTACATAGAGAAGCATGTGAAAAGTCAATAGCAAACACTGTAAGAACAGAAACACTTAATGGTTTTATATACAGCATAAACTGCTGTTGCAATTAAAGCAGCAGATGTACAGAGCAACAAAAGTAAAACAGTAAAAATCCTAGGAAAAAAATCTTACCGATTAATTACAAGATTCAACATATTGAACTCCAATGTTCTCACCATCTTTACCCTGTAATTCAAATCACAAACTTCCCAGATAATATTACACATATACTCTGCCTATTCCTCTTCATCTACACCTAGATTTGTATAGGTACAGCTCGCTCTATATCCATTTGCTACTGGTTTTGGATACTGACATAATTGCTTTTATTTCATTCATTATAAGGTTTATTGTATTTTCTTGGCAAAGGGGCAGAACTTTTAAGAAGCATTTGAAGTGATACAGCTGTTATGCAGAGTAAGATGTGTACCCAGTTGTGTCTGTGCCCTACCTCTGCACTGACATCCACCTGCTTCTCCCTTGGGTTTATTAGAATAAGCAAAGTCCCTTCCAGATACTTATTGATACAATCCTGCTTCTGTATAGGTCACCTGGTAAAATGGGAGACAATAAAGTGCTTTATGTGCTTACTCACTGAGTTTCTTAAAGATCACTCACCTTTAAGAGATTCTGGGCTACATTTGGCTTTCCAAACTAGAAGTAAAGCTGAAGTCCAGGACCTCACCAAATTCAGCTACCCAGTAGCCCTGTACAACTATCTTTCCCTAAATACCACGACTCTCAGACCCCAGTTGTGAATGGACCCAGTTGTCAAAATTTCCCCTACACCCCTTTTACCAGCAGTGCTGCAGGCAGTGCCTCCCAGCCTGATGCACAGTGCTTGTGAGGTATCCAGGCAGCAACTTCAATTACATTTAATTTCAGCAGGAAAGACCTCTCAGGTGTAACAAAGAAGATATCACAATACCTAAACTTAATCCTTTTTACCAGATTGCCCTACATTGCTTTGGGTCCATGGCTTAGAGTAAGAGGTGACTGCATGCAATTTCCTGAGGATGAAAATGACTGATGTATAACTGGCAAATAACACCTTGTGTAAAAAGTGAAAGAGATAGTCCACCATCACTTTGTTGAGACAAATAGCAATAACCTTTCCCTAAAAGGAAAGAAATCCCTTTGGGAAGAAATCCTCTCACTCCACAATGCCTCCAGCACAGAGAGGATTTTTATTTCCTCCCTTTTTCCCTTTGGAACTGCATTTTTCCTCAAGAGCAAACACCTCAGGCCACCACCTTTCTGTCAAATGTTTTTTTCAATGAAACATGGCAGACAGCACCCTTAGAGTGGAGATGGCCCAGGATCCTGTCCTTGTGGTTGCCATGGCTCAATAAAGCAGGCAATAGCAATGCCAGTGCTCAAGGACTGTTTGCATCCCTGCCTTTTTTTCTCCCACAGCAGCAGCAAAGGCATTTCAAAGGAATGGCAATTAATAGCAGAGTCCTTAATTCAGCCTGACTGACTATTAAGAGCCCTGAAGAATAGATACCACAGTCATGGAGACAGATCCAGAGACATCACATGTTCCCAGTCACTGACAGTCTGTGGCTTTTCCAGAAATGTCAGTGCTAACAACATCTGAGAATCAGGAAAGAAAAGGCAGAAACTCGTAACACATAAATAAAGGGAAGAAGCTTTCCTTTGTCTCTTTACAGCAGATAAATACCTGGGTGCAAAATACTGAGGTCACAGAAAATTACACTTTTATACCAGGCATTTCAAACATTACTTGATGCTTCTTTTTAAACAAAGGAAAAAACAAACCTAAAATTAAGCTATATATCTCAGAGTACAGCATTACTTACTGAGTTTCTGCAGTGTATAAACAGGCCCCTCAGCAGAAAAAGCATGATAAAGTATAGAAGTATCTTTAAAACTGTATTCACTGCATTACTTTGACCTTGTTGCTTATGATTAACATGCTCATTTAAATTGATCAGTATAAGTTCTGTGATGGCAAGCTTCACAATTTCAAACATCTGTTTCTATGGGGAAAAATGTCCCCAAAAAGTAAAAACAAAACCTAAACCATTCAGAAAGTATGCTTACTTTTATTCTCAAATACATAAATTAGCCCTCATATTGCATTGCCTTTAGAGTTGGATGATTACTATTGATTCAATTTTTATATTCTTTCACTGTAAACAGAATAACACAAGATCTTTAATTTCTTCACATTCTTTTCCTGCTGTTAAATCTAACAGATCACAAAATTCCAGACCTCAAACTCTTCCATACTCCATGCTTGTAGTTTTGCACTGTCTCTTAGGCAAGCCTTTGGTTATACTGCTTTTTTCCTAGTCCCTAACTTCATCAAACAGTAAACCTAAATAATTCTATTGACATCAGAGATTAATCTGGGGATTCAATACAGTTCTGGATGAGGACCAGGGAGAGGGGAGGGGTTACAAGGGGACCTGGGAACCACAGTACTCAACACAGTAATACTCAATACTGCATGAGAAAGTACCATGACCCAGAATGATGAAGCTCTGAGGAGCTTTTTTGTACATGTACGAGGTTTGTGCTTTAAATAAAAGCTGCATGCCAAAATGCCTATAGAGTCAGAGAGGCTCTTTGTGAACTGCCAAGCAGAACCAAGGCACTGGAAAAAGAGTGAGGTGCCAGTGTGGATCTTGCTGACAGCTATTAGGCAAAGAAATAATACAACCTGCCCAGCAGAAAAGGCCTTGCTTCAAAATGGACACAGAAGCTGTGTACATATGGGTATCCACAGACAAACCATCTCTCAGCTTGTTAAGGGAGGGTTATGTCTCCTGGTGGCTCTCTGGAGACTGTGTTGCACATCTTCACAGCAGCTTCAGCTAACAGGCCTTTCTGCTTCCTAATGGCTTCAAATAGATCTTTCCTGACACAGGCATCTTCCTTTTAGCCAGCCAAAGCTTGGCGGGTGACCCATCCCCACAACAGCAGCACAGATTATTTGTATGTGCCCAGTTTGGGTAAACTGGTCAATACAAGCTTACTTAAATCACAATAGGTCTGGCAAGAAGTCACATCAAACTACAGAAGTTCAATACCAAACTAGAGAACACACAGATGGATCCATTGATCATCTGAATGGCCCAACTCTCGGTGGCAATTACCAAGTTTGTTTGAGGAGACCTGGCATCCTTCAGACCCCATTCCCAAATGACAAAGGAAGCTAGAATTATTCTGAGCAACATTATTTCACAGTCTCTTCTGTAAGCAAAAGGATAACCACCATACATAACTTAAAAAAAAAAAAAAAAAGCCTAAATAAATTCAAGCATAACTAAAAAGGAAAAATAAATAAAAAACCCAAACTCCACACCAAACCAGCTCATTTATACATAGTTCTCTGTGGGAAATTATTGGGGAAAAATTCTACACTTTAACTAACTTATCCTCTACTAAATAATGGGAGTATAAGTATGTCTATGTTCACAATTAAGAAGCCCCAAGAAATACTTCTCTGCTGGCATTTTGGATAAAATTTTAGCAGAGTCTCCAGTCTGTCTAATTGCTGTGATAGTGTACACAGCCTGCCTCAAAGCCCAGAACATATGGCATCCTCAAAGGATTTGATATCATTTTTTCTTTAAAACGTGCAAGTCAGTTGGTCATTGTTATCCCTCTGTGGAATTACTCAAACAGCTGCTACCTTCCAACTAATAGGTAAGAAAATCTTTGTCTTTTCTGTGGCTGCTAATTTCACTGACACACTTCTGTCATATAATGAGAGTGGGTAATATGCCTATAATGAATTTTAATGTTGCATATTTGATCCACGGTGTAAACAACACTTTGTTGAAGACTGACATATACAAAAGGATGCATTTCATGTTGTTTGCAAAGGTAATCTGAATCATGAGGCACATATTTAAAATTGCACTTTAATGCATAAAATATATTGTCTTTACAAATATTTTAAACTCTTTATCACCGAATAGATTATTTCTTTTTAAATGGTCATTAGTTACTGAACATTGATTTGCTAAAATGTACTTCTAGGTTATGATTGGGCAGTATGACACCTTATCCATGCTACATGCAGCAGGATTACAAATTTCATAGTTTTCTGAGTTCTTATCTTCCACGGTTCACAGATCCCATCTATCCTTGATCATCAGGCTATCTCCCCAAATCGAACTTTTTTTTTACTTTCTACTCTTTCAAACTGAAAAACTTCTCTTTCTCTATCAGAAAACTAACGAAATAATAACCAAAAGATAAATGAAATGCACTAAAAGATGCATCATTAAAGGACTAAAAATCAAAATCTCACAAAGTAGAGGAAAAAAATGGTGATGAGAAAAAGGAGATAGTAAAATCATGACCATGCACTGCATGCAAACCATATATGAGACATCACATCCTCAGGCATGTAATGGTAGGAAGGAGGGTAGAAAAAATGAGCTGCCCACATATTAAAATTAAGTCTATGGACATTCTTAAAGTAAACATCCTAGACAGTTGGCCAGGTTCTGTTTGCCCTATTTTTCCCTTCCTTTGAGTTTTAATTTTAAGGTCAGGTTTCTTCAACACACATATTTTCAGGTGAAAGAACACTAATGAAAAGCAGGTAACAGTTAAAATTTTCCAAAACCAGCAGATGACAAGCATTATTTTTATAGCCTAAAGACTGCAGCTTTATTACTGTTTACTAATAAATTATTTAAACTCTTATAGGAAAAGTACAGAAAAGTTCCTTCTAAAACCTCACAGGCTCACATTAATCCATATTTTCAAAATCTTCATGAATTCCGATGCATCTAAATGAAATAACAACCTGTTCTGAAAATATACTTTCATTTTACTATATGACAAGTACCAACAGTACATTCTTGGCCCTGTAACAGGTATGAGCAAAGAGGCAATAAATTAATGAAGAACACTAACTATGTAAATGATACAAAAGGACACAATGAAGAAAGAATGCACAAAGCATCCCATCCAAAACATACAACCAGTGGAAATCTTTCCATTAACTTCAAAGCCTTTTAGATAGCTGCTAAAAGACACAGATCTGCAGCAGTTTTATGTTTTAGTTTAACTAAACTAACTGTCTGTCACTTCCAGCTCCATATCTTCTGCCCCACCCTCCCCAGTTTCAGGTGTAATGGGAGGGACAGAGGACCTAGAAGTTCAAAGTGTATAATGTAAAAACCTCCTCAAACACAACTTTCAGCAGTTTCAAATGTGTCAATAAGTCAGAGAATTTACTAGAATTTATAATGTGTTCTTCCATGGTTACATTCTGCCCAAAATTCACTAATATAAAACACTTAAAAAAACCAAACCAAAACAAAAAAATATTGTAATGTGATGCACCATTATTCCTAGACCTTTGTAGGTGTTTTTCATTGCTGTATTCTCTTAGAAAGACATTCATCATGATTTTTATCAAAACCATCTTCTTTTCATCAGGGCTCCTTCCCCACAAAGAAAATCTATTTAGTTTTGCTTTTGTGAATGTAGAGGATTCTTAAGAACATCAAAATCCTTTCACTGGAGTCTAAGTTACAGACATGCATTTTTTTGACAAGATGTGGAACAGGTGTTTTTCAATTATTTCCAATTACAGGAGTTATAAGAGACTGGTGGATACATGCACATGATCATTTACTTTATATGCATCATATGGTAAGGATATATTCTTGTCTATAAAATCCATCATCAGCTTAAAAATAAAATTATTAGTGAGGTGACACTATCATTCTCTTATGGCACAGCCAAAAAAGTTCCCGATAATTATCATCATTTTACAATTTTCACTGATGGAAGTCAAGAGTTTCTATGGTGCAGAGAGAGAGATTTTCTTGTCAAATCATTTGTAAGATCTATTTGAAAGAAGCTTTGCTGCATACTTTTCCAAGCATTATTTGCACTAAAGCCTGTCAGCATAGGGAAACCAAAGAAAATTAAACAGTTATACTTCAGGCAGTTTGGCTGCTTATTAGACTGTGAGAGTTAACTTTAAAAAGAAAAAGGAAACACAATGCATTTTGCAGCTCCTGAAATTAGGAGCTTTACAAGGAAAAAATTTACCATCATTTACTTACTGTCTTAGTGGCTTTACAGGAGCTCAAAAGCAAATAAAATGTTATACATAACACTTTGTTACACCTCAAAGCCTGCACAAAAAAACAAAGGGAAGAAATATGAGGACATGCACACTAATGACAGCCCCATCCCCTAAGTGTCCTCCTCCTGCCCCATGTGGACACACTGGGCTTTGGTCTCTCTATCAGAAGCCACACTTTTCATTTGCATCTGCTTCTAAGCAGGGGTAGGAACCCCTACTCAGAAATATGCCTCCTAAGAAACAAAACCAAATCAAACAAGTATTTTGACAACTCAACAAAAAGTCAGAACTGAATCGTCACACTCTCCTCCAGTGGTGTCAATCAGGCTGGGATGGGGTGAGAAGAATTTCAAGACTTCAGCACATAGCTCAAAGCCAAATCCATTTTTCCTCAAGTGAGTGAGTGATGGCCTTTCCTTGCTGATGACAGTGTAATGGGCCTTCCACACCTTTGTGAACTTTGTTCATTAAGTGCCAGCAACCTGCTAAGCAAATGGATTATCTACTTAAGTGACTCCCAGAGCAGGAGACATTTCTTTCAGCATTGCATGTTGCAGCGGCTTCTTCTCCTCCACCATCCTTCTCCCCCTCCCACCACCAAAATCCATTCCCTCTGCTGTACTCTTCTCTCAGTTACAGAAAAAATGTGCTTTATTGCCATACATCCACATTTGTTATTTTTTCATAAGACAAAAAACTCTGAAGAATGTCCGGTTTGAATCATCATTACAGACTGATTCCTCAGCCACTTCTGTATCAATAAATGAGATTCATGCACTGTAGCTCAAAACATTGTTTAATGAACTTGTAGAAGAAAACCAAAAACAACAAACCAAAACACAAAATCACCCTTGAAGGTATGAATGCTTTTAAAATACATCCTTCAGCAAGGAAGAAAACAGCAGGGTGGGACTGTTAAGTAGCCATCTACAGAGCTGTGAGATTGCAGCACAGAACTGGAGCCAGCTCTGCTCACACATGGATTGCAGCCGGTACTTCTCACAGGCATGCAGACATCACCCGGAGCTTCCCAGGTTACACAGAGAGCAGGGAAAAGCTAACACCTCCCTTTCTCACATATGGCACCAGCATATGCTGAACAGACAGCAGAACTACACAGCTACAGACGAGGAAGTCGAAAATCCCTGATTTCATCCATGAAGGGAACAGGGTCAGTTCCAGCAGTTCAATACCAGCAGTTTGGCAAAATATGGTAGACTGAGCTCCTGTGGTAAAATGAAGTAAAGATTTAAGTGATGATCACCTGATTGACAGCCTGCAGGTCACATTGTTAGTGCACTTACTAGGATTACACAGAAGAGACAGATAGAAGGAATGCTGTTGTGAGTTAAAGTAAAAACATAAAATTCTTAAACCTAGATTATTATGCTGGAGTATTCGAAAGCAAGGAAGTGTTTCTGAGGAAAACAAACAAAAAAGTACAGAGTTGTAGGCCAGATCATGGCAGTGGTACCTAATACTAAATGCAAAATACTTTCCATTTTAAAATTTTTTGGCTTAAAGATTTCAGCTCTTGGCTTCTTTTTTTCACCAGTATGAAGAAGCAATCCGCTGCTCACATAGTGACATGGCAAATGATGTTTTATTTTCATATTACAGAATTCTGTATTTTTACCATGGTGTGGAGTAAAACCAGTTTAGAATATACCTAGTGCAGTTTAGAATGCAGCAGTTTTCATTTGTCACTCACAAAGACATACCATGTTTGCAACCAACGAATTCATTCTCTCTGTGCAGAGATAGCACAGTGCTCTTGGCTCCAGCCCAGTGTGTGAGGAGATACTGATTTTGTGTGCTCAAATCACAGCTGTATGTCTGGTTACCTGCAATCAGAGAAAATCAAACAGGTAGAAAACTGCTGCAAGCACTGTGCCAAACTAAGTATCTAATAGACATAGCACCATCCCAGCCCATATTGTCATATTGGCCATCTTAAGAATCTGCTGAGGAAGAGCAAGGTTTTACTATAATTCTGTTCAAGTAGTCACTGCCAGGGGGGGATCCATGCTTCATTGGAGCTCCTCAGCTCCCAGGAATGCAGTCAGGATCTTTCCTGGGCTCCAAATTGTCTCAAGTAAGCTGGTATAGATTTTTAAATCATAAGGAAGAAATTTACTTCCCCCCCATTTTTTTTCCACAGATTAATTTTCTAATAGTGCAGTGAACCGTTGTGATTCACCCAGGATCAGGTTTCACAGTTCCCAGTAAGAAAGCCAGGAGGCAGCAGCCTCAGCAGCAGCAAACCATTTGCTCAGTCTGGTTCTGTGTAATCTCGACCTATGTTTAAAAGGCCAGCAATTATGTTGTTAGCTGTGGCCAGAGAAGTGGGGAAATGGCAAGGAAGACATCTATTAGAAGTCTTTCATCCAGTCTTTCACAGCAATCAGTGAAGTATTAATTCTGCCCATTTCTTTTTGCATAGGCAGGCACAAAAGGGATTTTTTTTATAGCTACAGACTAACGCTTAAATTTAAAAGCACTACAGAGACACTTTAGTACAGAGCACTAATTTGACAACTATAGAAGCAGCAAGTGGGTTCAGATGAGGAGAAAGATTTCAAGCTTTATTACTAACTTGGCTGGGAAGCTAAAAAAATGAAAGCAAAAGCAGTCTGACAGATGCCAGAGAAGCAATTGAACTGAGGTAAACTTGGAAGTCCTTTCTAGTTGTACAGAAAGCTAAAAACAATTTTTATCCCAATTCACTGATATCCTGTTCACCCAGAGGGAAGCAGAAAGTTTTGAAGCTTCGAGTCAGGGAAACCAGGGGTCCAGACTCAGAGCAGCTTAAAAACCAAAAGGATTAAAGAAACTGACTGTACACCTTGCTTCAAAAACCATAAGCTGTATGTTCCAGGCCTCACAAATATCATGGTCCTTACATTAGAAGCAGTGCAGCTTAGAGAAATCACTAGGCTGCCTAGCTCAAAGCTTCAAGTAAAATAAATAAATAAATACCTTAGCTTTTAAAAACAAGGATAACAATCACAATGTAAGATCTCACAGAGTCGAGAAACCTGCCAAAGATCAGCTTCCAGGACTTAAACAACAGTTCAGGGAATACACACCTCTACAGATCTCTACAGGACATGCAGCTTTGTTTGTGGTACCATGTCTTGAAGAGCACTTCACGCATGAATTCAAAAAATGGCAGCAACGGTGGGATTCTGTGTTTATTGCCTCCTAAGGATCCATCACTCACAAATGAAAATACAGTATTTGCTAGAGAGTAAGCACCAGATCTTTTAGCTTCTCTCAGGATCTTGCACAGAATGTCAGTTCCTTCTTTACATCATTAATTAAAAGGAAACACATCTCCAAAGATGATACTCTACCACAGCTGTCTAGTAATTTCATCATATTCAAACTATATTCTCCATTTAATCAGCACAAAGAGCCTCCAAAGATTTTGCACAGGGATAACTTGCAGCTATGTATATAGTGTCACTAAATGCTATACAAAAAATGGACTAAATCCAGTTTGCTTACTTTCAGTTACCACTCATGCTTCTTACCTTTGACAGATAACAGTTGGACAAACTGATGTTTCTCTTTATAATGCATTTTTATTTTCCTTACTTTTTAAAATAAATTAAAGCACCCAGATACAAACATGATTTCACAAATGAACACATTTAAGGGAATAAAGTACTTTGTGGAATTGCCTACCAGCGTAGAATTACAATTTTAGTATGAAAGTTATGTGATGACCATTCCCTGTAAATATATAGAACTACCCAGAAACCAGGCTTTGTTCAGCAGCAATGGAAAGCAACTCACTTTACTGTATTTGGGTGGTGTCAGGTAACAGAGATTAAAAAACAGAAAAAGTGCATAAAGGGAATACTGGGAATACTGGCAGAAAAGATGGGGAAAATTGATGGGTACAGAGAGAAAAGTGAAATTTACTAATTTAATTTACCCTTTCAATCCAAAATCTATAGTACTAGGAATAAAGACAGAGGCATCTGAGTGTATTTAGATACCTTAAATAACAATATACTAAACAATAAAATAGTAAATAAAACTTATTTGTGATGTCAATATCAGAAAGTGAACTGCAACGGTGATAAACTGAACAGTGATAAATTCAATATCAGCAGTCCACATAAAAGTGTATATACACTGTGCATACATCTCTTACTGTTTCCATCACTAAACAAATTCATGCCCAGTTATACATAGTTCCTAGTCCCAGTTGCTGTTGCAAATCCACACATCATCAATCAAGCTCAACTGCTCACACAGAATGTATTATTCGAAGGTCAGTGTAACACTGGACAGCCAAGGTAATGTTGATGAGAGCAAGATTATAAAGTAAGTTTGACATTTTTATGCTAAATCAATTCTGAGTGATGTGTGGATAAAAAAAATTAATTTATCCCAAAGTGATAAATTACCACTGCTTCAATCATTGCACAAAACAGCCTGGGCACTTATCCTCACATTTTCCACAATGAATCTGTGTCCTTCCATGGATCTACACAACCCATTCTCTGCAGAAAAAAACTTCCCATACACTACAGTTTGCAAGTGGAATAAATCAACCTCAATTTTAAGCTGATAACTGTTACATAAATTAAGAATGGATCACCACAGCAATCATTACTAGTATTCCTAAAAAAAAGAAAAAAAAATCAGGAAGCAATCCTGCTACAAAGACTTTTTAAATACAAAATCACTAAAATCCACAGAAGAAATGTATTTGCTCTTTACTGTACACATTAAACAAGCTCCAAACAAAAAAAAAAATTAAAAAATCTCTCTATAGGACCACCCAAACACATACTTTACCTAAGCCTTCTCCATGGCAAACTGCTATTGCATCAGTCCTATGTGCACACTTGATTGTTTTGTGTACCATGGGTCCAATACTACCTCTCATCTCAGCTGGAAAGTCTACAAACAATCAAAAAATTATGAAGAGAAGCTTTTCTAGCCATCTTGCAGGACAAATTGGCCAGCATTTTTCAGGACCTGGGCAGACAGCCTAAGACCCAACTGCAGTTAGGGTTTGGTTTCCCTTGTCCTAATACAGACCACAGAAACTTCATGAACAAGTGCTACATCCCAGCTGGGATGCCAGAGCCAAGAAACAAGCACTGGGCATTGTGACTACAGGACACACAGTGTATGCTCTACCAGCACATCAGGTCCTTGGTCCATCACCTTCACCTTACTGCCCTGCCCAGAGTAAGCATTTACAGGGTCACCTCCAGGTCTAAACAAGGCATGCCAGGGTCCAAGACCTCCATACAGACACAGCCAAAGACTATTGATATCCCTCCTCTCCTATGCAGCTTACTAAATCAGTCTGCAGATGAACTAGATTAGAAAAAAAATATTGCTGATTTTATATATATATATAGCATATAGAATATATGCTCTGTCAAATTGTGGTCTGTCAAACATGGTTGCAGTCACCCACATACAAGATGAAATAATTTTTAAAACCCCACAATGTAAGTAGTTTGATATTACAGAAACATAAAAATAAGCATCTGAGAGGAAAAAGAGAAAACAAAAAAAACCAAAAAAAAACCCCCATATATTTTAAATATAAAGTGTACAGAGTGTAAGGCATTGTCAACTTCAGCTAAAGGAAAGGAAGAACTCCAGTGATGACCTGAAAGGTCTATAACTCACAGGATGACGAAAGTGGATTATTCAAGTATACTCTTATAGAACTGATCTTTATATGACATTCTCCAGGTAGGAGTGCTGAAAGCAAATGAATGAAGGAGCATAAACAAACCAAAAACATACTAAATATAGACAGAAGTCTCAAGTAAAAGCATAAAATCAGGATGATCAAAACAGAGTGGCAAAAAGCCTGTGTAAAATTGAAACATTTGCGCTCCTCTGACCTAACACTTTCCAATAAAAAGTTACTTCCTTCAGATTTTGGTAGAGTTTTGAAAGAATTACAAACAACAGGAAAGTTATAAATTCAAAGCCACTCAACTCCTTGAGTGGAAGAGCTGGGAAAAAACCTCTGCATTCCCTGCCATCTCTAGTTGTGGTCTCTTACTACAAAATTATTTCTCATAAACTTTCACCTGCTGCTTTTCCCATCCTCTCATGATTTCTTAGCTTTCCATAATGGCAGACAAGGCTGGGAAGCTGCTTTTTTTGGGTATAAGAAGTACCAAAAGATGGGAAACACTTCGTTCTTTCACCAAGTTGCTTTTCAGAGGGATCAATCCCTTAATTTGGTCACTGCACTGACTGCACCACACTTCTGTCAGTAAAGCTGGTCAACAGTGGGAATGGACATCAGGGAGCAGCAACATCAATCTGATCCTGCCAGAACATGGTACAACATCAAACTACAGTCTTTTCATTAAATTAATTAACCTTGATTTAATTAACAAGCGAATTAAATCAGTCCCCTTTCAGAGATGAAAAGCCATGTGGTCAGTAAGATCCTTAGACTTGTGGCAAGCTCGTATCCTAACGTGCTACATCTGCTCTTGAGCAGACACTGTAGGCAAACAGTGTTATTTAAGAAGGTCAAAATCTGTCAGTCATGGGGGCTTATAACGCTTTACAGATAAGTGCCCTCAGCATACCAGATGTAAAGAAAAAACCCTCATAAGCTACATCTTCCTGCTGCAGCTACAGTGCCTTTTAGGCCTGGAACCAAGTGCTTACTGCCAGTTCAGGAGAGATCTGCACATGTTCTCTCATTCAGGGTGAACGTGCAGTCATAGGACGAGGGATAACTGCTTATAACTGAAAGGCAGCAGGTTTAGATTGGTTATTAGGAAGAATTTTTTACTACAAGAGTGGTGAGGCACAGGCACAGATTGCCCAGAGAAGTTGTGGATGTCACAACCCTGGAAGCTTTCAAGCCAAAGTGGATGGGGTTTGGAGCAACCTGGTCGAGTGGAAGGTGTTCCTGCCCATGGCTAGGGTGTTGGAACTAGATGATCATTAAGGTCCCTTCAAACTGAAACCATTCTATGACTCTGTAAAGGGCCACTGCTGTCCCCAAACAACCTAAAAAATGCTTTCCATAGTTAGCCAAGAGGTAGAAATACAGTTTTTGGATTTAATTTGATCATTAATATAATCTTTTCTGAGAACAAAAATAGTACAATTACTCAGTGTTATACTTGGTAGGTTGCCTCAGGCAAGAGGAAGAGTATATCCATATATCAAGTCTGCAGATTCTCTTTACCATCCTTTACATTTATCTTTTACATTATGATTCCCTTTTATTTCTTAGGAACTCTTGCTTGGGGAACATTATAATACATCATCAAGTATCTTTCACGCTTGTTCAAGTGCTCATATCCTCAGCCTTAATTCTTCATTAAGATCTCTGTCAGCTGTTGTGTTGGGCGATGGAGTTTTTAAACCAGAAATAAAAATGCATCAGAATGACCTCATGTTTTAAAACTAAAAGAATGGTGTAACTAAGGTAATCACTCCTCCAGTAGTCTGCATTCAGTACTATACAAAACCAATACTGAGAAATATCACTAGACAAAATGATACAATGCTGATAGATTATGTGTTGATTTACATGAACATCAACATATTGGGAAACATTACAAACCATTTAATCTACCATCAGAGTAGAGAACATTTAGGAATGAAAAAAGACCAATAGTGCTTCATACTCAATTTGGCTTTAGGGACCAGATGTGTTATAGCTTCCATATGTCTCAGCCTACTAAATGCATTTTTAATGGCAAGTTCTTGCAGAGCAAAATCTGCACAGTTGCCTGGGTACTCTGTCAAAAGGCAAAATTTGCCCTGAACTGTATTTCAATGATGCTTCTACAAATTCTGGGAGCCCCACAGAGGTCACAGAAGGGACGGAAGCATCAGACTCAAACTACAATAAGCCTTTTTGGATATTCTACCAATTTCTAGGGCATTAGACATAGATTATTGTTCTTATGACTCAGTATTTCCAGCCCTACTCATTAAGCCTTTTGAAACTTCCCTAGATAGTGACAGATCATTAGTACTGGAGGACTACCAGACCAATCACACATTTCTTTATCAGAGCAAAACTGTTCCAATAAATTGTCCCTCAATCAACAGCAGTCTGGGTGCTACAGTTCCCCAAGCCTTTCAAATTTCAGACACTTTTTCCTTGCTCTCTAATGGCTCTAAAGGGCCCAAAGATCCCCATTGGAATGAAACCTAGCAGAGTCCTACATTTCATTATACAAACAGAAGCTCAGAACAAAAAAAAAAAAAAAAAAGCACAGAATATTCTTATGTGAAAATGACTTTTTCCAAGAGGAATGAAGGCCTAAAAAAGTGGTGATAGGTGCACTCAAACTTACCATTTGGCACACAGTGGTATTAGAATCTTTTCAGAGTTCCCTGGCACATATTGTTTACTAAACCAACATTAAAAAACCCACGTTTTGTATGATAACTAACATTCCTACATTTTAACAATGTTTCAATGGTATAAAGGTCAAACTTCTATTTTAGTAAAAATTATCCAGATGTGAAGGCTCTAAACTCTAATTGAAATCTAGCAGGATTTAGGAGAACAGGCCAAGGAGAACACCTGAATGGGTCATCACCAGACAGGTGAGCCATTATAAGCTTTTACAGGCACTTCACAGAATCACAGAATGGAGTTGGATGGGACCTCTAGGTGGATGGATTCTCTAGTCCAACCTCCCTGCCGAGGCATGATCATGTGGAGCAGGTTACACAGGATCCAGGTGGGTTTGGAATGTCTCCATTCAGGGAAACTCCACAACCTTCCTGGGAGGCTGTTCCAGTGCTCTCAAAGTACGGATGTCCTTCCTCATGTTCAGGCAGAATTTCTTATGTTTTAGTTTACAGTGGTTACTCCTTATCTGGTCCCTGGGCACCACTGAAGAAAGTCTGGCACCGTCCTTTCAGGTATTTACATGTACTGATGAGATCCCCTCCCAGTCTTTTCTTCTCTCAATTAAGCAGGCCCAGCTCCCACAGTCTCTCCTCTTATGAGAGATACTCAAAACCCCCAATCAGACCTAATCCACGGGACCCTCTCCAGGAAGATCCATGTTTTTCTCCAACTGGGGAAACCAGAACTGAACACAGTACTCCAGCTGTGGCCTCACCAGGGTGGAGAAGAGGAAAAGAATCATGACCTGTGACTTGCTGGCCACACTCTTCCTGATGCACCCCAGGACACCATTGTCACGACTGGCTGATGGTCTGCTTGTCATCCACCAAGACTCCCAGGTCCTTTCTTTCAGAGCTGCTCTCTAGTGGGCCACCCCCCAGCCTGTACTGGTACTTGGGGTTATTCCTCCCCAGCTGCAGGACCCCACACTTACTCCCGTTGAGCATCTTTATATTTCTCTCTGCCCAATTCTCCAGTCTCTCAATGAATGGCAGAACAACATTCAGGTGTACGAGCCACTGCTCCAGCTTCATATCATCAGCAAACTTGCCAAGGGTACATTCTATCCCTTTATCCAGGTCATTGATAAATTTGAGTAAGCCTGGACCCAGTGTTGATTTCTGGGCAATGTCACTGGCTGCAGACCTCCAGCTGGATTCTACTCTGATGATCACAACCCTCTGAGCTCTGCCATTCACCTAGTTCTTGATCCACCTCACTGTCCATTCCTCTAGCCCATATTTCCTGAGCTTTCCTGTGAGGATGTTATGGCAGACAAGGCAAAAGCTTTGCTGAAGCCAAGATAGACAATATCCATCGCTCTCCCCTCACTGACCCATCCTGCCATCAGATTTCCCCTTGACAAATCCATGCTGACTGCTCCTGAAGAAAAGTCTATACTCAGCCAAGTTTGCAGTGCAAAGGCAATTTGGTCAAAGTACTCCAGTTCTGCTGCATGTTACCAGGGCATGCACAGGTTGTTCACTGCAGTGACTTTTAGCAACTTTAACTTGATACCACAGAGTAATACTTTTACATGTCTAAAAACATGGATTCAAGCTGTATTAATCATCAGTGTTATTAATCAGTCATGTGAGAGCAATTTTAAATATGGGCAAACATTAAGACAGAAGTTTCAGTGATCTTCTTTTGCTACCAGAAAAAAAAATAGGATACATGAAGAGGTAATTCTGTTTTAACTTCTCAAAACAAACAGATCTTTAAACTCATGTTGTTTTTTAGCTCCTAATAAGGTTAATTGCATGGACAATTTTCAAGGCAACTTTCAAGACTGTAAAGGCAGTTTCATATAGGAAACAGATTTTCAACTTAAGATATTGTCATGGGTTATAAAGTAGATCAAATTCCACAGAAGTCAAACAAAAATTTTACTATTTTCTGAATGTCAAAGATGGCTTTTTCCTTATCTACCACCTGCAATAAAACTCTATCTGAAGTACCTTAGAGAACATTCATCCTCTAATTGTTATTTTACTGCTCTTAGAATCCTGTAGAGAGCAATCATTGAATTACTGTCAGTGATGGTAAGTTTTCAAACAAATACCCTCTTTAAAAAGCCCACATGCATATTTCATAAGGCAAGCACCTTTAGGCTCTTGAGGAAAATAAAAAAGTTTCAGATACAATCTTCAAATCAACAACTAGATTTACAAGACACCTTACACAGACTTACACTACTAAATACAAGCTTCTTTTGCAGGTAATTTAACATTACTTTGATGTCTCTTTATTCTACAGTTTGCTCTATGCTGGAGAAACTTCACTATTTTGGACCTGCAAAGTTCTGTTTTTAAACAAGGATTTGCTTGCACAGATCAGACTGAGTGATGGGGATGTCAGCCAACAATTAGAAAAAAAACCCCAAACATATACTTTAGCACAGTTGCCAATTATGCTGAAATTAAAATTCAACACCCAACCACTCAATCTAAAAAGCATAAGGGACATGCATGGAAAGAGATCATTTTGAGGGGTTTGGTTGTTGGAGAGAGGGAAGTTCTTGTTTGCTGCAATGGAAATAGGTTTCTCTTTTTATATTGGCTTAAAAAGCAGAAGATTTTATAAACATTTTTTGCAGGGATAAAAATGGGAAAACTCCCAGCATACCTGCTTCATTACTCAGTGAAGGCCTTTCTAAAATGAATATTGCAAATTTCACATTAAAGTCACATTACTATTCAGTTGTCCTCACATCAAACCTGAGCTCCTGTTTCCTCTGACACATATGTTTATTGGAAATATGAAAATGTATACATTTTATCAAAGACAGACTTTGTACTTGGCACACTCTTCTAAAATTTCACATGTCAGACTCAATTTAACAATTTAATAAGTAACCTCTGTATCTTATTCTAGTAAATCACAATTGCCTTCCCCTTCCCCATGAATCCAAGCAGATTAGTCCATTTATTGTTAAAACTTTCATATATACCAGATCTTAACCCTCTAAATATGCCAAAGACCACTTTTGAACATGTGTTTTGTCTCTTAAGGAAACTATGAATAGTGAGAAAATTTTGCAGTAGTTTGGGCTTGCTTCAAGTGCTGAAACAGATCAGAGTGGCTGTAGTATAGTCACAATCAAATACTCCATAAAAGTATCTTTTAAATTGGATGTGAGATGTTATTTTCACTTAATATTACTTCAGTAGCATAAGAGGCACATTACCTCCATTGATAAAGGCCAAGGCCCTGTGGAAATACACAGCATATGTATTATACTTAATTTTGCTGTCTCTAAAACTAAACATAGAGGTCTGGACCATCTACAGAAAAAAAACTTATGAAATGGGATACAGATTCTGGATAAGTAGCTAATATCAACAACATTTCTTTAGAGTCATGGAAAAAGTAAACAGGTCATGTTTCTAGCAATGTGTGTTATCTAAACCATAAGAATGTCAGGTTTTGTTCTGAAGCAGGTTTTTCTGTTTTAACAAACAACCTCATTTAGAAGTAAGAATCAAATAGGTCAGACTGAATTCACATATGTCCCCATCCACAAAATTCTCTGCATTTAAGAGACTGTCATTACTTAATCTGAACATTTTGAAAACCTTCTGAGCATTCCCCTCTCTCTGCTTCAGTCTGGATAGGAGACATGAGACTTAGTGACTTGACTTCTCAGCCTGAGACTCAAAGCTAAGATGATATATGTGGTGTTATTTTCAGAACTCCAGATTCCTACACACTTCTATATTAAAAACTGATTATTGTGTTTTAAGTCATAGTGATTAGATTTGCTTGTTTATTCAGAAGATATGTTCCCTGTGAACAAATTAACTGGAGTGGAAGAAAATTGCTTTCTTGTTGACTTACCTAGACAACTCTTCACAATTTTATTGAACATATAAAATTTTGTATTTATATAAATACCATCATTAAATTACTTTACAGTTTTATAGAAAAGCTTGCACCATTTTGCTTATATAAACTGTAAGTGAACTAATCTTGCCCTCAGCTCTACCCTTCAAACTGTTCCAGCCAACTTGAAAAGGAATTGTGGTGCAGAGAGAAGAAACAATACAGATCTTTTTTTCAAGCAAGTAAATTCTAATTTGTCTTTCATTTAAAAAACAATGTCTCTAAAGATAAGTTGTTCAGACTAGACATGCAAAACAGGGACACTTCTCTGAACTTCCCCAATAAGCTGATAACAGGACTGTTGTTAAAGCAGTCAAATGGACTTATAGAGTTTATGAAAATGCTTAAGCAAGAAGAATTAATGTTGCTACTAAAGTGACTCCCAAACCATTAAATTTTATCAAATGCACTTCCTTTGATCAGATAGTACTTGACAGCTGTCAAAATGTTAAGCTTTAAAAATATCACGAAGCTTAGAACTACCTCCAGAGGATTTTGACTTTCTTATTAACATCCCTGTCAGGATGGCACAATCAGCTTCATACTGATAATTTTCTCCTTTTCGACAAATTATTAGTGAGTAAAGGTAGCAGATAGATCACAATAATGAAAGAAAACTTGAATTAGAGTTTCAGAGTTAACAAAATGATCTGGCAAGCATTAAAATACAATTGATCAGATTATCACAGGTCTCACACAGCGCCCACAGCTTGCTCCTGCTGAGTAATGACGATGTCTGAAAGGTAACAGGGACACAACAGTTTGATAGTGTTACAGCAGGATCAGGAGAAAATGCTCCCACGATTGCATTTTGCTCAGCTATTCAGTCATTCAGGTAGGGTGCTTAAGTAGACTGCTGACATGTGAAAACACGGCTTCTTTGAATATTCTAAGTGAAGCACTTATCCTGCAAATGTCACTGTTATTTTGATCATGGCGTTCACAAAACAGTGAAGGGCTAATGGAAGCTCCAAGTGAACTCTGTGCAATCTAAAACAAACAAAAAGAGCCTCTGAATTATTATTAGCTTTCTACTTCACTAGATTACAGAGTTGCAGCACAGCACGACATCCTGCACCTTATCCAAAGCCTTATGCTAAAATAACAAGTTACTCTGACTTTTCTCCAGTTTTACTCAGCACATGTGATACTTCTACTAAAACACACAAAACTATCTCCTCACAAGAGTTTTTAGAAAGTCTGCCCCCATTCAAGGAGGAAACCAATTTTAAAGCATTTTCAAGAGAGAAATTTAGGAGGAAAATTATTAAAATGTAAATCTATACAAACTGTTTCATCTAATGTCACAGTTTTGTTCTGTAAATGAGTATTTTATTTTGATGCATATACACACTGATAAACCACATAAATTAAAAGGCATTGCCCTGATGGTGCATCCTTAACTGGTTTATTCACAACTACATCACTCACAACATTGTGTTTTTGGGGTTTGGGGTTGGTTTTTTTTAGTATTCACAGGGAAATTTCTCCTAGATTAAACCCTGCCAGAAACAGATGCATTTGTATTCCCTCACCTTCATTAAATCCCTTTAGTCCAAGATGCAGAACCAGTAGTAGACAGATTTAATATACCAAAGACCACTCTACAACCAAAAGGAAAGCTACACAGCACTGGACAAGACAAATATCTGTCAAAGGAAAGGTAGGAATCAAGGCCCATTGCTGAACTTGCTGGCTGTAGCATGAAGACTATTTGAAAATTATGTTCTCTGACTATGAACAAAATACAGGATTTTTGTTATTGTTGACAATGAAAACAGAGTGTTTGCTTAGGATCTAAAATGAAAATCAGTGGAACAACCTGAAAAAGATAATTTTAGAAAGCTATTCTAAAATGGCTTGGGAAAAAAATAAAAATTGTTCTTACTGCCACTGACATTTGCAAGAGATGTAACAGAACTGTTTTGCTATTTCATGCTGTAGGATCCTAAGTGGAAGCCAGTGTCCCCAGTGAGGTACCACACAGCCTTGTCATTGTCCCCATACCCTACCAGACCCTCTGGCACAGGCTGGTCAGTCCCAGCCCCAGAGGGGTGGAAATCTCCACGTGCTGCCATCCCCAAGGGCTCCATCCACAGCATCAGCTCAGTCCTCATCCTGACAGCTATGGGGACTGCAGGAAAACTCACAAAAAACATTGAAAACAACTAACAACCAGCTTGGCCCACATTTAATCCAGCAAGCTCTCACTGGTGGAAATTTCACTGGTAAAAAAAACCAACTTGTAACCTTAATTTGCTGAAGTGACCCAAATCAGTATTAGAGGCTTTTTGCTTGCTTTGCCCTAAAGATTTCCATTGAAACCCTGGATGAGGATAATTTTCTGGCAGCATTAATGCCTGGGTACACACTTCTACCATGCTGCAACAGCTACCTGAGAGATGGGGGCACATTTTGCTATAAGATTCCATTGGTGTTTTGTCAGTCAAGAAATCCATTGCAGTCCTGAGCAAAACTCCAGACCAATACACTTTAGCCAGAGATCTAAAAATAATTAAAAGAAGGAACCTATCAATCATGAATTCTTCTTGTAAAAGAGAAAGAAGGATGTTTACATCAGTAGAAGAGGGGTGGCAGAGTCTACAACTCAGATTGGCATGACCAGATGTATATGAAAGCAAGCAGATGAAAAGCAGAAGTAGATATAGCAAAAAACAATGCAGAAATAGACCATTAAAAGTCAATTAGAATCCCAAGGAGGAAAGACAGGCAGTGAAGGAACAGATTGATAATTATAAACTGCAAAATGGAACATTAGGTTAGCAAGATGATAATGCTGGATAGATGAAAAGGAAAACTGTTTAAAAACAGCAAGTCAACAACAAAAGAGAGAAAAACAAGGTAAGTTAAAAAGAAAACAACTGCAATATGTGAAAAATCTTCTGTGATTGATTTAGCATTCACTTTCTTAATTTCTAGTTTTATACTTTCTCTAACTCATAGTATCACATACACAGAACCCTTTGCTCCAGCAAAGAGGAAAGATAATGATCACCCCCTGTAAAACAATCATTGCAGCTTTTTTTGCTTTTCATCCTGAGAAGCCAGAGGTGTTGAGCTCACCCCTTACACCTCCCTCACCTGCCACAAAGGCACCCACGCACGCAGCTCCACGTTCAGGCACGTGGGTGTGATGGCCACAGGCAGTCCCCGAGAGCCGCGCGCTCGGCACCGGCGCGTGAGCTGCTCGTGGCACAGCAAACTACACCGGTTCTAAAACACCCCAAACCAAGCCAGCATCACCACTGCCATCCCCCACGAGTTTCACAAGCCTAACTCCCTCAAACTGCAGACTGTGTCAGAAAAGCTAAAGGCTCCTTTAGACTATGAGACCAGACAACAGGTTGTGAACAGGACTAACACTGCCTCAGTGGTAGGTAGTTAATTTGGATTAGTTTAGCTGAGTCTTGAAAACATATTTGAAAATCCTGCACATTTTCCTTGCTAACTGAAGATCTGCCAATGGAAGAGTAATAAGTTGGAAATCAATTAGAAATTTAGTAGGTTTCTGTAAGATCTTTGTCATATCCATTTCTGTGTAAAAAAAAGCACTGGACTAAGAACTACTTCCTGATGAATTTGTCACATATTAAGTTAAATTAGGCTGCCTACATCACATCCCTGGCCTCGTTTTCAGTACTAACAGCCTTCCCCAATGAACCTGACTGTCACCTGCTACATCCTGCAGCCCAAGGCCAGTAACACTCACCTGGAGCTTGACAGCTGGCAACTCTGGAAACAGTGGATCCTTAAAGCAGCTGAATTGGTACCTCTGCTCTTTAACAGTCTTCAAAAACTTTGTATCCAGCCTCCACAGGAGCAGAAGAAGGTAATTACATTTAAAGTGGCCAGCAGACTTCCCCTTGGCTGCTGTCTCCCCTGGCCAGGAGCTGATAAAATCTCTTCCAAGCTTCGAAAGTAAGTTTATCCTCAGGCTGCAGTAACATTATCACAAACAGAGTCATTGTGGGATTGGCTACTTGACAGACTCATGCAACAAGCAGAAGCAGTTTGCTTCTTTTACAGCTTCCTTTACAGCTTTGGGCTGTAACTCTTCCCAAGAACTCGGATAATATCAGGCGTGCTGTCTGCAGTGAGTACAGGTGACTAACAGGATATGACAAAAATTTGTTTTTTCTTGCATAGTAGCCAATGTAATGGCAAAACCTCATGTATTTCCAATCTGCATCAGGTTGGGCAAGCAATGAAAATGGAAGAATCCAGGATCCCAAAGCCACTTTTGACAGACAGGGTATTTTTGGCAGATGAACATCTGAAGAACAGTACAAACATTTTGATACTACTCCAAAATAGCTCAAAGTCTGTCTCAAGAAGTATCAATAACAAAGAGCAAAAGCCTCCAGAACATAAAAGCTGTTGACAAAACTGTCAGTGCTGTGCAGCATTTGACAGGAAGTACAAGAGCCAGCCTGGTGCTTAGAGGGAAGAAAATGAAATTCACCACCCAGCCCACAGTCACCCAGCACTCACCCCTTAACCTGGAATGCAGCCTGACCCTCACCACTGCCCAAGCACAGACTGCAAAATCCAGCAGACACATTGCACAGGCAAAACTGTCCTCACAACCAGACTTGGATACAAAACCTTAATAAAAGATTGAGCATTCACTTTATACTAACGTTACCAGATGAAAAACAAAGCCTAGTATCCTTTCAAGATAAAGTACCTTTCCTTCTTGAATTTTAGACTGAAACACATGTAGAAGGAAACACTATAAAATAACACACTTCTTTGAATACCATTTCTGGTTTGAATACTAATTCATTCCAGAAACATAAAGGAAAAGTTCATTTCATCTTTCTGGTCAATGACAAAAAAGGAACTGTCTAAATGAAACCTTATTTGCATTACAACTGTTAATCAAAAAATACATTTTTGGCCATTGTTAATAAGCAATAAGTCCCAATTCTTTCTTTGTAGGTCACTCTTTTCTCTTTTTATTAGAAAAGTGAAAATAGATTGGAGTGGAAAACAAAAGTAGGAAAACCAAAAATTAAATTGCAATTTTCTGCTATTAGCATCAAATTATAAAGATTAGTTTGAAAAAAAATCTTTGTTGTTAAAGACCACTAGGAAATGTAAAATTGCAACCAATTGTATAATGATATCCACTAATCTCCTAAGATTCATAAATTAATTCAATACATTCATCCTCTCAGTATGAACCTATTCTGCTGCTGCTTCTTAATAACTACTAGAATAAACATAATAAATTTACTTAAAATTTCATCTACAAATTACACTCTACTATACCTTCATTTTACATTTTCATGTTTCTAGAATATTCAAACTATTTCATAGCATTTCTATACAATGCTTTTATTTACCTCAAAAGTCCTGCAAAACCAGAGATTTAGTGAAGAGAAAAAAACTTTCACATTCTTCTCCCAATAAAAGTTCTCAGTCATTTACAAAACTTCTTTTGATTCCTCTCATTCTTTTTTCTTTCCCCCAGTGAGCCCCACTAGAGATAAATTTCCCATTGCTCTGTTTTCAAATGGAAAATATTGAAAAGCTGATTGAAAATCATTTCTATGCTATAAGATACGGTTTATTTTTAGGTGGTGATAGTTTAGCCCTAGCATTTCATTCACATAGGATTTTGTCCACTTGGATTTCTAAAACTGGGGCTTGTTTTGGTTTGTCATTCAAACGAAGCAGCTATCTTGCTTCCATAGCCTAAATAACATATAGTTGAGTCACAAAATGAGCTTCTGGTTGACTTCCCAGTTGTAAGGAGTTTGGGGAATCTAACATTAGTCTGTTTTGGTGACAGAGAGAAGTTGCTTTGTTTGTCATCATTCATATGACAGAACACACCCAAATAATTTCAATTTTTTATGCACCTCTGATAATTGCAATGTTATGGTTTACAACTTTATCTAGTTCATCATCATACTAAAAAGACTTGAACTAATTGGTTTTGTATAGGAAACCAACAGGAATACAGCCCTCTCAAAAACAAAACTTTGGATTTATTAATGTTAGGCAATGTTGAAGTACAAAGGGACTTGAAGATTTTATCTGAACAATAACTTTGACTCTATTAAACAGTTAGGAATAATCTTGATCAAGAAATAAAATTCCAGGCAAGTCTGTTGCCAAATTCTGAGCAACTGAGAAGAAAGCACCAGAGGAAAAACTTTCCACAAACCTTGAAAGATATTTTAACATCCCTTATTTACAGATAAGGAAATTATGCACAGATGTTATACCCAAGGAGGATATGTACTTAACTGAGAATAAACATCCAGAATTAGCAAGCTCACCTCTGAATAGATATATTGCAGAGAAGTACTCAACCCACACCTGTGTAATTGCATCAAGCAGATATCTTAGGTAACAGGCTTGTTGCTAGGATTCCTAGGGATCTCTCTCTCAACGTGCTCCTCACTCTTTCAAGCCAATGATTTCTCTTAGGATGCTTTCAGAGAGAACTTGCTCACCCTGTTTGAATGGAGATATTTTTAGCTCACAGACACATTTAGAATATACATTTTTTTCCTACATAAATTCCTTCTATTTGTTTCTGCTGAACAGATGTTATGGCTCTGGTGCATAATGTCTCCTGTTTTTGTTATTGCAGCTGATGGTAAGGTGACAATGGAGAGCAATAGAGATGTTTTACAGCATTTAATGTAGGCAGATTAGAGTCCACTGGCAGTAGTGGCACTACAAAGACTGAAAAGGCAAAGCAAATCAGCTACTGCATGGATCAAGAATCTTGGTTTTACCAAAAACTTGTAAGCCTAGTACAAAAAGATGGTGCTTGTGCATGGCTGGTGTGCTGGAATGACATCATTGCTCACAAACAGCAACAGCATGTATGAAAGATTCCCATTCTTGGAACTGCATGAGAAACTTGCCATGACCCATGTTAACAGAGACATACAACACACTTCCAGGATAGTGTGCTCACTGTTAATGTCATGTGAGGAGATCGCTGGTTTATTTTACAGACATGCCAAAGTTATTGCTTATGTGAATGCCATTATATTGCCTGCTAAGTGGCCCCCTGCACCTACCTCTCTGAAGCCACCAGTTGCACAGGAATGCCTGCTGTTCTCCAAAGACACAAAGTAGTAACACTCACACATGATAAGGAAGGAAGGGATGCAAACATCAATGTGAGCCACACAAAGTTGGCTACACCATCTTACAAAGGAATCCAAGCATTTATCTGCTCTATTATTTTTGTTGTATTAAACCATAATTAGGCAGCATGTCTGCCCAAACATTTAATGGGACCCTGCCTTGACAAAAAAACATATACTCCAAAATCCAACCACAATTGCTGCTCTATTTGTGTTTTCTGTAGTACTAGTAGAGCATTTGCCATTCTGCACCACTGCAGAGCTCTGTGAAAGGTACTATGCACATTAAATCCCTGTTTATTGCTCTTCCAGCAATTCCAAGGGGATAAAAGATATTTCTCTCTACAAACTTCTTGTTGCATATAATTTCTTTCAGATTACAGACCATCTAACATTTTAAATACTAAGAAAGGATTTTTCACAGTCTCTCTGCTCTCATCCTCCACAATATAAAACAAAATCTGCTGTCCTAGATACAATTTTCCTTCTACATTAGTAATATACAGAAATCTCCAGGCTGCATGCTAACTATAATTTATATTTCTAACAATACAGTTAACTTTTCCAGAAGCATCCCTCAAACATCCCGAGAAAACTTTTTAGATGACATATGCATCTGTAAAGGACTTAAAAGTACAAATTATTATTATTATTTCATTCCAAATTAGTTCAATCTTTGTTTATGTGAAAGACTTCTAAATGTTGGAAATAAATTCATTAGCCTAGGCTTTCACATTGCCCAGGACTAACAAGAGACTTTACCAACTCCCATTTTTTAATTTTGTGCTGTCATTTCCTTTATATACTCCATTACTTTGCCTTCTTTTCAGGCTGTATCTTTACCAATTTCCTATTTTATTGTGCTTTTTATCTGCCATAAGGATGCCTTCAACGTTTCTAATTATGTCTTTTTCCCTCTGGATCTCACGATTTCCTGAACAGCCATCCTAACAGTATTCTGCAAGTGGAAGTCCCTTTCTCCTCCATTAGACAGGTATGGATAAATTCTGCTATTTATCTCAATGGTCTACATAGTAAGTACATAACTGTTGTTTTATCTGTTCAAAATCCAAACTCAATCTGAAAACTACATCAGAAGATGAGAATAAGGCCAGTATATAATAACTTCCTCCCCCTAGCAGCATATTCTTTTGCTATCTAGAAAATAATTAGCACAGCACAATCACACATTTTCTGTATAATAAACAGATGAGTTTCATAGGAGAAAATAAATTAGATCATGAAACATTAGCCACTGCTTAATTACAGTTTTTATTTGATGAACGAAGACCTCAGATTCACTACTTGTCTGAAGCAGTATAATCACACAAGTTATATAAAAACCTGGGGCAATTCAAATTACTCATCTATGTTGCTGGAGTTTTGGGGTGGTTTTTGTATAAACTTGTCAAATTATAACATTGGTAAGTGTTCACCTCAAGTAACTTTTTTCTCAGAAAGACTTACAAAAGAATAAAACCCAGCTAGAAAAATGAACTCATGGGTAGTGTCTAGTTACTTGGTTAAAAAGTCAATGCACAGCATGAACTTAATACTTAAGTATTAAATACATATAAAACATTTGTAAGAGGTACCTTGCTTCAGGTAAATCAACACATCCAGTTTTCATGATGACCTTTTGCACATGTATTTTTGAAAACATTGCGTTTACCAGCAACGTGAGTTCCAATAGGCCATGAAACACAATGTCCTGAGTCCAAGCCCAGTTTTTAAACAGACACTAATTAAGTGGTTATCACTGAATGTTGAGGCTGTGCCAAAAAGCACTGCAAAAGTTGACAGCAAAGACAACAGCAAAACAGCCTGAGAACAAAACCCGATATTCCTCTTCACAGTTCCCTGCTAATAAAAGCATTAACTTAAGAGCACATATGAAGGGAAGTGAGGACCTCCTGCTGCCTCTCTGATACAGTGTTGGTGGCAAATGGGCAATTTCCATACATGTGGCAATTTACTGTGTTACAACCCATACCCAAATGCCTCGAGGCACTGAAGTGCCAGTCAGGAGAGCAGGATCAGCATTAACATATCATTATGAAAGAAACAGCAAAAGGGAAAAGGGAAAACAACCCCTCTGAATGAATGCTTCACTGAAAGTTTCTTTGTAGACATGTTTTTAGAGGCAGGATCTAAAATTCCATGCCCTCAGAGGCACAGTGCACTTCACTCTTTTATGAAATATTAAGCCAAAGCAGTAACCCTTCACTTCCCTATGGCCATTTCTCTGAGTTTACAAATAGCCAGATTCATGCAGAATTAAGCAAGCTGTAACATAAGTAAATAATGTTGTTATGAAAGGAGATGCATGTTTTAAAAGAAACCTAAAACGTTTGCAAGACAGGGGATTGGACTCAGTCAATAACATATAAGAGCTCACGAATAATTAAAAATATCCCATGGTTCCCTTAGTAAGGAAAATACCATAGGAAAGAGATCAGTTGTCTCCTCTGTTCTTTTATCCCACTGTAATATCTGGGAACTGTTTACCTTTCTCTTTTTAATGCACAACTCCAGATATTAATAAGACCTCAAAATATCTATCCTACTTAAATACAGACTCTTGAATTCCAAGACACACTGTAAAGTGCAAATTCTCTTTGCTAAGAAAGCTAGATTTTTTATATATTGCCAACTAACAGTGTTAAAAGCAGCATCTAATATTACTGCAGGAAGTACACTGTCACAACTTTTAGAGGTCTATCTACATTTTCAGTTTGTTCACTTCATATAATTGGTAATTTGACTATAAATAAGTGGATTTTCATTTTTTTTTCTGTGAAAAACACTTAATCAAGTTCCAAACCTGCTTCCCACTTGAAAAATAATTGGATGGAGAAAAACAAAACAAAACCACAAAAAATGCAATATAAATTTCATGAAGCATTCCTTCTGCTCAGGAGCCACGCAGACTATTTTACTTCTTGACAGAATGTTTCTGCTCCCTAAATTTCATACATTAACTTCACTCTAACAAAAAAAAATGCACACATATCCCTCTGCATGTGCTTAGAGTTTTATGAGTTGCTAGACTTTAATCACCAATTACATTGTCTTCTAAATTGTTCATTCTAGGCCACATACCTCTCAAATATACTTTTTCTTCATGGGACATGTGACTGGAGCTGTGCTGTGCAATAGCCCAAAACACAATCCTTGCCACTTCCTGAAGAGATAACACCTTTTGCTGGTTAACAACACCCCACCACATTTTCCTACAACAGATACATCCATATACCCAATGGCTGACAGATGATTCAAAAAGTAAATGTCCTTCCTCTGCACTTTCTAAAGCAAATGTCAGGTGGCTTTCACTGCTGTATGATTCCTACTGGTTCAGCACACAAATCCAACTTCACATCCCTTCCAATATTCCTGTTGCTTCCTAAATACCAAGCCTGCTGGATGAACTGTGCTACACAGAGCTGTAGCAAGCATGGGCACAGGTACACCCCAGGAAAAACACTGATAATTGCCACCTGTTCACCCACGTCTTGGTGCATAGGGAGACCAGTCTTATGGTCAACATACAGAATATCCAGTCCTGCAATGTTCCCAAAATTTCCACATACATCTTTCACATGCAAGAGCAATATCTACAATGTCTAGGCTCCCTGCCATCCCTGCTACTTCCTACAGTGCAGTTTTTGAGGAATGAGTTCTTATCCATTAAGTATTAGGACATAGAAAAAGCAAAAATTTGTGCTCTGAGGAATTTGGCAAATGAGCAGTAAATATTTACCAGCTGCTAAGATCAGCTGGCTGTTTTGAATTTAATCTAAGTATAATTAAACAAACAAACAATCAAGCTATTGAGATTGGATTTAACAGTGTGGAATAAGACCGTTCAAACATTCTTCCTTTTTAAAATTATACCAGCATTAATGATAATCAATGCAAATTCTTTCTCTTACTGCTAGACAAGTATTAATTTTTGGTTAACTAACAACACCACAATAGCTTCATAAATCATTGCCAGATATCTGTGAGGATGCCATCTGAGAAGCATTTCATTTTTAAAAGTTTGCTGTCATAACATTTAAATGGTTTGTCAAAACAACCTTGTCTCCACAGGAATCATGCCTTTGTTTAAATGAACATCAATTTTTCATTTAGAAAATATTTCCTAAATGACAACTGTCAATTTTTGGCTTGCTTTCTTAAATTGGACTTTTGCCCAAAGCATTTTCATTATTTATTTAGGAAAAACTCTTCATTTTAGTTCTTCCTTTCTTAAAAAAAAAAATTAAGCATTTGAAATTTCAATCTCAAATCTCAATTTTAAGGTTTTCATACTTCAAGTCATGCATTACTGGAAGGAGCTGAGCTTTTAGCAAATCACAACTTTTTTTCAAATTTATTCAGGAGTTAAATAGATGCTATAAAAACAAAACACCATAAGGTGTCCTAATCCTTTCAACTATTTAATTCCAGTAGTATTTCAGGCCTCCTCTAGATATGAAATGCTGGTAAAACAAAACAAAATTCTCAACTACCTTAGGTTAGTGTTATAAGACATATAACTATTATTTTTATGAAAAATCTGAGTCTGTTGAAATAATAAAGACTAAAATATCTTTTCCACAGCTCTGGAATACCTAAACTTTTCTAATATATGCGTGAAGTAAATTTGTACATATATTATGCCTAGGATTACAAATATAAAATACTACAGTACAGAACAAGAAATGACACTTAAATTCCATGGCAGCTAAATTCCCAGCACAATAGCCCATCCCTTCCAGAATCTCACAGTGCCTGACTACTGAGGATTCTCCTACACAAAGTTCAGGAAAACTGCTTTTAACAAGAGAAATTCTGAACCAGAGTGATCTTCTAGCATCAACCATGCATTTTGCTTCTTGGTTTTTTTCCTTAAGACTTTTTTTGGTGACTCATTGCAATTATTTACTTATAGATTTCTTGATTAAAAGTAAAAAGATAAAAAAAAATCCCCAAGTATATTTAAAACCTTCCTCCCAAAAAACAAATTCATTCTCTTTATAATTCCTGTTATTATTTTTAAGCCAACAAGTTCCTTATGTAATACTGGATGGAGGCTGAAGAAGGAGACAAAAAAAGAAACACACTCAAGTTTCAGGGTTGAGAACCAGGCTCAGTGGCTTTTAGTGTTTAAATTTTGTCTGTTACTGGACAGTAATTTTGATAAGTCTTCAAGAAAAAGATAACTCAAAGACAAAAGCAGGCTAAACATCAAGTTACACAGTGACATAAAGACCCATTCTATCCAATTACAAAGGGAAATCTAACAGGTCATCAACCACTCTACTCAAAGAAAGCACAGGGGGTTAAAAGGCTGATGTGTGCAATGTAAGAGGGACAGCAAGCAGAAACAAAATGGCATGAGAAACAAACTGCACACAGTTGGAAAAAAAAGCCATGATACAGCTCAAACGGAATCTGTTTTAACAGAAAATTAATCAAATATTTATTTTCAGTTTCTAAAGAACACAATTGAAAAAAATCACAAATATGCCTCTGACCTTGTAGTAACATAATGTCCTAAGAATTAAAAAGCTGTTAATCCAACACTCAAGATTAGTGTCATACTATAAAGTTGACATTTGATATTTTTGTTGATCTCATGGGTTTCTAAGCTCAGCCTAGAAGAAAGGAGATGCACAGATAGCTCATCATTGCACAGAAAACTTCACATTAACAGTCTCTAACACAGGGTGGGAGGTGCAAACGACTTAGACATTATATATTTGAACCCCAACACTAAGAGAGAGAAGAAACTATATGAAAAATGGGCTGAGAAAGAGAAAATACATTGTTGTCTACTGCAGTTCTTGCCTGGCATTTCCAGCTGTGGTTAGGGGCTGGGGAACATTGCTGTATAAGAATACAGAAAACTACATGGATGCACCACTTACAATATCCGTTTTCTAGAAGCAGCTAATTAGCTCCTAGGTACCAATGATTCAGGTTCCAATAGAGCTTTTGATTTCACTGTATCTCCATCCTTGGAGACACCCCAAAACCATCTGGACAAAGTCCTGGGTAGTTTGCCCTAGGTGGCTCTGTTCAAGCAGAGATGTTGGACCTGATGACCTCCAGAGATCCCTTCCAACCCCAGCCCTTCCATGACCCTCTGATGAAGTCACACTAACGAGAAGAAATTAAACTTGTGCTACTGTGAGGGCTCTGAACACATCTTTCTTGAGGGCTTTAAGCCAAGTCCAGCTTAGCAGCTGAGTCCAAAGTCATGAATGCTGCTGAGAAGCATCATCATGAAGAAAACTAGAAGGGAGGTTCTTGCCCAGCTGCTTTTTGTCTGGGGCTGTACCACTGGCTCCCCTCACTGCTGCCCCACAGCTCTGTGCCTGCTCTCCCACCACCCTGGTCCAGACACCTTGCTGCCCCACAGCAACATCAGCACAAAGGCAAAGTCATTTAATCAACAGGAAAAAATGAATAAAAATCAGTGGCGTGTCGGTACTGAATGTCAAAGGTACAAGAACTGAGAGGACAAGCAAGTCAGTATTTCTGTTATTTATGCTACAACCACTTGAGATAGTACAACCATATCTGCAAATACAGCAGGAATTCTCAGGGCATGATAATATGCAATAAGGATAATAGAACTTGCAATATAATAAAATATAAATACACAGAGGACAAAAGAATGCCAGATTTATCTGGTAATGCTACAAGGAATGGAAGATAATAGCATACGCTGTATTTAAATAAATACTTTATTTGAAGTCTGAGGGACTCAAATACTCCAAGGACTATAAACAAATCATAGCAAAAGTATAAAACTGGCATTTCTTGGCATGGGTAGGTGTGGACAGCCAATGTCACAGTAAATAGCAGGGGAGGAGAAAAACATATCTGGTTAAAACATCAGAACAACCTCCTATTTTAAAGGCTCCCTTGGATCCTTAGTGCCTCTGGAAAAAGAAGAAGGTAAAAAACAAAGAAGGCAACAAGTATTTTTTCATTAAAGAAATAAAAAAGGGGAAGTTCTGAACTTCTTCCAGAGTAAACTTCAGTTTTCAGTGAATTTAGTTCCTTGGGAAAATATATCAAGCTCACTCAGATGGAACTGGTGGAGAGAAAAGGAAAAGGAGGTATTCCTACAAGCTTCAAAAAGAAAATATGTTTTTTTACCTACCTTGCCCTGGTATTTGCTCAAAATACAGCAACCATGAGAAAAATTATAGTACTATTGAACTTCAGACCAGCCTTTATTTGTAATGCACTGTAAATTAAACAGAAAAGCCAATTGGGAAAAATGATGAGCTCTTGCTTTTATTATAAACAGCTTTTGTTCCATTTTCTAAGAGCCTGAAAAATTTGGCAGTTGTCAAATTTCTAAGACACAACTTTTGTGAGTTTTCTGCCACCATAACCTGCTGTAGGCATGCACTCTTTATGCCTTCCAGAATTAATAACTAGGAAAGTATTAGTGTGGTCCTGTCCCAAACATCACTTAAAATTTTCATATTAATTTGATTTTATATGTTGTATTTTAAATGTAGATTTTTAAAATCCAGTATTTAATTACATGGTCAAGCTTCTGAGCAACAAGAGAGGCAAGTTTCAGAGCTAATTGTAAATGCCCATGCCAAGCCAAGCTGGAGAAGGAAGGGGAGGGCTCTGTTCAGAAGGGGATCTGACATTTCAGTTGGCTGCAGTATGGCACATGAAAAGTGGTTCTCTCTTGGCCACTACAGGTAACCATGAATTTGCCCAATGATCTGCCACCCCTGGCCAGCCCACAAGTAGCTGTCTTAATATTCTTCTCACATCAGGAGCATAGTTCAGTAAAGAGGGAACCATTATTTTTGTGGCTCTATGTACCCTTTCTAGGATTTGGCAGAACTTCTCTGGACTCGAAGCTCCAAACGAGATTTTCTTGACTCAAGAAAAACAGTGAGAATGAGTCAATGCTTCTTCCCTCTGCACTGTTCCAGGTATTTTTCAAAAGACCTTTAGTAAAAGATTTCCCTGACACACTTTCAGTGGTGCATCACCTCCTAACATTTGACTGGATGCACTATAAAACCTTCTACTGGTGAAGGAAAACGAATGCATGACGAGGAATGCAGAAAGAATTAAGATGCCAACATGCAGAAAACAGAAGCATTTTTAAAAAGACTTTAAAATATCTTCCAACTTCAAAGATATCTTTGTAATTCACTTTTGAAAGCCTGAGATGTCCTACAGTTGGTATGCAGAAGGCATATGCAGAGCATATGAAAGAGATTCAACACCTTTATTTTTACAAAATAAACAGACTAGTTCTTCCCTTAGCGGGAGAGTCTTCTTTCTACCCAATTCATTGGGGAAAACAGGCCAAGCAGAACTTCACAAAGTCCCACTCACAAGCTAAATACAACCAGCCTAAGATGACAAAGGAGCTACTACACAAGGCTTGAAGTTCTTGTGCTTGGGCCAACTCAACTTATATCTTAACTAAGAATCAAACTATTAAGAAAACAAACAAATAAACATCATCACTGGCAGACAGCTAAATTCCCCCTCTCAGCCTGGATAACAGTGGGGTTTATGCCAGAACTAAGAAAGTGTGGAAATGGAAGCTGCTGCCAGACATGCAGTTTCTCTCTCCTCACTCATAGACAGCCTGGTAGAAAAAGAAATAAAAAATACATCAGCCAGAGAGAAAATGGGATTGTGGCCATTTTGGAGTCAAAAGAGCTTGGCTGGTTTTTGGTTTTGTTGTGTGGGGATTTGGGGTATTTGGAGGTGTTTTTTATTACTAAGCATCTATTTATGTGTTGCTCAAAGCTATAGTTTCATCTTATGGAATGAAAGGGGTATCATTGCATTTCCCACTCATGATCCAAATTCATAAATGATACTGAGCTGCAAATATCCCAGAGAAAAGGAGGAGGGAAAAAAACAGGTCCAGCATAGTCTGGAACTGGCTGGCAATGTGCAGCTGTGTGGAAATCAAAACATTTTGCTAATTTCACCTTTTCTAAACATTACCAATTGCCAGATGCTCTCCTGATCTGTAAAGTGTATCTTTAATATTACTGAAAAATAGAGATTTCTATTTTCCAGCTGAGTGGACTGGAAGACTTGCAAAGTTTCTGGGTAGAATAGTGGTAACTTTTAAAAAGCCAAACTATTTCACCTCTTACCAGCCATTTGAATTTGCTAACTAGCACACAAGTAAAATCCATTCCACCACTTTCCCAACATGATCCCATGGATCCAAACAACACCTTGAAGAAATGGAACTCCCCCAAACGCATGACAATAGAGAATTTTCAAATGACAGATGGCCTTAGATATTCCTTAAAATGTATATTATATGAATTTCACTCATTTTTAGGCTGGATCACACTCGCATCACTGAAGACTAAATATGGCCTTCAGCTTTTAAAATAGTTATGGCTGGTAACTGTATTAAAGCTGAGTGGAAAGGTTCTGCAAAGACACCTGCCTGAAAAAGTTATCACAGAAGTACAGAGTAAGCAGTGCTGAACAATAAAAAACTTCAAATACACATAAGTATTATCCTTAAACACAAATCTCACACAGAGGATTACAAATAATCCCAACAGACTGGCTAAAGCTTTATTCCAAACTAATCCTAAGTATTTTCTTCTTATATGGATACAGCCCTGTAACCATTTATATCCTTTAAAGAAAAGTTTAGAGCATTTATCCCAAATAGGGGTATCAAGATAGAAAAGCAGTGAGGACCTGGCTTTAATAGGAAAATGGAATAAGTGGCAAACAAATCTCTCATACACACCTACAGTACAACACAGGCATGAGATACACTAATCCTGTGCATACGTACTCTACAGCAGTGAAAATGGGGCTATCCACAACTTTCCTCTGCCATCTGTGAATTCTACCTTATGGAGATTAGTCCTGCTGTTAATCCTCTCCACCAGAGTTTCTTCTCACCATCTCACCCATGGGAAAGAAAACAAAGCCAAAAAAAACCAACAAACAAACAAGCCAAACAACAAAAAGAGCAATGTAGCCAAGAGAAATGGGCTGTTCTGCAAGATATAATTTTACTACAAACTGCTCTCTGGAGAGAGAGAAATTGAGAGGTCATTGTGAAGAGACTTCCCAAAATGTTACCTGTCAAGAGATTTTTTTTTTTCCTGCACCATCCTTAGCTACTCTCCTAAAGAAAAATCACCTTCTCTAGACTTACTGTTCCAATACACCCCAGATTTCCCAGGGTGATGCTGCTAGGTGCTAGAAAAAAAAAACTGTGCTGAATTAAAAGTTGTGGCAGGTAAGACTTCTCAGTTTGGCAAAATGATAAAGAGTACAGAGTTTAATAAAAAGGAATGGCTTTTCTGAAATCTCATTAGAATCTGTGACTTATAAATTAGAAATAGAACATGCAATACTTCTAAATAATACTTAATATGCCAGCATTTAAATTTACTATTAAATGGTTAATTTAGGCTGACTTCATCTTCAGCTAGGTAAATGTATGACATTTTCCAGTTGTCACAATATACCAGAAAGCATTTATGCAGTTCTATGCAGTGCTAATAAACAATATTTCCTGCCATTTTCTATCAAGACATGCTACCAGCTGTCACCTGGATAATGCAAATACATGCATGCGACTTAGACACACAGGGACAGAAAATGCGAGTCTCAATTTCTATAATTAATATTGTTGAGGGCTTTAAAATATTTCTTGGTTTAAAAAATAACTGTTCGTTGCCTTGTTAAGTATGTCCTCTGGGATAATCTTTAATTTTTAAATATTGACAAAAACCTAAGAACTTTGACGAAAAAATATTCAGTTGAAGAATTGCTTTTCACTGTCACCTTCTCAGCTCGCAGAACTTCCTGTCTGGAACCTTTCTCCCTCTACCCCCCCCTCCAATAATTTCACAAAATCCACTTAGTTATAGATTACTTTATGGGATAATTAGCCTTTAAAAGCTTAAACCAGATGTGTCTTCTATACTTCATTATTTCCCACATACACAGAGATCAGCAGTGACCTTCAGGGTTGAATGCATGAGGGATGCACAGCCTCTAAAGTATCTTACAAATATACTAGCACTGGTAGCTCAGGCACACAGAGCACACAGATACAGATTCTTACCAGAAGCAAAATCTACCTTTAGGACGGAGTAGTGAAAATTTTTAAATCATCTTATGTTTTCTGATCCTCTAGAATACAAGTAGTCAGTATATATATTACAGAATGCACGTTAGATAAATAAATTACCAAAATATTTTATATAAAGACAGTTTACTATTCTATTACTAATTAGGACTAAAAAGAGAGAATTCTTACATGATCATTTAATACTCCTACAGATTTGTATTAGCTTTCCTTGGTCATAACAATTCACCTACCTGCAAGAGATTAAAAATTACTTCCAAAACATTTGATATCCCACACCATCATGCAGTGCTTAAAGGCATTTTCCTCCAGAAGAATTTCCTGGGCATACTGCAGTTGTTTGCTATGATGCACAAACTTATCCTAAGTTCCCCTCAAATTCTGACATCACTTTCTTCACCTAAGGTGTGCCTTTTGCATAAAATAAAATTGCATTGCATCTACATTTTAAAAATAGAATTTATAGAATTATTGAGCCACATTTTTCCCAATATTTAGTATTTTTCTATCATTATGTGAAAAGTATTCACAATATTTACCACAACTTTTAACAAAAAGTATGAAAAATTATTAAAATACAGTAGCTAGGAATTAAACTGAGTATCATCCATGCTGCTGGGGTGTGGTTTGCAAATAATTACTGGTATTTTAAAGAGCAGCATTTTAAACTCCATTTAAAAATATAAATTCATGCATGTTACTATATTAAAACATAGAAATATAGAGATAACACACAAAGGCCTCTTGCCTAGGGACTGACCTTTCCAGGATTATTCCAGTACTTTACTTGCTCCTAGTTTGTTCAATATTCCTTTCCCAAGAGCACATTAATAATAATAATAAAAAAAGGCTAACAGCTTTGATAGCTGATTTAGAGGTTCAGATTCTTTACTGCAGCAATGAGATGGTTTTTAAAAAGGCAAAATGCCAGTCATGAGATTCTACCAGGCTATTGGTAAACTACTGACAGCAGCACTACAGCAAATCAATCAACAATGCAAAAAGCTGACAAAGAAAGAAGAAAATAAAGGCTTGAACAACTTTGCAGTTTACAGGCTTTTGTTGACAAATTGTGCTGCCTAATGACATTTTATCTTGCATTACAGGAGAATTCCAGATTTTGATGCTAGACCAGGTCAACACAATCGAAATAAATTTCAAATGTAGGACTACATACAAAAAATTAAATATTCTTTTCAGACACACAAGAAGGTATAAAGAGAATCCGATTTCATAACAGAAATAACTATTAAAAGGGGCTTTTAAAACAAGAGATTTTTGGCAATATTTTTCCCTGTTTTTTCAGGTTGTTATTATTTGCATTAAATTTCAAATCTTGTTGGAATTTAGAAATATCTCAGCTAGGGCTAATTGACTTTGCCTCAACATGCATAAAAACTCACTAGATTAAATGACAAGCAATCAGAGGTATTTTCCATTCAAAGCAGCCCTCAGTAAGCCTCATTTATAAACAAACAAGACACAGCATTATTAATTTATTAATGGACTCAGTGTAGTATATAATGGCATCATTAATACCAAAGTCACTTCTGTTCATGTAACTAATCAGAATTCCAGGAGGGGGAAAACTAATATGACAAATGTTTGGGAGAAAATATGGAAACCATATGTATTCAAAACCAATTTTTAAGTGCCTGTTGAGGTCAGTGGCTGACAAAGTCCTGTCGAGGAACGGCCGTGCGCAGCTGTGAGAAGGAATGGCCCCAAATCACACCAGGATAAACCAACTGCCTAGAACACTGCCAATAACCTGCTTCAGAAAATGTCAGTACTAAGCAGGGCTGCTTATTTTTGTCAGGACCCTTGGGACTGTGACACAGGGGTGAGGGTCACCCTTGGCTCTCCATCCCTTGGGATCCACCAACTCGTCCTGCTCCCTGACAACTTTAACTGAAATGGACAAGGACATCAAAGTGGGAGACAGATGGTGGAGCACTGAAACAAAGGGTTTATGTACAGAGAATAAACAGACTTTCCAGCTACATCTGCCTATGCACATGTTTAAATGGTTTCCATTAGGATGCAGTTTTTTAAACTGTACTGCTAGATTTTATTGCTTACTTGCAATAGTCATTTTACAAGGTTCAACAGAAACTTCACACACCTCTTGAGTCCACAGTCAATGTCTTCAGCATCTTCATTTTAATTCATGCACTTTTTTTATATCTATTCATGCTGACTATGTTAAAGTTATAACCATTCCATTACATGTTGCCTCATTTTTTATCTCAAAATGCATGTTTGGGGAAAATAACATCTTCCTGTTCTGCTGCCCCAAATCTCAACCTTCAGCAGGAGACACCACAGCAATGCCCCTCCTGCAGGTGAGCCTCACTCTCCCTCCAGCATCTCAATGACTCTCAAAATTATTGGAATACCTCCTGAGCCATTATTTTGGGGACAGCCATCCTGCAGGAGACTCACCTTACTCTCTGAGGGCCTGGCTGATGGTAATGTATGCCCTCAGAAAAGACACTCTGGTTGGCAATGAGCCCTGTGTGGCAGGTATGGAGAACAGCCTCCCCCAGACCGCTTTGATCTTTCTTTTTCACCACTGGCTTTAGGAGAGCACTCGACAGCCAGAGCCACATTTCTCTTGGGCAAACACAAAACAGAAACACAGAATTTGTTCTAAGATTTTTCAGACTTTTTCTGTGGCAAAAAGGAACAAGTGAAAGAAACACAGGTGTGCAAATTAAAGCAATAACTTATAAAATAAAGGTCTTGTCTACCCAATAGCTTCCCAAGTCATATCTGTCTCCTGGTTTGACAGAGCCCATGCCACAGAGGGCCCAAGAGAGGATGCAAGGCAGAGAGAGAGCAGACAATGCAGGAGTTAGAATTGGATGGTGAAAGAAAATGCAAGAGAAATGAGGAGCAGAAACTGAGCACTGAAGAGCCAATAGCACAGATAAACAGAAGACACTGTCCATATTGCAACAGCTTGATAAGTTAGGCATTTTCAGATATTAAAAGTCAATTGACAGCTCAGCTACATGCTCTGTCTCTGGTGATTTAGAAAGGAAAATGCTCCCTCTCCCTCTTTCCCAGGAACATTCCCACTTTTACAATTTCAGATCCAGTTACTATTAATGTCTCTGTCACAGAAAGTGCAGCTCCATCAGGCCCTGACTAAGGGTGCCCACCCACCCCATGTCACCCTCAGACCTCTCCTCCAGCTGCCTCAATAATTCTGCCTCATTCAAATACCTGCTGCTGGTACATGTGCCCCTGTTGAGGCTGAGGCAGAAGAGATAAAGGCTTGTAAGCCCAGAGCTCAATTTTTACAAAAAATGCCTGTGAATGGAGACTTCAAATGCTTCAAAATAAAATTTCTCATTTTATAGGAAATATTTCAAACTTGCAGCAATTTTGTACAAAGGTAAGGACAAGGCAGAAAAAGAAAAATGGGGACATGCACCATGACAGCAAATGTCTGATGCCATATTTCAGATTCCTAATTTTTCCAAGAGCTGTGAAGAATATCATGTGCATTTATCTCCATTACCGAGGGCACACATTAGATCTTTCCCCATAAACACAGGTTGCTTCCCTCCATTAAACCAATTCTGCAAACTTTGTATGAACCCACAGTTATGTTCAGCCACTGCTGTCAGCTTTCCCAGAGGGGAGAAAATAAAAAAAGGTAAAATAAGGAAAAATAAGGCAGCTGGGAATACACATACACATCTCACCCTGAAAGAAGGACAGGAGCAGAGGAAAGAAAAATACCCATTTATTTTTTAAAAGTCATTCTAAATTAATTTAGTCTGTGAAGCTCAAATCTGCTTTCATACACTGGATTACTGTGAGGGTTTGTCTCTCTGATTAGCATTGGGATACTAATGAAGTCGATTAACACTTATTCCTGTATAAATTAGAACCATAATTGATTCCTCATTCCCATCTGCAATGGATCTGAAAGAAGATGCAACAGAACCAGTCCAGAAAAGCAGGATAAAATAGTGGCCCTAACAGGAACACCACTGATCTAAGCTAAATATGATCAACCAAGGAATCAAGCAATTAATTTTTCCTGCATAGCCATGATGCCCTTCATATTTTGGAAGAAGATATGCAAGGAACTGCCAAAAACAAGATCATGAGCTTTACTTGATGGGCTTCCTGTAGCAAGAAAGAAGTTGAATTCACTTCTATGTCACTACAAACTGAAAAGCATTTGGCATACAATAATATTCTATACATTTTTTTTAATTGTGTTGTTTTAGAATTTACCTGCCTATGATCAATATTAAGTCTGAAAATTGTATGCATTCAGTAAAGCAAAAAAAAAAAAACCCCAAAAAAACAAAAAAAAACCCACAACCAAAAAAAAACCACTGAATCACAAAATATTTTGCTTCTTATTTATTGTTGTGAGAACATGCAGTCCATCTCCTAATACCACAGAAGCTACTGACAGGGAAAAGATTGAAATGTATTTAGGATGTGTGATACTCTCTGTGACAGGAAAATAATTCCTGGTTAATTCCAGAAGAACTGTCCCTGTTATTGGTTGTCTGGGTGGTTAATGGGATCACAGAATAATTTAGACTGGAAGGTCATTTGGACCCAAAACTCTCCTTCAAATTTGTTGTTGAATCTAACTTCAACACTAGATCATATCATTAGGGATGAGCAATATTCAGTTAAGCTTTGAGCATTTCCAGTGATGGATATGCCCATGCTGGACACTTTTTCTAGTGCTTAAACATTATCACATGTGAAAAATTATTTCCTTCTAATATCTAATCAGATTTCTCTTGTGCCCATTGCTTCTCACTCATTACTGCACAATCCTAACAGAGGTCATGTCTATAACCTCTCATCAGATAACACAAGATAGCACTAAGATCACCCCCAAACCTTTTCTTGGGCAGACTGAACAAATCCTCATGTATCATTTCTCTAGCACTCACCTTGGTGACCCCATGCTGGACTCCCTATGAACATCTTTCTTGTGCTGGGAGCCCAAAGTTGCACATAATTATGCAGCTACAGACTCACAAGTGACAAAAAATACAGAAAATTAAAATAATATATATCTTAAACCTCCTCTCTACATTCTTCCTATTACAGCCCAAAACGTGGCTGGTTTTCATGACACAGACCCACTTGTGTTCAGCTTGTCCAACACAATGCCCAGGCCATTTTTCATAGAACTGTCTTCCAAACTGCCCCTGCACACCCTGTGCCATTGTATGGGATGAGTCACTGGAGCAGCAAAGCCACCACAACCTTACCAATGGCTTTCACCATGCCAAAGACCAAAGGGAGAGAAAGCAGTCTGCTTCAGGATGAACTGACACAAAGTTTAAGAGCTCCACTGCAGGAAGATGGATGGATACTCTACCCCAGCATCTGCGTTTTTTTTTTTCACATGTCTATCCTAACTAAACAAGCTAAATCCAGAATCTGACCTGAAGCATATCTAATCTTCTTTCTATAATTCTGCAGCAAGTTGTTTCATTTGAACGCAAAATACTGACAGAAGAGGATTTATCAGCTTTTGTCACTGTCAGATACTCATTCAACATTGCAAATTTTAAAACTGAGGACTGAAGGACTGAACACAAAATTTTATCTAACAGAGTAAGGAAGTATAAGAGGCCAAGGCAAAATATTTATAATGTGTGTATGCCACAGAACAGGGTGTCAGGATGGGAATTTGAAGATACAAAAGCCAGCCATACAATTTTCCTCTGTGAAAATGCAATAGATGTGGTAATCAGGCTAAGGATAGGAACTTCACATGCCTTATTCCCACCTCCCTTCAAAATGCAATACAAAGCAGAAGGTATACATATTCAGTATGTATAGTCAGAAAATTACATTTATCTCCCTCAAACATCTGACAATACATTGTTACTTCAGTTCTGATTCAGTGGGGTATTTTACCTAGCAGCTATTATAATTTCAAAGTCCTCCCAACTTCATGAGGCTTCACTATGATCATAATAGACTATTCTTAATGTTTCCAGATGATACAGCATTGCCCAGAGAATACACCCTTTACAATAAATACTAATGGATCCTACTCTTTAAGCAGCATTTTCTTTCTGCACCATATTTAGTATCAATTACATCCTTTAGGAATAGCTTATTATCCTAATAGTAACAAGACTCTCTTTCCCCATGTCAAAAATTAATGAGGTCCAACCCTTCCATGACAATGCATTGAACAGTGGAGTTGGACTTTCCTTCAGGATGGCTAAAGTATAGGCTATCTAGAAAGAAGTGTAGACCCTATCAGTGTGAATGTATTCTTTAGCTGAGCAAATAGAGCAGACTTTTTAAAATTCTGTTGCCAGCTAACAGACTGAGAACAGTCCAACAAACCCTTTATAGAGGAAAAAATATGATCTGTACAAAATGCTAACATGAAAGCTTAGTCATGCTTGTAGCATAACATATAAAATGGACAGATGAGTGGCTAGCTATGAGTCCTGAGCTTCCAAAAATTATAGTTAAATCCCTATATGTATTTTGCTGCTATATTTTTCAATAAATGGCAACCTTTAATTACTGTGTAAGAAAGAAGCAGTTCTAAACCCCTCAAAAGTGCAGCTTCCCAGTATGCATAGAAATTTCTCTAAAGTCTGTCTGAAAAGACAGTGTAGAAACATAGGAATCAGAGAGTAAGTGCAACCAAAATTTTGTTTCCAATAAAATGAAAATGTCACACAGAATAGCTGAGGCTGGAAGGGGTGCTGGTGGATTCATTTAGTCCAACCTCTGCTCAGAGCAGGGCCAACTACAGCATGTTGACTATGGCCATGTGCAGTTGGGCTTTAAATGTCTCCAAAGACAGGGATGCCATAAGGTCTCTGGGCAGACCAGTCTAGTCTTTGACCACTCCCACAGTAGTAAAATTTCTTGTGATTAAATTGAAATCCTGTATTTGAATTTGTGCTGTTTGCCTCTTTTCCTGTCTCTGGGCAGGACCGGTAAGACCCTTTTTTATCCCTATCCTAACACACTCGTGGGGCTGGGAGAAACCAGAGGATCTGGAAATAATAGGGACTATTTGTGAACTATAACTTTCCTACCTGCTTTAGACTCACATAAAGTATGGATAACATGCAGACAAATGCTTTCCTCACATATATGTATTTAGATACCATTCCTCATTCTCCAGGAAAAGGTAATATATATGTCTCTATAAGCATAATCTATATTAAATACACTACAGAATATAACCAGAAAGCTTGTAGGCTTCCTAGGTGAGATAAAAGATGCCATGTGTATGACAGAAATAGGCAGTGCTCAACTACAGAATTTCACTCCTTTCGGTGACAAGAAAAGGTTATTTCAATAATTCAAAACCTGTTTTAAGAAAAGCTAACTTTCATATTTTATTGAAAATCTCCTTTGATTATATTCAAAAAATCATGGCAGCTTCCTTTGGACTCTTATTCTTTGTGTCTACCCAATAGCATTCATATTTGCATTTTCCAAAAAAAAAAAAAAAATTATCTTGAGAGTACATAATTACTGAAAATTACTGGTTTTCACTATACAAGTACTCCAAATACAACACTGAACTAAGCATTTTTTCAATGCTTTAGATTTTAGTGAGGTTTTTATTTGGTTTGCAGGGTGTTGTCTGGTTAGGGAATAAAGGAAGGGGTTGTTTTGGTTTTTAGATAGAACCTCTATTCCTAACCTAATGGTATTCCTTCATCCTGTCACAGGAATGTCCATCAATGAAATAAGCATGGTTGTACACTCCTGACAGATACATCTTTCTCTGTGCCATGACAATTGTTTACCAACCTGTAAAGACTGAGGACCCATGAAACTGGATTGCACCCACAAACCAAAAGAGAGGGTGATAATTCATACTGCATTTAGAACAAGGGGATCTGTACTCCAGACCTTCAAATAACACTGTGTAGAAATTTAAACCACATTGATTTCTTGAAGTTCCTGAAGTTGGGAAGGAATGTAGTTAGCAATACAACCTGTTGGCTCTGTTTCATGAGAGATTTTTTTTTTCAGTTCAGCTGTTTAAAAAAAGCAATTCCTTTAATAAAATCCTCCAAAGGTCAGCTTTGCTAGAAGTAAAACTGTCAGGCTTCATATCCTTGCTTAGTAATTGTGCACTTGATGCAACGGTATAATGTATCCACTGCTGCAAGCTGTTCTTTTCAGTGAAGTAAAAGAAAAAAATTTCCAACTATTTGCAAACTACAGATCATTAAAACCATCCCAAAAACTGACACCAGAAGCATCTACAGTTACAGTGTTTTCCTAATTCTGTTCTGCAAACTTCAATTACTTCTTTTAACTTCAGAGTACAAAGACATTATGCACACAAATTTTAGGTTACATAATAATGCTTAGGAAGAGCCTGCACACATTTCTTGAAAGTTTGCCAACTCTTTAAAATCACACTGACACAATATTAACCCAAAAAGTATCAAATATTTCTATATTCCTTTCCTTGTAAACTCTGACTTCACGCATTACTCTTCCGTAGAATTACTGCATCTTGTACAGGTTAAAAGAGGGGAAAATAAATACAAAAAGGAAATCTGTGAGGGCCACCTGAAGTTTTCAAAAGCATAAGAAATCAATAAAAAGTAACTTTTTGGCTTCAGACAGTTTTCAGATGGAGAAAATGCATTAATGAAAACTCTTACTTCGTAACAAAAAATAACTACAAAGAGCTAGTATGCAAGAAAAAGTTGAAATACCTGTTTCCTCAAAGACAAACACTGTGTTCACAAACTCTGTGGGTCTCAAATATCAGGCAGAGACACAAGATGTCTGCAAAAGCTGAAACAGAAAAAAAAAGTCCAGCTTCAAATAGGGCTACAAAACATTTTGGAGTTGAGCTATACTGCCAAATCCTAAGGGAAGAGGTTGCAACAATTCAACTAAGGTTCCAGTTAGTTGAAAAACTTCCAGACAGCCTTTTTTGACAAGTGTTTCAGGGAGAAAAAAAGACAAACAATGACTATAGAAGCAATCTAATATAGAAGCAATCTCTACTCATTAGTACTACCACTTCTGGATCTCAGCATCATCATCTAATTTTACACCAACAAGCAAAATGACTTCCCTGGATCCATGTTTTTAAGAAATGGCCCAAACTAATTTACTTCAACTACCTAAAAGTCTCAAAAGCCAATAAGTTGTATTTCAGAAGCATTTCAGTTTGAAGTCCCCTATCTTCCACCAGCCTTTATAATATCCCACTCCTTGTTTAAAATAAAAGTAGGTGCTGTCAGTTTAAAAGCCCCAGGATTTCTCTGTTTCTTGCCTTCTGCAGGACAGACTCTCTCTGAGCAGCTTTAATCCTGCCAGCTGCACATGCCATTGCTTTTCCCTCACTGTATTGAGAAGGGTCCAAAATCCCCATTCCACATTTCCTCCTCTATGCATTGCATACTCATTCTGTCCAGTCTTCCAGCCCATCTGTCATGCCAGGAGCCTGGCTCTCTTTTCCTCCCTCTGTGGGCTTATGTTCACCTGAATCATCTCCTCACAGTGGCAAATCATTCTTTTCTTTCAGACTGAGGAAGTAATCTTTATGTGAATTAACATTTTAGAATGACAAAAAGAATGGTGATGCTTTTAAGATTAAAGGTAACCATTAATTCAAGGCAAGCACTGACTGCTTTAGCTTCTGCAGGCAGACAGAGACAGTGAAGTTGATGATGCAACTATTCTCCTACTCTTTCAGCCATCACCAAAGTAAATAAAACTTCACCCAGAGACGCCTGAAAGAACTCAATTGAAAATTGATCAGTGCTTCTAGAGCTGGTATACCAGGGACTTTTACAGAAATGCCACTCAAAGCAAACAACCATTTCAATCAGGCAGTAAAAGGAAAAAAACCTTCAAATGTCAAAATATTTCTGGTTTATATTGCTGTCAATTCAAGTCTGAATATAAAATAATGATAACATGGAAAAACTTCCATTCTAACAGTCATTTTTCAATAATTCTGTACAATTTAAAATCACATGTTTAATAATTACACATGAGAATGAGCAATATCATATTAAAAGCATCAAATAAACATGAGATAACATTACACAAATGAACAATCAGTAATTATGTCTTATTTAAATTTAAATAAGCAGCTCTAAGAAACTAGGACAAACACACCTAACTATTCAATAGGAAAATTAACAAAGTATACACAAAAACATTTTAAGTTTCCTGCTCCCACTTTTATTGTACCTAATATATTAATCAAACTAAAAATGCAAAATAAATTGCGAAAAACTCTGCCTCAAAGAACTGATGACTAAATCATCAGGGTAGCATGTAAGAAGTTAAATATAAAATAAGTAAATAAACCCTCTCAACTGCCACCTTCCTTCTCTTCTGCTGGCAGTACCATTCTGAAGCTATCAAACTATCAAATTCATGTAAGGGAAGACAAAAAAGTTGAAAAACATTTTTGACTGCTTGTTCTGTTGATTTTTTTTCTCTCAAAGCATCTGCTACACATCTCTCCTGTAGATGTGATATAACACAAACCTAAAAGCTGTACAGGCATTTTCACATCACTTTAGGGTGAAAGGATTTGCTTCTCTCACTGTGACACCTTCCTTTTTGATGTCCCTTGTGCTACTTACCTTCCTGAGCCCCATGAGAGAAGCTTGGATGGATGTCCCAGAACACATCCCCCTCTTCACAGCTTTCCCAAAGCAAAGTGTGATTTGCCACACTGAAAGTCTCTACAGTGAGTTAAGTAATAAGAAAAGTCATGTTTTTCCTTTGATTGTTATATCACCTGTAGCTTTAAGGTAAAAAAATAAATAAAATATATTTAGCAAGTATTTTCCTTTTTAAAAAGTCACAAGTCAGGAAAACACAAAGGATCATAAATTTGTATCAATATTTACCTGGGAGGAAAAAAAAGCAATTCTTATTACCATGTCTTCATTTTGCCTAATTAATTGATAAGATAAATCTATTAATCTTCAGTTTCATATAAAAACTTGAGTGTTGATTTATAGCATACACCTACTTCTGTGTATTTCTACATAGACATAGCACAAATCCTTTGTTTTTAAGACCAGCTAGACAAAAAAAATTCAAACTAGAAATCCATCTTAAATCAGAACAAAACATCCTGGATTTGACAACAGGTGGGAGTAACAGCATACTCATGTTTCTCTGGCTCTGCATATGCAACAGCAAAATAAAATACACAGTCTGAAGCAAATTCACCCCTGGTTACTAAAAAAAAAAAAGAACAATTATTCATATGACAAGTTAACTTTGATAGATAAAATCAGATAATTATTTGGGCTCGTCAGAAATGTGTGTCTGAAGTGTTAAAGTCCATGACAGATTAATGGGCAAAATACAGGCAGGGCAACTGGGAGTTTATGGTAAATGAAGTATATAACACATCTGACAATTTTACTACTGCACATAGTACATATATACATATATACTCATTTACAAAGCCCTAGTGGATGAATTAAAATAAAGCATTTTCTAACTCCTAAATTGGCCAATCGTAAGAAGCTTGGCTGTCAGATCTGCTTTTAAAGAAAGGCTCATTAAGCAGTTGCCTCCATTTCTTTCTTTGCAAGACACCGTGAGATGCAGTTAATGATTTGAAAAAAGAATCTGTAGGCTGCAACTAACGATCCATTTGGGTCAAAGTTTCTATTGAACTTGCTTATTTCCATTTGCAAGAGGTTTCAATGTCTTGTGCAAAAGGTGTTTATATTTCTTGGTGGATGTCCTTTCACCGTATCCAATGACACTTGCACATCCCATGAAATATGCATATTTTTGAGTGTCTTAATCAAAGACCTTGACTGTAAAATTGTTTTAATTTGATGATGTACATTACAGTGCAATCTAGTGCTCCACTGCTTGGAAAGCACTTATAAGGAACAGATTTCTCTAAAGTTACTTTGTCTTTTGTATACACATGGGATAACTGTGGGAAGCCTGTTAGATACCTAGTGGTTTCAATATGTTAACTTCTTTAAGGCAGATTAATATACATCTGGTTACACATTAACCAAGGAAGAGCTTCGTGGGGACAAAAGCCTTGATTAGGCTGGCATGAGCAGCCCAACTGTTAAATGCATAAAACAGGAGCAGTTTTCTACAACTTTAGGTACGTACATCAAACTTGCACAGGGGGAGGGAAAGGTGAGGAGACCTGTAACAGAGCAGGTGGTCAGATGAAGGGAAGGGGTTGCAATAACTTCCACCAAGCACGATACAAAAGGTAAACTTTCCCAGTCATTTCCAAAGCCACAGGATCGTGGCTCTTGCCACCTGCTCTGAGGAAAGGCTCTTGTTTTAAGAAGCCACCAAATTTGCTGTATCTAAACAGTACCACAATGCTCATTACAGATAACATCACATTTTCAGCAGTCTTCTCAATTGGGGGCCCAGCTGGCAAAGCCAGCATTTAGTTCTGTCACTCTGTTCTTCAAAGGTATCTGAAGTAGTAACACCAGAATTCCTCAAAAAAAAAAATCAAATTTTAATTATTCCTTCATTCATTGATGTTGCCATCAGATGTCACATATATATACATCCATACACACACACAGAGGTGTGTATATATATACACACATATATATATAAATATATACACACACTCATGATGAATCTCACACCAGTTTTGAAGGCAACATTTCAAAGACACCACAAACTGCTGCAACACTGCTAACCTTTTTTCCTTATTGAAACCAGATTGAGGTAAACCAACAATTTTTAAAAGCAACAAAGATAAGTCCAGAAGCCATTTGTTAAAAGCCAGCAATTTTTGATAGGTAGATTTCGTTCCAGATTGCTATGAAAAGCTTTCTGAAAATAGGTATTTTTTTAGAGTACATATATCTATTATTATCATTGGCTCGCTCTTGCCAAAAAATGTCCTTTCAAATTTTTAAAGCTCCCCTCAGTTTGTGCTGCTTTAGAAAAATATGACTCTGTGAAGAGAAGTTATTTACAGTATCAGATCAAAGGCATATATGCATACTAAGAAATCTGTTCCAAGCAGGCAGTTTTCTTTCCTGGGTATGAAATAACTGATGTAGAAGAAGCAGTGATATTGTAGAGCCTCTTGTTCACTGAATAAACAGAGTTGAGTCAAAGGATGTCAATTCTGTCAAACCACAATGGGGCATCCTAACTAGAAAGAGCAATTAGATGGAAGTCAAATGTTTACTTTCCACGTTTTCTTCATTTTTTATATGTCAACTGGAAAAAAAAATCTGGCTGTAACACACAGCATCATTACCAGTTACAATTACTATCTTCTTTTCCATGTTTCTTCCATATTATTGCCCTTTCAGTTTCTGATAACTACTAAATAAAGAGTCCTTCCAGAAAACAGACAGGTCAGACCACTCACAATTTCAATAAATGGCAGGAGTATGGACTGAGCTCCTGACAAAATTGTTGTTTGCCCTCCTATTAAGATTCTCATATGATATAAATGATCCTGAACTTTATATCACAACTTTGGTTGGATTTCAGCATACTTACATTCTGCTTCCTCTTGTGGGATGCTATTAACAATCATTACAAACAACTTCTCAAAAGGAACATAACATATCCTAATACTCTGGAGCACTGTATCTGCATGTTGCAGGTACCTCTATTCTAAATTATCCTCCCACTCCACTATTACCTCACCTCCCACTCTCTGCAATAAAAACAAGATTTGCTTGATTTATAAAGGAAGTAAACATAGCGTTTCTGTAGTTTATAATAGCATAAAATGGACTGAGTACCATTCAGTGATACATCTGCACAACTGCTTGATCTATAATTTAACCACGTATTATTTCAGCTTTACACTTTAATTGGCTTTGAAAGAAAGGTAGATAAACTGTATTTTTTTATGCAGCTTAAGCAAGATGGAGTCCTGATATTTTCTAACACACAAAATGACATTTGAAATAGTGAACAAAAGTAAGTCTCAGAGGACACCATATGACTGAAGATTGCCATTATTCAGACTCAACAGGAATCTCATTCTCTTCTTTAGATTTGTATGAATAAAGATCTCCAAGACTACTATTCACCTTGTATAACTTGTTTTATTACACATATAGTAAAAAAATCAAAATATTACAATATTCCCAGACCAGTTTCTTTCCAAGACATCTATTCTCTCACATACATTTACAGATCGTTCAAGATTTGTTTTTCTAAATTAAAAAAAAAACTAAAACTCAGTCCATTAAAACAGATTTTTCAGCTAAATCAGTCCCCTTTTCTGTTCACAATGAAGATACACAATGGTTGGTGCATCAACCAGGTAGGGGTATGAGATGTCTACAGAGAAAAGCAGAAGAGCAGGAGAAAAATGTGGGAAGGAGGGGGAGGAGGGAGAGAGAAGAGAAAAGGAATAGCACATTGCTCTGATTTTGATGGCAGTGCCAGCTTACAACCATGAGGAGTTCACAGAATTAGCTTCTGGTGACTGCTTATTCACTGCCTTGCTTCACACAGTTGCTTAAAGCAAGTTTGGGTGAAAAATTGTGTTTCCAAGGAAATTATCCTCTGTAAATGGATGTTCAGCATCTGCTAGTCCTTCCCTCCTAGCCTGAAAACCACAGCACAGCCCTGTGGATGTCATCTTGACCAAGTCCTCACTCAAAGCCAGGCCAATTTTTGTGCTGCATCAGGTCACTTAGGGCCATGTTGAGTCAAGTTTTAAATGTCTTCAAAGGAGATCCAAAGAGAGGCTGAGACTCTGCATCTGTAATTTAAGAGAATATCTGATACAGGCCAACTGCAGATTAGCCATTTGCACCAATCCTCCATTTTAACAGTTTTACATATGCACACTTATTTTAATGATTCCTACTTCTATGACATTGCCGGAGAGCCAAAGAGGGATGAAAATTATAAAATCACCACTTCAGCTCTCAGTAATGTAAGGATTTGGGGTTTCAGCAGAGAAAAAAAAAAAGGGAGCCACCTTTGAAGAACTGAAGTCCAATTATTTTAAGGGAAACAGAATAGTCTCACAGTCTTTTGCATCACTTTACCATAGTTAAGCAAAACAGCAAACAAAGACAGCTCACATTCTTACTATAGCTTAACTGAAAAAGCAACCTAAAGGAGAAACAAATTATTATGGCCACTAAACACAACCCAGTTTTGAAGCAAGCTGGACAGCTGCTTCTCTGAAAAATGACTCAGTTATTTAAGCTGGATTTAAGCAGACCCCTCTCACCAGTCTAAATAAATCTTAACACAGGGAATTTGAGGAAGCTGATGGGGTAGCTCCAGTGACAGTAGAGGAAAGATGAAGAGTGGTGGAACAAGGTTGCCTCTGCCTCATTCACTCCTATTTCCTTCCAGCTCCTGTCTCCAACAGCAAGTAAAAATTGACCAGTGATGACAGTGCCAACTCCAGCAGCAAGAAAAAAGAATTTGGCACCTGAGACTAGAAAAGCCCCAGGTGCACCACTGATACTGATTACCTTTCTCCTACTGCAGCGCATAAGAATTGCAAGAAAAAAGTTTGATTTATTTATACTGCTGTGTTTGTTGAAAACACCTTTGTTGACTTGAGCTCAACATATTTATAGCTTATTAAGGAAATTGGATCATTCTAACAAAGAACAAGCCACTGGGACATATTCCAAGGAGAAAAAAAATACATAAAACCAGATGCTTACAATCAATTTCGTTTGTTTTCAGAACTATATAGTAAGTGCACAGTTTATAGCAGTCCCCTTCTACTGATTTATTTCATCTTAAAGAAAAATTTCAGGGAAACTAAAGCACTTCATATGCAGTTATTGGGATAAACAGCTATTCCACCTGTACCTTAAGGTATCCTATCCTTAGCCCACAATGCTAGGGACAAAAAGACTATCATCTGACACCTTTTCCCTTACTTACACAGTAGAGTACAGCAGAGTCAATGCTGGTCAATGCTCAGATGGAAAAAGACTACAATGAAATCCAGAAACTTGTTCATCTTAATAATAAATATCCAGCATATTAAAACAGCAAATTCCTTTATGAAACAGTCTCAAATAGTTCCTAAAACAAATTTTTTCTTGGATAAAGAACAAAAAACCCTGCACACTAGGGCAACTGATACACTTGTGGAATTTATTAAGTTAAGCACAAATGCTAAGACTAAATGAGCTTCTTTAATTTCCATAATGAAATTGTTTTTGTAAAGTTAAAAATACTGTAATGAGGCTAAAACGGTGTGTTTTCAGAGACTCCCATGGTGAAACAAATGAGATTTTAGCTTCTCTAATTGGGCATACTGCAGGCTGGGCTTGATGCTGTCCTCAGCACAGGATGTTTGTTATCCCTAACAAAAAGAGGTCTACAGCTGTCAGCACAATATCATATCGCTTCTCTGAAGCCAAGCCTTCAGAAAGAAGGCTGCTGCTCTCTGACTGGGACCACCCAAAGGGAGAGATCAAGTGGAGAACAGCTCTACTCTTCCCTGATTAAGAAGTTATTCGTAGAGATAATTTGTTTACAGCTATCACAGAGAAGCTTTTGAAGCAAGGAATGAGTATTCCCAAAATCCACCAAGAGAATCTTATTTGATTAAATAATGAATATGGATATTCCCTTACTCTTTCATTCCCACCTACCCCTTTTCCCCTTGCTTATTAGATCTCATTACCTGTCAAGGCAGGCCTTAGGAGCTTGCCTGTTCCAGCAGGAAAAAAAAAAATGTTAGAGGCATTGTGTTGCATCTGTAGTGCCAGAATGTGCGGGTTTGATGACATGTGCCACACTGCAGTGACACCCTTCACCCTTTAACAACTGAAGACTCATTTTCAATATATATCATTTTTGGTTTTCCCCTGTACTAAAGTTCAAGTGTAAAGAATTGAAAAAACACATAATCAACTTTAAAAAAATTGGTTAATCATCTGGCAGTAGTAAAAACAATCCACTTAGTACTTACACAACTAAACAATGATCTAATATTTGAAGCATGAACAATAATTCTACAGAGAAAAAAAAAAAGTACTATTTAGGGCTGAAACAGAATGTGACTATACATACTTTTAGATGCCCTATAAAAGGATACTTGATTCCAATTAGTTATATAAAGAAAGACTTCTCTATAAATGCATACTGGTGGAGCTTTCTACTCCTTTGCTCTAGACCTAAGGTTTCATTGCAAGATCAAACTGTTTAACCCATGCTAGAACATTTTACTGGACTAAAAAAGTCAAGCCATAATTTCAAGGTGATGTCCTTACTATTTTAAATTTTATCCAATGATTCTAATAATTGTTTCATTGTTATATCTGGAATGTTATTGAATCTTTATATCTAGCCTTTCACTCCTTTCCTGATACGCTGTACTGCTTTCACTTCAAGATTTTAGCTGTCAACCTGCTACAAACAAAAAATGTGTTTTCTTTACGGAAAGGCTTTCAGAATCTTGATACTTATCACATGTTCTACAATTCACCCCTCTGCTGACTCATAAAAAGATAGAGAATATAGGCTTTATAATGAGAGCAAAACACTGATGAACAAAAAATAAAAGTGAATAATTAGTTTAACAGAGGTTTAAAAAAAAGTAGTACAAAAAAATGACTGCAGAGGAGAAACAATAGGCAAAATTTTAAACCATCAGAATCGATGCAGTTTTGTGAATGACTTTTGCTTCTTTTCTTAGATTTTGCTGAGTGCAAAAGAGTGTAGCAAAATTGCACAGACAGAACGAGAAATATGACTCACCAACAGAACTTTCCCAGAATTGTATAGACATCCTTTTAAAAATATAGCTTAGAAGGTAAAGTCTTAAAAACTCTTGTGAGATTGTGCTCTTCAACCTACTTCCAAGACCCCTGTGTACTGCACTAATGTTTTGTAAGGGAACATAGAGAATTAGCAAAAGATAAGTGAATCACCCGTTTTTTCATTTTAATTCAAACTGATTCATTAAAGCCTCCCAAAAAAATCTCTACAGTACATGAATCAGATTCAAATAATGAGATATTTAATTAATTTGAACTTGGAACTTTACTTTGGATCAGAGAAACCTTCTTACAGGATGCTCAGAAGACCAGCATGGGGTAAAAGCAAAATATCACATTACTAGATGTTCAAAGAAAACCTATCTTGAGAACCTTCTACAAAGACAAGGATGATTCCAAGGAAAAATTAAAAATGGGAAAACTCTTATAGGCTTTTTTACAACTGATTTTGAGTATTCAAGAGTACCTGTCTACTATGATACAGTAGGCTAAATAAAAATTATATACATGTTGTACACATATGTTTACTGCTATGTGCAGTAAATTATTCAAAGTATATCCTTTCAGGTTTTGAAAGAGTAGGAAAAGCCTGAGCACTGCATCCCTGTATACCAACATTACACCATGAAATGTTATCAAGTTGTGTATCTGCATTAACTGAAACAAGGGTCAAGATGATACACCCTAAAGAACAAATTTAAAGATTAAAAAACTAACAGCCTCCTGAAATAGGCACAAAACAGACTGCATGTAACTGGCAACTGGCTGCCAGTTTCCAGAAGCATCACCACTAAATGATGTATTGAAAAAAGTTTAAATATGCACCAACTTGATGTTAAAAATACCTATACAAAGGGTTTTTTTTTTTTCTAGAAATGGTCTTACTATTTAATTTAGATCTAAAAAATCTACTGTTTATTTTGGTTAGCCCTTTAAAAAATAGGATGTCTCCTAAAAATCTTCATGTTAGGCTTGGACTATAAAAAGGGAAAATGCTTAAGGTGCAAAATATCTTTGTCCCACTGTTTTCTTCTTACATATTGTTACATGATGAACAAATTACAATGTCCCATCAATCAGCACATCTGAGCAACATCAGTTCTGACACAAAGCAAATAATAAATCTCTCCCTGTAATGAGTTCTGCTTTCTAATAAATTCAGCCATTATTTTAGTCTAGAAGATTAACTATTGCAAAATCTGCAATAGGAAGCACAGACAAAATACACGCACAAATATCCACACAAACTTTGGGGTTAAACCACATTTCAGTATTTACATTATTTCACAAATAACATGTCACCTTTATTTAAGCTGATCAGGCCAGCATCTCCTTTCTATCAGCTGAAGCAGCTAATTTACTTTCATTGACCATCCAGCAGCATAATGTACCACCTGCTTATTGTGATTCTCTCTGGCTAGACAGCAAAAACAAAAAAAAACCAAACCAGCCTCTCTCTCTCCCATTCTGTAATTTAACTTTGCACAAATGTAATCTTAAATTCTTCAATTCTCTTGGGCATTTTGTGAGTAGAGATGCTGGGATTTTTACAGCACGGCATCTGTGCATGCACATCGTGATTAATACAAGAGAAATCCTTCAGGCATATTGCAATTGATGCAGCAAAGCTGAACTTATTTGAAGCACTGCAAAATTATCTGTTTCTTCAACTGTTAATTTATTTCTTCACAGCCAGACAGGTATAGAAGATTAAGCACTTCTTTTTTTCATTGCTGTATGAAAGTAGAAGATGCACATATGGTGGTAAAAAGGCAGAGAATAGTGTTATAATCCCTTCTAATATTTCAGAAAGAATTTGCTTTTCAGACCAGTTTAGATTTTTAAACAACTTTATATGCTTTAGAAAATCTATGTAGCAATGAGGAATCCTATCTAGTCAAGTTTTCATTGCTATTTTTGTCACCAGCTAAGACAATTTTTATTGGTCTGCAAACATTCACAACCCCAACAAATGCTAGTTCATACTTACTGATGAAAATCAGAAAAAGAAGCCAGAAACATGTTATGTTCAGTCTGCTACTTCATTTTGGGTTAAGAGACTACAGTTTTGACAGTAGGGCCATCTGCTGTTAACTTTCCTTCTCATCAGAATAGCAGTCCAGTCAAAAGCAATTAAGCGTGTTTTGCCACTATAATATGCAGATAATTATGATAAATTACAGTTTTTAAATCAGCCTCAAATTATGCATATGGTAGGTATTTTCCTTGCAGTTACTGATGTAAAAAATATTCCCGCGTTTTCAAAATATTTCAGCTATTTATTGATGATGTTATTTCTGTAATGAGATATCTACAAGAAAATTTCTTGGGCACAGAGCCTGACAGCCATTAGAAATCTATTTATATCTCAGCAAGACATTTTGCCAAGTAGATAGAGTCATAACATTCTGCACTGCCATTACACAAAATACTCAGAAAATTGTCTCCTTTATTGTGTCACAAAAAAATTAAAAACATATGCAAGCACACAGCTAAACAGCCAGAAGAATATTTTACTTTTTTTAAAATGTGGAATGATTCAAGAGTTTAACACAGACTAAAACACATGATAAAAACATGATTTTAAGGAACTTCTCACTGCTGTTCTGTGCTGAACTCTCATTGTCATTACTCAGGTGATCCTCAAGATTAGTCAGGCAAAAATAGGCAACAATACAAAGTGGAGTAAAAAAAAAAATCATCCTCTACACCAACACTGGATTTATCTTGAGGGTGCTTTTTTAATATAAGAGCATACTGTCATACTTTCTCTGAAGTTTAACTGAAAAATCACCACTGCTAATATTTTAACTTTCTTAATAGTATTTCCCCAGTATTTCTTTGCTAGTGAATAGAGTATCTGAGAAATAATCAGGCCCTACAATGCAACCACATGCTCTTTGTGACCACATCAGCACTGAGTGATGATCCAGGACACTTCATCCATCTAGCTCTTGCCAGCAATGTGAGACCTGCTATGAAAGATGACTCATAAATCCTGGACACTAACAGCAACCAGTAGCACCTGAGCCATGGCAGGCCACAGAGGAGCGACGAGGAAGAGAGGAAAGCAAAAGAAAAAACGACACAATAATGCCAGCAGCAGCAGAATCAAATCTGAGCTCTGTTAAACACAGAGATGATGCCTGCATGGCAATGGCCTAATCATCTTCTCATCACTGTGGGCACACAGTGCTCAAATACAAGTCAGAGAGATAAAAGTTACCAAAAGATATCAATTCAATTTCAAGTTCAAAAACTTGCAGTCAAAGACATAAATGATATGAACTCGTACTTAAATCATTTCCCTCAAACAATGAAGTCAAGCAATACTTCCATTTAGCAACAAAACAGAAAGGAAACCAGTGGTGAATATCTGCTCCACTTAAATGTCAGCTAGCTTGCTCTTCAGCTGTGCTTGCAATAACCACATAGACTCAGAAACAGGAGATACCAAAAAACAATAGCAGAATATCCCTATCTCTGCCTTCTGATTTCTAGCACTGTGAGACAGAAAAGGGTAAGATCTTTAACTAAGGGGAATGGAGCCTTTACATAATTCTGCCTGCAGAAAAGATGTGTGCCCTCCCTGTATCCCTCTGGTAGCTGCTGTTAACAGCTGCTGGTGCATTACCATATTTTTTTTCTCCTTGGCAGGACAGGCAAATTGCTCCCCACAGATCAGATGCCAGTCAACGTGGCAAAAGGAACTGTGTTGAGCATAATTTCTCTTCCCATAGCACTAAATTGTTTTCAAAATGTTTGGTTTCCATCACACCACTGCTTGGGGTGAGCTGTTACTTCTAGATTTTTCTTTTGAGCATAACATTAAGTTGTACTCAATTTCCATAATCGAGAAAATGCAGTGGATGTTTTTATTTCAGAATCGCTGCAAAATTTAACAAACCATTCAACTGAAAAAGCTCTTGTTAAAAAACTATTGAAAACTTAATGTTTATCTAATTTATGTTCTCATTATTAGCTTTGCACAGCATCTCAAAAACCAAACTGTACTGCTCAACATAATTCTCTGCAAAGTTTTTCAGAAGAGGATATTTAGATTGCAAGGCTTCATGTCTAACACAACAAGATATTGCAATTTTGAGTTGGGAGAGCTGCATGCAGCCTATAAAATACGGGGTGTAAATGTACAAACATATAAAATATTATCTGTATCTTGGCTGCTGCTTCAAAACAAATTTCTTGCCCTTCATAAAAAAGTCTATTTTCTGAATAAAAACCAAGAACTGCACTCTCTACTTGACTAATCAACTTGAATTCATGCACAAGCCAGTGCACCTTAATATTAATGCAGGTGTCTGCTCAGAAGCATGCAGAATGACAAAACCATTCACTGAGTCTTTTTGGAAGCAGCAATGCTGATTTATACTTTCTTAAACACATATGTCAAGAGCCAGAACAGATAAACAGGAGTGCAAATCAAATTCAGCAGGAAAAGCGTTCCCTATAAGCAGAGAATTCTCAGTATAGTTTTAACACAAATCTACTCCCAAAAAAACAGCCTTACCATGAAATATAATTAGCACCGTGGCTAGAATTAATAATGAGTTAAGAGAAACTAACTTCAAACAACAATCTAACACACTTACAGAGGACATCTTAGTGGGGATATTTCTGTTTGGTTACAGCATTGTATGTGCATTTCCAGTACTGCATGATTAATAATTAGCATATCTGTATTTGAACCAATAAACACTAATCTTCTATTAAAGTTTATACAAGTCTGATACCTCCAGTTTACAAACAAACTTTTCCTTGTCTATCACTTCATATTCTAGTTGTGAGCCAAAAGGATGTCAAGGTAGGAAGCACATCCACAAGTCCTTACAATTGGGCATGTAAGTCATTCCCCAGTACAGATACAGGTCTTCAGATCTGGGGAGAAAAGGTGAAAAAAACCAAAATCAAATGAAAATTCTTTCACTACTGTCCTCTAAAACACATTTGAGAAGTGAAATTGTTTATTATTAAATGAGGCATGGCTTAATATGAGACATAAAATAATACATAAGACAACACCTTAAAAATATTATCCATCATTAGTGACTCCATGACCAGTTCTGTCAGCTAAGGCAGAGTGAAGATGTGCAATGCCTTGGTGCTCTATGTCAGTAAAACAGGAGTCTGGATCTTTGTGAATGCATCGAGGTCATATCTGGTCTTCAACAACCAATTTGGAAAGTTAGTTTTTGTGTAAGTTCAAAAGTAGGTAGGACATTTGAGTGAAACTATGTTTGGAATTAACCTCTTTTAAAATCTAAATAGTAAAATGTAGAGAAAGTGGAAAAACTTGAATCCCTTGAGACTGAATTTGAGAGACAGCATTCTTCACCATCTTCACCTGCACCAACTGTATATTCAAATTTTGTCTAAGTGCTATTAATCTCCCTTCCATGGCATCTCAAATATTTTCCACAAAGACCTACTGCAAGTTATAAAAAGCTACTACAAGTTTTAGCATTTAGTAATGACTGAAAAATCCTGGTATTTTTCATTTTAAAAAGCAGCTTTCCAGTTTTTTGCAATATTGAGGACTTCTGTATCAAATAATCTTGGTACAACTCTCTACAAGCACTCAGAACTATTAGCATTTAATAACTATATTTAAAAATCTCTTCTGTAACTGCTCCCTCTCTTTTGGTTCATTATCCCTCAAGAGTGGCTTCACCTGCCTTAAAAACCCCTTCTGCCAGAAATCTGGCAGCCAAGACCCTACAGCACTTTGATGGAAGTACAAAGCAGGCTGGAAAAACCTCTGGTACAACCTTCCAAAAAGATATCACATCAATCTCTTCAGGACTGTCAAAGACAACAGCTAACAAGAGAGAGCAATGTCCAAGCATACCAAACGATGGTAGGGGGGAAAACACTCCCTGAATTCACCTGTTTAGTTCACATAAAGTGGAGATAAACTCAACATCATGTAAATGCCACTGGACTTGCACTGTTATCATCCATTCTCACCCTCCACTGAACCAGTTATCTGCACTCACAGGCAGGCATGAAGACCTTGAAGAATTAACAGTGCAGTCAGCACCCCAAAGGCAGCAGGTTCCCCCCTTTAGAGATGGGCACCTGTGGTCACTAGAGCCAAAACACACAAAGCACACTTGCTGAGTTGCACACTTTGGCAAAAGACCTGTAGGCTTTGCCCTCAGAGCACTCCATATGCCTGAAGTGCTTTGAGATAGAGCAGGAGTCACTACATCCCCAGGAAAAATAACAGTAGCTGCATTATTGTCTCAAATCTATCAACTAGCAGGATCTACAAAAGTAAAATTTACCTAGAAGCACAGAAAGTTCAGTATATCTCAGCATAGGCAACACTGAAAGTAAAGTCTCTACCTTTTTCTGTTTTCAAGCCTGCCCAAGTAGCAGATGAAGGAAGGAGATAATCATCTTTGGACACACAGACATACAATGCAGCATCTCAAATATCTTCAAAAGGCAGACACTTCCTGAGAATCTTCCTTCTGAAATAGAATTTCTGCTAGGAGAGGGTATCATTTTAACTTTCAGATGCCTGTTATCCAACATCAAAAAACTGTAAGTCTTTAAACAGTGCAGGAATGAGGAATATTGGCTGACAGCACTGTCCTTTAACTCAGATTCAACACCAGCCCTGGCTGTGCCCACTTCCAGTACATGGTAATATATTAGCACAAGAGAAATAGAAATTCTTGGTACTCTTTTTCTACTTTTATAATATTGAATCAGATTCCTGGCAAAAGAAGAAGCAGCAGTAAAAGTAGAAATATTCACCCAGAGTATCTGAAAAGTAAAAATAAATTTCAAGACACCTTGTTCATGGCATGAAATAGAAGTCTGCTGACATCTGGTATAGATCAGCTGGCTGAATTGCTTTGATTACTAAACCAAAGCCAAGTGCTTTTTTTATTTATTCATTTACTCATTTATTTCATGGTTATAAAAATGTGTTTCATAATAAATATGGAGAGTGACAACACAATGCTGATTAACAAATGTGATGTTCTTGACTTCTTGAACAGATTTCAACAGATTTTATTTTTTAAAAGGAATTGTGTGCCTGTAAGATTGTCAGCCCTAAATTTTATCCATGCATTTGCTGCCACAACTTGATTTTGGCTTTCTTTGGATATGCTAAATTTATAGGTGTTGACAAAGTATTAAGAACTACAAGAAGAAAGTGTCTGTGTAGAGCACTTCAGTGTTTATCAGACCACACCTAGAATGCAGTGCTCAGTTTTGGTCCCCACTATAAAAAGGGCAGGCTGAAGAGGGCCCATAGAAGGGCCAAAGGTGATCAGATGACTGGGAAGCCTGCCACGAACGGAAAGGCTGAAAGGACAGCATTTGTTTACCTTGAGAAAATAAATCTTAGGAGATGTGTTATGGCCATGCTCCAATATTTAAAGAGAGGCTACAAAGAAGAGGGAGACCCCCTTTTTAAAAAAAGTAATGTGGAAAAGACAAGGAGTGATGGGAACATGTTACTCCTGGGGAGATTCTGGCTGGACACAGGAATAAAGTTCTTCACAGTGAGAACAACCAGCCAAAGGAATAACATTCCCAGGGAAGTGGTGGATTTCCCAGTCTTGGGCACATCTAAGATCCAGCTGGACAATGTGCTGGACCATCTAGTTTGGAACCCAAATTCTCTATAAGCTCCTTTTAGACAATTGAAGACAACAATTAGTTGTGCCTCAGACTTCTCTTTCAATCTTCTATTCTCTATTCTAAATCAATCTAGCCTTCAACTCTTTCACTCCCTTTCTAGCTTGGTGTTCCACAAAGCTGCTTTCTAGCCAGACAGCCCTCACTGTGTAGTGTTGCAAGCACTTGTTCCATCCTAACTGCAGCAATTTGCATTTGCCTTTGCTACAGGCAAGGTTCCTCCAAGCCCATTTCTTCAGCCTGTTGAGAGCACTCTCTGGAGAGCAGCCCTGTGCTCCAGCAAATCAAACACTTCCCTCCAAAAGAGCAACACTGAGCAAGCTTACTGAGATTGCATGCAATAGGATCATATAGGTTGTTATGAAAGAGCTAAGCAGACCTGGCTCCAGTGCTGAGCCCTATGGAACTTCCAGCAACTGGTGATTAGCTGGACTTCAGACCACACTCACCCTGAGCCTTTAGGTCCAGCAGTCAGGATTGTTTTCCAGCTACCTTAGTCTGCCTCATCAGCATCTCGTAAGTTTAGCCACCAAGGTATTACTGAACTCTGAACTCCAGGGTTCCAATCTTGCTATTTACCTTCCTCACCAGCACCTCACAGGTGTGCAGCTGGAGCTACCACTGACCTTCCCGTGCTTCACCAGGTCCTCTTTACTCATGAGCAGCAGATTACCTTCTGTGGCTGATGGGGCAGCACTTGCATTAAAACAGATCCTCAACACATCCCAAAAATTTCCCTGGTGCATGTCCCACACCATGTTACACCATCCAACAGATGTTGACAGGTCAAAGTTGCTCAGAAGAAACAATTTTCAATCAAGCTTCCTCCAGTCCTCTAAAGATAATTTCAGACAAATTCTTTCTTCTCTCACTCAGTCTGTAGCAGACATTTGCCAAGAGCATTCATATTGGACTCTCCTTGGACCTTGACCAGCTTACTGTTCCTTCCAAAGGAAATTCTGCCAAACTCAAGCCATCATTGGAGCACAAGCCTTTCTTCCATCTTAGCACCTGGTACTTCAAAAACAGTCTGCATTTCTCCACTGCCACGCACTGCTCGTGTGAGCCATCCCATAGCACATTTCTGTGCCCCTAAAGAGGTACCCAGATGCTACCCAGACTCTGCATTCCTTGTTTCTTCCTATGCACTGTGTGTTTCTGTACAGGTAGACGGGCCACCAGAGAAAGCATGAAGGTTTTGCATATAATTCTGCCATTTAAGTACTTATTTGGCCCTCATTCCTCCTCTTCTCTTTGGGTTTCTGTCTTCATGTCCTGGAATGAATCCTCTTTAAAAATGAAGTGTCATTGAAAGTGGTGATACCCTAGCTGAGGCTCAAACTCTTCTCCATAGGCAAAAAAACCCCACATGCATGTATAAGAGAGAAATACCCTAGCACTTTCCAGCCAGGCTGCTCACTTTCCTTCACTCCCAGGGTCAGAAAGAATACCTTGGACAATGTGACTCTAACCCATGTTGGTGCAATGCTACTTGAACTTGGAAATTACCTGAAAGGACAGCTCTAAAAACTACTCATGCAGCTTAACCAAAGCTTTTTAGAAAGCTATTCAAACATGAAGATCATACATGAAGCTTCCCTGAGGATGATCCTCACAATTAGAAGGGCATTAATTTTTTAGAGAACAGATCAGAAAAACCACAAAACTCCAAAGGTGTACAAGATGCATAACTGCTCCTGTGATGAACTACTGAAATTACAGGAAGACAAATATAGGTGGTTTGATTATAAAATGAGATAAGGATGCATACTTCCCTTTTACCATATGTTCCAACAACGCTCCTTTGTCTACTTCTTCATATTTCTGTAAAGCAGAATTTTCCAGAAAAGCTGTTGTTAAAAACAAGTACAGTAACCTGCTGAGTACTGAGAATGAGCTACTTTTATGTCTGAAACTTCCCACTGCTTCTAAACAGATTTGTGGCTCCAAGCAGACTCATCTATCTCATTAACAAGAGGTACTATTAGGGAAAAACAGAAACCTTTGAATTTAATTAAAATTCAAGTACATGTTGTCTGAATGCACATTTTTATTTATGTTGCTACATACAAAAGGAAGAGCACTACAAAGTTCTATCTATGCACTTGTTTACAGAGAAAGAATAATCAGCCAGTATTTTGAGGGAGTGATATTCAAATAGCGGGGGAAAGGTACCAACTACCAAAATTTGTCAATTCCTAGCTATACCTTATCTTGCATGCCATGATCTACTCCAAAAGTTACCTGGTGGAAAAGGATGCAGCTTGAAACCATAACTTCCAAGTGACACTTAAATTAGTTATGCTGTAAATAAAAACAGTCGAGATGCAGAGGTGCATGAAAATCCCCTGACAAATTTTTGAATGGTTTGGGCTGGAAGGTTGGAAAAGTCATCTAGTCCAGCCTTCCCTTCCATGACCAGAGACATCTTCAACCAGACAGGCTGCTCAGAACCCCACCTAATCTGACTTTGAATCCCAACTCCTGTTAACTTCATCATGTGACTGGTAGGATGTACCAATTTGAAAATCTTAATCATACAAACATATTTTTAAGTAACTTTTCAATTTCAGAGGACTACTACCAGCTGTGGCTGGTTTCAGTAACTGGTGATCCTTTTAGACTGTTTCCATAAGGTGAAACACAAAGCCTAGCCACTAAGATTTCTTTTAATTACATGTTCAATGGGCATCACCAAACCTGTAATCCCACTTCAAAAGTAAAATTTCCAAAAATGTATATTACCCAGAAAATTCCCAGAGGAAAAGAGAAAAGTGTTGGAGAGAAGAGCAGAGGGAAACCTTAAAGAATCCTTTAGTTACAGAAGACACAGTAGAATAAACATAGGCCTAAATCAGACAAAGTTTCAATGTTCATAATCTAAATTACAAAATATTTCTACTGAAACCATTGAAAGCACACTTATTTTTCTTCCCCACAAAGTCAGTAAGGAGAGGGATTATCCAGAGAGGTGCACAGGATTTAAACTGTTAATAAAAAATTCTGCCCTCATGCTCACTGCCATCCATTCTGTTTTTCACATGAACTGACAAACACAAAAAGATTCAAATAAACATCCACTGAATTATAGATGCTCTACCCCTACCAAAAAAAAAAAAAAAAAAAAAAAAAAAGCACGAGCTGAAAGCCAGTTTAAAAAGCAATCAAACTGAACCCAGCAGTAACTACTTCAGTAGTTATTGACCCTCTACTTCAGAAGAAAACCCATATGAGGAAGCTGATGCAGAGGGTGGGTCTGTCCTATAGCCTGAGTATTACAGATTACACTTGAAGATGAGCACTTTGAACCAATTTCCTGAGGTAAAGTCCACTGACTTTTACCACTTCTTTGATGAAACAATATCAAAGGGAAAACATCTGTCTCGCTCCTCTTTTGAATTCAATTTCTTCAAATAATTTCTGTGCTATCCAACCTCCAACAGGCGAAATTGCTGAGGAGCCTCTGTGGTCATCCCTGCACAGCTGAGGTGGAGCAATTGTGAATTCCAAGAGGCACAGCTACCAAGTACACCCCAAGACAGCTTCTGGATGCACAGCTCCTGCAACCTGAGCACAGCCACTGGATAGCAATATGGATGACCCCAGCTAAGGCTGAGAGAACACTTCTCCCTGACTCAGAGCTTCATCCATAGCAAGGGGAACAATAAAATTAATTTCAGCTGAGCAAATTGCTACTATGACACAATGGGAAAGAAAGACAGGATGATATGACCAGGCCCATGTTTAATGACTGCTTCTGAGCTAGATAACATACACATAATGGACTCACCCAGCCTCTCTCTGAAAGCATACACTGCCCAGTCAAAAGCACTCCATCAATTTACCCACCCAATACGTGCCAAGGGACTTCAGTGCTAACAGCAAGCTCCTGGACTGTAGTCACACTGTAACTTGAAAATGGTGATATCCTAAAGTCAGCCCAACAAGATCCCAGTGGTAGCACTACACCTTTGAGATCCAACATTCCAGATCAGGCACTGTCAACACAGCAGGTCCAGCATAAATGATGAACCTCTCAAACATCATCCAATCAACTTTCTTTTCTGGGTCAGATCAAGAAGCCATCTAAACATCAGAAAAGAGGTGGTACTTGGAGAGGGAACATAAGAAACAAGGAAGTATGGAATGATCATCCTCAAGTCTTACCTTCTGGCTTCCAGTGAAGACCAGTGCTTTCTTTTCACTGTAGGCAGTCTTTCCATTAAATTCTACCTCAACAGAGTGCATGGAAGCTACAAATACAACAGCAAAGCCACAGTCTTCTTCTACCATTTCCATGGCTGAAACCAGCTCGTTTTTATAGGAGTAACAGCCTTCTAGCTCTTAAGGTACAATACTGACCCTCCTTTGTGCTGACAACACCAATTCAATACCACACTGCCATGAGCCACTGGTTTGGCAACTTACTTTCACATATTCAACAGAGGCGGACATTAACCTGTGATACACAGCATTTCAGACAGGACACCTAATTTCTGGGGGTTCATGAATCTTTTTTCTAATGAAGAATATCGGCACTAAAGTTTCTCTCATAAGCCCAAGTTGTATCATATCATATGCCAAGGAAAATACTATTTGTTTTCAGAAGAAGCAGGATCCTGAGGAAAAGAAAAAAAAAAGGAAAAACCAAACCAAAATAGACCAAAACCCAATATACAGTGCACAAACACAAAAAAAAAAAAAAAAAAAAAAAAAAGAAACCCACCCCACATACAACCACCTAAAAATATGCACTGATTAATTAATTTGGAAAGCAGACAAAAAAATTTGAAAGGGACCAAACTTAATGGAAACTTACTCCCTCAAGTCAGGGTCCAAGAAACTTGTTCAACTTTTTCTTGCAAACTTCAGAATTCAGAAACTTTGGGAGTTTTCCACTGTAGCAAAAGGCAGAGCTTTAAAAAAAACTACAAGACTTTAATTAGACATTAAGATAGCCTTTACCCAGCTCCATCCCCTAGGATATGTTCAAAGAAAGTTGTATTTGAACAATTTTCAGCCCTGGTAAACAGCAGTCTGGGGAAGGAGCATTAAGTTACAAGACTTTTCTTCTACAATCTGACAAAATCAGGAAAGTTGGAAAAGTCTACCTATGTATCTCTGAAATGCACCAAACATTTTGATGAAAAGAGTCTTGTTCTTGTATCTTTGATCTAGGATCAAAGTTTTCACCCCAGATGAATCTGAACCAAGTATTCAGGTATTTCAAATGCTGAATGACAGACCAACTGAGGATTAAAGGTCAGGCCAATAGCTTGAAATGCAGTAAAAAGAGACAATGCTGAAGTACTCTTAGATCTTCACGCAAATAGCCTTCAGGCTTGCTATGAGTTTACTCAAAGCAAGACAGCATGATCTATTCAAGTTGTGCTCCAGGCTGGGTGCTGGAAGACAGGGTTGTGCTCATGACTATGGTATCAATTTGCTGTATGATCTATTCTTTTGGATTCAGCTGCATTTCACTACTGACAGAGCAGATGTGTTCTGCAGCTTTACATGACTATCATGGGACTAATTCCCTATGGGATCTATATCATTTTATTTTGGGTTTCTTGTCTTTCCAAAATGCTTTCACCTGCTGATTTTTCATACATCTGGAAACAAAGCTGAGGCTTCCTCAATAATGGTGGCTGCTCAGGGTCCATACAGGAAATTGTTACTGCTCACATAACAAATTCCCTGAGTACAGGATATCGATAAAGCCAAGAATGCTCTTTCCAATTATTTATTTAGCTGCTGACTTCAAGTTTCCCTTCCATGTAACAGCTTTTCTGTTATTTAATCAGAGATAAGCAACTTTCTGAAAGGTTATTCCAGTTTAATAATAGGTTATCAGATAGTTAAAGCACTAAAAATAATCCATTAAGGATCATTCATGGTCTTACTCAAAAGGTTTTGATTTTAGATTTCAGAACACCACAGCCTTTAATACAGGTATGTTGGAGCAACCAAACTTAAACAGTAACTTTGCCAACACACCCTAAATCTCTCTTTTACAAATTATTTTTTTATTAATTCCTTCCTGCAATAACCCATCTACAACAAACCTCATTCAGTTACATGTGTTAACCAGTACTCCTTAGTACAGTATCACAGGAAATAATTAACAGTACTTCTACTCCTAATATAACTTTGACACTATAGTAGGACTGTACTGATACTGCACAGATACTGCTTCAAAATATAAACATATTAACAAAAATAGCCCGGATGCACCCAAAAATATATTATTTTTGTGACAATCCCATCTTGAAAAACAAAATTCTTTCAAGTTTCCAGAGGGGGTGGTATTCATATCCCTGAAGCTAAGGTGCTTGCATAGGCAGCTAATATCCTGTGGCTCCTCAATACTCAACAGAGAAAGAAAGGCTTCTCCAGGAGCAAATTCAGAGCAGAGACCCAGTATAAGCACTTTGTAGAAACAATTTCTTCTTGAAGTGAAGAAAACATAAAAGAAGCACAAGAGAAACTGACTGAGGCTTAGTGGTTCACACTGGAACACAGAGAAACAATAAAAATCCTCATTATATCATACTGTCTCTTCAGGCTGCCAGAGTTCAATGAATCAGAATTCCAATATGACTGGATTACTGCCCTCTCATATTCTTTGAGGAGTCCTGGTCTCAGCAATTCTGAATGATGGCCACAGGAAATAGGTTTCATGGATATTTTGATGAGAAGAGAAGCAGAGGTCATATCCTCCCAGTGTAGAAACAAAAATGTTTATCTAGTGTTTGGCTTCTGCAGTTATACAATTCAATTAACCTCATGGCAATACCAGCATGATCTGTGGTAGAATATAAGATGAGACTTCACTGGTCTCACTGATTTCAATCTTTGTTATGAAGTTTAAGAGCAGTGATTTGAAAAGTTGAACAGAAAGAGTGCTATCATAATCTAAGAGATTTCTGAACAATCCAAAGTCTTACTGTGAATTACCTTTAATATGTGAACTACTGATCAACTATTTTATTTGTTATTATGCTAGTGCAAGTGATATCTTTTAATGCTACCAACATATAGATCAGCATTGTGAGAAGGAAATTATGTAGGTTTATGTCATGCAAGAGTCAAGGGTTTCAAGGACTCAAGGATTCATGGATGCCCATCACCTAGATAGCTAATCATCTTATTCACAGTCCTGTATTTGTTTAGAGAGCAGATATCTTGAAGATAAACGACTTGGGTCCTTGACTTCACTTTATGTAAATCATGAGATCATAAGTATGAATTATGCATTTTGCAGGAGACATGCTTTTATGACAGTTTGCACTATGAAGAGCAACAGTAACACAATTCACCTTGAGAACACCTGAAAATGAGTCAGAGCATATGGCAAGTAAATTCACTGTAAGTGGAAGATAGAATGGAGATATGCTGTTTACCTGTGGAATGAAGATCACATCTCCAGCCCTCTAGAATTTCAGGCTTTTCTCAAACAAAAGACTTCATGATTTTCTGGTATTATTCAGAAGGTATAACACTTTCTAGAAGAGTTACATTATTCAGGAATTTGTAAAAGTAGCATTCTGTCCTACACCTTGTCTTTTATTCTTAAAGGGAAAAAAGTCAACACTTTTAATTAGAAGAAACAAAAATATACATTTTTACACTATTGGATTTTTTCAGTTAAACCAGTTGGTATGCTTTTGTTTAATCCTGGCCCAAAACACTTCTGCACCCAGCTATAACAAACACTTACTATTCAGCTGGGTTGCAGACCACATAAGAATCCATAATCCTGGCTACAGCATTTAACACCTCCAGACACTGGTCACAGCCAGAATGGCTTCAAGAAGGGAAAGTCCTGCCCCTAGAACCTGATTTCCTTTTATCACAAGATAACCCACCTAGCTTATCTAGGAAAGGCAGCAAATGTAATTCCTTTGGACTCCAGCAAAGCTTTGATACTGTCTCTCACGGTGTCCTTGGGGACAAGATGTCCATAACTGTGTCGTGCAGGGGGTGAGTGACTGGCTCACAGGTTGGGCACAAACAGTTAAAATGAATGGGGCAACACCAGACTATACAACTATAAAAGCTACAGCAAACTTTCACAAAGCAGGAATCTTCCAAATATTTTCCTGAAAACTTGTACAGTTTCTCACTAGAGTAGGGACACCTGCTTCTCTGTTACTGCCAAGAGGTTAAATGAAGAACTCTGTGTACATGATCATCAAATTACATTCAACTCCTAATCAATACTATTTTTTTTGCTAGTTTTAACATAGGAACCTAGATATAGTTTAATGTTTTATGTCATATTGCAATCTACTTGGAGTTCTTTAGTTTTATAATGTGTAGTAAGTAATTCTGATTAAGGCCTTAAATCTCTTGTTTGTCAAATATTCACTTCTATAAATAGATATGGTTTGCCATCATTAGAACTTGCAGAGTGATTCCTTCATTTTAAAGTGTGGTCAAGATTTGGGGCTGAAGCAGGGCCTGTCTGAAGCTTCCACTCACCCCATGACAGCTGGGCAGTGAGATCAGATAAGCAATCTACCTAATACCATGTGTTGGATACAGATAGTAATGTGTTATGCCTCATTTCTTGTTTTAATTTAGTCTGTGGATTTCTAAGGCTGAACTTTTCTATGAGTAAAGTGATTGCAAACATTTGCCTTAACCTTTCCCCTGCCCTCCTGCTCTCCCCACTAGATGTTCTCTAATGCTTGCTTTGGAAGAGAACTGATGACTAATATTTCTTAAAGGGTAAAAAAAAAAATGGTAAATGCAACCACAAGTGCTATAGTGGCCTGGAACAATTTCAGAAGGGAAATGGAACGCAAGGCACAAAATTTTCTGTGCTGTATTATAAAAGTTTCTTCAGCTCAAGCAAAGAATAATCAGAATATTATAAACAGTATTTTCAAATTAATTTGCAGCCCATGTCTGGTCATATGTGACTAGATTTCAGTCAACAGGAGGAACAGCTTCAGGAACAGAAGAACAAGTAAAGGACCTTAACTAATTGCACTTTGAGCAGCTAAACTAGTTAGCCTGGTGTCTCCCATGTCCCTCACAAACCCCAGTTTTCCTTCACATTCCTGACATTTGTCATTGTAACAGCCCATTTCCACCCAACATGCCAGAGCCACAGCCACATCAAGTCTGTATAGATTTCGTGTTTCAGACCAAGCAAGTTGATATACATCTGCTCAATTCTTGCCCAAAACACTCCTGAACACAGCACCACCTGCTCAAATTTAATCCTAGACTCCTCAACACAGGACTCTTGTTCCCTTTTCTCACAGAGAAAAGCCCCTTCTAACAACACATCCTGAAAATAAAGGTCAAAAGAGCAGAAGTCTCCCTTCCTTCTTCACAGTGAGGGAATAAACATGGGTTTCTACTCCACATCAACTCCAATTTTCATGCAATCTCTAAAACCTCAACATTCCTAAGATCATTCTTTAAACTGGCAAAAAGATCCATTAGCTACTAGAACACAGAGAGAGTAATGGCATATGCCTCATTTCCTTAGGTAGGCAGGCAACAGATTAGGTAAAAAGATGCATTTTTCCAGAAAATGTTTATGTCACTCTCTGAACCACCTAAAATTTTTGAATCTGTAACATATCACCTAATGCACATTCATTTGAAAATGGCAGACAAAGGAAGAACATGAATATAAAATATACTCAAAAATATTTCTGAGGCATAGTGGTATATATCCCAACATTATGGAGCTGGTTTAAATAAATAAATAAATCTGTAATATTCAGCTAGATAACAGCAATAAAATTACTAGTGATATGCTTTACTGCCTTGACAGTAAATCAACGTAAAAGATTTTTTTAAATGTTTCCTGTCATGTAAACAAGCTAAAATGCTGCTTCCTGAACAATAAATATTTGGACCATGCTGTGTTACAGCAAGTCCCTATAAACAGAGTATGCAGTTAATAACAGAGATAATAGAAAAGCTGACACCTCAAGCACTTTTTTTATGCTGCATTGTTTTCTGAAAGACTAGAGTAAAACACTGTATGATACACTGCAGAGAAGTCCAAGGAAAGGACTTGGTATTTAAATTTCCCAAATGAATGACACTTTTGACATTTCCCTTAAGAAAGTTCATGATGTATGGTAGTTTTTATTCTGCTTTCCATTAGGAAAAAATGATCAGAATAATGATAGCAACTGGTAAACAGATGAGTGAGAAATCCCAGAAGCAAACTCATATTAAAAGGCCACACTACATATTACTGAGGAATACTGCTTTATAACAATTTTGTTTGACTCATAGATGGATTTTTTGCACTGGGTTGTTTGGGTTGTTTTGCTCTGGGTTGTTAGGGGTTTTTTTTCTTCAAATAAAACTTTCCAGAAAGCAAGACAACACATTAAGAAGGTCTCAACAGGTCATATAATCCCTGGGAAGACCAACCACTTCTGCTACAGACATCCACACAGCTTCTCTAAGTGAGGCTTCCAGCAGCAGTGATCGCCTCAACATTCCCCAGGCATTAGATGAGGTTACCTACCTCACTCACTTTCAAAAAAGTAATTTTCTAACATCTAACCTGAATCTGTCTCAATGCAAATTAACTTCTCTTCTCCTGCTCTCTGTAGGCCTTGTAATTGCTTGTTCTTCCCTCTACTTTTCTTACCTTCTTGATTCTGCTGTTTATCCCATTTTTCTTTAGATTCAGTGCCCCAAACATGACATATAAGTTCTGCCAATATCCTATTATACACAATATAATGTAATGCTATTTATAAATTATTTTTAAACAAGCAGAACAGTGTGGGTTCACATTTAGTGTAGTATCCAATAGTTACCATAAGCTTTTCTTCAGTATTTTCTAAGCAAAAAAAGTTCCTTCCCTTTGTGATTGTGCAGCTAATTATTCCTAAGGCTAGCACACTGCAAAAGCCCTAAGTTTCTCCCAACTTTTTGCAGACTTTTGCTCCAACATGTTTATCCTAATCCTGTCCTCCAAACTTCTTGCTGTTTCCTCCTCATGGCCATCTACAAAGTAAAGAAGTATGCTGAGCAGACCCAAACTAAACCCTCCAGAAGCACATCCAGTACCCTATTCAACAGCAGATGCTGCACACAATTAGTCTGCACAGTTTCCTAACTACTAGTTGATTCAGTTTGCAGCTGTTTCCTCTACTACGTATTTTTTTTGCTTAAAATTGCAGCATGCAAAAAAAAAGTCCAGGTGTTAAAGGTAAGTTGCATCTCATCTAAAGCCTCTCTGACTCTGAAAGGTCTGCCACTCCTATAAAATTAAATTAGACTGGTTTGAAAAGAGTTGCCAGTCAAGATGCCTTGTATGGCGTGGTTTTATTTAATTTTGTCAAAGATTGTAAGCTCTAGCACTCTACATGAATTTAAGTTAGGTAAATTGTCTGCAATTCTCTGATCTTCCTCTTCCATTCTCTTACTTTTTCCATCATTCTGAAAATTCACCATCTTCACTGAAAATTCTTTCAATGTTTTCTTGAACAGGAATATTTTACCCATTTCTCTAAATGGGATGACATTTATCAGGATAAGCTAATACAACAGTAGTCTCTTTCTTCCTCTTCCCACACCTACTCATTGACAGTAATCATGCTAGTTATGTGAGAAGATCACTGTTAATTCCCTTTTCCACCTCTAATAATGACCCACAGATTTCCATGCTCAAATTAAGCAGCAGTCTGGACCTCAGAGCATGTACAACCTTGACAAACCAATGTCAATCCTGTTAATAAGGCAATATAAATATTCAGGCCTCTGAATCACTTCACCAGATTTTTTATAGCATGTAACTTTGACATATCTTGCATATCTTTATGGCATTTAGAAATTTAAGATGGGCAGGAGGCCCTGCTTTATTCTCTTCTCCCTCATATTAGCCCAGCAATCATGAGGTATTACCAAAGATACATATTTCAACATCATTATGCCATTTTTTTACAACATTACATTGACTGCCACACCAAGTTCCCAGAAAAGATAAAAGCCACATTCCCATCCCACCAGTCACTAACTCAAAGCATCCTAACCAGCATCATTCTGGCTTACCTACCAAATTAAATTTAAACAATAAAAACCCCAGAAACAAAAAGACCAGATGGAAAATACAAATATAAATCTTGATTGTAACAGCAGCATCTCCCCACCCACACAGGGCTGCCTCTGACAAACCAAAGCAGTTTTTCATCTCCAAGAAAGGAGACACACAAACATATCTGTGACACTTTCACCCTGTTCTTCCTCCCTGACATACAAGAACTCCACTTTTCTTTTCAGGCTCCCAGGCAAAATCTACATGTGGTGTGCTCTCTCAAATGTAAGCAACTAGAAATACTTTTCATTGAAATTGGAACAGATCAGCAGTAGTCACTTTGCAAATAGTATTGAGACCTCCAAAACTGAAAACATAATTCAAAAGTAAATCTCTCTCAAAAATACATTCAATTGTATTTGGATTTTAATCCTTATGAAAGTATGCTAGAAAAACTAAACGATGAGTCTTCTATTCTTGTTATCAGAAAAAGATAAAAGGAAAGGAAATTAGAGCTTGTTGCTTTGTTGTTTGGGGTCTTTTTAATACCTTGACACTTTTAAGAAGCCATTTTCCAATAAATCCTCAAATAACTTTAATTCTGTTTAAAAAGAAAAGAAAAAAAAAGAAAAGAGAAAGAAAAAAAAAAGCAACACAGCCCTAGACTTTATCTCTGCTATTGACTTTTAAAAATATGTAGAGCTCATTGAGGCTGTAGTTCATTATGACTTAGTGGGGTTTTTTTTCTCTACACTAGTTCACACATTAGATTTACTAAATAATTACAGTAGATTTCCCAAGGTCAGAAACCAATGTCTCTACAGACAGTGACAAAAGCCTGTAAGCTTTTGAAAATATTACAAAAAATCTTTTAACAGAAAAAGCACAAACACAATCTACAAGCATCCATAAACCCCACACTAACTAGACAGAGTACTCTGCTTCTAACAGCTCTTTGGGAAGGGAGGAAGGGTTCCTTCTTTTTCCCCATAAAAGTATAATATTTTATAACTATAACTTAGAAAAAAGCCATGAGAGATTATATGATGGATAACAAATAAGACAATGGCAATAACTTTTAGGAATTACTAACAGGCAAATTTTTCTTGCCTGAAAGAGCAGGGCATATGGGAATTTCTTGTTTGTTTGAAGCAGAGCACTATCTCAGCCATATTCTTTTCCATGATTGCCTCACCCAACAAGATGTAGCTGTCATCTCAACCATGAGACCAGCCAAAACTTAGCCCCATAGGTGGGAAGCAGCCTGAACTGATTAATGTGTTTATCAAGATGAGGAAAGCCACCAGATTGCCTCTAGCCCACCTGTAGTAATTAATTATACAAACATGCCCCAAATACAAACCTTCCAAGGGGATTCTAACACCCACGACCCCACAATCCATTCTCAAATCCTGTGTTATGTTAACTCCACAAAATACACAAAACTTCACTGCAGCTGTTAATGTAAAATGCAATTGCTAATAAGAAGCATTAGTTCACTGTTAATACTCAATTCCTTCCCCTGAGTCTCAAAGCCAGGTAAAAGATAAGCACTTTGCAGATTTCTACCCTTTCAGATTTTTTCTTTTGTCACTGTCTTAGTATTGCATCAATTTAACTCCCATATTTGGAATTTTTTTTTTGGTTAGTATTTATAAAAGATGTTTGGCAAAGTCCAATATCACTCACAATATACCAAAAGCATAAATATTAGAAACAAAAAATTAAATTATATGAAATACACTATAATATTAGCACAACTCTTTCTTACTATGCAGAGCCTTTTATTAAAATCTAATACTAACACCAGATTAATGTGACAGCCATGAGTATACAAACCAAGTTACAAAGGAAATAAGGTTTTATTACTTTTCCAAAGATACAACTAGCTTAAAAGTAAGAGAGGGATGATGAAAATCGCTCAGAGCAGGGAAAAAAAAGCAAACCAAAAACAGAGTGTTTCTAGAAAAAAAAATATTCAAGTTGTTGAACAGTTAATTGGATTTCCAGGCTTACATTTAATACAACAATCCTCCTTACATAAAGTCTTTACTTAGGCTGTGTATTTCCCCATGTACAAGCCAAGTACAAGAAGATTTAAATAAAACTTTAACATTTGAGATGTTTCAGTTCTTATGATAAAGTTAAGCACTAGCACACAATACCAATACAGGCAATAACCAGGGCTAGTAACAAAAAATAGAAATGGATTAGTCAGATGCCAAAAACATGCAGAACAACACACCTCAAAATAGGTTTTCTCCTGCTGGAATTCTCCAGCAAAGTGCTATGAATCAAACACAAGAGTTGCAGAGCTCCAGCTGGAATCATCCCTCTCAAAACTCATCAGACACTGGAGTGAGTCACTCTTCATCATTCACATTAACAACAGCAAGTTTTAGTGCCATTAGTGAAGTCGAACATTAAACTTTTTCTAAACCATTAAACAGATGTTCGAGCCTTTATGCTAGCATGACTTTTTTTCTAGTTGTGTCTATTATATCCTACCAGAAACCTGTTGTTCTGGCAACTCTGCCCAGGACTTGAACCTCATCCCAAACTTTTCTGATCTCCTTCCACCTCTGCAATTCCTTTTGGCAATTCCTACCCAGAGGGCAGCAGCAGCTGCTAACACCTGTGCTGCTAACGGAGCGAGGGCTCTCAAGGAGACGGAGAGACAGGTACACAAGTGATGGCAGCAGGGCATAGCAGGAACATTTTCCTCAGGTGGGTCTGAGCACCAGGAAAGCACAGTGGTGGGATGGGGTGGAACACTGAGCAGAAAAGGGGCCGGACACAACTCCAACTATCCTGTTTACATTTCAGAAATCCACTGTCAATTTAAGAACGTATCTTCAGAATGAGCTGTAATGAAGCCTTTTCTCTCCTTTATTCCTCCTTGCCCTTAAAGGCCACTTCCTGCCCCACTGGAGACCCATGAGGCTGGGAATGAAAGCAACAGAGTTCTTTATTTTCAGGAGATGCAACTGCAAATGGCTTCCAGCTGAAATATTAGAAATCTTTTCAAGTGAAGTGACTTGATATGACTCATTTGCTAATGTCATAAGCCTGTGGCACAAAACATCTTAAAAAAGATAGTAATATAAAAATTGACTCTATTTAATAAGCAGTTAGACAAAACTATCTTTTTGTTTTTGTTTTACACCCCAAATAATCTAATTTCTCAACAATTAAGCAGTTTACTTTAATATACTCCTGCTGATTTAAACAGGAAACAATAGAAGTAAAAGGGTATAGTCTTTATTAGGTCAGTGATCGTTTCAATAGGTTGCAGTAAATTAAAAATTTCATTATATGCAATTAAGCAACTTCATTAATATAACTGCCATTTTCCTCACTCTTTTGGCTTAGGATATGCCAGTAATTATATTGAGACATACACTCATTCATGCAAATACATATAATTTCCACCTACAACCTCCATATTACTTGCATATAAAATGCAGTAATGTGCTTCTGACAACCAGTTAAGAAAGCACACCTAAAAAATAACTTCCCATCCTGGACAGCAGTGTAAGAATCACCCTTCAGCTGTGTAAGTAAAACACTTGGGAGCATATATGCACTTAATCATTCTCTTAATAAATCAGATCCTATTTGTTTTCCAGCTGCAGGGCCTGGACACAATTCAGAATCTGAAATGCCATGCCACAGCACAATGCTGCTCCAATACCTGGTAGAATACTAGTCTGCTCTAAAACTTCATGCTTCCAACTTTGTAGAAGAGGGAGTTATGTTGTGAAACTAGTAAAAAAAAAAAAAAAAAACACTCCAAAAATGTTATGATTGTCTATCTTGCAGAAGGGAAGCAATTTTCAGCCAAGTAATTGGTACATTTTCTTAGTGCATTATGTTTCTCAAAACATGTTACTGTATGTGGAGATTAGCATCCCTTTCCTTCAAGAGGAAAATTACTTGTCTTCTATAGTGACTGGAGCTGTCATTCCAAGAGCTGACAAATGTTAACAATCTCTGGAGGTGTTCTTTACAAACATCTCAAAAATAAATAAATATATTCAGAACAAGGATCCAATGACCAATGAAAGGTTATAAATAGAAGGAAAATACCACTGTTTGAATATTCAAATGCATCACATATCCATCATTTCCAGCATTAGGAGAACTATTTTAAAATAGCTAAATAGGCACATAAACAGCTAATGTGAAACATTGGCAGAGAAAGAACACAAGTATTATTCATTAACAACAAAAAAAGTTAGCTGTATCTCCCATTTTGCAGGAAAAATTCAAAGAAGAAATTAAAAAAGACAACAGTTCCATTCCAAATATCCAATCTAGTAATCTGTGCAGACAGATTAGCAAAACCCTTACATCTGCAATTAGAAAACTGAAAAGATATTTTTCTTTAAATCTTTTTGCTGTTCATCACATCCTCAACTGCAGTTTGTTGAAACCGTTTCCACTGCTTGCAACAATAAAACAGGAAGCTGGACTACCCTTATTCCATATGCTGAAAGCCGGTCCACAAAGTCAAAACAAACCAATTTGCTCAAACCAATTTATTAAACCACAGTAATTACCATAATTTGTTTAAACTATGTTGCCAATACCCCGTGAAATCGTCTATATGTGTAGCGCAGCTATACATTTAAAATTTCAACCATAAAACTCATCTTGGTTTAAAAAATTCATAGCAATACACTAATATACTCAACACAAAAGGGCACAAACACTTTTCCTTCTTATTTGCAAGAAACTATCAATCACAAAACAAGACACTTTACTGAGAAACTCTCTTACCCTTTCTGTAGTATTTCAGAATAGCAGCTACTCTTGGCCACATGACATGGCTCTTGAGAGGGTCCTGTGCAAGGCCAGGAATTGGACTAGATGATCCTTGGGGTCACTTCCAATTCAGTTTACTCTGTGAGTCTGTGATTAAATCAGAGCCAACTGGAGAAGCTTCTTTTCCCAAGGTGAGACTTTTGCTAGGAGACAAATACCAACATGTCAGAAAACCTTAGTTAAAATTACAGCTATACAGGATGTAGGACCACCTTCAGAGAACTACAACATGAACAATAATCAAAATAATTGAAAAAAAATTAGCAGTCAGCACAGCTCACTAATGCAATATCAAAAAAAAAAAAGTACGGAAAAAAAGATTAGGAGATTCTCATTATACTTTCAAAACTTTTCATTTCTCAATCTCTTGATGTAAACCAAGGATTTAATTTTAATATAAAATTAGTGCCCTATCAGATGAATAACAGAAATATAAACAAATCAGCCTTGCAACTAGTTTAGCCCAGGGTTATAAGTAACTCTTCTAAATGAACTGAGAAGCAAACCACAGAATTCCCAATGCATTTAAAGAACCTCCTTCTTGCAAGACATGGACCTTCCTCACCCTGCTCAGAGTCACATTTGAGCACGTAGCCTTCGAGTACATGATCCTCACATGATGGGCTCTGCCCAACTCATAACTCCACATAAATTCATAGGCTCTAAACAACAGGATTTAGAAATAGGGGATTAAAAATTTGCTGTGGGGAAGAGGGGATGGAAGACTTAAGATCTAATTACTTCAATCTCACCTAAGAATTAGTATCTCAAATGATAAAGATGAAGCAATACAGACCGAGGGCAAGCAAACAGGCAATATTTTTTAGTGTCAGACTATATCTGCTAGTAAACCAAGAAATGACAGCTTCAAACCAAGAACTCCAAAACACCCCAGTGCTTATGGAGGCAGAGCTTCATGTTTCTTTAGCCCTTCATCTTCCCCATTACAAGGTCTGACCTTCCATCAGCTTCAGTGCCTGATTTCAGCATTTTCTTTCAGATACTGTGGAGACAGATCCCATTCCACTGGTGGAATTACATTGCCCCATTCCACAGGTGGAAGGGACACAAGGCAGCCCACTATGGATTAACCACACCTGCCCCAAGTAAGAAAGCATTTCTCATGTATCCTCCCACACATAGCCAGTCACCTACATCCTTCAAAGTTTAAGAAGCAGAATTATTCAGCAGGATCAGATTTGTAGCAGAAAGGTAGCACCAAAATTTTCTTCTCCTGATTAGATTTTTCTTCTAATTTTATTCTAATTCTAACAAAATTTTCTTCTCTGATTAAAGGAGAACAACTTAGAACATTTAAGCCTCTGAAAGGTTTAAATGAAAGACTCCTTGTTATTTAGTTCATGTAGTTTATTACATGAAACTTCATAGAGTGGAGAAAGGAAGGAAGCTGTGATACCTTTTCATTTAGAAGTAAAAGTAATTCATTAAAAGAATAGTATGTATTGTAGAAAATACTTATGTAATAAAATATGCAGTACTACAGATTGAATACATTCTGCCAGTACACCGGTTATGAGGCTGAGAAAAACATTTTCTTCTAAAGACAGAATGTCATACCCATACAGTCAAATGTATTTGGTAATTTTGATATATTTAAGTAGGACTGGGATTATTCATTAGCTGGCTGAAGCCTGTACTATGGTTTGTACAACCTTGTGCAACACTTTTTATTAGTGAGTCTTTTGATCATACAATTACTTTGTTTGCAAATAAGAACAGCTTTTTGTCATCAGCCACAGTAAGGAGCCAGTTTAACTCATACTGGAACAAGGAAGATGTGGGAGTAAGCCAAAGGTAAAACTTTGTAATATTAAACAGCAGGTTGTCTGCTGTCTTCAGCATTAGCATTTAAGTTCACTGCAGCTCAACTCATTTTGTATCAGAGGAGATTTATATCAAGCTGTGGGAAGGCATGTCAGCTTCTGGTTCTGTCTTACAGAATTACCATCAAGAACATGGATCATAAAAAGCAAAAAAATAAAAGCAAACTTAAGGGAATATTTCATGTGCTACCGAAACTTGTAAAGGTTACCCTAGTGCTAGAATTATTTCCTAAACATCTTACTCTTTCAGATACTTCTTGAAAACAAAGATTTTCTTTTCTAATTGAGGTGTATAGTGAATTGGAATTCTGTATAAATGTAAGCCAGTATCAAACTACATAATTTGCTTTGTCTTATGCCATTCTGAAGTAATATTTACTGTTCATTTGTCCTTTTGCTGCCTCCTTAGGCTGAGATCCCCAAAGGTGCAGTGCCAACAACAAACATTCACAAGGACATTTTGACCATAGTATTACACTACTCAATTTGAGGGAAAAAGCACCTTGAGGATAAAACCTGGATAATTTACATCCTGAAAAAGATTTTCTATCTGGGACGCAACCAAAAGCCCAAGTTTGCTATTTCCTCTCAGAACAATACTTTATTAAATGCAGACCTTATGATACACTCTTTCATAAGCAAAAGTATTTTCAATAGCATTGAAATATTTGACAATGCAAATACAGACACATAAGAAAAAAAAATCTCAAATTGTCTCTTTGTTCAAACATTTAGCTGTGAACATGCTTTTTAAACACAGCACTATTACTTAAAATTTCACTGCATTAAGACAGAACTTCTTTATTGGAAAATGTTTGACATCACCAAAAGAAAAAGAGCCCAACACAAAAATCTCTCCCTATTTTACTGCCTTCCACTGCTGTTACATCAGCCCAATACCTGTGACAAATTAACTCTACCCTGCAGCCAAGTGAATTTCTATTAGTGACTTCTTATGGAGGAAAGTAAAAACAGGAGAGTCAAGAGCTCTGCCCATCAGACAAAACCAGCTGTCATTCTGCTTAACTTCTACAACAAATGTCCTCAGACCCACAGCAGGAGAGAAAAGAAACACCATTTGGCATTTAAACTTGAGGTGCCAGGATTCATTAAAGTGGAAAACAAGTCTGGATTGATTACTCCAATTTTAAAAGGTCATGAATTGCTAAGGTTTTTTTGTTTCTTTTAATGCATATTTAGTTTTTTTACCAGGCAATTGTTTTAAATTGTAAATTATAACCCTGTATAATGGGTACTGCCTTAATTAGATTTTAACTATATGCTAATCTGGAAGGGGGGGAGATTGTTTCATGCTTTCTCAAGGTCTGCTAATAAAGACTGCATATCCCATAAAAATACTAATTTAGAATCAATATAACAAACTTTTATAACTGAGTATATCCATGTGACTTAAAGGTGCAGAGCTTCCACAAACGATGGCCTTTTTGAAACATTTAAATTTCCTTTGAAAGTACCACTTTTGCTTCCATTACATGCCCAGTGATTTATATCAACCATTTTCCAAGGAGTCATGGAGAGAAAAGCAATGCAGAGAAGAACATAACTACAGTAAAGTAAGTAGACCAACTCATAAAGGATTCACCTGTGCTGTGTGGTTACAAAATACAGCATTAAAGTCAGTCTAGCCTGGGCTCAAAATCAAACCAAAAACCCACCAGATTCAGCAGTAAAATGCTTTTCCACCTTCAACATTTCACTCAGACTTTGCTCATGGATTCACACAAACTCATAACTGTCTATTTTTCTTTTACAGAGTATACGGATGACTTTATTTTTAATCCTAAAAAATTTACCAAAGTGATAACCAAAGAAAAGATGGAAAGCTTATCAGTACAATCAGCAGTAAAATAACAACAGTGCTATTTTCACTCATGACCTCATCTTTTAAAAAAAAATCTTTTTCAAAAGCATTTTTCTTAAAGGAAATAAACATTCTTCAGGCAGTAATGCCAAATTTAAGTAAGTAGAAATAGAGAAAAAATAAGGCCAGCACATCTAATGCATCCAGAAGATTAGGAGATAAACAACATCCAAACAGCCTGACCCCTGACTGTGTGATGTGGGGGGCAGAGCCCAGCAGCAGAGGAGCATTCAGTCAGAAAGGAGCAGAGGACAGCTGCACACAGCTAATGGTGTGTGCCACTCCAGCACCAGCCCAGTGCAACAACCAGCTGACCCACAGCCATCACTGAAAATTGCTCTAATTTGGTGCTTATCACCTATCTTGCTCATATCTTGGTAACAGGAAGAAACACAAACGTGCTTAAATATGCTGCCCACATCACACAAAAGTTGAAGGCTAAATTTACTTCCCTTACATCAATTATTTCAACAGAAAATTGGTATGGAGGCAGTTCTGTTGAACCTGACCTTCGCACCTGCATCATTGTCTGCAACCACTGACCAAAATTACAGCACACAGACTGTTCCACTCCTTCCCATATCTCAATTTTCCATGCACAGCCACCAAATTTCATCTTTGGAGTTTTGATTAATACAATTATTATCACATGGATTAATATGTATTTAAGGAAAGAAGTTTAGACTTAATTGTTTCAGAAAGGCTCTGTGTTACAGCATGGTAACAACTCCTTTAAAGGTAAAGCTGTCCCTATACAGTGCATACAGAACCTGTGAATAATCACTAATACCTCCTCATGTCTCAAAAAGAGCTGAAGACCAAAGACCTAATAAGAGGCCAAAATAATACCCATAGCCTTTCCCCCATTATGAATCATTTCAGAAGTTCTTCTGGAACAAAATGCACCTGAAGTTACTTCTAGTGGTTTATATGTTCACAAGTCCAGAAAGAAATCCATCAAAATGCTCAAATAATCATCACAATGTGCCTTAAAATCTGAGCAAAGCTGCACAGGAATACCCAACATGCAGTGCAATTTTAATTTGCCAAAGATGCCTACATGGAGCTGCCAGTCATTTCTTATATGTACACTGGAACTTCAAAGAGCACCACTGTGAAAATATACATTCCTTTTGAAGATGCACACCTAATTCTTAGAGAAAACTTACTTTCTGTCCAGAGCAGCATTTAAGACACTACACCCATGGCTTCTGTTTGGGCTTTTGTTTTGTTGATTGGGGTTTTTTGTTGTTGTTTTTAGCTTGAAAGGCACTTTACCCTTACTAAAGCAAATTGCTCCTTTCCACAGTGCTCTGTCAATAACAATCCTGCATACTAAAATGGTATTAAGTCTTCACAATGAGATTTTCTGTTGATGCCCAGAAACACATCTGCAAGAAAGGGTTTATTAAGAACTAGGTTTTTACACTAAAATAATAATGCTCATATTCCTTCTCCCTCACAGTTGCTGCTGATTACAGGCTCAGGATGAAATATTAGAGGAGGCTAGTTCTGAAATACAGACCTTAAATATCACCCTTTCTATTTAACTGCTTACCTTCTGATCTGGCTCTTGGCATCTGCAGTTTACGATCAACAAATATTACTAAAAGCTTTCATATTTTAATTACAGATACAGGCAGAAATAATTCAACAGAACACAGGAAAAAAAACCCTTCGTGCTCATCATGGCAGTCTCTGAAACCTTTCCTTGTCTACTTCACCCAGGATTAGGTAGAGTGCTGTTGGATGGGAATTTATCATGTTCTCTGGTGATAATAACTAGAATTTCCCAAGGTTAGACACACACCTGTGCCCAAAGTCAACCTGTGCAGCACTGCCGTGCCTTCTGCACGTGGCCGTGTGCTTGTGGAGCACTTCAGTGTGCTGGACACACTCATTTCTGAAGCTCCCAATGAAGCAAGCCTCTATTCCACTTTTAGGAATGAAAGGACTCTAGTGTTTAACTGCACCATCCATAACATGAAGGAAAAAAGCATTTGTTTGATGCATATGCTTGCCTTTAAACATAACTTCTGGACATCAGTGTTACACTAAGTGTCCACCATCAATTAGGATGAAAGAGTAAACAGAACTGATAAACAATTAGCAATTTCTTTCTGATTAATTCAACATTCATGTTGGAAGGGAATATTAGAAGTCATTTGGTCCTACCTCCCACTCAAAGGAGAGCCAACTACAGTAGGTTGCTCAGTGCTGCATCCAATCAGGTTTTGAATATCTTCAAGAATGGAGATGTCACAAAGCCTCTGGGCAGCCTGGTCCAGTACTCAGCCACCCTAAAAAGAGTAAATCTTCCCTGCATTCAAAGAGATTTCCCTTATTTCAGTTGTGCCCATTACCTCCTATCCTGTCACTCAGCACACTGAGAAGAGTCTGGCTTCATCTTCTTTACTCACCTCCCCATCAGGCCATTACACACATGGATAAGATCCCTTTGAGCTCCCCTTCTCCAAGCTGAATGCTCCCAGCCCTCCCAGCCTCTCCTTGTATGTCAGATGCTCCAAGACCTTTGCTCCTCTCCATGACACTTCGCTGGACACAATCCACTCTCTTGGAGTGAGACAGACAGCCCAAGACACAACCCTGTTGCTGGGTCTCACCAGGGCTGAGCAGAGGGGAGCAGCATAAGTGAGCATGACATTTTAACTAGATTCAGTGTTGCACATACCCTTCCCACACAGCTGAGAAGGAATAACCTGTCTAACAGAGAGAGAAATCCTTTCTCACACTTCTGAGCTACAGAATTTGAATTTATACTTCAAAATGTTGTCAACTTATTAAGTTCACATTGCTGGGAAAGTAAAACTACTTTCACCCTGAGGTGTAAATCTGAATTAGCAAAGTCTCTGGGCTTTTTACACAACCTATAAAGTAAAACAAAATCACAGTTGTCCTTTCACTTATCCAAGCTTATCATGCTGATGCCAAAAGCATGGCAAAGTATATTTCTACAGTATCATAGAATTACAAAACAAAAGCAAATCATAATTCATATAAAACTATTATGACCTCTAGCCTTCAGAACTGCCAATCATATAGCATCAAATTTACCCTTAGACACTTTACTAATAGTTAACAAGAGTAGCTAATAAGAAATCCAGAGGATCCCATTTTTATATTGTATGTATATAAATTACACATATATATCCATACTCATGATTCTAAAAAGAGGCCCAGTTCATCTTAGATCAACTTCTGAGTAAGCACAGGAGTAAATATAGCTAAAGTTTGAAACTCTTCCTGTGGTGATTCATTTGTTTTTACCATGTGTCTTGTGCAATGGGATCTGTACATTAGGACAACAAAACAAAAGCTCTCCTCTGTGTGGGCAGAAGCTATCATTCTGTCAAGGCTACTGAAACATAAGCAGAAACAAAAAGATTAAAACTAGCTTTTGAATGCAAAATATTTTACATATTTAGAATAAGGACCTTCTGCCCCTTTTTTTTTTAAGAGCTGAACTCCACCTTACCAGATCACACATTTCAAGTCTTTGTATCACAAATGTATGTAAGACCCTGCATTACAAAAAAGACTGAGGTAAAGGGCATTTTTATAGAAGCACCAGGGTAGGTTTTAGAACAAGCCCATTTGCACCTTAACATGAATACAGGTTCAGGCTGCCTTTTTTAAAAAAGCTGGGCTTCCAACTCCCCATAACTTCTAATTTCCTTAACATTTTAGAATACAACTGAAAAAAAAAAAAAAAAAGCAAAATATATCCAATTTTTATACTGGAAGGAGAAATCTCTCTAAAGCAATGTGGTCCCATTTTGTGAATCAGGACTGTGTATAACACCATAGGAATGGATGGCTAGAATATTCTCAACAAGAAATGCTGCAGTGACATGCATTATCCTATCCAGGAGACAATCAAGCTAAACGTGCATCTGGTTAACATCAAGTAATTGTCCTTTTCAGGATTATAACTTTTTCTTTGTCATCTCTGACTATATACATGTCTGTATAGAGATATCTCTCAGCAAAAGTTCACAACTACAGCAATAGACAAATGCAAGCTCACTCTGTCCATGCATTGAGAAAGACCTTTCTTAGTGGGACACCATCAGTTTGCATTCAGCCTCATACATCCAACATACAACAATCCCATACCCATTCTGGCTTATTTCTGGCACCTCTATGCAAAAACAAAACAAAACAAAACAAAAAACCAGTTTTGTACCTATTCTCAGGTTTTTTACATATTTTACTTACCTTTTTGCTTTCTTTAGACTTTTCCAGGTATAGTTATAAAATACTAGCTAGTCAAAAATCTCATTTTTCTAGCAGTTATTCATTAAGTTGGAGTTGAAAAATAAAAATGCCTGTACAAGTCTTTATGTCTTCTTTACCAGCTCTTAAAATCCCAGTGTTAAGTTCTTCATGTTCATTAGAAGGTTGCAACTATAAAGCAAGCAGGAGAAATTATTTCAAGTTAAGGTAAACTCTGCCAGTGAAGTTCAGATAAAGCAGAGGGTATTTTCAGGTGCAATCCCAACAGCACTTTATCCACCTGCCCTCCTTCCCTCAGTTCCCTGCCACCCATTTCAGGTTCTCAGGTCCATGTACCTATATGGAACTGACAGTTCAGTTCAGTGGCAAACAGGAAGTGTTTTGGAAAGTGATTAATTCCTCGACAGTCATTAAGTACTCCAAAGCAGTTACTCAATAGACAATAGACTCTCACTAGAATGACACTATTTTGAATATACATACTGCTGATATTCTTCTTTGTGTTACAAGATCTTTGGGTGCAAATTTGAATTTAACTTCTCCCCGCTTTACAGAAAGAACACAAATGATGTCAAATCTCTTTTTGTTCAGGTATAAAACTTGCTGCTAGAGACTAGCTAGAAGACTGAAGTTTGAAGGCACAGCCTTATTAAATATTAACATTCTGCTGGATTTTTATATTCCATTTCAATATATTTGTGGCCAATAACCATCCATTTTCCCTCACTTGCAGAAGCCGAGCAGGTGTGCAGGTAGCTGGTTACCAAGACAACATACTGGCAAGGGATTAGAGCAGACACTTGTATGTGTATAACTCTGAATAATGCAAACACTGTTAAGTGATACATTTTTCATTATTTGAATATCACATGATGTTTTATGCCATTTAATATTTTTTTGGCTGTTGAACATGCTCCTGTTAAGAACTCAATTCAAACCTCACAAGCAAATGTAATTATAGTTTCATTATAACAATGAAAATACCACTCTATGCATTTCTTCCATGAGTTCAATAAGCAGTTATACAAACATCTGTTCCATTTCCTACATCTCACATTTAGAAGAACTAAGCACCAAGAAAGAGACATTAATAAAAACAAAAGTGAGATGAAGAAATGTATCAGAACTCTATCAGATACATAGCCACTTCACCAAGAAGGCTGAGTACTTTGACAAGGCATGTCTTTGCAGCAATTCTTACCTCATTGCTCTAGAGACAGATACCAGACCTTTAGCAATGTCTTAAATTCTGTTTTGTTAAACTGTGGAAAGCACTGCAGAACGTTTTAAAGTGCTAAATCAACAAACTATGAATTACAGTGTTAACCAACAACCTTTCATAAAAAAAATGAGCACAGGTAAATAGAAACCACATTTTAAAACGTCTTTATGTTCTCCGAGACAATTTGAAATGCACCTATTCAAAACAAAACCTTTAAGAGATTTGAATATATATCACCACATCCTTATTTTAATGCTTCATTTTTATTTTACACATACTGCCAGAGGACAGAAAACCTATGGCTTTCTCCATACTCCTCATAGTAATAGCACATTTCAGCTGCACCAAAATGTGTCGAGAAAAGCACAAAATAATGAGAAATGGCTCTTTTTGATCCACTACATACAAGATCAAACAGCTGCATTTTATAATTCAGCAAACCTCAATCTCCACTTTACCCATGACAATCATCCATAATACGAGAGGGAGAAATGCTGAAGTTTCCTTATGTAGATGGAAAATGTTAAGTGCTACTGTCATTCTGTTTTCTGCAACATGAAGGAGAAAGAGATTCAAGAACCTTGTCCTTCCAACAGGTATTGCTAGGACTGAAAGTAAGAGCGAAAGGTTCAAGTGCCATCACTTCAAATTTGTAGATTTCAAAATGAGGAACATAAAACCTGATGTATTTTAATGGATGCACCTGGGCTTTTCAAAGGCAAAGAAGAAAAGACAAATTCATGTGCTTTTCATCCTCCTTCTACACTGTAACTACTTCCTGCTGTAAGCAAACTGCCTACCCTTGCCCAAAAGTGTAGCAACACTTACTCTGCCTCAAGAAACATTTTCAGGTAAGTTTCAGAATCAGATCTCCACAAAATACTTAAAATTACTTAGGTTTTATCTCATTTCATACTTTTCTCTGAGCTCAGAAGATACAGAGGAACCTGGTGAGTATTATATGCAGTTCTAGTAATTGGAACTATCCTCCTTTGAAATACCTAGTGGCTAGATAACTCACCCATCCTGGTGCCTCTCAAAGTCCTGCTGAAAACAAAGATGCCTTTGAAAAACCTGCACACCCAGGATCTAGGGGTAGGAGGGAATTAAGAGTAGAAGGTCAATAGCTGAGTATTTAAAATCAGACTGAAGCTGCTGAAGTTTGTGGGGATGAAGAAAGTGTTTATATATTTCTCAGTACTGTGGCTTTAGGGCTTTCAATATCACAAAGTCAACAAAAATTAGACTCCATGAGTTTGAAGAACCTTAGTCTAGATCTTCACAGATGAAAAATGCAAACCCTGGAAGCACTTCAGCACAGGTGACTGATCACTGGAGAAATCCCATTCAGTTCAATGAAGCAACTTGCACGGCCAAAATGATGCTTTTAATTAACTATTTCCAGGATTCACATTTTTAATTTTGCTGCAGACTGCTCAGAAAAGATGAGAGACTCAACCTGTCAACTGCTTAATTAGACTGGGTTTCAATTCTCAGACCAGCTTCCTCCAAAGAAACAGCCATCTGTTTCATGTTGCAAACTCCCCTAATGTCTCTCCCTGCTTGATACTGGATTCAAGATAAATACTTGCTAAAATCAAAGATCCAACCACACAAGGACACTCTCATAGGGTTAATGCCTCCATAAGCTCACTGAAGTCAGAGACTTTACAGCAGAAGTATTTTTTTCCACCCCACAGCACTTCCCTGCCTGGCCCACTGGACTCACTACCCAGTAAGGAGGGAGGATAAGAGACAATACAGATAATCAAAATTCCAGACAAAATAAAATATATTGAAATAAAAAATTCGACAACTCTATTTCATAGTGTAATTTTTAAAGAATCAACTAGTTCTCTGCTCCTGTTGCTTTTCACATAATATTTGTTTTTAACAGCAAAACAGTGGTATAATACATAACTAAAGCCTCTTGTCATTAGAAGGCAGACCAGTATGTACCTCTTGATCCACCACAAAGTGCTGGAGAAACCTCAGCAAACAGCCAGATGCCCACCTAGCTTACTCCTCTTCAGCAGGAAAGGGGGAGAAAATAGGATGACAAAGCTTGTGGGTGGAGATAAAGGCAGAGGTATTGCTTACCAATTACTTTCACAGGCAAGACAGATTGAACAGATGAAAACTCCTTCAATTTGTTGTCAAGAGAAACACAAACATTAAAGCAACATCATTCCTCCTTTCCCTTCCAGACTCAATTTCACTCCTCCAGCCCCTGAGCAGCACAGGGGAAACAGGGGCATTACAGTCAGTATACAAGGGTTCCTCTCTGCCACTCCTTCCCTCTTCTCCTTGCTCCAGCCCAGCCTCTTCCCAAAGGAAGCTGTTTGTAAGGAAAAAATTTGTCTGCAGCGTGGGGCTCCTCCTCAGGTTACAGTATCTGCTAAGGTACCAGAAAGCATCTTTTTCTCCCCCTCCTCCTTCTTCTCTGACCCTCTACTTCCATTGTGATGTCCAAAACACTTTTCCCCCTCCTCCTTTTCCTGTCCAGCATTTTTTGCCCCTTTTTAAACAGGTTTTTCCTCCTGTGTCCAGTGGTGAGCTGTGTCCAGTTTGGAGCAACCCCTGGCCCTTCTCACAGAGGCCACCACTGTAGCTCACCACCCTCAAAACTCTCCATTGCACCCAGTGCAATGACAAACACCTCTAAGTTCTTGGAAGGAGATAGAGATTGAACAGTATAGCAAAGTCTCAAATCTCAGCCAGAAATCAAACACTGTGACACCACCCACAAGGAATTACAGATTAGAGGGGGGCAACCAAGGAAAACAACTCTTGTGATATAACTAAAGCTCTGGGGATGTTAAGGAACATAACAAGAGAAGTACCTCTCTTGAAATAAGACCATAAAGAAAGCCACTTCATTTTAGCTCTTAGGGATGAGGGGGAAAGTTTACTGAACTTAAAATCCACTCATCTTCACAATATAACCACAATTTCTCAACTGTGTTTACAGCAGCAGCACTGCAAAAGGCTAAGCAGTGCTGACCTCAGCAGCAGCAGCACAGAACTGTTTGTGCTGGAGATCACAGGCCCGTGAATAATTACCCACTCTGCTCCAGCCACTTCAGAGGCATTGCTTTATGAGATTTTGTGATTCTTAACCTTTATTTTATTGTGCTCATATCATGATCAATTACGTGGGTTTTAGGTTGGTGCACTTGCCCAAGTGTTTCTCATTTCTCCTCTGCTGTTGTCGAACTTTGGTCTCTAAGATTTCTTCATTAAACAGCATACATTTGTGTCAATATCCACTGCACTTGCCTACAGCATTTCCCTTGCTAAAGGGGGCTCTCTTACATGCCTTCAAAGAGGGGCTTTCAAAGATGTAACATAAACATGACTCTGTTCAATTTAATTACAACAGAAAGAGATATTCCCCATGGTCTCTGGCAATCCAAACATTATAGAGCAGAGACTTCAGCTGAGAGCTAATCTGATTTAAAAAAACTTGTTGGCAAACACTTTTAGTTTAAGCTTCCATAAGACCCCAATATGTTATATTTCATTTTCTTGAGGTTATGTATGTTATCTATTTAAGAATCTAATTCCTCATTTTTAATAATAAACGTAAAGCACTTAAACTAACAGCTTTAAAACATTCAATACCATCAAGAGCTACCCTGTTAGTCATTATCACACACACATAGCTGCTTGTACTAACCATGATGGCCTCCAGTAAACAAACTGGAAGAGAAATTAAATTTTCACACTAATATAAATACAACTTCTCTTTCATAAATGATACTGTTTATATAACAAAGTGATATTTTTCAGGCAAAAGAAATTATAATAGCCAATAGTACCCCTTTTCCATATGTTTTGGGTGAGTATTTTGTTTTGTTTTTTAAATCAAAGCACTGCTGTAATTTGATCTTCTAATTTATTACCATAGCCTGAAACTTCTGAATTACAAACCACTAAGTTCTGCATCCTGCTGTTGATTCTTCTTTAATGAAAGAGAGCAAACATTGCTGTTCATCCTCTCCAGCCTTTCAAATACCTTTTACATAATCAACCTCATAGTTCTACTGAATCCTGCAGAGTTAAACTGCAGGATTTCTGATAAGGTTTTTTATCAAATCCAGTGCCACTCCAGAAACTGAGCATTAGTGGTGTTTACAAAACCTCTCCACCATTTCCTCCCACTAACGGGAAAAAACCAAGCCAACTATAAAATCTAATTGTCTTCCAGTTTCATTGTCTGAAAATGGAAGAATTGCAGTTACTTCAAATCTCTTTCTTCACAGCAAGAGATAGTTACAGACACCCATAAAGGTGTCTTTTCAACCCAGAGCTCTTAAAGGTATTTTTTTCCTGGACATCCATTTATGTCAATGCACACACAAAGATGAGTGCTACAGCAATCACAGTGACAATTTCTCATCATGTTTCCCTAACAGGTCTGACCTAATCATCCATTGGGGAGGCTAATTGATTTTCTAGTTTGGAGAAGTGTGGCTAAAATTTAGCCTGCTTGAAACTGAGGCAGTATGGACATAAAAAAACCCAAATTTAAAAACTTAGCAAGGATGTCAATTCATGCCTGAAGAGGTATGGTAGGACTCCTGGGTGCATACATGCTGAAACTGTGCTTTGATATTCAAATGGAAAACAAGTAACTGCATTTTTTTCTACATCCACAATCATCTATTCTTCATACTCAGATTCAGCACAGACTTAGAACTTCCCAACACCCTACAAAAATCTCCAGTTGTAGAGCAGAACAATGGAAGACACAAATCTGGGGAGGAACAAAAAGAGTCAGGGATCAAGGACACTGCCAAATGGGCATGGAGGATCTGTATAGCAGGGAGCTAGTTAAATTTGCTTTCTGTCATGATCCTCGAATACAGAAAGACATCAAGGGATTGCATTTACAGTGACAAAACAGCCAAAATCTTATTTAGGTCTGCTGGGTCCCAGTAAGCAAGAAGCAGAATGCTTGAAGCCTAGGTGGATTTTTTTGTAATATCATCATGCCACAGACACAATAATAAAACATTTATTCCTTTCCCAAATACTAAGTAAAGAGACAGCTGAAAACATGTAGCTTAAAGCCCTGGCTATAGGCTCTCCCCTACCTGCCAGAACATACTGAATGTCATCTTAAAAAAATGCCATTGCACAAACACCTACACCAGCCTTGGTAAGGCAAAACAGCAAAACAGCCACCTGCTGCAGATGTAGTTTAATCCAACCTCCCTTTGTGTTATACTGTCTGCAGTTTGCCCTGGGAAAGCTGCTTTCCCCAACTGTTACTTTGGGAATTGTTTTAAAAACTGATATTACAGCAGCAGGGTGTCAAACCTTCATGGAAAAGAGCTGTTGCTTTTTGGAGCCACATGGCTCGACATGGAGTCAGCTCAGTGACTGCTGCCCTCATTTAGCCCTAACAGGTTGGTTCTGATGCCTACAAAGACACCAATGGATCTGCACTTCAGCACACCAGCTCTAGGAAGACTGGCTAGCTTGGCATTAGCATAGCACAAAAATCTGGATTCATTTCAGCCTAGTGCTCCAGCCTAATGAACCCTCGTCAGCCAAGCAGCTCTTCTGGGAGCCAGCCTGGCCCTATCAGGACTTACCTGGTCAGGCAATGCCCAAAGCAGCAGCACTACTGAGATGACTCCAGAAGAGCTCAGCTCAGTCTGAATCTCACAGCACTGGTGTTACCAAACCCTGCCAGAACTGAGCAGTTCTTCACAAGGCCAGCTCTCTCATGGCCTTTTGTTGTCTGATCACACACTGACAGCTGGAACTCCACTGCATCCCTGCACCAGGACATCTTCCTCCATCCTCAGCACTATGTCCTCAGTCACAAACTGCTTCAGCTTCCAGAGTGCTACAGTTTGTCAGCTGGATGATTCTCAGCAAGTGCACCTTACACGTGGCAGCAGACACAGATCTTTGGGTACAGCTAGCAATGGCAGCACACCACACACAATTTTATCTGTGTCCTTTTAAGCAAGATGCCCTTGTTTAATTTCTGTGCTCCCACAGAAGCACTAGAAGAAAACTAAAAATACCTCCCTGCTGCTTTGCAGTTTGAATTTTTTCAGAAAATAACAAAGAATCCATGAATTGTCCACACAGAATAAAATTGGTGCAGTTTAGATGAATTCAAAACTCACTGTATAGTTACATCCTTGGCATGGAGCAATTAGAGCTAGCTAAAATTTTTCAAAACCCATGCTGCTTCTGCACCCACTCCAAGACTGGGTCACTCTTTGTTGTGTGAACTATCTTCTGAAAGAAAAAGCTGACATTGAAAGGCTGCAAAGCTCCTAATTGCTAGACTTCTAAAAGAAACCAGAAAGACAGATCAATTTAAATTCTTCCCAAAAAAAAAAAAAAAAAAAAAAAAAAAGCCACTGTAAAACTCTGGGGTTTATTTTATGATCTGTGCTGCTGGCAATGGAATTACTCTGGAATATGTCAGAAATATTGAGCCTCTTCCTCAGTAGGGGACAAAAGGCCCAATATAAAAAAGTATCTAGCTTCATATTAATTATATGCTCTATCTAGAGTCTGTAATACTTTTTACAGACATACATGCTTTTATTGTCTTCTCTTTATTATCTGAAAGACAACCTACATCATCTTTCTGCTCTACCACAATCATTTTCCACAAAGAAAAGCAGAGACCTTTCAAGACGTGTGCAGTGATGCTGAATTTCTTGAAGGAAGCAGTGACAGAGCTATTATACCAGCTTTCACCCCAAAGGAAGAAAGTCTGGTAAGAGAAATATCCAACACAATATAACTTTAAGGAGAAACAGTAAAAAGAGATCTTACACAATGAAAAGGGTAGCTGCTGAATGTGTTCTGCTGCCCTAAAACTCACAAGCACATGTGTCCTCTGAGTTCATGAGACAGATAACAGCAGTGCTGCTGAAGATGGACCAGACTGCTAAGAGAATACAGAGAATGAGACAGTCCTTTAGACACATTCTAAATACAAAAAAAATTGTCAATAAAACAAAAACCCACAACAGCAAAGAAATGACCACAGTAAGCACATGAAAGAATCATTAAGTTCTCCTCCCAAAAGAAATTACTATCGCCACTCATTTTCAAAGAAACCCAAACTGATGCTGAACAGTGGAGCAGACACATGACAGCTAATAAGAATGAGTTCTCAGGGATAGAAATTACAGAGATAGAAGCAAAATCCAAAGAGCTTATTGCTGTCAAGTCTGGGTGGCAGAACAATCTTAATCACAGAACACCAAAAGAACTGGTACATGAAATTTTAAGTCTGATAGCACAGATATTAAATAAATCCATCAAATGAGGGAGTATTGCATGACTGAAGAAAGCCAAATATGGTGCCTATATTTGGAAGGAGAGAGGGAGAAAAAGTCATTTTGGTAGCACAGACACATCAGTCATCTACAGATAGCACACAGATCTTGACAAAAGAATAGAAAATAAAAGCAGATCAAATACATTACAGAAGACTGATCATGGCATACTAGTCCAAAATGTCTCTTTTCTATTTTATTCCCACAAAAAGTGTGAATGTAACTTGTTTGGATTTTAATAAATCATTTGGCAAAGTACTACATAGGCTAAACTGGAAAAAGGGGGAGAAGTCAGTAAAAGTATAAGATATATAAATCAGATAAACTACTTAAAAGATAAACAAGAGCAAGGGGGAATTACTAGGCAGAAAGCTCGGTGTTGAGGAAGCTCCTTCAAAGTGGCCTTTCAGGACAGAGTTGAACATCAGAAGTGAAGACAAAGCATTTCAATGAACACAGAGCAAGGTTTAACAGAGAAAGATGCAGTGCCTGTAAGAACTGTGAGTGCAGGATGATTCCAAACTATCACTGAGGTTCCACCCTGAGACCTGAAAAGTGCAGCCAAGAGAGCTGATGTTGCTCTCAGAACTGTTTTGGAGAAGGGCCCTGACATTGGCCAGAGACTTGAGGTGAATCTAAAGAAGAATCTAAAAATTCTAAAGAAGACCACAAGTTTTCTGCAGCAGACTTAGGTCTTCAGAAATCTAGGTTCTGTTAAAAAAATCCCAAAAACTAGAATACTCAGATTGAATCTTGTCACCTGGTACTGACCTTTGCACTGCCTGTCAATGAGGAAGCTCAAAGTTATGTCAGGTGTGTCTACAGAGGCACACTTGCAGCAACAACTCTACTGTAAGCATGCTCATAAGGTAAAAGCCCTGCCTTTTCATGTAAAAAACACTGATTTGTCTAAGCCAAAATGAAAAACACAAAACTCTCTTTCAAACCAGGGGCCACAAGGAATGCATGGTCATTTGTTAATACAGGAACAAATTAATTGAACTCAAAATGACAAGGATTTGACTGCTAAAGGGTTTGGTTCTAGAGCAGCTTTTCAGCAAAAGGAACCATCGGGAATTGTTTGATTGATGTGAGAATGAAGTCAAGCTGTTTCTGAGAAGCTTCACCTGCAGAGGACTTTATGTTGCACCTGGCACTGTCAGCAGAGACTGAACCTGGTGACGGGGCAGCACTGCCCACCAGCTTCAACACCAAACCAAGCCACATCTGACCAAGCCATCCCTCTCTTGCCTCTTCTTTTTCCTCTTGAGTGTGCCACTTACCTGCTGATGGCAATCTCTTGGGACTGTGAATTATTAGGCATACAGATGGCTCCTGGTAGGAGCCCCAGGAGAGCCTCAAGGCTTCACTAGACATGGTCAGAAAAGATGCAGCCATGGATAAAGCAGTGAGGCTTAGCAGGCAGGCAGGATCCAGGAGGACAGTCTGTGAAACTGATGTCTAACACAGCAGTGCAGGGGGAATTTAAAGCTGTTAGATCTGTTGAGCTGCTAGATCACACAATTTGTATTTGCTGCCTCCTGTATGGAGCTGGTAAAATTCATACTACAAACTCAATCACATAAAATATTAATCAAAGAATTAATATTTGACAACATAAGGAAAAATCTCAAGACAATTCCTATCGTGAATAAGTTTCATCTTATTTAAATCATGTCTCTTGTTTACACCTACTAATAACATATTCTCCCAAAACAATGCAAGAATGAAGTAAATATATATAAAATCAAAGCTCAAACAAGGTACACATGAACACTTTACAAGACAAAAAGCATAAACATCATCTCAATCTCAGTGCCAGCAGAGACTAACATCTGCATGACAGAACTCAAAGTGCAAATATGTTAGAGACCAGCAGAAATGTGTCCAAAACCTGGCACCCAGGCCCCTGCTCCAAAGACAGACTTTAGGCTCTCACAGGGATCCTTTCCTCATGCTCATGAAGCTCTTTATAGAAACCAGGGAAGGATAAGGCTAAAAAGAGGTTCAGAGCCATCTCTGAGCCACCACAGCATCTCCCAAGGCAACCTCCTTTCCCATCCTGAGTCACCAGGGCCCATGTCCAAATTCCTCCTGCTTCCTTCCTTCCTTCCTTCCCTCTTTCCACCTCCTGACACAGCCTGGCATGTATTTCATCTGCATTTAAACACCCTGCTGGTGACTAGGTGCTTTGGAAACAGAAGCTCCTGTCCCAGTTCAGGGTGTTCATGTTTAACCTGAGCCTGCAGCAGCAAGGAACTGCTTAGGGAGGTCTGTTCAAGCACACAATAACCCTGGGCTGCACCATTCCTGCTTGCTCAGCAAGGATGGCACATCCGCTGCTTAATTGCACAGAGATGACAGGTAAGCTTTCAGAATTTTATTACCTTCACATATTTTTCAGAGACTTCTAAACTTGGCAAGAACTAAATAAAGGAAGCAGAGCATTTTCCTCTAAAAATGCCAACTTCTGCCAAACCTACCCTGCAATGCCATGACAGAAGGGGCTTTTGCAAGTGACAAAACAGTACTTTTTTTTCCCCCACACATTCATTTCTAAAATAACCCTAGACATTTTGATGAGGCATCAAATACAAAGGCAGATGGTGTGAAAATTTTCAATACTAATATTTAAGAGTTTACTACATCTTACCAGGAGGCAGCTCACAGGCCTGACAAAAAAAAAAAAAAAGAGAGTATTTCCCATGTTACAGTTCAATAAGCCAAATTATTTTGATGCCCTGAGTCTCATATCAAACTCACTTCAAAAAACTGACTACACATAGAGCAAAAGGTGTTTACTCTAGCAGAAACATCACAGGCCATTTCAAATCAAGAAAACTTCACAGAGAATGCTTTCTTTTTAATTTTGGAAAACATTCAGTAAACCCAGGAAGGGTTATCTGGTACAGATACATTCAGGTTGAAATTTTAGACCAGAAAAAACCATAATCAGCACCAAGAACTACTTTCAACTTTGTGTAAACCACAAACAGAAGGCTTAGAGAACAGAAATACCAGCTCAATCAGCTCCAGTGGGAGCTGCAGTCAGCAAAAATGCTAACTGCATTGTATTTAGTGAGGGAAAAGAAAAGGCATATTGACTAAGATGTAAACATTGTGTTCAAATACTGATAGTTTATGCCAGCCTGGGAACCAGCAGACTGGTGCTTTCTGTACACTTGAAATTACAGTAGCATGCTGAGCACACTGCACTGACCAAACTGCAAAGCCTACACATTAAAGACCAAGGCTGCCAATGCATATTACACTAAAATTCCACTTATGAAGGGACAAATTTCTCCCATTTGAGCAGGGTTAAGCAGTGTAACAGTAAATGTAATGATGAGCAGCCTATGCAAGTGCTTCCATTTTTGATGGCAAGGCATTTGTGTGGATCATATACATGCTTAACAACGTACAGAAGATGGAACCAAAAAACTCTCTATTGCTGCTGGTGATTGCACAGCAAGAAGTTCTTGCCCACAATCTATCAAGTTAGCCAAAACTAGCCTCCCTCCCACAATTAATGTCATGTGGCTGAAGAACAGACCATGCATTCTGACAGTGCTCCTCCAGTAAATTCTGAGCCTAGCATGAGTTCAACCACCTACAGCACAGGGCCCAAAGAATCCAAGGAGGCAGAGCTGGAGTACTGCTCCATGATTTCAGGTATGCATGAGGAGGCTGTAAGTATTGGTGAGCAGCCAGAGGAAAATGAGAGGTACTGAAGTATAAGGGCAACTGGGGATTGGTGGATGATGGGCAACAACTTCAGTGAATACACTGTAGGAAACTACACTTCATTGACTCAAATAGTCACAAATCATTCTTTCTTTTGCTGTTGGGGTTAAGCCCCATCCAATCCAAACTTGCTGTGGTGAAGGGGTGCAGAGAGAGGGGAAGAAATAACATTCCTTCTGTATCCCACTCCAAATGCCTCTGCATCCAGCCTTTCCCACCTTCACTTCTCTCCATGAGGTAGTTTATGTAGTTTTATATGGATGTAAGAAAAACAAGGCTGCTGGAGCACACAGGTGGGACTCTCACATCTAATAACTTCTCAAATATTACTGCAAATCCCTTGCCATTCTCTCCAGAGACATCTTACTCCACTTATTATTTCATTTCCTGTTTGTTCCATTGTAAGTTTCCTTTTATTTAATTTCATGCAGCTTGGCAGAATAACATCAAGCAATTAAAATGAGGCACATATAACACTTACAAAAATACTGCAGAAGTCTCCAATGTTCTCTACATTGTCTGAATTAATTCACATTTCACATATACCGGCCTACAATGCCTCTTTCACTCTGCTCTTCGCTCCCATTAGCAGATATTATAGTTAAGTTATGTAATTGAATCATTATTCATCAGTAAAACATCTACTTACCCACCAGTTTTATACCTTAGATGTCTCTCATGGTAGACTCAGCCAAGAGATGAGTCCCAAGGCAGGAGAGTCTCAGCAGCAGGAATGCAACCATTGATCTTGGCCCACAACCATGCACTACGTTTTTGCTAACTGTAGAAATCACTGCAGAAATTGCTCCTCACCACACAAAAACCATAACCTTAAATTTGAAAACAAAACACATTTTCTGTTCTCACAGTCGTGAAATCACCAACATGGATCAAATGAAATCCAGCGCAATATCATCTTCCCTACTCTGGAGACACCCTGAGCAAATCTGAAAAATTAAGAACAGAGTTGTTCAGCTAATCAAGTTGATTCAGAAGCCTAAATGAGGGATGGAGGGAGGGAAGAAGGGAGGGCAGGTGGGGAGGTAGCAAGATCTTAATCAATTTTGTGTCCCTGATGAGCTGCTCAGGCACATCCAGTTAAAACTGTCAATCTAAATTCCAAACTAGTGAAGTGTTCACCATCACTTACGAAGCTGTAAAAAGTCAAAACTCTTTCCAACTCCTCTTCCACCACTCAATAATGTAGTAAAGCACTATCAATATAAAAGCACAGCATCTTGGCAATGGAGCATACAGAAAAATATGATGTGAAATGTAATTCAGTTCAAAAGTTTCAAGCCTCTGTTTATATGCTGCACTCCTCTTTCTAAGTATCTGTCTTGCTTTTCCATTAGAAGTTGCTACATGGTTTCTAGTTTACTGCAAAATTAGACCAGGGTATATGTCATACCTTCTATCACATCTTTGCAGCCCTGTGCTGGTGAGCCAAAAACTTCAGCACAGTAGCCCAGGAGGAAATTTCCACTGCAAGTCTAATTTGCTCAGCAATCATGTAATATAGAACAATTGCTCTGAACACTGTGTTTCAAACTCTCATGCACTTATTCACCCAGTCCTCACAAAAGCACAGTTAAAACACTCATGAGAGGTTTAATTTCTGAAGCCACCAACAAACAGGATCATCCGTAACTTCAGATCCCGAGGGGGCACCACATGCACTGCACTATTTCAGGCCAATTAGCATGTTGTTTGGGAATTAGCTCTTAAAACAACCAGTGCATTACATCATGAAAATAACCATTTCCCAATTGTTCTAATGAATACAGAAGAGGAAACTAGAACAAATCCTCTGCTGCTATAGATCCATCTACTTCGGCCGAGCTCTGTTACAAATCATTTCAGCTTTATTACTTAGAAAATATGCAAGTAAAATAGCAATCCATTTGAAATGAAAAAAATCCCAGGCACTTTCTGTGAATCACCACATGACTATTAAGATAATAAAATTAATCACAGGTTTTCTATATCAGCCTTGGTGGTTTTCATGGTTTTCACTGTTTCAGCAGTGAGACTATACTTACTCTCTGTAAGCAAATAGTAAAACACTGTCTAGAAGCTAAAACATTTTCCTGAGTCTTTCCATTACCACAGTTATGCCCAGACTATGAAACTCCTACGCTTTGAACCTGTTGGTTATGTCTTTTCCCTAATTTCAGGATAACACATAATGCATCTTTATGATCTCAGAGAGGAAAATTCAGCCAAGCAATCAAGGAACACAATGAACATCATAAGTTTTACTTTTTAAAGCTATTGTTCCTTAAAATGGGATAATACTTGTTTCAAATTTATTTACAAGCTGTTTATCCAACTCATGCAGCTCAATAAAATGAGAGGTTCATTACTCTGCCCTCCCTCAGCCACATGCTAGGTACTTTATTTTCAGCTGAAACCACAGGTTCATCTCTGCTTGCTTTCCTAGTACATTTCAAACCAAATAACCATCAACCTCTACATATGGTCTCAAGCATACTTTTGACTTTGTTTTTGTTTGCCTCTGCTTCAACACCTCCTCAGACTAATTCTCTCATACCAAACACTGATTAGCAACCAGTCTTGTTTTATTTACTACCTCCTCCTGGGTTTCACCCACTTACACCTCCCTTATGGTTCTTCCAACCCTGAAGCTGTCTGGTGCCAAGCACACAGTGTTTGTTTTCCCTGTGCTACAAATTCATGCTAAAATCATCAGTATGACTCAACTCCAAGCAAGTATTAGAACAGTACTTGCATTAATTGTTGGTTATTTCTGGGAGCCCTGGAGAGTCTTCACATGAAGAAATGGTCTCTTGAAACCATTTTAAGCTTGATCCCCCATTACATGGCAACCAGAGGCCAAAATAAAGAGAAAGAAGTAAGAGGGCACACATCCAAAATGCACAATAAGAAAAAACACAGAGAAAATAAACAAAGTGCCATTCTACTCTGTTTTAACAGAAAATGCACACAGTGAAAATATCATAAATTGACAAGACATTGTTCTAAGGAAAAGCAAAACCACTGAACTCCAAATTAATTGTCATAAAACACCATGTTTTTATGGACGACTGTTAAGATTAACAAGAGGAAGTAATTTACATTGAACATGAAAAATTCCACATTATGTCTTTACTCAACAGACCCAAGGAAAACCTTCCTTCTGGCTTGGATATTCAATAATCACTCACCACACCATGTCTCACACTGGCAAACTTTGCTTTTATGCAAATTTTTTACACTGTTCTTTATTTTATTTCAGCCTATTAGTCAGGAATATACCACTTTTCTCCAAATAAACAGAATAGCCCTCTACATTTTCTAGACAAAAACCCAGAAGCTCAACATCAGTGCAGTCACATATGAAGAATAAATAAAAGCCATCTCAAATAAACAAAAAAATATTTTTAAAATAAGTATTCACAATAGCTTGTAAAGAACTATACACAGACACTTCTTTAACCAAGATTATTAAAATCCAAACCCCAAAGTGAGCTTTTGCTTGGTGTCACATGAAATGTGGGCATTCCCTTCTTTCTGATGCAAATGCCAATGATCATTACCAATAGTAAACAAGTGAAAGACAAAAACAGTCCATAGACTGTAGGGAAGAATAGGGAAAAGGAAAGAGAAAGTCTTTCAGTCATATGACAATGACTTTCTCATGATTTCACAGGGCCTCTTGCTCTTCTCTTGCCCTCACTCCTTTAAGCACACACTACCCAACAGCAATGCTCAGGACAGGCAGCAAAACTGAGATGAGCCTGGACATGCCTGCAAACAGGTGAAGGGCAGGATGTATGTGCACTACTCAACTTTGAGCTCCAAATTATTCGCCTGCACTTCTAGTCATGACCTGGACTTTCCTCAGTGGACAGAAACACATTTTCACTGGATTGAGAGGGGATCCTCTTTGGGATATTGCCCAGGGATGTTGCTCTCTACTCCACCTCTCAGCTCTGCACTGAGCACAACTGGTTGGAAGTATCTCTCTCAATGAAAAACAGAAACAAAGGCATCTGTAATATCTATGACACTCACTGAGGCATTTTTTTACCCAAGGACCACAGCTGCATGCTATCAAAACTAACAGTCTACCCCAGGAGAAACCAGTACCCTTCATGGCATCCTCAAAACCACGTAGCTCACTCTTGAGAAATGTGTCAATGACCACAGAGTCCACTGCCTTTAGAAATTAACAAAATATTTCCTCTCCCTTCCTGAACTACAGCCATTTCACACATAAACACAGTCTCCGAAGAACTCTTGTCAAATTGCAACAGCTACAAAAGAAGAAAAAGGTGATTTGTCTCTGAGGAACATGTTCTGCTGTGCACTGAAGCCTAAAAGGGTAGCAGCTAGTGAGTCAGAGGCTTTAAAACCTCATTGTTGCCTTTACTTCTTATTTCCATTCCTACTGACCAGAGACTGGTAGGAAATTGTATTATTGTTTAAAGACACAAACAAGATCGTCAAAAGAATTCCGAATCCAATCAATACCTTAAATTGTGACCACAAATAACAATTCCAATCACAGTCCCACACCCTGTTGAATTAGCTTGAAGGTCATCTAGCCCTAATATTGGTATTTCTTCTCCTACCACATTACTAACACCTTTAACTTATAAAGAATGGCCTGACCTGAACTTCCAACTAGCGAAAACAAGCACATGAATCCATCCTAAAACTCCAAGACCGTTGAGTATTTAAGTGAATCTAAGTATAAAAGGTAAGAGCTAAAGGTGCCACCTGGCTCCTGTAAGCACCTGGCAGACCCCCATTCTCTGCTGTGAGGCACATGAAGAACCACTAAAAATCTGGCAACACTGAGTTACCTTGTGCCAGGGTTTCAAGCCAAGCTTTGAAAGGAAATAAATAAGATTATCCCATGAGAGAGGTTATGCACAGCACCAGAACCAACACAAAAACTATGCATATATACATACACATGTATATGATCCACACAAATGTGGCCATCAAGAGACCACTGGTTCTGTAAGCAAGACTCCTTTTGCAATTGAGAACTGCTGTCTCCCAAATTCTTGCAAAACCCACGTTAAAGGGAACGGGAAGAGGAGACTGCATCTTCTCCCTCCTTTAAAAGAAAGGGGTGAGCTACAGAGAGCCTTAATTCCCCCCACAGTTTGCACCTGCACACACGCTGATACAGCCCAGCCACCCTGGAGTCACGTCTGGCACTTACTCAGGGTTATCTGGCACAGGTGTGGCATTAGCAGGGATTGCTGTTCTCCAACAGCTGTCAGACCTTGTGTTAAGGTGGCTATTTCAAGAATTAAGAAAACTTTCCTGGGAAATGAGAGTGAATTCAACGATAACTAAAAGCTTATGACAAAGTCAGTACGTTCATAGGCCACTTATCATGACAGAGGAGAACTTTACATCTAGTCCGTGCTCTACCCGAATTGAAGCAGTAATACTTTTTGTTTGGCTGTCTTGATCCCCACTAGCAACATTTTCTTGCAGGAGAGAGGTGAAGCAGGGCATCCCACAGTGTCAAAGTTACTCAGATCTCTGACTATGGGGTCATGTGAAGCCTCACTCTCCCATTAGAGCTGCATCGTTACAGCAACATTGGATTAGAGAAGGTCTGGTCCTCTAAGAGAGAGGTTATAAATACTCACTGAAATAGTTTAAATTACTTTTCCCCTTGCTTTTAGCTCTAGGAAGTTTACTATTTTCACAGTGGAAGGAAATGAGCCACCCCAAAAGAGATCATCTGATAGCATCCTATTCTTCCACAACTTCCCTCTGCCCCTAGAATGTAATGTAGATCCTAGTGAATATTTCATACCTTAACTACCAAGAATAATTATCAATTAAAAAATTCATTAAAGTGATATTGCTTCCATGTAGCTCTACAATGAAATTTAAATCGCTTTTCATCTCTTCACCGTAAACTGTAGGAATGAAAATCCATTTATCAGACTTCTCCAAAAGGGACCTATCCTGCTATGCCAGAGCACTGCCGTGCCGAGCCCACGCCAGGAGGATGGGTCACACACTTACAGCTCGGCTCGGCTCGGCTCGGCTCGGCCCGGCCCGGCTCGGCTCGGCCCGGCCCGGCTCGGCTCGGCTCGGCTGGGGACGGCCCCGCACGGCCCGGCTCGCTGCCCGGAGCGGGGCCGGGGCCGAGCCGGGCCGGGCCGGAGCGGCGGGGCGGGCCTGCCCTCTGCGGGGACCCGGAGGTACTGCCGGCTCCCGCCGCGCCCGGCCCCGGTACCGAGCACTGCCGCGGGTACAGCCGCCCCCTGCGGCCGCCTTCTTCCCCAGGCGGGGGCGGGATCGCCACGGGACCGCCGGCAGCCCCGGCCCGCAGTGGAGCGGCCCCGGCCCGGCCCGGCCGGGCCGATGGCGGCCGGCGCTCCTCGGCTCGCGCTCCCTGCCGCCTGCCCCGCCGTGCAGGGAGCAGGCTGCGCTCGGGAAGGGTGGGCGGCAGTGCCGAGAGCCAGCTCTGCTGCCACCTCAGTGCCTCATGGCCACAACGCTGAGCGAGGCCCCACTCATTGCCGCTTAGCTCCTTCCCTCCCTCCACCTCTTCATGTCAGTGTTCATTGCACAACCCCACAGGTACCGAATTATTTCCTTGGTTTTAAAAAGAGCCTTCAGACAAGCCCTCTGAAGTCTTATTATTTGCCGTGGCATTTTCAGGAAAAGCCAGTATGTGGCTAAGACAAGTATATGGATAGAAAAGTTTGTTTACGCTTAGGCTTGGTGTGATGGAGTGGATGCTCATTGAAAGAAGGATTTCAAGGACCTGGAGGGCTCCTGTTATTGAATCCTCAGTGCTGCGACTCAGTGTGTGGCAGGGGCTGTAAATCCTCTGAGAGCTGTTTTCATTTTTCGATGCTCTTAACACACAGCAACAGAGGCACGAAATGCCTCCGTCTTTTCTGATGCAGCTGGACTGACTTCTATTAGCCAAGCCTTGTGGTCCCTAGGTTAAGCTACTGCCTACCAATTTACTAGGAAGAGCAGTTTTAGTGTAGAAAAATACCAAACAGTTGATCTGCTGTGTAATGGAGGCATTAGAGGGAATTTTTTTAAAGCACGTCAGCTGAGAGGAGCGGTTGCACTAGTAGTTGGAGTTTTCTCTTCAACTGTAGATTGGCTTCAAGGTCTCCATCTTCAAAGGAGATTAGCAGATGAATCAGGTAATTGCTCAGTCGCCATTAGGTCTACTTCTCCCTCTTTCCTAAGTATGCTATGTTCAACAAGTAGTCGGGTTTCTCAAACCCAGTGTTATTCCTGGGAAAGAAGGACAATTTGAATTGCGGTAATTTGAATTGTGGACTCCCCCCGGTAGTCACACTCTCTGTCCGGAAAGGACACTGCTGGACTGATTGACAGCATGGCAATCAACTCCCTCAGACAAATCTTCATACTCTGGTACGATGTATGCAGAGACTGAACTGATGGAAACAGGCGAAAGTCACAAGCAGATGGCAAATCGTCAGTGAAATATAAGGACTACGAAAGGACACAAAATATTTTGGTTTCTTCATTGTTGAGGAATAGATTCAGTGCAGGTAGCTCGGTTTGCAAGCTGCAAGAGCCCCAGGCAAGGGGCTGTGAAGCACCAACCCTTTGTGTCACAAGAGGCCAGGAGACCTGGGGCAGCGATCAGGGGAGTGGATCCTCAGAGACACGGCAGGAGCCGACGATCCCCTCACTTGACGTGCTAAGACTCTCAGGGGATAAAAGCACAGCCTTTCCTTCGTTCGTGGTCCCTCCTGGAGGCACCAACTCGAGCTGTTGTTTGTTCTTTAGTTATTGCACAGAGAGTAAATTATTTTAAGGATTGGGACGTCCGAGACTCCTATAGGAAACCTGGGGACGAGCGGTAAGGAGGTAAGGAAACCTGGTGTGACTGTGTTGAGTGTGGGTGTGTAATTGTGTGTAGTTTGGTCCCAGCTCAGGTGGTGCTTGTGTGGCCGCCAGGGCACCGCCTGGATGGTCGGACAGGAGTTTCCTTAACATTAACTTACCCTGAGGAGACCTCTTGACAAAGGTGATGATGATGATGATGCGGTGATGGTGATGAAACTTGTCATTTCTGCAAGTATAAAAGCCTTGGTATTGAAGTACTGAAAAGCTACCAATTCTCTCACTCACTACAAGATCAGTCTTCCCATGTAGCTAGCCACACAATTGCCACTTAAGTGAAACAGAAGCAAAACCAGCTTTCAACAGTGAAATGAATGCATGCACGGCATGACTAGGCATTAAACTTATGAGAGGTCAGAACAATTAAGTACTGCCAATTAGCGAAAGGAGATCAAAGTGCTTTTCAACTTTACAGAAATAAACACTTTTGAAAAGATGGAGTAATGCTTATCTTGTTTGATCCCAGCTGTACTCCCATGTGGGCTTCACACATAAATCCCTGTATTTCTAAAAAGCACAGTATAGCTTTCAAAGCATTCACACCACTGATCTCCATATTATACTTAGAGGATACACAGCAGTCACACCGATGCCACTGCTGTTTGCCTAATACCTGGTGGAGAAAGTAACCTTCAAAAAAAACCCCCAAAACTACAAAAATAGTGAAATCAACTATGGAATGGGTTAATATAGAAATCACAGTATCATCAGAGTATCATAGCATGATTGTCTGGCATAGCTGGGATTTCTGGCATTGCAGAATAGCACAGGGCAACTCAAATATATGTGACTGAAGTGCTGTTACCTCCCTGCATGCCTCCTGTTATTCCTGGCTTTTTTCTTTTCCATTCTGAAGCATCGAAGTTACCATGGAAACAAGCCGTGGCACTTATGTATATCCGTGAGCCTTACCCATACATGGCATGTGAAGTGAGGCTCAGTTAATGGTGTGAGCACATCCCTGCGGAAGGACACCCTGGGGTGGGCTATGGGCCCTGGTGGAATGAGACTGCTGAGCACCACCCTGGAGAGGGGCTCTAGGAACAGGGCCAAAAGCTTCCCAGGGGAAGGAAACTTTGAAATTCCTTCTGCTGTTGCTGAGTGGTGGGCAGTCAGCAGCTTTCTCCAAGCTGGAGGAGCTGGTAGGAGATAGCACTCTGAGGACAAGTATTTTGGACATAGTGCAGTAAATTTTTTTCTCCACACATTGGGAAGAAGTGGGAGTGTGACCTCCAGCACCACATGCAATTTCTTTTAGGCAAACATGTAACAGAAATAATTTTGGGTATCATGGCATGAGGACATAGGGTCTATTTAATTTAAGTTTGTCTAAATTTGCTGACTTGTCAAGAGGATGTATTTCAGAAACAAAATAATGAGAGGATAAATCTGCAGACACGTGTAATGTTGAGCATCTGAAACTTGAGTGGATGGCAGTAAGTGGCAGACCAAAGTGCTCTGTCTCTTGAAGCTTTAGAAAGATCCCACACCCTTCTGTTTATTCAGGTTAACTTGGATAAACTGCATCAGCTTCTTGACTCATAAAAAAGTCCAGTGATGACAACTGGAACAGCAGAAACTGAAACTCAGAACTGCTTCAGCTTGGATGCTACGGAATTAGGGAGACAATTCCATCTACTTAGCCCAAAACTTTCAAAAATGATGAATTTGGTTTGTTCGCCCTAATTTTTGATTGGCCAGTCTAAGACCTTATGAAAACATGAAGAATCACTATTCAGAAAACACAGCTCACCCTCTGCAACCTGATAATTATAAAAAATATCCCCAGCTGGACACCTCTGGGTATTCAGGCATTCTAGTAAGTAGCATTATAGTAATGCAACCAAGCACTAGTATTTATTTATAGTACTAATTTTTTAAAATTAATTCTGCCTTGTGTTAGTTAATGTGTATTTTTATAACCAGTAAAGGCACTTGTATGTAAATAACCTGTATAGGAAATTGTGTTCTCTTCTCATGCGTCCTTTTCTCTCTGTAATTTCATTCCTTCTCCATTACTCAAAGGACAAGTAGGGATGAAAAGAATAAATCAGAATTATCATTCTTTCAAAATAATAGGCTGAAAAAGCATTGTCTCTCAGTGATTTCCATAAACAGACAGAACTTTGTGGTGTAAGAAATTGGAAAGAAACCATAATAACCTTCCATTATATGAGCCTTGGTATTTTTAGCTGGAATGAGAGGACAAATGGGGAATTCAAGAGAGCTCAAGGCACGAGCATTTGTCCTGCAACTCACACACGATAGAACTAAGGGAGAAAAATATTCTGCTAGTAAGAACAACAGAAGCCTCTACTACCAGAACACACCTCAGGTGATCCTCAGAGGTATAATGACAATTTTAAACTCCCTCCAAAATTTTGTCTGCAGCTAGGCCAGTGGCTACATGGGACAACTGGTAATACAAAGCTGGGCAGTTTCAGAGAACTCCTGCTCTAGTCCATGGTGGAGAGTAGATGGCTTCCAGCACTTATTGGCCAATTTCAGAGCCCCAAGCCAGACACTCAGAAAATTCTAACATGATTTAGTCCCAAAACATGGGCATTACTGTTTAAGCTGTACCAGAATTTGAAGGCCTGAACTGGTTCAGCATAGACACAGTCCAAAATAAATAGGGTAGTTGTTGCTCCACCAAACATCTTTGGCCATGACACATTCTTGCTGGAAGAGGGAATGCTGCTTCCTATTTGAGTTCAGATCTGGATGTTTTAAGTACTAATGAGGCTAAGGAATAAGTATCAGCAGTAAACACATCTCTTTCCTTCATTTTTAGTCAGCTACTATTTATATCCAGATGAAGAGAGAATAACCTGTAAGTTTCTGCTGATTTAGTGGATTCTTAACTTGCTCTCGAAATCAAGTGCCTTCTGGACCAAGAAGGGGGTGGTGATGATTTCTGGATCATCACACCCCCCACCATCTCAAAAATGCTTTTAATAACCCAGTTTATTAAATACACACTGCCTTCAAAAGTTTGTTTATTTTGAAGATATTAGATATACATTCTAGCTCTAGGATAGCTATCCATACCAAAAAAAAAAAAAAAAAAATTGGAAACATCTCATATAAGCCTCTACCTTTTACTAAAGTGGTTATGTGACAAAAAGTGTTATTAGCAACTGCTGTAGACAGCATACTAGATATGACATTGTCCCCATCTGAAGGATTGTGGCTGCCAAAAGCAGCTAAAAAGAGATGTGCTTTCCATGACTTTTAAATAGTTATTGAGTATGAGTTAAGTTTCCCTGTCCTATATCTGTGCCAGACAAATATGAAAATGTCTGTACTTCCTTGGCTAGAGAGAGACATCCAGAATCACAGCTAATTTCACAGTTAATCCTAAAAACACCTCAGAATTTTTCACTCGTCCCTCTGGCCTTGTAACTTATCTTTGCCAGTGCCTGGCACAGGATGCTTAAGGAAGAGTACAGGATTGTTTCCACAGCTGAGAATTTGTTCATCAGCATTGCCCAGATGCATGGTCTGAGATAATGTGAAAAGGGCTGTACTCAGCCTGACCAGAAGTGCAGCTCTTGAAATGCACCAGTAATGACACAGACATACAAGTGTACTGGTGGGGAAGCACAGACACAGCACCTCTCAGCCTTAAGCACTCAGCACTTCACTAATCAGATCTGTTACCTTTATATATAAATAATCTACAACCATTTTTGCATCTTCAGTTTCAGTATCTAGGCTATCTGCTGGCAAGGAATGGTACAGTTTGGCAATGCAGTTTGTGAAGCACATTCTTTCTTCCAGTATGCCACGTTCCTTGTGCAGGAGGGGCAATGTGCAACTTCCAAATTCATGCTTGTGCTTATGAAGAGTATGGCATGCATTATCAGGCAGTGGTGGACTGCTGCCAGGAAGTTACAACATGCTGGCATTTTGTATTTTTATGTGAATAAATCAATTAGTCAAAATCAGTTTTCAAACCCTATATACCCTGAAACTTCAAATAAACTTTTCATCACAAAAAAAATTTGCATGAGAGAAGGGAATTTTAAAAATTAAACATCCGTAAGTTTAACATGAAAACGACAGAGGATGTCCAACTCACTAGGAGCTTAGGAGACAAGATTATTCCCCCTGCCCAAAACATCCAGCTGAACATGCTTTTTAGCTATGAACTCTGGCATGACAGTAACAGTTTTCAAATTGGAAGGGGGAACTGCTCATTGACCTTTACACCAAGAGCATGATGTATTGTGAATAATTCTGTGCAAATGACTGGATGCCACGATGATGGCATCCAAATGACTGGATGCTACACAAAGCCACAGAGGCAGAAGAGAGATTACTCCAGAATTTGAGGTAGATGGTGCCTGATAAGGCATAACAATTATAACAGAGATTATTCTCTTTAATAAGCAGGTCACCACAGCTTTTTTTCTCAAAAATGTTAACACAAGCTTTATTTTAACATACAAATCCGATTGTATACAAGGCAAAACATACCCTAGTGATAGGCAGAGTGGGTCTCCTACACATCCACTGTATGCTGTACTGCCACTCGCACTACAGTAATCCTGAGATATGGACAAAAGCCCTAAAAATCTTTTAATCCATTTGGGAATTAAAACATTATACAGTTCAAAGTCAGGAAAACAAATTACCTATAAACAAAATACCCAAGATAATGGTCTAATTCCCTGCTGTCATCCAGGTTCACCAGCAAGAGCACTTGAACAATTCAAGAGATGGAAACATGCAAGGTTACTCCATTAACACTGGAAAACATACATAGAAGGATGCCAAGATATTTTTGCTACCTTCAACTACTACTGTGTTCATGAACTGTGTGGTCTATGTGTCAAGCTTACATATCCTATGAACTTACCAGAGTTCTCTACACTGTGTTAAGTTAGTAAAAAAACCCCAATGTTCTTTGCTTCCTTTCAATATGAAGTTATATGTGATACAGAAATATTTTTAAAAGCTTATCAAAGCAGCAGAACTACAGACCTTTAAAGCCACATCTCTAATATTAAATGCTACTTGAACACCTTCATTTTGCTACAATGTTTTTCATTAAATTACATCAAAAAAAGGAAGTGTCTTTTTAAAAAGAAGTCAGAGGTAAGGAAAAGTTAGAGACTCGTTTGGAGTTTTTCTTTAGTTTTGCAACATATAAAAATAAGTTACACTATATATTATGGCTTTCATTTATTTATCTACTCATTTAGTAGCAGTGTCATCATGGATTTAAACACTAGATGTAAATAATTAACCTGCCATGTTCTTCAGACTTTCCTTGAGTTTTGAAATTGTGTACAGAAAGAAACAAATATCAGAGGGAAAATTAGGAATCTTCCAGAAAACCTTAAATAGCAAGAAGCACCTGTAGAAAAAGGTTTTCAGAGAATTTTTTAACTCCATTTATAATTTTTATTTGATTTTTAAAGTAATTTAAAATTGAAGTTTAAATTTTAGATTTTATCTTCTTGCCTAAGTAAAGGCCAAGCCAAATATCCCATGCACTTCAATAGACAGGACTTCCTACTGAGCTTCATTTCATAAATGTTTACATACCAGTATGATATTATTATGTTACTGAAGTAATGATGGCTCTTTAATGGCTGTTAATAATACAAGGTAATAGATTTGGTATGCAGCTATCTGAAAAAGGCCACAATAGTGCTAAACCAACAAGACTCAAAACTGCAACACAAGTGCTCAATATTTAGTGCTGTTTGCTACCAATGGAAGGAGAGGTTGGGTAGAAAAGGTGCTTGAGTCAGACAAAGACTTCAATTACACATTGATGTATTATTAATGGCTACATTATTAATATACTTACATTTTGAGGACTAAAGTTGCATTCAAATTGGACAAGCTATGACAACATTCAAATACACGTAAATAAAAAGAATTCTAGATTCATAGCCAAAGTAGTAACAAAAAAATCTTATTGTGCAGTTGATGTAGCATTTGCAAAAGAAGAACTTACAAATTCAATAAGAAAGACTGTGGCACCAAATTTGGGAATATATTCAAGCTCTAGTTTTACTCAGGACAGAAGAGTTGCCAGCTGAATAAACCTAACTGACAACAGTACTTTCCAGCTCTTTGTAAATAAGGCTCCATGTTGTGCAAAAGAGGAGCTTTTGTTCCCCTTTTTCTTCAAGGAAAGTATCTGAAAGGCAGGCTGTAGTGATTGTTTCTGCCAGCAGTAGAATAAAGCAGCAGATAGAAAAGCAGGTGTATATATAAAAAAGTAAAAGCATCTGTCCTGGTTCGATTTTGTTTAGAAAAGGCACTTTACATATTGCTAAAATTCCAATACCTTACTTGTCCTTTGAGTTTTTCTGTTAGAAGGCTGCAATGCAAGGTGGTCAGCATGAGGATGCAAATGTTCTTTATACAGGCCTATCTCCCACAGATTTTATAATTACACATAATATCTTACACTAGTTATTCAGAAGAATAGATTCATGTTCAAAATAGTAACAGGTCTTCAAACAATACTTCAGTGATGACAGATGATCTGTCAGAGACAATACACCACCTGTAGTGAGTTCACACTAACAAAACTGGCAATGTAAATCTTTCAGAAGTGAGTCCTCAGTCTTTTGTTTTCCTCTCGGAGTCTCTCAATTTCAGCTACTAAGCTTTCATTTACAGAGTATCTTTCAAGTAAAGCGTGCATTTCATTCTACAGAAAAGAAAAAAGTCCCAATCAGTAGTAATAAAGTTAGTAATTCCAGTTTTATCCTATTGGCTTTCATATTTCTTTTTAAAATGAAATAACATAGATAATTCTGTTTTTAAAAAATTTTTGATAAGAAAAGTAAGATTTTTCCCTTTTATGCTGACATACAGTATTTTGATCATTAATACATTAGTGAATATTTTATCAAAGGATATTTTGCAGTTCTTCAGGATGAGAATCTACTATTGCAGATTCCATTAAAATGCTCAGAACTCAGACAAGGTCTTTTTAATGCAGATCAAAAGAACAAAGATTCATAAAAAGATGAAGCTAAAGAATAGAGAACAGCTCAGTATACATGCAGCACCTACAAGTGCAGCTTTCTATTTTAATTCCATCTATCTTCTCCTTACCCCAGACTTTGGCCCTTTCCAAAGGACAGCTGAATCTGTTTATAACTCTTGAAATACGGAATTCATACCTACTCAAACCCTAGGTTCCCTTTATTAATCAAAGAAAAAAAGCAATTTAACAGATTCCCATTCATACTTTTCCCCTCCTTCACATGAAATTCTCCTTTTCTTGGTCTTAAGAAACAAAATAGATTTTCAGTTTTGAGAGAAGATGGCATGCCTTGGTATTACCAAAACTGAATTGGTAAAAAACTGAATATATTTCCCATCACGTTTCTCATACATACCAACTGCATATGGAATTGCTTGATCATCTCCACTTGCAAATTCACAATATCTCGATGGCATGATTCTCTGGGGGAAGAATTGCAAAAGGAGGATGCTTAGACTTATTTAGGAAGCAGTCTCTCTCATACCCTCAGCACCCAAAACTCCACAAATCCTCACCTTCCCTCTCATCAGAGGTCTAGAAACCCTTACGACATGAAACATAATCCTCTACAGCTTATTTTAGAATACTTTTGTTATTGATTGTCAAAGTTTTGGCCTTGAATTTCATAAGTATCATTTTTTTCAGCACATAAGAAGACACAGGACTTTTCAGTTTAGAAACAAATATATACAAGGTGATATCAAGATTCTTTTTCATTTGCAAACTATAAGCTTCTCTCATTTTTACCATTCAAAACTAATTTTCAATCCCTTGATCACAAGCACTGCAGAGGAAGACACTTATCTGTACTTGAAGATACACCTTTTCAGTACATGACTTTTAACAAGTGCCCAAAACACCAACTGTGGTAAGTGATATATTATTCTCAAACCCATGGAATAATCCAGGTTAATCTACCTAAAAAGCAGTGGCAGTGCTGTCTGCAAAGTGGACATGAATTTGTTAACTCATGGACAACCATTCCACACTATAAAAACCACGCTTGAAAATAGCCTCTGATCATGATATTAATACAACAGCTCCAGGAGATGAGGAAGAACAAGGAGAACAGCTCACAGAAAAGCAGGCAAGCTGATAAATTCTTCCTGAACAGTGCAGCACAGTGCAGTTGTCTGGGACTGAGTACTGTGCTATGGGTACCACTGGCCTGACAAAGTAAGGTGTTTCTTAAGTGGACACACAAAGCTCTTACTTCATTTTCCTTTCCACAAACATACAGCAAATCCAAAGGGAATCTTCACTTTCTCTTTCCACAGATTACTGTGCTACAGAACTCCTACTGGAAGCTATATTCAAGTGAATCAAGTGTAGATGCCAGCTAGCATCTTATAAATCCAAAGATGTAGGCTATCTCCCAAAGACAGGGAGATCAAGAAACAAAACATCTTTTTGGAACCAAATGAATTATATATTTATTCCTGATCCTTCCTGAAGGTCCATGGTTTTTCTCCCCATTACTTGAAGATGAATGAATTTCAAGCAAGGAAGATAAAAATCCTTTCCTCAGATTCCAGCAGGTGAAAGGTAATTACACATCAATGGGAAGCTTACAATAGTTCCCTTCCCTCTTACTGACCCCACTACTTACACTTAAACTGATCATAAAAGATTATATCTCCAACTTACAACTGGGAGAAGAGCCAGCAGAGCCTTCCAGCCACTCTAGAAAGTATAGGCCAGAGGAGAAATACAGTATTTAAGGCTCCACATCTCAGGTACTGGAAGTAAAAGACTGGCAAGCATAACTTCTAACTCTGGGGTGCCTGAACACAGACTTTAAAAGAAACACATCTGCAATACATAGTCTGCATTTTAACTTACAGCAATTACAGGTTTTCATCAGATGTGTGTTTATTGCCAAAAAATTACAGGGCAGTTTTACCATACTATATTTATGTAAAGACATTAACTAGCAGTCGATGTATTTTTTCTGTTGGCAGATACAGAACAATCATCCTGCACAGACCTACTACGCTAGTTTTGCTTTGCTTTTTGTCATCAAGACAGCAGCATTTCCCCATCCAGCAATTCCCCTCCATCATTTCCGTTCAACCTACTTCATCTTAAACACAGTTTGGGAAGTGATTTCCTAGGTAAGTTTCTCTTAACTTCTTCACCTTCTTCAAACTCCATTCTAAATAGAACTGTGTTAATTTGACTTCTTTCAAGACAACTGGAATGTTGGTCAGATACCCACAAAGTGAGCTGATACCGACCATCACTTAGAGCACAAACATTATTTCAATGCAAAGCTCCAGCAGCAGAAACACACACACCTTACACATGCCAAGATAACAAGTCAAAGCCAACACAAGCCAACTGGCTATGTCAAACTCTCCTTACTGTCAACTTGAAATTTCTCCTGCTGAGATAGGGAGATGAGCAAACAGGGAAAGAAAGAGGTGCAAGGCTTCAGGAAAAGCAGAGACCTCACTACGCAGGCTATATTTACCATCTGAGAAATATTCACTCATTCTGGAAACGTCAGCGAAGTCACATACCAACAGCCCTCAGAGGCGTCAGTCTAATTAGTCATCAGAGCTATTAAAAACTAAGTTTCATACCTAGTTTTTCAAAAATAGGGCTATAAATAGTGTAATTTTCTAATCCAAAGAGAAATTTGTTTGAGCATATGCTGAAACACCTAATTAAAAAAATGTTATCACTGAAAACAACAATACTCTGCAGGAATACCAGTACCTGAAGTCATCCATTGTTTCTTGTATCATATTCTGAATGAAGTTTATTTGAATTGCTGTCAGAGGTGCATTTGGTCTGCTACTCCCAATAGTTTCTACTATTTTTTCTGACAATGAGCTTGCAACTCCAGCAGTGACAGGTGATGTTATCTTTGAACCTTTACAATTGAAAATAAAACACTGAGAACCCTCAAGACAAATAAAACCCCCTCATATACTGCATTACACTGATATATTTTTTAAAATAATTATTTATTTAATTAATTTTACATCAAAGATTGCTTGGTTAAAAAAAAAACCAAATCAGATTTAGAAGGAGTCTTTTCAGAGACAACTAGAGACATCCTAGGAAGGCTGGGTCAATCTGAAGAATTGAGATCAGATGTTCTTTTTAAATGCTAAGTCCATTTTATCAGATTTCATACCAGTTTACAATCAACCACACCTAGAACTGGGTCAAAATTATCAACTTACTTGTTGAGGTAGTACCATTTACCGGTAGATCATATGCAGGATGAGCCTGAATATTCTTCGTAAGTTTCTCATTTGCATCAGTAGATGATGGTGGAGAACTTAAAGTTACAGGTTCTATGTTTGATAAGCTTGATTTTGAAACCTGACAACAAAATTTTTTTTTATTTGAAAGATGAAGTCTAATTGCTACAATAGTCTAATTGCACTTGTAGACTAAGTTTTCAAAATGCACTTTCAAACATTTTTGCTTTTAGGAATCTGTTCAGAAATACATGCTTTTCATTTCCTAGCAAGATATCTGAAAAATTGATTGCTAAAACATTCCAAATTGCCTAAGTGGGCACACAGAAGCAAGTGCAAAAGGTGGGGGTCTCCCAATTTTCACATCAAAAATGCTGTGACTAAGTTATATCACTCCTAACAAACTCAGACTTCTCAAGAGCAATACAAAAGTAGCTAAGCTCTGTGTAGAGGCATATCAAAGCTATCTCAAGAAAAAGAGGGAGACAGAGAACAGGGAAAGAAAAGGGAGGAATTGAACAAACAACAATCAATCATACTGGTGAAACCATCTAGTGATCCTACTTGATTTTCTAGAAAAATCAAAATACTTCTCAGGCTACCTGTTTTGTTTCATGAATCACGTAAGGTTTTACAGATTTGTGTTAATAGTGTGTGAACAGACTTGCAAAATAAAATCAGATGGGGCACTACTCAGGATTTCTTTCTTCAAGCAGTAGTATTCTGTCAAGATTCTAAAAGAAGTAAGAATACCTGCTTTAAGACAGCTTTAGATTCTTGTTTTCCAAGACTTATCTTCTTGGAGTCAGTCTCTGGATGTTCCTCTTCTTCTTTAATTGGTGATCCCACAAGTGCATGTAATGGGCTAGACTGTGTCTCTTGTGCACTACTGCCCACTGGGTTTCTTTTCACTGGAAAGGCAATGGTTGGCTGTGGGAGAAAATCCAAACCCAACAGGTAGGACTGGAAATCCAGGCCTAAAATGAAAAGGGAAAGATGAAACGCACAAACCAATAAACACACACACACACCCCCAAATATACCCCACAATTAAAATGCCTGCACATTGATAGAAATGTGACTGACAAAAGAAATCACCAAAAAATGTACTCTACAAAAACTATATCCTTCCATCTCACTTATGGTGCTCCCATCCCAATAAAAGTAATAAAACATGAAAAACCTCTGTATATCAGTATAAATTGTAAAAAGGAAAAAGTCCAATCTCTTTAGGACCATACTCTTGACTTCCTGTTACCACATGTCTCTCCATGTGTCAGACTACTTCCAAAAAAGTTGTTTCAATGTCTGCTTGGGTCATTTGTTTGTTTTCAATGGTATGACAAAATCAGCATGTGAGAACTAACACAGACCTCCAAAGGCCTATCACTGGTATATGCTTACCATTTCCCTGGGGATCTTCAGTCACTTTATTTGCAATAATATCTACAAAACAGAAGAACCCAGATAGATGAAGTGTTTACTTGTATCACTGCATCGAGTTCATAATCAAAGACAAATTAAAATATCAATTAGGTGCAACAGTCAATAAGACAAAAATGACATTTTGTCACACTACATGCAAATGATGCTCTACAAATTCTAGTATTAGTAACTTACCATCTCTGACTGGAGAAAACATATCTCCTAAACTATTTCGACCCAAATCATCAAAATTTTTTAATTCAGCACTTTTTCCATTATCTGTTTCTTTAGATGGAATGACATCCAAGCTGGAACTATGGGGAAAACCTTCAAAGGACAATATCATTCAGTTAGTAACTGACCTTTTCCAAAAATAACATACATTATGGCTAAACAATCTCACATCAAGCATGACACTTGAGATGTCCAGTAAGCACTTCAGAACCATCTGCAGATACTGGTTAGAGGGTCAATTTTAACTTGCTCATTTGGGCTGTCAACACAGGTACTACAACTAAAAGCTAAAGAGGAGGTTTGTAAAATTGGAGAACCCACTCATGTTCAGACAAATCAATATGATGGGTGCAGCAATTTCATGGTGAATCAGGTAGTTTAAAGTAGTGACTGCACCTTCTGCTAATAAGGTAACCACATTCAGATGATAAAAATTTAAATTTGTTCTGCAAGAAGAAAAATTTGCTGCGCTAGGGCCATTAAGCATTCCAAGGGAAATTATATGAAACACCTTTTTTAAAGCTTACCTAGTGTTAGCATATTCTCTGCTTATTTCTAATATTAGAAAATCAATTTATATATTCTAATATTAGAAAATCAAATTTGAGTTACAACTGCAGAAAAAAAAACCCAACCAAACTTGTTCCTAGACTTTCCCTCACTCTACCCTCAAGCCCCATCCCTTACCCAAGCCAGGGGGAGAAAAAGTTAGCTTTTATATACATGGTACCAGGGACAGGTGTCTGAAGAATGGAAGCATATCTTAAGTCCAAAAAAAATCCCCAGTAATTATTCAAATGACAGTTTTTAGAAAGTGAATTGAACTGCTCAGACAACCACCAAAATAACCTTCATAATTTCACAAAATGTTCATAAAACCTCTAAGTACTGCTCTATATGGGATTGCTTGTTGAAGTGATCCAAATATGACTGTGTGGGTGACTGCAATTAATCATGTCCATGTATTTACATTAAGAGGAATCTGAATCACGTTTACAATTTCACATTTAAATGTTTTAATATATTACATTTTTCACTCCTTCAGATGTGTCAGTTGTGACACCAACATAGGATTGCACTTGCTAGTTAAGTAAATACTTGGTAGACTTAGTCTAATCAGAAGTGCAGCATCAACCTGTGTGTCAGAGTTTAGAGGACCTACGTGGAAATAGTGTAATGTAAAATTTGGCCAAAATATCTTGTGCACTTTTATCCATTGCCAGTAATCTAAATGTAGTAAGGTACCTAAAGCACAGAACAGTTATAAATGGGAGTTTATGGAAAGCCAGCTCAAAGTACATCCAAGTTTCTCATCACATTTTAACTTAATTTATATTATTGTACCTTAAAAATACCTGCGACTGAAAGCCTCAATTTTTAAATATGATATTAGATTACTTCATTGAATGCCCCTTATTTCTCCAAAGTTAAATCCCATTAACAGATCTAGAAGAAATTCCAGATACCACAAACTTCATTGGTTATCTCATCCATTCCCATTTTTAACCTTAAAGACTATCTTCTGGACCATTCAGAGGTCTTTACTTTTAAAGTGAACACTCAGATTAAGGAAAACTGCTTTGCTTGGCAAATCTTTACTTTCTTAAAACATGTATTTATTATGCATGGTCCTCTTTAAGGGGTAACAGCCATTACATCTTCAAATAAAGATAATAAACTGTACGCTGTAACCAAAATAAAATTTTCCACACCATTCAGTAATGTTGATTAGCAGCACTTCTTCCATACACAGGAAAAATTCTACTTCACCTCATACTTCACTGCATACCCTAGGGAGGTCATTAATACACATCCCTATGGATTGCAGTGGCTTATTGCCTAATTACTGTTACTAAATGTATTTCTCCTCCTTTTAAAAGGGAGGGGGAAAGTGCTGTTACATTAAAACGGATTGAGGATTTTTTTTCAAGAATCAAACCAACAGATTTGATTACTGATTTGATATTTTCAGAACTCTTGAATTAAATAAAGTTTTAAGAGTACATTTCACACAGTGGCAGTTCTGGAATGCTCAGAATTCTTATAAGAGAACTTGTTAATTTCAGAGACATAGATAGCAAGTACAGTTATACAACTAATCATACTTGCAACTATATTTAACATCTTTCCTACCATGTGATACTGGAATCATGCCTCTCACAAAAATACAGTTCAGTTGTCATTTGGGATTTTGGACTAGGCTGCTTTTTTATCCTGTGTTTTCCTTGGTTGTTTTTTTTTTTCTGGATGAGGTCTGTTACTCCTATTTGTTAACAGAATTACAAATCTTTAGCTCTGCATTCCATGCAGACATTGCATTAGAAATTACATTAGATACGTAAAGATAATCTACAAGAAATCAGAATGCAAGAGAT